>OZ025298.1:30972400-33394900 GCA_964019185.1 Maratus speculifer | reverse complement strand
GTTGTATTTTTATTAATCCTGTGAATTTGTTTTTTCTTTTTACTTTCTTTTATTTAACTTGCTTTAAGTATGTAAATATGGGATTTTATAATTGGTTTACTACTAAATACTTTATAGCTTAAAAAAATGGCTGAATCCTAAAACAGCAGAGACACTTACCATCTTTGAATTTGGCGAGACGATAAATGGCTTTTTCTTGTTACTGGTTCATTTCCTGAATTCTTTCCATGCCTACAGTTATTTGACAGAAATTCGGATTAATTTAATTGAATTGGCTGCTTTCTTGTCTTTTGTTTGATTGGCTTTCATGAAATGCTATTATTATGTCAGTCTTGTATTATTTATATTTAAAAACAAGATTGCATTATGTGTGTATGACTATATTTTCTGGTTTTTTATTAATGCATTTTAAAGATATTGCTTATTCAATAAATACACTGGTTTCCAAAAATTAAGGAAAAGTCACAAAAATAGCGATAATTCAAAATATTACATATAGATTTTAATGAAACTCAGCCACATTATACAACGCATAGTAAGGTATAAAACAACATGAAAAGAAATTACCAGACAGTTATGGTGTTTCAAAAAACAGCATAATTATAAAATTAACAAAATCAATTTGCCAGTTTGGTATAGGAAAAGTACCTTTAATATGCCATATGATCACCCCTAATAGCAATACAGCACATACAGCGATGTGTCATACTGTCAATTATGCGGTCGATGAGTTCACTGGAAAGTAAGAGCCATTGCTCTTCCAAAGCAGTTGTAAGCGTGGCAAGGGTCAAAGGAGGGGGATTGAGAGCAGCGACACGTCTCCTTAAAGCATCCCAAACATTCTCGATGGCCATTCCATGTACTGAATTGTCTGGTGCTGAAGATAATCTTCCACGATGCGGGCCCTGTGCGGTCTAGAGTTGTCGTCCTGTAACAGGAAATCATTACCTATTGCACCGGCATAAGGTCGTACATAAGCATCAAGGATGTCATCTCTATAGACGTGAGCATTCACAGTTCCATGTGGAAGGACATGGAGGTGTGTGCGTCCACCCAAAGAGATACCACCCCAAACGCAGACACTGCCTCCTCCGTGTGAATCTCTTTCACGAATGTTTGATGGATGATAGCGTTTTCCCTGTTCTCTCCAAATCAAACAGTGCCTACTATCGCTTTGGAGGCTAAACTGGGACTCATTCGTGAAGAGAACACGCCTCCGTTGATCAACCTTCCAGTGGACATGCTGACGTGCCCACATCAAACGTTCCCTCCGGTAAAGTGAGGCGAGCGGCACACAAATTGCTGGTCACCTATGGTAAAATCCACCTTCGTGAAGCCTTCTACGCACAGTAGATATTGACACCAACCTTCCAGTGGCTGCAACAAGGCAGGATCTAAGGTGAGATGGGGTTGCAGTTCTATTCCTTCGTACACATAACCGCAAATATCGATCATCGGCGCTTGTCCAAACCCTTGGCCGTCCTAGGCTGAACCTTCTTGAACATGAACCAGTGGTTTGAAATTGTTACTAGAGCTTAAGAACCACCTAAAGACTCACATTTAGCCATCTAGTCACCTCTGCCTGACTTTGTCCTGCCTCCAATCTCCCAATAACTCTAAATCTCAGTTCTGCTGGCAAAAGATGCCTCGAGGTCATTGTAATGAATTGGCTATCCTAGATTTATAATATCACTGTCACAGCGAAAACTGCAGCCTTACTCTCTAACGTGCATTTTTATGTGCCTCACGGATGACGCAATGTGATTGCAGCGCCACTAATTTGCATTTGGTATTTTTATTCAGCATCTTTTATTTAACAATATATCCAAATTTCATACGGATTGCTTTATTTTTGAACGAGTTATCGCTATTTTTGTTATTTTTCCTTAATTTTTGGAAACCAGTGTAGTAATATAAATTTGGAAATATATGTGCGGTACAGCAGACAAATATATTGAGTGTACACTTTTTTCGAAATAAATATTCAATGATTTAAATTGATTTGTCAATAACATTAAAAGATTGAATGATATGTTGATGTTATTGAAAGCAAATTCCTATATCAGAAATACTTTTTTCCTTACTTAAAAATTTGCATAATAATTTTGGGTACTTCTAGGTTATCCCATCGACCAAAAAAATATCTCCAAACTATAAGATTAAATGCCAATAATGGATGATCGTAAATATCACATTCGATAACATTACATAAGATTCATGTGTTTAAAATGTCATTAAGTGATTTTTATTTCGCCTTTTTATTAATATTTTCATTAACATTCTACTAATTATTTGTTTTTTCGTTATTTAAAATAAAAATTATGTCAAAATGTATAATTTGGCTATTAGTTTGGCAGTTTGTATGATTTGGCGAAATTGGTCAACAGGATAACCTAGAAGTACCTAATTTTGTACCATAAATATTAGAAAAAAATGTTTCAAAATTTTATCACATATTTTTGTACAAATTTATAGACATTTTAATAATTTGATACCTGTTGTGGTTAATAACTGTGGTTTTGCTCATTTTAGAAACTTCTTCGATGCAACTTTTGTGCATCCAGAGATGAATTTTTAAATTTTAGTGTTGTTAGTCAATCCGTGTTTGATGAATTTCATGGATTTTAGAGCCTGATAGACAGCAAAATTCGTACATCCAGCGATTTTTTTCCCCTTCATTTTAATGGGCACATAGCGCTCATAAGTGCTTTAGTTTAAAATTATAGAAATTGATATGTTTGATAAATATCCTAAATAAGTTTTAGAAATAAAATATATTTGTTAAATTTATGAACTGAAGTCAACAAACTATATAACTTTGTGCAAATGTATGCAACAAAATTTAGAAATTCCTTTTCTGTAATTTTTATTAGTAGAGTTTCCTTAAAAAGTATTGAAATTTATTTCTGATGTTGGAAGGCAGTTTAAATAACATTATGATATCAAATCAAAACTTTAAAAATTATTAATTGTTAATTTCAATCATTGATTGTTTACTTTGCAAAATGTGTTAAAACTATATCTATTTGCTTGTTGTAGCAGAGGCGAAGAAGATTAAGAAAAAACTTCACCCGGGGCAAAGTTTCAATTCGCCCCCCCCCCCCTTTCCTCTAATTTGACACTAAAGCCCCCAAAACGACATTCGTAGTACAAATTTGGCATCTCCTAAGTTTCTGCACCCCATGGGACTGTATCCCTCCCCCTCCCCCTTTAGCACAACACTGACAATAAGTTTATGTGACTGTTCACTGAAATAAACAATATCTGTAAATTACATAAATAAAAAATTTCTCAATTTAAACAAATTCCCATGAATGTACACAGTGTGCTTTTAAAATTCATTTCTTTTAATTTTTATGCTGATTTTTTTTAAGGAACAAAAACATTTTTTATAGCATTTATCTAGATAGAATTTGTGTTGTTGGCAAAACAAGATTGACCTATCAGAAAATTTTCTCACTTAGAAAATAGAAAGCTTTGTAAAAATGCTGAATTCTGATTGTTCAATGTCGTTTACTATTTCTCTATTTGCAAATTCCACCAGAATACTGGACATTAGATGAAAACAACACTTTGATGTTAGCTTGTTTAGAGAAAATCTTAAAATTTTTTAATTAATTAATTTTTAGTTTGGAATGTGTGAATTTTTTTCTTAAATAAAAATAATAAGTAAATACACACAGGATCCTTTTTGTAAGATTCTTTAATGATAATGAGAAGCAAAAGCAAGTGAATTTTATTTGATGGCTATTGTATTTTTTTGTTTTAGAAACTGGTGCATATAAAATTCTGTACATTTAACATGAACAAAAATTCTTAAAATCAGAAAATGGAGAGCTGCAAAATTTTAAAGATTGAAAAATATCGAGAAAAATGTTTGCATAGTGAAAGTTTGTGGTAAAAGAAGTTAACTAGTTGTAAATTGTTTGTAAAATGTTTATTTTATTAAAGGAGTCATCACTGAAACTGTGCAAATCGCTAATTGTCAGCCAAAATATGTGCATTGTGATTGGGGACAATTTCAGAGTTGCTGAAATCTCAGTTGCCGCTCGTGGGTGCTTGGTACATGTTAAAAAATCGCCAAAATCAAGTGTCTTGGCTGTTCTAGGAACATGTCTAAAAATATCTATACCCATGTGCTTCTCTAGGCAGTATTTTTTTTTTTTTAGGAATTTAATATAAAATTATAAGTGAATTTTAAAACATTTTTCTGTTAACCACTTGTTATAAAGAACCAAATATTTTTTAAGGTTACAATAACAACAAGCAGAATTTATGCATCAAACTGTGCCATTAAAATATGCCAACTGGCAGTGGAACTGTAACAACAAAATATTTTAAATAATTTGAAGGCAAGAAATGAAACATAAATAAAAATAATGAGATAATTTTTATTTACAAAAATAAAGAAATAATTTTTGTATCTGTTTTTATCTATTAATAATTTAGCATTAAGTAAATTATAGTTAAACTTAAAAAAATAGTTAAAAAATTCTCAATTCATAGTTTAAGAAATAGTTTTAATTTACCTTTTCTGTTGTCATATCAGAAAAAAAGAAAGAAAAAATAACTCCTTTAATAAATTCAGCAGTTCATGCTTTCTACCAAGTCATAGTGGTGAATTTTCCATAATTAGAGTCATGCCAAATAGTGAAGAGAATTTTTTTGATCCATCATGAATTACCGTCTTGTAATTGGTCATGATATTTATAAATATTTTAAGTTTATATAAGAATGTTTAAAAAATATTTTTTTTAAACTTTTATACTTATTTAGTAATAACGTTTAATTTTTAAACTAATTGAAAAGAAGTATCAAACACAGTGTGTTTTATTGACATGTTATGGATAGAGATATATTAATTAGTGTTATCATTATTATGCCATTTGTACAAATTGAACAATTTTCCCAAAATTTTCGACAAATTTATGTTATTTGCGCACATGAAATAACCTGATCAAAGTGTGTAACTTATCATTTTTCCATAAGTGAAAATTTACTTATGTGTTTTTAATACATTAATCATAGTAACATCATAGTGCTTTTATGTATTTTTATTTTGAAACTTGGATTAAAAATGATTTTTGGAGCATTATTTAAAGCTGTTTTAGTAAGAAAAAACAGTCAAAACTTTCTATTATTTTTTATACGAAATATTTACGATTATCATTATGAACGTAAACAAAAGTTATTTGTTTATAATTTTATATCAGCTGATCGGTCTGTAGACTGTGGCCGTGTTCAGCTGTTACGCGCGCTGCACGCGCACGCTCAGGAGCCACGGACATGGAGTGGGTACCTATAGTTGATGGGATGTGCGTTCAGTCCTCGCTACTGTGCCACCAGTTACTGTAACTGTTCGCTCAGTAACAGATGGAGAACAGATCAAGGATGCAATTACTTGTGGTGCCAGTTATAAAGATAATCTGTTACAAATGAAAGTGAGCTGGTTGGCCGAATGGTCAGAATGCTGAGCTTGAACCCAGGTGATACGGGTTCGAAACCTGCGCGGGCCAAAAGTTGGTTTGTGTTTTTTTTTTTTGGTTCCTTTTTATTAATAAATAAGACATTTTTATTAAAGGTAAATTTTATATTAATAATATAGAAGTACATGTATTTCTATTATAATAATAAAATACTTATTTAAATACGAGAAAATGAGATTTTTGCGGAGAAAGTTTTAATATTCCAAATTTAGAATATTAAAAGGATAATAAGAACGATATTAATATCGTTCCAAAGTGATTTATATATATATTAAGAAAATGAAAAAAAAAAGTTTTCTGCGAAAATATCCGTATACGCATAAAATAATTATTAATGTTCTTCTTCTTCTTCTTCTTTTTTTTTTTTTTTTTTTTTTTTTTTTTTTTGAAAATTTTAGAAGTAATTTTTTATTGAGATTAGGATGCAAATATAATGCATGCGTGGATATTTTACGGTGTTAAAATCAAAATGGAAAATATTATAAAAGCAAAATGTAAAAGATATACATTTTTTTAATTAAGAATATCTGCATACATATATTTTAAAGAAGTGAAATATTTGGAGTTTGCCTTCTAGTTTTGTAATGAATAAAGTATGATTAGAATGTTTATAATTTTTCTATTAAAAGTATAAATAAGTGTTTTGCTTATACTAACATAATTTCGGATGTCGTTTGTTTTTCATATTTTATGACATATTTTGGCCTGTTATCCACACGGTATTAAAATATACAATCATTAAATAAGAAATATATACATAATAAAACTACTTCTGAAAAATTATCTAACTAACAATGCAAATTCCATTGAAATCAATCCAGTATTGTAGATTACAAATTTGTAACAAGATTGATTTAAATCAATCTTGTAATATGTGGATACAGGGCCATCGCTAAGACTTTTTATTGGTGGGGGAGAAAACCTTAATATTGTCAAGTCAAATTTTTATATTCGCCAACTCGTTTTATAATTTTGCCAAGTTAACGCACTTTGAAAATGTAATACAATTCTTATTTGTAAAAAAAATAATAATATTCCCAATTAGAGTTGTAACTTTTGCAAATTCTATCAAAAATAGAAAATGTATTGCAGTTTTTATTTAAATTTTAATTAAATTTGACATAAAAGTTTTAAATTTGCAAAGTGTAACAACATTTGTCAATGTTTTGGGAGGGTAGCCTCCCCCTCCTTAGCTAGTCCCCCTCGTAGTCCCCCGTGTGGATATCTCAACCTTGGTTTATCAACAGCATTCTATTAATTACAACAATAGAATCAACAGTATTTTATTATTTAATGCGAAAAGTATAAAGCAACTGATAAATGATTTTTAAATAAATAAAAATAAAATTATTAAAAAAATTAAATCACCAATTGTTAAATTGTATCAGTCAACCTACCAACTTTGACAACAAACAACGTGCAACCAATAACAGATAAGCACAAAACGCACAATCACGTGATCAAATCGCCCATCATTTTTATTTGCGTAGCGCGCGTCAAGGTTTGAGCAGGGTTGGTTGTCATTTTTTAAATGCTAATCGGGCTTAATTACATGAAATAGGTCACGTGATACTTTTCCGGAATACTTTTAATTTTATTTGAGTGGTCACAGGTATGTATTTCTGTTACGAAAATCATGTTTTGAAAGGATAAAGAGATATGGTATTTGTATTTACCAATTCTGAACCATAAAAATAATGCAATAATTGAATAAGTTTAAAATTCTCTTCTTCGATAGCACCTACTCCAAGCAGAATCTTCTGAGCGCGCGCGCACAAAAAAAGCCGCTTTTGAACACGGCCTGTTAAAGCCCTAAAGTAGACGCTTGCGCAGTGAAGACTTGCCTTTGATTGGTTGGCATAAAGATTTATCTGTAACCAGTGAAAACGCTCTTAGGTTAGGTTTTGGGTAAGCTAAGGTTTTTTAGGTCGTTAGAGTGGCCCGTGAAAACGCACCTTTAGTATCCTAGTGCCATGGCCAACTAGACCTATATCGTCCATCTATTTGAGATTAATATATGAAGCCTTCTGCCAGAGGATTCTGATACCCTGCCCAAGTTATTCTAACCAATCGTGCAAACCCGGAACCAAAACAATGACCATGTGCACAGTTTATTCAATGCAGGGTTGGAGTCACTTGGTCCAATGAAATGGTTCATGGTTTGAAGCTGAATCCAAAGACATTACTTAAATGTGAATGAATCTAGCTGAATGAATGAGGCTGAATCTAGCTTCACTTTTTCGGCGGTTTTTAGCGAAATGCGCAGGCCGTTATAATCATAGATGTAGGAATAACTAGATTACGCACACGGGGAGAAAAGTTGATTCTCAGCGCGCGAACGATTCTTCTCCACTAGAGTGGCAAATGGCCGGCGATCCAGTAGTCAATGCGCATTCTTAAAATGCATTTATATCTATATACACACGCATATTTTAAGCTTTCGTGAATATTTCAAAGTTTATATCTGATTTTTAACCACCGATTAGTTTTTTTTTTTTTTTTTTTTTTTTTTTTTTAATCGCTAAGTTAATTTTTATGAATGAAATAAATAAGAAGAATGGATTTTTTTTAACAACTATCTTTCAATACCATTTAACCTGGAAGTTAAACAAAAAGTATGCGCATCAAAATCAGTAACTGGCATCTTTTTTAGGTGCGTTTGTAATTATGTAAATACGTAGCTCCTATAGTTGTCGTTCGGTGTGACCGTCCGTCCGCATATAACAACGCTAAAACTATCCAACTGAATCGTTTGAAATCTAAAATGTGTAATTACTACTTAATTTTAACGAGTCATTTCAAATTTTATGAAAATCGGATGCATAGATCAATTACAGGGACAATAAAAAGTATTCCGTTACTTTACGGTCGATGGGTAAAAAAGTTTGAAATGTATTTTAATCGCTTGAAATTTAAAATATATGATTATTACATAGTTTTGTTGAGTCATTTCAAATTTTATGAAAATCGGATGAATAGTTTAATTAGAGGGACAATATTCCATTACTTTATGATCAATAGGAAAAAATAGTTTCAAGACATTTTAATGATGTTAAACTCTTTCGAATATAATAGAATTGACATAAACCTATGAAGTATATATATACTAAAATATACATTCTGTACAATCTGTGATGCAAAGAATATTTATTATTAAATTACAGGATCACACAAAAGTATTCCACTACCTAATGCTATACAGGGAAACATTCTTTGAGGCGTGTTATAATTGTATTAAACTATTTCACATTTTATGAAAATGAAATACGTTGCTGAGGTGTAATAAAAGTTGCTTTCTGTATATTTACTGGAACACAAAAAAGATTTCGACCAGTATACTGTATCCGAAGTATTGTTTACTATAGCTGCAAATTCTGAATATTTTTAAAACTGCGTTATCGTACAAACGAACGTCATTTGTTACGCTTTATGTTCAATTTCCAACTTGGTTTTATTTTTTTTCTTTAGGCAAAATAGAATTTTTTAAAATGTATGTACAATTTTAAATGATTTTCTTTTCTTTTTCCAGGAAGTTTATAATAATATTTAAAGTAAAATTCTTCCTTAGTTTGCAACTTTTAACCTCCCCCATTACATTCAATGACTTCTGCTTTGTTCTTCACACAGTATTTCAAAATTTCCGTACGTTTAAGATATTTTTCTCCTTACTTTCTGCCCATGTTTCTTTGCAATGGCAATAAATTATTGTGTCAGATTTTCCTTACCCACTAAACTTAAAACATTTCTTTTTCAACCATAGTTGTTAATCGTTTATTTCTCCCCCCCTTCAAAAAAAAAAAAAAAAAAAAAAAAAAAAAGTAACACGGTAAGTACAAAAAAAAGAAAAAAAAACACTTATTCTAGCCATGTTTTTTTTTTTTTTTTTACTTGTGAGTGTGTCAATGAATAAATAAATAAATAAGCATTAATAATGCACATTTTTAGATTATTTTTTTAGCCAAACATTGCTCAACAAAGGTAGACAAAGCATGGCATATTTTACCAAGATTCTTAATGAATCTTTGGTGCTTTTAGAATACAACTTAATTGAAGGGATAAATAAATCTGTTCATTTACATTTTATAAAAAGTGTGAATGAGTGAATTACAGTAAAACCTCCAAATAACGGACACCTCGGGAGCGAGGAAACTGTCCGCTATTGGGAAAAACCTCGGAGATTCAAAAATTGCCAAGGAATGCTTAAAGTTTCATTAATTGACTTTTATATCATTCTAATATATGATTAATCAAAAATAAAATTATTTTTTAAGCAATAAAATTGAAATAAAATGATACATTGCTTTATACACTGTTACATTCATCCGAAAAAAAAAATGTATTTATAAAGTTTCCTTTAGCATTTAAAGATTACAATGTATTTTTTTTCTATGTGAAGTTTTGACCATGTCAATAGTTTTAATTGAGTTTTTGAATCATCTTTTAAAAAAATGTGTCACTGCTGACTGCATTTTGCCACTTCTTAAAAACAAAATCTCGAATCTTCCGGGGCTCTGGCAAGTAATGTCCCTCGGACCATCCCCTATATTTAATACAGTACGTGGCATGAAAGGCCTGGGTGGGACCCTGCCCATTTTCTACATTTATCTGATCACAAAATTTCCTGATAAATTTAGAGATTTTTTACTTTTTTTCTTCGTTAAAAACTATTTCTCATACTTTATCGCAAAAATTACTGTCCGCTATTCGGAATGTCCGTTATTCAGAGTTTAAACATACAAAAATTTAGATTTTGGGAGTGGGGATCGGTAAACTGTCCGTTAAATAGAGGTGTCCGCTATTTGGGAGTGTCCGTTATGGAGGTTTTACTGTAGTTAAAAAAAAAAAAAATTATCATTTTTGTCCATTTCAATTTTAAGATATAACAAGAATTAAAAACAAAATCCAATTCTTTGAATTACTTAATAACGCATCAAACAAAATCACAATTACGTATATCTGCTATGCATCACTATGGTAGAATCTCGCAAGTTCCACTTGCCTTCTGCCACTCTAATGGATGTTGCCACCGAGCCGCAACAGAATCAAAAGGGAGAATAACATATAATGCGTAATCTAGTTATTCCTATATCTATGGTTATAATTAGAGTTGCAAAAAGTCGGTTTATTTCCAATAGACTAGGTTTATTCCCAGGTTTATTCCCAAAAAACCGAATTATTCCAAAAAATCCCGGGTTTTTTCCAGGTTTATTCCTAAAAACCCGGTTTATTCCCGGGTTTAAACCGGGTTTTTTCTAACCTTTGCAACGCTAGTTATAATACGTTGGCCATGCTAGTGCTCATCCTCATCCATGTCTTACTTTGCAAATGTGACTTTTCGTAAAGTTTTAACAAACTTCGCAATTCTAAGTGGATTGTTCGCATTTGTAATCTCTTCTAGGGAGAAAAAAAAAAAACAAAAACAAACATTTTGCTTAACAATAGAACTAAAATGTTTATATTCTAATGTTAAAGGAAAAAAATTGAAACAAATAATTTATCTCTCATCTTATTATAATTTTTTTGCGGTTATAAATGTTACCTTCAAGTTAACTATCAAATCAGTTAGTTCGTTTTCAAACGCATAGTTCTTTTTTGTATTGGAAAGAGTATACGGATTTGTGTGTATTTTGTTTATTTTGAAAATTACGTCAATTATGGCCGCTGTCGAAATATTGTGTTTGCTCCAGTAAAATGAATGGTTTTCTTCACCGGATAATCTTAAAAAAAATTGAGGTTTCTTGTATACAAATCTTGTAAATTTGTTGTATTGCAAGATGGAGGATCTCGCTGTGGAAGTGTGCGGCGAGAATGGCGCTTACTACAAGGTTTGTTTTATTAAATTATTTATTTTAAGTGAAATTTTCAGTTACCGATGTTATTTTAAAGATCATATATTCTAAAATGTATGTTTAATGGGCTGTAATTAAAGAGGCATTCTGATTTTTCGATTGCGAATGCCTCGTGTGCTGTTCGTAAGATAAATTACAAAATGATTTCAGTATGATAAAAATGTATTGTTGAATTAAATTAAAGTCTAATTTGAATGCTCAGGATTACTGCTATCTAGGGAGTGCTTTCCCTTACCTGATCTATGTTTCTTTTTCGCTTATCGGCGTTTTTAAAAGGATGCCGTGATCGTATAGACAACATTGCAAGAATGGTGTAACTTTGGTTTCGATTTCGAGCATATTTATATTAATGCATTTAAAACTCAAGATTACCTCCTATTTTTTATTAAAATTCTGCCTTAATTTCTGTATCATTATAATAAAAGTATTTTGTGCAAGTAATATTTTTCTCCCTTGTTTTACGGAAGGCACTGTGATTGTTTACATTTTGTCTTGGTCCTTTGTTTATTTGAAAGTATTTAGTTTGGCCTTCATATTTAATCCCATTTCCTTCAGCTCTCTTGAATAATTTGCATACATAGTATTTTATTTATTTATTTTTATTTTATTTTTTTTTTTTTTGCAATTAAAAATTAATAGAATTCTATCATCTGGACTTTTATTTTATTCCTATTAACCCGAGGCATCTATTTGTGAATGATTAATTGTTAAAATAATATTACTTGTCATTTGAGATATAACTATGCCTGTTTTAGATTTGCTGTGCACTGTTGATTCAAAAATTGTATTCGTTTTCATATCTGAACTGCTGTTAATGCTTAAAAGTAACAATTGTTGTCTCATTAAGTGTTGCACACTTTAAAAAAAATTTTATTATTGCTTTTTTCTTTTAAATTATCAAGATTATAATTTGTCTTTAAACAAAAATAAAACTAGAAAACATTACAAAACATATATGATGGGAAAAAGGAAACTTATTCATTTCTTTTTTCTGAGTTATGTTAATGTTTCTTTGATCACAGACACAGTTAATAAATTTTACCCATTTTGAAATTCCATTAAATCCATTTTGAAATGATTGTTCAAATGTTAGTAAGAAAATGTAATATTTCATATTATTTTTTCATTTTTTACAATTATTTTTCCATGCTAAGTATTATGAAGATAAAATTAAGTACTACATTGTAATTGATAATTTAATTTTCATACTTTTAATTAATGAATGGAAATTTATGGAACAAGTAGGCTTATTTACAAGTATAATGCAGCATTGAGGAAATTGGGTACTTACGTATTAACGCCATCGCTGTTATCTTTTGGATTCCTTGTTGCCTTGTTTTTTTTTTTGCTGTTTTTTTACGCCAATTTTTTAGTGTTTTTTTTTAATGCTTTTAAGTGCCTTTTAGTGTATTTTGTTTGGCACACATGTCATATATGTACCACATTGGTGTGATTTTTTTTCTGATGCCAGTTTGACAAAAACTTCATTATCAAATATCAGTTACATATATATTTTTTAATTATTTCCTATTTTTTATAAAAGGAAAAATTAATAAACTACAAAAGTTTAATTAATAACTATAAAACAAAACTATTTATATCAATTTATAAAAGAAAATAAACAGTTTATTGATAAATAAAATAAATAAACAACAATGACCGGGTTATCATATGAGGTCTTGGCGCGACTGACTTTTAATCCCCTTCTTGGTGCGTTTTCAAAATATCGCCACATTGGCGCGCTTTTGCATTTTGTCTTCCGGAGTTTAACTCCAGAAGACACCATTCAAAAGAGCGCAATTTAAAGTGGCGATAATGAAAATAAATCAAAAATACATGTTTTAAAACATGGAAATTTAAAAGAATTTGAAATATCACACATAAAAAAACATATAATCCACTTACCAACAAACTAGGTTTTTTACGGAGTTTGAAAGATTACGACAATAAAAATAGAGCAAAAATACATATATTAATGCAGAAACTTAAAATATTGCAAAAATTAGGATGTAAAAAGCATGCATATTGCAAAAAATTAAAACAAATATCTCATTTACATACAAAATTATTTCATAAAATTTAAGATTCCAAAATCGGATGACCATAACCAAAAATTTAATTTACAGAGCTTTTAGATGAAAAAAAAATCCTTTCTCAGGGAGGCTCTGACCCCTTGAATCCCCCGGTCACATTTTTCTTTAAAATAGGGGTGCACAACCTTTTGAAGAGAAGGGCCACTTACAAATATGTCTGGGTGGTCGAGGGCCACATCAGTAACAGGGAGAGTATTTGATTTCAAGGAGGTGATCTGTGAACTATAATTGGATAAAAAGTGTGGTTACAGAGGGGAGGTTACCCTAAGTTCTCTTACCCAGTCAAAATATTCAATTCAGTTGGTAAGAATATATCAGCAGTTTTTATGTTTGTATCTATAATAATTATAGCAAGGATTTTCAATTATGTAATAATATTCCTGGACGTTATTTAGGAGAGTAAAATTTGTTTTATTAAAAGTGCTAGAAAACAAACATAAGTGGCTGATTGCTGAAAAAACTGAACTTTATGAATGAAGGAAAAAAAAGGAGCCGATCAACAAGCTTTTTAAGTGAATGATCAATGAATTTCTGATCAACATTTCTGCGCCTGATCAGCAAAATTTGCACTTTTAATGAAACCCATCGACAAAACCTATCGTGATTTTTACGAGGTCAATTGACGACATTCGCGAATTTTACAAAGCGAATCGATGAAATGTGCACCTCCTACAAAGCTGCTTGACGAAATGCGCGACTTCTACAAAGCTGCTCGACGAATTGTGTGACTTCTACAGAGCTGTTCGACGAAATTCACGATTTTTGAGAAGCCGATCGATGAAATTCGTGATTTTTACGAAGCCGATCAACAAAATTCACATTTTTTCCGCAAATGATCAATAGCATTTATACAGCCGATCGGCAAAATTCGCGATTTTTACGAGTCCCATTCACGACTTTTACGAAGCCGATCTAAAAAATTCAAAAATTTCCACGCCTGATTACCGAGATTAGCGATTTTTACGAAGCCAATCAACGAAATGCGTGATTTTTACATAGGTGATCGGTGATATTCACAATTTTTCTTCGCATGACCGGCAAATTTCGCGATTTTTACGAAGCCGATCGGCAAAATTCGCGATGTTTGCGTAGTTGATCGACAAAATTCTCGATTTTTACGAAGCCGATTGAGAAAATTCACAGTTTTTCCGCGTTTGACCAATAAAACTGGAGATTTTTACAAAGCCATTTGGCAAAATTGACGATTTTTACAGAGCCGATTGACAAAATTCGCATTTTTTCCACGCTTGATCAATAAAATTAACGATTTTTACAAAGCGGATCGGCAAAATTTGCGATTTTTAAGAGATCGATTGAGGACATTCACGTATTTTACGATGCCGATCAACGAAATTCGTGATTTTTCGAAGCCGATTGACGAAGTACGCAACTTTTATGAAGTCACTCGAAGAAAACCGCAATTTTTACAAAGCTGAACAATGAAATTTGCAATTTTTACGTGCCTGATCAATAAAATTCGCGATTTTTATTAATCTGATTGAGAAAATATTCATGATTTTTCCTCGCATGACTGATAAAATTCACGATTCTTCCACCTTTAATTGACCAAATACACATTTTCCCACGCCCAATCAACGAAATTCGCGGCTTTTAAGTAACTTTGATGAAATCTTCATTTCTTTATGAGGAAAGATTAAATTCGCGATTTTTTCTGCACATCATCGCAAAATTCGCAATTTTTCCGTGTTTTATGAACAAAATTTGTGATTTTTTCAAGCCACATTGACAAAATTCTCTATTTTCCTCTACCTGATCAATGAAATTCGCGATTTCTTCGTGTTCGATCTACGAAATTTGCGATTCTTAAGTGACTGATGAAATTTTATTTTTTCCTGCTGTAAATTGACGAAATCTACGATTTTTTTTTTTTTTTTTTCGCGACTTAAGCACAAAAATTGCAATTTTTTCCAGTTGTAAATTATCGAAGTTCGCGGGCCACACGGGTACCCGTCGCGGGCCACAGGTTGTGCATCCCTACTTTAAAACATATATATTTAAACATTCAAAACAGTTCTGTTCAAGAAACAAAGAAATTGTACACATACCTTTTTTAAAAACGAAACCAGTCTTTTTTTAAATAAAGAAAGAAATCCATAATAGATTTTCTAAAGAAATATATTAAGTTTTGAATGCAAATTGTCATTTTCATTTATATTTAATTTGTAATTATTCGACCAACTATCATCGTAATCCAATGGTCTAATAACACACAAGAAATTTAATTAACTTCAAGGTGCCAGAATTAAAATTCTACAGTTTCTCCTCTCTCATCCAATAATAAAGCTAGAAAAGAAAGAACGAACAGAGCATGCGCCGCAAGCTCCTGCAAACGAGGGAGAAATCGTTTCTTCACTCCGAGGGTTGGCAAGAAGAGTGACAGCGAAAAGTAAAGGAAAGTAAGGCATGGCGTAGTTATCGCGCGCAGAGAAAGCGCTGCCAAGAAGTGGGTTAAAACTCAGTTTACCCGAGGTCTTAAATCACCATTTTGTTGCACTCATGACATCTGTGCTTTTTTTTTCTCATTTTTTTTGTCATTATTTTTTTGTACATCATGAACACATCGTGCACATCATGTTGCGAACATCAAGATTGCTCTTTATTGGCTCATTAGTGCAAGTTCTGCTGCAGTGGCGTTAATACGTAATTACTGAAAATGGCATCATTATACAGTAGACTCTCTCAAATCCGCATATACTTTTTTATGTAAACAATGAAACATTCAATTCAGATGTAGGGACAAAATTTGACTTCTTTTGTTCTATATCAATTCCATGTATATTTTAATTTGTAATTTTTATTAATATCTATTGAATTCATGTTTTTTATATGAAGGAAGAATAAATTTATTTGTGAAAAAATTCAAGGTATTCCTGATATCATTGATAATCACAACCTTTTTATCAAAATATTTATGTATTAATAAAGCTTTTTTGGCTATTAAGTCTGGCTGAACCTGAAATAAACCTTCCTTATTGTATGAATTTGATGCGAATTAGCAGGGGAAAAAAATACTTACATTTTGTAGCTTTCTTGAAATTTCCAAATAATTAAAGATCAGAAAATGGGTTACAAAGACAAAATATTTACATATAAATAAAACGAGCAAAATAATTTAAATTCCAAAGAAAACAATTTAAAAAATATATGTATACAAGGTGCAACTGAAGATTGCAAAAATAAAAATACACTATTGCAAAAAACATAATTAAAAATTTTAAACCAAAACATCGATCTTTACTGAAAAACCACTGTTGTTGCCGATTAAACATTCTCATGTCAGTTTTGCTGTTTCGTTCAAAAATGAATTATCCAAAAAAAAAAAAAAAAAAGCCATGCACCCCCCCTCCCCCCCCAAAAAAGCCCTTTGGCCAAAGTATAACGTCTTAATCTATCCTTAAAAAGATCATCATCTTTTACTCGGAGTTGTAACTCACAATCGACGGAAAAGAGACACGACGTTCTAAAGCGGTAAAGCACCGTTAGATAGTTCAAAAGTTTGAATTTCAGTACCTCGATTGTGCAGAAGTAAAAAAAAAACCATAAACTGCGCAGCTTGTAATCAAATTACATCACAGGTGCAAAGAAAAAAACCTCTCCCTCTTGCCTCCGGATAAAGATGAAAATAAGAAATTTTGCTTAGTGGCCACTGGCTGGTAGGTTGATTTTTTTTTTTTTTTTTTTTTTTTTTAAGTAGCCAGTTATTGGCTAGTGAGAGTAATTTCTTTAGTAGCCAGTAAGTACATTTATGTCACTGAATATTTAATTACAAGATATATGCGAGCTTAGAATAAATAAATAATATATGAAATAGATAAAAATATTTTAATTTATATTGTTTGGAATAAACTTGATATACTCATTTCCAATCTATTTTAAATTAAGTTAACAGCAAAGTTATATGTAACATGCATATGTAGTTATCTCAGGGGTGATTCTCGTCCGAAAATTTAAGGCAGCCTCTTCCGAAAATTTGAAATTGGGTTATCAGTTCCGCATAGTTGCCAATTTGTACGGTTTTGCGTACGGTTACGTAGAAATGCAAATTCCTTGAAAAGATCGCCGAAATAGCATACATTTTGTCAATATTTCATGAAAAAACGACGATTTTGTGAATGTTTATGTAAACGAATTTTGTCAAAAGATTGATAAAAAACGGGAATTTCCTGTGCGGATCGCGGAAAAAACAGCAATTTCACCAAATATCGCAAATAAAATGTTGATTTCTTCTGTAGACTGTGGAAAAACTCCGATTTCATCTAAAGATTGCGGATATAATGCCGATTTCCTTAAAGGATCGCGGGAAAAAACGCCGTTTTCGATTAAAGATTGCTTAAAAATATTTTGTCAAAAGAATATTTGAAAAAATACGCAGCAGATTTCAGCAAAAGATCACGGAAAAATGCCGATTTCTTCAAAATAAGATTTCGTCAGGAATAAAATGCTGTTTTCGAGAAAAAAAATCGCTAAAAATGTAAATTTTGTCCAAAGATCGTCAAAAAATGATGATTTCACTTAAAAAAAACATGGGAAAATGCCAAATTTGTCAAAAGATCGCAATATATCGCCGATTTTGCTAAAATATTGCTGATTTCGTCTGTGATTTTAAAAATATTTTTTCCCCTCTTATATAGTTTAACTCCCCTGCATTTACAAGTGTTATGAGGGAAACTCTCTCCTCCTGAGAAAACCTGAATTTCAAGCCCTGATAGTCAAAGATATATAGTTTCTGTAAAATATATTGCAATATGTTTAAAATGTTATAATGGTGTGTGAAACATGTTTGCAATTTATTATATGAAATGACAATCAGGGCTTGAAATTCAATTTTCCAGAAGAGGGGAGTCTCCCCCCCCCCCAGCATTTATAAATGGAGGGGAGTTTACCTATTTGGGAGGGAGAAAAAAATCTTTAAAACCTACTGTTATTTTATGTGCTATTTAAAAAAATTACACGAATACAGACATGACAAAATACCACTGAAGCAATTTTTATCAATAACTCAGAATAACAGACATGAAATTTCAAAAGTTAAAAAAAGAAAAGCATGTGAACCAGAAAATGAGAAACTATTTTAAATAGCACGTATGTAAGACAATTAAGAAGCTTATTCTATTCACAAAAAAATTGTTAATTCTTTTGTTTAAATCCTGTTTTATTTTATTTATATTATTTTTTGGGGAAGAGTGAAGGTTAGGGGGAGAAGAGGTGAGAGTGAATTTATTTATGCAAATATTATAAGTAGTTCTGAAATTAAAGTTTCTATTTTAAGTTCATACTACTGATGCAATGTTTTACACAGCAATCTTAGCTAGTTGTCCATTTAATTTTTAACATGTTTTCACTTAAAACATCAATTAACAAACATGGCAAGTTAATGTTTAATTGCCACTCAATTGCAAAAAGTTGTTGAAAACAATATTACAGCAAATTTTCTGCAATTCCATCATGAAATTTGTATTTTTTCCGCAATCTTTTGATGAAAATCGTGTTTTCTTGCGATCTTTTCCCGAAAATCACAGTTATCTCGTTATCTTATGACGAAATCTGTGTTTTTCTTGTGATATTTTGACGGAATACGCGTTCTTCTTGCGATGTTTTAATGATTCACTTGCTGAAAATCACGTTTTTCACGGCGAAAATCGCGATATTTTGACGAAAATCACGGTTTATCACGATCTTTTCATGAAAATCACGGTTTTCTCGCGATCTTATGACGGAATCTGTGTTTTTCTCGCGATGTTTTAACGAAAACTGCATTTTTCTAGCGATCTTTCTACGAAAATGGCTTTTTTCGCACGATCTTTCATTGAAAATTGCATTTTTATTCCGCAATATTTTGACGAAAATCTTGGTTTTTTCCCCCGCAATCTCTTGTGGCAATCCGCGTTTTTCTCACGATATTTTGACGGAATCTGCGTATTTTTTACGATGTCTTGTCGAAAACCGCGATTTTTGATGATGTAAGGCGATGGCTAAATCGTGATGTATGACGTTTCTCTCGTGATATTTTGATGAAAATACCATTTTTCCGATCTTTCGGCGAAAATAGCGATTTTTTTGCGACCTTCTGACGAAAATTGGATTTTTATTCCGCAATATTTTGACAAAAATCGCCTTTTTTTTTCGAGATTGAAGAAATTTGTTTTATCGCGATCTTTTAAGGAAAATCGAGGTTTTTTTGCGATTTTTTGAGAAAATTGGCATTTCTATCGCAATAATCTAACGAAATTTTCTGCGTTTCCATTTTCTGTGAACGATTGATGAAATTGATTGTGAAAATATGCAATTTAGCTCGGCTCAAAAGCTATGAAAAATCGGTTATTAGCCCGGAAATTCAGACATAACTATATAAATTTTTGGGCTGACAAACGATGTTTCATAATTTATGGAATCGAATGCGTCAATTTTTGGAAAGTTCGAAACGGAATTACTCCGTTCTCGCGACGAAAAATCGCACGAAAGTTGTCAATCGATTGCGGAAAAAAATGCTAAATTTGACGATCGGTTGCGGAAAAATATCGTGAATTCCAACGGTTTTTTGCAGTAAAAAACTCTCACGAAAATGTCACAAAATTCGCAAAAAGATTGTGAAAGTTAATCGTAGTTTCAAAATACAAAATTTTTCCGAAAATTCGTGATTTTTTGGGGGGCGGGAGCCTCCCGTCCACGATATTTTTTTGGGCGGGATTTCAAAATTTCGGGCGCGAATCCCGCCATCCCGCCCTGAAATTCAAGCCCTGGCAATGTATAAAGAAATAAACATAATAATTGAAATTTGTTTGCATCCAGTAGGAAATAGAAAAAAACACTTTTCTAATTAGATGTAATCAATGTAGCGATGCATGCTTCTATGAAAAAAACTGCATTTCATTGAGCGACCAAAAATAGATTTTTTTAACCGCCACTTGGCAAATGACGACAAGGGTGCAAACGAAGGAAATTTTTTAATTGCCACTTTTACATTTTTAATAACAACATGGCAAGTGACCGCTGCTAATTTTAAATCAAATCCTACTAAATCAATTTAACACCAGCTTGCAATGTTTTTCTTGAATCGAAAACACTGAGGTTTGTGATGTGTGTTTAAATCGGATCCTCTAAATCGATTTAACACCAACTTGCTCTGTTTTCCCTAAATCATCTTTTTCTTACATCACCTTTTTCTTAAATCGGAAAGCATTGAGGCTTGCAAATTTTGCTTAAATTGCTAAATCTATTAAACACTAGTTTGACATGCAAGCAGTATATACACCAAAGTAGATATCTCAATTTTCTGATGTTAGCTCTGAATCATTATTTGAAATAGATTTAAAATCAATGGCTAAATCACGATTTAAGACTGACTAAATCGAGATGTAAGGCGATGGCTAAATCGTGATGTATGGCAATGGCTAAATCGTGATTTCTGATGTAGCGATTTAAGAAACTGACTAAATCGAGATTTCTAATGTAAGCTTTAAATTAAATCAATTTAAGGGATAAATCAATTTAAGGCCCAGGCCTAAATTGGACATCATAAATTTATCCCATTTGCTCATCCCCAAGGGTATTTAAAAAAAATTTTAAGTATCAGGGCTTTTGACTATTCTTATACACATTTTTATATTTCTACAAGCAGTAGATTTCGATAGAAATCGCAAACAGATAAACGGCTAACAACTTTTATTATTATTATTATTAGTAGGCATAACGATTTTTTTTGTCGCATTTGCAAAAAGAGGGGGGGGGGGGGGGGGAGATTAATGGGATTTTACGGTACCTTGAGATGTATAAGAAGTTAAAAATATTCAAATATTGAATTATAATATAAAGTATAAACTCTTCAATAAACTATGAAAAAAAAAACTTCAATTTTTTATGAAATGAAAGTTTTTATTAAGTTTCAGATCATTTAGTGTTCTAGTTTTTAGAGCTTTCTAGATAACGGGACGCCGGATAATGGATCCTATACTGCAGGGCTGTCCAACGCGGCACCCGCGGGCACCATGGCGCCCTTTGCAGGTTTTCTTGGCGCCCTTTTAAAGGTTTCCAGTTACTAATCTTTTTTTTTATTATTTAAAATTCCCTTGTAAAGGGCTTTTTATTTAAAATCCTTGATACTCTCTTGCGAGATGTTTTAAAAATTTATACAGGCATTTCACGCCTCAACAATTATAAAGTACGCAATGTATTAAAATGAAGTCAATAGCACATAATTAGTTTTTCAAGAAACAAATCATGTGCTGTCGTGTTTTATCACTAATTTCTAGTAATACTTTTTGTGTATCTTTATGGAAATTATGCCAATAGAAATTAATAAATGTCGACAATATATTTTTTAATATGTTAAGAAATAAAATGTAAAAAAAATAAATAAATAAGCGATCCTCCCCCTCCTTCATGAATGGAAATTCAGCATATTTGTTATCATTATTGACGTTGTTTCATTGGCCATTTGGCTGTTTTATAAGACAGATAAAGGCTGTATTTTTCTGTCCCAGACCTTTGATACCTGAGACTTTGTTTTAAAAAAATTTCTATAAAATCATGCGAAAAGATTTTCACAAATGAAAACTCTTTCAGGCTCTCTCTTTCGAATCAACCACGACTTTCTTACTGTGCTTTTTATAATGGGAAATTTATACCTCAAAAAGAAAAAAAACTACATTTATTACACAGTATTTAATTATTACAGTGTAACAATATATCTAAATATATTTTATTTTAATAATAGGTGATATTTCATTTTCTGACTCCTTCCAATTCAAAAATATTTAATATAATCCCTCTCAGAAAAATGTATTATTCGAAATTTATTACAATTTACAGTAATTTTGATTTTTTTTCTTTTTTTGCATGGCACTTTAGATCCATACATTATGTCTCTACAGTATTATGCATTTGCCTATATGTACTGCTGCTAATATTATGCATGTTTTGAGCCATTTTAATAATGGTGCCCTTCATTGCTTGCCAAAAGCTGAGATGCGCCCCTGCTTAGTCAAAGGTTGGACAGCCCTGCTATACTGTAATTTGAAAGTTATCAAATAAAGCTAATTAATAAAAAAAATCAAGTTTTTGGCATGCCTCTACAATTTACAGTTTTCAAAGAATATCTGAAAATTCACTTGTCAGTGGCGAATAAATATGTTTTTCTACCCTTGTTCTTGTACATACATAATAATCAAGGTCAATATAATCAAGAATGCAAAAATTTGTTTTTAACCAGTGGAAAGTGTCTAAAAGATGATTTTCTATGAGGAGTTCAAAATGTTTTATGTATAAATTAAATATTTGAGTAAAACTATTAAATAAATATATATTTTTATTTCCTAGGCATATATAACTGATGTTCATGAAGATGAAGTTACCGTAGCCTTTGAAAATGAGTATGTGTAGTTTTACTAACTTAAATGGATATCTTATAGAGATGCACCGGATGTGGATTTTTGCCGGATACCGAATAACGGATATCCGGCACAAAATTTTACCGAATATCCGGTATCCGGCCGAATAATTTCTCATTTTTAATTTCAATTCACTTATTAAGTCAAAGTTACTTAAAAACATAGTAATAATTAAATATTGAAATGTAATAATATTTTGCCTTTTCAATATTACTTATAAAACTTCTAACTTTACATGCATATTTTTTTCTACCCTTTCTTTAGTCTCTATCACCAGATTTAGGTAGTGTCTTGATGTTTTTATAGATGCATTGTATCGATTAACTAACAGAAAAAAATATTTTTACCCTGTTGACACATAATTAACAAAAATGGGATAGTTATGTATGTTACTCCTCTTGACTCTGAGTGAGCATTACAGTTTTCCTATTAAGCTCTTTTTGCATTGTAGAGCAAGTTTCAGAATGAACTTTATTTAAAATATCCCTTGTAATTTTAACATGAGCGGGTGACTTATATAACAAGGCATAGTTCAATTGTTTTGGAAATTTTTACTAAAATATGTTTTATTTAAAAATGCAATTTGTATATTTAATGATTTTTTTTCTTTTGTTTTTACCACATTTTTTTCTACTGTTGACTGCTTAACTTGTGCAATTGATATTCCCGCAAAAATTGAATGGTTTCTTTATTATCAGTACCATTTTGTTCTTGATTTTCTAAAGAAACACACTTTGAATCTGGAGTATGAATATTCATAAATAAACTCTTTAGCTTGTTGGAAACTTTATTTTTCTACATAGTTTTTAATCCTCAATACTTTAGCACTTATAAGATGGCCCCATTGTACACATTTCAGACTCTGATTTTTGACGTATTAACAGCAACTTCATAAAACTTTTAGATTAGATATTTATACCTTTCTCTTTTGTTGATATTAATAATTCAAATTAATAATAAAGTTATTAACAAAACACTTGAGAAGAACTATAAAAGTCTACTACTTAATTACAAAAAAAAAAAAAAAAAAAAAAAGCAAAACAAAGTTGAAATTGTAGTTGATATTCTAGTTTTGGTTTTACAATTACAATTATGACAGAATTATTGAACACTGCAGTTAAATTTTGACTGGTGAAAATTACAATAAAACTTTTGAGAGGTGTAAAATTACTTCATTACTGAAATTTAAGAACAATTTTTAAGAGAAATAAAAAATGTGAAGTTGAAGTACATATTCTAGTTTTGTTTTTACAATTGCTGTTATAGGTTATGACAAAATATTGTCATACTTTAAATATATCTTCATTTACATATAAACATTATAATTTCATAATTGTGAAAATATACAAGTATTTATTTTTGTTAACATTGCTTTTTAATAAGATAAGGTATGCAAGGAGCAAATTAGTTTTCCATTTGTTTTTAAATATAAAAAACAGAATTTAAAAAATGTTTTACTATCCGGCAACCGGATATTAAAATATTCGGCCGGAACGAATATCCGGTTCGAGTGCTGAATAAGCAGTATATCCGACAGGAGCCGGATATCCGGTGCATCCCTAATATCTTACAAAAATATTTTTTGTAACCTCTGCTTGTATTTAATATATTTTTTTTAACAATCCATTTAACACATTATAAACAAAAATATATTAATACTTATCTTTTATTTGAAGCTGGCAACCAGAAAGCAAGTTTCCATATCACCGTGTACGATTACCACCAGCACCGCCTAAAGATGACAAGCCTATTAGCATGACAGAGGGACAAGAAGTTGAAGTATGTGTAATTTGATATTTAAAAAGTGTAATTGATATTCTTATTAGAGATGAGTTTGGGCCCAAGTCTGATGATTTTCAATCTGAGCACGAAAGATTTTTTGTCACCATAGCCCAAGCCCGATACTAAAAATATATATAACAAAATTGCATGATATTAAAAAATAATCTCTCATTTTTAAAAACTTTTTATACAAATATAATTTCTAAAATTTGAAAATTGTGGATTGTGAAAATTTAAATTCAATCTTATCAAAATCCATAAAAAATAAAAATATACTTGATACTTAAAATTACTCACAAATTTTCCCCTAAATTAACAAGTAAATTTGATGGACACGTTTGTGTTTAATGACTAAATGTATGAAACTACTATTTGTTATCTGGCAAATCAAACAACATTTTTCAATTTCAAAAGTACATCTTTAATTATGTTCGATGTCTTTTTCATAACAATCTTCTGTGATTGACAGATATCTGAAAATCAACTTAAATTGAAAGGTCCAATGCTTTTAATAGGAAAAGTAGTAACACTGATCAATTGCTTTCTATCGGAATAACATGGTAATTCTATTTATTTACAGACTTTCGTAATTATATTTACTAGTGACTTCGAAAATATACAGTGTCCTCAGCAAGAGCAGAGCTTAGGCTGACAAATAGATAGAACAATCACTAAATTTATTTCCATATGGGGGGGGGGGGAACAACTATGACTTGTGCCAATAGAAGATTAAATAATTTACAAACTTCCAGCTTATTCCAGGGGTGATTCTCGTCCGAAATTTCCGAAAATTTAAGGCATCCTCTTCCGAAAATTTGAAATAGGGTTATCAATTCCGCATAGTTGCCAACTTGTATGGTTTTGCGCGCAGAAAAAACAATTATGTAGAAATGCAAATTTCGTGAAAGGATCGCCGAAATAGCATACATTTTGTGGAAAAACGACGATTTCGTCAATTTTTTTGTAAACGAACTTTGTCCAAACATCGATAAAGAACATGAATTTCCTGTGCGGATCGCGGAAAAAACGTCAATTTCACCACCTATCGCCGATAAAACGCTGATTTCTTCTGAAGACCGCGGAAAAACACCGATTTTGTCTAAAGATTGCGGATATAACGCCGATTTCATTAAAAGATCGCGGGAAAAAACGCCGTTTTCGATAAAAGATCGCTTAAAATATTTTGTCAATAGAATATTTGAAAAAATACGCCGATTTCATCAAAAGATCACGGAAAAAACACCGATTTCGTCAAAAGATCGCGGGAATAAGACGCTGTTTTCGAGAAAAAATCACGTAAAAATGCAAATTTTGTCTGAAGATCGTCTAAAAAACGATGATTTCACTTAAAAAAACATGAGAAAACGCCGATTTCGTCAAAAGATCGCGGAAAAAACACCGATTTCGGCAAAAGATCGCAATAAATCGCCGATTTTGCTAAAATATTGCTGATTTCGTCTGAAGATAGCGGGAAAACGTCGATTTTGTCCGAAGATCGCTGGAGGGGGGTGTGTGTGACTGACGACCCTCCAGCGATCTTCAGACAAAATCGACGTTTTTGCTCTATACTTTCAACTAAATCAGCATAATTGCGAGTGGAAATCTTTAAAAAAAATGTAATGTGGAAGACTTGATTGAAGACAAAGCAGATTCAGCAAACTTTAGTTTATTCCAAAACAGTCATGATGATTATATACAGATGAGGAAAAAATAAGCATAGCTTATGCTTAAAAATAAAATAAACTTAAAACATTTCAATTACTCCTTTAAGCCATTAATGAACAAAACTGCAGCAGCTGCTAAACCAACAATAATGGCTAGCAAGATGAAGGCGAAAAAACATCGAACACAGCTGTCTTTATATACAAACAGAACTCTACTTCACAGATGTTGCCATTCACAATTCAAAGAGAAAAACCAACGTAGAATCGCCATTGGTTGATCCGACGAAACCCCTTTCCGAACGCACCGCCGATCGAGTTTCCTGAACGGACGTGAACAGTTCAATCACCGGTGATTCAATAAATCACGGCACTGGAACACTCAAAATTCACGTATTATTGTCTCGGCATGCCGGCAGTTCGGCTGAAATACAATGGCGATTCGACGAAGTTTTTATTACACTGGAGAGGGTAAAACTAAAGTATGTCATGTTCTGTTTATTTTGACTTAACTTTAAACTTATTTTTAACCAACATGACAACAAGCAGCCCCCTTTTTAGCCTCTCCAGGGTATTACAAAAAAATTTACATAAATTTATTCAAAAATACACTTATTCAAAAATACAATATTCAAAAATACAATATTCAATAAAAAAAACAGTCTGTCTAATTACTATCGAGTCGGGGAAAATTTTACAGATCACCGGCCCGGTACTAATCAGAATCGACCAAATTGTATAAACTTTTTTTTTTTTTTTTTTTTTTTTTTTTTTTTTTCATCATCTCTCTATCATTAAACAAATTTTAATTTTATAAAAAAAAAAGATAGTCTGATCAATGTCATGTCAATGGACATGGCAATGAACAGAGTAACTATAATTGTGAGTTTAAATTTTGAAAATTTGCCTACAAAATTTCATTAATTGTTCTTTTACTTGCGGTTTTGTAAATGGATCTGCTAAATTTAATTTACTAGAAATATATTTTAATTTAAAAACTTTATCATAAACTAAATTTCTGAGAAATAAATATTTGATGTGGATATGTTTAGTCTTTTGATTTTCAACTGGTGAATTAGAAAAGGAAATTGCTGCCTGATTATCACAGAATAAAGAACATTCAATTAAATTTAATTTTAAACTTTCATTTTCAATTACATTTTTCATCCACATCAATTCCTTTGCTGCTTCTGTGAGAGTAACATATTCGGCTTCCATAGTAGAGAGGCTAACGCATTTTTGCTTAAAGGTTTTCCAAGAAATTGGCGCCCTATCTAAAAGTAAAATGTAACCTCCTATGGAAACCCTGTCATCACGATTTGCAGCAAAGTCTGAATCTGAATAACAATAAAGTTTTAGTTCATTTACTCTGGATAATTCTAATTTAAAATCTTTTGTATATTGTAAATAACCAAGTAATTTTAATAAACTATGCCAATGTCTTATACCGGGATTAGATTGGAATTGGGAAAGTAGATTTACTGCATACATTATATCAGGTCGTGTTCAACCAGCAATAAAACTTAAACATCTAATTAGGTTTCTGTAGGGATACTTAGACATTTCTTCTATTTCTTGATGATTTACAGGAGAGTCCAATTTTGATAAAACAAGTCCTTTAGACATAGGTACAGAGCTAATGGGAAATTTATATTTAGAATACAAATCACAAACCTTATTTATATAAGAAGTTTGGTGTATATACAATTTATCACCATCCTCTTCAAATTCTATGCCCAAGAGCTTCTTTGTTTTCCCTAGAACCTTTAAATTAAAAAATTTCTTTAATAAATCCACACCAAATTCCAAATCACTTTCAGTTTTTCCAAATATGATAATATCATCAACATACAGCAAAAGAACAAGTTTATCCTTTAATAAATAGACACAATTACACCAGTTAAGTTTTTGAAAATTTAATTTTAAAAGAACATTGTCAATTTCAAAAAACCATTGTCTTCCACTCTGGTGGAGACCATACAGTGATTTATTTAATTTACAAACTTTACCTTGTTCTAAAACAAAACCTTCCGGCTGCTGCATATAGATGACCTTATCCAAATCTGCATATAAATATGCATTGTTTACATCAACTTGAACGTTTAACCATTTAAAAAAACATACAAAAATACTGAAAAAGAGTCTTATTATGGAAAAACTGACAACAGGACTGAATACTTCATCATAACTTAAACCTTTAACTTGGTTATACCCCTGAGCCACAAGGCGTGCTTTGAATCTTACAATTTCATTATTTTGATCTCTTTTTACGGTATAGACCCATCTGTTACCCAAAATTTGTGCATCTTTTGGTGGTTCGACTAAATCCCAAACATTGCGGTCATACATGACCTGCATTTCCTGGTTCATAGCCTCCTCCCACTCAGATGCTTCAGGGGTTTTAACAGCTTCCTTGTAACTCCTGGGGATTTTAACCTCTACTAAATTTGCTTCATTAAAAAAATTTGAAACTTTACCCGATTGACAATTTTTACCCCTAAAATCAAAAAAATTTTCATCAAATTTTATGTTATTTGCTGCACAATACCTAACTGCATCATTTGTGGACCTCAATTTAACCCTAGTACCCTCTATACCATAATAAATGTCTGTCCTTGGTTCATTTTTACGAGGAACAGCACTTCTCACCCAATTAATGGATGTACATGGTATTAAATCCAAATTTCCATCCGTTTTAACTTCAGAAACTATTTTTACAGGACTCTGACATTTTAAACTGCTTTCCTTTAAATCGGACGGGCTATCACATCTATTTTTAGATTCAAAAATTTCATCTATTACAGGCAAAATATCCCCATCCTCAGGAAAGTCAAAATATGAAAAAGATGGAAATTTAGATTCTTTTATGACATCCACCCCCCTTTTACTCTCATCAAACCTTACATTTATAGTCTCAAAAATTTTTTGTTCATCTATTAGCCAAATGCGGTAACCTTTTGTAGTTTGTGCATACCCACACATTATACCCAGTTTAGCTCTCATATCGAGCTTTTTCCTGTTTTGTTTAGGTATACCAACATAAGCTAGACAACCAAACTTTTTAAAATGAGATACAGAAGGTTTTCTCCCACAATATAATTCAAAGGGCGTTTGTTTAAAATTTTTATGACAGACTCTATTCCACACATAAGTGAAACACAAAAGAGCCTCCGCCCAAAATTTCTGGGATAAACCGCTAGAGTTAAGAAGGGTTTTTATTCCATCGAGGGCTGTTAAATTGAAACGTTCTGCGGAACCGTTCATTTCCGGAGAATACGGGTTCGTCTTTTCGTGTTTTATTCCCTGATCGTCTAAAAATTTGTCAAATTCTTGGTTACAAAACTCAAGGCCTCCGTCCGTTCTGACTGAGACTACTTTCTTATCCAAAAACCTTTCGGCTCTTTTCTGATATTTAAGAAAGGTCTCAAAAACGTCAGACTTATTTTTCAGGGTATAAACTGTAACTTTTCTAGAAAAATCATCTAGTATAGACAAAAAATAACGACTACCCCCATGAGACGCAACCGGAAATGGGCCGCAAAGGTCCATATGCAGCAGCTGGAGAGGAAATTTTGACCTTATGTGACCTGTTGGTTTAAATGATATTCGTTTTGATTTGGCTAACTTGCAAGAAATACAATCCTCAGTCAATTTTGATAGCATCGGCAAACCATTAACACATTTAAGTTTACTTGTGTTAACTACATATTCGCTGTTAATATGGCAGAATCTTTCATGCCACAATTCATTAACATTTACTTTTTCTATTTGATTTGCTGAAAAATTGACTGGGTTGTTATTTCCTTCACATTGAGTTATGTACTTAGAGGGTTTTAAAAAATACAAGTCATTTTTTCTCAATGCATAAAATAGCTCATTACCATTTTTATCAAATACAAAAACTTTTCCATTTTTACCAGCAAAATTAAGTCCTAATTTTTCAAGCTTTGCTCCTGACAGTAAATTTCTTCTTAAATGAGGATTAAACAAAACATCTTTTAAAATAATACGATTAAATTTACCATTTTTACATTTTATTAAAAATTGAATTGTACCCTTTCCCTCAACTGGACATTCTCTCTCCCCAACTGCAAGAGACATGTGCAAATCAGATACTGGCTGAAAGTCAAAAAATAATTTTTTATTGCTACAAAAATGCGCTGTAGCGGCCGTATCAAAAACCCATTGGGTATTTCCGTAGCCCAGATCTGAGGAATTTGCCTCGCACAGTTCGGGAGAAAGTTCAATTAAACTACATTCCAGTTCAGAGAAGGTATGATTAAAAGTTGTTTTACATTCAATATTACTGGTTTCTGATTGAAAAGATTTATTTTTAGAATTAACTTTAAAAGATTTATTTTGAAATTTACTTTTAGTATTAGGTCTAGAATAATTACTTTTACTTTTAACTTCAAAATTATTTTTACTATTACTTGATGTGTCAGGAGCATTAACCTTAGAATCTCGACCATTATTTTTACTAATTCTGAACTTACAATTAGAAATTACATGACCATACATTTTACAATAAAAACATGGACCAAATTTTTGTTTACCTGGTTTTACAAGAGACTCGCTGGCATAAGCAACATTAACATCAGCCAAATCTTTCTGGGACAGCTTTAAACGATTTTCCTCCAACAAGAGCTCTGCTTCGATTTTATCAGGAACAAAGTCCTTGTCGCTCCATCTATAAATTGCTTGCACAGTGGCTTGAAAGCTATCAGGGAGGCTTCGAATCATCTGGTAACCCAAGTACAAAGGCTGCAACTGATGACCAATATCCCGAAGACGCTCGGCGGCTTGCTTTACACGACACAAGAACAGTCCTAAATTTTCACCAGGAACATATCTCGTACTGAAGAAAACGTCCAGCAGCTGTATCACACGAGCCCTCGTTGTTGGTTCAAAATGGTCATGCAGAATTCTCCATGCTTTCGCTCCGTCTGTAGTACTGGAAACCAATGGCCGAAACTCTGGACTCAAGGACTGGAAAATTACTGTATATGCTCTATTCTTCCTCAACTTCAGATCTTGTCTTTCTCTCCAGGTAAGTTTCTCCTCTGCATCTGGTTTTGTAGGTGTCTCTTTCCCATCATCTTCAGGCTTAGAAGTGTCGGTTCTGGAAGGTACTGAATCTAGCTTTTCTTTAATAGGTTCCTCACTTTCATCTGCACATTCAATAAACTCCCAGGCGCCGAAGTGCAAAAGCAAAACTTTTACTTCATGCTTCCATGTCTCCCAGTTGCTGCCGGTAAGCAGGGTGATGTTTTGAATAGCATCCATCAGCCCCCGTCAATTAGAACTTTTGGAATCGGCAAAATTTTTACAGGAAAAGTCCACAGAATCAGCCGTTGACGAAGCTCACACCGGGAAAGTATCGGTACAGAGAAAGTTCAACTCCAAAAAAAAATCTTCACTTCCACATTAAAAAACAAAAGCATGGTTATTTACCGGGCCTGGGCCCATAACCAAAATGCTCTATACTTTCAACTAAATCAGCATAATTGCGAGTGGAAGTCTTTAAAAAAAATGTAATGTGGAAGACTTGATTGAAGACAAAGCAGATTCAGCAAACTTTAGTTTATTCCAAAACAGTCATGATGATTATATACAGATGAGGAAAAAATAAGCATAGCTTATGCTTAAAAATAAAATAAACTTAAAACATTTCAATTACTCCTTTAAGCCATTAATGAACAAAACTGCAGCATCTGCTAAACCAACAATAATGGCTAGCAAGATGAAGGCGAAAAAACATCGAACACAGCTGTCTTTATATACAAACAGAACTCTACTTCACAGATGTTGCCATTCACAATTCAAAGAGAAAAACCAACGTAGAATCGCCATTGGTTGATCCGACGAAACCCCTTTCCGAACGCACCGCCGATCGAGTTTCCTGAACGGACGTGAACAGTTCAATCACCGGTGATTCAATAAATCACGGCACTGGAACACTCAAAATTCACGTATTATTGTCTCGGCATGCCGGCAGTTCGGCTGAAATACAATGGCGATTCGACGAAGTTTTTATTACACTGGAGAGGGTAAAACTAAAGTATGTCATGTTCTGTTTATTTTGACTTAACTTTAAACTTATTTTTAACCAACATGACAACAGTTTTCCTGCTATCTTCAGACGAAATCAGCAATATTTTAGCAAAATCGGCGATTTATTGCGATCTTTTGCCGAAATCGGTAAAAGACCCCCCCCGGCGCTGATTTCCGGAAAAAAAAATTTCATCCAGAATCACCCCTGGCTTATTCTCATCTGCTAACAATACACGAAAATATTCTCTTTGCATTCTGTTACTACATAATAAATAAATAAACAAGTTTAAATATCTTCTGCTAACGAAAAGCCAACTAACCAAAAGTAACTTCACTGCTGTGTTTATTATGATTGGCACCATTCAATATATAGCCGCCGGAAATTCTGTAAACATAAATCTGAAATTATGATGAATTTTCATTTGAAACAGCAATGAAATACTAAAATAAATAACACTATTTCAGTTTCTCCTCATTTTGATTATAATGGTATTACAATGATTTGAAACCGAATAAGTGTGCAATTTTAAATGGAAAAAAAGTTTTTTCATATTTACGTATTAACGCCACTGCAGCAGAACTTGTGCTAATGCGCCAATAAAGAGCTATCTTGCTGTTCGTACGAGCACAATAATAATGGCATCTAAAAAAAAAAGCAATAAAAATCACTAAAACACTAAAAAAATGGCATCAAAAATCAGCACAAAAACAAGGTAACAAGGAATCCAAACGATAACTGCAGTGGCATTAATACGTAAGTACTGTTTTTTTAAAATCTTTTCTACACATGAATAAATAAAATTTCATGGTTTCAGGAAAAAAAATGAGTCCAAGCCCGAAGATTAGAATAAAAATAGTATTCGACTCAGGCTGAGCCCGTCTCATCTCTTGTTCTTATTAATTTATTCTAACAAATATCTAAATTGAGGTATTATTTTATAGTGTTTCCTCTATAACAAAAATAGTCGTAGGACAGGAATTTAAAAATAAAAATTAAAAATCATGCATACAACATAGATTTTGAAAAACTTTCCAACACATTCTCAAAACTAAAAAAAAAAAAAAAAAAAAAAAAAAATTACAGTTAACTATGGTGAAAAATAGCTAAATAAACAGTTTGGAAAATGCATAATTTGAAAACTAAATTTCTGTTATTACCACGAACAGTTGCCTCAAAGCAGAATATGCTTAAAAGTGCAACATACGTCACAGTACAGCGAACTTTTCTGCAGAACATTTTTAAGTAATCAGTTAACACCAGTGTTCTCGCTGACATTTGACCAACGTTAGTAATTTGGCTAATCAAAAGTAAAAAACATTTGTCAATTGAGAAAAGTATTAGCAAAATAAATTCGCCGCTATAGCAAGAAAAAAAAAAGTAATTCTTTAATGTATTTTTTTTTCAATATGTTCTAAAATAACCCAAGTTTTTATAACTCTGACAGCGATTGTTATTAATCTAATTTCAACTATCCGCTACAAATATAAAAAATATGTATATATTAAATTTATATGCATATGTATGTAAAACGAAAAAGAAAAAGCAAAAATTGAGCACTAGCCATTTGGCGAATCTGATCGCTTGTTTACTCGCCAAATGAAGAATTTGGCGCATTGGCGAGCGACTGCGAGAACACTGGTTAACACATTCACTGCCGATTGTCGGATATTACATTAGTAATACCCGATCTATAAGCAGAGTTTAACTCACACAGTGAAAGGTTAAACATAAGCTGACCTTCCGACATAGCCTAACACATATTCGGTTGATTTAAAGATAATGCTATTGTAATTTAGAAGCTGTATTAGAGTATTAAATCTATTGATTAAACCTGAAATAAAATATGTAGTGGTGAAAAAATAAAGACAGTAAATTAAATTAAACAAAGATATTTATTTAAAAGCAGAGATAAAATATATCTATGTATATAGTCAACAATTTAATATAATTTATATAAAATATAATTAAAATCTCATTTAAACATTATCGATTAATTCTTTCATTCCAATAACAATAGTTGACTTAATCCATTTAATTGCATTAACAAAATATAACTTAAGCAAAAGACATTTCATAATAATAAAGTATATTTACCCCGGAGCTCAAACTGAAAAACTTATTTTTAATTCAATGTTTAATAAAATAAAACTATGTGTGAAAACATGGCAACCTGAAAGAACCAATTTAAATACCTCAGCTGTCAGAATAGCACGTCAACGGCGAAACCAAAACATCATCCACGATATCTTCAAAAGACAAGTCCAACATCCTCTTCCTTCGGAGTCGTATGAAAAACACCGGGCTTGACAAATGATGACAAACTTTTTAAAGCTGGACCACATCATATGGACATCAAAAGGGATATCAGTTATTGTTGAATTACATAGGTTTTTCCCAATGAGCCATTCCAGCAAAACTAAAACATGCCACGGCTTTCAAATTGACAAACGAGCTCCAAGAAAAACTATCTTTAAAATTCTATAGTCTACCAGCGACTTGTTTAATTTAAAAAGTCAGAAAACAAAAAGTTTCACCGGGTATTAACAAACTAGATTAAGAAATACGAAGTCCTTCACACAGCATCTTAAAAACGAGCTCCAACATCTCACGACTGAAGGGAGAACGTCAACTGCCCTTGAGGTCAACGAACTCTCGGTATATATACGATACAGTCACGCAGAAAAGGATTCTACGCATGCATCACCAGCTCCCTCTACTGCCAGTTCTCACCGTACACTTCCGGTCATGCGTAGTAGTAACACTAATGACCGTGATCAAATAGAGCTGCTTATGCCATCTATTAAGGATCACTTCTACTAAAGCGGTTTCCGGCTAAATATGAGAAAAGCTAGTGAGCCAGAAGCAAAACAAAGATGCCGTGAGCTGAAACATTCGTCTATTGTAAATAAAAGTAGGATGAATTTAAAGACTAGATTATAGAATATAAATAACGGAAAAGTTTATTTATATTTGAAATAAAAAAAGGCAAGTAAAACAGATTATATAGAGCTCCCCCAGACTTAGCTTATTTCCACATGCATGTACAGTGATGAGACCACAGACATGACATCCTGACATGTCAGCGCGTGATATGGCGCCATCATTAAGGGGCCATTCATGCGGCAGCGCGTTATGTGAGGTGATGTCTCAATAGCCAGTCACGTGCTGGCACGGGAAAATCTTTCACTGAGTCTTTGTTATAAAAAGTAAATCTGCTTCTGGGAAAAAACTCACTTCTATGGTGTGGCATTAACTATCATCACATCTTCACGTAAGCGGCAGCAAACGTGTTAAAAAAATCACCATTCAATCAAAAGAAAAATCGAGAAATTCACAGGGGTTCTGAATTTTCTGAAAAACTAGTAAAGCTGAAATTCTAAAGTTTTGCTTGTTTCTTTCATGCAAATGAAGCAAAATATACTATAGAAAAATCATTACAGGGTGTAAATGCGAAATTATGAGGCATGTTTGAAGATTCATTTAATTCTACAAACAGTATTCAAGTAAACAGTTTTACATGAAAATCTGTTTTTGTATTTTTTGTAGAATTATCTTTTTATTTGTGAGATAGGTATGTATTTACATTTATGAATACACACATGCAATGATGGGTAGTCTTCAATTTTGAGTTCTTAAGAATGTACACACAGACACAGACATCACTTTTTGAAGACTATGCCTTAAAACACTAACTAATCTCCATCTTAAAGAATTAGCATGTTGCTACTTATCATTACTGAAAGGTTGACACATCTAAATAACCTCTAATAAAAATTTGATTGTGCTAAGTTTTTCCTCTAAGATTGAATTATTATTGATGTGTATGTGTTCATAAATGAATGCTTATTTTTTCTCTAAAAATGTGCTTACAGATGCTTATCTTTAGAACCAAATTTTTGCTACTCATCTTGCAAATAATAAACCAAAACAAGTCACAGAGAGTGCAATAAGCTCTCTCTCTATATATATATATATTTATATGAAAGTTACATTTATTTTATATAAAAGTAAATGTCAGTGTTTTTCAGGAATGGTAGCAATATATATTTTAATGATTGCACTTGCAGTAATTGGAACAATATTTGCCATGATTTCACAAACCAGAATGATATTTGTGAGAATTTCACAAATCAGAATATCATTCTGGTTTGCTCCAGTACATTTCAAGCCCGATTTTCTTAAGTATATGTTCATTAGGACTTATTTCTGTAAGTTAAGTACTTTAAAACTATCTTCTTTTTATTTATCCATTTTTAAAAGTTGATCTAAAGTGTATGTTTATTAGAACTTTATTCTCTAAGTTAACTACTTTAAAATGATCTTTGTATTTATCCATTTTTAAAAGTTGATCTAAAATGTATGTTCATTAGGTTCTGTAAGTTTCTGTAAGTTAATTACTTTAAAATTATCATCTTTGTATTTAGCCATTTTTAAAAGTTGATCTAAAAATTGCATTTATGTTTCACATTTTTTTTTTTATATACAACATATTTTTTTAATTTTTAAGGTGTTTTCTCGAGCTAATGAACAAGAGGCATGTGGATGGTGGCGAGCGTTGGTTAAGATGACGAAAGGAGACTTTCACGTTGTTGAATATCTTGGATGGGAAACAACTTACACTGAAATTGTACCCAGTGACAGGCTACGTTTAAAAAACACTAAGTATGTTTTAAAGTATTAATTTGAATTAATTTCATATAAAAGAATTTTTTTTTTTTTTTTTTAATGGAAAAGAGTAATTAAAATTCAAAAAATATATTAAGCATTATCTGTTAAAAGTGTACTGTACATGCTTGAAATAAATTTGAATAATCATAAACATATTGTACAAAAATTATTTGCTAGTGTATGGTGAAAAAAATTTAGTGATGTCTGATTGTTTGACAGAACAGATTTTATGTTTATGAATTTCCAATTTGAGGCCTCGATTTCTGTTTTAAATATGAGAATTATCACCAGTGAAGAATCTCATTCTGTTGTTTTTTCAACAAGTTGTTGAAAAAGCAATGTTCTAAAATTCCTCCTGGTAGTTTTTGCAGAAAATATTTCACCTGCAGTAAAAATTTGAAATTCTAGAAAATTGAAAAAAATGCGCATAAAAAATTAAAAGATTACTGATCTATATTTTCCTTCAACACAAGGGTGTAAGTTCTTGCAACTTTGGCCAAACAGTAATACTGTAGCTATACAGTACAAAAGTGTTCACTGTAAAATAGTTTATAGAATTGATAAAACAAAGTGAGTTTATTCTGTAAAGAAAAATTCTTTATGAAATAAAATTTGCAAATAGCTAAGTTCAGTCTTCGCGAATGTTGAAATGTTCCACATTTTTTATTTTGCGAATAATCAAAACTCCCAAATGTTAAATCCACAAATGTTAAACAATTGCTGTATTTTAAGAAGAAAAAATAATTTTATGCATTGAACCAAAAAAAGAAAGAAAATATAAACATTTCTTAATATATTTTACTCCTAACTTACAACTATTGTTGAATGAGATTAACTCTCACCAAAAGCGAGAAAGTTTTTAAACTCTGAAATGAAAAGACTGTAGATTTCTATAAGATACCAAAGAATTTCTTATCCTGTATACATAAGTAAAGGAGGAAAAAATTTCTGGAATTCAGATTAATAATGAAATAAATATAATATGATGGAAAGGGATGGGAAAAGTAAATTCTTAAATCCTACATAATGTCTGTAATGGCAAAAATCACAAAAATTGTTAGTAAAGTCGCAAAGATGTTAGAAAGGCCAGTGTAATTGATATTGATTTGTTATATGGATGTGATAAGATGATTACTAATGAAAAAAAAAGAATGTTTTGTGTTATCTAGTTCTAGTTAAGTGAAGAGAGAAAGGTGAACATGTTTATGAGAACTGGGGATACTCTGAAATGAAAAGCTTAAGAAAAGGGTATGTGAAAGGAAAAAGTTTGGGAAGCGCTGGACTAAGATATTGCATGCACATTTAATTTATGAAACATGATACTAAAGTTCAGAAAGCATTTATTACAACCTCTCTTCCTTGCCCAAGTCAATATAGCATAGAAGATACATTGCTTTCTAAAAAGCAAAAATAGTGGTTTATTTTATTAGTGATAGGAAATCACTATATTAAATTTTTATTGCAAATTACAACTTTAAGACAATTTCTCATTTAATGTTTTCAATAAAAATCAGCCAGAAGAGGATTTTAAGACAGAAATAGAATTTTGGTAAACTTTCTAATTTCTGTCAAAAACAAAAATGTTCAAAAGTTTTTTTAAAAATGATATTGAAGCATAAATAAATAAATATAATTATTAATTAATTATGCATGTATAGAAACATATTTCTAACAAACAGACATTCATTCTATATATATGTATGTGATTGTATAAATTTCAAACAAACAAAATATATCCTCCTCCCTCTCTCCACCTCTTTAAGTTTCGAAGTGGCATCTATTTTGAAAATTTTTCCTCCATGGCCAAAATTTGATCTCTATCTCTCTGACAAAAACTTTATTTACACATAAAATAAAAAATGTAATTCATCTACAAAGCAGAATGATTTTCAGTTATATGTAGGGATGCACAGGATATTGATTTTGACAGATACCGGATATCCGAAGCTGCCTTTACCTGTCGGATTCGGATATCCGGCACTAGATATGTTTTTAGTATAGTGAATGTTTATTTCCTTATATAATGCCATCTCAAACAATAAATTATATGCATATTTCATACACCATTAAAATATATTTTAAATGTACTGAAATATAATTTACAAAAACTGTACCTCTTTGAATATCAGGGCTTAAAATTTAGGTTTTCGTAGGAGGAGAGAGTTTCCCTCATAACATTTAAAAATGCAGGGGAGATGAAGTGTTTGAGCGAAAAAATAAAATCTTTTTTAAACCACACTATTTTTTACATGCCACTTAAATATTTACAATTTATACGGACATGACAAAATACCATTGAAATAATTTAAATCAAAAACTCAAGATAATTATCGAATGTTAATTTTAATTAAAACAAAGGAACAGGATCAAACCTTTTGTATAACACGTCTATTTTTTAACTTTCACTCAATGCTATAGTCAATAATAGTTGAGTTTTTAAATGAATTTCTTAATCTCGATTTTATTCAGTTTTGTGTTGTTTAGAATCTTTTACAAGTTACACTTTTGACAAACAAAATAGAGCAACCTTTCTAACATAGGAAATAATTAGAAATACATGGTTATGCTTTTTTAATATATATATTCACATTTTAATTTTGCAAAATTTGATGTGCATTCATTTTTAATTTACCTGCAAGAATAATGCATACCAGTGATTGTATTGTCGATATCCTTCGGTGATTGTATGTCACATATAGCGGTATCACACATAGAATGATAAAGAACAAACATTTCAGAAATCATTTGACACATGTTCTCCCAGCCACTGCGTACTCGGTAAACAGGTTTTTTGAACTTTTTGTAGGGTTATCTGTTGTGCATTGTCGGAAGGATTACCTGAGCTTTGCTCCTATTGGTTCAAATGATCAGCGCTGACTGAACATTCAACATTTCCCGGGCGACAGGGAAAACGCTCGGTGAGCTAAAATAACAAGTAAAATTCTCTCCTTCATCAAGGTCAATCAAGTTTTGCTCATTGAAATGTTCTGTTGGGAAAAAAGTTGTGCAAATGACTCTTGTGTGATATGGCTAATAGTAGAATTATTGACAAAACTCTAATGCCTAGCATTTTAAGTAATTGAATTATGTTCTACTATGCATTGGAAATTTAAATCCATAGAAATCTGAAAAAGGGATAGTCAATTGATTTTTTCTATTACACAAAAAATGCTTTTTCTTCCCCAAAAAAGTTGTGTCCTAATTTCTATGAACAGTAAGTGTGGACTTGTTGTTGTGTCTAAATATTTTTCCTCAAAGAAACGAAAACGTGGTCTTTCTTATATTGGTCAGACTAAACGTGCTCTCAGATTTCGTTTAATGGAACATAAAAGGTATGTCAAAAATCAGGAGCTTAAACGTTCCTCTATTGCTCAACATTGTTGGTCTTCTCAACATAAGTTTAACTTTTCTTCAGCCACCATCATCCATAAATGTCCTTCTATTCTTGATCTTGATTTTTGGGAAGCTTACCACATCATAAAAAATTCTCACTCCTTAGTCAATGACTTATCTAGTACTCCTTATTTTCCAAGTATTTGGAAATCTTTAATTTAATACTTTTTTTTTTTTTTCACTCGCTTTTTAGTTTTTGTTTTGCTTGTTCTCCGATAGATGTCGCTACTTGTCCACTCAGTTGGTTTTGGCTGCTTTCTTCTCATTGGTTGCTTTTCTTTAGGCGGGATTGTTCCCATAGCGGGTATATAAGCCTGCGTCTCTCTGTCTCTTTGCTCAGTTTTGCTACTTTTAGCTCGCTGAGTTTTGCACTGATGAAGAATCTCGTTAGTAGATTCGAAATAGCTATTTGCTACCTTCTCATACTTTATTTGTGCATTTATATTCGTTGGTTTTCTATCTTTAAACAAATTTTGTAGTTGGACGCATCGTTAATTTCCTCAAGATCTTGCAAAAACAAAAAGGGGGATTTGTCAATCAGTCTCAGAATAAAATAGCTAAATTTGTCAATCAATTGAGAGAGAAAAATTGTGAAATTTGCCGATCGGTCTCTAGAAAAATATTGCAAAATTCGTCGAGAGAGAAAATTTTGTGAGAAAAATCACAACATTATTAGTTAAACGCAAAAAAACAATCACGAATTTTGTATATCTGTCGTAAGAGCAAACTGTCAGACCTGCAATCGATATCAGAAAATATGAAAATAGTCAATCTGTTCTGAAACTTTATCGTCGTTTCACAAAAAAAAAAAAAAAAAAAAAAAAAAAAGCTTTTAGAAACAGGAACATTTTGCCCACAAGATTCTTTAGTGCATGAATCCTGCCTTGATGTCCCGAAATTAAAGCCCTGTATGTGTATATCAATAACATTGTATAAAAATATAATACAAACATTAAAATATTCTGCTTATTTGTACAGTGAAATGCTGATAATTAATAGAACAAATTTTAACCATTACACATTTATTAATAAGTCTATAATTGTAAAATATTTTCACATTGAAATGCATAGTTTCCTTTAATAAAGTAAACATAAAATGTCTTCTAATACACCCATGGTTGAAGAGTTATTTCGAAGCATATCTTTATTTGATGACTTTTTTCATGTTTTAATTATTTAATACTGTTTTACCTTAAGTGACATTTAATTTTATTTTAAGTTAAATTATTTTGAAATTTCTAAGTAAACAAAAAAATTCTTTTAATTTTAAATATTTACAATGAAGTTATAAAACTAACTAGTTGGATGCACCAATCCCAAAATTCTCTTTTATTTCATAGATCTCAATATTTCCAAAAACATTTACAAATATTAATGCTACTTCAATATTATTAGTTTAGTATACTATACCAACATTGATTTTCATCTAAAATTTTTATTCCAATCTGTTAATCAGAGTAAGAAAAAGTTAATTTTGATCATGATATTGACTAAAATCAATATTTTTTTCATTATTCTGTTATACATCAGCTGTTTGCAAATAACCAATTTAGCAAGATGCAACGTTCTCATTGTTGCACAACCTGCCAATGCACTGTATAAAAAGATTATGAAAAAGGAAGAAAATTTTTCAAAAATTACAATTACAGTGCCATTTTCAAATCAAAATATTTTAATTGCCAGCCATTGCTAGAAACATGCCCAAAGAAATTTGGTTCAATTCTATGTATAACTTCATGCAGTTTACGATGGTAGAATAATAAAAATAGCACAAAAATTGCGATTACAGCGCCACCTTCCAACAGAATGTTTCCATATTGAAGGAGGACCTGCTGATTACTGCCAAAAACATACACAAAATATTTTTATTTGTTCTATGCATAATTTCATACAGGTATATTTCTAGGCACTATAACATAGGAGCAGTTTTGTATAAACAAGTTTTTTGGGATATCTGATCCCTAAAATGTGTGAATCCATCCAAAAAAAAAAAAAAAAAAAAACTGATTACAAAACTTTTTTTATTAAAGATAGAAGATAGTAAAAATAGGTCTGTTTAATTGTTTAACTCACAAAAAAGAGAGAAAATTAATAGTCATACTTTAATAAACAACTTTAAATTTTCTTTTACTTTCTGAAAGTAGAGGTACAATTTTCTAAAAGTTGCAAACGTAAATTCTTAAATTTATTACAGAGTTATATACAATTATATACAAATATTAGGAAAGCTAGCAATTTTTTTTTTTTTTTTTTTGAGAATTACCTTTTACTAATCGATAGGTAACTTATTTTAATGTTTAATCTTTTGCATGGCAAACTAAAGTTTTTCGGCATTGTTTGGAGACAAACCATTACTGTTATCCATATATATTTCCTTTGCTGCATTCTGCAGGTTATCCGATAGAGAAGCCGAATATCCAGTGATTGTGATCCAGATATCCGATGATATTTCGGATATTGAAAAATCAGCCGGATATCTGTTGCATCCCTAGTTGCCGAAACGTCAGTGAAGGCTTACTGTGGAGACACGAAATTTTTTGGTTTCTGTCTGTCTGTCTGTCTGTCAGTTTGTCAGTCTGTCTGTTCCGCGATAACTACCGCAAAAAACATCCGAAAGACTTGAAATTAAGTGTGTATATTGGTAAGGCACTCGGATTTAGCTGTATAGTTTTTTGTTATATTTTATTAATTCGTTCGTAAAATATAGAATATTTTATTTTGCGCAATAATGTTTTTCTATGGCAAATCCAACGATTTTCAAATTTTTATTTGTTGAGAGAAAATGACTCATTTGATTAATGGAATTCAACGATAAATGGATACTGAAATTTGCCAGTACGAGGCTTAAATTATTCATATTGTTTTGAAATTTTATCTATGCATATGTCAGATTTTTTAAATTATTGCTGTAAATCTTGGCCATTTTTTATAAATGTGTTCCAATAATATAAGCTAATTTGTTTTAGAGATTTACTTATTTCAAATGTATTTATTTCGTTTTCTTCATTTCTTTTAATAGTCGCTAAGCAACCATTTATCCTAATTCTTATTCTTATAATATTATAAATTTTAAAATGTGTACGGAAGTTTGAATAACATAACTTCAATGCTTCAATAGCATAACTTCAACTTTGTATCTTTGCGTATAGATAATTATAGCCAGAAAAGAACAAAGGCTATGTATTATTTATTTTATTCGAATATTTTCGTTAATAATTCTGAATTTCATTATTTTTCATGCATAACCAATCGGCATTTTTTAGATAAAATTTAATCAATTTTCTTTCCGTTGCCAAGAAAAACAAAATTTCGAATATTAATTTTTCAGCGACGATAAATTTTCAATTGAGCAATTTCCATGCGAAAACTGAAAGTAAGGAAAATTTAAAAGAAAAAAATAAATATGACGTCGTATTTGCAATAAAAATAAATATACTATTTTTTGATAAATATTAAACACTGATATTTGTTTCGTTAACATGAATTTTTTTGTCAATATGGCGACATAATTAAAAATAAAAGGAATAAAAATATTTTAAATAAAATATTTATTTGGTAAACTATGACGTCATAATTGAAATAAAAGAGGTATTTTATAGTAGTCGTTAAAAATAAACGGGACATGGATAGCAGTAATTCATGGAGTTAGAAAAATAATGACGTCATATTTAAAATGGATAAGAAATATTTTTTACGAATACTAAATTATAAGTTACATACAGATAAAAAACTTCATTAAAAACTAAAAATTAGCAGTGGAAGGCTTTTTTTTTTTGTCGGAAAAAAGGGGAAAATAAAACTGATTAATGTATTTTTGAAGCTATTTTTTTCTTTAAAGTTAAAAAGAATTAAGTTTCAATTTGTGCAGATGGTATAAAAATTAAAATAAATTTTCTAAAACTAAAAATATATTTTCAAACATCGACGTTTCATTAATGAACTTTTTCAACAGAAGCGAAAATCATCTGTCAGCAAATTAAAATTTACAACCAAGAATCTACACTATTAAAATCCGACCATATGTATGTATGTATGTAACGCTATCTCCTCCGATCCCGGATACTTAGAAAAGTCGCTTTTGTTTTGAATTGAAGGGAAAAGAATCCCGGGTTCCCGAGTTGCGCATTCGTGTCTCTGTCCGTCCGTCCCTCTGTTCGCATGTAGCAACTCAAAAACTACCGAACCGAATAGTTTGAAACATAAAATATATATAATTATTAGATGTCGAGTCATTTCAAATTTTATGAAAATCGTATGCACCTATGAATGGTAATTGCCGAAACGTCAGTGAAGGCTTACTTTGGAGACACGAAATTTTTTGGATTCTGTCTGTCTGTCTGGATGTCTGTCAGTTTGTCAGTCTGTCTGTTCCGCGATAACTAACGCAAAAAACACCCGATTGGCTTGAAATTAAGTGGGTATGTTAGTGAGGCACTGGGATTAAGCTGTATAGTTTTTTGTAAGATTTGATTCATTCGTTCGAAAAATATAGAATATTTTATTTTGCGCAATAATGCTTTTCTATAGCAAATCCAATGATTTTTAATTTCTTTTTTCTTGAGAGAAAATGTCACATTTCATTAATGGAATTCAATGATAAATGGATACTGAAATTTGCCGGTTAATTTATTCGTATTGTTTTGAAATTTTGTCTACAAATTTGTCAGATTTTTTGAATTTTTACTGTAAATTTTGGAAATTTTTTATATATGTGTTCCAATAATATAAACTAATTTGTTTTAGAGATTTACTTATTTCAAATGTATTTATTTCATTTTCTTTATTTTCTCTTAATGGTTGCTAAGCAACCATTCATCATAATCCTTAATTTTATAATGTTAAAAATTTGAATGAAGTCAACGTCAAAACTGATGAATTAATGTGTTTGTATCTTTGTATATAACTATAACATAGACCAGAAAAGAACATAGGCTATGTTTTATTAATTTTATTAACATATTTTCCTTAATAATTTAAAATTTCTTCTTTTTCATGCAGAATCAATAGTGATTTTTTAGATAAAATTTAACCAATTTCCTTTATCGTTGCCAAAAAAAAAAAAAAAAAAATGAAAATATGAATTAATTTTTTAACGGCAATAAGTTTCAATTGAACAATTTCCATTCGAAAAAATAAACTAAGAAAAAATAAATATGACGTCAGAATAAAAATAAAAATAAATGTAGAATTTTGTTAAATATTAAACACGGAAATTTGTTTCGTTAATAAGAATTTTTCTGACAAAAATGGGGGCATTATTAGAAGTAAAAAAAAAAATAATAATTATATTTTTAACAATTATTTCACCTGATAAAATTTGACGTCATAATTGAAATAAAACAGGTATTTTATAGTAGTCGTAAAAAATATTAGAAACATGGATATCAATAACTCATGAATAATGATGTCATTGCCAAAACTTCAGTGAAGGTTTATTTTGGCGACACAAAATTTATTGTTTTCCGCCTGTCAGTCTGTCTGACCACGATAACTGCCACAAAATGCAATCAAAACATATTTTTTTCGGAAACAAAATTGTAAAACCCTAGATTACTGAGTTTACACTTTCAAAAGTTCCTGATTCATCAGATTAAGTGTTTGTGGTGGGCAGGTATGTAGAAGTATGAGTATAATGAAAAATGCTTATTAAAACTGTTACTTGTCCTTATAAATAAAAATGTATAAAGAAATACAAGATATACGATAACCATTAGCAAATTGATAGAAAGTTACAAATTTAAGTTTAATGAGATTATGGGGGGTTCAGGGGGGCGGAGCCCCCCCTGAAGAAATCTACAATGTTATAATAAAAAACAAAAATAATAGATCATGAAAATCTCAGAATATCCTAACATAACTAAATCTTTAATTTAACGCTTTTGATGGCTGGAAACTTCTTATTCTTATTTTATTCTTATAAATAATTACGTAATTTGAAAATTTTAAATTAGAGTTTGCAGGAAGTTGAATATTACCCAAAGTGTGTTTAAAAAAAATGATGTGCAAAGCTGACGTTGAGGCTCCTGATCTGCAGATTTACTAGTTATATGAATTTTGTCTAGTTATAAAAATATTTTAGGTCATATCTTGATTTACCTTCCTTAAACAGTGAATTTTACATCCTAGTCATCTCATTCCTCTGACTGTCACAGTCTCTTGTCAGAAACTATACATGAATGGTACCTTGAAATTTCACATACGTATAGCTGAACAACTCCGATCAAATGACAAATCATAAAAGTGTGAAAAAGTTGTAATTATGGACGTTATTAATTAAAACCTTCTAATTGCAAGATCAGAAAGGTATTCATAATTCAACAAAAGCATGGATTTTTTTTATCAAATTACAAAAATGAGCTCTTTTAGTTTGACCAATCAGGTATAATTTTAGATTCTGGAATTTAAGTCTATGGAATTTTATAACATTATAAATTTGTTTTTAAATTGACATTTTAAATGCTTTTTTTCACATATGATCCTAAGTTTTATTTATCTTTTTAATATTCAAATGAAAATACATTTTTCAATAGTTAAGAATCGTCTCAAATTATTAATAAATCTCTCATGTAAATATTTTTAAATTGAAACTGTTACCTAATATTATTATTTGGGCATTTTAAATATAACATAATTTTCACATTTACTGTTTTTAATGCTTAATTTAATTATTATTTTAAAGATTTCTTTCTTTAATATTCATGTGTTGGAGAGACCTGTGTACCTAGGGTCACTTTTTTTTCAAAGCTTAAAAACAGACCAGTTGACAAGTTTGCAATTGTGAAACTGATATGTACACATCATTATACTAATTACTTTCCATTGGAGTTAGTATAAATACTTAAAATAATAAATTATGTGAAATAGAATACCGTAATTTAGGGAAGAAACGCCGCACCCTCAAATATTGACAGCATTTTGAAAAAAATCGGCAGAATCGCCGCACCCGTCGTAAACGCCGCAGTCAAAAGAAATTATTTTGCCTTATTAAGTAGGTGATAACATGCCCAAAATATCGCATAAATACGGCAAAAAACTGAATTATTAGACTAATTAACTTATTAAAATAACTAATTGTCAAAAAATATGTAGGAATAAAATATGTATAATACAGAACCGGTTTTTCGGAACTTCTGGATCCGTAATTTTTTTTTTTTTTTTTTATGTTGGTTTTTTTTATTTTAAATACATACTGTAAAATCTCGAAAACACCGCTCCCATTTTGAATAAATTTGATTTTTCGAAATGTGTATCAGTTTGTAAGCCCGCCACCAAAAATATTTTTTCTTTAACAATAATTAAAAAAAAAAAAAAAAAAAAAAAAAAAATTCCAAACACAATTCCTTTCTGCGTAACTAAATGTATCTTGGAGAGCAGATGATCTTAAAACAAACACATTTGACCACTTCTTGAAGTTCGGTGTCGGCTTGTTTGTTGTGGCAACGCGATGTTTTGGATCTTTAATGAGTTTTGCAGGAAAGGGATGGCAAAAGAGGAATCTTTCCGTCAAGTAGGGTGGATTTCTTATATCCCGATTCTTTTGTTAATTCCCCTCCGTTCTATTATGAAGAAACCGCAGATGTCCTATACAAAAGGCTCTTCCAAGAATTCAATTGAATTGAAAGTATTGCAATCTGAATGCAGCCTTATTCCGATAATGTTGACTTTCGAGAAACCTCCGACCACTTGTTTTTGTTTGGAATTTCTTTATAGTGGACGTTTTTGTGGAGCGCTGTAACTTTTGAATAACTTATTATATTTTAATAAAAATTTATCACAGATCCTAATTTACTATTATTGCAACTTGCTGAAAATTTCAACGAAATCGGTAAATTATCAGAGAAGATGTCGTTTTTTTTTCTTTTAATAATAGAAAGAAAACACGTTTTGCTTATCGTTTCTTTCTGTTTTCTTTTTCGTTTGTTTACAGCTCATTAATTTCTTTTCCACACTCAAACATCGCGGTTTTGATGACACATTCACGAGGTCCTTTTTAAACCTAAAAAGAATAGAATTTAAATAACTTACGACTTTTTCCTTTTTTGGAAAATTTTTTTAACTTTCTTGGAACATTTTTTCCCCAAACGTTTACGGAATATGCCTTAAAGAGTACCATTAAATATGCGTTATCGGTTGTCATAAAAACGGAAATTACAAAATCTCGCATTTATTATTGAATAAATAATAAAAGAGATTTTAATAATATGCAATTCATCATAAGGCTCAACACAGATTGCAATACTCTTCCCTTCAACTTAATTCTTGGAAAAAGTGGGGAAGTCTTTTGTATAGGATTATTTGCGATTTTTTCATAAAAGAACGGAGGGGCATTAACAAAAGAATCAGAAAATAAGCAATCTACCCTACTTGACAGAAAGATTTTCCTTTTGCCAGACAACTGTCCCTTTCCTACAAAACTCATTAAGATCAAAAACACCGCCTCGCCACAATAAACGAGCCAACACTGATGTTTAAGAAGTAGTTAAACGTGTTTGGGCCTTTAGAATGAGAATTGGGAAATCTTGCACTAACAGAGAATCGAAAATATCGTATGAAAAATACTGTAGTTTTTGTAACTGAACTAAAATGTACCAACAAAAGAGACATTTCAATTGTGAAATTCAGGAAAAACTGGTTTTCCAATACTTTGTTTCTACGATGAAGAGCAATAAAAGCAAGCATCTATTGTCCCTTCCTGCTTACTCCAGTCACCGTATTTCTTGGAAAAGGGTGACTCATGATGTATTGCATTTGTTGATTTACGATCGGTAACATCGCGATTACGGGGAAAAAGGAAGAAAAAAAAGTGATTTTTTTCCTTTGAAACACTGAATAATTTGCTCAAGATTTTCGTAAACGCCGCCCTGGTGTAAACGCCGCACATATGAAAAATTCAACTTTTAAACTCGTAAACGCCGCGGCGTTTATTCCATAAATTACGGTATGTTTTAAAAATTTTCACAAGTGGTCCTTGGTACAAGTCATCAATGTACCTAGGGTAAGTAGCTGGTTTAACTAGGGCCATCCCCTGAATGTTAGGTTTCACTCCATAATGAATAGAAAGCATACACACATAAATTTAATAAACGAAACAATATCAGATAATGCATTGATTTATAATATAGTAACTATTTAAATTGCAATGTGTCAAATTATTAGTGGATTAAAAATATTTTCAAAAGTTATCATCAACATTATAATGTAAAAAATTTGTTCCAAAAGTTAGCTGCTTACACTGTCTCTTTGAAGCACCAACAGATCATAGTTTTTGCAATTTAACACAATATTATTAATACTAATATCATAAACAATATCTTTATCATACTAAAACTTATTTGAATGTTGGATCTTTTTCATATATTTAACACTATATTGCTCATTTTTAATATCTTACTTCTGCCACATAAAAAGTTGTTCAATAACATCGCGTCAACAATAACGTCGCATATATCAGCTACTGTAGAATTGCATCATCAGTGGAATTAGAAGAATCTACAGTATCTGATAGTTCTTCGGATGAAACTTGCCTCAATTTGAAACAGATTTCTTCAAGATTTTTCTTTTCTTTTGGCAATTCTGTTTGCATTTTCTTCTTCAGTTTCCTTCCTTACTGGATTGCCTGTCAGAATTCTAAATCTCCCTGGTTTTTAGTAGGGATGCAACGGATATCCGGCTGATTTTTCAATCCGAAATATCATCGGATATCCGAATCACAATCACCGGATATCCGACTTTTCTATCGGATATCTGGCAGAATGCAACAAACCAAGTATATATTAATAACAGTAATCGTTTGATCCCAAACAATGCAAAAAACTTTTGTTTATAATGCAAAAGATGAAATATTATTATAAGTTCCCTATCGATGAATAAAAGGTAATTCTCAAAAATTTAAAGAATTGCCAGCTTTCCAACTATTTATATTTAAACTCTGTAACAAATTTAAAAGTTTATGTTTACATCTTTTAGAAAATTGTATCTACTTTCAGATTGTAAAACAAAATTTGAAGTCAAAATAGCAAATGAAGCTTTTGTGCAAAAATGTATAAAGATAAAAAACCAACATTGAGAAATGCACAAATAATGCATGAAAAGAATAGAAAACAGCCGTTTCGAATCTACTATCGAGATTCTTCATCAGTATAAGACTCAGCATGCTAGGAAAAGCTAAGCTGAGCAAAGCGACAGGGAAGCACAGTCTTATATGTCTATTACGGGAGCGAATGGTAATAGATTCGAAACAGCTGTTTGCTACCTTACATGCATTTCTAAACGTTGGTTTTCTATCTTCATAAAATTTGAAGTTATTTATTAAACTGTGATTTTACTAATTTTCTTTCTTTCTTTTAATTTAAACAATGGGTTAATTGGTTTTTAAGTTACACAACTAAACAAACCTATTTTTAATTTCTTCTATCTTTCAAAAAAGAAATTATTGTAATCAATTTTTTTTTTTTTTTTTTTTTTTGACGAATTTGCGTGTTTTAGGGATTAAATATCCCCAAAAACATGTTTATTCAAACATCTGTCTGTCCTAGTGTCGCCATCATACTATCAAAAAGTGTATGAAGTTATGCATAGAATGATCCAAATATTTTGTGCATATTTTTGACTGTAACCAGCAGGTTCTTCTTCAATATGGAAACATTTCACTGTAAGGCGGTGCTGTAATTGCATTTTTTGTGCCATTTTCATTGTTCTACCATCAAATACTGTATGAAGTTATGGGGTCATTCCATGCCAAATCAACCAGTGACTCAACCTGACCCTTTTTGATTTCAATGAAACTGCTAGGGATCATTCTCTATGATGATATAAAGTAGAGCATATTTTCATTTTTTGTTTATTGCTTTAAATTTTTATACAATTAATTATTTAAACTTTGAAAAATCATCATCTTTTGACTTGCATAAATATTTTCAATTTTGAATTTCTCAAGTTCTATCAAACATAGAAAATTTTATGACCACTCATTTCAAAGAGGAGTTTATAAGGTTTGATTTGATATGCAAGTCGACTATGTATAGTTAAAATAAATAAAATTTAAAATTTTTTAAAATTTAAAATTTGAAAATTTTTTAGATAGTCATTTTTAAAAATTTTGAAAAAATTGTATGTTTGTTGTCATGTTATAAGCTTTAAATTCTGAAATTTTTAGAGTGGGATCTCAATGGGATCAGAAGTTATTAAATAAAAGCAAAAATTACCATTAAAATAGCAATTTAATTCTGTCTATTTTGTTATTTATTGATGATTTGTATGGTAATTTTCAGCTTTTATTTCATAACTCCTGATCCTATTGAGATCCCACTCTAAAAATTTTAGAATTTAAAGCTTATTATATTACAACAAACATACAATTTTTTCAAAATTTTTAAAAATGACTATCTAAAAATTTCCAAATTTAAAATTTTTAAAAATTTAAAATTTTATTTATTTTAATTATACATAGTCGACTTGCATATCAAATTAAACCTTATAAACTCCTCTTTGAAATGAGTGGTTATAAAATTTTCTATGTTTGATAGAACTTGAGAAATTCAAAATTGAAAATATTTATGCAAGTCAAAAAATGATGATTTTTCAAAATTTAAATAATTGTATAAAAATTTAAAGCGATAAAAAAAAAATAAAAATTTGCTCTAATTTATATCATCATAGAGAATGATCCCTAGCAGTTTCATTGAAATTGGAAAGGGTCAGGTTGAATATTGAATTTTTTTGGTTGATTTGACATGGAATGACCCTATGCATAGAATTGAACCAAATTTCTTTGGATACATTTCTGGGAATGACTGTCTGGTCTTCCTTCAATTTGAAAATAGTTTGCCCAAAGATGGTACTGTAATAATGATTTTTGTAAAATAATTTTGATTTTTCATAATCCTTACAGAGAATTGGCGGTTCGTGCAGCGATGCGAACTTCGTATCTTTCTAAAATTGTCTATTCGCAAACAACTGATGTATAGCAGAACAGAAAAGAATATTGATTTTAATAAATATCATGATCGAGATTAACTCATTCTTAATCTAATTAACTGACTGCAGCAAAAATTCTAGATGAAAATAAAAGTTGGTATAGTACTGAACTAACAATATTGAAGTAGTATTAATACAGTTGACTCTCTCTACAACGAAACTCTATCCAGCGAATTTCTCTATTTAATGAATTTTTTGTAGGAACGGTCAATTTTTTTCATGATTACATTAAAAATAATCTACATATAGCGAAATATGTATCTCCATTTAACGAATTTTTTCAAAAATGTTCTTTTATATGTTCTGAAAACGCTTCAAATTATTTGTAGAGTAAACTTTTTTCATTGATTTCTCGTTTATAAGTCATTGCTACGTAGCATCCTCTACCTTATTTCTTATGTCTAAAAAAATGCATTCACCCCCCCCCCCCCCAAAAAAAAAAAAAAAAAAAAAATTTTTGCATGGTTATACTTGTCTTTGTTTTAGCCAAGGTGAGCTTGCGTTCTTGGAAAAGAGTGAAACATTTGCTTGCTATTGGAATGATTTGCAATAATCACAAAGCATCCTAAAAGATAAAACTATTCCATTATCGTCTTGAAAATGGTGTTTATTTCTTGGTTTGGATAGTAAGTCAGCAATAAGGAAGGGGTGAAGGGGCAATTGCAGAAAAGGTTTTTTTCCAGCAGGTTTTCATCTATCTAAACTAACTCTCATTACTTTTAGAGTTTATGTTTGTTGTTTGTGGCGACTTGGAAAATTTTTTGCTGTGAGAGATCATTTGAATGAAGAATTGTTACTAAACGTCATCTATGCTAGTGTTATCTTCTACTGCATCTGCATAAAAACTCCTTTGGGATAAGCATAATGCTTTCTTATAAAATACAAAATTTTTTGGCGTTTTCTATTCAACAAATTTTTTGACTGGATGGATTTTACGATGGATTTCGTTATATAGAGACTCGATTGTATTTGTAAATATTTTTTGAAACATTCAGATATATGGAATAAAAGAGAGTTTTGGGATTGGTGCATCCAACTAGTTATTTTCATGATTTCATTATAAATATTTAAAATTAAAAGTTTTTGGCTTATAAATTTGAAAGTGATTTAACTTAAAGTAAAATTAAATGTAGCTTAAGGTAAAACAGTATTAAATAATTAAAACATGAAAAAAATCATTAAGTAAACCCATGTTTGGAAATAACTCTTCAACCATTAGTATATTCGTAAGCCTTTTTATGTTTACATCATAAATGGAAGCTAAGTATTTCTTTGTGAAATTACTTTGCAATTATAAAATAAACATATTGATAAATGTGTAAAATTTGTTCTATAAATTATCTGCATTTCATTGTACAAATTATTAGCAATTATCAGCATTTCATTGTAATTATTAGCCATTATCAGCGTTTCATTGACAAATAAGCAGAATATTTAAATGTTTGAAGTATATTTTTTATTCAATATTATTAATATACACATACAGGGCTTGAACTTTGGCATGAGATGGCTGGATTCATGCCTTAAAAAAATCTTATGGCCAAGACATTCATGTTTCCAAAAAAAAAAAAAAAAAATCCCTTTTTGATTTTTTTTTTTTCTTTTGTTAAATGGCGATCAAATCTCAGGACTGACTGACTATTTTTGTGATGTTTTCCGCTATTAATTGGCAAATCTCACAGTTTTCTCTTACGGCAATTATAAAAAATTCATGATTGGTTTTTTGCATTTGATTGAAAAACTTTGTAATTTTTCTCACAATTTTCTCGCTTGCTCGCCTCGCAAACTTTTGCAACTTTTTTCTCCAGACCGATTGCCAAATTTCACAATTTTTTCTTTCAACTGAATGTGACAAATTTAGCTATTTTATTCTGCGACTGATTGGAAAATTTCCCTTTTTGTTTTAGTGACATTCTTCTGAAATTAATAATTATTTTCCTGTGTCCAGCTGAAAAATTTGTGTTTTTTCTCTGTTACCTGCTGATGATTTTCATGATATTTGCTTGTGACAGGCTAACAAATTTCACAATATTTTGCTGTAAATGATTGATGAATTTTGCTATATTTTCCCACTGCCCAAGTTCCCTCAAACTTCAAATTTTTTCAGACCGATTGACTATTTTTAAAAATTTATTTTTGCCATGGTGGACAAAATCAGCGATATTTTTTCTATGGCCCATTTCTATATTTTGTGAATTTCTTTTTCTAATTTATTTTGTCCCTTCTACCGAAATAAGAAATTTCTATAAGGGCAGTAATGGTATCCATAGTCTAAGCTCTATCTAATTAGCCTGGAATCAGCATTAAACAAAATGAGATTAGATCTTGTGTTGCACATTGGGAAAAAAAAACATGTTTTTTTTACAATCAATGGTTCAGCATTAGTTTTTTTTTCATTTTTCGAAATCATCGCACATTTTGTAATCAATGGGCTTGATAATTATACTTCTTTTTTCATTTAAAAGATGATCTTTCATACGATGTTTCTGTTTGGATTCGTTTTTTTTTTTCATATCTGATAATTTGCATCTGCCCATTTTGTAACTTTTTATTTTCTTCTTTATTAAAAATGACATTTTAATTTCCTATTCAAATAAAAATTCTTCTAAATTTAAAGAATTTCGTAAAAAAATAATAATAAATAAATAAATAAATAAAATGAGGACATCCATTGTCCAAAGCAAGATGTTTAAATGTTTCCCATTGAGTTAATGAAAATCAGTAAAAACATTATTTTTATGATGATCAAAACATGACTCGTGTAATAAGAGTCACATACTACATATGTCATGGATTTCCTGGACCAATAATAAACAAAATAAAATGCAGACACCACAAGGTCCATTCTCAACCGATAACATCAACCGCTTTCCAAATGATTGAAAAAAAAAAAAAAAAAAAGGGCAAACTTTAAGGAAACACATTTAGAAACAATAAATAGTTTGCATAGTTCACAGAAATTAGGTCATGACCTTTTTAAATAAACCATTTCTCATGGAATAGAAGAAACCTACTGATTATGCCCTTTTCAGAATTTCATATGGGTTTAAAATTCCATTGCATAGAAGAACATAATTCAATTAGCTAAAATGTCAGAAATTACAGTATTGACGATAATTCCACTAAGTGGTATGCAATCACTGCAGGATATTGACAATACAATCATCTAAATGTATTATTCTTGCAAGTAAATTAAAAATGAATGCCTATCAGATTTTACAAAAAAAAAAAAATAAATAAATAAAAATAAATAAATAAATAAAATAAAATAAAATAAAAATAAAAAAGTGTAACTTACAAAAGATTCTAAACCACACAAAATCGAATAAAATCTAAATTAAAATATTCATTTCGCAACTCAATTATTATTTGTTCATACAGAGTTTCCCCCAGGTTTAAAAAAGGGCAGGGCACTACTGTTCTGAAAAGGGCACTTTTAACATTTTTTAGGGCAGTTTTCATTTTTAAGGGCATTTTTATAGAGTTGAATCTAGAATCTAGCGGTTCAAAAAGTCGTGAAAAAAAAAAAAAAAAAACAGAAATTTCATAAAAAAATTGCAAAAAAAAAAAAAAAAAAAAAAGTAAATTTTGTTAAAAGATCGCGAAAAAAACCGGCAAATATTACTAAAAGATCACGGAAAATAGCAGATTTTGTTAAAAGATTGCAAATAACGACATATTTTGCTAAAAAAAATCACAAAAAAAAGGCAAATTTTATTGAAAGATCGCAAAAACAGCAGTTTTTGTTAAAAGATCATAGAAAACTACATATTTTGATAAAAAATCACGAAAAAAACGAAAATCAAAAACAAATCTCGTGAAAATATCGCGAAAACGAAATTTTTCACAGAATTTTCCGTTTTATTGCGATTTTTGGATGAAATTTGCTTTTTTTTGAGACTCATTTTACAAAATTTTCTGTTTTATCATGACTTTTGGAAGAAATTTGTCATTTTTGCACGATCTTTTCAGGAAATCTGCCGTTTTGTGAAATTTTGAGATGAAATTAGCCACTTTTTGCAAAATTTGCCAGAAATTAGTCGTTATTTCGCGATTTTTAACGAAACTTGCTTTTTTTTAGCGATTTTTTGACAAAATTTCTCGAACCGCGGGACGAGTATGAGGCTGTTTTTTTGTGTTCCGTCGCCAATTTTTTTCATAATTTACCCGCTATAGCGCGCCCAGATCATCGCTGGAGGGCTGCATTTTTTTAATTGTGGGGCAAGAAGAATATCTTTTTTTTTTTCTTTGAATGAACGACAAGAGGGGTGCTAGTTTTTGGATGATGGGGCAAGAGTGGCGCTAGTTTTTAAACTAAAGGGCAGGAGGGGCGGAGCGCCTCCCTGAAACCCTCTGGGGGAAACTCTGGTTCAAAACACTCAATGAAAATTGAAAAATAGATATGATATATATAAGGCTTGATTCTTTTCGTTTGTTTTAATTAAAATAGACATTTTGAATAATTATCTTGAGTTGTTGATTTAAATTACTTTAATGGAATTTTGTCATGTATAAATTAAATATTTAAATGGCATGTAAAAAATAATAGTTTTTATTATTATTTTTTGTTTTTATTATTTTTATTTTTTTTTTATTTCTTCTTTCTCATATAGTTTAACACCCCTGCATTTACAAATGTTATGAGGAAAACTCTCTCTGCCTGGGAAAATCTGAATTTCAAGCCCTGATAGTCAAAGATATATAGTTTCTGTAAATTATATTCCAATACGTTTAAAAGTTGCAATGGTGTGTGAAACATGTTTGCAATTTATTATTTGAGATGCATTGCATAAAGAAATAAACAAACATTCACCATAACTGAAAACATATTCAATACCGGATATCCGATCAGATATCTGGCCGGATATCTGAATCCGGCAGGCAAATCGGATACCGGATATCCGGCAAAATCAGTATCCGGTGCATCCCTAGTTTTTAGCCACCTCTTTTGGGTGTACGATATTTCATTTTACAGAAAGGTTGTATTTGTTCAAGTGTTACACATGAAATTCAGTTAGTTGCAAGAAGGTCACAAAATTCAGCAGCACATGAAGCCGAGTTTGATTTAGAAGCTTTCAGTTTCATCATTGTTGACTCATTTTCTTTATCAGGAAAAACATTATTTTGGCAAGTTATGGATAGATCTGGTCTGTTAGTCTCACTTAAACTCAAATATTTATCATTGTGGAATATATAAATTTTCATGTTTATATATAAACAAATGAAATAATTTGTAATAATAATAGCAACCATAATTTTTATAAGTTAAGCACATTGAAATTGATTTATTCTTCAAACTTGTCCAAAGAATGACAGCATAAAGAATATGATTATAGTACAGGGCTTGAAATTCGATTTTTCCGAGGAGGGGAGTCTCCCTACCAACATTTATAAATGGAGGGGAGTTTAGCTGTTTGGGAGGGAGAAAAAAAAAATCTTTAAAACGCCCTATTATTTTATCTGCCATTTAAAGAATTATAAGAATACAGACATGACAAAATGCTACTGAAGCAGTATTTAACAACTGAGAATAATTATGTAAAATTTGTTTTTAAATAAAGAGGTCAGTGTTTTATCCAGCCTATTTTTTACAGGGGGTAAATTCCCTGTCGGAACTAAGTATTTGTGTTACAGGTCTTGTAAACTCTGTTTTTGGTTCGGCTAGATTTTAGATTGAGTGTAGTTTCCTGCAAGTTGGGTTCGGGTTACACCCAATTTTACAACAGTTAGTTTAATATTAATTCCAATTAAATCTATACATATAATAATAAACATACTATTGTATGAGTGCTGTTTTCTAAGGAGACGGCTGCATTTTCCGCAACCCTCAGACAAGAGTGTTTTTGGCGAAATTTGCATTTTAGCTGCCTTTTGACTAAATTCAAATTTATTCCACAACCTTTTGACGAAATACATTTCTTTTTCACGCTTCTTTGACAAAATTCATGTTTATTGTACAACCTAGTGATGGGCGATTCTGGAAATTTTGAGAATCGATTAAAATCGATATCGTATAAAACAACATCGATCATAATAAGAATCGATTTCTCAGTTCGAGAATCGATACTAGAATCGGTATTTCGATATTTAGGTTCACACAGAGAAGATCCAAATTACTAATTCCAAAACTTAGACAATCAGCAGGACAGTAATAACCGCCTCCCGCCCCCCATCCCCATTTAGGGAGGCATAGAATTAAGCTATTGCAGATTTTAGAGTCGGATATTAAGAATTTTAAATTTTAAAATGATTGTCACTTATGGTTTTCACTTACACAAAAACTTTGACAAATTTGAGAGACATAACTCAACTAAAAACAACACTGAGTAACTTGGCATTAAACCGAGTATAAAGAGTGCCAAGAGCGTGTAACTAGGATGGGGAACAAAGAGTATAGTTAAAAAAAAACTTTTTTTTTTTCTAATGCCAACCAAATGTTACACGAGATAGTTTGGAAGAACATAAAATATGCACGATTCTCAAGGGGGCAGGTAATCCCCACTCTTGGCGGAAAGGCGACCATAGCCCAAATGTATCTTTTGTCGAAGTTTCAAAATGAGGATTTATAATAAAATAGAACGAGAATTGGACATTTTAAAAATTGCATGATACTTTGAACGGCCCATTTAGTAAAGATCGGCGAGGAAAGGGGGGGGGGGGCGAGGGATTAGAACGGACGAACTAAAAAAAAAAACATAATTAACTAATAACCCAAATAACTGAGCTTCTAAACAAAAATATAGTGTTTAACTTAGTGTTGAATTCATGGAGTGGCCCGCGGGGAACATGCACTCTTTGAAACTATAAAGAGTGCCAAGAGCATGTAACTAGGTGGAGAGAGAGGTAGTAACAGAAAAAAACGAAGAGATAAAAGATTTATAACGATATGTTACATGAGATGGTGTGGAAGAAACAAAAAATATGCCCCCCACTCAGGGGGGCAAGGTGAATCCCAAACGGACAAAAGGGCGACCCCTGCCCAAATGTATCTTTTGTTGAGGTTTCAAAATATGGATTTATAATAAAATAGAACGAGGATTAGACTTTTTAAAAATCGCAATCATAATTTGAACGAACCTGTAAGTTAAGATTGGTGAGGAAGGGGGGGGGGGGGGTAGGACGGACGAACATGAAAAAAAAAAAATAGTGGCACTCTGAGAGTGCCGATAGAAGTGAAACCTTGAACAATTACGTGTGTATTTTTTGAATCGTTAAGATATATAATTTTGAATCGCCAGGAAATACTTTTAAATGAATAAAAAAAGGTTCTATAATATTAAAAAACATATTAATGTCTATAAAAAAAAAAAAAAAAAAAAAAATCGCGCGATACCATATGTCTAGCTATTGTAGTTAACTCACTATAACTACTTTCTTACATTTTAAAACGCGATAAATACATCAACCAAAATTAGACCATACTATCGATACCTTAATCCTTATCCAAATAAATTATTTTGTATTAATACAATATCTGTAGATTACTTTTTGAATTATTTAAATCGGACATTCCATTCAAAAGATATTATGAATTTAAAGATGACAGTCTAAAGAAATAACAGCGCTGCTGAGTACTCGGTGGCCAATAAGCTTAGGGATTACGTGTGCAATCAAACGATTGCGGGTTCGAACCCCAGTTTCGCTAATATGTATCTTTTTTTTTTTTTTTTTTTTTGAAGGAGTTTGAAAAATTAAAAATTTAACACATTATGGGTCCGTAACGTGACCTGAAATGAAGGGAGAAAATTTCTTTTGCTAGATTTGTAATGTATGAAACATAAGCTTTCAATAGACATATTGTATGAAGGAAAACCCCCTCTGCCCCCCCCCCCCCCCCAAAAAAAAAAGGTCCTATAGAGAAAACCGGGAAACTGAAAAAAAAAAAAAAAAAAAAAAAAAAAAAAAAAAAAGGCGAGAAATGTTTAGCTATACTAGAATTTTTCTCATCACTGTAACTCCTATAGAAGCAAAGTTATAGCCTTTTAAAGATTGATATGAAGTGAAGAAATAAGCAAAATTAGGTGAATGATCGACAGGGGGGGAAAGGTCCACAGCTCTGGGGGTGCCATGTAGCTTAAACTTTTAAGTTAAAAATGGTAGAAAATTAAATGAGCGAAATTTTAAGGTGTATATTGGAAGAGGGTGCAAGCCCCCCCCCCCCCTCATTTTTTTTTTTGTTTCTTTTGAAGAAACAAAAAAAATATGCCCCCGGCGGGGCGCAGACAAACCCCAAACGTTCGGAAGGGCGACCTTTTATTTATCTTTTGTTAAGGATTTAAAATGTGGATCTAAAATAAAATAGACCGAGAATTGGATATTTTTTAAACTGTATGCATATTTCGAACGGCCCTGTAAGTTAAAACTGACGTGGAAGGGGGGATTAGAAGAGACGAGCGTGAAAAATAAAACATAATAAACTAATACTTCAAATAACTGGACTTCTAAACAAAAATATAACGATTTAACCTAGTGTCGAATTAATGGAGTGGCCCGCAGGGGATTACCCCCCCCCCCCAGAAGTTATGAGATTTATGCTTTTTAATGCACAAATTGCGATTCTCCCTCTCTTACAGAGCTGTAAAACATGATGCTTTCCTCCGGAGTCGCAGAAAAATACCTGCATTCAACACTAATTTAGCCTAGAAAAAAGAAAAAAAAATCGAAATCGAATCTAAAGATCGAAATCGAATCTAAAGATTGACATCGAATCTAAAGATCGACATCGAATCTAAGATCGACATCGAATCTAAGATCGACATCGAATCTAAAGATCGAAATCGAATCTAAAGATCGAAATCGAATCTAAAGATCGAAATCGAATTTAAAGATCGATCTTACGGGCAGAATCGATTTTACATTTTTACTTTCTTTTGTAACTTTACAAGAAGAGAGTATTAGATTCGTGAAAAATTTTGACTTCCTGTTTTTGATGGATTTATATATTTTAGAAGGTCTTTAACACGATTTCATGGTTTTTAAGAAATATCTGTCTGTGGGTGTGTCTGTCACTCTGTGAGTCTGTATAAGACAAAAATTTCTGACCGTTCTATCTCAAGAACAAATGCACGGAATTCCACTAAACTTTAGATTTAGTTTGACCTTGATATAAACTGAATCTAATTAATTTTTGGTGCATATAGCCTAACAGGTGGCGCTGCTATGCTGCATTTTTTGCGATTTGCGTAACTGCTATATCTGAATAACGAATGAACGGATTTTCATCACATTTTAGATCCAGTTAGTCCTTGACATGAATTGATGTTTTTTGCATGTTGGTGTATATAGCTTCTCAGATGGCGCTGCTATACTGAATTTTTCACAATTTCCACTCAGCGCCATGTGAAAGGGGGGGGGGGGGGGGGGGCAAAAGGAAGGGGTCGTTCCGAGCACGGAAATTTAGGGGGCGCCAAATTTTTACTACTAACATCACTTCTAGCCTATCACAAGAAAAAGTTAATAGGGGGGGAGCTAAATTGGAACTTTAAACCGTGCGCAGTTCTCTTTTCGCACGCCCTTGTTTCCATTTTAGCTTTATCTCAAGAACTAATGCACGGACTTTCATAAAAATTTAGATTCAATTAGTCCTTGATATTATTTTATGCTAATTACATTTTGGTGGGAATCGCTTAAGAGATGGCGCTGCTATACTGCATTATTCATGATTAACGCAATAGCGCTATCTCAAGAACGAATTTTCATCAAAATTCAGATTCAGTAAATCTCTGACATAGATTAGTGTTATTTAGTTCTTGATGTAAATTGCCCAACAGGTGGCGCTGATATGCTGCATTTTTTATGATTTCGCAATAGTGTATCTCGCGCTTTCATGGATTTTCATCAAAATTTAGATTCAGCTGGTACTTAATAAAAATTGATCCTGATCAATTTTTGGTGTACATCACTCAACAAAAAACGCTATTTTGCAGGGGGGGGGGAGGGGGGGTTCTGAGGTTTCTTTAATTCTTCTATCTTAGAAACTAATACACTGAAATTTTGAAATTGGCACATCCGTCTATTTTATCTTCGACTTTTGAAGGAAAATGAAAATTATATTACCTTCAGAGAAATCGATTAAAAATTTTAAAGTATCGATTAAATCGAGTTGGCCGTAGTATCGATTAAATCGATTTAAAAAATCGAAATCGCCCATCCCTAGTACAACCCTTTGACACAATTCATGTTTTTTGCGACTTTTTAATAAAATTCACATATTTATTTCACGACACTGTCGAAATTTGCATGTTTTTCGCGATACTGAGACGATATTCCCATTCATTAAGTGACCCAAGGGGGTTTCTGTTCTATATTTTCCAAAAATTTAGGATAGTCGATTCTGAAAATTAAAAAAAAAAAAAAAAAAATTGTCGTCAACCAAAAAATTTAGACAAAAAAAAAAAAAAAAAAGCGAATTAACACAAATGGTTGTAAAAAAGAAAAAAAATCCATTTCATAAATTGCTTGCAGAAAAATTGCGAATTTTGTCAGATAATTGCAGAAAAAGCATGAATTTCGTCAGAGGATTGAGCGAAAAATGCAAATTTTGTCAGAAGATTGTGATAAAAATGTAAATTTACTCAGAAGATTGTGAAAAAAAAAAAAAAAAAAAAAAAAAAAAAAAAAAAAAAAAAACCTCAAATTTCACCAGAAGATTGTGGAAAAAATACAAATTATATGAGAGAATAGAGAAAAAAATACAAATTTCATCAAAGGATCAGGAAAACCGTAAATTTTGTTTAGATATCACAGAGAAAATGCAAATATTGTTCAAAGATCACAGAAAAAATACAAAATTTTTTTAATAATCGTGGAAAAACATAAACAATTTAGAAAAAACACTAATTTTGTCAAAAAATTGCGAAAAAATTGCTACTTTCGTAAAAAAAAGAAAAACTAAAAAAACTACAAATTTTGTCAAAAAATCGCTAAAAGGTCGGAAAATTTGTCTAAAAAATTACAAAAAATCTGCAAATTTCCTCATAAGAAACGAAAAATCCGCAAATTTCCTCAAAGATCACGAAAAAAGCACATTGTGTCTAAAATGGATTCATCCCACCCCCACATCACAAAATCCACTGTAACCTCTCAGAAAATTTGCTGTGAATATCAAATTTTTTTTCTTTTCATATAGAATCATCCATGAAGCGATACTTTGACACATTTTGCGTTTTTTCTGTGATCCTATAAATATATATATGTTTTTTTTAATCCTTCGACCAAAGTTGCCTCAGACGAAATCTGCAATATTTTAGTAAAATCAGCGATTTATTGCATTCTTTTGTCGAAATCGGCAGTTTTTCCGCAATCTTTTGACAAAATCGGCGTTTTCACTTTTTAAAAAAAATAAAATAGCCTTTTTTTTTTTTCAACCGGTCTTTAGAGAAAATTTGCATTTTTACTTGATCTTTTCTCGAAATCGGCATTTTTCCCGTGATCTTTCGATGAAATCGCCGTTATTTTTCCATTGATCTTTTGACAAAATATTTTTAAGCGATCTTTTATCGAAAACAGTGTTTTTTGTGCAATCTTTTAACCAGATCAGCATTTTTCATTGAAATAATAGCATTAAGATTATGATTGCAGAATGACTGACTAGTTATAAGTCAAGCACATTGAAATTGCTAAAGACAAAATACACACCCCTATTATTCAAATAAGTCATAAAAGAATGTTGAAGAGAGAATAAAGCAAAATAGTTCAAATAATTAAACCCATTGAATTCCATTTTTTTATGAAAACTTTTTCAATGAAATAATAGCATAAAGAATATGATTATACTGTCTGACCGAGATAAGGAAAACCCTGAGTAGGTTTCCTGCTTTCGAAGGTTCCAAAGCTTGTAGGGGGGAACTTCATCCATAGGAAAGAAAAGAGACTGCTATTCGCGGAATGATCGATTGAATGGGAGAAAAGGAAATGCCGGATTTTCCTAAAATAAAGTCGACTGACCAGTTACCTTGGCAACAGAACGGACCTAAGACTGGTTCTAGAGTCTTTCTTATAGGAGCTAGACAGTAATTGTACCTAGGGCCATGGATCTAGGTACAAGGCAACTAATGTGGCCTTAGGTACAAGACTATGTAATTTCATACAAAATGCCACCTACTGAAAAACCTACATGGAAAGAAAACTTATTTAATATCTCATTTAATAGATGACATTACAAATAAAATTATGTACTATAATTAAAAGAAAAATATTTGTCTTATCTTTGTAGAAAATAAAAGAAAATTGCTGCAAAAGTTTACTTTGGAGCATATAAAAACTATTTCACTGATCACTGTTGTCACTTAACCAACTGAGAAAACAAACAAACTTAGAAGTAAATATTATTCAATTAAAGTGGAGTGGCCTTAGGTACACAGGTCTCCGATAAATATGTTTTATATATATATTTGTGTCTTTTACTCTTTGTCAATGATTTCGAAAATAACCCTTATAAAAAATCAAATCTATTGAAATAACAAAATTTTGAATTAAAAATGAATCCTTTATAAAGCTATAATTTTTTCATATTTTTATATGCAGTAGTTTTCTCAATGCAGTCAATTCTATGAAATCTGCAAACATAAGTTATTCATAACATATGTTAGAATGTGAACAATAAAAATTGCAATTTGCCATAATTTTGTAATCAATTAAACCAGTAAGCAGTACATTGTTGAATTATACAGTTTTAGTACTGAATTTTAGATTTTAATAGAAAAATATATTAGAAATGCAATTTTTACTTTCTTTTATCTTTACAAGAAGAAAGTATTGGATTCATGAAAATTTTTGACTTCCGGTTTTCGACGGATTTACACGTTTTAGAAGGTCCTGAACATGTTTTGACTATTTTTAGAAAATGTCTGTCTGTGAGTCTGTCCGTCTGTCTGTTGCAAAAAATTTGTGGGAGCTCTATCTCAAGAACTAATGCTCGAAATTTAATAAAATTTTATATTCAGTTAGACCTTGATATGAATTAGTGCCTATTGGTTTTTGGTGAAAATTGGCCTGCAGGTGGCGCTGCTATACTAAGTTTTTCATGATTTTCAAGATTGCTATATCTCAAGAACTAATGCACAGAATTTCACCAAACTTCAGATTCTGTGACCCCTTGATATACATAGACGCTGATTAAGTTTTGATGTAAATTGGCCAGCAGGTGGCGCTGCTATGCCACGTTTTTCATGATAGCTATATCTCAAGAACTAATGCACAGAATTTCAACAAACTTCAGATTCCGCGATACCTTGAGATACATAGCCGCTGATAAGATTTTGGTGTGAACTCCCTTATAGGCGGCGCTGCTATGCTACATTTTGCACGATTTTTGTGATAGCTATATCTCAAGAACTAATGCAGAGAACTTCATCAAATTTTAGATTTTGTTACACTAGAATATATAACATAATTATAGTCCATTCAATTAGTGGAGGCGGGTGACCTTGACAAGCTTATCCCTCAGCTTTACCAACTGAGGGGAAAAATCACATATAGTTCTATTACGAATTCCGCGAAAACACAGTTTTACCTTGTCAAGGTTAGCCGCCTCCATTAAAAAAATGAACTATACACGCTGATTACATTTTGGTATTAACCTTGCAACAGGTGGTGCAGCTATGCTGCATTTTGCACGATTTTTCCGATAGCTATATCTCAACAACCAACGCACAGAATTTCATCAAACTTCAGATTTTGTTACAAAATAACATATAAAATAATTACATGATGATTACGTTCTGTTATAAATCGTTCAACTGATAGTGCTGCTGTGCTATATTTTACATGTTTTTTTTTTATATCTCAAGAACTAATGCACAGAATTTCATCAAACCAGATTCTTTTACACCATAACATAATTAGATGCTTTTTCACGTTTTGGCATAAATTGTCCAAGATATGGTGTTGCTGTGCTACGTTTTGCAAATTTTTTATTATAACTATAGCTTAAGAACTAATGGACGAAATTCCATCAAATTTCAGATTCTGTTAGGTCTTGACATAAATAGATGCTTATTAGGTTTTAGTATAAATTACCCAACATGAGGCACTACTAAGCTCATTTTCTCAGAATATTAATTAAATTTTGCGTTTCAGGCTTTTCGGATACCAGAATCTCATTAGGGTAGGTCAAATGTTCGAGGAAATTTGATAGTAGGTAACTTTAAAGTCGCCACTTTTTTTTTTTTTTTTTTTTTAAATATTAAAATGTACTTATGAGGTAGAAGAAAGTTTTGGGATTGACACATCCAACTAGTTTTTCTTATTTTCAGTCTTTGCGGGTGGGAGGGGATATTAAAAATAAAGAGCACAAGTTACGTGATAGTGAGTTATGATACATTGAAAAATGTGGCAATTCCTTTAAAATTATTGGATTTTTCTTCTCAAATCTGTATGAAATCTTGTAAGACATTTTAAAATAATTAGTACATTATAAATCTGCAATATTTTTCTTTTAATATATTTGAAAGAATAATTTGAAAAATAATGTATTTGGCATTAAATGTAAATACTGGTAGTAAAAGTAATATATAATACATGACTCATGATATTCATTCAAATAGGCCAAATACTACATGTTTGGCAGGGAAGCCAAATATTCTTTATCTAATTAGTTTTGTTTTAACATTTGAGGGTATCTTTCTCTGACATTTCAAGTATGATTTTATTATTTAAATTTATATAAGTATACATAAATTACCTATAATATAACCCTTACATCAATATTATTATATTTTAGTCAACCCATCACAAAAGGCACATTTCATCAGTTCGAGATTGCTGTACCTGAAGATGTGCAAGAATAGTGAGTAATGTACCAATTAAATAATATTTTTGTAGTAAATTGATCTTTACATTTTATTAATTTTAATCAATAATTTAAAATTATTATTATTTTTTTTTGTCTCTTATAATTTAAACATAGAAGGATGACTAAACTAAACTTTTAATAATGCAATGTCCTGTTAATTTCATTTTTCTTTATAATCAGAATTAATTCTAGAATCAAGGGCAAGTAAGGTAAACTTTGCCATAAAAGGGCATCCCAGAAAAAAAAAAAAAAGACATGGAGGCATATACATGAATAATTTAATAGTTTAGAGTGTGTGTGTATATTATATGTATGTCTGTATATAAAATGTATTTATAAACTTTGACATTTATTGATGCATTGAATTTTGCCATGATCGTACTTTAACCCTTTACTTTCCTATGATTAGTGCAACTGGACAAACTGATGATGACTTTTTAGATCTCAGCAGTCACTTTTTTAGCTACCACTATTTCTAAACAATCTTCATGATAATTTCCACTGCAAATTTTGTGATAATTTATTACAGAGATTGTTTAGAAATTATAGTAGCTAAAAAAGATGTGTATTCAAAAGATCCAACACTTTTCAAATTAACACTCAAAAAATAAATCCAAAGGATTAAATTGTAGCATTTGTAACATATTTCACACATTATTTTTTATCATTGGCATAAAGATTTGATTTTTAAATCATTAATCTATAATACAGGTTACAAACACATTTCTTTTAATAAAAATAAGACCAAAATCGAAAAAATTTAAGGATCTTCATATTGAGCACACTATTGAATTATGCTATACATTTTTCAATGCAGGGTTTCAATTTTGTAAATACAATTTTTTTAATTTTCAAATGACAAGCGGCGGCAATTTTCACAAAGATGGGCAGGCAGGGCAGCCTGCTTCATGAAAAATGCCTAGAATGAAAGCTGGATAATGGTTTAACCCTTTTTTAATGAACATCTTTTACAGAATTCTTAATCCTTTATCATTGTTTTTTCAAATCATAAATGTTGGCCTAAATGAATTCGAAATTGCCTTGATTAAATAAAGCAAAATTTAGAATTAAAAATAAAATAAAATAAATATATAATAAAATAAATATATATATATATAAAAAAAAAAGTGATTGGAATAATTAAGAATTATGTGCACCTTATGCGTCACTTAAATGTGCTTCGTGTCCCAAAGGAGTTAAAGAGTCAACAACACTTGTGATCCTAAATTAAATAGATGATACTGAAGTATTCTTTTCTTAGGAATTTCTTAAAAAATTTCAGTAATTTTTTAAACAACATATTATTACGTGGTTAGTTAAAAATAGTTAGTTAAATTATGAATTGATCACTTGTCAAGAAATAATAATAACAATAATAAAATGAGTTACACAATCTAAAAGCATTTATATTAATTTTAAAAGTTAATGTTATTTAAAATGAATTGATTTTTCATTAAAATAGTATCAGAATGTTGTTAATTAAATAATGCAACAAAAGAAGAAACAACTGAATCATGGGTGAAAGTTTTCCGTCCACAGACGGAATTCAGTCTTTTAAAAATTCTTGAGGACGGAAACGAGACGGAAAAATTCCAGAGGACGGATTCAGATCGCAGAAAAAAACCCACTCTTTCTGTTGTCTATATATTCATATTTTCAACTCCTTTATTCTTATCATCTTATAACCTGCTTAAATGGCTCTCTTGTCTTTATTTCCTTGGGTTTCACTTCTTTTGTGGATCTCCATGGTTTAAAATAAAGATTAAAATAACGGATTGATTTGTCTGAACATCTGGTTTAAATTTTGGGTCTAAAAATAAAACATTTAAATATTTGAATAGTCTTTAATTTCTACCTGCGATTTAATTGCTCATTATGTGTTTTTCTTTTCTGTTTCTTGCTTTGGGCGTCTATTTGCTTTTAGATCTCGATGGCATGTCTTTCATATAAAACAATAGCGAATTGCTGTTTTCTAATCTCATAACTTCATCTTACGGTTATGCGTTTCATCTTTGAACTGGGGAAGGTTGACAACTGGCGATGGAGGACGCTGCCTGTCCGTCAGCATTTGCATTTCTCCCTTGTGATAGACACGGCACATCGGGGATTGTTTTGGAGTCGATGACGCCATGAGCTGAGCGTGCGTGGTAGATTAGCCTAGCAGTCGGCGCGAGGTATTTATACTAAGACAGCTGTTTGCTTTACAGTTTCGTTTCATTTGTTTTTGAAGATGGCTAGTCACAAGCAAGTTTTGTTTAATGAAAGCTGATGGTTTTTAAAATGTTTGTTTTTCTTTGAAAGAAGAATGTCATCGTCTATTATATGGAATAGTGTTAAAGAGTTTTTAAAGTAGATGAAGACGGAAGATTTCCTTTGGTGTTTTTCTGCTTAAATATTAAGAAACACAGTTATGGAGGCACACGCTCTTGTTTCTCTTTTAAGTGGTTTTAATATATTTTCTATTGAAATTGCCTTTCCTCCTCTTTTATTTAAAATGAAGATGGTTTAATTTTGTTTTTATTCATGTCAAAAGGTAAAGTGTTACAGAACTTTAGCCTTTTTAATGGTTTGGGCAAAGTTTATGTTGGTTACTGGATGTGTTTTGACGCTTGCTTTTTACCATGATGCAAGGTATGAGGTGGAGTTATGTCATACTTGTTTTATTCGGGTTCCTACAATGTTTTAATGACGGTTTCGCATGAAGTATCTGCGATTTCCTGTAAGGCAATGTATAATAAATATTGGATTTAGCATCTGTTTAAAGTTTAATTATTGAGGGGGGAAGTCAATCTTAAGTATCAAAGCTGTTTTTTAATGGAGTTGTTAAGTTTAAGTTATTTGAATTAAAAATGAATTAATTAATCTTTTGAATTATAATACTTTTTTTTAAAGTTAATTTAAATTAGATATACAAATTAATTTAATTCTTTGGTGCTCCAATCCTTATTTAAATATATGAGGACATAGATGTCATAGGTCTCTTTCATATATTTTGTCTTAGTGAAAGACCTGGTTTAGATGTTTAATTTGGAACTTCATTTTTTTTTTTTTTTGAGAATAGAAGTAATCCATGTTATTAAACTCATAATGGACTCATGTGATACATTTCTGGTTTTATTTTTAAAGTTTTTATTTTTCTTTTAATCTTGTTTTTTTGTTAAATAAAATATAGTTTGGTTTTAAATCTAGTTTGTTCACATTTTTACATATATTACATTTTTCTTTTTCAACCATTTAAATTGATTTAAACATTGAATATAATTCACTCTTTTTACATAATTTACTGGGCTCAACTTCTCAGCGTAATACGGTTCCACTTGTGCACTTATTACTGCTCTGCTAATTCAGTTTGTAATTGTAATTACACATTGTAATTACTTCAATTTCGTCAAAGGATTGCGGAAAAACATGACTTTCGTGAAATGATCATGCAAAAATGCTACTTCTGTAAAAGATTGCCAAATAAGGTGCGAATTTTTATCAAAAGCCTGCAAAATTAACGAGATTCCTGTTGAAAGATCGTAAAAATACCGCTATTTCCGTCGAACGAACTGCAAAAATCCCGCTATCTCCATCGAAAAATCACAAAAATCTAGCTATTTCTGTTGAAAGATCACAAAAATCATGCCATTTCCGTCAAAAGATCACAAAAAACATGGCATTTCCGACAAAAGATTGTGAAAAACACATTAATTCTGTTACAAAAAAAAAAAAAAAAAAAAAAAGGAACACGAAAAAGAAGCGATTTCCATCAAATGATTGCTAAAACCCCACAATTTTCATCTAATGATTGCAGAGAAACGCATTTTTGTCAAAAGATCGTGAAAGAAACGCGATTTCAGCCAAACGACCACAAAACAGATGCGATTTTAGCCAAAAGGTCACGAGACAGACACGATTTTAGCCTAAAGATCGCGAAACAAACACGGTTTCTGTCAAAAGATCGCAAAACAGGCACGATTTCTGTCAAAAGATCGCGAATAAGGTACAATTTCTGTCAAATGAGCACAAAACCCCACAATTTCCATCAAATGATTGCAGAGAAGACATGATTTCTCTTAAAAGTTTGCGAATTTTGTCAAAAGATTGTATAAAATAAGTGGATTTCGACAAAAAATAGAAAATTTTGGCAAATAATCGCTGAAGAGTCTCAAATTTTGGCTAAATATCGGAGAAAAAAACATGGTCGTAAAAACAATGCAAGTTACGTGCGTGCGTATGTGCTTACTCAATGAAACGGAGGAGGGGGGGGGGGGGGTAGAATTAAAATATTTTCAATCTTGACAAAATTTCAAACTTGCACACATGAACTGAATAAGTATGACCACAGATCACATAGAGGATTTCATTTAATATTCCTTTCAAAACACATTATCTTTTAGTTAATAAATCTAAAGTGTTAATTTGTAATTATTAAATTCTTGCATAGATCGAGTAGACATTGAGAGATGATGTTAAAAGTAGGTGTGTATGTGTGTGTATTGGACACATGGTCTTCCAATTAGGCATTATCATAGATTAAAATTAAAATGTAAAGTTTAAGATGACCCTAATGGGGAAAAAAAAATTAAGTAAGAGGTGGGATTCACTGCTTAGTAATGTTAAGACCAAGAGTTTTATGTCACATGAAAAATCCATCCCCCACCCTCTCTTGGGAGGGATGGGGAATACAACCAAATTCTCTAGGATCAAAATAGATCGCGCCTACATATCAATCTTGACTAGATATCCCTTTTGCCAAGTCTTCAAATGAGGTTGAATGTTGCTGTAGCTTTAGAGCTTAGTTAGAAAAATAGCTTAAAATACACAGAGTTAGAGACTGGTGGGGGTAAAAACGAAACTTAGAAATTCAACTTCCCCCTCCTTCTGTAAAATTCTTGTGTTAACAAATAATAAAGAATCTAGTGTAGTGATTATTGGAGGAAAAGCACTTACTTTAAATAAGAGGCTATTGGTAAGCATTTTTTTTCTTTTTAAAAATCAATTTTTTGATTTAAAAAAAATTCTTAGTATTTTACGAAAATTTACATATTGGCACAAATTTATAAATTTAAAATCTATAAATAATGCAGTACTTAAAAAAAATTATAGCCCACAAAACAATTCCAATCTAAAAATGGTTTGCAGTTTTCACTCTGTTCAGAAAGATTAGAAACATCTGCATGCACTACTCTTTGAAAGAAAATTAAAAGAATTTAAATAAATCTATTTTTAATGCATATTTGAATTTCAAGATAAAATGGAGAAAAAAAAATAGCAAATTTGAAAGAGTAAATTTCTGTATTGGTACTTAATTTTGAGTTTTTTGGTCTAATAGATTTTAATGTATAGTTACTTTTATTGCCCTTATAGCTCAGTGAAATTATAGCAAATCCTCATCCTTCTTTTGCATTTCAGAAAGAAAATTGTTACGGTTTGATTAAAACCAAGGCTTTCGTTAAATTATGAACATTTTCCATTGGGATTTTTAATTAATGTGTATTAAGACTTTTTCGAAACTTTATTATTTATTGCATGATCACAGGCGTTCAGTTATAAGGATATAAAATTTCAAGAGTTGTTTATAGTTTTTTAAAATGATAATAAAAAATATTTATTCGTTTTGAATTTCAACTTGTTAATTTGAAAAGCTGTAATAAAGCATTCATAAAGTGCTCTTAAAACTAAAAGTTATTTTAAATCTTTTCTGTTAGTGTGTTTTCTAGAAAATGTTATTCAAAGTTAGTCACTAAATCATTTAGTCATTAACCATTTTATAATACTACAATTCAACATACAATGAATATAGAGTAACCCAATATATAACAAATTTAAATAGGAGTTAGCAATATTGGTACAATTACCAATAATAATGGAGATTATGGTATGTGGCTCGTTATCAAGGGTTTTTTAAGCATATGAATTTATAACTGATCTGTAAAAAGTTAATCAAATGTCAATGTATAATATATGCAGTAATTCATAAAACTCTTTACTTGGTATTTAATAATATGTCTACAAAATATAGAAAAAGTTAAAAACAAAAACCCTCATAAAATACACTCATCAATTCTTGAGCTTGCTGTTTAAGGCATTCTTTAATCACACACTTATAATTTTCATTAGAAAAGGTAAGTTTATAGCGAGGATCAACAGCAGTTGCCATAAAACAATCAAAATTATCTTGGATTTCATTTTCAATAGCCTTGTGATTCTGTTTTTTATTTTTTTACAAATGGGAATCTATTATCCAGTTCACTTTTAACGTATTTTTCATGGTGCCGCAGAAAAAGTGGTTTGAACTTTTTTTTCCAGAAAGTGCTGCAGTGTTTTGATTGAAAGTATAACTTCTGATAAAATTGATTCATTTAAGAACATCATTTCTGTTATATTCTCAAATGGTGTTAATAATTTCACTACAATTTCTATTAAAAATTGTCTTTAAAAGGTGCACAAATAAATTTCAAATTTAATGAGTTAATTTACATATACTATATATTATATATATGTACACAGGTATACTTATAATATGTATACTTAAGCTCACATTATGCACACATCAGTGTTTTTTTTCTTATTACACAACTACTCGGCCAAAGTACTACTTGGTACACCACTAATGTCAGGTAAATTATAAAACGACCATACCAAGTGCTTTTTCTAATTTACATTGACCTTTAATCCCACTCTTGTTTTTCCATTTTTATTGCTTTATAAAATTAAAGAGAACAATGGCCATTAATTACATATTTTATTACTTAACTAATTTTAAGAGTTACTAATATGTCTTCATTCCCCATAAACATTTAAAATCATACATAAAGTCATATAATAAAAACACCATTTCTTATTATTGAAAATCGCATTATGAATTAAGCACATTTCTGAAAATATATTTTACAATGTATTTTAGTATTATGAATTAGCATATGTATGAATATTCATGCAAGAGCCCATATGGGACCATATATGCACTCTTAAATAGTATGGAGCTTTCCAAAATTTTATTTGGAGAACTTTTGAGTTTTATTTAATTGCTCTGTTTATTTTATGTTTTTATGTACTACACTCCCCTCAAATGCTGACCATTTTGTAATTTCTCATTCAACATTGTTCATTCTATGACTTAATCTTTCCATATTGACATGTAAGAATGTTTCTGTGAATGCTTTGATGTGTTATATTTTGTCATAGTTCAATTAAATATAATTCTTTAGATTGTTTAATATAAGTGGAGCTATGTAATATAGGATTTCAAAACGCACTTTTGGAGTATAACTTATTTTTTTTTTTTTTTTTTTTTTTCAAGATTTATATTTTTTTCAGACAAAATGCTTTAGAAATCTACTTCTAGCAGTTATAAAAACTTATTTATTTTGAAATTTTTATGAGAAATTATCTTTTTTAGAAGAAAATATTTATAAATGTATTAAAAATAAATTAATCCTAATTTAATGTGTATTAGCTATAAATTAACTTTTCAAAAATAAAAACCGGCTTTTTTAAAGTGGATAAAACTAAAAATAGCCGGCCAGCTTTTTTTGGTCTGGCTAAAAGCCTGCAATCCTGCCTTTTACGCAGGAAAATATCCTGTAGTTTATAGTGGTCATAAAATTTCCATACCGATATAAACCCTTATATTAGGTGAGTCGTGAAAAACTTTTATACTTGAAAGTCAGTCGCAAAAAACTTTTTTACTTAAAGGTGGGTCGCGTACCAATAAAGATCGGGAACCTCTGTATTAGACCATTAAATATAGAAATAGAAATGAGAAAAACTTACAATATACAATCACCAACATGTTGAAAAAATTCAAATGTGCAAGCTAAATTTCTCTTGCAGTTAAGAGATAGGATACAGTTAAATAAATACTGGAAAGCAAAAAGAGATTAATAATAGAGAAAAAAGAATGCATGTATAATTATTATTTAAAGAAATAATTTTTATTAAGAATATTAAACTATTAAAACAATAATAAACAAAACATTTTATGCAAATTAATTGAAATATATGGTAATTATAATAAATCTATCAATAGTTTCAAATCAAAGCAGATCAAAGTACAAAATGCTTCAAAGAAGAGAAACTTTTAACAATTGTTTAATGGCTCCATCTCTCGCAGAAATGCGGATTAAAGATCATTTGGAATAATTAGTTTGATAAAAGGATTAAAAACTGCTTAACGTGTAAATTATATTCATTATAAATTTAAAATAACAAGTTACCATTACAATTGAATTTTAATCAACTATATTAGAATTAATTATTATATTATCTAAAAAGTCTTCAATTAGCAATATGGATATTTTATATAGATAACTTACTGGTTAACTTACTGGTGTAATACAAGGTGTAATTGCAATTATTAATCCACAAATTAAATTGCTATATAAAGCCATTAGGCATTATCAAGGAATGCTAAGTCAACATAATATCATAAACAATTAATTAACTGTTGTTACACTGTATCCTTTTTTAAAATATATTTTATAAATATTATATTAACATATGCACACATATTTTCCAGCAGCACCACCCGTCCGCCGTAATCTAACATCTACCTACCAAGCCATCCTATTATTTAATATTTTTGTGCATTTTTATTATTTTAAATTTTTTATTTTTATGTTTTGTATTTTTTATATATTTTTTTGAATGTGCAAAATGTTAATGGTAACTGACATTAAAACCCCTACAACACATTATAGATTATAAATATACTAAAGGTCATGGTATATTAAACAGTAAATGAACCATGATTTATTGCATCAAATATTAATTGTTTAATGTTTTTGTTAATAAGATTAGGGGAACATACATTTGGTTCTATGCAAGTGATTAAGGAGTATCAAGAAAATAATTTTTAATTGGTCTTAATCAAACTGTTATATAAACTTCTTAAACACACCATAAAATATATTAAAAAAACATGAGGCCTTTCGAAAGAACTAAGTCTTTCTTCGTCAGGTGAAAAAAAGACGTCTGACTACTATGAATGAGCAGCATGACTGAAATGTAAAGTCCTTGTTCCCTTTACCGCCTTATTTCAGTCATGCTGCTGCACTTTTTTTGTTGTATTTGAAATTGTTGAAATTCATACTTAATAATTATTAAGGTGAAGCTTAGTGCAATACAATAAAAATGTAAAAGTAACAACATTAGAAGCACCAGTTGTATTAAACTAAAAGCAGACCAGTTTTGGTTGCATATAGATAATGTGATGATGTTAAAAAATACTACTCAACTTGTGGTTGGCGAAACATTGCGTGCTTTAGCATTGCTTTGTATGTGAAATCTGCTTATATCATGTTTACTTTGAGCTTTTAAAAATTAATTATTGATGTATTTATTTTTTGTATTATCCTATTATTGTACAAAATGGCTGCCAGCTGTTTTGCAGTTGGTTGCACTTTTAAATAAGTAAATTTAGGGCGGGGAGGGGGGGGGGTATTTTCTTCGTACTTGTCTAATTCCTTTGTTTTGATTCTTGAATATTTTGTTCTTTCTTTAGATATTAACTTATTTTTTATTAGTAAAATGTTTGTTTTAAACATGACGTCTACAAATATTTCTGCCCTATTTTTATGTACAATATTTATTAAATTTTACATACAATATACAGAGTTTCCCCCAGGTTTAAAAAGGGGCAGGGTGCTACTGTACTGAAAAGGGCACTTTTTACATTCTTCAGGGCACTTTTTTGATTTTTAAGGGCACTTTTATAGAGTTGAATTTACAATCTAGCGGTTAAAAAAAAACTGTGCAAAAAAAGAAATTTCATCAAATAATCAAGAAAAAAAATCCAAAAATTTCGTCAAAAAATTGTAAAAAAGAAAAAATAACAAATTTTGTTAAAAGATCATGAGAAAACGACAAATATTGTTAAATGATCGCAAAGTAATGGCCTGTTTTGTTAAAACATCACAAAAACGGCAGATTTTGCAAAAAAAATCGCGAAAAAACGACAAATTTTGTGAAAAGATCGCGAAAAAACGGCAAGTTTTGTTAATAGATCACAAAAAATGGCTAATTTCATCAAAAGATAGCGAAAATTTTCCAATTTTGTCACGTTTAAACACGAAAAAACGCAAATTTCGAAAAAGAGGTGCGAAAAAAAAAATAGCACATAGTTCGTAACAGGAGTGGAATCGCTTCCTCTTTTCTCTCACCTATGAAATCTGCCGTTTTATCGCTATTTTTTGACGACAGTTGCCGTTTTTCGCGAATTGTCGGAAATTAGTCGTTATTTTGCGATTCTTTAACGAAATTAGTCGTTTTTTTTTGCGATCCTTTGACGAAATTGCGCATCCTGTGAGACGCTTAAGAGCTAATTTTTGTGTTCCATCACCGATTTTTTGCGGGCGGGCGTCGCACACACATCCGCTGGTGTTCATCGTTGGCTCAACTAAGGGCAACAAGGGCGGTGTTTTTTCTTTTAGGGGCAAGAAGGGTGCTGTTTTTTAAACGAGGGGCAAGGAGGGCGTTATTTTTCCTATTGAAGGGCAAGGGGGGCGCAGCGCCCTCCTGAAACTGCCTGGGGGAAACTCTGCAATATATATTAAAAATATTTTATATACCTAAGGAGTTTTTAATTTGGTATAATGATTGCTAAAATGTAAATACTTGCTATAAATTTTTTATTTATTTATTTAAAAATTAAAACAGTGATATCTTAAAAAGTTCTAAATTGTGATTTATTTGGAAAACTTGAAATTTCATGTGGCTGTAGCTTTTAAAACATAAATGTTTGTTCAGAAAGTTTTAAAATGTAAAAAGACAGTAAGAACAAAAATTGTTCTTGTAATTTCTGATACTGTTGGGGCTAAAAAATGTAAAAAATAATTTTTGTGTGTAATAATGATAATTTATTTGTAGATGTAAATGTTGATATTATATTTAAAATTCAAAATCTAAATGGTATCCAGAATAGTACTGATATTTTAAAGAATGAAATGGGGGGGGGGGGGGGGGTTCTACACAGGGATGCCACTTTTCCGTCAAAAGGCGGATTTCCACTTTTTTAATTTTTGAGAATTCGAGATCACGAAATAAAATTAATAACGAGTTTCGTCGAACGATCGCGAAATAAAAACAGCGATTTTCGTTAAAAGATCGAGGGGGAAAAAAAAGGGCTGTTTTCATCAAATGCTCGCGATATAAAGCAGCAATTTTCATCAAACGCTCGCGATATAAAGCAGCAATATCCATCAAACGCTCGCGAAACGAGCGTTTGATTTTCGTGAAACGATCGCTAAATAAAACGTCAATTTTCGTCAAACAATTGCAATGTAAAACGGCAATTTTCGTCAAACTTTCGCGATATAAAATGGCGATTTTTGTCAAACGATCACGAAACAAAATGGTGATTTTTGTGAAACGGCGATTTTTGTCAAAGGACCGCAATGCGGAACAATGATTTTCATCAAACGATTATGATGTGAAATGCCGATTTTCGTCAAACGATCGCGATGTAAAACGGTGATTTTCGTCAAATAATCGCGAAACACAAAACAGTGATTTTTGTGAAACGATCGCAGTGTGAAACGGCGATTTTCGTCAAAGGATCGCAATGTGGAACGATGATTTTTGTCAAACGATCATGGTGTGAAATGGCGATTTTCCTCAAACGATCGCAATGTGAAAAGGCGATTTTCGTCAAACGATCGTGATATAAAATGCCAGTTTTCATCAAACGATCGCTAAATAAAACGGCGAATTTTGTCAAACGATCGCAATGTAAAACAGCAAATTTCGTCAAACGATCATGAAATAAAACCCCTATTTTCGTTCCCCCAAAAATATCCTGCAAATTTTTGCTTTTCACTCGTGGAATAATCATCGAATCTATTGCTGGGTTACTTGAATTCGTTTAAAATGATGCGATACATAAAATTTCTCACTGAACCTTGCTGGGTTGCCTTACATGCGCTAAAATGCTGTGAACTAAAGAAAAATCATTTTTACTTATTCTTATAAATTAAAAGTTTACAACAAAAATAAAAGCTGTAATTCTTTATTTAGTTTATTATAAACAATATAATTTACAAAATTCACACATAAATATTGTGAAAAATATCATAAATTTTACTTTACGCATAATTTCTTCTTTTTTGCTATTTTCTGAGTGGCATCCCTGTCTACAAAAATTCTGTATTATGGAAAATATTAGAATAGATAAGATAAGTGTTAATTTCAGGGATGGCACAGGCCCAAGGGGGGACTTGTGCCCCCCCCCCCTTCCCGCCCAGAACCACCGAAATCTCTCTGGAAAAAAGTCTGAATTCAGCACTAGTTAAGATTACAAACTTTACATGATTTACTTTTAAATTATCAATAAAATTCAACATGTAAAAGGTTGCAGGAACAAAAATTAGTTCACCTTTATTTTGCTCCTTATTGTGTTTAGCTCTTTATTATTTAATTTTAAAAAGTTAAGATTACGATGGATACATATGGTCCATGTTAACGCAGTTTCACATATGAAAACTTAGTTTCATTGTTTCATTTCTGCCAACCACAAGTTGAGTTGCTTAAAGTGATGCCCATTTGTTTACAAACATTCGTATTATCTATAGGTGCACTGCCTCAGTGCACTGGGAACAGTAAGCTATCAGGTAACCAAGAAAATTCGTGTGGTTTTCATCAGACATAAAAAATGACCCACAAAAATCTCAAACACTTATTTTATTCTTTGAAATAATCATCATTGGCTTCAATTACGTGTTCCCAATGAGACACAAGCTTATAAATACCCTTTTTGAAAAAAAAATATTTTGGTTTAGAGTCCAAAAACTGGGTTATAGTTTTTGTGACATCATCTTTGGTTTAGAACTGCTGTTCCCGCAGGTCATTATCCATGGCCAAACACAAGTAATAGTCCGATGGGGCGATGTCCGCGGAGTAAGGTGTGTAAGGCAAAACTTCCCAGCCTAATGTTTTTATCATGTCCCTGGTCGCTTTGGCCGTATGAGGTCTGGCGTTATCGTGGAGGAGAAGAACTCCTCTCCTTGACGGATTTAAATTTTGAATATTAAAGATTAGCAGAGATTAAAATTAATTAGCACAATGGAAGCTTTTGCTTTCAGTCGCTAAACCTGTAAAAAGTTGAAGTCTAGAAAATTAAATAACTAAAATACTGTATGTTGATGAAATAAATACAAATAAGTTAAAAACAAACTAACTTTTATTTAAAAGAAAATAAAGATAAAAGCAATATAATTAACAAAAGCATTTATATCTATTAAACAATTAAAACGGAAAACTAAATATAAACAGACTTCATGGCAAAACAACTGTGATGTAATGAGCTGACGATCTAAAGTATATTTTAGTTTTATCTATCCACAAACATGGTAAGGGCATTCCCAGAGAAACTTCATTTAAAATAAACATCATTATCGTCACAATTCTTTTCCGCAAAAAGTTGAAAACCACTTCCTACCAGCTGCTAGCTATCTTGAACATCGGGAGACGAAGGTGACGAAATACAGCAAAGACGGTCTCTAGGATAAGTTAATGACAAACATTTAACAAAACTAAAGAGCGGCACTTTGACAACCACATAAATGAAACGAAAACTAAAAGTTAAATCATAATTATCAAACTGAACAAGACGAACATAAACACTTCATACTGGAACATTAAGACAAGGATCTAAGCTATTGTCGAAGTATTTATACTAGAAGAGAAACGAAAAGAAACTTATTACGCATGCAAAAGGGCAGGTGAAGCGATGGTCAAATGAGAAACCATCATGACGAAACGTCATACCGGAAATGGGCGGTAGACAAATGACGTCACCTTGTGACGGTCAAGAAACACGTCATTACAGCTTCCGACTGCATACGAATACGACGGGAAAACAACAAGCCGGGAGTTTTAAAAGGTAAAGTGTTGGAAATAAATATAAGGTAAGTTAAATAACTATTGTTTATATGAATGATAACTTTAATAAAGAAAGATTAATAAAGTTAACCAGATTTAATAAAAGGAAACTTGTTGAATGAAAAAAGGTAAAAATGGTATTTTAATAAAAGATAAATAGACTGTAAAGGTTATAATAAATGAATAAACTTTAAAATAGGATGAATGTAATTAGGTTAAAGTAAATAAAGATAGATTGACTATAGAAATGAAGATATGGCCGGAAAGTGGCAAGAACAGGGTGACATTTCCTGTCATAAGCCCCCCCTCTTGACACTTGAATGGCCTGAAAAAGAGCAAATGCTCACAGAACCACCGAAAAACATGATCTTACAACCATAGACACAGGTTCTACAAGAGCCTAAACTAAATATGCATCCACCATCTCCACAACCTATAAAAAAAAAAAAAAAAAAAAAAAATTCTTGACCTATAACAAAAATTTACTGAAACTTTAAGCAGAAAAACCTCTAAATAGAAAATACACTCCAGATCGCCAAGTCAGATATTGCTTTAACATTATAAATCATAAACATAAAAATACATATAATACACAAATTACATATAAACACATAGATTACAAATAACAAAATATTAGTAAAAATTTCATTTTTCAGCCCCCCAAAAGTTAATTCTTAAATACCCCATACATGCTGCAATTCATTATATCAAATATATCAATTCAATGATCAACATTAAAAAGTTTTAAAAATTGAAGCTAGAAAATCTTACAGTTCCTAACATTACAAAAAGAACTGCTAGTGTAAGCATCCATCTAAAAAAAAGTTATCTTTAAGCTACAGTTAAAAATTAATATTTGAAAAACTTAAATACAATCTTTGCAAAAATCCATATTTGAAAAATTTTAAATAAATTTTGTACAATTTTGCAAACATTTATCTATGTGGCAGCCTCAACAAAATCCTAAGCAGTACGTACATATTAAAGATGACAGTAACTCATCCTTTTCCATTCTGATCTATTCCCCAAGAAAATACTAGGCAAACAAGAAAAACAAAATGGTAGATTCCAATAGGGCCCTTTATCAAAACCTACCCACAAAAAAAAAATTAATAAAATTCAAAAAATAAATTACTATAGTATACTGTTCAAAAAATTCCTCAGGAAGTAAATCTCCAATCCTCAATATATCCAGCGATCCAGAAAACTTATAATATAAACAAGCAACAAAAGAATAATAAGCTGTTGATGTTTGACCTCTTTCAAAAAAAACCTAACAAACTTGCTGAAATCCCTGAATCGAATGAGTACCAAACAGTCAATCCAAGGATCCCAGCCCAAGCAGCACCAATGCCGAGGCACGCACATACTCAAGGCTCCGGGACCTACCTGTGGCCACAGGATTTCATACACACCACACACATTCTACATATACACCCAGATATACCGGATTCGTGGCAACTCTTGAGGACAAAACTAAAAACCAGTCTCAAAAAAAAACTTTCATCTAATAAAGCAAAAATCGGTATATAAAATTTCTATTTAGCTACAAAGTTAAAATTTTAATTCAGGGGATAGATGATCAGATCTATTCAAAACAGGAGAGAGTATCAAGTAAAAATAGGTATCCGGTTCTTACAGTTACATGAACCGACCCTTAAAAATTTAACTTGATTAAAAAAATTTAGCAACCTAACTTTCAGCTAAAAGCAATTCATCTCTCTAAATGACTGCCCATGATTCAAATAACAGCTACCACGACAAAAACTTTTAAACCCCTGGAATGACTTTAAAGTCAACCAAACTTCTCAATTTCAAGTTCTTTTAACTCCTACTTTCATGAGCAACTTAGAACCAGTTACCTCTGACCTTACCAAAACTGACCTAGGACAAAACTTTAAAGCTTCCTATTCTCTAAATCTTCCCAATACAGGAACCACTTGCCAAAAAAATAATTCAAATGAATTTGAATCTTAAAAATATTAAACTTTGATCCAAACTCTTAAAAAATTGAACTAGGCAAAAGAAAATCTCCATCTTCACCAGAGAATAGTCAGAAAAAGGTCAGATAAAAACATGGCTTAAACGTTTCCAGGGTATAACAAAATTAAAATAATTTAACAATTAAAATCTATTTCTTCAAAATTTCAAAACTTTAACAAAAATCCATCCACATACTAAAACAAACGGCCCATTCTTCATGTCTCTTAACTTGAAAGTACAAACAGCCATAAAAAAAAAATGTCAAAACTCTTATAAAAAATATTTTATGTTTAACTTTAATATAATATAACTTTCAATGCCAAACCAAAAATTACCCCCTTTCAAAAATTTCATCTTCAAGCAATTTTGGAATCAAATCGAGTCTTATAACCCCAGATCCAAATACATGAAAACAATTTAACAGAGGGCATTAAAATGGTTAGCATTTTAAATTAAGCTTAAATTAATTCCAAAATTATACAACACCAGAAATTAAGTTTAAACTACTTTAAAACATAAAACATAATTAAGTTCAAACTATTTCAAATTATATAACATTAAATAAAAATAGGTTTAAAAATGCCATAATGAGGTTTAACTAAATCCCACTTTAATTACATAGGGATTAAAATGACATGAAGATTTATATCTTGCACATAATATCCAAAAGATTTTAAAAACAAACCTCTTAAAATTTAGGCAAAATTAAACAGGTTTTATAGTTAAATCTTCAAATAGTCTTTTTCAAAATAAAGTTCAAAAAGAATTAACTGTAAATCAAAAATGTATAACAAGATCTAAAGATAATGGCAAGTATTTGAAGAAAATGGCATGATACTTTGTCATGAGCTTAAAAACAGCATCCTAAATTGATTTAATGATTCTTTAAAATCAATTACTTAGATAAATTATATAAACAAATTTAATACATATTCAAAATAGACTACATCAGGGCAAAAATTCAATTTTTATTGCAAAATAATATCTTTAATATTGAAAATCAAAACAGTAGAAAAACACAATATATTACTAAACAATAATTTCTCAAATCAACTAATCCTCCATATAGCCTCATACAAGACTATTTAAATGAATATAGTTAATTATTCAAAAAAAAAAAAAAAAATAAATTCAGCAATATTTCAAAATAAAACAGTATATAATAAGCTTTTAATTTAAAATCTTGACCCCTATTTAAAACCTTTAAACTGATTTGTAAGCAAATTTATGAAATATGATCAAAGCTGAACTTTATAAAATTTAAACTATCAAAATTCAGGTAATTGAGGGTAAAGCACGGTAAAACCCAACAAACTTCTGAAATAATTGATAGTAAATAAATTTAACTGTAAAAAAAATATTATTTAGAAGAGCATATTATAAAAGTTAAGCCATACTTATAAAAATTTAAGGGTCAAGATATAGCATTTAAGAAATTAACTGTAAATGAAAATAATAGAACTTAATAAAACTAAGTTATCCATGTCAGGTAAAAATTGGGCAAACTTTAATACCCCGGAACATATGTTCCAAACCTGACAAGAATTAACTATTCAAAGAATAGAAAATGCTTTAAAAAATTATGATTTCGCCCTGATTTTAAAGTTTTTTTTTTTTTTTTTTTTTTTTAAGGTTAAGTTTAAATACTTATTTATTAAAGTTTAAAAATATTCAAAATCGCTCAAAAGATCACATTAAAAATTTAAATTAAGCTCCATTAATTAAACTTCATGTCTGCTCAATATACCATAATAATATTTAAAAAAATGAGACTTCATTAATGATTCAAAAGATCATCAAAATACAAGTTAAACTCCAAAGAGGATGGACCAAAATCAAAAATTTCATGTTAAAAAAAAAATCTGCATAACTATGTATATATATTTTAAAATTTACACAACAAATATATATACTGAAAAAGATGCAAAGTTCAGACTGTAGCTACACTTCATGGAGCACACTAAACTCTTCAAAAGCTTCTTGAAAATTTTACAGCATTGATATCACGACGCAGGGCTGAAAAAGTCATTTCCAGTAGAGACCACCAAAAGCAGAAAAAGTCAAGTCCGTAACATCAGTTAACAAGAATGTAAGTTCTTGACCCCAGACAGCAAGTTCTTGGCACCAGTCAGCAAAAAAAAAACTGCATTCACAATGACAGTTCAAAAATACACTCCTTGAGATTCAGATGAGTCAAGCCACTCAAAAACACCAACAATAGTTGAAGACGAGTCCAGGCTTACTATCACACAAAAGTTCCGGATTGAAGTCACACCAGGAAAAAGTTAAATCTTGTTTCAAAAATATCAAACTGCAATGATATCACTGCAATGTATCAACAAGAATATCAAAATGCAATGGCCCAGTACGCGGACCACTGCCAAAAACCACCTTCAACAGGCACGATTCTTTCAAAGATGACTTAAAAATTCTTATGAATATCATCTTTTATCACAACCAACATGGCAGACTCCAAAATCTTGAACCTCTATCTGTGTAACTGTACCAGGAACTCGAGGCCCGCAATCGCCAAAAATGACTTGAATTCTTGAATAAATGTCATTTTTCATCACAATTATAACTTTTTGAATGACACAAAGATCTTGAATCTCCTTCATCGAAACTGCACCAGGCATCAGGAAACTGAAGGCCAACATCTCCATCAGGTAAGAAGTAAGTAGTATATGCCATGAAGTCAGAAAAATTTTAAATTTACCTCAAATTTACAAAAAAAAAAAATTTTATATATCTATCAAAAATCCACCAAGTTTTCTTTAAATTTAAATATAATTCCTTAAAAATTTTCAAAAATTACATTAGATTAACAAAAAAAATTTTAAGGTAACAAAAGTCAGTTAATTTTTCACCTAAGTTCATAATTTTTTTTTTTATAAAAACTCAAAAAAAAATTACTATATCGTTTTAAAAATATTTGTTATATTTGAATAAAGCTTATGCAATTTATCCAAAAACCAAATAAAAGTAATTTTTAACTATGAAATTTAATTAAAAACTGAACAAAATATAATAAATTAACTGCCCCCCCCCATCGCAAAGCATCGCTAAATGCCGATGGAAGCAGCATTTACTACGATATCGCCGGACCGGTAAGGGTTAAAAATGGCAAATACAAACTAAAGTTTAAGAAACAAATATCTATTAAAAAATTTATAAAATGAAAGAAAAACGCTAGATTTAAATTACATTTAACTATTACAAATTTCTATTTAAAAAAAAAAAATTATAACTCATTAATATATTAAATTAATAAAAAAAAATCAGGTTAGGGACGGGCCCATAACCTTGACGGATTTAAATTTTGAATATTAAAGATTAGCAGAGATTAAAATTAATTAGCACAATGGAAGCTTTTGCTTTCAGTCGCTAAACCTGTAAAAAGTTGAAGTCTAGAAAATTAAATAACTAAAATACTGTATGTTGATGAAATAAATACAAATAAGTTAAAAACAAACTAACTTTTATTTAAAAGAAAATAAAGATAAAAGCAATATAATTAACAAAAGCATTTATATCTATTAAACAATTAAAACGGAAAACTAAATATAAACAGACTTCATGGCAAAACAACTGTGATGTAATGAGCTGACGATCTAAAGTATATTTTAGTTTTATCTATCCACAAACATGGTAAGGGCATTCCCGGAGAAACTTCATTTAAAATAAACATCATTATCGTCACAATTCTTTTCCGCAAAAACGACAGCCGGTCTCAAAAACAAACAGAGACGAAGCAGGTGGCTGACTTAAGTCCAGCGTTGAAAACCACTTCCTACCAGCTGCTAGCTATCTTGAACATCGGGAGACGAAGGTGACGAAATACAGCAAAGACGGTCTCTAGGATAAGTTAATGACAAACATTTAACAAAACTAAAGAGCGGCACTTTGACAACCACATAAATGAAACGAAAACTAAAAGTTAAATCATAATTATCAAACTGAACAAGACGAACATAAACACTTCATACTGGAACATTAAGACAAGGATCTAAGCTATTGTCGAAGTATTTATACTAGAAGAGAAACGAAAAGAAACTTATTACGCATGCAAAAGGGCAGGTGAAGCGATGGTCAAATGAGAAACCATCATGACGAAACGTCATACCGGAAATGGGCGGTAGACAAATGACGTCACCTTGTGACGGTCAAGAAACACGTCATTACAGCTTCCGACTGCATACGAATACGACGGGAAAACAACAAGCCGGGAGTTTTAAAAGGTAAAGTGTTGGAAATAAATATAAGGTAAGTTAAATAACTATTGTTTATATGAATGATAACTTTAATAAAGAAAGATTAATAAAGTTAACCAGATTTAATAAAAGGAAACTTGTTGAATGAAAAAAGGTAAAAATGGTATTTTAATAAAAGATAAATAGACTGTAAAGGTTATAATAAATGAATAAACTTTAAAATAGGATGAATGTAATTAGGTTAAAGTAAATAAAGATAGATTGACTATAGAAATGAAGATATGGCCGGAAAGTGGCAAGAACAGGGTGACATTTCCTGTCACTCCTGTTGACCAGCGCTAGCTGCTTTTCGAGCAAAGCAGCTGAAACCCTTTTCAACTGCGACGAGTAGACTTTGGCTGTGATTGTTTTCCCCCTTTCTAAGAATTCATAGTGAACTATACCAGCACTAGTCCTCCAAATACACAGCATTATCTTTTTTTGATGGATGTTTGGTTAAGCAACTAATGAATAAAACGGAACCAGAAGTCGACCAATGATGTTTTCTCTTTCGGTTATCATACATTACCCATTTCTCATCACTTGTCAATATCTGATCCAGGAAAGAGGCATTGTTGTGGCGCAACATCTATGACAAGCAGATGTTCAATCGTTGGAGCTTGTTTTCCTCGGACAGGACATGAGGAACCCACTTATCAAGATTCCACGACATCCCAAGGCTACAACGGTGCGATCGGATAGTTTCGTCAGATACTCCAAGCCTTTGTACAAGCTCCTGGCATGTTAGATCAGGATTCTGTTTGATTTCCTCTTCCAGCTGGACTTGGTCTAAGATGAATGGACGACCAACACGGGGCTTGCCTTCGAGGCTCTCGTCTCCAGACGAAAATCTGCTGAACCACTTTTGAGCAGCCCGTTCACTCACTGAAGTCTTTCCAAACACGGAGCATATTCTTCTAGCGGCCTATGCAGCTTTGTTTCCTAATTTGAACTCGTAGAGCAAAATAGGCCTCAAAATCTCCTTTGTCAACGATTGTACATCCTACAAAACTCATAGCAAAACGTGAGAAATGTTAAACAACTCTCTACTGATTGCAATTTAAAGGCAATGTACAGATATCACGTCATCAGAATCAGTATGACCATGCCTACGCAACAAAAGTAGCTGTTCTCAAAAACCGCACGAACTTTCTTGGTTACCATATGCTACCAAAATTGGTCTGTATTTTTATACAATTGGTGCGTTTAATGTTGTTACTTTTGCATTTCTACTAAACTTGTACTTAACTAGTATTTTATCTGCATTTATTCTATGGTAAGTGTAAATAGAAGAATCATATAACATTTGAAATGATTTAAAATCATCCAAATTTTTTTAATTTCCATTCATTGAAAAGGGGGATGAACATGGAATGAAAGAAGTGTGTTTTTGATGAGTTCATTGTCATTTTAAAGTAATATCTTGACTAACTAAGAAAAATAAAAAATTCTGTGCCTGAAGTGCATCAGGGAGTGCATTTTACTACCCTCATCTAAATTTTCATACTTGTCTGTTCTGTAGATTTCGTTAACTGTCACAGAAATATACAAACAAAGCAAAACTTTCTTTTTTTAGTATGCATTTTTATTTATTTAGGATTTATTTATTTATTTTTTATATATATTTAAAAGGTATGTTCTTTTGCAGTTCTAAAGTTGAATCTGCACATAAAGAATTCAAAAAGGCAATTGGTGCTGCCGTGTGTAAATACAATGCTGAAAAAAAAAGCCTTCAGATAATAGTAAGTTAAGCAGAGTTTATATGCTTTGATTTAGGAAAGTGTTAGTTGTCGTTAAACATTTAAAAAATATTCAAAAGATTTTGATTTGTGTGAACTTAAAGAAAAAACAATCAAATGAAAATTATGTATGTTAGTTTTGTATTCATTCTAGCTGAAATACTTTTTAAAATTCCTGACATCCTTAAATTTCCTTTTGTAGGTACTTCAAACGGTGCATAAATTTATGATATTCAATTTTTTAATTTTTTTTTTTAAATCGCAAAATAAAATAATTATTAGTGTTTAAATTTTCTCATTAATTCTCTGTAAAATGATAGAATGAAGTGTAGTATATTTAGCTCTGTTGTTTAAGTATTAAATTTTGTTCATTTGTATTATCTGTGGAGGGGAAAAAAAAAACTTTTTTTTTTTTTCCTTTTTTCTCTTGTTTATATCATTTTCGCCTAAGTTTAAAATGTATTCTGTGCAGGCATAACACATACAACATTGAGATAATAGATTTAATTAAATGCCAAACCTCACTTAACAAAAAAAATCAATTGACTGTGAAACTGCAACAATGCAAAATTTTAAATACTAAAATGTAGAAAATTAAAAGATAAAAAAATCAATAAAAAGTTCAATAATTATAAAAAGTCACATTTAAAGTTCAATAATAATAAAAAATACCTTTATGAATTACTCAGTTTACATTATTTTAAATATTATAGGCAGAGCTGCCACAGGTGACTAAAATGCTACCAAAAGCAACTGTTTTCAGCACCAGGTGACTATGGCAACTATTTTAGGCCAAAAATATTAAAAAGAGACTATTTCAAGAAAAGAGGTGACTTTTTTCGGATTCCAGCTATTATTTTTTACTTAAAATAAGCAATCTTTTTTCTCAAAGCACCTGTAAAGTCATCTTCCCAAATGTACTCGGTCGGTTACTTTTTCCTCCTACTATATGTAATGATCTTGAACAGTTAAAGTTAGAAAGCTTTTATGGAAATATTTGTTTTTCATTTTTATATTTAAGCTTTAAGAACTGAATTAAGACTGAAATAATAACATTTTCGACTTATTTTTCTTGCATTTCCTCATAATTTTAAAAACAGCAACACTAGAATATTTCAAGTGTATTAGCCGGCCTGGATTCAAAATCGTTAAAATTTCTAGAGTCGAAGTCGGACATTTTCCCCACCAACTCTGCAGTCCTGCTAATAACTGCTAATGTCTAATCTTGCTCTCCACCCCTCTCTCTCTTTCCTCAAATTATTTATGCATGCACACCAGGGCTGTGGAGTCGGAGTCGGACCCATTTTTGAGAAAAAGGAGTCGGAGTCGTAAAAAAACCTCCGACTCCGGCTTTTTTTTAGACAGTTTGAAGTGAAATTAAACCGATAAAATGTAATTTTAAATCCATAGAAGGAATTCTTATTTTTATTTTTGGATTATATCGGACTACCCAAGTTAAAGAATCCCAATAAACTGTCCAGTGTACACAGGAGATGAAAGCTGTTTTTAATTAAAAGTTCTAGTAGATCACAGATTATTTGCGAACTATTAAAATTTTCATCTTCAATTTTATTTTCTTCTATCTTTACAAGAATAAAGTATTGGATTCTTGAAAAATTTCGATTTCCGTCATTCGATGGATTTATACGTTATAGAAGATCCTGAACTGAACACGATTTGATAGTTTTTTGAAAATGTCTGTCAGTGTCTGTCACTTCGTGAGTCTGCATGCAGCAAAAATTTCGGAGCGCTCTATCTCAAGAACTAATGGATGGAATTTCACAAAACTTTAGATTTTGTTAGATCTTGATAGAAACTGGATCTGATTAATTTTTAGTGTATATCACTCGACAGGTGGCTTTGCTATGTTGCATTAAACACAATTTCCACAGTAGCTATATCTTAAAAATTAATGCATGGATTTTTATAAAACTTTAGATTCAGTTAGTCCTTGATATAATTAGGTGCTGCAAATTTTTTGGTGCAAATCGCTCAATAGGTGGCGCTGCTATACTGCATTGTTCATGATATTGCAACAGCGCTATCTCAAAAACAAATGCTCGAATTTTCATCAAACTTTATATTTAATTAGTTTGTAATCTAGATTAGTATAGTTTAGTATTTGGTGTAAATCGCCCTACAGGTAGCGCTGATATGCTGACTTTTTTACGATTTTGAAATAGCTCTGGTTTAATCACTAATGCATGGATGTTCATTAAACTTTAGATTCAGTTAGTATCTGATAGAAATTGATCCTGATTCGTTTTTGATGTACATCACTCAACATGTAGCGCTGTTATGCAGAATTTTAAAATTTCAGCAATAGCCCTATCTCAGAAATTAATGTACTGATTTTCATCAGACTTCAAATTCAGTTAGAAGTTGATATAACTTGTTGACTAGATTTTGGTGTAAATCACATAAGAGGTGGCGCTGCTATGCTGCATTTTTCAGGAAGTATTAACATGTGTGATATAGAAGAAAGTTCTAAGATTAACACATCTGACCATTTTTTTTCCTTTCCATTGAAATTTTTCTGCTCTGGAGAGCACTAGTTAACGTAGAAATTGTACAGATTTCCCCTTTTCGAGGCTAGGGATCCGAAATAATAAAATATCCGTTTTGTTATCTCTTTTAGATTTTGGTAATTTAATTTTTCAGGTTTGTGGTACGTAAAATTAAAGAATTTGTAAAACGGAAAATATTTTTTTTTCCAAAGCTCTAAGAACTAAATACCGAAATAATGACTTTTTGCCTCATTTTTCTTTCGTTCCCTTATAACTTTAACGAGCATCAACATTAGTATATTTGCTAGCCAGGAAGCCAGGAGTCGGAGTCGTTAAAATTTCCGGAGTCTGAGTTGGAGTCGAAGGCGTTAAAAATTCTGGTGTCGGAGTCGGCCATTTTTCCCACCGACTCCGCAGCCCTGATGCACACACATAGAGTTCTTATTTAATATCAAAATATGCAATATAATTTTGGTTTGTTTAAACCAGGGTTGGGTTTCTGATGTCAGAAACTTCTTTTTGACATGACAAGCGTCAAAAACTGTCTTAAACTGCCAAAATCATGTAATTAGCTTTAAAACATTTTAACAACAAGAGGGAAACATTGAATAACTCTTAAAGATTTAAGTATTTTTTTATTTAAAATTAATTACTGTAATTTAATAATTACAAAAAAATTAAATAATTTTAATTGCAATAAAATATTTTTTTTATGAAGTTCAATTAGAAGAAAATGATTTTGTACAGTTAATAATCTGCATCAATTTTACCCCACAACATCCTATAGCATATAACCAATTTAGCACATTTATTTACACTCAAACGATTTCTGAGTTTAGAAGTGTATGAAGCCAAAGTTAGAAAATATTCTTTCAATTTATGCTGAGCTAGCAGGGCTTGATAGCAGAAGCATTGTTTTGAGGCAAGCCAAACTTTTGGATTTATGACCGATTTTTTATTTTTCCGGAAATAATATACAATACAGTAATAGTGGATTTTTAATATTACATCTAATGTTGTATATGTGTGACAGATATTTAATGTGAAATTTTATAGATCAGTATAGTTTCTGAGGTTTTTGACATGACAGTTTAAACCGGATAAAACCACACACTGTCAAAAACTTGCCAACCCTGGTTTAAACCCTGTCTGAAATTGGCTTACTCATTTTGTGCCACCTTTATGATATGTAACCATTTAAGGTACCAAAATGTCAATTTTTTTTTTTTTTTTTTTTTTTGTGAGAGAGATACTTTCAGTTAAAACCTCATTATGCTGCTGCACAAGCTTGATATGGAACATATGACAGATACACTTAACTCATTTACAGATCTACTTGTGTAGACATTCAAATTCATTAAATTACTAATCAGTCTCTATTTTAATGTATTTTTCTAAGTAATAAATAATGTTATTTCTAGGGATGCACCGGATATCCGGCCAATATCCGATATCTGGCATATCCGGCTGATTTTTCAATATCCGAAATATCATCGGATATCCGGATCACAATCACCGGATATCCGATAGAGAAGTCCTCTATCGGATATCTGGCCGGATATTTCAATATCCGGCAGAATGCAACATAACAAATAGAGATGAATAACAGTAATCGTTTGATCCCAAACAATGCCTAAAAACAATGCAAAAGATGGAATATTATAATAACTTCTCTATCAATGAGTAAAAGGTAATTCTCATAAGTTTAAAGAATTGCCAGCTTTCCTGCTATTTATATTTAAACTCTGTAATAAATTCAAGAATTTACATTTATATTTTTAAGAAAATTGTATCTTTATTTTCAGATTGCAAAACAAAATTTGAAGTCAAAATAGCAAAAAAGTCTTTTTGAAAAAATGTATAAATAGAAAACCAACATTTAGAAATGCACTAATAATGCATGAAAAGGATTTCAAACAGTCGTTTCGAATCTGCTATCGAGATTCTTCATTAGTACAAGATTCAGCGTGCTATAAAAAGCTAAGCTGAGCAAAGCGACAGAGAAACGCAGGCTTATTATGGGAGCGAATAATAGTAGATTCGAAATGCTGTTTGCTACCTTTACATGCATTATTTGTGCTTCTCTAAACGTTGGTACTTTGTCTTTAGTCTTTATAAAATTTGAAGTTGTTTATTAAACTATTTTTTTATTAATTTTCTTTACTTTAAACAAACGCTTAGTTTGTTTTTAAGTTAAACAACTAAACAGACCTATTTCGACGAATTTACATGTTTTGGGGATATTCCAAAAAACATGTTTATTCAAACTTCTGTCTGTCCCAGTGTCGCCATCCTAGATCATACCATGAAAAAGCGTATGAAGTTATACATAGAAAGAATCAAATATTTTGTGCATGTTTTTGGCTGTAGCCAGCAGGTCCATCTTCAATATGGAAACATTTCACTGTAAGGTGGGCTGTAATCACAATTTTTGTGCCATTTTCATTATTCTACCATCAAACACTGTATAAAGTTATGCATAAAATTGAACCAAATTTCTATGGATATGTTTCTGGGAATATGGATGTCAGGTTTCTTTCAATTTGAAAATATTTCGGCAGAAGATGGTACTGTAATAATGATTTTTAGCTCACAAGCTATGAAAGCCTGAGAGCTTATGTGCCTGAGAGATTATGCCTATGCTGGGTGCTCATTAGATAATGAGGCAAAACGAGGGGCTAATTCCCCACCCTTAATTTCGATAATGGTTTTTCATCAGCTTTATCAGATTTCATTCAAATTTTAGACATAGGATCATTTTGATGAGCGCACCGGAATGATTTGTTTGGATAGTTCATTGGTTAAGTATAAAGAAAGGCGTGGGGGTTAATCCCCCACCCTTAATTTTGGCCAATGGGTTTTTCATACAAATTTATCAGATTTCATTCAAATTTTAGACATAGGATCATTCTGATGAGGGCACCGCCACGATTAGTTTTGAGAGTTCATTGGATAAGTATAAAGAGGAGGAATGGGGGAGCTAATCCCCCGCCTTTAATTTAGATAAATGGGTTTTTCATGTAAAATTATCAGATTTCATTCAAATTTTAGACATAGGATCATTTTGATGAGGACACCTCCATGATCAATTTTGCAAATTCACCGGATAAGTCTTAGAGGGGGGAAATGGGAGGTAACTCCCCTCCCCCTTTCTTAATTTAGTTTAATGGGTTTTTCATGCAGAATTTACTGATTTGTTTCAAAATTTGGATATAGGTTCATTGTGATAAGGCACTTCCCTGATTTTTTTTGGGAGTTCATTGGATAAGTATAAATGGAGGATCGGTGGGACTAATCCTCTTAATTTAGGTAAATGATTTTTCTTGCAGAATTAACTGATTTGCTTTAATATTGGGATACAGGTTCATAGTGATAAAATACTTCCTAATTAGCTGTGGGGTTCTTCTGTTAAACATAAAAGGGATACAGGCGATTACCCAACCCCTCCTTAAATTTGATAAATTAGTTTTTATGCAGAATTATCCAATTTGCTCAATTTTGGATGTACATTCTTTCTGATAAGGCGAATCTCTGAATAGTTTTGGAAGTTTAATGGTTAAGTATAAAGAAAGGGGATAACTCCTCTTAAATCATATAAATGGGTTTTTATGAAGAATTATTCGATTTGCTATGAATTTTGTATATAGGTTTTTTTATGTGGTAAAGCATATCCCCGGTTAGTTTAGGGAATTCAATCATTAGTATAAAAAGGGAAAATGGGAAGGAAGCTATCCCCTCCCCTTAATTTGTTTTTCAAACAGCATTAACCCTTGAAAATATGAGGCTGTAATATACAATTAGTATGAGTAGCCTGTGAGTTCAATGCCATCAGTTAAACTGGGCAATATTCTTTTTATTGTAATTTTTTTCATAATCCTTTTATACAGTGAATTGATGGTTCGTGCAGCAATGGCAACTTTGTATCTTGCTAAAACTGGCTATTTGCAAACAGCTGATGTATAGCAGAATAACAAAAAAAATATTGATTTTAATAAATATCATGATCGAGATTAACTCATTCTTAATATAATTAATTGACTGCAGCAAAAATTCTAGATTAAAATCAAAGTTGGTATAATATTGAAGTAAAAATATTGAAATAGTATTAATATTTGTAAATATTTTTTGAAAATTGAGATCTATCAAATAGAAGAGAGTTTTGGCATTGGTGCATCCAACTAGTTATTTTTGTGACTTCATTATAAATATTTAAATACACTATATTGCCATTGATTATGGGACACTTGCGATTTTAGAAATTTTACTAAATATCTAGAAAAATACATGAGGAGTCATCTCGAAACTCTTAGTGTATAAATATAATAGTACAAGTCATACATTTCCGTGAAGATTTTTTCCCGAAATTCCATAGGGGACCGTCAACAAATTAAAAAAGAATGAATATCTTTTGAATAACCCTGTCAAAACTAATGTAGCAAAAGCGCTCAAACTCTAGATTATGATTGAATGCCTTATTGTAATACACTGTGTTCAATTTTATGCAAATAGCATGCATACTCGCAGAAAGGTTTTTATAAAAATGGCCCCAAATTTTTCTAAGTTTTTCCCTTATAATTTTCAGAGTTCTTAATATAAAATAATATTATTTTCAGAAAATATGACAAACAACATTGCACACAGTACCCTGTAATCAGAATTAAAAAATAATAAAAATTGTATGAAAAATGAGTAGGTTTACTAAATAATGTTTTACTGCGCATGCGTCAAAGATATCAAAATTTCATTTGCATATTATGTTAGCTATATGTATAGAGCAACTTTTGTAAAAGTCTCAAAATTATAGCTTGAAAATTCTGAAAGTAATCGTCTATAGAAAAAGGACAAAATCCGTTGTTTCCAAAATGAAGCAAAAAAATGAGGGATTTTATCCAAAAGTAGTCGTAACATCCCGTATTGTGTATTCTATATTGACACTAATCAATGAATATATGGATACAACCCCTCTTGTTTTTGCTTCATTTTGAGAATAACGGATTTTCAACTTATTCAATTGACAATTATTTTCAGAATTTTCAAGTTATGATTTTGTGACTTTCACAAAAGTTGCTCTATACATTTAGCTAACATAATATGCAAATGAAATTTTGATATCGTTGACGCATGCGCAGTAAAAAAGTATTTAGTAAACCAACTCATTTTGTATACAATTTTCATTATTTTTTAATTCTGATTACAGGGTACTGTGTGCAATGTTGTTTGTCATATTTTCTAAAAAAAATATTATTTTAAATTAAGAACTCTGAAGATTATAAGGAAAAAACTTGGAAAAATTTGGGACCATTTTTACAAAAACCTTAATTACTCTGCGAGTATGCATGCTATTTACATAAAAATGAACACAGTGTATTACAATAAGGCATTCAATCATAATCTAGAGTTTGAGCGCTTTTGCTACATTAGTTTTGACAGGGTTATTCAAAAGATATTCATTCTTTTTTAATTTGTTGACGGTCCCCTATGGAGTTTCGGTAAAAAATCTTCACGGAGATGTATGACGTATACTATTATACTTATACACTAAGAGTTTCGAGATGATTTCTCATGTATTTTTTTAGATATTTAGTAAAATGTCTAAAATCGCAAGTGTCCCATAATCAATGGCAATATAGTGTATATATATATATATATATATATAATTTTTTTTTTCTTGCTTATAAATTTCAAGGTGATTTAACTTAAAATAAAATTAAATGTAGCTTAAGGTAAAAGAGTATTAAATAAAGCATGAAAAAGAAAATCATCAATTAAACATATGTTGGAGATAACTCTTCAACCATTGGTATATTAGTAAGACATTTTATGTTTACATTATAAAAAGATGCTCTATATTTCTTTGTGAAAATATTTTACAGTTATAGACATATTAATAAACATATAAAATTTGTTGTAAAAATTATCAGCATTTAATTGTACAAATTATTAGCAATTATCAGCAGTTCATTGACAAATAAGCAGAGTATTTAAGTGCTTGAATTGCATTTTTTATTCAATATTATTAATATACAAATATAGGGTTTGAATTTCGGAATGAGATGGCAGGATTCACGCCTTAAAAAATAATGTGGGCAAGACATTCCTGTTAAAAAAAAAAAAAAAAAACTTTGATTTTTTTTTTTTTTTTTTTTGTCTGAAGTGATGATTGAGTCTCAGGACTGACTGACTATTTTTGTGATATTTTCTGCTATTGATTGACAAATCTCACAGTTTGCTCTTATGACAATTATACAAAATTCATGATTGTCTTTCTGCATTTGACTAAAAAGTTTTGTAATTTTTCTCACAAATTTTTCTTGCTTGCTCGTCTCACAAAATTTTGCATTTTTTTTTTTCTCTGGAGACTAACTGGTTAATTTCTCAATTTATTTCTCTCAACTGATTGACAAACTGAGCTATTTTATTCTGTGACTGATTGGCAAATTTTCACTTTTTGTTTTGGTGACATTCTGATGAAATTAACAATTATTTTCCCGTGTCCAGCTGAAAAACTTGTGTTTTGTCTTTGTTATTGACTGACGAATTTCATGATATCTTTTTGTGACAGATTAACAAATTTCATGAAATTTTACTGTAATTGATTGACGAATTTTGCCATATTTTCCCACTGCCCAAGTTCCCTCAAAGTTCAAATTTTTTCAGACCAGTCGGGAATTTAAAAAAATTTACTTTTGCCATGGTGGACAAAATCAGCGATATTTTTTCTATGACCGATTTACGTTTTTTGAAAAAAAAATTTCCGGGCCGAAGCAAGAAATAACTAAAAAGGCAATAATGGTCTCTAGAGTCTTAGCTCTATCACATGAGTCTGGAATTAGTACTCAACAAAATGAGATTAAATCTTGTGTTGCACATTGGAAAAAAAAAATACATGTTTTTTAAAATTAATGGTTTAACATTAGATTTTTTTTCATTTTTCAAAATTTATCGCACATTTTGTCATCAATGTGCTCAATAATCATACCTCTTTTTATTTTATTTTATTTAAAAGATGATCTTTCATACAGTGTTTCTGTTTACATTAATTTTTTTTCTATATCTGATAATTTGCACCTGTCCATTTTGTAACTTTTTTACTCTCTTCTGATGACATTTTGATTTCCTATTCAAATAAAAATTCTTCTAAATTTAAAGAATTTCATAAAATAAATAAAAAAAAATGCAGACATCCATTGCCCAAAGCAAAATGTTTAAATCTTTCCCATTGAGTTATTGAAAATCAGTAAAAACATCATTTTTATGATAATCAAAACATGATTTATGTAATAAGAATCATATATATTATATGTACATCATGGATTAAACATTCATATTCCTGGATGAATCATAAACAAAATGAAATGTAGACATCAAGGTCCATTCTCAACCGATAACAACAACCGCTTTCCAAATAATTTTTAAAAAAATGATGAACTTCAAGTAAACACATTTAGAAACAATAAATAGTTGATGTGCGTTCACAGAAATTAGGACATGATTTTTTTAAATAAACCATTTCTCATGTAATAGAAGAAACCTACTGACTAAGTCCTTTTCAGATTTTCATATGTTTTTAAAATTCCAATGCATAACTGAACTTAATTCAGTTAGCTAAAATGCCAGGGATTACAATATTGACAATAATTCAACTAAGTTATGTACAATCACCTAAGGAAGTTGACAATACAATCACCTACATGCATTATTCTTGCAAGCAAATTAAAAATGAATGCGCATCAGATTTTACAAAATTAAGAACAAAAATTAGATGAAAAAAGCATAACCAAGTATTTCCGATAATTTAATGTGTTAGAAAAGTTGCTCTATTCTGTTTGTCAAAAGTGTAACCTATAAAATATTTTAAACCACACAAAATTGCAAATGAATAATAGATATGCAAATTGAAAAATAGATATGATATATATGAAGCTTGATTCTTTTCTTTTGTTTTAATTAAAATTTTGAATAATTATCTTGAGTTGTTAATTTAAATTATTTCAATAGAATTTTGTCATGTCGGTATAAATTCTGATTATTTGTAAATGTGAAGTGGCATGTAAACAGGGTTGGCGAGTTTTTGCCAAAGGTGGAAAAAACCGCGGAAAAAACCTGGTAAAAACCGTCCCGGCAAAAATAGGTTTTTGCCAAAGAAGTGGCAAAAATAGGCTGTCCATTTAAATTTTTTCCCCAGAAAGAGAAAAATATTTCACAAAAGAAAAAATAAACTGCATACTTAATTAAAAAATCAATATTATTCTAAATTTATTTTAACTTTTAAGTTAAATAAGTATAATTATGCACTTTATGAAAGAATACTAACTTTTATAACAAGATTATAAATGAAAAAAATACCAATTTTAATAGAAATAAATAGAAACTTCATTTATTCATGTTTATACAATTATTAATTCAGATAATAGAACTGTTGAGACTGAGTAAAGCATTTATATTTATAGTTTATATATGTTAGAAATTCGAAGAAACAGTTATAGTAACCTAAATTTAATTTAATATAAAATTATATTTAAAGCAGAAAACTATTAAATTTCAAATATTTCAGCAATATCTTCCTCACAACCTAAATTTTGCTGCTTTAGCATGGCATAACAGTAAACAAGTTTTGAAAGAGTATCTGTTGAAGTATTTCGAATCTCAGTTTGCACAAATGAAAAATTTGAAAAAAATCTTTTAATAGCAGCACTGCTTGCTGGACATATTTGAAAGTGAAAATCTTTTGATAATTAAAAAAATATGTATGTTAATGACTGATAAAATACTTTACTTACAGGGGTCTGTCTAGACTTTTCTCGTCTTTGTGAAAATTCTAGACAGTTTTGTGAATTTAAATTATCAGGTTTTCAGGTTCTACCCTTCACATATAGAGAAGCTAAGTAATATATTTTTTGGTGAGTTCAAATGTTTATTAACAGGCCAGATTTTATTTTAAAATGATTAAATTTGTGAAAAGTTCAGTTTAAAGGTGAAATGTCGATTTGAGAGACAAATAATTTTATGAAGAATCCTGTTTGAGGTTAAGGAATTTTGTGAAGGGTCCTTTAAAGGACCTAAAATTTTCCTAAACATATCCCTGACTTAAAGTAAAATAAATTAGATATGTAATTTTTTATTTTGTTCTTAAATTCCTAAGCAAGACTGAATCCCACCTATTTTTTAAAGATTTAAAATATTTAATATTAATTAATCAGCAAATGAAATTAAAATATTAAATAATACACTGTTAAATTTAATTGTTTATACCATTACTATCCTTATTAGCGTGCAGATTTTATTACACATTAAAGACATATAGGTTTTTTCCATTTTTGCCGGTTTTTTCCATTTTTTCCCTGGTTTTTTCCAGTTTTTTCCACTGTCCTGGCAAAAATACCTTTTTGCCGGCAAAAATGCCAACCCTGCATGTAAAAAATAATAGGGTTAAAAAAATATTTTTTTTTCTCATATAGTTTAACTCCCCTGCATTTACAAATGTTATGTGGGAAACTCTCTCCTCCTGGGAAAACCTAAATTTTAAGCTCTGATAGTCAAAGAGATAGTTTTTGAAAAATATATTTCAATATGCTTAAAATGTTATAATAGTGTATGAAACATGTTTGCAATTTATTATTTGAGATGGCATTGTATAAAGAAATAAACATTCACCATAACTAAAAACATATTTAGCATCAGACATCCGATCGGATATCCGGCCGAATATCCGATTCAAAATATTTTCAGTCTTGGCAAAATTTCAAACTTGCACCCATGACTAAATACTTCATAACGTGTTTCTGAAAATTATGCATGATGGGCTTGGCAGCCATCTTTCCATATTTTACACAAATGGTCTAAGCACCCAAGTTTGTAAAGGAAAATGTAATAAGTTTGCATTAACAACAATTTAGAACTTGACTATGGATTTTGTGTAGATAGAAATTTGTGTACAATGTGGGCAATTTTGCTACTGCAAAATTATTTTCATGCTGTTCCATAAAAGGATATGTGATAAACTATATATGATGTATATGCTCTATGTATTAATTTTTGTGTTCTATTCCATTTTTATTAGTAATTTTAAATTATTATGCTTGTTTTAATAGTATTTAATATCTAAAATTATAATGACACAATTTTTTTTTATTATAGTGGTATATATGTATTCTTTTTCAGCTACATTTAACAGCTCATTTACATTATTGCTGAGTATATTTTAGTTTTTCTCCTCCCAGGGTAGGCAGGAAGGGCTAAAGAAGAGGGCGTCTATGCTAAGTGATATGCATTTTAGAAATCTTCGGCAGAAAGTCCTTTTACTAAATAGAACAGAAGAAGCTGCCCGCCAACTAGAGGTATTCCTTTTTATTTCATTTTGCTGGCTCTCTCTCTCTTAAAGTAAACTAATCTGTTTTTGAATGAAAATTTTAGCTATTTAATCTTCTGACTGAATATTTTAAATTTATTATTTATTTTTAAATGAAGGCATGGAATATAACTGCATAAACATTACTTATAAATGATGTATATTATAAATTGCTTTTTTGCTTCCCTCAAAAATAGATTTTTATTCTTACGGAATCTTATCCATATTTTTTTCAGTCTCCAAGTTATGAAAAATTGCCGATCAACTTTTAAATGTTATTTAATAGCTATGATATTATTTTAATAAAATTTTGTTGCGTGCAGTCCATTTTATGAAATTTAACAAACTATCTGTCGTGTTTCTAATGCATATTATCATGCACTCAACTAGAGAATTATTGCCCTATATTTAGAAAAATTAAATTTTAAATGGAAACTTTGATCGTGAAAAAAAAGAAATTTCATTTTGTCAAAGGGATGCAGGAAAGAAAAAGTTATTGACGAGATGTAGATTTTTTTTGTTACAAAAACTAATTTTGCAGCTATAATTTTTTTTTTTTTTTTTTTTTTTTTTTTTTGCTGCTCCAAAAACTGATTTTCCTTCTCTAATTTGTTTTTTTTTATTTCTCTAAAAACTATTTTTGCTGCTTCAAAAATGGATTTTCCTGCATCAAAATCCGTTTCTGACTGTTCTAAATCTTTCTGAATCTATCTGATCCCTGAATTTTGTATATAGGTTCATTCTGATAGTGGTTCTCTGATTTGCTGGCTTGGTGGCTTTTTTGGTGGCTCATTTGATGAGTATAAAAAAGGCAAAATATGGGGTTAATTCCCCCCTCCACCCCAAATTTAGATAAATGAGTTTCTCAAGCTGAATTATCTGATTTGCTATAAATTTTGTGTATAGGTTCATTCTGATAAGGCGTTTCCCCTATTACATTTGGTGGTTCACTTATGAAATACTAATGGAGGGATAGGCTAACCTTCCTTAATTTAGATATGTAGGTTTTTCGTATAGAATTGTCAGATTTGCTTTGAATTTTTTATATTGGCCATTCTTACAAGTCTTTTCCAAGAATAGTTTTAGGAGCACGTTGGTTAAGTATATAGGGGGGAACAGAAGCTAATCTCCTCCCTCTTAATTTAGATAAATGGGTTTTTCATGCAGAATTATCCAATTTGCTTCAAATTTTGTGATAGGTTCATTCTAATAATACTCTTTCCCAGTGGCGCCGACTTCAGGGTCTGCGGGTCTGCCGCGCAGACCCTGAAAAATATCTGCAGACCTTGCAATATCTTGGCAGACCCTGAAAAATGCAGGCATGAGATTTTTTTTGCGGATGAGCGATTTTCCACTTTTTTCCGATTTTTTGCCGCTTTTTGCGGGAGTAATTTGTTCCGAAATTAAAAAAAAAATCGGTCATCAATCCGAAAATTCGGAGATAAGATCGCGAAAATCTCAAATTTCGTCAAAACATTGGCTAATAAACGTGAACAGTGTCGAAGAAGAGCGGGGGAAAAATTGCTAATTTCATCAAAAGATCTTGGGAAAACGCCTATTTCGTCAAAAGGTCACGAAAAAATGTCAATTTTGTGAAAGGATCGTGAAAAAAACATGAAAAGCGTCAAAAGATCATTGAAAATTTCGTCAAAAAGTAGCGTAAAAAACGTGCATTATGTAAACGAATGAAAGAAAAAAATGCGAATTATTTTCTAAGATAAAACGAAAGGGACAAAACGCAAATTCTGTTAAAGAATCGAGAGAAAAATGTGGATTTTCGCTAAAGATCGAAGAAAAATGTGAATTTTTTAAATAATAGCGGAAAAAATGAATTCTTTCAAAAAATCGCAAAAAAAACCCCCACAAAATCGGCCGAATTTTTCAAAAAGTTACAAGAAGATAGTGAATTTTGGTCAAAGATCGCACAAAAGACGCGAATTTCGTTCAAAGCTAGCAGGAAAAAAGTGAATTCTGTCAAAGAATCGTGAGAAAAACGCAAATTTCGGCAAACGTTTTCGAGGATAAAGGCAAATTTCGACTAAAGGTCACGAGAAAAACGCAAACTTTGGCAAAAGATCAGAGGAAAATCAAGAATTCTAGCAAAAAAAACCTCAGAAAAATCGCAAATTTTGGAAAAGATCGCAGAAAAGACGCAAATTTCGTTAAAAAAATAGCGGGAAAAACACAAAGAATAGCGGTAAAAAACTAATTTCGTTCAAAAATAGCAGAGAAAAAGCTATTTTTCTTTCACAAAATCTTGAGGAAAATGCAAATTTTGGAAAAATATCACGGAAAAAGACACTAATTTCGTCAAAAAATAGCAAGAAAAACGCAAAGAATCGCAGAAAAACTCAAATTTCGTTCAAAGATAGCAGGGAAAAACACGAATTTAGGAAAAAGATTGCGAGAAAAAATGCAAATTTTGACAAAAGATCGCGGGAAAATGCAAATTGTGGCAAAAGATCAGAGAAAAATCGCCAATTTTAGCAAAAACCTCAGAAAAATCGCAAATTTTGGATAAAAATCGCGGAAAAGACGTAAATTTCGTTAAAAAATAGCTGGAAAAACGTAAAAAATAGCGGGAAAGTCTCTACCTTCGTTCAAAGATAGCAGAGAAAAAGCTATTTTTCTTTCAAAAGATCTTGGAGAAAATGCAAATTTCGGAAAAAGATCGCGAGAAAAACGTAAATTGCGGCAAATGATCGCGGAAATTCGAATTTTGGCAAAAGATTACGGAAAAATACACTAATTTTGTCGAAAAATAGCAGTAAAAACGCAAAGAATTGCGAAAAAAACTCAAATTTAATTCAAAGATAGCAGGGAAATTTTTTTTATCAAAGAATCGTGGGAAAAAACACAAATTTCGGCAAAAGGCAAATTTCGACTAAAGATCACGAGATAAACGTAAATTTCGGCAAAAGATCGCGAGAAAAACGCAAACTTCGTCAAAAGATCAAAAGAAAATCACGAATTTCGTGAAAAAAATAGCTGGAAAAAGGTAAAAAAATGGCGGAAAAACCTCTAAATTCATTTAAAATAGCAAAGAAAAAGAAATTTTTCTGTCAAAAAATCTTGAGGGAAATGCAAATTTCGGAAAAAGATCATAAGAAGAACGTAAATTGCAGCAAAATATCGTGGAAAAATTCGAATTTCGGCAAAAAATCATTGAAAAAGATGCGGATTTCGTCGAAAAATAGCAAGAAAAGCTCAAAGAATCGTGGAAAAAACTCAAATTTCGTTCAAAGATAGCAGGGAAAAACAAATTTTATCAAAGAATCGTGGGAAAAACGCGAATTTCGGCCAAGCATCGCGAAAAAAACACTAATATCGGCAAAAGATCGGGGGGGAATGCAAATTTCAGCAAAAGATGGCGGGGAGAATGCAAATTTCAGCAAAAGATCGCGAGAAAAATGCAAATTTCGGAAAAAAATTGCGAAAAATAACGCAAATTTTGGCAAAAAATCGTGGAAAAAAGACAAAAAAAAAAAAAAAGCTTAGCTTGCCATATTTATTAACTGATATTTTGAGTAAAGCATGGGAAAATGTGCACTGCAAAACTAGCAAAGATTGCTGTGTAAAAAAAAAACATTATCATGGACTCAAAATAGAAACTTTCAATTTAAAATTACTTATTTGCATAAATTGTTGATCCCCCCCCCCCCCCCTCTTCTCCTTGAAATAATGTAGCATTTGAACAAAAGTATATAAAAAAATTGTGAATAATATAATCTTATTCGATGTAGCAGATGTCTAAACACAAGCCATTTTAAGTAATTTCTCATTTTCCCGTCTCACGCGCTTTTCATCTTTTTTTTTTTTTTTTTTTTAATCTTTTTGCGGTCTTATGCTTGAAAATGTGTTTAAAATATCACTTAAAACCCACGCCGCTGACCTTTTTTTACATTATTATTCACGACTATATCGATTATCGTAGAATCGAATCAGTTGACCGTCACATATACGTATTGTGATCAAGGGTGCAAGTTTTCCGTCCAACAAGACGGAATTTTGCCTTTTTAAAATTCCCAAAGATGGAAAAAGAGTGGAAAAATCTCCGAGGACAGAATAAGAGTGGAAAAATCTCCGAGGATTAAAAAATAAAGTGTTTTTGGATTTTTCAGGATTCACATAAAAATGTTTAGGAACCGGACTTAAAATAACTCCACTTTTTGGCAGACCCAGCTTTGGAACCAAAGTCGGCTCCTATGCTCTTTCCTGATTAGTTTTGGGGGTTCATTGGTTATAAAGGGAGAGAACAAGGACTAATCCCTCTTTATTTAGATAAATGATTTTTTTATGCAGAATTGTCCTATTTGTTTCAAATCTAGTATACTGGTTTTTAGGTGCGTTCATAATTATATAATACGTAGCACCTATAGTGGTTGTTCAGTCTGTCCGTCCGTCTGTCCGCATATAACAACACAAAAACTACCCAACCGAATCATTTGAAATTTAAAATACATAATTATTACATAATTTTGTCGCATCATTTCAAATTTTATGAAAATCGGATGCATAGATCAATTACAGGGGCAATCAAAAGTATTCCATTACATTATGGTCAAGGGGGAAAAAAGTTTCAAATGCATTTTAATCGTTTGAAATTTAAAATACTCAATTATTACATAATTCTGTCGAGTTGTTTCAAATTTTTTGATAATCGTGTGCATAGATCAATTACAGGGGCAATCAAAAGTATTCAATTACATTATGGTCAATGGGGAAAAAGTTTCAAATATATTCTATATGTTTGAAATTTAAAATACATAATTATTACATAATTTTGTCGAATTATTTCAAATTTAATGAAAATCGGATGCATAGATCAATTACAGGGACAATCAAAAGTATTCCGTTACATTACAGTCAATGGGAAAAATGTTTCAAATGCATTTTAATCGTGTTACACTCATGCAAACTTTATAAAATTTATATGCAACTATAAAGTACAAATTATAATATACATCTTATATAATTTGTGGTGCAAAGAACATTTGTTATTGATTTACAAGGCCACACAAAAGTATTCCATTACATAATGGTATAGGGAGAACATTGTTTGATGAGCCTTTAAATTGTAATTCACTATTTACAATTTTATGAGATTGATATATGAAAATAATATTTTTAAAACTTCGTTATCATACAAACGCACCTAATTTGCTACGCTTCACGTGCAATTTCCAACTTGTTATTCTTATAAGAAGCTTGACTGCTTTCATTTGGAGTTTCATTGGTTAAGCATAAAAGAGGAAAACAGGTGGATTATAACCCTTATCCCCTTAATTTAGCTTAATGAGTATTTCATGAAATAATTTTGTATATAGTTTGCTTGAATAGTCTCTGAACTAAATACCATCAGTTTAATTGACACTTTTCTGTTTCATAATACAAATTTTTTATGCAAAATATTATTTCACATGTGTTTTTTAGTTTTTAAAATTAAATTTTTATTTTATGTGTATTTTTAAGACTTTTCAATCTTTACCTATTCTCATGCATGGTTAAGACTCTTAACCAAACTTCGAGTAATCATAATCATGTAATCATAGTCGATTATAATCGATTGCAGAAACTGTGTAATCGCACTGTAATCGTAATCATAGATTTTTGTTATCTATATAATCGCATTATAATCATAATCAAGAGATTTCATCTCGATTATAATCTAATCATAATCAGACCCTAATGTAATCGCAATGTAATCGTAATCTCCCATGAATTTACGATTACATTCTATGATTACTTCTTTTTTTCTTCCCTTCCTTTTTCTTTCAAACCAAAATATACTTGGTTGGTTTAGTAAGCATTATACCGAAAAAAGATGAGTTTGGTTCACGTTTTCAACTCATTAAATTGCCCCTAAAGTAGGAGTGTGAAGGTCAGAGATCTTGAGGGACAGTGATAGCCTTTAACCCTTTAACGTTCATTGGTTTTGCCACAAAACCACAAAATTTTAATTCCGATATGCAACACTGACACCGGTATTTTTATCTTAAAAAATCCCTTTTATTTTGTATGTGAAAAATCACGTTTTCTTATTTAGAAATATATTTGTTCTTAATTACCGGTGTCATTCATTTATTTCGACATCTTAGCAATGAAAATGCTATGATCATTAAAGGGTTAATGGGGTAAAAGTGAAACAAAATGTATATCGCGCACTGTAATAGGATATAGAAATAGTATTTGAATTGAGTTTGTTAATGTTATGGGAATTGAGAAAATAAATTCGACATGTGGTCAATCCAGAGGTATGGGTCATTGAGTGGCAGTAGTGAATGTTAAAAAGAAAAAAAAAAAAAAAGATTTTATTTTTGGTTTTACTATGGCCACTTGTATATATCATTTGGACATTATATTCTGCCCTTCTTACTCCCCTTAAATTCTGTCCTACCAGAAGACAATGTATTTTTTTTTTTCTTTTAAATGTTCATGTATAGAGGCGTAGCCAGAGGGTCCAAATGCTCTTTCTTCATACCATTTAAATCTAAAAGTTGTTTTCGCCTTGACTAATAGCTGGAAATTCTCTGATTAGATAAGGCAACGAAAACTTTATAAAATTAGTGGTGCCCAGTACATCTGGATTCCCCCCACCCCCATCTGTCTATGCCAATGTTCATGTAATTGAAATGTGTTTTAAATTTATTAAATATGAAAATGAGGAATATTAGTATAATTCTTTAGCTTGTATTTTTTCCTTTTTCTCCGAAAGTAATATAATTATTTAAGGGTTACTTCAGTCATCCGAAAACATCCCTTTGCTAATGTTATTCTTATGGGCAAAAAAAATTACGGTGGTACCAAATTTACAATCAGTTGCATTTCAATATTTTAAAATGTTTTTTAGCACTTTCCAACAAAGTTGAAAAGTGCTTATGCATTCGGTTTGTCTGTCCATCTGTCTGCGCTCTAACTCCCGTAAATATACTCGGATTGCTATGAAATTTTTATACGTTATTGAGGTTTATCCTAGCATGAATCCTATTGAAAATGAAGTATCTACCATGATTAGTTTATCTACAGAGAGAATCAAAAGTTTCCCATTACATTACGGCCTATGAGGAAAAATTGTTAATATACTCGGATTGCCATGAAATTTTAGGACGTTATTGACGTTTACCCTAGCACAAGTCCTATTGAAAATGAAGTTTTTATCATGATTAGTTTATCTACAGAGCGAATCAAAAGTTTCCCATTACATTACGGCCTATGGGGAAAAATCATTATTTTCTTGGATTGCCATGAAATTTTAGGACGTTATTGAGGTTTACCCTATCACGAACCCTGAAGTATCTACCATGATTAGTTTATCTACAGAGAGAATCAAAAGTTTCCTATTACATTATGGCCTATGGAGAAAAATCGTTAATATACTCGGATTGCCATGAAATTTTAGGACGTTATTGACGTTTACCCTAGCACAAGTCCTATTGAAAATGAAGTTTCTACCATGATTAGTTTATCTACAGGGTGAATCAAAAGTTTCCTATTACATTATGGCCTATAGGGAAAAATTGTTTCAAAGGAATTTTAAAGATGTTATACCCTGTCAAACATATTAAAATATGCATTCTATAAAATATAAGGTGAAAATGTAGCTGTTATTCATTTACAGGGCCACACAAAAGAATTCCATTATATTAGGGATGCACAACCTGTGGCCCGCGGGCCACAATGATACCACTATTTTTATTCAGAAAAATTTTCCTTATGATAATGTCAGAAACTTTGCTATTAAGTAAAACAAACGTCGCTTTTCAAATATTCCGGTGGCAAACGATTTTCTGGCAAAAAGGTTGTGCATCACTACATTAGATAATAGTAAAAGGGGGAATTGTGTGTGACATATTTTAAATATATTAAGCTTTTTCATGTATAATAAAACTGATATATGTCACTGAAGCTTAAGGCCCTACATCAGTAATGCTCCGAGATAGAACGGCTAATGTTATTTCAATGGAAGAAATTTATCGCTTTCATTCCTTTGCATTTTGCTCAAATTTAATAATTTTTGTTGTTTTGAAAACCTGTAGGTTTAAACTATGCACGTCATTTTGAAATTTTTTTTCTTTTTTTAATTTTAAGGCGATACAAGTACGTTATTTTATAGTCTTTGAAATTCACATTTAGTGTCTTATTACGAAAAATCTGTTTGACATTTTAAAATTTGGTAAAACAGCATGCAGAGTTTAATTATTTAGCTTTCAGAAAATGTTTTTATTTTGATTTTTAAAAAAATTTAATCTATGCTATTTGTATAAAAAGTTGAAACACTTTGATTTAAAATAGTCGAAAATGATGTTTATTCCCGCCTTCAAAAGGGATACGCCTTAAAAGCAATTAGGGGGTAAGACGATAGGTCTTTACTCTACAGGGAGTCCGGGGACGTACAGGTGAAATTTCTTGCCTCTGGCTATTCGTAAAATGTTGCTTGCTGCTTAAAAAAAGTAGAAAAAGGCCTTTGAAGAGATAGCTCTGAGCTATTAAAGGAGGAAAAAAATATTAAAATGCAGACGAGATTTATTTATAAATTTCAACCTTTGGATTATCGTCGAAAGAATTATCATAAGCTAGTAAATTGTTTCGCTTGATTAAAGTTTTTTTTTTTTTTTTTTTTTTTTTTTTTAATACCTGTAAAATGAATCAAAAAAAAAAAAATAAATAGAAAATGGCCTTTGTGCAAATCGATATCAACTAGGCAATGTAAAAAAAAAAAAAAACCTTAAAATTATTAAAACACAGGCGATAAACTTTTATAAATTTCTTTCATAGCATTAGCTTTAAAGCGAAGGCATTGTTTCGTTTAACTGCAGTAGCCTCTTTAAAATAAATGAAATCGTAAAAGCTAATCAATGTAAGAGAAAAAAAAAAAATTAAATTTTTTTAAATGTAGGCAAGATATCTTTATAAATTTCTACAATGGGATTTCGCTTGACTGAAATAAGTCACTTTAAAAAACCTGTATCGAAATCAAAAATTGTAATACGGCCTTTGTACAGAAAGATCTCAGCTGTTCAATAGAAAAAAGATTATTAAAATATAGACGAGATATTTCTATAAATTTCTGTCATAGGATTTCGCTTCATTGAAGTAAGCCCCTTTAAAATACCTGTAAAAAAATTGAAAAAATATAAAACAGTCTTTGTACAGAAATATCTCAGCAAGTCAATGCTAAAAATATCATTTCTTTATAAGTTTTTATAATGGGACTTCTCTCTATTCAAGTAAGCCACTTTAAAATACCCGTAAAAAATCAAAAAAATGTAAAACGGTCTTTGTACAGAGAAATCTCCGATATCTAATGCCCCCCCCCCCCCCTGAAAAAAAAGTTTGAAAACAATTAAAATACAAAGCAGATATCTTTAAACATTTCTAAAATGTGATTTAGCTCTATTGAAGTAATTCACTTTAAAATACCCGTAACAAAATCGAAAAGATATAAAACGTTCTTTGTACAGAAAGATCTCAGTTATATAATGAAAAAAAAATTACAAGTATTAAAATCTAGACAAGATATTTTTATAAATTTCTACCATGGAATTTTGTTTGATAGAGGTAATCATCAGTTTATATTTACTTGTAGAGGAGATATCTTTATAAATTTCTAACATTCAATGCTAAAAAATCATTTAAAAATATTAAAATGTAGAATAGAAAAATTTATATTTATAAGAACTTCAAAACTTCATAGGATTCCGCTTGCTTGAAGTATGCCCCTTTAAAACCCCCATAACAAAATCGAAAAAATATAAAATGGTCTTTGTACCGAACAATTTCAGATATCCAATGCCAAAAAAACATTTTAAAATATTTAAATGTGGTAAAGAGATATTTATAAATTTCTACTATAGGATTTAGCTTGACTGGAGTAGCCTCTTTAAACACCTGTAAACAAAATCAAAAAAGTACAAAACGGTCTTTGCACCGAAAGATCTCAGCTATACAATGACAAAAAAATAAATCAAAAATATTGAAAAGTAGAAGAGATATTTTTATAAATTTCTACCATTGAATTTGTCTTGACTGAAGTAGCTTTTTTAAAATTCTCCTAAAAAAGAGTCGAAAAAGCACAAACGGTTTTTGTACAGAAAGATCTAAGGTATCCAATGACCAAAAAAAAAAAAAAAAAAAAAAAAAATCATTTAAAAATATTAAAATGTATAGAAGATATATTTTTATAAATTTCTAGCATTGGATTTCACTTGACTGAAGTAGCTTTTTTAAAATTCCACTAAACAAAGTCCAAAAAGTACAAAACGGTCTTTGTACCTAAAGATCTCTGCTATTCCATGACAAAAAAAATCATTTAAAAATATTAAAATGTAGAAGAGATATTTTTATAAATTTCTACCATTGGATTTCATTTGACTGAAGTAGCCTTGTTAAAACACCTGTAAACAAAATCAAAAAAGTACAAAACGGTGTCTGTACCGAAAGATCAAAGCTATCCAATGCGGGGGGGAAAAAAAAAAAATGTAGAAGAGATAAATTTATAAATTTCTACCATTGGATTTCACTTGACTGGAGTAGCTTTTTTTAAATTCTAAACAAAGTCAAAAAAGTATAAAACGGTCTTTGTACCGAAAGATCTGAGATATCCAATGCCAAAAAAATCATTTAAAAATATTAAAATGTAGAAGAGATTTTTTATAAATATCTACCATTGGATTTCACTTGACTGAAGTTGCTTTTTTAAAATTCCACTAAACAAAGTCGAAAATGTACAAAACGGTCTTTGTACCAAAAGATCTCAGCTATCCCATGACAAAAAAAAAAAAAAAAAAAAATCATTTAAAAATATTAAAATGTAGAAGAGATATTTTTATAAATTTCTACAATTGGATTTCACTTTACTGAAGTAGCCTCTTTAAAAAATCTGTAAGCAAAATCGAAAAAGTATAAGACGGTCTTTGTACCATAAGATCTCAGCTATTTTATGCCAAAAAAATCATTTAAAATATTAAAATGTAGACGAGATATCTTTAAAAATTTCTACCATAGGGTTTCGCTTTACTGAAGTAGCCTCTTTAAAATATCCGTAAATAAATTCGAAAAAAATAGAAAAAGGTCTTTGTACAGTTGGAATCTCAGCTATCGAAAGAAAAAAATCTTAAAATATTATAATGCTGAAGAGATATCTTTATAAATTTTTACCGTTATATTATCATTAGCGAGTGTATTATTTTGTTTGACTGAAATGGTCTTTTAAAATATCCATAGACAAAACCAAAAATGTTGAGAACGGTTTTTGTACACATCAATCTAGGTTATCCAATGCAAAATGTCATTTAAATACATTAAAACTCTGACGAGATATCTTTATAAATTTCTACCATAAGACTACCAATCGCTATTGTTTTGTTTTTTCTTTTTTCCCCTCGACTGAAGTAGTCTCTTTAAAATATCTTTAACCAGTCGAAAAAGGCCTCGTACAAATCGCTCTCGGTTGTCCCCCCCCCCCCCCCCCCCCCAAAAAAAAAAAAAAAAAAAAAAAAAAAATTGTCCTACAAAATTTTTAAAATGCAGATGAAATATCTTTATAAATGTCTACCCTAAGACGCATTTTATAAATAAAGTGCTACCGCAATGGGTCTCAATATATATATATATATATAAAAAAAAAAAAAAAAAAAAAAAATAAATAATGATAATTCTAAAAATTTTGTTGTTTTCTGGCTACAGAAAATTTAAGCCTTACGAAATTGTGTTGAAAGTCTTTCTTTTTCCATGCTGACTTCTGCATAAATAAATGAAGAAAATTCTGCTACCCAAATTTTTGCAAGGTACATTCAGTTCCTCTTGCTATCAGACCTGAGAAGTACAAGATTTTTTACCTTTAACCCTCATTTCCTGTATTGCTAATCACTTTTCCCCCATAGGATACCGAGCTCGTCCCCCCATTATTTGCCTGGGGGAAAGAGGTGTGTAAACTTGTACTCTGAAATGACCATTTTTCGTGTCAATTAGACGCTTTTTAAATATCATTGGTCTTTTAAAGTGTCAATCTTTCAGTTTGGGATACGCCTTCGTGTTGGCAACAGTCATGTGTTTGTGAGAGGATTTTAAGTTTCGATTTCACCGATGTAGCTTCTTAATATAAATTATACGCTACTGTCTTGCATAATATGAAGTACATAGCATTTACAAGGGCCACACAAAAGATTTCAAATAGTATATTCTTTCCGAAGTACCGTATATGTGTCCGATGATGGCTGATGGAGGGATGAAATGCATTTTAATTATTATATTCGCGTTTATATTTCGCTAAATATATGCACATTATATGGTGTGTATAAATGTTATAGTTGATATACAGGGCTACGCAAAAAAGCTCACCAACGTTACTGAATATGAGCTTAAATTATTTAAACGTGGTTCTTAAATAAGCTATGCATTTTTATGCTGAGCTTCACTCAATTTACTGAGAAATGTTTGCAGAATATAGATAAAAGGATATACAGGGACACGCAAAGAATTCGGTACATGGACGCTTATGAATGATGATTTATGAGAATATGACTTCAGTTGTTTTAAAAGTGTTTTAGTTTACAATAAATTTTAGCCTAATTCTGACATGTAATAAAGGTACAATGTAAACTACAGGGCTGAACAAAAGTATTCAAGTATGTTTCCATTTAATAGTATGAATTGCTGAAAAAGAAATTTCAAGCTACTGGATATTTTCTTGCTAAACTAAATTTTCCCATTATATCAGCTGACATATGAAATACAGGGCTGTTCAAAAGTACGGGAATACATACAAGGGTCATTCCATGCCAAATCACCCCAGCCATGTAACCCACCATCTCCGATTTGTCTGAAATTTTCAGAAAGCATCATACTAATGAAGTTAGAAAAGGACATGAAATTTTAAATTGATGTGATTTATACATTTTTTTTAACATGACCTTGAATGTGGATGTACAGCAAAAAAATGTGTCACCTTGTAGTGGAAGTTATGGGTGTGCTTTGAGCTATAGAATTTTATTTCTCAGCTGCCACTTAAGATAGAAAGCTGAAAATTTTGCCACTTATACTTCTTTCCATGAGGAATAATAAAAAAAAAAAAAAAAAAAAAAAAATACTGTTTTAATGTTGGATTGTTGTATGTAATTAAAAAAAATATTTATATTTACAGTTTCCATAATTTCTATGAAAAATTTCAAAAATAAATTCTATAAAAGTACATCTTCCAACCTGAACCTAATATTTTTTTTAATACTTCATATATAATGTTCTTTCAAATAAAGAAAAAAAAAAAAATAGTGGTTGCTGTAATAATTTTTGAAAAAAAAAAAAAAAAAAAAAAAAAAAAAAATTATATGCATTGTACATTGGTATAATGATGTTATAACAGTGAAAAAAAAAAAAAAATCTATACTAAATTAGTTGATTAGCTTTATTAAAACATATTTATTTAATACTTGTTTGCATAACTATCAAAATTTATTGTTATTGGTAAAATAAATACATATATAAAAATCTTGTTTACTCCAATTCTATTTTCCTTGACTACATATTTGAAATAAATTACTTCACTATTTTAAATTTTCAACAAGTAAATACAGCAAATAAAACAGACAGCAAACACATTTTGATTTTACATATACAGCTCATATTCAAAATATTAGAATAATTACCTTTTTGTTAGAAATTGAAAATATCGTTTGGTAATTTAATGTCTTTTAATGAAAATATGCAAACGATATTTTTATTAAGAACTTATTGTTGATTAAACTTACTTGTTATCTTAAATTTAATATCATTTTTGAAAAGATTAATTGCAAAAAAAATTATTTTGAAAAGTCAAAATATTAGAATATTTATTCAAGTGGTTCAAAATATTAGAATATTTCACATTAATTCTCCTTTAATTATTACCAATTCTTAACTGGTGGCATCATTGATTAAATACAGACTATTTTATTTAAAATCAGTATTCTTTTTTGCAGTTTGTTTCTTTTTCGTCTTAAAATGGGCCGTGTGAGTGATATTCCTGAATCTACTAAACTTCGTATGGTTGATTTGTATCGACACGGTAAAAATCAATGTTTTATAGCGAATTATTTACATTGTTCGCAATCGAGCGTTAGTAAAATACTAACACAATATTCAAAAATTGGAAAATTTCAAAATAATCGCCGAAATGGTGGCCGAAAACCAAAAACATCTGCTAGAGATGACAGGAAACTGAAGCGTATAGTTAAGAAAAACCGTTTTAAAAGTGTGCGATTCTTGCACCAAAAATGGAAAGAAGAACGAGTTGAAGTTTCTACATCGACAACATTAAGACGTCTCCATAAATTTAAATTTGAATCTTGTGTACCGAAAACAAAACCTCTCATGACTGCAAGACAAAAGCGTATAAGATTGAATTGGTGTAAATCAAGACGTTTATGGAGCAATGAAGATTGGAAAAATATATTATTTAGTTATGAAAGTATGTTTTGTGTTTCATATGGTAATCAAGGTATTAGAGTTTGGAGAATGAAGCAAGAAGCATTTGATAAAAAATGCCTTAAACGTTCCGTAAAATTTGCTGCTAGTGTCATGGTTTGGGGTTGTATGAGTGCAGAAGGACTTGGAAAGTTATGCATCGTCTACGAAAAGGTTAACTCTCTGATATATCAAGAAATTTTAGAATATTACATGATTCCATCATCAGAAGATTTATTTGAAGATGATTTCATCTTTCAACAAGATTTAGCGTCCCCGCATACCTCGGTGTCAACTAAGAATTGGTTCCGCCAACGCAACATTAAGGTACTTCCTTGGCCACCAAATTCACCAGATCTTAATCCCATCGAAAACTTATGGTGTATAATGAAGAAAAAACTTCAAGAAAATCCTCCTTCAAGTAAAACTGAGTTAGTGGCACGTATAAAGTCTATTTGGGCTAATATTGATAGAAATGTTTGTAAACACCTTGTATATAGTATGCAAGATCGATTGTACGCTGTTATGAAAGCTAAAGGGGATGCTACAAAATATTAACTACCATTTACTTCATATTCATAAGGTAATATTGTTGCGTAAAATAAAATATTCTAATATTTTGAACCAATCTAAATTTTATTCTAATATTCTGGTGTGTTTAAGGAAGCTGTATACCTAATTTATTGTGCTGTATTTTATATTTTATAAATGTTAAAATCTTATCTAAACATTCCAGATTTAATTTATAAGAAATTTAATTGCATTTACTTAGTATAATAAATAAATAAATGACAAATAATTTTTTCTTATTACTTTTTCTTAATTATTCTAATATTTTGAATATGAGCTGTACCATGTTCTAAATAAAAATAATAATGATTAATAAGTATTTTAAAAATTAAAATATATGTATATCAGTAACTAAATTTATGTATACAAAAATAGAATATTTTTACAAATGAAGCTGAAATAGTTACACATAAAATAACTTACAAATGTTCTGATATGAAGATGTTTATGATTGGTAATATAAATATATAAACAATAAGTCTTGTTTACTCCAGTTCTGTATTTTTTTTACTACATATTTGGAACAAATTATTTCAATATTTTTAATTTTCATCAAGTAACTATATTGATAACAGACTTTGATTTTACATATACCAAGGTTTAAAATAATCAATGTGTGCTTTAATAATTAATATATATATAATATCAGTAACTAAATTTATGAGGACTGAAATTATCTTTACAAACAAATTGACAATAGTTACAAGTAAAATATTTTACAAATCGTCAAATATAAAGTTGTGTATGATTGGTAATATAGAAATGTATATATAAATTCTTGTTTACTTCAATTCTATATTCTTTGACTAACAATTTGAAGCAAATTACTTCAATATTTTTCATTTTTTAGTAAGTAAATACATAGATAGCTGACTTTGATTTCACACGTACCATGTTTAAAATAAGAAAAAAAAAGTTAGTTACTTCAATTATCAATAAATACATATATCAGTAACTAAATTTCTGAGCACTAAAATTAAAATTTATCTTTACAAACAAATTGAAATATTTACTATTATTCTGATATGAAGTTGCGTAAGGTTGGTATTGGTAAATACATAAACAAATGTCTTGTTTACTTCAATTCTATATTTACAAATTACTTTAATATTTTTAATCTTCATCAAGTAAATACATCATTAATGAACAGACTTTGATTTTACATACATAACATGTTTAAAAAAATAATAATAATCAACAGATGATTTTATAATTAATATATATATATATATCAGTAACCTAATTATGAGCACTGAAATTAGGATATATATTTACAAACAAAGTTGAAATAGTTACAAATAAAATAACTTACATTCTGATATGAATTTGCAATTGTTATATACATACATTGATCTCTACAGAGAAAATCTTGCAAGATTTTTTTGGACTTTTTTCAAGCTGTGGGATTGAAAATAGTACATACGACCAGATGCTTTAGTGTCCGGAGCTTCTACAACACTTATAATGTGTGCTAACGGAACATCACACTCATCATCTCTGCCTTGTGGCCAATAGAATGAACTAGCTGGTCCATTTGGATGGAAAAATCTTATTTCAACAGCTCCTTCATCTTTTTTTACTTTTTCCACCAGTGCGAAAAACCACTTGTCATCATATTTACATGCCACATAGCAGTGTGGATATACATCATGAGCAGTTACTAAAGTAGTTTCTGGATCATAAAGGTTGAAGATCAATGTAGGTTTTTCATCACAAGATAGTCTCCGAGCTGCCACTGTCTTTGAGTCAACAGGAATGAAGTTGTGAAAACTTTGAGTTCCAGGAACAGTATGGACATCTTTGAAACGTTGCTGAAGACTCTTTCGTGTGGAATCTATTTCTGTCTTGTTCACTAAGTGAAAATTGATCTTTTTAATTGATGAGTTACAGAATTCAAAGAGCTCAGATGTGTTTGTTATTTGCCTGTCATGGTCGTTGAAGGCTTTCTTTTCTTGCTAGTCGCTTAGCAGTGCCACCAATTCCATCGCACTCTGTTTTACCATGACTAGTGGCAAAGAAAGACCATTCGGCTTTCAAATTAAAGTCTGTTTCATGATAACAAAGATTAGCAAAGTTGTACTTATTTTTATATTGAGCAGCACAGCCGTCAGAAAAGTAATGGATTTTTTTTATATGTGGTACGTTTGTTTTTAAAAAATCAATCTTTATATGCTGTATTTTGTATACCATTCCCACATCATGTTGAAGGTCATCAGAGAGGATACAGTGAGATGAAATGTTCTTTTTTCCATTTTCTTCCTTATAGTGAATGATAAATGGATGAACAGTGCAAGATGCACGTGTCCAGTGATATTCCTGAATCTCATCCTGTATCACAAAAGAGTAATTCACACTGAAATCTAATGTAACAACAGCTATATCAACTGTACAGTTTTCTTTTATGTTTTAAAAAAATGTCGATTGAGATTTTGCAATATAACTGTGTGAAATTAGTTTCTCCACCTTATCCGTGAGAATCTGAATGAATTCTTCAAGTGTAGCTATATTCTTAACCAGCTGAGACCAATCAGTTGAAATTCATTGTTTGAATTCAATAGTATCAACTGGATCATATTCTTTAAATTTTGATTGCAAGACATCAATCAGGGTTTGCTTAACTGAACATTTCGGGCAATATCTCAACATGCAGTCTCTATTTTCTTTGTTACTCACCAGAATGGCAATAAGATCCTTGTATGTTTCATTAAAATGTGCAGCATGAATCAGAAGAATTACGTTTTGATGCTTTGTGCACACACAAACTGAATGTGTGCCATTGGCCCCAGCAAGGATACACCATTTTGGCCGTAAAGTGCAAAACTTGGAAAATCCTATTTTCACATCTGGGTGTATCTGAACAAATGATGCATAAATTTCTCGAATATTTCCTAGCAACAATCTCTTACGCACATATTCTTTTTTTCCTAAACTAACAACATCTTTCATTCCTGGTAAAAGTCTGGACTGCTCATCTCCTTCATAAAACTGTACAACAAGTTGGATTATCTCTGTACTTATGGATCTGCCTTGTCGAGTCTGGGGGGTTGACAAAATACCACTTTCTTTAACTAATTGTTGAGCTTGGTGGACAGAGTATTCAGATACTTCAAATTCTTTCTGTATTTTTCTTCTACTCCAGTTTATTGCAGCAGGTATTGTAAAGATTTGAATTTTTTGCTGGTGAGGGGCTATTTTTAATTTTTCCTTTAATAATTCAGTCAAACGATCCAAATCTGCAGCTTTTTTGACAAAATCTTGCTCTACTATTTCAGGCTTTTTAGATGGGAGGTCAACTCTTAAAACTTTGGTCATTTTTTCACGGATAGTGGATTCAAAACCTTCTAGTTTTCTGACTCCATATGATGCTCTACTGTGCTGAGGAATGGAATGTAATTTCATTGGAGAACACCCTGCTTCTGTTAAGGATGTATTTATGTGTTTCAATTCATCTGTAACTGTGGCACTGCAAATTTCTTCGGACATCTCAGTAATGTCTGCTTCCATTTCTTGAATTTCCTGTATGCTCTGCCTGCATGTGGTACACATTTTTTGTTCTGTTTTCATTTTTATATTTTTTTTTCAAGTAAAGATTTGCACATTTGTAAATTAACAGTGCGCAGTGCTTTTGTTTTGTTTACATTTGGATGTTTTTGTAGTGGATCACTACACTTTCTCTGCAGAAATTCATATTTTTTCAAATAAACCTCTATATGATGAAGACAAATACTTCCAGTTTGTACATCTTCAATTGATTTTTCTGTTCTTAACCTAAGCATTTCCTTGTCATTTTCACTTAAACATAAATCTTCTAAGTTTTTGAAACCTATTTTAGATACAAATGTTTTCTTATGACACAATGTGTCAGTCAATTCTCCAATATGACATTTACTTAATGCATCAGCCATAATGATAAAAATTTTACATCAACTGTATCTCTAACATATTTAATGATTAATTAATTATATATATATGTAACTTTAAGTAAATTTTCATAACAAAATTCCAACAATTTAATTTAAATATAATTTAACAAAATGACTAAAATAAGATTTTTAAATATAAGCAAAATAAACACTATCAAACTCAATAGTTGTTCAATTAGTTGAATCTAAGAGAAACTTGTAAGGAAAGGTTCACATGTGAACTTCACCATCAAGAGAAAATCTGAAACTGATTGCCTGGGACACCTCAAATGTTTATGGAAAAGATGATGATGCAGCTGAAATCAGGATGATTCAGTATGCTCTTGTTTACTTATTGCTGAATCAAATCTTTCTAACTCACTAAACTTTCATTTGATGGGAATTGCATTTACATGGTTAGTCATGCTAATAAAATAAAAACTGTTCTCTTGGTCAAAACAAAAATCTAATTAAAAAGTTTGTATATTTCATTTTATTATAAAGAAAATAAAGTCTGTTATTAATATGTATTTAGATGCTGAAAATTAAAAATATTGGAGTAAACAAGACTTTTATGTATGTATTTACTTTACCAATTAGAATAAATTTTGATAGTTATGCAAACAAGTATTAAATATGTTTTAATAAAGCTAATTAGCTAATTTAATATAGTTTTTTTTTTTTTAACTGTTTATTACATTATACCAGTGTGCAATGCATATATTTAAGTTTTTTTTTTCTCATAAATTATTACAGCAACCACTATTTTTTTTTTTTTTTATTTGAAAGAACATTATATATGAAGTATTAAAAAAATATTAGGTTCAGGATGGAAGATGTACTTTTATAGAATTTATTTTTGAAATTTTTCATAGAAATTATGGAAACTGTAAATATAAATATTTTTTTTAATTACATACAACAATCCAGCATTAAAACAGTATTTTTTTTTAATTCCTCATGGAAAGAAGTATAAGTGGCAAAATTTTCAGCTTTCTATCTTAAGTGGCAGCTGAGAAATAAAATTCTATAGCTCAAAGCACACCCATAACTTCCACTACAAGACGACACATTTTTTTTGCTGTACATCCACATTCAAGGTCATATTAAAAAAAATGTATAAGTCACATCAATTTAAAATTTCATGTCCTTTTCTAACTTTATTAATATGATGCTTTCTGAAAATTTCAGACAAATCGGAGATGGTGGGTTACATTTTTAATTTTTTTGGGGTGATTTGGCATGGAATGACCCTACATTTGGCTATACACTATTTCCCTAAATAACAAAATTTTGTTAACGATTTCATTAAGTGTTGGAAAGTGCTTCATAGTCTATGCTTAATGCATGATTTTTCTTACTTGTCTTATTGAGCAACTGAAGTTGATCTGTATGAAGACCAATTTTTTTACTCTTTCAATTTCTATTACAGGCTTTTTTTTTTTATGAATATATTTACATTTTCAAAACCGGTTCCTGAAGTAAAAACATTTTAATAAAATAATGCATACAAAATCAAAAAAGTAGGAAACATTCTACATATATGTCTATCTAAGCTAAAAAAAAAAAAAAAAAAATTAAAAGACTAAAATGCGAACCAAATTAAAAAAATTTCTTCCAAAGGATTAACATTAGTGGATGGGTGTTTTCACTTTACTGAAGTAGCCCTTTTATGCTATGCACTGCATATTAATAGGTACACCTATCTGCAGAAGCGGATTAACTATCACCCGGGTCCCTAGGCTTGACTTTTTGAGGGCCCCCTTTCACTCCTTCAAAGAGGTATATACTGGAAAAATCAATACACATGCCTCCTTCATTAACTCAAATCATTGGCTGTAAAAATATAAATGATTACATCAAAGAATTTCGCACATCTTTTGTCTTAAATATTAATGTCCTACCAGTGTAAAAGAATATTTTCTTGTTCTTTATATTAGGAAAATTTTAGCACCGGGCCCCTTTTCTTCTGGGCCCCTAGGCTTCAGCCTACTCAGCCTAATGGGTAATCCGCCTCTGCCTATCTGACGCAGGAAATTGTTTTGTTGTGAAAATTAACAAAAGAAGAAAATTTAATATATATCAGAGTTTCCCCCAGGTTTAAAAAGGGGCAGGGCGCTACTGTTCTGAAAAGGGCACTTTTTACATTTTCAGGGCACTTTTTTGATTTTTAAAGGTACTTTTAAGAGTTGAATCTAGAATCTAGAGGTTAAAAAATCGTGCAAAAACAGGAACTTGATCAAAAAACCCGGCCGATTTTGCTAAAAAAAAAATCGAGAAAAAACGACAAATTTCGTGAAAAGATAACAAAAAATTGTTATTTTTGTGAAAAGACCCCAAAAAATGGCAAATTTCTTCAAAAGATATCGTTCAACTATTGTTAAAAGGCTGTTTTTTTTCAAATGCGGGGCAAGAAGGGCGCTATTTTTTGAATGAGTGACAAGAGGGGCGCTATTTTTTGGATGAGGGGCAAGAGGGGTGCTATTTTTTAAACTAAAAGGCAGGAGGGACGGAGCGCCCACCTGAACCCCTCTGGGGGAAACTCTGATATATTTATAATGTGAATGAGAAGATTCAAACAGAACCTCAGAATTCTTTAAAGAGGTATTTTCTCAATATCGAATAATAATATGGATATGAAAAAAATGTGATTTAGGCTGAATTTTTCTTGAGGAATTTGTAGTTAAATGATCAAAATTCAATAAAAATAAAAATAACCATAAAACAAGGAAGGTTTGAAATGATTATAAAATGTGTTTATAAAATTGATTATAAAATGTGAATATTGCATATAGATAGTCAAACAATGTATTTTGAAGCAAAAGTTGCTCGTAATAGAATCCTACACAACTTGGGTTAAACCAAATCCGAGTCCTAGAATCTTATTTTTACTCAATTCGAAACTTGACTAAAATTAAACATACTACCATTCGAAATGACTCTGAGTCCTTAATTTTATGCAATTATAATATTTACTAGACACTTTCTATATGAAATATATATAAAATTAAATTACTAGTTATTTAAAAGATTTTATGATAGCTTTTTGTTTTTTGTTATGTAATGTATCTAACAGTAATAGTGTCTTTCTGCACTTCCCACACACCGATGGAGGGGGGGGGGGGGGGGGTAGACAAAAATTTTTATTAATGAAACAAGCGAACAACATTCTTTCTCTTTCTCTTTTATTTAAGTAAGCACAATTTTCATTTCAAATGTACTTTGCATATGGTTTCTCGAGCAGTGATTACCATACATACCATATATGAAGAATAAGAAGAATGTAAAACATTGGGGAATTCCATGTTATGGAATTAATTAATTTTATAATTTAGTAATTTTAATAATAGTTTTGTATTTTCATAAAAATAAACAGACTGTATAAACCCATACTTGGAGGTGCCAAGTATTACAATTTGTCCGTAATTATTACGGATACGCAACAAAAGTTACGGCGTTACAGGCATCAGACGAAAATTACGGATTAAAAAATCATGAATTTCACCAAAGGAAGGCTTGAAAAAACACAATTTTCGACATAGGATCCTGGGGAAAACACACACACACACACAAAATTTCGTCAAAAGATCGTGTAAAATATGCACATGTTGTCAAAGTATTGCAAAAAAAGCACAATTTTAGTCAAAAGATAGTGGAAAAGTGCAAAATTACGCCAAACAATAGCAGAAAAACATGAAATTAGTCCTGACATCATGTAAAAAACGCGAATTTTATCCATGGTTTTTGACAGGAAATTTGTCATGCCTGTTCTTGCCACTTTCCGGCCATATTTCCATTTCTGTGGTTTATTTATCTTTATTTACTTTAACCTAATTATATTCACCCTTTATTAAATAGTTTATTCACTTATTATAACTTTTACAGTCTATTATTTACCTTTTATTAAAATACCTTTTTACTTTTTCATTCAACAAGTTTCTATTTATTAAAACTAATTAACTTTATTTATAACTCTTTATTAAAGGTCTCATACATTTAAACAATAGTTATTTGACTTACTTTACCTTTATTTCCAATACTTTGTCCTTTAAAACTCCCGGTTTCATTTCGTTGTTTATCTTTATTTTCCCCGGCATACTCATTTATGATCAGAAGCGGTAATGATTTTTTCTTGACCACCACAAGGTGGCATCAGTCGTTTCAGTCTACCACTCATTGCCGGTACGCAGTTTCATCACGATGGATTCTCATTCGAGAAACATGGTTTCATCGGCTCCTTGCATGTGTAATGAGTTTCTTTTTAGCTCTCCTTTTGGTATAAATACTTCGACGTTAACGTAGTTCCTTACCTTTATGTTTTGGCATGACCAAGTTACGTTTGTCTCTTTTCGTTACTGTTTGATTTATATATTAGTAATCTTGCTTTTATGTTATGCGATCATTTTTGTTCGTTCATTAGTTAAAGTTAAATGTTTTTACTAATCAAATTGAATAAGAGACTGTCTTGCAGAAACTTTAACGTGTTATCCTTCTCCATTTTGTTTGACCGGTGTTAAAGAGCTAGCGGCCGTAATGAAGTGCCCTAGTGTTGGACTGAGTTACAGTCACCTGCTTCATTGTTTGTTTTGAGATCGGCTGTTGATAAGAAAGAGGAAAGGCTAGTAACGACCGCAATGTTTACATTATATAAAGTTTCTCCAGCTCAAGTATTTATTTAGCTTTTGGAAAGCAATGTTAATGCTTATACTTCAGGTCGTCAAGCTGTTGAGATGAAATAATCCTGGTTTGCAGATATGTCATTTTACAGTTGATTTGCCTTGAAGTCAGTTTGTTTATTTTGTTTATTGCTTTAATTGTTTAAGAGATTTAAATACCATTGTTAATTATATATTTTTTTATTTCTTTTAAATAAACGTTAGTTTGTTTTTAATTTACTTGTATTTCTTTCATCACCATACAGTATTTAGTTAATTAAATTTCCGGACTTGAACTTTTTACAGGTTTAGTGACTTAAAGCTAAAGCTTTCATTGCATAATTTAATTTCTATCTCTGCTAATCTATTATCTTCAAAATTTAAATACATCAGTTTGCATAAGAAAGGCTAATTTTGTCAAAGATTTGCGTAAATGCGAGAATTAAGTCAAAATATCGCAAAAAATGCTCAAATTTCGTCACAAAAATCGCTTAAAATGTGTTCATTTCATAAAAAAATACCACTTAAAATGCACACATTTCATCAAAAGATCGCGAAAAATGCTCACGTGTCGTCAAAAAATTGTATGAAACATGCATATTTCGTTAAAAAAAACCACTTAAAACATGCACATTTTGTCAAAAGATCGCGAAAAACGCGCACATTTCGTCAAAAGTGTTAGAAATAGTAGGACCTTTTTCTTATCACCCTTGCATTAATTTATAATATTTCTCAAACTAAATATTTGCATTAATTCATTTCTTAAATATCTACATTAATTATCTTCATATGTTAATTACAGTAGACTCCCTAAAATCTGCAAACCTAAAATCCGCAACTCTAAAATCCGCACATAATTTACGGATGTAAACAACGAAGCATTCAGTTCAGATATAAGGACAAAATTTTACTTTTTTTGTTTTATATCAATTCCAAATATATTTTAATTTGTAATTTTTGTTACTATTACTGTCTAAATGTTTTCTCTTGAAGGAAAAATAAATTTATTTCTGAAAAAATTCAAGGTATTCCTGTTATCAATGATAATCATAATCTTACCAAATATATATGTCTTAATCAAGCTTTTTTTTTTTTTTTTTTTTGTCACTAAGTGTGGCTAAACCTGGAATAAGACCTCCTTACTTTATTATTTTGATCTGAATTAGTATTGTACATTATTTATGAGGCAAGTTTCATTGAATAATTTATTCAAAATACATTTCATCTTTATAATGAACACTTAATCATACATTATTAATTATACCTTTGTTTTTAATATTTTAATCATTTTAAAAATGATCTAATTTTTTATTAGAGTTTTATTTTTTTAGTTTATTACTTACTTTAATATTTTATTATATTGTAAGCATACATTATAATTTCAGTTGGATTATTAATTGCATTCAAATTATTATTTAAAAAATGTAAACAAAGCAATGACCAGAAATCCGCAAAATTCTAAAATCCGCAAAATCTCTGGTCCCAAGCTGTGTGGATTTGAGGGAGTCTACTGTACTTCTATTTAACTTACCATAGTTATTATGATACCCTTTTAAAAACAAAAGTCATTTCAATAGTTTATTTAAAATAACTTTATTAAAGTAACTGAATAAATTTAACTTACCTTTTCAAACAATGGTCATTTCCTATAAAGTGTAATTTTATATTTAATAAGTTTAAAGAAATTTGTTTCTAATTCTGCCTGTCTGTTCATAATGAACACTGGCAACATATTGAACTCCTAAACGTGCTTCCCGGTCAAATACAATCTGTTTATTTGAGTAACTCATAAAAGTAATAACAGATGGCATTGCAATCGTAGATTGCACGCAATCCACGTCATCTTTAGTTTTGCATATGATGTTCTGGAAGCTGGGAGAAAGATGAGCTGTCATGCATCAAAGTTCGTTTTAGACTGCTGGTAAGATATAAATAGAATAGCAGGCAGGTTCTTATCAGTTCATTCACGCTTTCCATCAGCCGCTGTTTGTTCGACTGTTCTAATGATTTTTGAGTGAAGTTTTTGTCAGATATTTGGTCAGTATAGTAAATGTTTAAGATGATTTTGGAAAGTAAGGAATGTAAGTGGAAACAAATTATAATTAAGTTGTTTTAGCCCCAATTTAAAAAATACCCTTAAATTCTAGTAATTGCACAATAATTTCAAAATTTAGTCTGCTGATTTTAAATGCTTATATTCTATCTAAGATCTGTAATGTCGCATTTCTTCTTATCCTATTCCACTCCCTTGTCACCAACTGTCACACTTTCGCGTACCTCCCTCCCTTCCTCCAAGCATGACATCATTTATGGATAGCCCCTCACTGTAGCTCAATTACAACTTTAGATAATACTTATTATTTGATTAATTTAAAGATTTGCTTTTAAATTCTGTATTTTAAAAGCTACTCTCCGAAACCACAAGTCATTTTTATACTAGAATTCTTTTGAGTGTTGTTTAATTTTTTACAATACACCATTAAGGGATTTTAAAGTTATGCATCTAGCACTGTTTAATAACATCTAAATTTTATAAAAATTAATCAGCAATTTTTTGTCGGGGTGATTGTGGTCTGGGTTTTTCTATTAATCACTCTGGATTTATGAGATCATTACGTTCGGTTGAAGAAACAAATAAAAAACCTTAAAAATTTAACTTAAAATGTGATGTAAAAAAGGGCAGAAAAATCGCTGAAAAATCACAATGATCATTAACAGGTCATGATAAAAACATGATTTTTGTCAAAAGATCATAGGAAAAATTCGATTTTTATCATAATATCGCGGAAGAAAATGTAATTTTTGTCAAAGAATTGTGAGAAAATACAATTTTCGCTAAAAGATTGCTAGAAAACATAATTTTTGTCAAAGAATCGCGAGAAAACATTGTTGTCAAAAAATTGTGAGAAAGTATATGATTTTCGTCAAAGGGTTGAAGAACAAATGCGATTTTCACCGAAAGATTGAAGAAAAAACATGATTTTTACCACTGGATCACAGTAAAAACACAGAATTGGGAGCCTGCTCCCCCCCTTCTGCTGTAAATTTTCAGAAAAATTCCTGTGAATTTAAGATACTTTTTTTTTTCACTCAGAATCACCACTGGTATTGTGTTATCCATCTCAATCTTGGTACAAAAATATCCTGAAATACATATAGAAATGCTAATCACATTATTGATCTGTAATAACGTGAAAAAGAAACTAACCTTATGTAAGAAAATAAAGCTTAAAAAAAAAAAGCATTTTTTTTTTTTTTTTTTTTTTTTTTTTTTTGCAAATCGAACTGGTCGATTTGCAACTTTCAGATAATTTATAACAAATTATAAAGACTTTGAAAAATAGGAGGAATCAAAATTCAAGAGAGGGAGTAGGCAATAGGGATGCACCGAATATTCGGTATCTATTCGGTATTAGGCCTATTCGGCCATGTTGCCGAATATCAAAGTATTCGGCCGAATCCAATACTTAATAAAACCTTTTAAAAACTTTTCACTATTTCTACTTTTAACTGTCAATTTTTTAATTTATATTTAAAATAATTAGAAACAAAATCATTTTTTAAATAAAATAGAATGTTTTTACATTATTTATTTGCTGTTTGTAAAGTATAACTTAAGAAAATTAACCATGAGATGGATTAAAATGGTGATTTATTAGGATTCTCCTTAGGAATAAATTACGTGCTCATACAAGTTTCTAAATTTTGTTTAGTAAACAATGTGTTTCTTGCTTTTCTCCAAATAAAAGTCCTTTAAAAGAAAAAAAAAAACTTTTGAGATTAGTAATCGCTATCAAGGCAGACATTTTTTGTTCATTAAACCATAATCATAATCAACTTATTGAGTCATAAGTACATTGTATTTCATCTCACTCTAGGTCAAAACTTGTGTGTTCATTTATTACATTAACAATAAATAAGATAACATATTTTCAACTCACATGCTTTGATTTCTGTAAAATATGATATGATGGGAAGGGTGGAAAATACCACCATTCATATGAAAAGAACTATGAGCCAAACATACCTTTATTCAGAATTAAGTTGAAAGTATTTGTACTTTATATTGAAAAAAATCTGCCTTGAGTTATTTAAAAAGGACAATTATCAGACTGTAAAATTTTTCTTCTGCCATTTATTCATTATTTGATTTTTAAATGTTTGTTTTGATTCATAGAAAATTTTATTAATTAAAGTTTCATAACTGCACTTCTTAAATAACTCAAGGCAGATTTTTTTCAATAACTAAATGCTCTTATAAAAAGCTCTTGTTTATCAAAATGTAAGTTTCTTTTATTAAATACTAGATGGAACCCGTCAAAACTTGACAGCAACAATATAAAAACAACAAAGAGAAAAAAATATTTTTCAGCTATAAAAGAATTTTTTTAAAGATTAATTTTTATTAAAAATTTCAATAAATGAAAAAAACCCTGCATTTTATATCCAGGCAAATTACATTCACAAATGGACTCATAGAATTTCTCTCATCTAACGCTTTTCCTTTTTCCGACAAAACACCAATTTCACATGATATCAGGCACAGAATCGGCACACTGGTGCGACGCTCGTCACAGACTTTTGAAAATGTCTGCAGACTATTTTTCACCCGTCAAAGTTTTTAAAAAATGCTAGAAATCATTTACCATGTTGCATTGTAATATTATCCGGATAACATACGATTGACGAAGCTCTGATTCATGTTAAATTATAAATCAAGGGCGATTCTGTTTTGAATTTTCTGAAAAATTTAGACAATCATTTCCAAACTTAGAAAAAACCGTCATAAATCTGAAAATTCCGAAATAATAGTAAATTTTGACAAATATCAAAAAGGGAAAAAAAAAAACAATTTTGTCAATTGTGCGAAGAAAAAGCATCAATTTCGCACATATATCTCGGGAAAAACATGATATAAACATGATAAAAACTATAAATCAAGGACAATTCTGTTTTGAATTTTCCGAAAAATTTAGACAATCATTTCTAAACTAAGTAATCTAACTAAAGTGATCATAAATTTTGTCAAATAGTATCCAAAAAAAAAAAAAAAAAAAAAAACACATTTGTTAATTGTGTGAAGAAAAATCACCAGTTTCGCCATACATCTCAGAAAACATGATATAAACTGTAAATTCATATAAACATGATATTATGATCATGATCATTAAATATGATATAAACATGATAAAAACTATAAATCAAGGACAATTCTGTTTTGAAAAATTATTATTTATTATTTTTCTATAATTTTATTCTTATAAATGTATTTCTAAAGCCCTGAATTGGAAATGGGATGTTTATATCTAATAATTACTATGTTTTAACTGTAATATTTAAAAAAATAAAATTGTTATTTAAAAAATCATTGTTGAGTGTTAAACTTTATTTAATTATAAAGCATAAAAAAAAAAAAATAAATATAATAATAATAATAATAATAAAGGTTTTGCCGAGTGTTGGGATCGAACCCAACGTCTCTACAAAAGCTCAGAGCTATAAATCCGTGCCTTAAACCGCTGAGCTAACCAGACTTACCTTGATTTCCCTCTAACTTTAAGGGCCAATAAGTTCACCTTCGCGCATGCACACAGACCAATTTGAGTTGCTCTTAAAGAAGTAGGCTACTGCTTTAATATATATGATTATGTAAAACTGTTTTTAAAAGTAACATTTTAATACCTTTAAATTTTGAAATTGAAAAAGTATTTGGAAAGCCGAATATTCGGTATTCGGCCCAACAATTACTATTCGGCTAGCCGAATATTCGGCATTCGGTATAAATCACTATTCGGTGCATCCCTAGTAGGCAATAAATTTTTTTAGTTTGGGGGGGAGCAATCAATTATTTCAAAACGTACTGTTTTCGAAGCAGATTCTTCACAGAGCCCATGGATAAATATTATTAAATAAAAATTTTCAAAAGATACTTACCACTTTTTTCAAATACAGTGAAACCCCGGTGTATCGTTCCTGCATTCATCGTTTTCCTGCATTGATTGTTTTATTTCTACAAACCCTGCACAAATTATACTGAAGTAATGTTAACGAAACCCGCAAGCATTGTTCTTCAAAATAATTTTTCCTGCATTCATCGTAAAATTTTTCCTCTCTCCGAAATGAAATCGAAAGTCATTCATATGACACACAAACTGGAATTATTTCTTTTATTTTAAAATAAGTCATTTGAGTTGTTTATGTTGATAATGGCGACAATAATGCAGATGAAAAGAGGTTGTACAGTAGAACCCCGATCCATCGTTTTTCAAGGGGTGCAGGAAAAAAAAAAACCCGATAAATGCAGATTAACCTCTAAACACAAAAAACACAATGTTTATGCATTACTAATGCATGTAATGTATAGAGCATACTAATTTGTTGCTTACTAAACTGTAAAAGGAAAAAGAAGTTAAAGTTACAGAAAATTGATATTTATTTTTAAAAAATCAAAAATTTTGTTTGTTTTTTTGCTTATTTTTTTTTTTATAAAAAAATAAATTTTCAGGATATACAACATTTTTCTGATCATTTTCTGTAATTTCATATGCATATATAAAATATCATACAGTTTCAAATGCCGTAGTTGCATCAGTCAGGCTTGGCACTGGCGACTCAGCCTCATCGGCATTAACTTTATCCTCTACTTCTACGCCATTAATTTAATTTTTTTGCATTATCACTTATTTTTCCTATGTTTAGGATACTATATTTCACAACATCTTGATCAATGGAAACATAGTTACATCCTCTGCTATATACAACCACTCTTCATCTGCATTATTGTCTCCATCATCAACACAAACAGCACAAATGAGTTATTTTAGGATAAAAGAAGTAATTCCAGTTTGTGTGCCATATGGATTCGCATGACTTTCAATTTCATATCAGTAAGGAGAAAAATTTGACAACGATGTATGCGGGAAATCGACTTTTTGAAGAACGATGCTTGCAGGTTTCGTTAAAATTATTTAAGTATAATTTATGCAGGGACCGTAGAAATAAAACGATCAATGCGGGAAAATGATGGATGAGGGAACGATAGATCGGGGGTTTTACTGCATATAGCAGAGGATGCGATTATGTTTCCGCTAATGAAGATTTTGCAACATTTGGTGTCCTAAGCATAAAAGAAATTTATGATGATGCAAGAAATTAAAATAATTGTGAAAAAGCAGAAAATAACACTCATGCCGATGAAAATAAACCGTCATAGTTCTAACTCCGTCTGATGCAGTTACGGCTTTTGAAACTATATAAACTTTTATATACACATATGAAATTAGAAAATGACCAGAAAAGTGTTGTGTATCTTGAAAATTTATTTAAAAAAAATAAAAAATAAATAAACAAAAAATAAACAAAAAAAAAAAAAAAAAAAAAGAAATTGATTTTTTAAAATAAATATCAATTTTCTATAACTTTGACTTATTTATTTTACAGTTTAGTAAGCAGCTACAAATTAGTATTTATTAGTATACTGTATACATTGCATGCATTAGTAAGGCATAAATATTGTGTTGTTTCGTATTTTGAAGTTAATCCGCATTTATCGTTTTTTTCCCCACATCCCATGAAAAATGATGGATCGGGGTTCTACTGTATTATTTTTAGCAATTATCTTAAGTTTTTTACTGAAGTCCACCACCCCTTGACTAAAAACACTTTGTTTTTCTTTTATTTTTTAAGGTAGTTAAAAAATAGCTTGTTATAAATTTAATTCTTTTTAATTTATTTAGTTTATTATAAACAATATAGTTTACAAAATTCACACATAAATGCTGTAAAATGTCATAAATTTTGCTTGCATGTATTTTCCTCTTTTTTGCTATTTTCTGAGTGACATTTTTGTACACAGTATTTTTACTCACATTTCATAATAATTTTTTAAAATTAGAACACAGATTTTTTTTTTTCTTTTTATTCGCTTGACACCGGAAATTAAAGAAGAAAAATGAACTTATTGCATTTCAGTTACATGCTTAGGTTTCAATTTTTGAAATGTTTTATATGCTTTTTTTAAGATTTGCTTTTTAACTGTATAAGAGTTTTTGTCAGTTTTGACCATCAGAACTCAATGTGATTACAGATCTAAAAAACATAGAAATATCAGTGAATTTTGGTTATCTGGAAATATCAGGGAAGTTCAAACACAATCCTGGAAATTCATTGATACAAGTTTTAATTTCCATAATGATTACATTAATCTGAAAGTGAAAAGGGAATCTGAAGTTGCAGTCCCAGATTTACTTTTATGCCACTTTTTTGGCTTACGGTCAGGTCATAGCATTGCCTGGGTCTGTGGTGATAACCGTAAGTGAACCTTAAATTTCTATGATTTTACTCAATTTTTTCTGAATTCATATTTTTACTTGAAAAAAAATTATGGAAAAATATTGATTTTTAGCAGTAAGAATATTTGTTTTCTTTGATCTCCTGGCAGTGGAAATTGGAATTGGTAGATTGCAAAGCATAAACAGCATACCTTCTATATGTTACTGCAGGCAGCTGTGACTGGTGTCGGAAGTTGTACAGAACTTATTGCGCTTTAATTTATGAATGTAGTTAATATTATTTCTGAATAATAATTTCAGCAAATTTCTTAAATTTTTAAGTACCCCACCCACTTGACTAATATCCACGCATAGGGTTGTATATCAGAGTTTTGTTCAGATAGAGGTTTATTTAGAATAAAAAGTGCCCTTTAAATGTAAATGAAAGTAACAGATTTTGCAGCACATGCACAGCATGCCTGCTATATGGTGTAAAAAGTTGCAAAAATTTTAATTTTGTTTAAATTTCTGCTAAATTTTTGAAAATTCAGAATTTTAAATTTCATTTAAACAGTTTGTTTTATTTGTAGAAATTTAAAACTCTATTTAAACCTCTGCTAAATTTTTAAAATTATGGATTAAAAAAAATTAGAATTTTATTTGAATACTTTTATTTTGATTAAAAAATAACTTGCTTTTACAATAACTTTAAAATTATTGATGCTAGAATCTATGTAAGGATTTAATAATTAACAGTTTGGATATATTAATTAAAGGATAATGAGTTTTGAAAGCAATATTAAACAGAATTCTTGGTTGATATGTGATCACACTTACCCATTTGTTGCTATGTTTAAATTCGATACCATATTGTTACAAATATCAATATAGTTTGATGTCATGTTAATACAGGGTGTTCTAGAAAGGACTCCCCAACTTTGAAATAACATAATTTCGAAACAGTGAGATATATAAATGTAAAACAAGTTGAAAATGTTAAACAGATAGTTCTGGAATTTTTTATACATCAATTTAAAAAAAGTAATTCCAATATTGGACATGAGATGGCACTTCAATCACAAAGCTGTGTCTTTGAAATAGCTCCTGAATGTGAGCTGTTTGAACTGAGATAAAAATCACATTACAGTGGTTTCAATATGGTTATCTTTTTCAGCAACAATATGACGCAACCTAAAGGTAAAGTTCAAAATCACTTGTTACAATACTTCTACTGAAATGGATGTACTTGCCTCACAAATGAATTGTTCAAGCTGTTCCAATGTTTGGAGATTCTTACAATAAACAGCGTCCTTCAAGTAACCCCACAAAATGACTTTTTTACACATTTCAGTAATGAAACAGACGCAGTATTAAAATTTCTGTATTTCTGAGTACCATTTAAAGCTCCATGTGCTTGTGTTGCCACCTATTATCCAATATTGGAACTATTTCAAATTTGTGCATAAGAAATTCCAGACCTATCTGTCTAACATTCAGCTTGTTTTACATTTCCATCTCTCACTGTTTCGAAGTTATGCCATTTGAAAGTTGGGGAATCCTTTTTGGAACACCTTGTATATTCTGGTGCAAAATTAGCAGCAATTTTTAAAGTAAGATTTGTAATTGCAGGGCTTGAATTTCGGGGCGGGATGGCGGGATTCGCGCCAAAAATTTTGAAATCCCGCCCAAAAGAATAACGTGGACGGGAGGCTCCCGCCCAAACAATTTTGCATTTTGAAACTATGATCAACTCCCATGACCGTTTTGCAAATTTTATGATATTTTCATGCGAGTAATCGATACATTTTGCGAGTTTTTTTATAGCAAAATATCATTGAAAATCACGATTTTTTCCACGAGTGATTGACAAATTTCGTAATTTTTTTCCTGCAATCGATTGACGAGTTTCGTTCTATTTTCCGCAGCGAAATAGAGGTGATTCTGTTTGGAATTTCCCCTCCCCTCCCAACAACAACAAAAAAAAATAACGCTTTCAATAGACGCTTTCAGTGTGACGTCAGTCATGACATTTTCCTTGGATACTGACTCCAAACAAACGGTTGCTATGCTTCATTTCTTATAAAATATAAATCGTAGAAAATGGTATCATTGCATATAAAGCATTAAACATGTGTCTGTTATATATAGCTGAAAATTGTTGCTGTAATATGCAAATAAAATAGAAAATACAGCATAGCAACCGTTTGTTTGGAGTCAGTATCCAAGCAAATCGTCATAACTGACGTCACGACTGAAAGCGTCTATACCAAATTATGAAACTGTGATGCCACGGACGCGCTATTGCGCGTAAATTATGCAAAAGATCGGAGATGACACACAAAAGAAACAGTTATTACACGTTTCACAAAATGCGTCATTTCGTAAAAGTTTGCTAAAAACGGCAAATATTGTTAAAAGATCGCGAAAAAACGACTAATTTCCTGAAAATTTCGTCAAAAGATTCATGAAAGAATGCCTAATTTCGTTACAGAATTCTGTAAAACGGCAGTTTTCGTCAAAAAAGTCACGAAAAAACATCAAATTTCGTCCAAAAATCACGAAAAACGACAAATTTCGACAAAAAGTTCACTATAAACAATAAATTTCCTGAAAATATTGCGAAAAAACGGCAATTTTCGTAAAAAAAATCGCGATAAAATATCAGATTTCATCAAAAGTTCGCGAAAAAACGGCAAATTTCTTCTGAAAATTCACGAAAAATTGGCAAATTTCGTTAAAAAATCCCGAAAAAACGACAGATTTCGTGAAAAGATTGTAAAAAAAAAAAAAAGGGACAGATTTCATCAAAAGATAGTCAAAAAATGCAACTTTTGTCAAAGAGAACCCCCCCCCCCCCCCCAAAAAAAAAATATATATATATATATATATATATTACGTGGAGTTCATTTTTCTGTTCAACAAACTAATTTTCCTGCTTCAATATATTTTTTTTCTTTGCTGCTCTAAAATCAGTTTCTGACAGCTCCAAATCTTTCTGAGTGAGTGCAATTCCTGAAAGCAGCCATTCATTAAACAAAAAGTATTCCTTTACTCAACAAAGTATTCATTTTTTAAGAAAGTCTTTTTCGATATATTTGACTTGCCCCCTTTTTAAAGAAATGCAAACAATAGTATACTTCTTATTTTCTACACTCAAATAAGTATTATTTTATGATTAAATTTGTATTTTGCACATTTAATATACAGAAAAATAACAATGGTTATAACAATTAATTATAAATTATAAATATAAATTTATTAAATTATTATTAAAACAATAATTAAACCTGTGACAAAAATAATTAGCACCGGGAGGGAATTTACCACCAGTTAAAACTAGACAATATAAAAGTTTTTTTATACATTTCGCATAATTATTCTGAATTGTTGATAAAAATTGCTTCAGTGATATTTTTTTATGTCTGTATTCTGGTAATTCTTTAAATAGTAGCACATAAAATAATGGCGGGTTTTAAATATTTTTTCTCTCTCCCAAACAGCCAAACTCCCCTCCATTTATAAATGTTGGTAGGGAGACTCCCCTCCTTCGAAAAATTGAATTTCAAGCCCTGAATTGTATTAAGTATTGTGTAAAAGTAAGAATTATAAAGTTCTGCCAAACTTACTGCATTATTGCCATAATAGCTCATTTACCATCAATTATTGACTAGGACAATGATTGTTGAAGAAGAAGAATTTAAATTTTTATAAAGCATGGAACACTCAAGATATCTCTAACATATAATAAACTGCATTCACATATTTTATATATATATATACACACTCCTGGACAAAATTATAAACTCGGAAAATTTTTAATTTGTTTAAATCGTAATATAAATAAACTTAGCTTTAAATTAATAAAATAAAGATGAATGTTTATAATAAGACATCTAAATTTAATATAACTCGTAAATAAAATGGAGCAAATAATTTAAATAGGAAAATACATTGCTTAAAAAATATAACATTATTGGAGACCTGGACAAAATTATAAACTCAAAGTTATGAATTTCTATATTGTGGCATATTTGATATAAATAAATGCATTTTGTAATAAAAAACTAATAAATGGAGTCATTATGGATTAATACATTTCAATACATCAATACATATTTTAATTTTTCTCTTAAAATTACATGTGAGACCTGGACAAAATTATAAACTCCAAAGTTATGAATTTCTACTCTGGTATTTTTTATATAAATAAATGCATTTTATGATAATAAACTAATAAATTGAGTTATTAGGGATGAATATATTTCAATACATCAATGCATTTTTATATTTTTTTTTCAAAAAAGTCGAATAATAAAAATATAATACATGTGTAAACTGAAAACATAAAATTATAGAGTTTAAGAAGTGAACGTACTTTTGAATCCTTGTGCAAAGTATTAATGCATACATTCATAAATGCGTTGAAGTGCCATTTTTCTGAATGACTTCGAATATGCGACTCGGCATAAATTGAACAAGTATTTCGAACTGCTCCATAGACAACTGGTTCCAGGCTGAAAGTATAACAATATTTCGATATTAACGTCCATCGCGATAGACTATTTGAACAATTGCACCGCAATAATTTTCAATGAGTTTTAGATCAGGGCTGCAGGCTGGCCAATTCAAGACATTTACATGCCAGCGCTGCAGCCACTCTTTTGTACTTTTTGCAGAGTGTTTTGCTGCATTATCATGTTGAAATACCAAGTTTACTCCAGCGATCAATGGTCCACATGGCAAAAAACTATTTTCCAGCATTAACTGCTAGTCTTCTGCTTTTTGTTTTGCATTAAGAAAAGCCAGAGCTTTTTTACCAATCTGAAAAAAAATCAGCCCGCACCATCACAGATCTTCCACAAAAGTTTCGATTAAAGATATGCCGTTCTTCATGTTTGATATTGTACCAGAAGTATTTTATGCTATCTTGGCTGTCTGAATTAAATTTCTTTTCATCTGACAAGATGACTGTGTTCCACTCTGTTCTCCATGACATCTGCTGTTGTGCAAAGTGAAGTCTGGTTTTCAAGTGATGGAGCTCAAGTTTTGGCTTAGTATTCATTTTATTACATTTCATATTCGGCACTTGTAGAAGAATTCGCTTGACTGATCTTTGATTTCATGCTGCTATCTTTGAATGTCAACCACCCCCTTTTTCCTTTCCATACACTTTCGGAATCTTAAAACGTTTGTTACTGCTCCTGGTGAACATTTAATCAATAAAGCAATTTAGCATTGCATTTTTCCAGAAGCTCTGAAATTTTACCAACTTTTACCTCTCTGAGAAAATTTCCTCGAGGAATTAGAAAAGTTGTTGATTTTCAGTGTTCTAAGAATTACATGTAATGACACACGATAAGCAAAATGCATTAAAAGAAAACAAAATTACTCTAGAAGTAATTCAAAGGCAGTTGATAAATGAATTTTAATGAAATCATGGAGAGAACTGAAAATATGAATAAATATTATTTGCATTAATACCAATATGAAAAATAATTTCACTGAATTGGTTTCTTATCACAAAACACAATTATATTTTAGGTTAGGGGTGCACAACCTTTTGAAGAGAAGGGCCACTTTCAAATATATCTGGGTGGTCGAGGGCCACATCAATAACATGGAGAGAATTCGAGTTAGAGGAGGTGATCTGTAGCCTACAATCTGATAAAAAAAATATGTGGTTTCAGACGAAAGTATGTGTGTGATTGGGGGGGGGGGGGGTTACCCATTTAAGTTCACTTACCCAGTCAAAATACCCAATTCAGTTGTAAAAAATGTGAATTTTATGAACGAAGGAGAGAGGAGGAGCCGATTAACAAGATTTTTTTTTTATCTACGTTATTTTTAATTTCTCTGCACCTGATCGATAAAATTTGCGATTTTTACCTTGCCGAGCGACAAAATTCGTGATTTTTACAAAATGATCGATAAAATTTGCGATTTTTACAAAGTTGATCGATGAAATTTGCTATTTTCCTTCGTATGATCGGCGAAATTCATGATTTTTCTGTGCATGATCGACGAGATTTGTAATTTTTCTGCACCTGATTGAAAAAATTTCCAATTTCAATGCGCCTAATCGAAGAAATTTGTGTTTTTCTGAAGCCAATCTACCAAATTCTCGTTTTTACGAAGCTGATCAATAAAATTAACAATTTTTACAAAGTTGATTGATAAAATTCGCTATTTTCTTTCGCACAATCGATGAAATTCATGATATTTCAGCGATTGATAGACTAAATTTATGATTTTTACAAAGCCGATCAACGAAATTCATGATTTTTCCATGCCTGATCTACGAAATTTGCAATTTTTACAAAGGCGATAGACAAAATTCATGATGTTCATGAAGCCGATCGACAAAATTCACAATTTTTACAAAATCAATAGATGCAGTTTGAGATTTTTAAAAAGTTTATAGACGAAATTCGTGATTTTTGCAAAGCTGATAGACGAAATTCACAATTTTCCTTCGCATGATTGACGAAATTGGTGATTCATTCGAACCTGATTGACGAAATACGCGATTTTAATGTGACTGAATAACAAAATTCACAATTTTTCCACGCCTGATCGATGAAATTCGTGATTTTTCCGCACCTAATCGACGAAATGCATGATTTTTCCGAAGCTAATCGACAAAATTCGCGATTTTTACGAAGCCGATCAATCAATTTTGCGATTTTTACAAAGCCTATCGGCAAAATTCGTGATCTTTGCAAAGCCAATCGACGAAAACCGCGAAATTACTTCGCATGATCGATGAAATTCTCGATTTTATTTGAGTCTGATCGACGTAGTTAACAATTTTTCCGCATGTGACCAACAAAATTTGCAATATTCCCTTCTCTGACCAAAGAAATTTGCGATTTTTCGAAATGCAATCAATAAAACTTTCAATTGTTCGGTCTTCGATCGACGAAATGTGTGCTTTTTTTGCTGTAAATTGACAAAATACGCATTTTTCTTCGACTGAGTATCAATATTCGTGATTTTTGTATTAACATTGACGCAATCTGCATTTTTTTATGTGGCAAGATAAAACTCGCGATTTTTTTCTCTTAATAAACTGACAAAAACACGATTTTTCCGCAGCTGATCAACGAAATTTGCAATATTTCCACACGTCATCACTTAATCCACGATTTTTCCGTGTCTTATCAGCAAAATTTGCCTTTTGTTTCTGATTGGCAAAGTTTGCGATTTTTTGTGCCTTATCAACGAAATTCGCTTTTTTTTTTTTTCATGAGATAAACCGAGAAAATATGCTATTTTTCCATCCGATGATAATTTGCAATTTTTTCGAGGAACAACAACATTTATGATTTTTTTCTTGCTTGATCAACAAAATGTGTGAGTTTTCACGTCTGTCCGACAAAATCTGCGATTTTCCAATGCCTGGTCAAAAAAACTCGCAATTTTTTTCGTGCCCAATCGGGAAAATTTGCTACTTTTTTTTCCCCCGAGTCTCATGAGCAAAATTTGCAATTTTTCCCTCTCTGATGAGCAAAACTGGCGATTTTTCTGATCCTCATCGATAAAATTTGACTTTATTGCATTTGATCAATGGAATTCATGATTTTTCCATTTCGATAAACGAAATTTGTGGTTCTTAAATGACGAAATTTTATATTTTCCCACAGTAAATTGACAAAATTTAAGATTTTTTTTGTGTGACATATGTACAAAAATTGCAATTTTTTCCAGTTGTAAATTGATGAAATTCGTGGGCCACATATTAACCCATTGCAGGCCACTTTTGGCCCGCGGGCCACAGGTTGTGCATCCCTATTTTAGGTAAAAAATACCAGAGCATAGACATTCATAAGTTTGAGTCTATAATTTTGTCCAGGTCTCGCATAATGTTTTTTATGAAAAAAAAAATAAAACCTGTATTGATGTATTGAAATGTATTTATCCATAATGACTCTATTTATTAGTTTTTTTTTTATCATAAAATGCATTTATTTATATCAAATGTGCCAGAATATAGAAATTCATAACTTTGAGTTTATATTTTTGTCCAGGTCTCACATAATGTTATTTTTTTAAGTTATGTATTTTCCTATTTAAATTATTTGCTCATTTTATTTATGAGTTTTATTAAATTTAGATGCCTTATTATTAATATTCATCATTATTTTATTAATGTAAAGCTAAGCTTACTTTTATTATGATGTAAACAAATAAAAAAAAAATTGTGAGTTTATAATTTTGTCCAGGACTGTATATATATATATATATATATAATTGTCAATCTAAATTTCCAGCTAATATACAAAGTCTTTTTTCTTTAAATACTTATTTTATGAACTTCAATGAATTATTCAGAAATCAAAATTTTAATTCCACATTCTTACCCTTTACCTTTGTGGAAAAAAGTGACTTGATATTTAAAAAAAAAGCATTTTCACATTAAGACATGTAATTATTTTTGCACAACTTTGACATCATCTTCACTGACTTTTCACTTTTGACCATAATAGGACTATGAGCCGTAGATATAAGTATATCTGCCATAAATTATTGATGTTTTGCATGTAGTAATTTTTATGTTTCTATATTTGTTGTGAAAAAAAAAATAAATAAATAAATGTACAACTGAGCAAGGCTCAGTCTGCTAGGTATTATTTTATTATTTCTTATTGATTGTTGAATTTCCAATTAAAATACCAGAAAATATTATTCTTAAACACTCTCTCCTTATCTTGTTTCTAAAAACAATGATAATTTTTGTAAACTTTTATTCATATACTAAAATTCTATACTAAACATTGCTTTGGAAATAATTTCAACTATAAACTAATTTTTAGAGTACACGCCTTCATTCAAATTCTGGTTATGGTGAGGAGTTTACAGTTAGAGAAGACTTAATGGGCCTTGCAATAGGTGCACATGGAGCAAATATTCAAAATGCCCGAAAATTAGATGGTATCACTGGTATCGACCTAGAAGAGTGCAGCTGTACATTCAAAATCTTTGGTGAGGTAAGATAGTAAAAAAGATGACTTTTTGAAATTTATATATTGTTTGTACTTTATTTAGTTTTTAATTGAAAAGCAGATACAGGATGTAGCAAGTATTTGAGAACAAAATGAAGGATTGTTTTCAAACTTTAATACATTAGAGACAAAGCATTTTTTAAATTTTAGCATTTTTTAAATTTTTCTTGTACAGGTGACCACATGCACTCTAGGTGACATCATTCAGTCAAACCACTACCGGCTGCAATAGCCGCCTGTGCAGGCTTTCAAAACTGACTACAGGTAATGGTCAGATGAGTACTGGGAATATTTGCCACTGCATATACAACAGCTGTCTAGAGAGTCGCAATGTTGCATGGGCTGTATGGAACAGTGCAGAGACTTGCACAAAATGTATTTCCTTCTAATTGTGTAAAATTTAGTGCTTCAACACCTCAGTATAAGCAATGTTGGTGACTCGGGTACCTTGAATAAAGAAATGTGAAGGCATCAAATTGTCTATTTCTTAGGAGTTCCCAGAATCATCAAATAGGCAGGAAATTTTCTGCACATGTCTGTCAATATTTTTAGGGATTTTACACCATCGCTGATCTCTTTGCAGTCCACTTTCTTGATCTGGGCAAAGTTTTTCTCATTGGAAAGAAACATGAGCATTCTTGGCTCTTTTTGATGTTTCAGCTTTTAAGGAGGCACTCATCCCTAGTTTTCTCGATCAAGAACTGTACTCTCCTTGTCACATATTATTAAAGTTCTCATAAATCACACATCGGATTGTGGTTTCATCAAACTACATTGTAAGATATCAGATCAAATGTGCCAGTAGTCTGCTAAAAACTGTGTGTGTGTATGTGTTTTCCCCCTTCTTTTTGTAAGGATGATCTTGAAAAAATATTTTACCTACTCAATGTAGAATTTTGACTCTAGTGAGTGTCCTTATTGACATTGTAGGATTTTCATCAACTTCACTGATGAATTTTGATATCTTGATGGTTTCATATGATGACAATATTGTTTACTGCATGAAACCTGACAGCCTTCAGTAATCTCCTTGCATCAAAGACAAATGACTGTAAATTTCAAGAATGTAACAATCTCTAAATTAAAGTGTTCTTCAGCCAATGAGTAGCATTACTCTTCATTTTTACAGTTAAGTCTAGGCAGGGGTGCAGAATATGTCCGATCCGGCGATCTAGGATCGGAGGAAATTTTAACCACCTGGGGAAATTTTTCTGGAAATATGCATTTAATTTCGATTTTAATGACAAATTCTATAATTTTCTGAGATAGAAAAAATTCACAAAAAAAAAAAAGATTCCGATGGTGATCCTCACAAAATCCATCTCAGAATGATATATACTGTATATCATGGGTGATTCTATTCTGAATTTTTCAAAAATTTAAGGCAATAAGTTCTAAAAATATAAAAAGAATTATTCGGACACAAAAATGCCGCGAAAATTGACCAAAAATTACAGGAAAAAATGCGAATTTCGTCACAAAAAGATTGCGACTGAGTCGCAAATTTCGTCAAAAGTTCGCGAAAGAATTACGAATTTCACCAAATGATCACAAAACAACTATAAATTTCATCTAAATATCGCGTAACAACCGTGAATTTCGTCAAAAGGGACGAAATAACCATGATTTTCATTAAAACATGGAGAAATAATCGTGGATGTCATCGAATTAACACAAAAAACCCCAAATTTGTTCAAAATATCAGTAAACAACCGCAAATTTCTCAAATTATCGAAAAACAACTTATTTTGTCAAAAGGGATGAAATAACTGAAAATCGCATCAAAAAAAGCCGCGATGTTCATTATATAAGGGAAAAACTAAGGCTTCTAGTTCTAGGAAAAACAACTAATTTCGTCAAAGCATGTTTCGTCATAACCGTGAATTTTGTCAAAAGTGGGCAAAAACAACCACAAAATTCGACAAAAGATCGCGAAATAATCGCTAATTTAATCAAAAAATTCCCTAAAAATCATAAATTTCAATTTTTTTCCCCATTCAGAATCACCCCTGCCATATATACTCACGTTTAAGTTAATATGTATGAGAAAAATAAAATTTCTATACCTATGGTAATAACGCATTTACCTATAACATACCGTAGAAAGTTAGGGAAATTTTCATGTGGATTGGGGGAAATGTTGGGAGTAGAAACATTTTCTGCACCCCTGAGTCTAGGTTCTGATATGTTTCCATGCAGCAGAAAAAGATTTTTAACTATTATACACAGTGTGGTATTTTGCCTATAATGTGTTGTCTCAAATACCTGCAATGCCCTGTATGTATAGTTTGTTTCAGCTATATATATAGATATTGTATCCACACATTACTTTTGAATGGATGTTCTATATTTAAACATAATTATTTTTTTTTTTTTTTAGAATGTTCTTGTTTTAGTGGATTTATGTAATTTCTATTAGCAAACAAAAATAGCATGTCTGTCTAGACATTTATACAAATAGACCAATGACAATAAAATTTAAATATACTGTTAAATAAAAGCTATTAAATTTTTCTTACAAATAAGTTAAATCAATTGAACATTAAAAAATAAAGATGAAAATGAAACAATAGGATTCTTAAAACATTTCAAAGACTTAAATTCCATTCAAATGAAATTTAAATAAAACTTACTTTTTTAAACGGTACCAAATTTGCACCAGAGCTGAGTTTCAGTACTTGTTTGTTTTCTTAATTGTTTAATTACTTTTCTGAATTCTCTGGAAACTATTGCAGGGGTCCCAAATGGTCCCATTTTTAGAAAAAGGTCCTCTTTAGTTCCCTTTTTAGTATTTTGGTCCCCCAAGTCCCCTTTTCTGTGTCTGTAAAAAATCGCCGCAAAATTAAAAAAAAAACTCTGAAAATCACCAAAAGCTTAAAAATCCAAGAAAACAAAATTTATCAAAGTGGGCATAAAAAAAGCATTATAATGGGTATAAAAAAGCATTGTAATTGAAATTCTTTCATGAATCTAAACGTTAAAAAATCATCACATCTAAAGAAAACTTTCTGTTGAATCAAGAATTAGAAATATACAGTGGCTCTCAAAAGTGTTCGTACACTATGAAAATTTATACTAAAAAGAAATTTCCCTGAAATTAAATTCGTATATGAAGTCGATAATTTTTTTATATTATCTCCAAGTTATTCTAAATGACACACAACCTTTTTGTTTAACATTAAGGAATTTTTTTTAAAATCTAAAAATAAAAACAGAAGATGCCACAGAAAGAAGACGCCACAAAAGTCTTCTTACACAGAAACATTTTCTGATAATTTCATTATTAAAAATATTGTTTGTCGCTTTATTTTTATTTTTGCATTGTATTGACATTTAAAAAATCGCCTGGCTTTATATTTTGCAGAATTGGTCCGTAATATTCTATTTATTAATTAAAAATGGTTTGTAATCGTAATGTCACGACTAATAGCGGTTTAAATTAGTTATTTTTCTTCATAATAGTAGTAAATCAATTCGAAATATTGCAAAATTAGTTAATTTATTCCATTCTATGGTGAAGTATGCAATAAAAGGCTTTGTAGAAAAAAAAATGGATTGCAAACTAGGTATGAAAAGGTCGTCTAAGTTAACGCAATGAGATCAACTACTTACAATTAGAAAAGTCTTAAAAAATCCGCTTTTAAGTGCTATAAAAGTTGATACAGAATTTAATGAAACAGTTTCTACTTCATTTTCATCTGAAACTGTTCGACGAGTGGTAAGCCCAGCTGCATTATATAAGTATTCTGCCCGTAGACAAATTTTGTTTGAACGAAAAACAGAAAGCTTAGGCTTTATTTAGAAAAATCAATGATAAATAAACCTGAATCGTATTAAAATAATGTTTTATTTACAGATGAAATCTAGTATGCCATTCTTGGTCCAATGAGTGTATAATAGTATGGAGAAAAAAAAATTACAAATTTAATTCAAAGAACTTAGTTGGAACAGTTAAGCATGGTAGTGGAGTTGTCCCTGTGTGAGGGTGCATATCAGCATCAGGATTAGGTAATTTGGTATACATTGATAGCATAATAAATCACGATCTTTGTTCCAATATTTTAAAAGGCAATTTAAAATTATCAGGCCAATATATGGGTAACAGATACAACTTTGTTTTTTATCAAGATAATGATACAAGGCACATGACTCTCAACGTTCGCCTCTGGCGTCTTTATAATTGTTCACAAGTTCTGAAAACATCACCTCAATTGCTGAATTTAAACCCAGTAAAACATATTTGGAGATAACTGGAAGTTAGAATACGAAAACACAGCACTGAAACAAAAAGCGGAGTAAAAACAGCAATGTTCGATGAAGGCATCAACTTTCATGCAGAAATTACAAAAACACTAATTAAACCTATTTCCAGGTGTTTAAAAATTTTTTGTGGGTGCTAAATAACATCCTATTAAGTACAACTTTAGCAAAATATTACAATATTTACAAATATACAGCGCTTTTTTTTAAGTGTACGAAGACTTTTGTGAGTTAAATTTTTTGTTATTTTTTGATTAGTGATTTTTTCAAAATAAAGTTTTGTTATGTTTTTAAAATATTTTATGTAGTTTTGTTATAAATGAGTCATAGATCTTACTCTTAAATACCCATTCTAAAATATTAATTTTAATTAATAGATAGAGCGTTATTTCTTTGAAATTCCTAAGTGTACGAACACTTTTGTGAGCCACTGTATTTTGCATTCTCATTATTTATTTTTCATACCATTTTAAAATTGTTTAATGATGTCAATAATATAAATACAATAATACGATAAAAGTAATACTGCATTACATATTTAAACATCCAAATTATCATAACATGTTTCTTTAGCTTAAATATATTTTCATTGAAGAAAAAGCTAAAATTTTTATGTGGTGTTATGCAGGGCCAGTGCAACAATGGGGCTAAGAAAAAAAGCTGTCTTCATTTCTGTCTGCAAAAATGTTAAAAGCGAAACATGTTTCCTTCTATCTTTACAAGATAAAAGTATATTATTCATGAAATTTTTTAATTCAGGTTTTCAACAGACTTACATGTTTTAGGAATCGGAGATCATGAAAAATATGTTTTTGCAAAATGTCTATATGTGACACAAATTTTGTGGGCACTTTATCTCAATAACTAATGCATGGAGTTTAATAAAAATTTAGATTAATTTAATATTTGATATACAATGGCAGTCAAAGTTTCCAGCCAGTTAACTTTTTTAATTGTTTTCCAGAACATTTCAGCGAGGAAGAAGCATTATAACCCCCAAAAGTTAGGAATATACAAAGGACCTCTCTCTAAACACGTGATCATTTTGATACAGTATTGAAGACACTTGGTGCGAAGGGGAAGTATACGAAATTTTGTGTGTGCAAAAGTTTCCGGCCATTTGTAATTTTTTTTATTTTTGCTATTGGGAAAATGCTTTTTTGGCCATGTTTGTTAATTAATCAACAAAAATAACGCAATCTAAATTTAAAAATAAAAGTTCAACAATTATTGTTTGTAAAGAATGAGTTGTTTGTCGCTAAAGGACGAATTCTCTTGGGAGATTTCGGGAAAGTTACACTACCCAACATGAAAAATGTTTCAGGCTCAAAGATAGTTATTTCCGAAGTATTTTGACTCGCTAAACATGAAAATCAACTTAAAAAGTTGAGATTAGCTTTTGTTTCCAACATAGGAACCAACTTTAGAAATCTCACTGTGGCTGTTTTATGGCAAATCGAATGTTCGTAAGTTGGTACTTCTAATAGCTGTAATTACTCTTAACTACATTCTCTGTGTAGAATTTAACCAGAAGTCAAGATCACAGAATACAGGGCTTGTCACAAGAATCTTCTTCATTTCTTTTGAGAAGAAAGAACATGTTGTTGCTCTTACTGATGTTAATGGTTTGATGAGTTCATTGAAAAATAACTCATGATCCGTGAAAGTGGAGGTTATTTATAGACTCTTCCAAACTTAATTTGAAAGCAGTCTTACTACACAACGGCAACATTATTCCTTCCATTCCCATTGGACATTCCATTCAAATGCAGGAAACATACGCGAATGTGAAATTACTTCTCGAGGCAATCAAATACAAGGATCATAAATGGCAGATTTGTGGTGACTTGAAAGTAATTGCTTTGCTCCTGGGAATTCAATTAGACTATACCAAGTACTGCTGTTTTCTGTGTTTGTGGGGCAGTCGAGATAGAAACTCTCACTACATAAAAGACAAATGGCCTTCAAGAAATCTAAATCACGGGGAGAAAAATGTCCAAAATGAGCCTTTAGTATATCCAAAAAACACTCTACTTCCACCGCTGCACATTAAGCTAGGATTAATGAAGAATTTCGTTAAAGCAATGAACAAGGGTAAAGAGGCTTTCCAGTATCTTAGAGCGAAATTTCCAAGATTGAGTGAATCAAAGGTTAAAAAGGGAATCTTTGTAGGTCTTCAAATATGCACAATTATGAAGGACCCTGCTTTTGATAAAGTTTTAGAAAGGAAAGAGAAAGCAGCTTGGGAAGTCTTCAAAGGTGTATTACGAGGATTTCTAGGCAACAGAAAAGCCGAGAACTATCAACAGTTGGTAAAAGAACTGCAAAAGTACCATGACCTCAGATTCAACATGTCTCTGAAACTTCATTTTCTACACTCCCATCTTGATTTTTTCCCTAAAAACTGTAGAACTGTAAGCGATGAGCACAGTGAAAGGTTTCACAAAGATATCTCTGTAATGGAAAGCAGATATCAGGGTCTTGGGATGAGTCAATGCTGGCCGACTACTGCTGGACAGTTACAAGAAATGTTCCGGCGTTGACATACAAGAGGCAATTCAAAAGGAAACATTTGCAAGAATAGGCTAAAATCAACCACTGCTTTCTGAAAAATGAACATTGTTTAATGAAACAAGCCTATTGTATTGTATTTATTAGATTGTATGCCTGATGACTTAACAACAAAAGACATGATTCCAGATGTGTTATTCTTATAACTAAGCATGGTGGCAGATACGTTACATTATGAGGAGCATTTTATTGAAAAGATGCCAGTCCGTCTATTAAAATCTGTGACAAGATGAATGATGCAATATATAAGGATATTTTGCAAGATTATTTGCTGCCTTATTGAAGGCAAAATTTTGATCACACAACTATTAGTTTCAGTATAATATGAAACAAAGCATACATGAAAGCTTCTCAAGCAATGGCTTTCACACAAAAATATTTTGCTTTTGAAATAGCCAGCCCAAGCACCCAATCTGAATACCATAGAAAATCTTTGGAATGAACTTTAGAAACATGTTTAAAACTAATAAAAGTCCAATTTAGCATGGCCGGAATTTTCCCATAAATTTCAAGATGAGAGGAAAAACATACCGCAGGCTATTTTCAACTGTTCATTGAATCGATGCCAAGTCGCTGTGCCTCTGTACATTTTGCCAAAGGTGTGACAACATACTAATTGTAAATCTAGTTGATCACAGTGATTTTCTATTATAACATAATTTTTTTCTAAACTTTACAAGATGTCTGATAGCTTTTGAAAGGATGCGTTTTTCTTTGCAATTAATTTTGTCAGTTGTATTTATTGATATTCATTTGTTATAAGTTCCTAACTACTATTCCAATAAAATGTATGAGTATCACTTTGAGATTCCTCTTTATATGGGTATACTTTCAAAATAACGAAAGTTTTTATGTTGGCCAGAAACTTTTGATCGCCGCTATAAATTGGTGTTGATTAGTTTTTGGTGTAAGTCGTTCGACATGTGATGCTTCTATGCAACATTTTCCATGATTTCTGCAATTGCTCAATTTACAGAAAAACTTCAGATTCGGTTAATCCTTGATATGAATTGACATTTTTTATATTTTGGTATAAATCGCTCAACAAGTGGCTCTGTTAATCTGCATTTGTTGCGATTTCTGCAATAGTTCTATATCCAGAATTCATGCATGGAATTCCATCAATCTGTAGATTCAGTTAATCCTTAAGATGAATTGACATTTTTTACATTTTGATATAAATTCATTAACGGGTAGTGCTGCTATGATGCATTTTTTTTTTTTTTTAAAAGGATTTCTGCTGTAGATTTATCTGATTTAATGCGCAAATTTTTGTCTAACTTAGGATTCAGTTAGACGTTGACACAAGTTGTTACTGATTAGGTTTTGATGTTAATCTTTCAATAGATGGTGCTCCTTAGCTGTATTTTGTTAAATTTGCACAAGTTTAGCGATTGTCATATTTGAAAAACTAATGCACAAAATTTCATATCTTTAGAATTCTCATGATGGGCATAGGTTGCAATTTAATTTTGGGATTGTGATAGCGAATTTTGAAGTATTGACATGTATGAGATAGAAGAAAGTTTTGGGATTGCCACATCCGATTAGTTTGACAAGGACTGCTCCTGGGGGGTACATAATATTTACATGTACTGCATTTATAGATTTTAAAATTGTGCATATATGCCTATTTACATTAATTCTGAATGTGTAATTTTCATAAAAATGAATTTAGATTTTATTTTATGCGGGATGTTACTTTTCCTCTAAATAGTGGATTTCTGCTTTTTTTAATTTTTAAGAATTCACAATTTTTGTTAACAATCACGAAATAAAATAACAATTTTCGTCGAACAATCACACAATAAAACAGGAATTTTCGTCAAATGATTGTGAAATTACACAGCAATTTTCGTCAAACGATAGTAAAATAAAACAGCTATTTTCATCAAACGATCGTGAAACAAAATGATGATTTTCGTCAACCGATCGAGATGTAAAATGTTGGGACTGCTCTAGATTTCAGTTATGCTTAAGTGCAAATTCCATAATTTAAGATAACAAAATTGTAGAACTCGAACAAATTTACTAATTTCATAACAAAGTAAAAAATGGTTAGTAAAAACAATTAAAAGCTATCTTTTAATTTCAAACACTGCATGGCATGGCTGGAATCATGGCTAAATAAGGTGGCTAAAAACACTACTGTTCCTGACAGCATAACAATCCCATTAAACATAAATTTGTAACAGCCAAGTCAGAGGTATACTAAAGACTGCTAAGTGCATTTTCATTGCACTCACTTCCCATGCTGCTTACCTTGAAAACAATCTCCTGGCTTAAATACAAAAGGTAAAGAGGATAAAGTACACAGTTAAAGATTAATATGCAAATTTAATTGGCAAAAGAGAGGCAGCAAAACCAATTAACTGCAGGTTAACTGGCATGAAAAAATTTTCATACCACTCACTCATCCAACCATTTCCACAATGTCAACAGGGGGACGGTCGCTGCAGCAACTGAGATCCAGATAACTTCCGCATGCATGCCAGTAATTGTTCAGGTCTTCAATTTCGCCCATGTGAAAAACTAGATCGAAAATAAACAGCGCATTATGGAAATTTTGATTGTAATATACATGCCTGTTTGTGTTCCGGGGAATCCCCGAAATTCCGGGGTTTTTACAAAAAGTGCCCCGGAAATTCCGGAAGTAATTACAACAAATCAGCATTTTTTTCCCCACTTTTCTATGAAGTTTTTCTTTCATCTGAACGTTAGTAGTTGGGAAGCTTGATTCGAAAGCAACAAATCACCTTCAATTTAAAAAATCCTGCCTCTTACTAGGGAAGTGCACGAAGTGTGAGTCATCAATTTTGACGAAAGTGGTATCGTTGGAAAGATCTCATCGTGAGCAGTAAAAAACTCAATGGAACTACCCGTCACAAATGATTCATTTTCGAGATATGCGACAATTTATGTCACGCAGCTAGTGAACACTTACTGGGTAACTGCAAAATTTTTTAGCCTCAGCTTTAACAAAAGTGATATTGTTGGAAAGATCTCATTGTGAGGAGTGAAAAACTCAATGGAACTATCCATCGGAATTGAGCCGTTTTTGAGATATGCAACAATTTATGTCACGAAGCTAATGAATGGGAAACTGCAAAGATTTTTAGCGCCAACTTTAACGAAAGTGATATCATTGTGAGGAGGTTCCGGTTCCTAGTGCTACATGATTTTCTGATCCTAACAACGAGATCTTTCCAAAGATGTCACTTTCGTCAAAATGGAGATTATTTTTTTTCTCGGTTCCCAAATAAATGTGCACAAAACCAGTAATAAGTGTGCAAAACGGGACATAAATTGTTGGATATCTCAAAAACGGCTGATTTCCAACAGCAAGTCTGGATATGATTGTACTTTAATTTTATTCTGCAATTTAATTTTACGACAACCGTAAAATAATTTCTTAAGATTCATAAAGTATAATTTTAATTTTTCACATTACATCATATTTATCAAGCGTTTTCTTTTCTATCAGATAGAAATAAATGTGCAAGGGTTGAAAAAATGTAAAGTTCTTTTTATGCTTTTATAGTTTATAAATATGATAGGGGTAAAATCCACAAAAGAATAAAATATTTGAAAGTTAAAAGCCATTCTATGTAATGGCTCATGGGATAACTTATGAAGTTAATCAGTGATTATGATTTATATACTTTTGTAACTTATTTCAAAAATGGACATTTATTTTTTTTAGGGGATTTAATCAAATGTTACAAACAGGCATGAATATATTCTTTCGTGATAAATATGAACTATTTCTGTATCATTTTGCTTTCTTAACTTGCTCTATATATTTATATAGATCTAGTTATATAGATATTTTTACATATGATTTTTTAAAATTTAGATTTATTCGTAATAAAATTTCAAGACTTACTTCAAAAATTATTTCAAGTATTGTTTATTTTTAACTGAACAATATTACCTAGTTTTCTGTATTTAGATGCTAAATTTATTAAAATCAAGCTTATTTCTGTGATTTTTAATATTTCTTGAATTTTCTTTTTTTTAATACTCATAAAATCACTTTAGTTTTGAAAGTAACCACCACACTGGTTTCTTTATCTCGTAGTTTCAAATTGGCAATTATTTTAAAAAAATGGCATTTTGTCGTGTTTTGAAAAAAATTGGCAATTTAATCTGCTCCACATTGGCGTGATTGCTACAAAATGGCGATCTTATGCTGCACATGGTAAACCGGCTATTATATTTTCTGTTTATTAATAAATTATTTATGAACTTTTATTTTCATTTTTAAAGCGATTTAAATTGTTTTATTCTATAATTGTTAATTAAGCTTTTTTATTTATTGTTATTTTTTTTTAAACAATAGAAAATAACAATAATATATATATATATACGTAACTAATATTTGAAAACGAAGATTTTGATCGGTTCTGGAACCAGAACCGTTCTAAAACAGTCTCAAATTGAGCAGATGTAAAATGGTGACACTGAAAATATGTGTTGGGCGATATGGTGACAGTGTTATTTGATAAGTCATTAAAGAAACAAATTTAATTGGTATAAAACAAACTAACATTTATTTAAATAAATCAAAAGCATGTTTAAATAAAAATTATATAAGATGACAACAAACAAAAACAAATTATATCAGTTAAATTTAGACCCAAAATAAAAACGTAAATTTATACTGTGTAAATGTTTTAAATTAAAATAAACACTTTAATGCAACTAAATTATACAGCATGACAAGAAGCAATGACTACTAGGTAGCAATTAAAACAAGTACTCATGGAACCATCATCGAAAAATGCCGGCCACTGGAAAGGTAAATTTTTACTTGGACAACTTGAAAAATAAATGTTGACAAAGTCTCACAAAAGAGAACGAATATCTAATTGAGCAAGAAAAGATTCACCGGGAGAAACATAATACAACTGAAGGTGGTTCAACTTTCATAATGAAGAATTCACTTATTCAAATAAAATTGTAAAGTTTATTAAAACAGTAAAACGTTAAAACCAAAATGTCCACAGCACATTGCAGCAAAACATATCTACCCCGTCAAAACAAACAGCCTTTTAAATACACCGCGAGCATTGATGAAAGAAAACGTGAAACGCCCTCTTCTGCGTTTCGCCGAGTTGAGCTAACACGTTCCTGACTTGCGAAAGAAGAGATGCAACTACTAACAGGTTGCAACTTGCGATGATTGCAAGTTGCGATTGGCGAGACTACGTCAAAAACATGCGATAATTTAATTGAAACAGAAGCAAAACGAATACGGAACTGATTTTAAATAAACAATCGAATATGGAATAAACAAATAAACAAAATAGGATAATAAATAAGAAATTGGAGAATTGGAAAACCAGGAAAAACTAAGATTGGAATAAAGAAAACCTGTAAGTCATGCTGTATTATTATTACAATATATATATATATATATATATATATAAATATAATGAGTTGTTAAGGAAAGTTATATGGCTAACAGATTTTACCAAATTGGCGTCAGAAAAAAAAAAAAAAAAACTTTCATGTGGTGCGTATATGACATGTGTGCCATAGGTTTTTTTTATATAATAACAAGACTATCTATCAGAATTCTTTAAATTCCTAAAGATATCAATTGAAAAAGGAAAATGGATTGATATTTGCATTTATCTCGGGATTGAGATAGATTGTAAAAAATGGTTGCCAATTGCCAATTTTCCTTTTGCGTTACAAATCATGTTCAAAATAGTAATTTAACATTATTTAATGTAGAACATTGTTAAAAATTGTAAATAATTTCAAATAAATTAATAAACGAACCATTTTCAATAAATATTTAAACTATAATGAAAATAAAAAACTATAAGAAATAAATAAGTTGTATTAAGTATTTTATTATGTAATTATAAGTTTATAGCTCTTATTACAAAAAATTTGTTACAAAAATGCCAAAAAATAAGGGTTATCATAATTTGTATTAATTTGTGCCAACTTGGCACAGTTACATCTGACATGGCCCGGATAATACACAAGTAAAAAGTTGTAAACAGAGCAAAAGATGAAAAAGGTAACTGAGTTGTTATCAGGGTCATAGCTAGAAGTGCATAATAGGGGGGTGGGGGCTCATGTTTTCTCTCTCTTTCTCTATAATGCAGAAAGATAAATTAACGCATATTCACACTGTAGGTACTATGTTTCTTATTAAAGTGTTGTAATAATTTCATTTTATGCTAAGAAAAGAATAGGATGATGAAAAATTCGAATGTATAACTAGTGCAATATTAAACATCATGTTAGCTTCCTATGTGCAAAAAGGATGATCAAGTGTTGAAATACTTATTTTAGTTACAATTGAGTATTTCTGCAAAACTGTGAAAGGGTCTCAAAACTAAATTAGATTTTTGAACAGAATTTCATTTGGATTTTCGGAACATAAGATCATTTACTGACCTTGTAATCTTCTCCAGGGAAGTCTCAAAATGTTTTTTTTTTTTCTTTGGGAGGGGGGGGGGGAGGGAAGGGGCTGAGCCTACATCCCCTTAGCCTGGGTGTAATCGTAAAAATAACAGAGGATATACGCTCTAAACAGAAGGTATACGCTCAAGGTAGAGTGTATACCCTAGAGTGTGTGGCACAGATGTCATATAACTACCACATTGCCGCGATTTTTTTTCTGACGCTAGTTTGGCAAAAATTTTATTTTCAAATATCAGTTACATGTATATTTCTTAATTATTTTCAATTATTTCAAAAAGGAAGTAATAATAAATGGTACTACTTGGTTATCCCGTCGACCAATTTCGCCAAATTATACAAATCGCCAAACTAATACTCAAATTATACATCTTGCCATAATTTTTGTTTTAAATAATGACAGAACAAGTAAATAGTTGAATATTAATAAAAATACAAATAAAAAGTTGAAATAAAAATTACTTAATGATGTTTTAAACACATGTATCATCTTTAGTGTCATTGAATGTGACATCCACGATCATCCATTATTGGCATTTAATCTTATAGTTTGGCGATGTTTTTTTGATCGACGAAATAACCTTCTTTCGTTATTTAAAATGAAAGTTATTTTAATTTCTTTAATTTGGTGAATAGTTTGTCAATTTGTATAATTTGGCGAAATTGGTCGATGGGATGACCAAGTAGTATCAAAAGGGTAGGGGAGTATGAGGGTGAATTCATAATTATAAAACTCCAAACGCATAAATTTTAAACCAGTAGAGTAAAGTAACCAGAAGTCCTCTCCTGGTGCTAATTATTTTTTATTGCAAGTCTAGTGAACTGTGTTTGGTTCAGGTCGATATTAGACTGAGTGTAGTCTGCAAATTATGTTTTTATTTATCATTTTACATTAAAAATTATACTTATAATAATAAACATAAATATTTGTGTTTGTACCATTTTCTATAGAGACTATCTCTTTTCAGCCAGTCTTTGACGAAATTAGAGTTTTTTCTACAATCCTTTGACAAATGTTGTAACTTTTTCATGATCCTTTAATGAAATTCGTATTTCATCATGAAGTTTTGTTAAAATTTCTTTTTTTCCAGGATCCTTTGACGAAAATTGCATTTTTTTTTTTTTTTTTTTTTTTTTTTTTTTTTGCGATCGTTTGACGAAATTTACCATTTTTTTTTTAGCAATCCTTTAACCAAACTTAGTATTTTTTCACAATTATTTGTTGAAATGTGCATTTTTTTTTTCCATTGTCATGAGCAGAGTCGCATAATATAGACGCACGCGCGCACGCCGTGCGCAGAAAATTTTATGAAATATGCAGAAAATTTTAAGAAAGAAACAATTTTTAGTTTTGTAACTTTTTTTAGTACCAAAAAATAAAAAAATTCGCTCAATTTTATGAACGAATTATTTATTGTTAACGAGAATGTCATCAAAAGGCCTCGAAAAAATCACGAATTTCAACAAAGAATCGCGTAAAAAACGTGAATTTCGTCCAAAAGCTGAGTAAAAAATGTGAATTTTGTGCATGGGTCTCATAAAAAAACATGAATTCCGTGCATCAATCGCGTAAAAAACATGAATTACATCCATGAATCGCGTAAAAAACGCGAATTACGTCCATGAATCGCTTAAAAGACGCGAATTAAGTCCATAAATCACTAAAAATGCGAATTACATCCATGAATCGAGTAAAAAAACACGAATTGCGTTCATAAATCGCATAAGAAACGTGAATTACGGCCATAAATCGCTCAAAAACGCGAATTTCTCCTGCAGAAAGCTCAAAAAACGTAAATTACGTCCATGAATCGCTCAAAAAATGCAAATTATATTCATAAATCACATAAAAATCGCAAATTACATACATGAATCGCACAAAAAACGTGAATTACGTCCATGAGTCGCATACAAAAAAGCAAATTACGTCAGCAAATCGTTTAAAAAAACGCGAATTACGTCCATTAATCGTGTTAAAAATGCGAATTACGGTCATAAATTGCATAAAAAAGCGAATTACGTCCATGAATCGCGTAAAAAAACGCCAATTACTTTCATAAATCGCATAAAAAAGCCAATTACGTCCATGGATAGCATAAAAATAGCGAATTATGTCCATAAATCGCGTAACAAATGCAAATTACGCTCATGAATCGCATAAAAAACACGAATTACATCCATAAAACACTCAAAAAACGCAAATTACATTCATAAATCGCGAAAAAAAGCGAATTACGGCCATGAATCGTGCAAAAAAACGTGAATTACACCTAACATTAAATTAATTTGCTGAAAGTTTTTGACTCAATATTATGTGTGCAGAAAGTTTTTGGTTTTATACAAGTCTGGTCATGAGATGAAATTAACATTTTTTTTTTTTTTTTTTTTTAACAAGTCTTCAACAATATTTGCATTTTATTCAAAAAATTTTTTACGAAATTTGAATTTTTTTTTCACAATTATGACAAAATTTGTGTTTTATTTACGATCCTTTGATGAAATGTACAGTATTTCAGCGGTCATTTGCTACAAAAAATGATTTTTTCAGTGTCTGTTAATTGAAATTTGCACTAATTTTCTATCATATTTTCTATATCTGAATTTCCAGACTAAGGACCGATTTTTCATGATTTTAGGATACTTTAAAGTTTTGGAACAAAATCACCCCTAAATAAACCAATCGGTTGGGAAAAAAAAAAAAAAAAAAAGGCAACTTGTCAATTAATCTTGGAAAGAAAAAAAAAATTGTGAAATTTCTCTATTGATCACTGGAAAGAAATTTTGAATTTCAACGATCCTTTGTGGTAAAATTTGCAAGGTATGTCAGTGTGTTGCCTAAAAGTATCATGAAATTCACAAAGTGTTTGCAGGAAAGTGCAACATTTCCAGATAAATGGTGAAACTTTTTGAGTGGGAGCCTCCCATTCACGTTATTTTTTGGCCGGGATTTCAAAATTATTGGCGTGAATACCTCCTTCCTGCCCTGAAATTCAAGCCCTGATATGATAAAGCAGATTGGTTTTTGTTTACCCTCATTTTGAATAATCTTTCCTGTCTGTTGAAAAACAGGTTGAAGGAGGGGGATCTGAACTAAAACAACTTTTTTTTTTTTTTAAATCTTATAAATTCATTCTTTCTAAATAATTTCATTCATTAAATCATTGCTAATTTATAAGTTAAAAGTGCTCATGCTTGACAATCAAAAATATATTCCATTGTGTAAATTCAAAACTACTAAAACTTAAAAAGTTGCACAATAAAAAAAAAAAAATTCTTTATTAGACTAAAGGACTAAATAAAGATTAATTTTACAAAAGATGTACTTCAGCAGTAAACAAATAAAAAAAATTAAATCAAAATGAAGAACTTCTTACAAACACCATAAAGTATATTAAAATGTGCTAGGCCTCACGAAAGATCTGAGTCTTTCTTCGTCAGGCACAAAGAATACGTGCATCTACTATAAATATAGCAGCATGACTGAAATGAAAAGACGGGAAAGGGTAGCGATGTATATATTTAATGCTATTTTGTAATGTTCTTCAGAAAAATACAAAAATGTAGGTTTTATTTAAATATTTTGCTATTATTATAGACCCAGGAGGCAGTTAAAAAAGCTAGGAGTATGTTAGAATATGCTGAAGAATCTGTTCAAGTGCCTCGAATGCTTGTTGGTAAGTTCTCCATAGTATTGTGTATTTTAATTTTGTACTTTTATTTAATTATGTCATTTAATAATTTTAAAAATACAATTCCTTAAATTAGCAAAACGTGATATATGTATATATCTACATACACACACCGTATTTATAAATTTTGACTCAAAAGTATTTTATATACAGTAGACACTTGTTAATTTGAATTCAAATTTCTCAGAAATAAGTTCCAATTACTTTCAAACCTTGTTATCCTGACACTCTCAGGACCAGAAAAAAATGTATTCATAAACAGAGCATTGCAGTAACCGAAGTTGGAGAAGAATTTGTTTATAAAAAGTTTTATTTTAAATTAACTTAAGGCAATTTTAAATTAATAACTATTCTTGCATTTTTAAGCAATAGAACATTATTGTTAAACAAAATAGACATAAAAACAAAATTGAAAAAAAAAATAAAAATCAAATTTCTGATCGCTAATTTTTATTGTTACATGAAATACTGATGAATTAAGGTTTGCATAGTCCTGGATATGCTTTTTAGAGTTATATTTCAATGTTTTACAATAAATTTTGATCAATATTCATTGTTTCAAAAATAGATGTTAGATAATTTCTTATTCTTTCAATGCAATGAAATGATTTGGTTGTACAGTCGAACCTTGAATATCTGAAGTAATTGCGACCAACCCTACTTTGGATAATTGAAATTTTTGTATAATCAAGAGTTTATCAATAATCATGTTGTTTAATATGTAGTATCGTCATTGAACTGTTATTATTACTTGTTTTAACTGCTAAAACTAAATTAAAATTATAAATGAAAAAAAAATTATTTCTGAAACAAAAACTTATAATGGTTTAAATAAAAACTTCATCTGGTGTAAATTGGCCATCCTTTGCCATGCAGTTCTATCTGTGAAATTGCTTTGCAAGTTTTGTCACAGCTTCTCCTGATTCTAGTCGCGTAACAATATCATATTTCTTCTGTATGGTTAATACGATTCTTTTCTCTTAATGGAAGCCATGATAAAAGAGAAAACTTAAGTATAAAAAAAAATAAGAAAGACAATGCTTAAGCTTTATATGATAGCACTCAAGAAAATTTTGATCGGAAGTGTAACAGCAGAAAAAGAGAACAAACAGGAATTCTGGCCAGCTGTCAAAAGTGACATACTTAAAAGATCGTCCTAGTAAGCGTAGAAAGAGAATAGCAAACAGATTTTTTCTTCCTTTTCCCTTTTTTGAAATAGAATTGACCACAAAGGATAAGTGACAGAAAGTGACTCCTCCCCTATTTCAAATTCTGCTGCAATGAAATTTTCTGTTTTTGAGATGACAAAAGAGAATAGATTCTTTGCACTTGCTTACAATCAGAGGGTGCAATAAAATTCGATGGTTCTGGAACTCGGCAGTAAGACCTTACAAATTTTGAAATGTGGTGTGCTTTTGTTTAGAGCAGGGACATTTGAAAGTGGCGAAGAGTACTTTCACACCAAGAATTGAACTTGTGAGAAAGAATTCTAAAAAAAGGGAATTCCAAAATATTTATCTGTATTCGTAGTTTGGAAAGGACAACTTGCATACAAAAGGAATATGGGGAAAACCCCCCTTAAAAATGCATGTTTGTTAAGAGAAAATTTTGGATAACAGTAGAAAGTGAAAAGAAAGTGCAGAAGAAATCGACTTTGGTTAACAGAGAGTTTCAGTTAATCGAAATTTGGATAATTGAGGTTCTACTGTAGTTAGTCTTGTTTTGCTCTAGCTCTACATCACTTTCGATCCCTGAGTCTGAAGAAATTTCTTATTTCTTCTCTTTTACATTTTTAGAAATAATTGCAAATGTTGATATGATGACATCCTTGTCCAAATCGATGTACATCACCCATTATAGCTGTTTTGCTCTTGAAACAATATTGGAAAAGAAATGTCTTTTTTATTACCTTCTCTACATTTGTGATCTCATTAACTTGGATGAAACAAGCATGTTTGGAATAATTATGAAATGTGTTAGACATTCTTGCCACTTTGCTGTAACATTTTAAAACACTATGAATAAAGTGTGGAAATGAAATTTTAACATCCCTTAAGTGAATATGTATTGCATCCTCAGTGTGAAATACAGTGGGTCAGTAATCGTGGATTGAAGGATAGAGAATGTGCAGGAAGAAATCTCACCTTCACTGATTCTTTCATTCATAGTATGTGGGTTTATTAAATAAAGTTTTTCCTTTGTGTCAATGAATATTTTAGGCACTTTAGTGAAAAGTTTTGGCAAGACATTTCTTACCCTTTAATTTCCATGCTATTAAGATGGATTATGAAAAATGGTTAATATTCCTAAGCCATCAGGATATCTGAAGTTGAAAATTATTCAACAACGTAAAATCCAGGGTTGGTTTATATTAAAATTGTAATACAGAAAATCAAAATTTTGAAAAACTGGCGTAATAAGTAGAATGACGTGGAAACCGAATGTCTGAGATAATGAGGTCTGACTGTATCTGATGTTAAGAGAAAATATAACTTAAAAAGCACATCATTGAAGAAGAAAATCCTAGTATGTATAATAGGATAAATTAAGAGTTTTTTTTTTTTTTTCATATCAAATTTTAATAGCGTGAAAAAGCTGCCTTTGTAATTAGAAGAACAATGCAAAAAAAAGATCGGTTAATGACTTTAGGTTGTGCATTGCACTTATCACAACAGCTAATCTATTAAAATTGCACAATAAAAATAATTAAATAATTAAAGGCGCTGAAAAATCTTTTTGTGTCTTAATTCAAATTCAAATTATCCCAATTATGTCACTTATGATAAAATAAAAATAAAATTGTTGCATTCTTACCATAATTACAAGTAAAACCCAATTTAAAATATGGCTCAAAATAAAATGTTAATTAATTAAAGAAAACATAACCATCTGTAAGTAAAAATTTATAATAGTGTGAATTAATGAAAATTTTCATATCAAATTCTAATAGCAATGAAAAAGCTGTCTTTGTAAATTTAATTTAGTGACTTTAACTAGGGGATGCATTGTGTTCCATAACCCTTAATTTGGAAAAGAAATTTCATTATTAAAAATATTAGTCACCAACAACCCAAGCTTAGATTGCAAATCCCTTAAATCATTTCCAGTCAACATGTCTTTCCATAATCAGACAGAGTAATGCACATGTAAGCAAATAAAACATAAAAATTCAATTATCCAAATTACCTAATTATAAAAGAAAATTGTCAACCAATTTGCAAGGAAAATGAAATTTATAATTTTAAGTAATTAAAATTTATCTAATTCCACATTGACTATGACTGATTAATTACAGAAAAACAAAGCATCTTCTTCACCCAATCTAATATTAACTATCAATTGCTAACAAGCAGCTAAGAGTTTTATTAAAGCATTAAAAAAAAAAAAAAAAAAAAAATAGAATGAGCTGCAATTATGTAAGTTTAACATTAATTGAATTCATAAAAGTGAAGATGTTGCATCCTAACCTAAAAGAAAATAAAAGAAGAAAAAATTGCGACTCTTGGCACTACAAGAATGAAACACATAAAAAAATGTTTATTGTGATATTATGATTATTACAAGAAACAATAAATGTATTGTATTTTTAAATTTTATTGACAAAAATTCTTAGACAATTTGTTCTTCATTCTGAACATTGTTTAAGCATCTGATATATACAAGTACTCTTACTAATATTAAAAAGGATGTATACCTTAATACAATTAAATGAATATTAATTTAATCTGCTTATATTAACAAAACCTTAATTCATAAAAAAAAAAAATAAAAAAAAAAAAAATAAAAAGAAAGAAAGTTTACCAAACTTTTTATAGAGTTACTAGATCAAAAAAGTATTTTATCTTTAATTTACATCTTATTGAATAAAAATGGCCTTTCGCCACAGATTAAAGGTTAGTTCAAAATAAAATAAATTAATGTTAGTTGTTGCATGCTGAGCAACTAACAAAAAGAAAGAAGTAGAATAATAAAAAAAACTTATCGAACTGATGTGCTCATCATTTAAAAATTATCTCTGATGGCAAATCGTAAGTATTCTCATCAGCCTTATCCAGAAGTGAAATGGCTCTCTCTTTCCAAAATCCCGCAGAGTACTCATTACGCGCATCTCATTAGCTGCTTCCACACAATTAAAATAATGCAGAAATAAAACGAAGTTACCGAATCAAATTTACTTTTTCATGATGTATCAACTGCTTTAATTAAACATCAACACCATATTTTAGCTTCTTTTTAATGCTGCGTTGGTGAATCTTTATGTAAAACTTATTTCAATTTGTAGAGGGGGGGGAGGTTGAAGCATAGTATTCCTCCACAAGGACGTGACGACAACTTACGTTCCTTACCTAGCCCCCCCCCCCCCCCCTTCCCGCATACGATCGCCGATCTTTTGTTGGGAAATCACTCTTCATGCTTCATGACAGATGTTGCCAGATGTGAGTAGTTGAAAATATGAGAAAAAGAAAAAATGCAAGAAACCAAAACCAAAAGTATAAAAAGCGGATACTAATGTTAATTAAATCAAAAATAATTTAATAAAACATCTTAAAAAAACATCCAGTCACTCAAACTCCAAAATTAATATTCCAGTAGCTCAAAATTTAATACTTATAATTTTCCAGTTTTGCACAACTAAAATGACTGAAATTACTAATATAAATATTACAAATATCTAATTCTTGTGAAAAATGACAATTCACAGGTTGATGACTCACAATTTCAAAATAACAACCACCAATCAACCATTTGAAACATCTCATAAATACAACTTTATTTCCATTTAAACCAGATAAATGATGTGAAAAATAATTAAAAGTTTGTGCCCAAAATTAAACAAAACAAATTAAAAATATATAATTAAGTTTAATTGCAAAATACAAGGTGACCGTTAACCCAACGTGGCAAAAAGGTAAACAAACCGAAAGAAAAATTTAAAATCTTTAAGTAGCGCACCATCATTTTGAATTGAGGAAAAAATTATCAAAATTCATGAAATATTACATAAATTATGAAAATAATAATTTTTTTTTTTTTACATCAACGTGTAATAATCTAAAAATGTTGCTCAATGTGCATAAAATCATAACACAAAATTATTTTTAAATTATGTTAATTTGTTTTGGTTGTGGATAGTTTTAAAATTTTGAAAAAGTTTTATAAAATTATTCAATTATTTTATTTATTTTAACTTAAACAATTAAAAAAAAATGCTACTTATTAAAGCTTTTTTGAGCACTATTGTTTGAAAAAAAAAAAAAAAAAAATTAAAAGTTGTGCATTAAACTAATTTAAAATAATATTGAAATTCTTTTACCTACATTTTGTGCTATATGCAACAACTAGTACCGAAAATGTTTTTATCAAAATGAGCATAGTGATAGTGGAAGCAAATCTAATCTTACATAACACTATCTGTTATTTCAATCGCCATAGTCTTCAGAAGTTTCAGTTAAAAGTTTGACACATTGTTTCAGAGCTTATGGTTTCATGGAAACGCCTTTATGTTTTTAAGTGTCAGTACTAAAACTGTTTTTGAATCGGACAAAATGCTTTTCCTTGGTGTCATAAAAATTTGCACAGTTCTCTTCGCTCTTTCAATCACTGATTGCATTGCTTTCCAGATCTGAATGAATCTCATTTACTTTATATGTTCTTATTCATCTGTTTTCATTGAAATAACAGGCTTTTGGATAAGCAAAATAGGCATTATGCTTGATCATTTCCTTCAAAATTTTTTTTTTGGCAAGTGATGTAATGTTTTATCATGAAAGAATGATCATAGCTAAAGTAATAATTCTTCTTAATGTCAAACCATAGGTATTTCTTCCATAGCATATTTCTTCATGGTGAATATAACAAATTGTTTCAATTCATTTTTTAAAATAAATTCTATTCAACAGAATAACTGTAATTTTCGTAATGCCGCATATTACTTATATGTTAACTATACCTTATTTTCAGGCATTATTTTTACAATACATAATCAACCATATCATAAAGATTTTCTTTTTTTTTCTTATATATTAAAAATGCTACTTAATTTCTCTTTTAGAAATTTTATACATTCAATTTTTTCTTAAAAAAATTTTACATTAAAATATTTGTTTTAAAAGCAGTTTATCAATTCTCACAAAAAATATACATTTAGTTCTAGAGTTCATATATAGTTAATCTTAAAGTTCACTTTTATTCTCACCTAATATCTTCCTTTTCAATGCAGTATCTGTAGTGCTTTCAGAGTTCAATATTAAACTTTCGATTAAAATATTGGTTTTAAAACACGTTTATCAATTTTCACAAAAAATATACACTTAGCGCTAGATTACATTTGGAGTAAATGCATCCTATTATTATTAGTTTATTAATTCCTTAATAAAAATAGGCAAACTGTATTGTTGTTACAGATGTAAATTTTCTGGGAAAAAAAAAAGTTTTTTCCCAGTTTTTTTCGAGAAAAAAACAGAAAAGTTGGAAAATTGAGTTTTTATAATTGTTTTTCCCAAATAAATCATTTTATTAGACAATATTAAATAATAACCATTTTTTTCCATTCATTTGTATTAAAAGAATATTATTTTCACTTTATCTGACACTATTACAAAATAAAAGGGTGGTTTTCAAATGTATTGCCATATTAGGTGAAACATAATTTGAAAAAATAATTTGGTTTAAATATGAAAATTTACTCAGGTATGAGTTGCTTATAGTTTACAGCATTCTAAGCAGTTGGTTATTTGCGAGTTTTTTTATTTATATTTCAGAAATTTCAAGAAATGTCTTGGCCAGACACTATTTTTCTCATAAGTGTGACATCTATAAAACATTCTGTATTTTTTTTTTTTTTTTTTTTTTTTTTTTTTTTTGTATCAATAATTAATTTAAAAAAATTGCTTAAGGTTATCTTACACACGCACTGATAAATCAAAAATGTATTAGTATTTATTTATTTCATAAATTTAAAGCATTTTAATAGTTATTTATGTCATGAGTGTTACTTTGCTTCTTAAATAAAGGGTATAACTTCTGATAAAAACAAATTTAATTAAAAATTATTGCAGTTTTCATTGCAGTTATAATAAAGAATTAGAAGGTTTTAGAAGTCAAAACAATTAATTTAAGTGAAGCAACAAATGCATTAATAAAATTCTGATTTTTAGCCACATTAACGTTCATGAAAAGTGGTAACACTCATGACAAGCAGTAACACTCTTGAAGCAAACAACTTTTTTTGTAACAATATAAAAAAAATAAAGCCACTGTATAAAACAGAGGTCAAAAATGAAAATTTATTATAACATCTATTTTTCTACATTAGAAAATATTTAAAAAATTAAGTAACAAGTAAAAAATATAAGTAACATCATTAACTTATGTGACATTTGTTCAAAAACATCTACTTCCTGGTCAGACTTATAGAAAATGTGACCTTTCATTTTAAGAATAGGCATTTTCCAATAAATCAAGTAAGTTTTCACTTATTTCACTTCCTGAACTACTGTATATTCGATCTTTCACCCATTTGCCATCCAAATTTTGAGAAATAAAGTTTTCTTTTTTCCACCCATGATGACACTGACAGAAATTTCCTTTTTATAAAATCATTTTTTTTTTCTTTACGGAAGCAGGAAATTGGTCGTTGCAAGGTTTTCTGCTGTTTTTAGTCATAATTTGGTGAATGTTATGTGTTCCAACAATAGTTTTTAATGAAGTGTATTGTTAGTTTTTATTGAAGTGTAAAAAATTTTTAAACTACTAGTGGCCTTCGCCCGCTATGCTTGTCGGTTTAGATGGACAGACGGTCATTAAATAGTTTAATAGTTTATTAATTACGGGCATTAAATAATTTAATTATTAGTATTAAATTGTTTAATACTATTTAAATGCTTACCATTTAAATAGTAATATATCTATCGTAATACCTATTTAATACTAGTGTGCAATGGAATACTTTTATGTGGCCCTGTAAATCAATAATGAATATTCTTTGCACCACAGATTGTACTGAATATATATTATGGTACATACATCACAAATTCATTATCAATTTTAGTGTGTTCGAAAGAGTGTAACACCATTAAAATTAAAATGCACTTGAAACTTTTTTCCCCATTGACCATAATGCATCTGAATCCTTTTGACTGTCCCTGTAATTGAATTATGCATCTGATTTTCATAAAATTTGAAATGACTCAACAAAATTATCTAATAATTATTTATTGTAAATTTCAAACGATTTGGTTGGGTAGTTTTTGAGTTGTTATATGAAGGTAGACGGGCGGACTGAACGACAACTATAAGTACTACATATTTACGTAATTACTAGCGCACTTAAAAACGCATTTCATCTATCCAACAGTCATCATAAATAATGTACAGTACTTCTGATAGAATATCTGTTTGAAAATCTTTTGTGTGTTCCTGTAAATTCTATTCACTTCATATTATGCCTGAAATAACTTATATTAAACCTCAGTGATTTATATGAAATTTATCATACATGAAATCATTTAATATAATTAAAATATGCTGCACACAATTCTCCCTTTTTCCAATATTAATGGAATTCTTTTGTGTAACCCTGTAAATAATAGCTATTTTCTTCATCGCATATATTACATAATACGTGTTTCAGTGCATCTTGTAAATTTATATAAATTTTAATGTGTTTGACAGAGTGCAATGTCTTTAAAATTCATTTGAAACGATTTTTTCCCATAGGCTGTAATAACGGAAAACTTTTGACTGTCCCTGTAAATAAGTTAATCGTTCTAGAAACTTCATTTGAATTAGTGTTTGTGCTAGGGTAAACGCCAATAAGCTCCAAAAATTTTAAAACATATTTAGAAGAGTTAAATCGGGACAAGTGATCAGACAAACCAAAATCATAAACACTTACTTTGCTGGAAAATGTTAAAATAAATTTTTTTTTGCAATTATTGCAAAAAATAAAGATTTTTAAAAATTTAAACTATAATTTGTTTAAAATAGATAGTTCTTTGAAAATTTTTTTATTAAGAATTAAAATTTGAATATTAAATAGCACTTACGAAATATGTGTGCTGGCAGGAAAATTCTGTTACTGCTTTTAAATAATTATAAATATATATAATATGACAAAATATATCCCTTAATCATGAATCAATTATAATCATTTTATCAGCATTTTATCAGAATTATTTTATCAGGATTTTATCAGAACTATTCAAACGAATTGCAACTTCAACTACATGCTTAAAATCTAACAGTGATTGTGTCTGTTTATTTTTTGAAAGAGTTCGTTAAACCTTTTTGTAACCTTTTTCTGTAACAGTTTATCCGAATTTCCATGATGGGAGAATTTGAATTTCGATTGCAAACACATATTCAGTTTACAGAGAGTTGGAGTAGAAATGGGGACCACAAAGAACTTTCATAATACCCGGGTGTTCAGACTTAAGAGTGTTCGGGATAGAGATGTAAAATTTCCGGAAAAATATAAGTGGCGGAAAAAAACTTTTTTTTTTACCGGGTTTTTTTGGAAAAAAACGGAAAAATTGATTTTCCATGACTGTTTCTCCCAGATAAATTATATTTTCTTGGAGAATATTAAATAATAGACATTTTTTCCCATTTATTTGTATTAAATAAAAATTATTTTCACTTTATATTACAAAATAAAAAGAGAGTAGCAAAGCCTGATTTTAAAAGTTTAGTTTTTTTTCCACAGCCTAAGAATTTTTAAAACACTATTGTTTGTTATATCATATCTCTGTTGAAATGATTTTTCAGGTACATGTTTAACTACCAATTAACCTAATTAAGAACCTGAGCCAATATATCTGCAGTTTGGAATGAAATAAATTATGCATTCCATTTACATAAGTGTAGTTTTTAAGTAAATGATACTAGTTTAAAAAAACTGTTGCAGTTTTGTCATTATTATCAATATCAGTATTCAAAAAATTCCATTGTTTGTTTAAAAAAAATTTATATTTTTACATTATTACACTTTTTTCTTACAGTTATAATTTTATTTCCTTTAAAAAATATGTTTAGTTTTGGTATAGCTTTCCAATCTCAACTCAAAGTTTTGATTTAGTTTTATAATCTAAATTCAAAGAAAACTAAGTTTTAGTTTGGCTTACTCAGGTCTGCAACTAAAAAATAACGTAAGATTTATTGACTGTTAGATTTTTACTCGCTGAAATCTGGAAAATATTAAAAAAACAGTTTAATTAAACATAAAATTTCTCTTCTTATCCTGAAATCTGGTATGACATTCTTGAGTAAGAAACCATATTCAATGTTTCCATGTGGTAATTTCATATTTCTAAGAGTGGAACTCAAAAGTTATGAAAACAACACTACAAATAGAAAATGGGAGGAATTTGAGGAATGAACAAAAGCAGTTAGACACAGAGATAAACTTCCACTATGCTTCAGCCAGCTACTAAAATTCAAAGTTTAATCAAGAAGGAAAGTATAATTTGGAATATTGTTACTTGTAATAAAATATTGATTTTTTTTTTTTTCATTGCAGTTGTACTTATCTAATGCAAACTGCCCATGTTTTTGCAACATTACTGTACATTATGGAGGTAAAATCGATGTCAATTTTAGATTCAATACCTTGAAAAAACATTCAATTAATCAGCTATAGCGAAATCTTGAAAAATGCAGCATAGTAGTGCCACCTATAGGGCAATTTACACCAAAAACTAAACAACATTAATATATATCAGGAACTGTCTGAATCTGTAGTTTGATAAAAAATCGTGCTTTTGTCCTTCAGATAGAGCTAATGCGATAATCATGAATATTGCAGCATAGCAGCGTCATCTGTTGAGCGATTTACACCAAAAAGTAATGTGCACAAAGTTATATCAAAGATTAACTTAATCTGAAGTTTTATGAAAATACATACATTAATTCTTGAGATAGAACTATTGTGGAAATTATGAATATTGCAGCATAGCAGTGCCATCAGTTGGGCGATATACACTAATAACTAAACATCTCGAGTTTATATCAAGGTGTAACTGAATCTAAAGTTTTGTGAAATTATGTGCATCAGTTCTTGAGATCGAATGCCCATAAAAATTTTGTCCCATACAGACTCACAGAGTGACAGATATTTTCCAAAAACTATCAAATCATGTTCAGGTATAGGCTATAGGGCAAAATTGAGAAATTTCATTACCGGCTACTGGCCAGTAAGACTAGTTTTTCAAGTGTCCACTTTATTCAAACTAGTGGCCATTTTTTTATTTAAAATTATTAAGCAGTAAAATTTCTATAAATAACTATCTGAAACTGAACAGCCCAAGTAAATATGTTCATATGAATGTATTGAAACCTAAAAAAAATAGAATATCTGATGAAATATAAATAAATTGTATTCTCTCCATGTAAAAAAAGGGCCCCAAGGTGGGCACTGATAGACAACTTTTCACTGGCCACTTTTTCTCATGTACTGGCCCTGTGGCCGATGGCTAGTGCTAATTTTGCCCTTTATGTTCAGGACCTTAAAACTAGAAGTCAAAATTTTCACAAATTCATTACTTACTTCTTGAAAATATAGAAAAAAGTAATAAATGCATGCTTCAAATTTTATGTTAAATTTTTAATTTTACCATTTTTATTAATCAGTATATTATTGAAATAATTTTTCACATGAATTAATTTTTAAAAAGAGAAGTTGCATTTAATTATATATCTAGATTTTTTTCATGCAATCCTGTTTTTGTGAAATTGTGAATTTCTTGTATATATACTTATACAAAATGTATTCAGAATTTGTGAATAAGAAATTATTGCTATTTTTAGAGTCCTATCTAGACATTTTTAATAAGGTTATTTATGCATATATGCAACTTGATAAAATTCAGCTGCTATATGGCATGATTTTTTTTTTTTTTTTTTTTTCTTCTTCGATCACTGCATTTGTGAAAGATTCAATTTGTAGATTAAACTTTTTTCTGAAATGTCTATTTTTAAAGAGAAGTTTTGTGAAGGGTCTTGTGTTTCAAACAAGAAAAAAATGTGAAGGATCCTTTCAAGTCTTCTCAAACAGATTTCTGCTCAGAGATCAGATTACCCACATTAAAGTTTTCATGTGGGACACTCAACATAAAAATAAATAAAATAAAAAGTATGAGAATGTAGCTATTACAAAATTTTCACGATATTATTTCATAAATGAAATTTCAATTTTTCCAGTTCGGAAAAATTAAAAAATAAGTCTTCTGAAAAAAACCGAAAAAAAAAAAAAAAACTGGTTTTTTCCCCCCAATTTTTCCGTTTTTTTCCCGAGCATTCCCATCTCTAGTTCGGAATACAGAGAGTTAATCTTTTGTTAAGTCTATGGAATTTCACTGGGACTGTGAAAAAGTGTTCATAATACCGGGGTGTTCACATTAGAGAGTGTTCAGATAGAGAGAATCCACTGTATTTTTTTTCCATAAAATTAAGAGGTGTTTTTAAAATTTAAATTTTATTTTTTTTATAAAAAATTAAAATTTTAAATAAATTAATCATGTTACATATCATTTTAAAGATCATTAAAAGCAGAAGAGAATGACACGAATTTGAGCTTTCTAAGTCAAATAGTTTTTTGTCTACAGCTGTTTAAAGGTGTGAAAATATAGTCAATTTTCAGCACTTTTTCATTTTTTGAAAGTTAATAACTCAAAAAATAAAAATCCAAAAAATCAGAAATTTTGATTTTTCTTATTAACTTGACTGATACAACCACTGCACCAAAAATTGTAAATTTCTGCAATGTCAAGGTTCAGACCATTGGTTGATTTGATATGGAATGACCCCATTACATAAGTATTGTTTAAGTAAATGGTACTAGTTTAAAGAAACAAATTATTGCAGATTTGTCATTATTATGAATATCAGTATTCAAATCTTCTATTATTTAAAAAACACATATTTTTACAATATTATTTTTTTCCCTTACAAATATAATTTTGTTTCCTTTAAAAAATACATTTAGTTTTGGTATAATCTTTCATTATAAACTCAAAAATTTCATAATCTAAATTCAAACAATACTAAGTTTCAGTTTGGCTTACTCAGGTCAGCAAATAAAAAACAGCATAAGATTTATTGACTGTTAGATTTTTACTAGCTGAAATCTGGAAAAAAAAAAAAAAAAAAAAAAAAAAAGTTTAATTAAACGTAAAATTTCTCTTCTTATCCTGAAATCTGGTATGACATTCTTGAGTAAGAAACCATATTCAATGTTTCCATGTGGTAATTTCATATTTCTAAGAGTGGAACTCAAAAGTTATGAAAACAACACTACAAATAAAAAATGGGAGGAATTTGAGGAATGAACAAAAGCAGTTAGACACAGAGATAAACTTCCATTATGCTTCAGCCAGCTACTAAAATTCAAAGTTTAATCAAGAAGGAAAGTATAATTTGGAATATTGTTACTTGTAATAAAATATTGATTTTTTTTTTTTTTTCATTGCAGTTGTACTTATCTAATGCAAACTGCCCATGTTTTGCAACATTACTGTATGTTATGGAGGTTAGTTTTAGATTCAACACACTGAAAAAGCATTCAATTAATTAGCTACAGTGAAATCATGAAAAATGCAGTATAGTAGCACCACCGTATTTTCAGGCTTATGAGCCGCAGCACATACGAGTTTAAAAGTTAGAAATGTGTGAAATTAGAAAGTATGTTTCTATATTTTAGTATAAATTGCTAAAAGAGAAATTATAACAGTTAGGCATTTTCTTGCCCAACTAAATTTTCCCATTATTGTCTGAGTGAAGCAAAGTCTTTATACTCAGAGTATATAACGATATTAAAAGTAAAAAAAATTCTTTCGTCAAGCGAATTTCAAAAAGTACTTGTTGGATTTTGATTCTGTTTTTACCAATAGGTACCTATGAAGGTAATCTGGTGAATGCACCACCTACGAAAAATTAGTTCCAAATAGTTTAAAAGTTATATTAAAAAAAACTGATAAAAAAGCACAATTTATTTACATACGTCACAGAAATTTGGTGCGCGTCATTTTTCACCGGCTGGATATTTTTGTAGAGAACCGAATCAGAGTGTATGGAGTAAATAGTAATTGTTTGAGCGAAGCGAAAGCTAATACACATAGTACGTAATGATATTAAAAGTTAAGTGTAATTCTTTCGGCAAGCAAAGATGAAAAAATACATGACGGATTTTGATTGTACCAGAAGGTACCTATGAGGGTAACTTACTGAATGCACCTACTCTCGAAAATTTGTACCAAATAGTTTTAAAATTATATTAAAAAACTGATAAAAGAGCACGATTTATTTGCATACGTCTCAGATATTTGATGTACGTCACTTTTCACTGGCTGAATGTTTTTGTTACATTCCAGAATTTGAGCACATGGAGCAAAGAAAATACGCAAGCAATTTTTATTATTATATTATCTATATTATAAAGGCCAAACGTATCTGTGCGTAACGCATGTGTTATTTTGCGAATGGCAACACTTTCAAATTTTAAATGAAACTACGGTATTGTAATTCTTGCTGCTACAAATTTTTATACTTCTAAATATTGTACATTTTCAATTTTTATACCATCGTGTAGGGAAAAAAATGTACTTTTAAATGAAATTTGTTTGAAAGCTATATCTTAATTTGTTTTTAAAATATTAATTTTTTAGTAGTTTTTAATGTTCCGTTTCTAATCGTGGCAACAGGATTACTCCATTTCTATTAAAAGCAAAGGAAAAAAGGGAAGAAATTTATTACTTTATCTTTATGTTGCCATTTTCTCATTAAAAGTGAAAAAATGGAAATTTAAATATCCTCCATTATAAAACCCGGTGACTTTTGATTTCATTTAGAAAATTTTATTTACCCGTAAAAGAATATCAACAGTTTAATATCTGTTTCAGCTAATAGCATTGAGACTTCAAGTTTTTAATCAAATGATCAAATTAAAATGCCAATTTTTTCTGAAAATGTGAATACAGATACGAAATGGGCATTTGTAAATTTTGATATGATGAAAATAATGCCGGATTTAGATATTAGGGGAAAGAAATTCTATGATGGAGCAAATTGGAATAAATTTTGCTTTTTTTTCCATTTTGGAATACTAGCATAAGAACCTAAATTAATAAATTTATCGTAATAGCAGATCTTTATTATTTTTTACCATTTACATGTACGATTGAAATTTAATTTTAACACTTTCTACAACTGAGTTTTATAGAAATAGTATTTTGCAAATTTGGCGTTAAATATCGCTTGTTTAAGAGTTAGACTTACTTTTAGGTGCATTTTTTACCATAACTAATTTTTTAGGTTTTTTATAAATCAATGAAATTATTCCTTTTTAAACATTTTCTTTCGTCGAAATTCGACGGGTTCTACCTTGTTTATTTAAAAGGAAAAAGCCATAATACTTACAAGGAAGATCTCCATACTGGGCATACTCAGATTTTTTTGAAAAAAATACTAATTAAGCTTCTCATGTATGTAATAAAGGATCAATGAAAATTAGCAGTGGAATTCCAGAAGAAAACATGTAAAAAAAAATAAAATACTTTTGAATATTTGGCATGAAAAGACAAAAGTGTCACACGATTTGGCGAGCAGCACTTTTCCCCGCCAAAAGCAAACAAATTTAATGCAACTGAAAACTTGGATTTTTAGAATCCACGTAAATGGTGTTTGATGAATTTAAACATAAGCAATGAGAGAGTTTAATATATTTTATACATATGTATATATTATTTGTTGCTGTAGTTACTTTATTTACCTCCGGAAAAAGTATTTTCATATATAAAAAATTTTTATTCAGTAAAATCATTTTCATACATTTAAGCGTATTCAAAAATAAAAGCTAAATGTTTCCATAGCAACAGAATGGAATTGACAATGCTCAAATGGCCTTTGAATTTGAAACAATTTAAATTTGAATTTCGTTTCAAATCTCAAATTTTGATGATTAAATTTGAATTAAATACATATAAATATCACTATAACGAAATTATACTTAAAACCAGAGTTGTATAATATAGACGCACGCGTGCACGCCGTGCGCAGAAAGTTTTATGGATTTTACAGAAAATTTTACAAAAGAAACAATTTTTATTTTTGTAATTTTTTTAGAACCAAAAATTAAAAATATTCCCTCAATTTTATGTACAAATTATTTACTGTCAACGCGAATTTCGTCAAAAGACCTCGAAAAAACCGAGAATTTCAACAAAGAATCGCATAAAAAACGTGCAATTCAACAAAAAATTGTGTAAAAAATCAAAGTTTTAAAAAAAAAGACCGAGCAAAAAATGCAAATTTTGACCAAAGACAGCGTAAAAAATGCGAATTTTTTTCTAAAGACATCGCTAAAAACATAAAGTCCATCCATGAATCGCGTAAAATATGCAAATTTCATGCATAATTAGCGTAAAAGCAAAATTCGTGCATGAATCGCGTAAAAAATGCAAATTTCGTGCATGAATCACTTAAAAAATGCAAATTTCATGCATTAATCGCGTAAAAAACATAGATTACGTCCATAAATCACTTAAAAAGCCCAAATTTCGTCCATAAATTGCATTAAAAAGGGAATTGCATCTATGAATCATGCAAAAAAAACACGGATTATGTCGATAAAATGTGTAAAAAAACACGAGTTATGTTCATAAATCACATGAAAAAACACGAATTACGTTCATAAATAGCATAAAAACGAGTATTATGTCTATAAATCGCTCAAAAAACGTGAATTTCCTCGACAAAAAGCTAAAAAAACACAAATTACGTCCACAAATTTCGTAGGAAACGCGAATGAGTTATTGAATTGCATTAAAAAAAAAAACACGAATTACGTTAATTAATCGCTCAAAAAATACGAATTTCGTTGAGAGATTTTTTCAGATTTTTCGGAGTATGCCCGTATGGAGACCTTCCTCGTTAGTGACTTAGTATTTGGAGTTTTGTGATAATTTTTATAATAACATTTTGTAATCTCATCTTTTGCTGGGCATCTTATATATTTCATGCGTGCAAATTAGGAAAAAATTCTTTCCTATTTAAATAAAATACGAGTTTGACATGAGTGATTTAGATATTACTTTTAATCATAGATTATATTCTGTTATTTTATTTACGTAGATTACCTAATATTATTTCTCACTAAGCAACCTGTGTTCTCCGGCGATTATTGCTTTATTGCACACATTTTATTATGGCTACATCTTATGAAAACATATACATGACGCAGATGTCATACATGCACCAAGTTGATGCGACTGCAACAAAATGGCGATTTCATGTCTCACATGGTAACCCGTTTATTTTGTTCCATCACTTTATTTAAAAAATAAACAATGGTGGAAGCAATAAATATACAGTTATAAATAATAAACATAATAATAAATAGAATAAAAATTATAAATATGACAAAAAATCACATTAGAGAAATATTCAAAAACTTTCACCGAAACAAAGTTTCTACCAATTTACAGGGGAAGAAATCGCCCACGTAGTGCATATATGACATCCGTGCTATATTTATACGTAAAAATAAGTATACACGTTCATCAGATTTATTTATGTAACTATTCATATCTATTTGCAACAAATATCACTTTCTGAAGTCTCCACAGGACAAAGGTTTTTAAAAAAACTAAGGTAAAGGTAATTTTGGAAAAGTACCATGAAATTAGAGTAGGTATATCATATACGGATCGGGTTTGGGGCAAATTTGGCGAAAATCATTTTTAAATATGAGTTACAAATATATTTTTCAATTATTTTATATTATTTTAAAAATAAAATAATAATAATTAAAAACAAAATTAATTAATAATTAAAGAAAAACTATTTATATTGTTTGATAAAAAAAAAAATAAACAATTTATTAATAAATAAACAATAATAGAGTTCATCAGTAGTCACATCACAACTCCAGAAATTGGGTCAAAAGAAATCAAGGAGTTCAGAAAAAATAGAGATGAAATGTGTTGTTTTATCATGAAGCTAAAAATTCTATCCTGAAATTGATTTAAACAAGCTATAATTCGGCCCAAACATTTGCAGATCGCTTTTAAAACTTCACCCAGTTCAATGAATTCAGACTTTGAACTATATCTGATTTTATATTGAAAGCCTTTTTGATGGTATGTGCATCTCTAACACACTCTAAACTTTCTTGGTTTGTATTGACCCAGTTACCATGGAAATGCGGGGTTGAGTTGTTTGTGACGTCACACTGATAAGCTCTATAGCCGGGTTACCAGGCCATGCAAAATAACGATATTTTGTATGCCAATCATGCGAATCAGCATCGTGCAAAAAAAAGGGAGCGATCGACCTGGTCGCTGAAATTTATGAGGAGCCAAATTTGTACTACCAACGTCATTTTTTGCCTGTTACAAGAAAAAGTTATGTGGGAGGGTGCCAAATTGAAACAGTTTCTTGTCGCAGTTTTGTCTTTGCACGCCCATGCGCAGAAAAGTTCTATATTCTTTTCTAGCATTTTGGTGAGCATTTTAAATTATTTTCATTTATTTGGCATTAAATGAATCGATGTGATTTCAATATTTAGCTTTGGGTTTAGATTTTTAATATTTTCCAACAAAGTTGAAAATTGTTTATGCATTTGGTTTGTCTGTCCGTCTGTCCTCGCTCTAATACTCGTAAATATACGCTTATTTTAATGCAATTGGTAAACCTTATTAATGTTCCCTAAGCATGTTTTATATTGTATATGATTCATGTTAGTTTAAAATTCTTTTAGAGGAGCACCCGAAAGAATTTGATTACATTATGGTCTATGGGAAGAAATGTTTACAGAATATTTTAATGACATTGCCCTATTGAGATGGATTGAATGTGATATAAATCACCGAGTTTCGCAAAGGTTACGTTAGAACAGGATATTCATAGCATTTTTAATCCATTTATCGGCACACACAAAATAAATCAGCTACAATGCTGACTTTTAGTAACAATTGCTGAGATGAATTTTCAATTTTGGCATGTGCTTTTAAATTTAACTATTTTTAGGTACGTTCGCAATTATATAAATACATAGCATCTACAGTAGTCGACTGATCCGTCCGTCTGTCTACTTATCCGTCAGTATGTCCACATACAACAGCACAAAAACTACCCAACCGAATAGTTTGAAATTTTAAATATATATTTGGCGCCAAATTTTGTTGAGTCTATTAAAATGATTCCGTTACATTATGGCCGATGGGTTGAAATAATTCCAAGTGTTTTTTAATTATAACACCTGTAGAAACATAAAGAAATCAATGTGCATTTATGAAGGGCACTAGAATATAAATTTTGTAGAATATGCCACAGAAAGAATACTTATTATTTATTTAAAGGGCACCATAAAAGAACTCCGAAGCATAATGTTATGTGGGAGGGGGGCATTATTTTTTTCCAATCAACAGATTTTTATTATAGAATCATTTTCTCATTTGACATTACAAAGTCTTTAAAATAGTAATTTATTCAGGTAAAACTGCATAATAGAGTTCACTTTGACGTATTGAGTCTGCATGTTTTGCTAAAAAAATGTGTTCAAATTTCTAAATCACTTGTGATGATACTTTGACAGCTCAAAAATTATGCAGACGAGATATTCAAATCTCATGTCGTATCTTATACTACAAATATTGCCAATTCCTTTTTTTTAACGGATGCTAAAGCAAAATATTGCTCAATTCCTTGAGAATGGGTTTGAAAACAAAACAGCGTATGCAGTGGCCAGCATGCATTACCTATTTAAATCCAGTTGATCAAATCTGAAACACATTCAAACAATGTATCGCATTCCTTTGTTGGCGTTTTTGCGATTTTTATGTACCACTTTTAAAGAGAGCCTAAATTCTTATCGAGAACCTCTTTGCATCAATAGAAATGAGATGTAGATATAATTTTTTTTTTTTTCTGTTACTTTTTGCAAGTTATTATTAAATATATGTTCTCAGCAATATCGCTCAGACTAATCCCTCGGAGGGAAGTCCTAGTATAGTATATTATCAACCGATAGATCAAATACAGGGCTGTTCAAAAGTATTGGCTATGGACAGTAACACCTTATTTCCCTAAATAACGAAATTTTGTTAAAGATTTCATTAAATATTGGAAAATGTTTCATTATCTATGCTTAATGCATGGTTTTTCTTACTTCTTTTCTTACTTACATCTAGTAATAGATGTCATATGCATGATTTGCATCAAATCTACTAACAAGGAGAGGACAAGAGGCTTGTGTGACAGAATTCAGCGACCCTTTGTGCATCAATAGAGTATCGTCAATAGATAAACATATCACAAGGATAAAGTGCAATATTAATTGGGGCCGTAAAAAATGGACCCCAAAGTCACCCATTATTGACGCTTTAGTTTATAATCGGATAAATTACACCCCTTTGCCAGCGGCCAGTTAGCACAGTTGGCAACGCGCCAGACTTTTTAAGTTTCTCTCTCCGGAGCAGAGGTCCATGAGTTCGATTCTAACCTTAGGTACTTTTCTTTTTTTTTTTTCCCCAGGCGCAATAATGATTATTGTTTTGGAACCACTATATATCCAATTAAAATCCAATAAATAAAATCTGATAAATATAAATAAGAATATACCTCTACACATATTCACACGTTCTTATTTATTTACAGAAAGAGAGAATTTTATTACAAAGTTATTGATACAATAAAAAGTTTTAAAAAAACTTATGCGGTATATACATATTTCTTTTGCATTCAACATTTTTGTATTTTATCTTCTGAAATTCATTCAATATTTGCAAATTTAGAAGCTTTTTCAGTAGACATTTTTTTACAAAATAATTTTTTTCCATTTTAATTATAACACTATAGTAAAGAACAACGTCTAATAACCGCAAAACTTTAAAATCAAAATGCCATATTCATTCGGTTGTTAAAGATTCAACAAAAAGAATAAATATACTGAACCCATCCTGTTTATTTTCTATAGTGTACTTGTATTGCTTAAAAACCAACTGTAAATCTACGTAATAAAAGGTTCTGGAAAAGATTTTTGACGGAAACAGTTATTCGAATTCCAAACATGAGATCCTATAACAAAAAAAATATTATATTTTCGAAATGGAAAAAAAGCAAAAAAATATAAAATATTAAAACATTTTAAATTGATAAGTGTTAGATAAGAAAAAAAAAACAAAGTAATGTATTTTAATTTTATGTAGCTTATTTTAATTTATTTTGCTGAGAAGAACAGATATCTATTCATCGAAAAATATATAAATAAATGTGAATAAAATAAATTTTTTTTTGACTGAATAATTCACTTTTCTTTTTTCTTTTTTTTTTTTTCAGTAGATTCATAAAACTGCAATCTCTCTGCAAAACAAAAATAAGGATATATATATGTGTGTGTGTGTGTGTGGGGGGGGAAGGTGCAGAAGCGTGTTTTTATTTATATTTGTCTTACATTTAAACAATTGGATATATATTTTTGAATAGTGGTTCCAAAACAATAATCATTATTGTGCCGGGGGGGGGGGGAGAAAGAAAAGTACCCAAGGTTAGAATCGAACTCGCGGACCTCTGCTCCTGAGAGAGAAACTTTAAAAGGTCTGGCATGCTGCCAACTGCGTTAACCGGCCGCTCGCAAAGGAGTGTAATTTGTGACTTTGGGGCCCATTTTTTTACAGTCCCTGAATATTGCACTTTATCCTTGTGATATGTTTATCTATTGACGATACTCTATCGACGCACAAAGGGTCGCTGAATTCTGTCACACAATCCTCGTATCCTCTCCTTGTAAGAGATCCTACCCTTAGCATATAATTTGTACTTTCTTTTAGGTAAAGTAATTGGAAAGAATGGTCGAATAATACAAGAAATAGTTGATAAATCTGGTGTTGTTCGAGTAAAAATTGAAGGTGATAATGAAAATCAAACACCACGAGAAGAGGTAATGTATATTCTTTTCATATTTTAGTTTGTTCAATTCGATAAAATAAAAAAATTCTGTTTATAAGATTTTTTTTTTCTTTTCTATTTTATAATATTGTTACTTTACACTATTTTAGTTGAGCTTCCCCACTCCTTCGAATAAATTATTTTCCTCTTAAATTAATATTTAGATTTTTACTCAGAACATTTCAATAGATATTCGTTTTTCCTAATTAATTTATTTATTGATTTTGTATGAGAATTTGTTGATTTTTATTTTGATGTAGAATGTATCTATTGTTTAAAAAATAATCATTTAATCCTAAAATTTGTGTTAATATTATTCTGCTAATATTTAATAATATTAATCTTTTGGATTCTTCAATTGCAACTTATTTTACACTTTTTCAATGATTCCATTTTTTTTAAAGCCTTTTTTGCTAATAAAAAAAAAATTAATTATAATTTGATAAAGTTAAAATTATTTTCAACGTTAGAACACCAGAATATTCGTATTCCAAGCATACTGGTTTCGGTAGCATATAGCATACCTTCCTCAGTGCTGAAGATAGTGGAAATTTGCTCATATATATACAGGGAGGATGGGGATTCAAGGGACAAGTTTCTTGACCAATAGGAAAACAGAGGATCCTGGGCAACAGCCAATAGGAAAACAGAGGATCCTAGGCAACAGCCAATAGGAAAACAGGGAACAGCTAATTGGAAAGTAGGGTGGAAAATGGACTACTATGGAATGGCTACTTTCCTATTAGCTGTTCCCTGTTTTCCTATTGGCTGTTGCCTAGGATCCTCTGTTTTCCTATTGGCTGTTGCCCAGGATCCTCTGTTTTCCTATTGGTCAAGAAACTTGTCGCTTGAATCCCCATCCTCCCTGTATATATATGAGCAAATTTCCACTATCTTCAGCACTGAGGAAGGTATGCTATATGCTACCGAAACCGGTATGCTTGGAATACGAATATTCTGGTGTTCTAACGTTGAAAATAATTTTAACTTTATCATATTGCACCAGGCAACGACCTATTACTTAATTATAATTTGCTTAGTTTTGGCAAATTGTTATCGTAGAGCAAATTTTTTTTTTTTTTTTTTTTTTTTTTTTTTTTTGAGACAATTAGAGTCATTGTGGACCAGTGTAGTTTTTGTGGAAAAAATAGCTTAATGTCAACACATTGTGCATTGCATGTCGTGAAACATAAATTTAAATGAAGTCAAGATTTGTTTTTTCTCATTACTCTTTTTTCTCATTTTTCTGTATGATAAACCTTTTTTGTGGAAATTATTTTTACTATTTTAGTATATGGGTCATTCCATGCCAAATCAACCAGTGACTCAATCTGACCCTTTCCGATTTTAATGAAACTGCTGGGGATCATTCTCTATGATGATATAAATTAGAGCATATTTTTATATTTTGTTTATCACTTTAAATTTTTATACAATTAATTATTTATATTTTGAAAAATCATCATTTTTTGACTTGCATAAATATTTTCAATTTTGAATTTCTCAAGTTCTATCAAACAGAGAAAATTTTATGACCACTCATTTCAAAGAGGAGTTTATAAGGTTTAATTTGATATGCAAGTCGACTATGTATTGTTAAAATAAATAAAAGTAATTTTTTTTTTTTAATTTGAAAATCTTTTAGATAGTCATTTTTAAAAATTTTGAAAAAATTGTATGTTTGTTGTAATATTATAAGCTTTAAATTCTGAAATTTTTGGAGTGGGATCTCAATGGGATCAGGAGTTATTAAATAAAAGCAAAAATTACCATTAAAATAGCAATTTAATTTTGTCTATTTTGTTATTTATTTATGATTTGTATAGTAATTTTCAGCTTTTATTTCATAACTCCTGATCCCATTGAGATCCCACTCTAAAAATTTCAGAATTTAAAGCTTATAATATTACAACAAACATACAATTTTTTCAAAAATTTTAAAAATGACTATCTAAAAAATTTTCAAATTTTAAATTGTATTTATTTTGATTACACATTGTCGACTTGCATATCAAATTAAACCTTATAAACTCCTCTTTGAAATGAGTGGTCATAAAATTTTCTGTTTGCTAGAACTTGAGAAATTTAAAATTGAAAATATTTATGCAAGTCAAAAAATGATGATTTTTTAAAATTTAAATAATTGTATAAAAATTTAAAGCGATAAACAAAAAAAAAAAAAATATGATCTACTTTATATCATCATAGAGAATGATCCCTAGCAGTTTCATTGAAATCGAAAATGGTCAGGTTGAATATTGAATTTTTTTGGTTGATTTGACATGGAATGACCCATATTTATTTTAAAATTATTTGTAGATTGTATTTAAATTTTTAGTTAACTGAGTCAGTTAATATAGACGAACATGCGAGCACTGCTCACAGACATTTTTCAAAGTTTGCAGACAGATTTTATTTTATTTTATTTATTTATTTATTTATTTATAAATTTCCTAAAATTATCAAGCATTGTGATAAAAATACTAACGAAATTTCTTAAAATTTCTTTTGAAAACTCGAAAGCATTGGTTCAAAGGTGCACAATCGGTGGCCTGCCGCCAGAGTTGGGCAAAATACATCAAAAAACCATTTTCGATACAAAATACTTTCCAAATTTCAAAAATACAAAATACATGTATTTTGAAAATACATTGAAAATACAAAATACATGTATTTTGAAAATACATTGAAAATACAAAATACATTTAATTGATAATGAACCAAAATAATGAAGATATTCAAGAATTCCATGAAATTTCAATTAAAAACAAAAGGTGGGAGAGCATAGTTCTTGTTATGAAGCTTTGTGTGCACCATTTCAAAATTACATCTTCATGAAACTTTTTATAAATTATTATTAAATTGAAACTATACACTTTTTACAATATTTACATGCTATTAATTTAACACAATCTAACTGATTGGTAAAGTTATCATACGAATTGAATATAAATTCGAATTGATATCTATGTAAATATCAATTTGAATTAATATTTACATAGTTATGAAGAAGAACATTTTTAGTTGCTTGATTAGAAGTCAGGATTCTAAATTACAATTAATTGCTAGCAACTTTTTCATTTTAATATTGAAGCAATATTTTATTTCCTTCCACTTTTGGAAGACAAGTAAATAATTACAGTTTACTACTGCTTCCAAGCACAATACATAAAACCTACATGATCAGAAGACTTGCAAAATATGCAAAACTGTTTTGTAGATGCATTTAAAGCAGCAGCTGAAGGTATATTTTTCTTTTGCAGATAATTTTGATATTTACTTGAAGAATTTTCATATTTGGTTTTTGAATTTTCATAAATTCTGCATTGGGAATTATTTACTAAATTAGTAGCTTCACGGCATCTTAATTCCTTTTTAATAAAATTTATTAAATCTGTTACTTCGCAATCCTTTTCGGGATCACGTTTACGATGGAACTCTAGTATCAAATTTTCATGTAATAACCCTAATAATGTGGGTAATAATAAATGACCGTAGGAGCCTGATGTTACTCCTAAAGCATCAAAATTTCTTATACAAGTTTCAATATTATCATATAACTTTCTGAGCGAAGTGACATTATTATTAAATTTCACTGGTTCAAGATTTAAAATTTTGTTTATGTAACAGTTTATTATATTTTCCCGTTTCCCATACCTTTATTCTAACAACTTTAAACATGTAGAATAATTTTGATCATTCAATTCAAAACCAGCTACAATACTATATTCAGGTCCAGACAGCAAAGATTTAAGATATTGGAATTTTTCAACTTTTGATAACGATTCATTTGAATTTATAGCACTAGTAAATAAATTGAAAAATTCTAAGAACTGGCTTACATCACCAGAAAATTTTTCTATGTTCAACTTAGGCAGCTTCACTGTCGAAACTGGTTCACTACCGATTTTTGAACCGTTACTTGTTTCAAGTAAAAATCTTTGTTCAGTTTCGATTTTACATTTTTAAAGTCCCATCTTAATTTTAAATTTCAAACTTGATATTTTTTCAGAGTATTCTTCTACTGATTTTAATTCTTTTTCATATTCAGTTTTTTCCTGAATTAAATCATCAATTTTCTTATCTAATTCCTTGAGTAGAGCTTCCTTTTCATTTATAAGCTCTTATGATTCCATTAAAGAATCGGAATCAGTTTTATCTTATCTATATCAGCTAATAGCAATGTATCACATTTTGTGATTAATTTCGTAACTGCTGCACGAACAGCCGCTCTCTTACTTTTAAGCTTTTCTGGCTTGTCCATGTTAAAATTTTAATTCAATATTCAAAGTAATTTATCATGACAAAATGTATTTTTCAATAAATCATTTGTCAAAAGTCATGCAGAATAAGGTATTTCTTACTTTTTTCCCCGGTACTTGAGGCATTTTAGCAAAATGCCAAAATGAGAGTATGTTTTGGAATATGCACATTGCTCTACTGATGTCTTGGTTTATTTAAGTTTTATTTGCTTACAAATTAAATGTTAAAATTTAGTGATGAGCAGGAGTGGGAAAATACATCATTTTACTCACCACTGGCAAGTGAATTTTTAAGTTTTGTCTTTCAAAATTGCAAATTATCGAGATATGCAAAAACCTTTTACTACAGTTTGCAACTTTTCAAACTGTTGTAATGTAGACATGAATGAAAGTTCTATACTTACTAAAATGGATGTGTTTTTTAATTTTATGTCTAAAAAAAATATGAAAATGCGTTGTAGATTGTAGTGATATAATTGTTTTTACAGTTCTGAAAATTTTCTCATAACAATTTTCAATTGTATGTTAGATTTTGCTGGCTGGTAAGAGTGTCTGAAAATCCCCTGCATGAGATTTTAAAGTGGTTGGTAATATTTATCAAGAAATATTTACATAAATAAGGATATGTGGAAAAAAAAGACTATTCTAATTTAAATGGATTTTTAAATTAACTGACAACAGTGTTTCAAATTTTTAAGATTGTAGCATGTCTTTTGCCAGCATTTTATAAATGTAATTAGGAGAGAGGCTTGAAAATAGTGTTTAAATTTTTTTATGTTTGTATCACTTGCTTTAAGAACTCTCAGTAAGATACAAATACACACAGAAAACACTTTTTAAAAATGATTTGAAATTTAAAATTGTACAGGGGAAAAAAAACCTTCTAAATTATCAATGTGTCATGGGAAAAACGCAAATTATGCATGTGTGTATGTTTTAACCTGGGGGGGTTGGGGGATTCAAAATATTTTCAGTCCTGGCCAAATTTCAAACTTGCACCCATGAGGATGGTAGTACCCTACAGTGACTGTCTGTATATGTTTATTTATGTATAAGGGTGACATTTTCTGGGAAGGAGCTTCTGCACACGATATTCTTTTGGGCAGTATTTCAAAATCTTGGGCATAAATGCAAATCCTGCATTTATGCCCAAGCAAATGCATAAATGCAAAATGCTATAAATGCAAAATGCAAAATGCAATGCAAATGCATAAATGCAAAATGACAGGGCTGAAATTCAAGCCCTGTCTAAAGTGCTTCATGGTTAACACAATTTGTTATAAGTATGGCTCATATAAAAAAGATGGTCTTAATAAAGGAATAACTAAATGGATTTGTACATTTAAACAAAAGATACAAATTTCAATAAGAATGTATGACAGCTTTGTCTACTGTTGGTTGTAGTTTTTGACTGCTTAGAACTTTACTAGAGCTATTGCAAATTAAAAGTTATCATTGTCTGTTTGGTGTTATCAAATGACTGTTTTCTTGCTCAGCTTAATACTTTGCAGTTAATGCATGTGCACTTTTCTTGTTTTAATTATTTTGCATGAAACATAATCATACCAATATCATGAGTATTTGAAATAAATGCTCAATTATAAACATGTAAACTAGTAAACAGTAGAAAGATTTTTAAACAAAAGTATGTTATGGATTTAGCTTGATCGTGATACACAAAAGTTTTAAAGAATTATGTAACTACTTTTAAAAGAGATCTTTTTCTTCTTACAAAAATAATTGTAAAGGTTCAACGGATTAAAAATAAGTGAATATAATAATAATAATTGCTCATAGTATTTTTTGGCTTGTATAATATTTTTTTCAATATTTTTTTTTATCAATGCTCATTTCAACTTTTATTTCTGCAGAAAATCAGTTATTGTTATTATTAATTTTTTATCAACAATATTGTTTATGTTAATGATTTTACTATTGGTAATTAAAAAAAAAAATAATAATAATAAAATGTGTACCAAAGGTCCCTCCAGGTTTAAGAAAGGCAAAGGGCAAAATGCAGTGTGATAAAAGCCTTTTTTAAATTAACAATTTATTTAATTTTTTAAATGCATTTTTAATGTTAAAAAGATGATTATTCTTTTAGAGTATGATAATGAGTTAGTTTTTTACTATGCAAGCCATTTTTAATGCAAATGTTCAGTAAGTCTCTTTTTCTTGACTGAGGAGCAAAAAATGCTTTTTTAAGCAAGGGGCAAAAAAGGGGTGCAGCACTTTCCTGAAATTACTATTTGAAAACTCTGCCAAAGGAATATTTAATTTTATTATTGCTCTATTTTTATATTATATTACAGTAAAACCCCGATAATTCGGATTAACTGGGACCAGACCCAATCTGGATTATCCGGAATAATAAAAAAATGGAATAAAATAAACCATATTTACAGAAAATCACCTTTATGTTAAACTTATTGAATATTTAAAGACAGTAAATATGTTTACTTTGCTTAATTCTTCCGAAAAGATTTCAGAAAAAGTTTTTTTTTTATTCAGAATACAACGATGAAACAAATTAATGTTTTGGAAATTAGCCAATCGCTTCTCAAACTAGAAAAAAAAAATGACCAAACTGATCCGGAGATCCGGATTATCCAGATTAACGTGGTCCGAATTTGCGGGGTTCTACTGTATTGCTTTATTTTGAAAGGCTTTTCTTCATGTTGAGGTTACGAATTTGTTGAAAAATTTAATTTCTTAAAGAAATTAAGCTGCTTGATATTTTGATTTTTTTTTTTTTTTTTTTTTTTTTACACTTTCTTGTTGAGAAAATTTTAATTTATAACAATGTTATATCATGTTTTATTTATTTGGCATGATTTATTTTAGTTTTTTACTTTTAATTTTTTGTCATTTCTGTTATTTTAAAAAATTGCAGTAGATGTTTCAATAGTTGTATTTTAAATATGAATTTGCTCTTTTCATTCCATTTCTTATTATTTTATACAGAAATGTAATGTTTAAAGTATGTCAGTCATAGTATAATATCATAGGTTTAATATTCTTTTTTGTTACACTCTTTTTCTTTTTTTTTTTTCTTTTTAAAAGTTACAACCTTGGTCAAATAATTCTTAATGAAGCATATTCATTTAAACTGTTTTCTATTTTTTTCATCTCTGTCAGTTTCTTTTTTAGTTGAAAATTCTTAGTTTGGTTCTTATTCTTTTTCATAATTTAATTTTTGTTTTTTGTTTTACATATGATTCTTGTGCCATATCTTAAAGAATTAAACTTTGAAAATATATTTGTTGTTGAGATATTATTTCTATCTCATTGGATTTTATTCAGCATGCTTCTCTTAAGTTACATTTATTGTTTTGGCTCTGCTTCCAACAGAAAATATATGCACACTAATTGTAAATTTGTGCATTGTTTTCACATATATTTCAATTTGTGTATAAAAGTTCTTTTTTTTTCTTTAATGTAAAACTGGTAAGCTTAAAACAATGAGGTTAGAAAGAAATTGATAATTATATTATAACTTTACAGGTTAATCCTGTTTTATCTTTACTGTTTTATATGTGTTTAGAGTAGTTTATGTTCTTGAAAGACCGTATGTGTTCTTAATTTGTTTCTCAATATAGCTAATACTGAAATTGATTTTAAAATTTGCAAACATTTATTTAGGTATAACTCAAAATAAAGTTTTTTTTAAAAAAAGTGGTTTACAATTTTATGTGTTGGTGTATGATTTTGTTTTGATAATATAACAATGGAACTGTGATAGAAGGGAAGGGGGGAAATTGGTGGGTAGACTAAATGAACTTGTGTAACAATATTTCCCCCTGTGTTATACAGGAGGGACGTGGGACGAGGACAGGTAAAGGATCTTTGGATATTCAAGTTCATAGAAAATCGACTCCTCATTCCAGCTTGGCAGACAGAACTTCTGGTCATTTGGTGGAAGGCTCAGTTACAGAAAGATCATTCAGTGTAAGTGTAGTGGGTTCCTAAATGATTCTGTCTTTGTGAGAGTACTTAATCTAAAACTAGGATTCTATGGAATTTTCTAAAACTGATTAAGTATAAGGTATTTGTTTTGAAGGTAAATTTTAAATATAAATGTGCTGTATTTACCTTCATTACAAAAATAACCTAGTCTTTATCAGTTTATTTTCATTTTTCTGTTTTGTTCTTTTTTATTTCTGTTTTCATTCTTTGGTTGATTATATTTTTATTTTAGGGATTTGGTTGTGGTTTTTATCTTGCTTAGTTTCTTTGTTTTGGGTATTTTGGTGCAATTAAATTGTTGTTCATCTTGCTTTTGATTTTTATTTTGTTTCTTGCATGAGGTGCGGGCATTTTTTTTTTTTAATATATAAACAATAAATGATTATTGAAATCTGTGTATTCTGAAGATTTAAGTTGCAAATTTGGTATATTAAATTGTGTGATTTTTCTCTTTATTTTATTGTACCTGCTTTTATAATCAGACTAATCTATTATATGCTTCAAAAGTTATACTAGCTAATAAGTTATGATATTTTAAAAATTCTATTTATTATAGTTATGTAATATAAAAAATGTTTATTAAACCTTTTAAAAAAATTTTAGTGATGTTTCTAAAATTGTTGATACATCTTTTAATGTGAATTTTTTTCAGTATACATATAAATGATCCACATGTAATTTAAATGTTTGTCATCCAAATCAAATTCTTCTGTGTTGATCAAATTTAATTTTTGCTTCTATCAGCTTTCACTATATGCATTAATGCTTTTCAAGATTAAAAAAAAAAAAAAAAAAAAAAAAGTAGATAGTTTTTATTGCTTTCACTGCTCTTATTTACTCCAATGGTACACAAAATGATGAAATTGTTGTAATTTAAGAAAAGTTGAGGATAGCAATATTTAAAGTTAATGAAATATTATTTGTAAAAGTTATTTTGAGAATGGTTTTATAACTGTTAATTAACTATAACAAGTAAGAAAAATCATGTGTTAAGCATAGATTATGAAGCACTTTCCAACACTTAATGAAATCTTTAACAAAACTTTGTTATTTAGAGAAATAATAGTGTATAGCCAAATATATCCAAATATGTATTCCAGTACATTAGAACAGCCCTGTATTTCATATGTCAGTTCATATAATGCGAAAATTTAGCTTAGCAAGAAAATACCCAGTAGCTTGAAATTTCTTTTTCAGCAATTCATACTATTAGATGGAAATATACTTGAATACTTTTGTTCAGCCCTGTAGTTTACATTGTACCTTTATTACACATCAGCATTAGGCTAAAATTTATTGTAAACTAAAACACTTTTAAAACAACTTAAATCACATTCTCATAAATCATCATTCATAGGTGTCCATGTACCGAATTCTTTGTGTAGCCCTGTATATCCCTTTATCTATATTCTGCAAACATTTCTCAGTAAATTGAATGCAGCTCAGTGTAAAAATGCATAGCTTATTTAAGAACCACATTTAAATAATTTATGCTCATATACAGCAATGTTGGTGAACTCTTTTGGGTAGCCCTGTATATCAACTATAACATTTATATACACCATATTATGTGCATATATTTAGCGAAATATAAACGCGAATATCATAATTAAAATGCATTTCATCCCTCCATCAGCCATCATTGGACACATATACGGTACTTCGGAAAGAATATACTATTTGAAATCTTTTGTTTGGCCCTGTAAATTCTATGTACTTCATATTATGCAAGACAGTAGCATATAATTTATATTAAGCTTCAGTGACATATATCAATTTTATTATACATAAAAAAGCTTAATATATTTAAAATATGTCGCACACAATTCCCCCTTTTACCATTATCTAATGGAATTCTTTTGTGTGGCCCTGTAAATGAATAATAGCTACATTTTCACCTTATATTTTATAGAATGCATATTTTAATATGTTTGACAGGGTATAACATCTTTAAAATTCCTTTGAAACGATTTTTCCCCATAGGCCATAATGTAATAGGAAACTTTTGATTCGCCCTGTAGATAAACTAATCATGGTAGAAACTTTTTTCGATAGGACTTGTGCTAGGGTAAACATCAATAACGTCCTAAAATTTCATGGCAATCCGAGTATATTAATGATTTTTCCCCATAGGCCGTAATGTGATGGGAAACTTTTGATTCTCTCTGTTGATAAACTAATCATGGTAGATACTTCATTTACAGTAGGGTTCATGCTAGGGTAAACCTCAATAACATATAAAAATTTCTTATTTCATTCACCCGAGTATATTTACGGGAGTTAGAGCGCGGACAGACGGCCAGACAAACCGAATGCTTAAGCACTTTTCAACTTTGTTGGAAAGTGCTAAAAATAGGACTGTATAGACATGTTAAGACTATTTATCAATGACCTTTTTAAATCTTTATATTAATGTAGGATGTCTGAGCAAAGAGAAAGATAAAAAAGTTACATCATAGAGCTAAATAAACTTGTTTAGAAAGAGGGGTCTTCCCATGTCAATTCAACCAATTTTTTCCCCATTTGTAACCCGACCGACAGGGATTTGGATGAAACTTTGTGTGCACACTATTTCTATCATAAAATGATTCAAACAGAAAATTTTCCTTCCCAGACCTCATAGTTTGTGAGATATGAGGGGTCCAATTCTTGGGTTTTTCTCAAATTGCACATTTCTGAGTCTGTATTTTGAGATTGCAGTTCCATCTTCAAAAAATTGTTTCTCTGGATCTAAAACATGAATCATCCTAAAAATATCACTGTAAGAATATAAAAAGATGCAGATTTTGATAAAAAATATTTAAAAAATTTACTTGTAATATTGAGGATAAAAGAAAGTCAGCCAAAGTTGAGAGTTATGGTTATTTTTCCACATTTTTGTGACTTCACGAAAAAGGCTGTACACAAAAAGGCAAATTTAATTTCCAATTTCTTTTTGTTTTAAATAAAAGTTTACACTTTGGGCTTTCTATCTTTGAAATAAAAATGATGTCTTTTGCATGGTTTATGCAAAAATTTTGGGTACTTTCCAATTAGCCGGATGCGTGTTTTATTTTTACATATGTACAGGTTTATATAAATACAGATGTATTATACATGTACATATGTAAGTATATATACAGTATATTGATATATATATATTTGTATAACACTGGTGCCCGTCTAACCAAAAAGTATCAAATTTTGCCTTGTTTCTAAAATCTGCACCAATTAAGAATTAAAAAAAATCTGATTACGTTTAGCTGTAGTACTTAAATAATTACTGGAGTTTCTATGAGTTATTGAATTTAATGTTATTTGATAAAAAAACAAATTGGAAATTTTATTTTTCTTTTTGTGTAGAGCCTTTTTCATAAAGTCACAAAATTTCGGAAAAATAATCATAACTTTCAACTTTGGTTTACTTTTTCGACCGTATATAAATCTCTATTAACTGCCCTAATTGCTTTTTTCACTTGCGTTTTATGCCTCTTAAATGGATCTCCACATTTATATTGTTAAAATTCATATTTCATTAGAGCCAAATTCTGTGATGCTCACATAAACTAATTAAACGATTTTCACTTAATTTTTATTTTATAAATGCAATAGTCCTGAGTAATAAAAGTTCTTTTTCTGAATCACAGAGATTATCAATGTAGTCTGTGTCTCTGTTATTTGTATAGCTAGTTTTGTGACATTCTAAACCAGTTAGTATTACAATGCTGCAAGCCTGAAGACTAGCAGAAGGTTTAATATCAGGCTCCATATTAAAATAATAAAGCAAAAAAATATTTATGCATATCACAAACTATAAAATATGTAAAAATCAGAATATATTTTTAGTAGCACGGTAAAAGTTAGATCATTCTTCTATGATAAGAAACAACAGAATGACATTAATTTGATTAAATTGATTTCAAAACATCTGCTTTCACTAAGGAACATTACCCTGCCTTTATCAGAAGGTGTTTATACAAGGCAGGTGCAATTAAATCTTTCAGACTGTAGAATAGAGGTCTGCACGGGCCAGGCCTCGGCCCGAGCCCGGCCCGGCCCGTTTTTCAATAATGGCATTCGGGCCGGGCCGGGCTCGGGCCTTCTGAAGACTCGGGCCGGATGTCACTAGTCACCGGGCCGGGCCTAGTCACTAATCTTTTCGGGCCGGACCTAACTTTTTTTTCCGTACGAAGCCGAGACTCCATTCTTCCTAGTTTTCATGGATCAAAATAATCAGTTCCTATTGAATCTTCCTATATGAAAATCCTTTTCTCGACTTTTTATAAATCAGTAATATTTGGCTTTGTCCAAAAATTTCTGCAAAAAAAGCATATACTTTTAAGCCGTCATTATTCTACAATTAAACATTACAATTTATTTCTTTTAAAGAATCGTAGATTACTAGGCGTTTTAAAATAGAATTAAACACACACAAATAAAAAAAAAAAAAACATGATTATGACGGAATTTTTTTTAAACTGAAAACTGAAAGTTTCTTTTAAAATATGCAAAATTGAATACAACAATACGGGAAAAAAAATATATATTAAACATTTACATCTGTTAAGAAGGGAATGCATTTTTTTTCGTTCCAAAGCGATTTCGTCTTTGGAAATTTTACCATATACCGCTTTTTCGATTTTTTGTCTCCACTACAGGGAATATGGATTAATAATACTAGTTATAACTAATACATTTACATACAACAAACAAAGGTTCATTTAAAAGCATAAATATCGCAACCTACAGCACTTCTGCATAAATGGAGATTATAAACATGAAAAAAAAAAATATATATATAATTTTTTTTGGTCAGAACTCTTCCATAAGATTAAAGATCAACGTTCTGTAGAAATTCACTCGAGGCCGAATTTTGAACTTTTTTCCGGACCGGGCCGAGCTTGGGCCGAAATTTTAACTTTCGGGCCGGGCCGGGTCGGGCCAATATTTTTTTCGTTCGAGCCGGGCACGGGCCTGGAAATTTCGGCCCGTGCAGACCTCTACTGTAGAATCTTTCAGACTGTAGAAACAAATTTAAGTTCTGTTAAACATTTGTGTATTTAAACTTGCCAATATAAATATTTAAACTGATTAAAATTACCCAAGGAAAGGAAATACAAGGTTTTGAACATTTTTTAAACACAAATAATTAATATATAAGCATTCAAAAGAAAGAATGGAAATGTAAGGAAAAAAAAATTATTTATTTTATACTGTACGGGGGAAAAAAAAAAAACTATTTTGAATTTAATTATTGAAAATAAAAGTAAGATATTCTTTAGATTAGCAAATAATGCCCATTATTAAATAACGAAATGAAATATATGGACCATACCCTAAATTTAATTTGGAAACATATTACAGTCAGATTTTTTTTTTAATCAGAAAAAACAAAGCCTAAACTTTACTATGCAAATAAGAAAACATGTATCAAATAACATTAAATTCAATAACTCATAGAAATTGCAGTAATTAAGTTATTTAAGTACCACAGCTAAACTTAGTCAGATTTTTTTTCCCTCTTAATTGGTGTAGATTCTCAGAACAAGGCAAATTTTGGTACTTTTCGGTTAGACGGGCACCAGTGTTATATATATATATATCAATATACTGTATATATACATACATATGTACATGTATAATACATCTGTATTTATATAGATCTATGCATATGTAAAAATAAAACACTCATCTGGCTAATTGGAAAGTACCCAAAATTTTTGCATAAGCCATGTGAAAAACATAATTTTTATTTCATAGATTGAAAGTCCAAAGTGTAAACTTTTATTTAAAACAAAAAGAAATTGGAAATTTCATTTGCCTTTTTGTGTGTATATGTAACATGTAAAAATAAAACATGCATCCGGCTAATGGGAAAGTACCCAAAATTTTTGCATAAGACATGCGAAAGACATAATTTATATTTCATAGATGGAAAGCCCAAAGTGTAAACTTTTATTTAAAACAAAAAGAAATTGGAAATTTAATTTGCCTTTTTGTGTACAGCCTTTTTGGTGAAGTCACAAAAATTTGGAAAAATAACCATAACTCTCAACTTTGGCTAATTTTTTTTATCCTAAATATTACAAGTAAATTTTTTAAAAAATTTTTATTAAAATCTGCATCTTTTTATATTCTTACAGTGATATTTTTAAGATGATTCATGTTTTAGATCCAGAGAAACAATTTTTTGAAGATGGAACTGCAATCTCAAAATACAGACTCAGAAATGTGCGATTTGAGAAAACCCCAAGAATTGGATCCCCCCATATCTTACAAACTATGAGGTCTAGGAAGGAAAAATTTCTGATAAAATTATTTCATGATAGAATTAGTGTGTACACAAAGTTTCATCAAAATCCCTGTGGGTCGGGTTTAGAGATGTAAATTTTCCGGAAAAATATAAGTGGCAGAAAAAAACTGGTTTTTTACCGGTTTTTTTCGGAAAAAAACGGAAAAATTGGAAAAATTGATTTTTCATGATTGTTTCTCCCAAATAAATTACATTTTCTTAGAGAATATTAAATAAGAAACCTTTTTCTCCATTTATATGTATTAAATGAAAATTATTTTCACTTTATATTACAAAATAAAAAGAAAGTAGCAAAACCTGCTTTTAAAAGTTTAGTTTTTTTCCCCCACAGTCTAAGAACTTTTATTAAATGCTATTGTTTGTTATATCATATCTCTGTTAAATGATTTTTCAGTTACATGTTTAACTACCAATTGACCTAATGTAAAAACCTGAACCAATATGTCTGCAGTTTGGAATGAAATAAATTATGCATTCCATTTACATAAGTATAGTTTTTAAGTAGATGTTACTAGTTTAAAGAAATTCTTGCAGTTTTGTCATTATTATGAATACCAGTATTCATAAATTCCATTGTTTGTTTAAAAAATGTATATTTTTACATTATTACTTTTTTTTCTTAGAATTATAATTGTCTGAGCGTAGCGAAGTCTTATACTCAGAGTACGTAACGATATTAAAAGTCAAAAAAATTCTTTCGTCAAGCAAATCTCAAAAAGTACTTTTCGGATTTCGATTCTGTTTGTGCCAGAAGATACCTATGAAGGTAATCTGGTGAATGCACCTACTTTTAAAAATTAATTCCAAATAGTTTAAAAGCTATATTAAAAAAAACTGATAAAAAAAGCACAATTTATTTGCATATGTCACAGAAATTTGGTGAGCGTGATTTTAACTGGCTGGATATTTTCGTAGATAACCGAATCATTACATGGAATAAATAGTAATCATTTATGCACTCAGAAATATTGAATGCAATAAAACATTTTAAAATTTAATCATGCAGGAAAATAAAACTGTTATTTTTTTATATTAAAAAAATGTCGTAAAAACTTTGATTTTGAGATTTTGTGTGGTTTGTATCTCTTAGCATTTTTTGATCACTAAAAGAATATTTTATATACTTCGCGTGTGAAAATTAGAAACAATTATGTTTTTAAATAAAAAGTTTCTTTTATGACATCATTTTCCCTTTATATTTATTTTTATTGCATGTTTTCTCTAACTTATATTTTGTTTGTGTGGGGAAGTCAATTCTGGTCACTAATTTTTCGGCACGGATACCACAAGCGCATCAGATTTGGCGCAATTTTTTTCAAAGCCCATTTGGCGAAAACTCCGTTTTCAAATAGCGTTTACATACACATTTTTAAATTATTTTCTATTTTCAAAAAGAACTTAGAGTAAATAAAATAATAATAATTAATAATTATAAAAAGAAATATTTTATATAATTAAGAAATGAAAGTAAATAAACATTTTATGAGTAAACAAACAAATAATAAATAAATAAAGCCGGGTTACCATCTCAGGTAAAATAATGTCGTTTTGACGCCAATTATGTACCCTGGTGCATATGTGACTTCCCATTTTTCATCCATTTCCTGTTGGCATACAACTTTGAAATTTGGAAAATGTATACATACCTGGGAGCAAAACTGGAATTAGACATTGATTTTTTTTTTTTTTTTTTTTTATTCGATCCAAAAAGGAGCAACGGGGGCTATTTTTTAAAGATTTATACAATTTATACTCCATAAAGGAGCCACTTAGCTATTTTAATATACAAGAAGAAGTAAGTGGTATGTAAAAACAATTATAGTATACATAAATAAAATACTTGAGATAATATACTAGAGATATAAGCACCAGGTTTGGCGAGATTTTTTTATGCCAATTAGGCGAAAACATCGTTTTGATTAACAGATATATATAGCTGGTTGGTTGGTTGGTTGATTTTTGACGTCCGATTATCTACGCTAGGGATATAGGACCAGAGGGAGTGCCCTTCGTGGGGGTCTTTCTAAGGGAACCTAACCTGTATTTACGCAAGGTTCGAAGAAAACCACAAAAACTCCGAACGGTTAGGCCGACAGCCGCGATTGGGTTCGAACCCAGCACCTGCCGTCTACCAGTTGAGAGGTCCGAACCTCTCGGCCACTGGTGGGGCCCAGATACATATAGCATGCTATAATAACATGTTATTTATTTATTTCAAAATGAAAAAAAGGAATAAACGAAACATTTTCTGTTATTAAAAAAAAGAAATAACAATCAATAAATGATAATATTTTTAGAACAAACAATTTATTATAACATTTATATGATAACCAGCATGTTAGGCAACTGAACGCCATTTTGGCACCAATTAGGTACCTCGGTGTGTATAGGGCATATATGTGCCCTATTTATTTGTAAAACTGAGCATGAACGTTTACCAAGTGGGTTTTCATAGTCGCTCATAACTTTTTGCAACATAGCGCACCTTTTGAATCCAAAACTGCACAAAAGAAGAAAAAAAACAATATTTGCAGATTTTTTTTTTTCTTTAATGTAATGCACATTTTGTAATCAGTAGGCTCGATAATCAGACCTCGTTTTTTTTGCTTTAAAAGATGATATTTCATACGACGTCTTTTTTGGATTCGTCGCTTTTCCATATTTGATAGTATGCGTCTACTCGTTTTGTAACTTTTTTTGTAACTTTCTTCTTTATTAACAGTGACATTTGGATTTCCTATTTAAATAAAAATTCTTCTAAATACGAAGAATTTTGTTAAAATAAATAAATAAATGAAATGCAGACATATATTGCTCAAAACACAAAACTTTTCCTATTGAGTTAATAAAAATCAGTAAAAACATAATTTTTATGATAATAAAAAGGTGACTTACGTAATAGCATAGCAGAGTCACATATTATGTACGTTATGGATTAAGTATGAATATTTCTCCACCATTTATAAATAACAATAATAATAAAATAAAATGCGGATAGACCAAAGTGTATATTTGACTGAAAACAACAACCATTTTCTAAATGCTTTAAAAAAATGGCCAATGAGAAGTGATATTTTAAAAGTATTATGAAATTAGTTAAAAACCATTTATGTTAAACTAAATGAATACAAGATTTATATTTTTAATGAAATAAATGGGATTTGAAAAATTATTGAAAATTTATCCCCATAGATGTATTAATATTACAATCTGTACCTTGTATGCAAAATGGAACAATTAGCAATTCTTTTTGTACCCGAAAAATGGTCATTTCTTTTTTTAAGGTTGAAAAGTAGATTACGAAATATTCCTATACAGAGATGCCAAGCCCCCGCTTATTGCACAGCAGAATTTTCTTATAGGAAAAGTTATTTTTTAAATCCGCAGAATGTTCCAATTTAACAAAACATTTTCTGTATTAAAATACCGGTATCCAAAATGCCGGAGACTTAGCAGTGTACTTTTTTACGGTACTTTTTTAAATCGGATTCAAATTTAGTGAACAGTGGCATAGCTTGGAGGGGGGGGGGGGGGGGGGGGGGGGGCGTCCGCCTTGGGCGCCGAGGCCTAGGGGTGCCAAATTGAGAGAAATTGTTATATATCTATATTGGGATGGGGGCGCAAAATTTCTTGCTGGCCCCGGGCACCAAAAAACATAGCTACGCCACTGTTAGTGAAGACAACGTTTTTTGGCCAAAAGCAGCTTTTTTCCACATGTATAACTACGATACAATTCCTTGAAGCTGAAATAAAATGTTTTGACTTATGCTATTATTGCTTCCTCTTATTTATTTATTTGAATTTTAAATAAGATGACTCAAAATCGTGTTTTTTAAATGTACGGAAAAAAATTTATTTCAAGAGAAGGCGAAAAGAACAATATTTGGCGATTTATTACCTGTGTTTGGCTAAGTGTCTTACTACCTTGTATTTAATACTCTTCACAATACTTCGCTGTTATATGGACCTAGGCGCTTTTATAAAAAGTTTGATGTAATTTGGGCTTAAGAAAATGAGTTTTTTACTGAATTATACAAATAAATGAAAAATGAATACTAAGAAATACTAAGAAAAGAAAAAAAGAAGCATTATATTGGTCTATGTATACTTAAAAATGCATCTGCTAACACTAATTAGATAATTTATGTGTATATAATAGGAGATAAATAGCTTTTGATTCTGTATTTCTATGCTAAAAAGCATTAATGTCTGTTTTTCGTTATCATTGGGAGTACCTAGCCGATTTTAAAAATAATGTGGGCAAAAAATGTTGGTAACCATCTTTGCTACAAAATATACTATATTTTGCGTAGGAACAATAATTACCATCAATGCACGAGCAAAAATATTTCTAAAATTGAAAAATTTTTGATGTTAATATGACTAAAAATTTAAAATCTTTTTTTTTTTTTTTTTTTTTTTTTTTTTTTTTTTTGGTGGCAACTTTTAAGATGTAATATTCTCGTTATGAACGATTTTTAAAACATTCGACAATTTAATTTCACAAATTAAACATTTTTTTTTTTTTTTAGAAAAAGTTTTAAACCCAATTTATTGAGAATATTGCAATTTTTAGGATACTGTTGGGGTCAGAAACTATAACTTTGGCATCACAAGTAACTTATAAGATGTAAGTGCTCGTTTGGGACAAATTTTTTAAAAAGGATTCCTTAACTCTTATCGACAACCTCATTGCATCCGTGGAAAACAGTTATTCTACATTATAAACTATTCGGACGGATTTCACACCGTATAAAATACACTCCGTTCTCTTCAAACATAATAGTTTATGTTATTTATAGTTTCTCAAATCGGTGCGAAGCTTCTGTTTATGCTCATGACATCGTTTCAAAAAGTTATATTTCCAATATAGGAAAATTTGGTGTTTTATTTTCTGTATTACTTTTAACATTTTGCATATTTCCAATTTTATATCCATGCATGGTTTGCTTTTCCTTTATAAAAATAGTATATGCAACTTTATATATAAAATTTTGTAACTCTATGATTCAATATGCTTTTTTTCATCATATTTTATCACAATGAATGATCAATTAAAGGTAACATCTCATTTTCTTTACTTATCGCAAGTTTTTAAATGTGTATTCTCAGCAATATCGCTCAGACTAATCCCTCTGACAGAAGTCCTAGTTTTATTTCCTTTATAAAATATGTTTAGTTTTGGTATAGCTTTCCAATCTCAACTCAAAAAAGTTTTGATTTAGTTTTATAATCTAAATTCAAACAAAACTAAGTTTTACTTTGGCTTACTCAGATCTGCAACTAAAAAATAACGTAGGGTTTATTGACTGTTAGATTTTTACTCACTTAAACCAGAAAAATATATATATATATTTTTTAAAAGTTTAATTAAATGTAATTTTTTTTCTTTTTACCCTGAAATCTGTTATTCTATTCTTGAGTAAGAAACCATATTCAATAATGTTTCTAGGGATGCACCGAATAGTGATTTTGGCCGAATACCGAATGCCGACTATTTGGCCGACAGATGAACCGAATACCGAATATTTGGCTAGCCGAATAGTAATTGTTGGGCCGAATACCGAATATTCGGCTTTCCAAATACTTTTTATGTTTAAAAATTTAAAGGTGTTAAAATGTTACTTTTTAAAAGAGTTTTACATAATATTTAATAAACGAAATTTACATTTTGATAAACAAGAGCTTTTTATAAGAACATTTAGTATTGAAAAAAATCTGCCTTGAGTTATTTAAGAAGCGCAATTATGAAACTTTAATTAATAAAATTTTCTACGAATCAAAACAAACATCTTAAAATCAAATAATGAAAAAATGGCCGAAGAAAAATTTTACAATGTGATATTGTCCTTTTTAAATAACTCAAGGCAGATTTTTTTCAGTATAAAGTACAAATACTTTCAACTTAATTCTGAATAAAAGCATGTTTGGCTCATAGTTCTTTTCTTATGAATGGTGGTATTTTCCACCCTTCCCATCATATCATATTTTACAGATAAAGCATGTGAGTTGAAATTATGTTATCTTATTCATTGTTAATGTAATAAACGAAAACACAAGTTTTGACCTAGAGTGAGATGAAATACAATGCACTTATGACTCAATAAGTTGATTATGATTATGGTTTCATGAACAAAAATTGTCTGCCTTGATAACTATTACTAATCTCAAAAGTTTTTCCTTTTTTTCTTTTAAAGGACTTTTATTTGGGGAAAAGCAAGAAACAGATTATTTACAAAACAAAATTTAGAAACTTGTATCTGCACATCATTTATTCTTAAGGAGAATCCTAATAAATCACCATTTTAATCCTTCTCATGGTTAATTTTCTTAAGTTATACTTTACAAACAGCAAATAAATAATGTAAAAACATTCTATTTTATTTAAATATGATTTTGTTTCTAATTATTTTAAATATAAATTAAAAAATTGACAATGAAAAGTTTTTAAAAGGTTTTATTAAATATTGGATTCGGCCGAATACTTTGATATTCGGCCATACCGAATATTCGGCAGGCCAAATAGTTTCATATTCGTTACCTTTTCTTTACTCTTCGCAAGTTTTTAAATATATTTTTTCAGCAATATCGCTCCGATTAATCCCTCTGAGGGAAGTCCTAGTTATTTTATGAAGTAAGTTATAGATTACAGAGTTGTACAGAGTATCCCTTGTAAGGGTGATATTTTCTTCAATTATTTTTTTTATGTTTATTATTAAAATTATTTTGTAAATTTATATAACTGTTATTTATTTAACTTTTTTATTCCTATGAATTTAGACAAGTTCCTTTTCATTATTTATTTGTTTCAGGATTTATTTTATATTTATCCCTTTTTATTTTTGTTATCTTCTCCCTAAAAATTATCTTTTTATCCATAGGTACCATTTGTTTTTGTGGGAACAATTGAAAGTATAACAAATGCCAAAATATTATTGGAGTACCATTTGGCTCACTTAAAAGTAAGTATATTTATATTCTTACTATATTTAAAAAATAAATAAATAAAAGTCATTATTTCCTCTTTTACTTTCAAAAGTATTAATTAAAGTAATGTTTTAATAATTTCAGTTGATATGTGGATAAAAAAATGTTTTTTTAAATAAAACTTACTTTTAACTGGTGAAAGAAGAATGAGGTGTAACAAATGGATTGTATAGTGAAGGCCACAAAAATGTTCCTTGGATTATTATTTTTACTACTGTTATATGAACAATGTTTTCCCTTTTCCGGTACATGCACATAATAAGATAAAGAAACCATCATAGCTTTTGAGAATCTACACTAATAAAAGAGTTTTGCTCTGTATGTGTGCATGCAATAGCTAGGCAATCTATGGCATGTACAAAGCTGAAAACTTTAGTGAAGATATTCCAAAGCCTCTTCTAAATTACCTGAGGCTCAGAATTTAAAAAAATTTAATAATATCTGGGATATTAATTTTCTCAAAACCACAAATTGACTAAAATCAGACCCTGATACAAGGGTAGTGCATGCTATTTTGAAATTCAGGCTGGTGGTTCAAAACAAAATTTTTTTTTATTTTCTAGGAAAAGAGAAAAAAAAAGTAATTTGTAGTTTAAAGTGAAATAAATGTACTTGCTCTTTTTAAAGAGGACCCTGTCTTAAATTCTATCAATATTACAAACTAAAAAAATTCACAATCAGATAGGTGTGTGTGTGTGTGGGGGGGGGGGGGGGGGGGATATTCCAGTACTCCTGTCAAAAAGTTATTAAAAACAATTTATAAAACTATTCTTATTTCCATTGTAGGGCCGCCAGTTGGTCCCTATTTTTTTAACTTGGTCCCTAAAAGTCCCTTTTTTCATTAAGAGGTCCCTAAAAGTCCCTTTTTTAAAAGTCTATATTGTCTAAATTAATATTTTTCTGAGATTTATCAAAATTTATCATGAAAATTTAGATTTGTTGAAAATTTAATGCCTTAGATGGCAGCACATAACTGGTCATAGTAGAAGAAAGGACCAATAATAGCACATTTTGAAAAAGAATTAAGAACCAATAATATTCTTAGGTTACAACACAACATCTTGTGACTTGTAGAAACTTTTTCTTATTTTAGCTAAGGATAGGTGTTCCTGCTCCTTTTGAAAAGCAAAAACGAACTGTTCCAACAAACCTGGAACATATTATGTGATGTTGGAATGAATAAATAACAAAGGAAGACCTGTTTTTTTTTATATACCTGGGACTGCTGTTGTAGAACTAGACACAGCATTGATTGATAATTGGTTTTGAAGACTAAAAAAGGATCTTTTCTCTTCTCCCTATTTTACTAAAGAGAAAGTTGTAGATAATACTCATGGGGGGAATTTAAAATAGGGATGCACAACCTGTGGCCTGCGAAGGGTTAGCATTTGGTCAGTGAATTTTGTCAATTTATAATTAGAAAATATTTCAATTTTTGTGCATAGGTCGAAAAAAAAAATTGCCAATTTGCCAAAGAAAAATTGAAAATTTCATCAGCCACCTAAGAATTGTAAATTTCCTTGATCTGGAATGAAAAAATCACGAATTTTATTAATGGAGTATGAAAAAATAGCGAACTTTATTGGTGAGGCACGGAAAAAATCATTATTTTTGTCCATCAGGCACCTGGAAAATTATGTATTTGTTTGATTGGATATGGAAAATTGCTCATATCATTAATCAGGCAAGAAAAAAAGTGTTTGTTTGTCAGTTTATCGTGCGGAAAAAAAAAAAAAAAAAAAAAAAAAGGCGAATTTTTTTTGATTGGGCGCAGGAAAATCTGAAATTATCATTAGTAGGATGTGGAAAAATCGTGAGGTTTGTCTATCTACTTCCAAAAAATTGCTAATTTTGTTAATTGAGCCAGAGAAAATCGCAAATATAGTAAATCAGGCATGGAAAAATCTCTAATTTTGTCAATCTGGAACAAAAAAATCCCAAATTTCATTGATAAGGGCACAGGAAAATCATGAAATTTGTCTATGATGTGTTGTCTATGAAAAATTGTTTTGCAGCCGATCAACGAAATTTCCAATCATGAGGGAGGAGGGGGGGTGAAATAATATGATTTTAGACTACTTAGAAACTATTTAGATAAACAAAATACTCCTTAGAAACTCCTTAAATTGTATTACGGTTTTACATGTAAACAATATTGCTCCCAGGAAAAAATCACGATTATAAAACGCACGGTGAACCCCTTATGCACATCATTCATCAAAAGCACAGCAGTGATTGGTTAGGATCATACTAATAGCCACCAAAGTGAAAAGAATGATCCAGACACACCTCTAAGCTTCTAATTTGAAGAAGTGATTACACTGTTTAATTCCTTCACAGCTAGATATACAACTTTGATTTCTTCTTCATAATATGATTCATCAGCCTCAATTTTGCTGATAATGGTGGATTCAGGGATGATTCTCATCTGAAATTTCCGAAAATTTAAGGCATCCTCTTCCGAAAATTTGAAATTGGGTTATGAGTTCCGCATTAGTTGCCAATTTGTACTGTTTTGCACGTAGAAAAAACAGTCACGGAGAAATGCAAATTTTGTTGTATATTACTTAATGTAATATACAAAGTATTTAAAGATTTGCAGAGCAACTTATATAGCAGAAACGCTCATGCTGGTTCCCGAACCACAATTAAATGAAAAAGGAGTTTAAAAGTTAATGTAAGTTAAACTGCAAAAGAAAAGCAAATTAATGTGTGGTGATATAAAAGATTACAAACCAAATTTAAAATCTAACATAATATTTATTTATTGAAGTCTTAAAACATAATAAAATAAAAGATAAAAAAAAAAAGAAATATTTATCAATTAACTTTATAACAATAACAACATAACTTATCTGTGACTTCATGACATGAAAAACAAACATTTGAAGAAAAATCAAAAACGTTCGGAAGCTCATAGTAAAACGTATCTTCAAAAGAAATGATACTTCTATCGGGGAAGCATTCGCTGATTCATTTATTGCACTTTCTCCGTGAAATACCATCAACGAAGTTAATGACCTTTGACGACTCTGAAAAACACATCTGGTCAAAGACCAATGACTCGTTTTTCCCTTCAATCGACTTGATACTAGGCATTAAAGACGTCGGACAAAAAAAGTAAAACTTTAAAGTTCAAGACGATAAATATGCCATTAATAAAAAAATGTTTCGTTGAAAAACCTTAATGCAAAACCCTGATAGAAAACTATTTAGCTACCACTTAACATGACCGGCATAATCAATCATGCCACACACATGTTGTAAAAATAGAAACAGTGGCCAAGCCTACCGACACATCTCAAAGGAATAATCGAAAACTGATTAACTCAGCAACTCGCGATCTTTATATACGCTGATCATTTACACGAGTAACCGTTAACTACAAAAACAGCGATTCGAAATCTATTTATTTTATGAATCTCATTAAGAGTAAGAATGATGTAAGAGTATCAGGATGATGCAACAACTGACTGACGACGTCAAAGATCAGACACCTATCGCTATCTCGTAACGGCCGTGTGTACTATGATCAGATAATGAAAGGAATTGAAACTAGATTTTGAAAGGCTTGTAAACAGATGGATGAAATACGGCAGCTGAAAGATAATATATTCTAGAGAACTATTTAAAGAAATTTGAAGGAATAAAGATTAAAGTTAGATATAATTTATTTTAATTAAAGATAAACTATTTTTAATAAAAACTATATTTTTAATTTAATTTTAATTTCAGCAAAAGAAACTTCATTTTTGTTTAATAAACTTTAGGAAACTTTATAGTACTTTAGGAATAAGATTTTAAAAAGAAACTATTATGGAAGTGTTGACATTTGCACAGTGACAAGAACCAAAATAGAGGAAACAGACAACAAATTTCGTGAAAGGATCGCCAAAAAAGCACACATTTCATCAGTATTTCGTGGAAAAATGACGATTTCGTCAATGTTTTTGTCAACGAACTTTGTCAAAAGATTGCTGAAAAGCACGAATTTCCTGTATGAATCGCAGTCAAAAAGGTAATTTCACCAAATATCACAGTTAAAATGCTAATTTCATCTGAAGACCACGGGAAAACGTCAATTTCGTGTAAATATAATGCCGATTTCGTTAAAAGATCTTGGGGAAAAGACACCATTTTCGATAAAAGATCGCTTACAAATATTTTGTCAAAATATCATTGAAAAAAAAAATGCTAATTTCATCAAAAGATCATGGAAAAAACGACGATTTCGTCAAAAGATTGTGGGGATAAAACGGCGTTTTTGAGAAAAGATCTCACAAAAATGCAAATTTTGTCTAAAAATCATTGAAAAAAACATCGATTTCATAAAAAAGAAACATGAGAAAATGCCGATTTGGACAAAAGATCGCAATAAATCGCCGATTTTGCTAAAATATTGCAGATAAATCGCTAATTTTGTCTGAAGATCGTGGGAAAGCGTCGATTTTGTCTGAAGATCGCAGATACCCCCTCTCGCGGGATCCCTGCAGAATTGGGGCTGTGCAAGTGCATGCCATATAAATAACAACAAAAGTTGCAAGTCCTTAAAATTGACTCTTTGGATTTTTTATGTATTCCTTGGATTTTTTCTTCCCAATTCTGTATAAACCCTGTGAATGTGCCGGGTTGCACTCCGCCCTGAAACATAAGCCTGTGCAGTGTTTCAAGCTTCAGCCTAGCACATGTAGACTTCTAATTGGAGATACACCAAAAATTTGACTTCATTTTTGGTGAAAATGCTGCAGAAAATTTGGCTGGGCTGAAACTTGGTGGAAACTATCTGAATTGCAGTAATTTTGCCTCTTCCTTTGGAAATTGTCAACATCACTTGTTGATTTGAGCTGTTTCTGCTCGAATGAGACACTCTTTATTTATTGCAATGAACTTTATTGTTTATGATTATCTGTCATGACTGACTCAAGACATGGGATCAAATTAAACACATATAATGATTTTCACCTGCTCATTAAAAGCTTCACAGGTAATAGAAATTTTTTTAGTTTGAAACTCCAAAAGTATTTTGAATGCTGTATCTACCATTTTATGTTGTTGATGGATTAATTACATTTCATTTTATATGAAAATAAAAAGTTTTTGTCAGAGGCACAGAGAGTCAGCCAGCCAATTTGGGATAAGAAGATAGATTATTTAAACAAGGGCACTATTTCAAAAAATTCATAGGGAGCCAAGGAGGTGGCAAAGTCTTTTGGGAGGAAATAAGCAAATATTTATTTAAGTATACCTCTTAACTATATTTAAATTTCTTCAAAAAAAAAAAATATATATATATATATATATATATATATATATATATAAATTGGTTAATAAAAAAAAAAAAAAAAAAACTTTTAAGTAGTTTATTTCAATGAAAATATTAAATAACTGAAAAGATGTGCAAATTCAAAAATTAAATATTCATTATTGAATCTGTACTTCATTATGGATTACATTGTTAATTAAATATTAATAAATGCTTATGATTATTGGTTGCCATAAAGTAATAAAAGATAAAAGTAGTATTATTATTCATGTTTTATTTTTGTTTGAAGCTTATGCACTGCACACTCATACATATTTTTGTATGTTTGTTAGAAATGTGCCTTTATACACACATAATTTATTAATAATCATGCATATTCATGTATGTCTTAATAACTTTTGAGCATTTTCATTTTCATTTGCGGCCAAAAATAGAAAGGTTACTGAAGTTCGGTTTTGGTTTCTTTTTCTGTCTTAAAAATCTGTTTGAATCAATCCTTATTCTCATTTAGGTTAGGAACTTGGTACCCCCGTCGGGGACACTGTGCCCCTCGAATTAAAAAAAAAGGTCAGGTTTTAAACTTCCTTTGTATTATGTTCATATTGCATCTTTCTATTGTTTTTTACAATAAAAATAGGGTTATTTGTAGTCAGGACAGTCATTTTCACTCACCATGTATCAAAAGAGATTCAAGCAATTTTGGGACAAAAATAAATAAATGTTTGTAATTAAAATATTGTTACTGTAAATTTCTTTAACTGTTGTCATAATAGCTAATTTGTTTTTGTAATTTCAGGAAGTAGAAAAACTACGGCAAGAAAAATTAGAAATTGACCAGCAGCTAAGGAATCAAGTAGGATCTGTACAGAACTTTCCAGTTCCTCGTCGGCCTGGCCCTGAAAGAAATTACAATTCTGAAGGAGACTCAGGCAGAGGTAGGGGAGGTGGTCCTCCTCGAGGGCGGGGGCGAGGAGGAGGTCCTGGTCCTGTGCGGCGATGGGGGACTGACACTCGCTTTAACAATAGCACCAGCAACCATCCTGCAACACTGAGTGATTATATAGGAAATGCAGATAAACGTGGTGGACACAACTCCTATCAAAGAGGGGGAGTCAGTAGAGGTAGAGAGCGTGGTGGAGGTGGTGGTGGGGAAAACAGCTCTCGCAATTTGCCAAATAGGAAATGACCTCTTTTGCTAGCACCAGCAGAAGTTTTAAGACTCTCATACCTTATCTTGGAACTGGGCAGCATTTTCTAAATAGTGCTGTTTGCATTTTGACTTGGACTAACCTAAGTTTCACAATTGTTGGCCAGATGTTATTAAATATGAAAAAAACAAAAAACAAAATTGATTTATCAAGAAATGTCCCACTCACTTATGTCCATACCTCCTGAAATGTCTCTTGAAGCTAAGAATTGAGTAATTGAAAAGTGTATGATCACTTATATAGAGCATGAGCTCCCTTTTACAGCAGCAGGCAGTAGTTATCAGTGCACTTAAGGCTCGGTTGGGAGTGAGATATTGACCTCTGCTGCAGTTATTAAAATCGAGCGGAGAGGAATTTACTAACAGAAGCAATATACTATTGCCTATGCATCTTTCTTCAAAATGAAATCTCATAAATCTTCTATAACTGGTTCTGCCAATAAATTCACAATAGCCATTTAATTCAGCTAAATTCACTTCTGTTTGGTGACAGCATCTTTCTGATATTGCTTTATGCTGTTTGTTACATTTTTTATTTTCTTTCCTCGTTTATCATATTTTGCGTAACTCTTAACACTTTAAAAGTATGTGTATTTAAAAAAAATTAGTGTAGTGAAAAATTCTTAAAAAATTTATTTATAGCTATTAATTGGAAATTATGTAAGCAGCAAGTTACAGCAAATAACATTTTCCTATATTGATATAGTTTTCTGATTTCCTTTGGCTTTCAATTTGGAAAAGCCTGAATTTTAGTGCACTCTAACCTGAGTTTTGAAAATTGAACCTCATTGAATTTTTTATTTTTGTGTAATAATTCATGAATTGATTCACATTTCTTCTGGATTTCTTTTGATTGGAGACAAAGCCTGTAAATATGTGCTTTTGGCTTTGTAGAGGGAATTCTTTTTTAGACTTTGTCAATTGAAACTCTTTTTGTGTTTTCTAAAACAAGTAATGGCAGAGATAGTCCTTGAGCATGACATCTTTCCATTTTGACAACTTTCCAGTGAAGATTGATAGCTTGCATGATATTGCAGGAGAAACACAATAATGCAGTTTAAGAAGACTTGTGTATGAAGATGTTCATGATGGCTCTTCTACTACAGCATTTTTCACGAGGGTATTCAGAGTTACTCGATTATTCAAATCTACTTGATTGCGACACACCAAAGCAGATGATGAGCTCTGCAACGATAAAGCCAGGATCCGATTCGAGAGTATTACTTATTTCACTATTGTGACATGGACTTATAGTCACCCACTAGACATACAGCAAGTTTTTCCTGTCCCGGAAGTGTCATGTAATCCAGGAACTGTGATATCCTAATATTTGGGGTATTATGACCTATGCAAAAATTCTATGCAAAAGGGAGTCTAGAAATAGAGTAAGAAACGAAGTTCTGTGTACAAAAAGAAGATAGTCAGGAACAAAACTCCAAATTGTGAGTTTGAGTCTCTGATGTCTTCTCATTTCTACATTGTTTGCTTTTATATTGAAAAAAAAAAAAGTAATGTTCCTCAGGTTGTAATAAAGCTGCCATGTTGGAAATTTTGTCTACATTTCTTTTCCTTATATTATGGTTTTTTTTTTCCTTTTCACTTCATATCAACTATATTGGTATTTTTCAATCATGTCACAAATACTTTCTCTGATAATAGGCCAGAACCGTAGCTAAGGGGGCGTTATGGGCGGCTCAGCCCTCGCTAAAATATTTTGAGCCCCCCCCTGGAAAAGATTCCAAGATCACTCAATAAATTTCTGTTCTGAAAATTCAAATGAAATTCTGTTCAAAAATCTAATTTAGTTTTGAAATTCTTTTACAGTTTTGCAGAATTACTCAATTGTATCTAAAACAAGTAATTTAACACTCCCTCATTCTATTTGTACGTATGAAGCTAACATGATGTTTAATTTTGCACCAGTTATACACTCAAAATTATCATTATCATATACTTTTCTTACTATAAAATGAAGTTAATAAAACAGTTTAATAAGAAACATAGTACCTACAGTGTAAATATGATCAATAAAAACCTTGTGTGGAAAACTATAATAATTAAAATCCAATGTTTGAACACGCAATAATTAGAAACACTGAATAGATGTATACGTTTTGCAAGTATCAGGACTCGCTTCCTCAGTGTCCAAGCGGTAAAAATGTTTTAAATCAAAAACCCCTCAACTATCAGCAAGTTAGAAACCCAAATGATTGCAAACATAGATCAAAAATACCATCAAGCTTCAGTAATCAAAAGATGGTATTTTGGTTTACAGTTGAGGGGATTTTTATTTTAATCATTTTTACCGCTTGGACACTGAGGAAGCGAGTCCTAGTACTCGCGAAACATATACGTGTTAAGTGTTTCTAATTATTATGTGTTCAAACATTAAATTTTAATGATTATAGTGTAAATATGCACTAATCTATCTTTCTGTGTCAGATAAAGAGAAAAAAAAATTATAACCCCCCCCCCCCCCCATAGATCACTTCTAGCTACGGCCCTGTAATAGGCATGTCTAACACATGGCTTGCCAAACCATTTCCCCTGTGTTTAATTCATGTTTGTTGCAGAAAATATGCTTTTCAGGGACACAGTTCCACTGTCTGTAAAAGCAGTGTTGCTAAGTTGGAGAATTATTATATGCAAGATGTCTATTACCATTTCAGAATAGTAATCTTTTTATTTATTTATAGACATTCTGTAATAAAATATAAGAAAAGATTTACTATTCTTGGGGGACAAACAAAGAAGGAAAATTGTGCTGTCTATTTGAATGAATCTCTCTTTGTATCTGAAATACATCCCTATCTCTTCCACTAATTACTTGAAGATTGCTGTCTTAAATTTTCAATTTATATTTTTTATAGATTTTTAAAATAGAGAAAACATTCAATAACAGGAACTTAACTCTTAGGAGTTTTTAAAGTAATTTCCTCCAAGATCAATGTTCTTTTGTAGGTGAATTTTTCAAAGATCAAATGTCGCAAGCCATCCATATCTATAAATAGGTGAGAAATATTTTTATAGTTCATCAATCTCATTTTCGGGATGAAAATGACACCCATATAAATTTTTTAGGTTAAAATACAGTAGAGACCCTTAAATCTGCACAACTTTGGATCAGAGGTTGTAAAGTAAAGTAATAAACTAAAATAATAAAAAATAAGATAATTTTTAAAATATTAAAAGCAAAGATCAAGTAAATAACCAATAATGTATAATTATTCATTATAAAGATTGGATGCATTTTTCGTAAATTATTCAATGAAACCTGCCTCATAAAGGTACACTACTAATTCATATCTAAATCATAAAATAAAGATGTTTTATTTCAAGTTTAGCCAGGCTTAATAACCAAGAAAGGTTTATTAATATATAAATGTATTTGTTAAAAAGATTGTGATTACCAGTGATATCAGTAATATCTTTAACCTTTTCAGAAATTAATTTATTCTTCCTTCATGAAAAAACATAAATTCAGTAATATTAACAAAAATTACATATTAAAAATGTATGGAATTGATATAAAAATGGAAAAGTGAAATTTTGTCACTATATCTCAGCTAAAAGTTTCATTGTTTACATCTGTAAATTATATGTGAATTTTATAGAATTGTTGATTTTAAGGTTGCATATTTGAGGGAGTCTTCTGTATTGCCAAGAGTCACACATAGCAAGATAAGAAGAATAGGTTTGATGTTTTTTTGCTCAAGAAATTCGAGAAGATGCATTGTCATGGGGAAACAAGAATCTCCTAACATTCACCTCTTGAAAAATTTCTGTAAAATCTTACAAGGGGATCACCAAATGTAATGCATGATGGTTTTGAAGTGCCACATATACTCGTGTATAAGTCGAAGAATTTTAGTCAAAATTTGAAAGTTGAAAATGAGGGGGGGGGGGGGGGGTCGACTTATACAGATTGTTGGCAAGTTTTTTGTGCAATCATATATGGATCTAGGTTGGAGAAAGAGATAAAAGCGGACAATGGTCATTTCCTTGGGATTTAAAAAAAAAAAAAAAATAGTCTGTATTTGTTCTGTCCCCATTTTCACTTGGGATAGAATCTCTTTGAACAGAGTTGCCAAGTCACTGGCTTGTTATACACCACAATAACCTTAGAGAAAATTGAGTTAGTTTAAATTGTCGAAATGTTCCAATTAAATAAAGCAACATTTTCTGTCTTAAAATATTGGTATTTAAAAAGCTGGAGAAAGCTTTGCTTCAATACAGTGACCACATTCTTTTCAACATTTTAATCCCCTTGTAGTTACACTTGAGAATGCTTCTTGATATTTCTCCTAAAAGTGCTACAATTCAAAGATGTGTTAGATTTTAATAGTTTAAGAAATTGTTTCCCTTGTAAATAACATTTGAAAAAAAAAATTAAAAGTTTTTTTTAAGTATCGTTAAATTTATATGAATAGGTTTAAAATTGTTTAAATAGTTATTCTTCAGTTTTACATAATTATCAAGACTTAAAATGTTGAATTAAAAGAAAAGTTTGGAAGAACGTAAAAACATAAATTTACTAATTTAATGAAAATTTATTTATTTATTTTTAATCCTCAATTACAAATCCTTTTCAGAATACAGTGAAACCTTTCTAGGAAGGCCACCCATTAAACCATAAAAAATGGGTCTTTCAGAGAGGTGTGTAACTTATGTTAATTAGGATGAGCGGAGCGAATCCTCTACTAGTCCACTCAAATTACAATTTGTCGTACGCTTTACAAAAAAACTATTCAATATTTTAACTTCAAATTAAACACAAAAATAAATTATGATCTGTAGATTTGCAGAATATAATTTTTTTTACAGTAAAACGTCAAAAAAATTATTATTTTAATTAATTTATTTTACATGCATTTCCAATACGGACGCATTTTAGCAAATAAATAAAAAATGAAATGCGTATATTTTCAGAAAAAAAAAGTTTAAATCATGGAGTAAATAATTATAGATAGAATCATGATTAATTTATTAAATAAAACGTTTTCATTATCCCGCAAAATCGTTTGCACGCTTAAACATTTTAAAAGAATTGTATTATGGATTTTTTTTTTTTTTTTTTTTTTTTGTAAACTGGCAACAAAATAATTGTAAACAAATAAAATTAATTCTTAAATTTGTTATATAAATGAAAAATTAAAAGATCTGCGTGAAGTTGTTGGTTCAAGCTCTTTATAAATATTTTTGCGAAGGTCATATTGTGGCTAAATAATATCGACTCATTAATCAGAAGGATTTATAGAAAAATAAGACTTTAATAAGTTCGCAAACACAACAATAATTATTCGTGAAAACGTCACTGCGAGAATGAGAGAGCGCTTCGTTAAAAGGTAATTCCATTAATTGTGTTGCCATTCGCAGAAAGTAAAAAGTTCTCCCACGCGGAGAGAATTACAGCAATTCTCATCCGCTAACATGTATATAAACGAAGAAATTAAAATAAAATGTTTTACAGCTAAAAATTCATACTATCAATGAAATCAGATTTCAAATGTTTTTTCCAGAAAATAGGATTTTGAAGAAATAACTTTCTTCAAGCTTTCTTCAAATATATTATTCTAAAATAGCTATCAAAGATTATCAGATGTTGATTACAAAGATTGGAAATATGCATATTTCAAACAATTAAAAAACACCAGTGGCTACTTGAAATTGTAAAAACATCTTTAAAAGAGCTTTTAGTTGAAAATTTAAAAAAAAAATTTGTAAAAGTTTGCTTCGAAAATATCTTATTATGCCAGTTTTACATCATAAATAAAAAATTAAAATGCGCCAAAACATAAAATAACGTTTTTGTTTAATAAAGATGCAAAAATAATAATAATAAAAAAAATATTGTTACTTTCAAATATCTGTTTTATAAAATAATGCTTCGCGAATCCAAACAAAGCATGGCTTTTGCTAGTATATAATGTTAATATACACTATATGGCCAAAAATGACCGTCCACTTGCGATTTTAGACATTTGTTAAATATCTAGAAAAATACATGAGGACCTATCATGAAGCTCTAAGTGTGTAAATATAATAGTACAAGTCATATTAAAAAAAATCTTCCACGGAAGATTTTTTCCCGAAACTTTGTAGGGGACCATCAACAAATTAAAAATGAATGAATATCTTTTGGATAACCCTGTCAAAACTAATGTAGCAATGTAGATTTTGATTAAGTGGCTTATTGTAATAAACTGTGTTCATTTTTATGTTGATAGCATTTATACTCATAGAAAAAATAAGGTTTTTATAAAAACAGTCTCAAATTTTTCTAGGATTTTTGCTTATAATTTGCAGAGTTCTTAGTATAAATATAAAATATTATTTTCTGAAAATATGACAAACAACATTGCACACAATATCCTGTAATCAGAATTAAAAAATAATAAAAATTGTATTAAAAATGAGTAGGTTTATTAAATAATTTTTCACTGTGCATGCATCAATTATATAAAAATTTCATTTGCATATTATGTTAGCTAAACGTATAGAGCAACGTTTGTGAAAGTCTCAAAATCATAGCTTGGAAATTCTGAAAATAATCGTCAATGGAATAAGTTGAAAATCCGTTATTCCCAAAATGAAGTAATAACAAGAAGGCATTCATTGATTAATAGCAATATAGAATACACAATATGGGACATACTACTACATTTGGATAAAACCTTTCATTTTTTTGCTTCATTTTGGGAATAACGAATTTTCAATTTATTCTATTGACGATTATTTTCAGAATTTTCAAGCTATGATTTTGAGACTTTCGCAAAAGTTGTTCTATACATTTAGCTAACATAATATGCAAATGGAAATTTTAATATCATACCTACTCATTTTTCATACAATTTTTATTATTTTTTAATTCTAATGACAGGGCATTGTATAATGTTGTTTGTCTTTTTTTCAGAAAAGAATATTATTTTATATTAAGAACTCTGCAAATTATAAGCAAAAATCTTGGAAAAATTTGTAACCGTTTTTATAAAATCCTTAAGTTTTCTACGAATATACATGCTATCGACATAAAAACCCTCCTCCTGTTCAGTAATGCAAACTTTTATTATTCAGTAAAAAGTCTATTCAAATCAAAACTAGGTAATTTCTGACATATTTGTGAAAGCATGTTTAATCTCGAGAAATTTGCGAGTATACTTATTCAGAAAATATGTGATTAAAAAGTGTTTTGTGTTTTTAAATAAAACTTTCAAAAAATTCAATGAAATTCAGCATTTGAAAATAAATTTCAGGATGTGACTGCCAATTGCTCCCTCATGACAACATTTTTGTGGCTGTCAAGTCCTAAAAATGATCATAAAATGCTAACTTAACAACATTTCTAAATTATTATTATTATTATTGCATTTATAAGAAAATGAGAAACATTTTGATTTCTTCACATCGGAATGAAATCTGTGTAATTTATATGGGTGATTCTCCAGTAAGTGGGTAATTTCTGTCCCTTAGAGTTGGTTACATGCTGTTTTTTTGTCATTCACATAGTTTTTTTAAGCATAAAATGTATATTGTAATGTATTTCTACAATTTCAAATAGTATTTTCGAGAAAATAACTGTAAATTTTACTGTAATAGTATTTTAAACATTCAATTTGTCACTTCTGTCCTTTGTCCCTCATCTCATGTACTGATCTTCTGGAACAATTTTAAGTGTAATGACAAACTGTTTTTAACAACTTTACCACCCAAAATAAAAATTTATACTCCAAAGTACATAATAAAGTATTTTTATCGTAAACTAAAAATAGTTTTACTTTTATTCAGAGTCGGAGAAATGTTGTCCCCTAGTTTTTATGTCACTACTGTCCTCTTGTAAAAAACTGCTAAAGTGACCACCAGGTGGCCAGATAAAATTTGGTGAACAGGTATATTTAGTAAAAGGAGCCATCTTAATTGCCCAGAAAAACACATGGCACAATTCTAAGTACTTCAAAAATAGTTACAAGCTACAAAATGGATAGAAAGGTAAGGATATGTTTATTAGTTGTCACTACTGTCCCTTACTTAAACTGTCCTTGTTATTGTTTTTATTTATTTATTATTTTGTCATAATATAACATACTTTTGCTTAGTACAAAATATCATATTGCAGTCTTACTAAACCTAACTTACTATGTACACAGAAGCAATATTCTTAATTTTGTCACTTATGTCCCCTTTTAAATTATTTATTTGAGGACTGAATCTCCGAAGCAGATATTAATGGCATAGTGAACTTAAAGCTAATGGATACAGTGATATCATCTATTCCAAATCTATTAAAATTGCACCAGCTCATTTGGAATAAGTTTGAAAATGTTAAACGTTAAACTTTAACTGCGTTTTTTAAGCTGTTACACATGTACACACATGAAAAATGTCACCATTACTGTTCAGACTATTATTTGTAAACTTATCTCCCTGTTTTAAGGGTATGCCCAATGATTATAAAGATATTGAAGTGTCACCTCTTAGTTCTGAAAGTGAGCATATTTGTGTAGGAACTTGGGTTGCAGTTGTATAGGATGAAAATTACAGTCGAGCCTCTATATAACGAAATCCATCGTTCCAGTAAAAAATTCGTTATATAGAGAAATTCGATGTGTAGAGTATGATGTTAAAAATAGTATTTAATGTGTAAATTTTGAACAAATATTATTTTTTATCTTTTTAATTAAGAATTTGAAATGTTTAAAAGTATATATTAACCTAACATTTTATTTCTTACTTATTTAAGCAGTTTCAAAAAAGAGAAAAGACGTTTATTTGAAAGCTTAATGAAAATCAAATGAGGAAGACTTACATAAATTTCAGAGGAAGAAATCTGTAGTTTTTTGTTGTTTTGATTTTAAAATTACAATTGTTACGCTCTCAAAAAAAAAAAATTCTCAAATTTTAGCAAGGAATGAAAAATTGTAGTTGATATTTTCCTCTATTTGAAGGTCTCTCTTATGTGCTCTCATTGATTCCTCTCTTATATGTGTAACAATTCAATTGACTGTGTTTTAAGAAGGATGTTGAAAGGTGTGTGGGAGGTGGGATGAACTTGTTAGATTTAAAGAATAAGGAGAGAAGTAATATTTATTTAAAAAAAAAAACCTCTCCACTGAACGATAAATCAAAAAAAAGTGATGGAAAATTGATTCCATATGATTTCGAAGCTTTTTTAAAACTGAATAAATTAAGATCAATTTATGAAAAAATTCGTTATATGGAGATAGATATTTCGCTATATAGAGTCTGTTTTTAATGTAATCATGCGAAAAGGGGACCGTTCTTACTAAAAATTCGTTATATGGAGAAATTCGATGTATGGAGTTTCGTTATATAGAGGTTCGACTGTATTTCCTGATGAGTTTTTTTTTTTTTTTTATTTAGAATTATTATTTTAAATTTTTATAAACATATTTTATTTTTTCATATTACTTATTACAACATTTGTTTTTAACAGATTTAACTGAAGAAATTAATGATTACATCCTTAAAATAAACTTCATGTTTAGGAATGGAACCAATTCTAATGGCAAAATACACCAGATATCCAGGATGTTCCAAAGAATGAAATTTTGTGTGCTATAGATATTCCCCCTCGACCAGTTACTTCAAGATGTTTTGCTATATAGACGAATTATATCATATAAATTTTTAAATTAGCAGTATCTCTCGTAGTTAAACATTTTTTTTTAACTAAAACTTTTGTCCAAATAAATTCACTTTTTTACTCATTAACTTATTGTTGGTTATTTTTTTTTCAAAAAGATTATTCGAATTTTAAAATGGTGAAAAAATAATAGATGTTAAATAATTTATAATTGTTAAAATGTCCAAAACTAAAAAGTTTTGAAAGTATATCACTTCTGCCCATGTAAATGTTACTCCTGTCCCCTTATTATTAAAACTTAAAAAATATTCAGATTTATCACAGATGATATATTAAACATATTTTTTTACTATAAAAAGATACACTTTAATAAAATGCACATTTTTCAAATAAATTTTATTAAAATCCTGGTTTATAAAGTAAACAACTATCTTGGGGACAGTAGTGACATCATGGAGGAATGAGATAGATGGAGGTGATGTAAGGCTCAAAAAAGGTTTGCAATATGAATCCATTTATCGCTCAAATTTTAATGTTCCAAACAAAAGGATGTGGAAGAAATTTTGTATTATAATACGAATTGAAAGAAATGAATTACAACTGAAGCATATTTTAAGAAGAAATAGCAAATTTTTAAAATGGTCTTTGTTCTATTATTATTTATTAAAATAAATGTCGCTTTTAAAATAAAAGAAATTGGAAAATTAGCATTTATTAAATATCAAATTGAAATTAAATTAGATATTGAAAACATTTGTTACGAATTAAAAATTGTATTACTAAAAGATTCCTTCTTTAATTCAATTTTAAAAACAGTGTCTCACAAAAGTGATGGGACACTTGTGCTTTATAAAAAGAAACTGCAATAAAATAAATAAACAAACATGTGCAAAAATTTTTTGGGTGTATTTCATATTTAAAGTTAGTAACAATTATTACATAACATACATTTTGTCAAAATATTAAAATATTAATTTAGTAAAAACACAATTGTTCAGAACGGAGCAAAAAATGGCTCACATAAGTGATGGGACACTTACTTTTCCATCAAATATTTATCCAAAAATTTTACTTTTTAAAAGGTTTTAATATTTTGTTGATTTCCTTTTACTTTTAAAACATGATTTAATCTTTTTGGGATGGATTCGACTAATTTTTTTGTGATTTCTGGAGTGATTTTACCCCATTCTTCTTGAAGCACCGATTTTAGTTGTTGTTTTGAAGAAATGGTGTGTTTGCAAATTCTTGATTCCAATTTTTGCCAAATATTCTTTATGGGATTTAAGTCTGGAGATTGTGGTGGTGTTTTTATTATTTCAGGACAGTTATATAGCAGCCAGAGTCTAACGTTCAGAGCAGCGTGCTTGGGGTCCTGGTAGAATTTAAAATCATTATGAAGGTTCAATTTTCATGCTGAAGATTTCAAATTTTGCTTTAAAATATCAATATACTTGTACTGATCCATTATACTGTCAATAAAAACAAGATTACCAACTCCAGTGGACGACATACACCCCCATACCATAACTCCTTCTCCACCATGTTTTACTGTTGGTACCAAGTTCTGTTTGCGAAATTCTTCCCTGGGTTTTCTCCACACCAAGATTCTACCGTCAGAACTAAATATATTAAATTTACTCTCATCAGCAAATATAGCTTTATTCCAGTAATCAGAATTCTTATTTATGTTGGATTTTGCGAAAACTAGTCTGAGTTTTCTATTCTTTTCACTTACGAAGAATTTTTTCCTGGCTACTCTACTGTGATATCCAGCAGATCGAATTACCCTTCTAATAGTCTCAGGATTAACAATTATTCCATATAATGCTTGTAAATCAGCAGCAACTTTTGAAGCCCTATTTCTTGGATTTTTTTTTAATATTTCGAACGATAATTCGCTTTATTCCATTGGATAGCTTTGATGGTCGGCCAGGTCTTCTTTTATCTTGAATCATATGATTCTTTTTATATCGTTTAATGATATTGAAAACTGTTGAACGACTCAAGTTAACCGTTTCAGCAGTTTTTCTAATAGATTTTCCACGTTCAATATGCAAATTAATAACTAATTTTCGAATTTCAGGCGAAGTTTCTTTTCATTTAGCATTCATGGCTACACAGAGCTAAAAAACACAAAAATTCCAAAACAAACTGGAGAGAAATACTGCAGACGATTTTATAAATTATTGCCAGTTGCTTTTAAATAAAAATAAAACCCCAAAAAATATTTTTATTGCTTATTTCAGACGATTTTTGTTGCATATATAATGGTGTCCCATCACTTATGTGAGCTTTTTTTTGCTCCGTTCTAAACATTTGTATTTTTATTAAATTAATGTTTTAATATTTTGACAAAATGTATGTTATGTAATAATCTTTACTAAATTTAAGTATGAGACACACCCACAAAAAATATGTACATGTTTTTTTAATTTATTTGATTAGTTTCCTTTTGTAAAGCACAAGTGTCCCATCACTTATGTGAGACACTGTATATAATAACGTAGATGGAAAATGTCTATGACTTAATAATTGCATGTAAATAAATTTTTAAAATATAATGATGAAAACATTCTTTTAAAATCATGTATGAAAACTTAAGTAATAAATATTAATCTAAAATATAGATTTCTGACTGCAGACGATTTTAAGATATTAATAAAAGAATGTTATATTTTCAAGCAAAACGTTAAAATAATTTTCTATATTGATATTTAAAACACATATGATAAAATAATTAATAAATTCTTACCGGTGAAGCGATAGATTAGTTCTTTTTTTAAAAAAATACCGGTTTAAACCTGTTTCAATTGATAGGCGTGTCAAAGTACGTGGTTTTGTTTGTACTTAATGTATTGTTACAATTTTAGAATCACTCCCAATTGATAATACTTCCCCTCCACCTATCTCATTCCTCCATGAGTGACATTAATTACAAAATTGATTTATAAAATGTTTTTTTATAGTGCCTAAAATTTATGCTGGAATGTTGTATGTTACTCAGTAACCTATGCTGTATCTATTTATTAAAAAATATTGGTTAAAATTTTATTTTTATTTTTCACTAAGACAAAGAATGAAATTATCCATTTATTGGAGAATTACCCATATATTTTTAGAAATACTAATGCAATTTTTTTTATTTATGACTGAAAATAAATTAGCGAAAGTATAAGAAAACTCGGAACTTTCAATTTAAGAATGATCTTCAATATAATAATTGATCATGAAGTGATGTGACCCCTCCCCCCTTTTCCAAAGAAAAAGTATCACGATCCCCTCTGAATTGAAGACTGGATCTGCCCTTTCATAAGATGGACGATGCTTTACCAATAAATGTTTTTTTTTTTAAAAATTCATTGTTGAGCCTTCTTTAATTGAATACTTTGCTTGACATAAATATAAATCGCATTTTGTTTTATTATTTGATGCTTCAGAAAAATATGCCCACAGTTTACTTGTTTTTCTTTCCATAATAAAATAAAAATGAATCAACAAGCCCAAACATGATTCGTACAGATACCGTTATTTTATATATGAAATATCAGTATTTTTTAATTAAAAAATTAAATCTAGTTCAAACGCGCAAAATTTCGTCGACTTTAAGGATAGATTTTCTATATAGTCTAAGAGCCCGTGAATGGCAGACCTTCGTTATTTTATAAAAGTTGAAACTTTCTCAGCGCAGTCTTCCAACAGAGATAGGAACAATGGGTAATTATGAAATTTGGATCATGGTGGCTTTGGCAGTGACCAGGGCAACTTACTTTCAAAATAGCAACTTACTTTTGTCATTTTATAAAGCGTAATTTTTTTATATTTCATTTGGAATGATATTAGAAATCACGTCCTCCATGGGCAGACACTTCCTATAGTTCCTTCCCTTGGCAGACACCACTAAACTTCAATAATATGAAATTCTACTTTCGTCATTTTATAAAAGCTGAATTTTATATGTGTTACTTGGGTGACTACCAGAAGATATTTCCTCAGTTGGCAGACAGTTTTGGTGGTTCTAACCCCCGCCAGACAGACATATACGGCGGCTTCTCAATACACTAGAGTCTGTATAGCTCGGGCGCGAAACAGACATTTTCCCCGTTTTCCCTTGGCTCGGAAATTGGCGACATTTATTTGAGGTTGTTGCATGCAATTCTACGCTTGTTGTCATTTTGAAAAAAGATCACAATAAAAGAAAAAAAATGTAATTTAACAAATTAGAACGATTATTTGGAAAATGATATTTTCAAAGACTTAAAAAGGAATTCTATACTTAATAATAATATTAAACATCATTTTTAGGATGACCATAACGAGCCATATATTACGTATGCCATGCTTTAAACATTAATATTCCTAGACCATAAAAACAGTAGTTTATTGTTATATAACTTTAACTGTTTAAAATGTGCGTTTTCGTTTGTGTGTAAAATGTGCAAATTCGTTTGAAATTTTTATGACAATTTGTTTTCAAATTATTACTATTATTTAAAGTTTTTATTACTTTTTGTCATTGTGGCAACAGAAGTAAACAATTTTATTTTTGGACATTAAACATGGACCAATCAGAAAACGAAAAAAAATACGGAATTCAACCAATAAAAACATTCAGATATACTTCGAATTTCCGAATTCTCTACCGAGGATAACAACTATTTTCCAAATTACTAAAAATCAGTTATTTATTTATGAGTATTAATGAACGTTAGCTTCGAATTCTCTCCAAGCTTGGAAACACTTATCGCCAATGTTTAAATCTTTTTATATATTTAAAAATATCGCCAAATTTGAAGACAAAAATTAGAAATCATAAATATTGCCGATTTGGCTATAGGTTACTAATTTGGCGCAATTCTCATTCAGATTCAGTATTTACGAAATTTCTTTTTATAGGGTTCGTAGCATTTCATCTTCATAAAATTTCAGTAAAATTTTAATGAGATAAAAATCAAGCATAAGAATTTTTATTAACTCATCTAATCGAGTCGCAAAAAAAGCTATATTTAACAAAAACAACGAATATGAAAGCTATATCCTCCCCCTGGCATATGCCGAAATTGCTGTTTTATTATGTACTTATTTATCAATAGAAAAATTGCATGTTTATGATGTTATTGATTATGATTTCCATTTTGATACTTGTTTTAAAAATAAATGAAATACGTTAGAAAATAATGTTTAGGTATTTTATGAGGGTCAATCCATTTCAAGTGGTCCAGAAAATATTTTTTTGGTCGCTCGACCATTTTTAAAAAATCTGAAATTTTTTTTACAACTACCCTAACATGACGGAAGTTCAAAATGACCGTTCTTTTAATTTTACTATTTTTTGTTTGTGCATGGCGGCCATCTTTGTTTCATCGTGTGCAGCGATTTTCTCAGATACTAGGATACACAAAATTGTAAATTTCTCGTCTTCTATTTTACCAATTGAAATGGGGTTTGCAGCATTTTGTTCAGAATAAAATAGGCTAAATATACAGTGATAGAAAAATTTTGAAAAATAAATTTTTACAGGTGAAATTTTAGCACAAAATGTACGATTTTTTCCAAAATCTATCCGTTTGCAAGAGGAAAATTTACATGCAAGAGCAACTGTCAACCTTACACAATTTTTTCTACAAATAGGTCAAAAGTACGTGTACTCATACACCAAGTCCCAGATCTGGGAGTTAATTTCTCTTTGCGAAAGAAATTCCGAAATTCGTCAAAAATTTCAAAAATCGCCCTTTTTAGGCTTTGATATCTCTGGTGGGGCACGAGATAAAAATCTGAAATTTTGGCCTGTGATATTATTGTGTAGTAGCGTTATGTACAAAAAATTTCAAGAAGGAGATTTGACTACAAGCTGAGATATGACATGGAAAATATGTGAAGACAATACTGTCAAACTATTGTAAACCTACTATGTAATTGTTCAACAAGGCTGTCAACCTTGCACAATTTTTTCTACAAATAGGTCAGAAGTGTGTGTACTCATACACCAAGTCCCATATCTGGGAAATGATTTCTCTTTCCGAAAAAAATTCCGAAATTCGTCGAAAGTTTCAAAAATCGCACTTTTTAGGCTTTGATATCTCTGGTGGAGCACGAGATAAAAATCTGAAATTCTGGCCTTTGATAGTATTATGTAGTAGTATTATGTACAAAAAATTTCAAGAAGGAGATTTGACTACAAGCTGAGATACGGTAATTAAAAAATGTTAAGAAATGCTATTACGAATACATTAGGAGAAATGAGATTAGTCTCTTTTATTACAATATTTACACGGAAAATATCGTTTGTTGAAAACAGTTAAATAATAAGCATTTAATTTACAAAATACTATATATGCTCAACAAAGATCTTAACAATATTTACGAGAGATGTTATGAGTTCGACCAGTTACTGTTGTCAGTCCATCAGGCTGTTCTTTCTAAAAATTTTATTTGAAGCCCCCCAAGTCTTGTCATCCCTTGTTAGCTTGAATGAAATTCTCTACGTTTAATAATTGAAGCCATGTCAACTCGATCAGTTGCAATTCATTGTCTGTAATTTACTTTTCCTGAAATGTGTTCCGAGTAAAATTGTTGCAATAGCATTTCTAGTAGATTTGTTCATCTGGACAAATAGTGTATTGGCTTAGCATACATTCTGAATTGTTTAAATCACATAGAAGCATTTGAAAAAGATATTTGTAACTAACATTTAACTTTGTACCATAAATAATTAATTTAAAATTTTGGAGGTATGAACAATTACATAGTATGTTACAATAGTTTGGCAGTATTGTTTTCACATATTGTCCATGTCATATCTCAGCTTGTAGTCAAATCTCCTTCTTGAAATTTTTTGTACATAACACTACTACACAATACTATCAAAGGCCAGAATTTCAGATTTTTATCTCGTGCTCCACCAGAGATATCAAAGCCTAAAAAGTGCGATTTTTGAAATTTTAGACGAATTTCGGAATTTTTTTCGCAAAGAGAAATCATTTCCCAGATCTGGGACTTGGTGTATGAGTACACACACTTCTAACCTATTTGTAGAAAAAAATGTGAAAGGTTGACAGTCTTGTTGAACAATTACATAGTAGGTTTATAATAGTTTGGTAGTATTGTTTTCACATATTTTCCATGTCATATCTCAGCTTGTCGTCAAATCTCCTCCTTGAAATTTTTTGTACATAGCGCTACTACACGATAATATCATAGGCCAAAATTTCAGATTTTTATCTCGTGCCCCACCAGAGATATCAAAGCCTAAAAAGTGCGATTTTTGAAATTTTTGATGAATTTCGGAATGTTTTTCGCAAAGAGAAATTAACTCCCAGATCTGAGACTTGGTGTATGAGTACACGCACTTTTGACTTATTTGTAGAAAAAATTTTGTAAGGTTGACAGTTTCCCTTGCATGAAAATTTTCCTCTTGCAAACGGATAGATTTTGGAAAAAATCGTACATTTTGTGCTAAAATTTTCCCTGTAAAAATTTATTTTTCAAAATTTTTCTTACACTGTATATTTAGCCTATTTTATTCTGAACAAAATGCTGTAAACCCCATTTTAATTGGGAAAGTAGAAGACGAGATATTTACAATTTTGTATATCCTAGTATCTGAGAAAATCGCAGCACACGATGAAACAAAGATGGTCGCCATGCACAAACAAAAAATAGTAGAATTAAAATAACGGTCATTTTGAACTTCCATCATGTTAGGGTTGTTGTACAAAAAATTTCAGATTTTTTAAAAATAGTCGAGCGACCAGTGCTGGACCACTTGAAATGGATTGACCCATGAACTTTATTTTTATTATTTGGAAAATAGTTGTTATAGTCGTTGAGCCAGAAGCCAAAATTAGGGTTTTTGGTTTCATCTCCGGGGACTTGGTGATATATACATTTTTGGATTCACAATGATCCAAGGAGTTGATTTTATGATGATACTATTAAATTTGTGGTAGCTTATAGACGCCATATTGAAAAGATGAGCGCCATCTAGCGTACATAGATACAAATGTTTTTGCCATTATTACATAATTAAATATTAATGAAAAATGCAGAGAATAAATATTATTGAACATACAACATTATACAAATTATATGTTTGATAAGATTTCATTTTAATATGATTATTAGCATTTTTAATTGGATAAACCGACAAAAAGACATTTGCGATTAAAGAAAGTCGAAATCTTGTTTTGCATTTTAATGCATATTATTTTCTGAAAATAAGACTCAGCAATTCACGGAAAAAGGCCCCACCAGTGGCCGAGAGGTTCTGACCTCAAACTGGTAGACGGTAGGTGCTGGGTTCGAACCCAATCGCGACCGTCGGCCTAACCGTTCGGAGTTTTCCGTGGTTTTCTCCGAACCTTGCGTAAATACGGGTTAGGTTCCCTTAGAAAGACCCCCACGGAGGGCATCCCACCTCTTAGGGCCTATATCCCATAGTGTAGATAATTGGCCGACATACATACAACAACAACAGCATCAAGGAAAAAGTAGTACAGGTAAAACTATTGTACTTAATCTGTTAAGAATTAACCCTTTCGGGACCACGGATACATATATGCAACTTCAAAACGTGCCTTCATTGCTTGTTCTTTATACCATTTAAAAAGTAAAATTTTTCTTATTTAATTAAGATATTCTCTTGTTTGCTAAACTAAATTTAATTGTTTGAAAAAAAGTCATGCGAATTGAATAAAATTCTTGTAAAAAATGCTGGTAATAAGCAAAAGTATAATAAATTGCAGAAATCTTAGTCTTCTGCACTACTATCATGATTGGTTTACATTCCTGTATCCAAATAACTTCTATCTTCATAGAACAGTTATTTCTATGTTCTGCATATGCTTGAACATGAGGTTATTAAATAAACATGCAGATGATAATGTGGCCCATGTTCTTGATCAAGAATATGATACCAGTTTCAAAGCAGCTTCATGAGCAAGAAGACTGCCATTCCACTGGATCTCTAGATAGCCTTTTCCCTCACTATTTGTTCTAAAACCCAACCATATTTATCTGGCGATGGAAGATTAGAATTAGCATGTAGACTCTTCTTCTGAACAAGAACGTGGTAATTGACTCGCATTACCTATAGGTAGAGTGTATTACTACGTGTCTGAAAGCAATGCAACTCCACAGTTTCCTTATTTTACAGAAAAAATATATAGAATTTAGCCCAATTCCTTGATGTCTGATTACTTTTGCTTTCAATAATAGACATTGCAAACTTACGAGTCATTTCAAGCTGTCTCTTTATTTTCTCTGATAAATCAGCTTCAGTATCAAACGCCTTAAGCGCATCTTGAAATTTTGAGGTCTGATTCAACATTTTCCCTTGCCTGCAAAAACACTTATTGTATCGCACCTGACAGTGAATGTATTTCAAGTGATGCATTACTAGAGATGGGAAATAAGAGTTATTTTTGGTTAACAGGCTACGATGTTACATACTTGCACAAGTAACAGGTTCCAACAACCTGTTATTTTTATAACATGTATCTAATGGCATCCTGTCAAAAAATGTTTTATTTAGAAGACTTTTAACAAATTGTCTGAAATAATTTTGGGACGTGAGTATAGACGTTTTTTGATCAGATGAATCAACACCATTAAAATCAGTTTTTGGTTAAAATGTTAATTTTTACAGGACAAAACTTACCTAGTTATACTACTTTTTAATTTCAAGCATTTTCAGGTTTTCTGGCACTAAAAACACGTTTTCCATTTATGGTAACTAAAACGTCAAAAATTCATAAAATTCTAAGCATAATAACTCAGTAAGTTTTAGCGGTAGATGAATACATTTTTACTGTTTTAAGGATGTTAGTCACTCAGCGGCTGAATTCCTCTCGGTAATGTTAAATCTATTGGGGTTTGATGCATCCTTATATTCAAAATATCTCCTTAAGAAATTAATATTTGTAACTCCCTTGTTTAGTGATCTCTCAAAAGATGTCACTTTTTTTTGGGGGGGGGGGGTCAAAATATTTCTAAAATTCATACTCAATTTAATATATTATGTTTAAAAAATAGCGAATTACGCGTACAAATTCAACAATTCTAATAGAATTATAGATAGATTTAAGAAATATTTTGAAAACTTAGAAAAAAAGAGACATTCTTTAAAAAGAGAATACTGATTTTTTTATTATTATTTTTTTAAATATTAATTCGTCAAGGAGATGTTTTGAATATAAGAATACATTAAACGCCCATATACTTAACATTACGGAATGAAATTCGACCCCTGACTGTAGCACCCTTTATGATTAGAACTTAGAACATATTTTTTTTTTTTTTTTTTTTTTTTGAATAAAGCTTACAGGATCCAGACATTGTAATTTTTTTATATTTCTTAACTATTTAAAAGCATGTATATTAACGTAAATTGGGTTTTAAATGATGCATAATAAAATCTTAAAATTTTTTTTAAAGTTGAAGTATTTTCTTCTTATTATTATTATTTCTTAAGGATTTAAGTAACAGCTTTTTAAAGAAAAATCGATTTTTTATGATACAGAGCAAATATTGAAACAGTTTTGTAATGGGACATTTGTAACAGTTTTGTAATCTCTAAAATTAAAGTCTTAAAAATTAGCTTTTTGTAAACGAAAAGAAAAGACGTGCTACATAAAAAATAAACAGTGCTTTAACCCTTTGGGGACGAGCGACACGTATACGTGCCGCAAATAGGCTTAAGAATCCACGTTTGTGACCACCACTAAAATTATACCGTAAATTTTGCCTTACAGTAAAGCATCGTTTATACGACGATCACTTACACGACGTTTTAATGTAGTCCCGATTCATTCATATTCATTTTAATGTAAAAATATATCTTTTATACGACGCCCAAAATCGTTTATACGTCGATTTTTTGATTTTGTATAGGTTTATTATTATTTTTTTTGTGTTTGTGTGTATTTTACGAACAAGCGGAAGTTGGCAGCTATGAATGACACCAAAAAGCGTGTTTAAATGCACTCCACATTTTAAAAATATGGGCTGGTGTTCGATTAGTCTGAAAAATCAGCTTACGTGTAACAGATTACACTGGAAGGGGTCATTCTTTTTTCGGGGATGGTCAGCTTTCCCGACCTGTTTTAAGTTGCAAATAGACTATCCTTCTAACTGTTATTAGTATTGGCAACTTTTAGTTGGCCACGCGGGGTTTTTTATCTTTGACTTTAAATGGAAAGGAAATTATGTACTACAAATGAGGAACCTTTCGGTAAAACATAAATAAAGGTACGCATATTTAAATTGCTTACTAATTCCCCCCCTCCTCTTCCCGTTTTTTGGTTATTGGTTTATTTTGGTTTGTTTAATTTACAAATTCATGCAAATCATCACGTTAAACATTAAAATTAAGTGAAAACAAAATTAATTCTAGTTTTGGAAGTGAAAATCGATTATACGTCGTTATTGTTTATACGACGTTTTATGATAGTCCCTTCGACGTCGTATAAACGATGCTCCACTGTATTTAATCGGAGCATTTTCTGGGTTTAATGAGTAACAAATTTCTGTTTTTAAAAACCTGTGACAAAACATTAAAAATTTCGTAAAATGCTCACAAAGGCTTCGCAAAGGGTTAACAACATGTAAAAAAAGAAATTTGAAAAAAAGAATTTGTAGAAAAAGAAATTTGAATTTCGATTTCATTACAGCTATATTTATCAACGCCTATCCAATGATAATCCAAAAGAACCTGAAAATGTTATTTATAAGCTTTTCATTAAAAGCAATTCATCCAAACGGATTTTTATTACTTTTTCAAATTAATTACAATTGTAGTCGCGCAAATAATGCGGTGATAATTTCTTCCTATTTTTTACAATGAAAAAAAAATCGCAGAAATATAAAAAAAACTCCTTACTCTGATTTCCTAAAAACACAGCCTTAAGAAACTAATAAATAAATAAATAATAAAAGCATATTCCTCCCCCCCCCCCCCCCAAAAAAAAAAAAAAATCTAGCGTCACACACACACACACACACAAAAAGAAAAACAAACTTCTCAAACTCCATTAGCATTATCCCTTATAAATTTTTAAAATCAAAAAATCGTCGCTACCTGGTCAAAAGTACAACAAAAACAAAATTATCCCCTTCCTCTGATTCCCTTTAAACAATCAAAGTCAAAGAAAGCACCACATGGACAAAAATGGCTGGCGAAATTAACTCTGCCAATGGAACGAAATCGAAATTAATCCCATCCTTTGATATCCATCATTAAAAAACACCTTTGATAGTTTTATTTATACCAATGAATCCCGTCTACTAAAATGATTCCATGCAACGCTATTCTGCACAACAAATTATAACATTTCAACTTATATGAATGTGATGTGTTTTTTCTTCCTACTGAATAAAAAGAGTTGCAGTATTAGTTGTATTAGAATTAACTGTAATGAATACATGGAGTTTTTCAGAACATTTTTTAACAGTCGCACAGTGGGGCAGGAAGCCTCCAAAGTTGGCAAAAAATAAAATTTACTTTGAACACAAAAAGCACATTACGGATTCTTTTGTAGAAGAAAAGTAGTAAAATTTTAAACTTTTACATAAGCTAAATAGTAATTTATTATTTAATTTACAAACCTTTTTCAATATTTTTTGTAGAAAAATGAGTCAAAAACAAGAATTTAAGATAGTTTTATACTAATTAGATATTTATAAATCATCCATAATATTGCATTAAAAAATGTAAACATAATTAGTAATTTTAATTATTCTCAAGCAAACCTTATAATGAATATTAGCGACTCGTTTTGAAGGATTGGATCAACCTTTCTCAGGCAAAATGTACGTATTACTATAAAGACAGCAAAAGAAAAATTGTTTCTGTTGTTTTAGTGCTAACACACACTTTTTGTTTTCCTGTTTTTCAGATCTTAAACTCATACATGTCACGTACACTAACGAATATGTAGAACTAGAATTGTATAACCGTTTTACTCTTGATATTTTTGATCGTCCAGAACAAATTCAGACGGAATATGAAGATGGGCACGTTTGCTTTTCATTGACGCTTCTGTTTGTTTTTCAAATCGAGGAAATGAAAGCGATTTGCCAAGCCACTCTTTGTTAATTCTAAAGCATTTCCCTTGTTTCGCCAGGCTTTTGCTCATCGGAATTTATATTAAACTTTAAAACATTTAATCTTCTTTTCATTTAAACTACTTGTTCGTAGTTTCTCCGATTATGGAGCTCTTATACCATAAAATCACATTACTTTTCAAAAGTTTTTTGTTTAAACGTTCCATGATAGTTAGTTTCATTTAAATACATTGTTTTGTGATAAACAATGCATTAAAATTCGTATTTAACAAAGGAAATATTTATAATCATGTTTGGCACACCCGTACAATAACAAAAATTTAAGGATGATTAGCTATAAAAATGACCATATAATTAAAAAAGTGGCAAAAAGGAGCAAGATTTTCTGGCATATTTGTCCTTTTAAAACTCATACTTAGTAGAAAAAATTATAATTAACACTTAACTCGCCTTAACTCATAACTAAAACCTACAATGTTTGTAGATAGTGTTAATTTTTTTTTTATAAATTTCACCACTATATATTCTAAGCGTCTGTATATCTATAAAAATCGTATTAAAACAAATTGAAAGTTAATGAATTATTGTTACATACTTGTAGTTAAAGGTTCCATAGTCAAAAAAAATTATTTTTTAATTATTATAGCGAAATTAACAAACGAATGTTGAAACAAAATTATTGATTTTTTTTTCACTTATTACCAAAGCACAATATGCAGTTTAACTTCTTTCTCTAGTGACGATCAAAATAACTTTGCGCAAATTTTAATACTAGGAAGATGTGTACTGACATCTGCTCTATTAAAGTGACGTATGTCGGTAGTTCAAAATAAAATTTCATTTTTTTGATTTTTGCCAGTTTTGAAGGCTTTTTGCCCCACTGTGAGTCGTAGCGTTTTTTTTTTTTTTTTCCTTTTTTGGCGAACGGCCAGGTGTTTGTTTGCTAATGAGTTGGACTTTGATTGGGTGTTTGGATAGGGCTATTCTGCGTGGATGATACTTTCTAGACACTGAAAGCTGATAAGGACACGAAAGGTTTGTGACTGTTGATCACGATTTCTTTCGTTTTGCTTAGGCGCGTCGTAATAAGCGTTTTAAAAGAGAAGTTTTTTTTTTATTTTCAAAATATATTTTAAAGATCTTTTTACATTAATATCGAAAACAAATTTTGGAAATTTTATTGTTATTATAATTTTAATATGTATTTTTTAAACAGTTCTTTTAGCTTTTTTTTCCTTCTTTTTAACATACTTTGCAGGTAATGCGTTCCAAATTTAACAGGGACTTCAAGTTAACCTGTTACTAAATAATGCACCATAAAAGAATAACGTTGTTATTTATCCTAATACGATAAATAATGCCCATCTCTATGCATTACATATCTCTTTACCTAGTCCATGCAATTTCGCTCATACTGTAGTACTTTTCTTTACCCTGTCTTTGGATCCAAATTTCACAAATATTAATCCTTCCCAGTTTTTCAAATCGTTTTCTAAAGAAAACATTGTAGAGATAATAATAATACTTCTAAATCCATACGTAATAACATGATGTACGCGAAATATAAGTTGTGTATGTCCTCTTCTTGGAAGAAGGTCAATTTATTAGATTCTTCAACTAGTTATTTCGTGATTTTATAAAAAAAATTTCTGTAGATAACTTACAGCATTCGTGTATTCAACTATTTCAGATAATGTTCATTCTGTAATTCTTGAGAATTGAAATGCATAAGTTATGTATTGTTCTCCTCATCACATAAAATCTGCTTCCATTTTCGTACTGTTTGTCCAGGAGTATATAACTTTTATAACATATCCAATAGCTCATATTTTTCATTAATTTCTTTTTATTGATAACTGTTGTATGTATCAAATACAACATCTATCCTTTTAGAGGAAGTATAATCTTGTATTACTTTAGAAAACAAAATCTTTAAAAATTATTCAAATGAATGTAGCTCCTATGATTGCTTTAAACAAAGCACATTACGTCATTTATATTAACAACAGCATTGCATTCTTTCAGCAGTCGCAATTTTGTCATGACATCCGCCAGTTTGATTTTTCAATTTTTCGTATTGAACCATCAAGTGCTGCTAAGGATCACAGAAGAAGCCCTAAATGGTAGGAAAAGATAGTTCTCATTTCAAATTCTTTCCCTCCGCAATAATCATCATCTGAGCAAATAGATTTCCTTTTGTCTTAAAAACAAATTCTGATTTATTTAACTTTAAATTCGCTTTCTTCTTCAAGTCAGAAAATGTGTTTAGGTTTTTTATCTTCGGAGGTCAGAAAAATCCTTCTGCCTTTGAATCGTCAGACAGATATTCTCTTTTGAATGTTTGGTATGTTTCTTCACCCATCTCATGAACTTTGACCATTCTTCGACAATTTCTGGATTTGTAATTACTCTAACTGACACTATTACTCTGTCTTTATTTATCTATTCATTGATAACCATGTTCTGTAACTATCAGATATCACGTTTGTTTTTTTGGATCTTGCAAAGACTGATCTGGATGTAGAACAGATTTTTCTGAAGAACTGATTTTGGTTTTTTCACGTATCATCAAAAATATCTCTTAACTGCGGCAGATCTTTGAACGAATTTTGTTGTAGCTTTTGACCCGTACTCGCCTTTAGTTATTGTTTTTTTAATCGTCCTGTTAATTTAGCGGCATTAAAAACAAGAAAATCTTACCTATCATTGTGTTCATCGGTAATTTTCAAATATGGTGTCTATTACTTATTCTATTTTTGAAAATATCATGGATAAATGTCATGTTGTTTCTGATGTTGTGGTGAATCCAAAAATGTATGGTTTAATAAGTTCACTGATATGAAAATACACGATCTTCTGAATCAACGACGGCGGCCATTTTCCAGAATGGCTCCCATAAGCTACCTTGGTTTTAAAAACATGGATAAATGTCATTCTGATGTTGTGGTGAATCCAAAAATGTATGTATAATTTTATAAGTCATCTGACATGAAACCACACGAGCCCCTAGCTCAACGGCGGCCGCCATTTTTCAGTATGGCATCCATTAGCTATTCTGATTTTTAAAATATCATGGATAATTCTCATTATGATCTTGTCGTGAATCCAAAACAGTATGATTTAACAAGTCCACTTTCATGAAGCCACAAGAGTCCCTGCCTCAACGACGGCAGCCATTTTCCAATATGGCAGATGGCGCCCATAAACTACCCTAGTATTGAATGTATCTTGGACAAATGATATGCTGATGTTGTGGTGAATCCAAAAATATATTGTTTACCAAGTCTGCTGACATAAAATCATATGACCGCTTAACTCAACGACGGCGGCCATTTTCCAATATGGCGGCCGAAAGCTACCCTCGTTTTGAAAGTATCATGGATAAATGAGGTGCTGTTGTTATGGTGAATCCAAAAATATATAGTTTATCAAGTCCCCAGAGATGAAACCACACAAGTACCTGGCTCAACGACTGTTATCCTCGGTAGGGAATTGGGAAATCCGAAGTATATCTGAATGTTTTTATTGGTTGAATTCCGCATTTTTTTTCGTTTTCTGATTGGTCCATGTTTAATGTCCAAAAATTGTTTACTTCTGTTGCCACAATGACAAAAAAGTAAAAAAACCTTAAATAATAATAATAATTTGAAAACAAACTGTCATAAAAATTACAAACGAATTTTATTTAAAAGTGCATTTTTTTTTCTCTATGCAACGGTATAAAAATTTAAAATGTGCAATGTTTAGAAGTTTAAAAATTTGCAGTTCAAAAAATTGTAAAACTGAAATTTCATTTAAAATTTTTATAAGATGGGTCCAGGAATATTAATGTTTAATCCATGTCATACGTAATAGGAGGCAGTCAGCCTTATTAACTCCATCAAATAAAAATGCACATTTTAAACAGTTAAAGTTATATAACAATAAACTACTGTTTTTATGGTCTAGGAATATTAATGTTTAATGCATGGCGTACGTAATATATGGCTCGTTATGGTCATCCTAAAAATGATGTTTAATATTATTATTAAGTATAGAATTCCTTTTTAAGTCTTTAAAATTTTAGGCTCTGAAAATATCATTTTCCAAATAATCGTTCTAATTTGTTAAATTACATTTTTTTTCTTTCATTGTGATCTTTTTTCAAAATGACAACAAGCGTAGAATTACATGCAACAACCTCAAATAAATGTCGCCAATTTCCGAGCCAAGGGAAAACGGGGAAAATGTCTGTTTCACGCCCGGGCTATACAGAGACTCTAGTGTATTGAGAAGCCGCCGTATATGTCTGTCTGGCGGGGGTTAGAACCACCAAAACTGTCTGCCAACTGAGGAAATATCTTCTGGTAGTCACCCAAGTAACATATATAAAATTCAGCTTTTATAAAATGACGAAAGTAGAATTTCATATTATTGAAGTTTATTGGTGTCTGCCAAGGGAAGGAATCATAGGAAGTGTCTGCCAATGGAGGACGTGATTTCTAATATCATTCCAAAGGAAATATAAAAAAATTACGCTTTATAAAATGACGAAAGTAAGTTGCTATTTTGAAAGTAAGTTGCCCTGGTCACTGCCAAAGCCACCATGATCCAAATTTCATAATTACCCATCGTTCCTACCTCTGTTGGAAGACTGCGCTGAGAAAGTTTCAGCTTTTATAAAATAACGAAGGTCTGCTATTCATGGGCTCTTGCTCTAATAAGAAAATACTGGTACAAAAAAAATTCGTGGTCGTGAAATTCCAGGACCTATACTAACCCTGTCATACGAAATCCAAATCATTTGAGATTTGAAAATTACTGATACAAACAGAATGATACACATACACTGATTTGGAAACAATTGACGCCGAATTGTCCGAGTTCGAACACAATTTCGCATCTTTTACCGCACTCGACTGTCTGGCTGTATTCATGAATTGTACAGACGTAAGCAGCGTTTGAAGTAGAGATGGGGAATATAGTTAATTTTGATTAACAGGTTTCATTGTTACATTTTTGCACAGGTTCCGAAAACCTGTTATTTTTATATCATACGAGGGTTGCTACTTATATTTCTGGTCTTGGCAACAAGGAGTGTTATTAGGCTATCGCTGACGATTTCAATTGAAAATTTGATATTTTTAACCATAAATTCACCAGAACGATTTGCCATTTTAGCTCGATTTGTGTTATTTGCAGTAAATTGAAAAATTCATCTTGCGCAAAAAATATAATTGACCCGCGAACATTTTCGTGCGATCATTTTTCATAACTTTCAACGTGGATTGTCAAGATAATAATATTTCCATGAACTTAATTTTTTTTAAAAACGATGAAGCACCATCCTTAAGTACTGTAAAAAACTGGTATAACGAATTCATTCGTGTTCAATGTTCACTTCAGGACGCATTTTGTGAAGGTCTGCCAAAATCGATTGTTGTGTTAGAAAATAGCGATATTGTGCCTGCACTGATAAAGCAAGATCTTCATGTGACATACCATGAGATTGGGAAATCTTTGGATATTAGTATGAGAAGCATCAATAAGATATTGCGTAAACATTTGGTAGTAAAAAAAAAATATTTGTTTTCGTTGGAGCCCGCAAAATCTAAGAAACGCTCAAAAGAAAGGTTGTGCCAATTTAGGCAAGAAAATGTTAAACAAATACGTTCAAGATCCATCAAAAGTTGTGTATAACATTTACTCAGATGACGAATATGGACCTATGCATATGAGCGGGAAACAAAGCAGCAATCGAGTGTTATGGGTCTTCCTAGATGAGCCAAATCCAACAAAAGTTGTTTGAGGAAGAAGCGCATCGAAGCAAATAGTTGCCTGTTTCTTTGACATTAGCGATCTCTTGGCGACAGTAGCATTAGAGCTACGCAAGATAGTCAATTCTGAATGATACTCGACCATTTATTTGCCTGAAGTCTTTGGAGAAATTCGAAAAAAACAGAATAACAGGCCAATAATTTTTTACCATGGCAATTGTGAGCTCTCACACATCGGCTCAAACAAAGGAATTTCTGAAAGGCCAAAACATCGAATTGATGGGTCATCAGCTATAGAGCCTTGATTTGTCACCCAATAACATTTTTTATTCCCACACATCAAAAATAAATTACGTAGATAATTATTTTCGACGCCCGAAGAAGCGATTGTTACATTTAAAACGCATGTTTGGAGTTACCTCCATTGGAGTAGAAACAGTGCTTCGAAAATTGTTTTAAACGGATGTAAAAGTGTATTGATCTTCATAAAGAATACTATGAAAAGCAATAAATTCAATATTGATCATAAATATTTGTGTTTTCATTACTAGGCCAGAAATATAAATAGCAACCCTCGTATAACTAATCAATGCGTATGATGTCAACGGATGTTTTAATTAGAAGACAGTTATTCAAAATGCTTGAAATACTTTTTGGATGCAATTTTAGACGCAGTTTTTCTTTGAAATGAATTTACACCATTAAATTAGTTTGTGGTTAAAAACTTTAATTCTGCAAAGCAAAAATTTATCTAATTATGATAGTATAAATTTCATTCCTTTTTAGCGTTTCTTTTTCTTTTATTAGTATTATTATTTTCACTAAAAACACATTTTCCATTGCTGTGATTAAAACATTGAAAATTCATAAAATTGAAAGTATCCTAACTCAGTAAATTTTGGTCATATAAGAATCAATTTTTGCTGTTTACTTGTTAGAACATGGAGAAACATTTTCTAAATGAAACTTATGATGGAGCCGAGACATTGTATAAAATTCGAATTTCTTAACCATTTAAAAATGCATTTTTTTAACATAAATCGATTTTTAAAATAATGCAGAATAAAATGTAAAAATTTTTTGTAACTCTACACCTCTAAAATTAATGGTTATTAACTATAGGTAAACAATAATAAGAGATACCCTATATAACAATAGGCACAGCTTTAAAAGCAGGATTGTTAAAAAAAGCAAAATTGCAGTCATATCCATCAACAGACATTTAAAGTGAATGGCAAGAATACGAAAATATTATTTATACACTTTTAATCCAATTCAATTCATGAAAATAAATTTCTTAAGCACAAATATGTTTTTCAAATTAATTACAATTGTACTAAAACTAATTGACCGTGAGGTGACAGCAAAGACAATCACCTCATCGAGTTCACGGATGAAATTCTAGGATTAGTTAAATTGCGATTCGCATATTAAAACTGTCTGCCAAGTCATATCTTGAAATCCCGATTTAATAGGTTGACGCGTAGGTTTACCATTGTGTTTGCCTGGTCCCAGTTCTTCATGCTTTCATAACTTCGGTTGCACAAAAACATAATGGTAAACTTACGAATGAATCGCTAAAATCGAGTTTTTGGTATTTTCCTCCAAGATATGACTTGGCAGACCGATTGCATTTTCATATACGAATCGAGATTTAACTAATCTTAGAATTTCATCCGATAACTTGATGAGGTGAATGTCTTCGTTACCGCCTCCCGGTCTATACGTATCCTCACAAGTTTTAAAATGCTATTTTCTTTTTTTCCCAATAGATTAAAAACAAGAAAATATAAAAAAGCTTTCATCTCTCATTTTTTTAAGACGTAATAATGACAAAGGGAAAAAATAATAAATCATTCGTACCTCCCCTCACTAGAAAAAAAAATCTAGTATCAGAAATCTCCTCTCGAAAATTCGAATATTTAAAGCCAAATAAACGACCATCTGCCAAGCGAGGGCTGAAACTAGTCTTTTTTAGACCTTTGATAAATATGAATTTCGCCCCCACCCCACCTACACAAATTAAATTTGCAGAGGTAATATTTATAAGTTTCAAATAGCTGTCATTTAAAAAGCACAATCATTAAATATGTTGTACTGAACAACATAATCAGCTTTGTCAAATATGGATTCATTAAAATCCTAAAAATGGAATCGAAAAGAATAGAAAAACATTCCGTATTATACAGGCAGGATCCTTATAATCCTATATCATTTGTAGATTCCTGACAGAACTATTTTAACAATATCGCGCTAAACATAAACTTGAGAAAAAATAGACAAATAAAATATTCATTTAGCACCGGCCCCCTCCCTTTTGTCTGTTGCTCGGGGCACATGCCCCCCCCCCCCTTCACTCCGTCCTGGGCAAGCGAACGCATTCCAAAGAATCAGAAATTAAAACACACCTTTACATTACAGAAACCATTCCTCTACCCATATGCATTGTCCGTTCGAATCAATCTCATTTTCCTTTCGATTATAAAAAAACGCAAGAACTCTTTTTCACTTTCGTTGCAAAATATTCTATACCAGTCAATTTGTTCCACAAAACTGTATTTAACTCCAAAACAAATAGGAGTTATTTTAAGTTTTAACCGTAATCCGTAATTTTATAACTCTGAAGAGTAAAACGATCTTTTGTTTCATACCGATACTTGGAATAAAATAACTGAAACGATAACAGAAAATCAGCAAAAAAGAATAATAAAATACGCGTTTTTCCTGGACAAAGAACTTAGAGGGGAAAGAAAGGAAGGCTTTAAAAACCGTAACTAATTGAAACAGTGCTAACAACTCAGCTGGGAAACACGCTCAAAGGGGGAAATCGGTTGGTTCATTGATTCGCTATAAACGTTTGAAATATGACTCTTTTTAAGCACAATTTTAAGCTTTTTTTTTTTCTTTTTTTTACAAATACAGAAAACAAATTTCGGAAATTTTATTTTTATTATAATTTTAATGTATACTTCTAAAAAACGATTGTTTCAAATCTTTGTTTTTTAATACGTTGCTGGGATTGCGTTCTTCATTTAACAGGGAGTTTCCGTTAATCTGTTATTAAATAACTAGCCGCCTATGGCGACCAGATAGGTCTCCATTAAAAGTATTCTACGCATTTCATCATGTTATTTTTACTCTTAATTTAATTTACTTCTTCAATCATTATCCAAATCGGAAGATTCCGACCAGAGAAATTAAGAACTGTTTGCAATCATAGTAGCATTTCATAATTCATTATTTCACAATTTAATAATGAAAAAGCATGCTTTTTCATTAATTTCGTTTTTGAGTTCATAAATATGACAATAAAAAAACGTGAATTCAAACTGTAAACAACGCGACCTAGTATGATTTCTTAAGACATAACAAAACTATCACATCATTATCTACATCCGTCATCTTGTTTCAAAATGGCGGCTATTTAATTTTTTTTTAATTTAAAATTAAATACAAAAATGTGAGAAATTGAAAAAGATTTTTCTTTTATGCATTTGATCTTGATACAAAGATTCCAGAGCATTTTTTGTTTCATCTATATCTTAAAAAATGGCTGAGTTATAGCACTTTAAATTTCCAGTGTGGTTGACATTTTTAAACGGTCTGAAATTTGTCGCGCGATAATTACGCATATTTATAAACTGGTTTGGATATAACTCCGTGTGTACATAGTACATACCAATGTCTTGACCGAGTTCACTAGCCAACTTCATCTGCTATTTTGTTTCAAAATGGCGGCCATTTAAGTTTGTTAAAAATATTTTAAATGCATAATGATGTACAAACAAAAAATTAGAAATTAAAAAAAGTTTTTTTTTTTTTAGTGTTTGATCTTAATAATGAATTTTGGAGTATTTTTTGCTTTGGCTTTACCTTAAAAAAAGCCTGAGATATAGCAGTTTGAATTTCTAATGTGGGTGACATTTTTTTAAAAAATCAATTTGCCCGCGATAGCACTCGTATATATTAATCAATTTCTTTATGAGTGAGCATTTGCACATGAATTAAGATTTCGTTGAATTAATTTTTTCATGAATTAAATACCAAGCTCGTTGGTTTGTTTTATCCATCATGTTGTTTCAAAATGGCATACACTTCATGATATCTTGGAATTTGGCAGCCCTATAAATCGCTTAAAATAAAACCAGCTTGAATAAAAGATAACTAATTTCTAAAAACCCCCATTAAGGGTGTATTTCGATTCAAACTGCTTATTTTCCGATTTATTTTTGAATTCATTTTTGCTCTCAAATATACCAAACTGGCAAATTGCCTTATTTAGAAAGTACACAAGGTGCAGCTGTTGCAAGGTGCAACTGTAGATTCTTTGATAAATGCAGAAAATATTGCAAAAAAAGCAATCAAAAACGGCATTTTGAACAGATTTTTCTGAAGCAGGAGATTTGGGAACGAAAAAAAGTGTCATACTGAGAAGATAATTGTTCATTAATCAAATTCTAATGAATGGAGCGTGAAATGACATCACACGGCACCTTGTACGTCTCTTCAAAAATCCCCTCAGCAAGTTTCATGTTTCTCCTTTTAAAAATGTGTCTGAAATTGTATCGGAAAATTTCGAGCTGTTGAAGGTGAAAAAGCGCTTTTTCGAATACACCCTTAATATTGAGAATTGACAAAAACTAGTATTCAGTCTTATATAATCGGGTTCCACTAATTTGAGTTTCGTATGTTTGAATAATATAACTTAATTTAAAATAAATAAATAAATAAGCTATATGAAAGCTACCTCTTCCTCCAGGTACTGCCGGAAAGACTTTTTTCTTTCTTTTTTTTTTTTTTTTTTTTTTTTTAATTTTAAGAGAAAATGAAGTGTTTCTGTTGCCACAATTACAAAATTGGTACTAAAAATTACAGAAAAAATTAATATCACAAAATTTAATTGAAATAAAGCTTTGAAACAAAATGCGTTTAAAAGTACATTTTTTGCTCTATACGACGGTATAAAAATTTAAAATGTGCGATGTTTAGAAGTGCAAAATTTGCAGTAGTGAAAATTGCAAAACAGAAATTGCACGGTAAAGTGTTGCGCATTTTAATTTCTATTTTTTTCAATTTTAAGAGAAGATGAAGTGATTCTGTTGCCACAATTACAAAATTGGTACTAAAAACTATAAAAAAATTAATATCTCAAAAATAAATTGAGATACAGTTTTCAAACAAATTGCATTTAAAAGTACAGTTTTTTTTCTCTGTACGACGGTGTAAAAATTTAAAATGTGCGATGTTCAGAAGTGTAAAATTTGCAGTAGCGAAAATTGCAAAACTTAAATTACAGGGTAAAGTGTTGCCATTCGCAAAATGACGTATACGTTACGCACAGATACGTTTGGCCTTTATAATATAGATAGATAGATAATAAAACTAGTTGTTGGAGGCCATCGTAATACTTACCCATCATGGATATGCTTAATATACTATATGAAAATAAAACATGTGTAAACTATTTATAAAATGCATTGCAATTGTAAAACAAAATTTAAACGTATATTTAAATATTTTTTACATACATAGCAATGCTATATTAATGAATTGCTGATGAACCAATTTCGACAAATTATATAAAACGCCAAACTATTCAAACAGTACCGAATTGCGTTAAAGAAACATCCTTGTAACTCCAAAAATAATAATTCTATTAACTAACAGTTTATTGCGTCAAATTAAGCGTCTTATTTCCAATTAAAATATATTTTTGAATTGAAATTTGAATGAAATACAGGGTCATGAAAAATCGAAGAATGTGGGAAACAGGATTACAAATATCTCGGCAACTAATAATTCGATCGACCTCGTTCTTTATGCAAAAGTTGTGCTATTTTATTGCCGTTTGTGTCCGCTCCTTAAAATAAAAGTTTAGAAAAATTTTATATACCTTTTATCAGAACGAATTTTTCAAGAGTAAAAAAAAATAGTTCAGGATAATCGAGGTTATTGATATTAAATAGGATTTGTCCCATTCTTTCATACTAAGTACATACGAAATTTCAAGTCTCTATCTCAGTTTGTTAGAGAGATAGAGCGTTTACAGACACATAGATGGATGGACGGTAATTTTTTTTTCTTCTAAAAATACGTTTTTCGGAATCTCCAATGTTTAAAGCGTGTAAATCCGTCAATTTTTTTTTTTCGTTTTTCAAAACGATTTTAAGATATACCCTATAATGATGGGTAAGTAATAAACAAAATAAATGTGTAACTTTGGTATAGGAAAAGTACCTTTAATATAAAGTATGATCACCTCTATAAGGAATACAGTACATACAGTGATGTCAATTATGCGATCGTTAAGTTTGCTGGGAATTTGCGAGCAATTGCTCTTGTAAAGCCGTTATAAGCGTGGCAACGGTCTCAGGAGGGGGATTGAGAGCAACGGCACATCTTTCTTAAGTTTCCCGAGCATGCTGAATGGGATTCAAGTCCAGTTATCGGGCTGACCATTCCATGCGCTGAAAATGTTAGGTGCTGAAGATAGTGTTCTACGATGTGAAGCCTCTGTGGTCTAGCATTATTGTTCTGTAACCAGTGGCGCAGCCAAGAGGATGGTTTTGGGGGTTAAAACCCCTCCCAGAGCTAAGAAAAATTGCTATAATTGCCGCTTATATGAATCAAAACCAAACTTAATATTTAAACATTTTGGCGTACTTTGGAATTCGCCGCTCTATTGAATCAGATTTCATTCAATAAAGTGATTCATTTAAATGGTAAAAATTCTTCTTAAAACTGTGAAAGTGCATATTACATGGATTAGTTAAATAAAAATTGGTTATTTGAATTAAATCACTTTCCTGGACGTATTATGCTAAAAGAATGATGATTTCCTGTCGCATAGATGCTCTTTGAGTTTAAGTATAATACAGTGTATATTCTGATTAGACTGATTCTATTAACTGGTGATTCAAATAACCAGCATTTTTAATAGAAATTCAACCCCTCCCCCTCCTAGAACCGAATTCTGGCTGCGCCACTGTCCGTAAATCGACATCATTAAATATTGCACTTGCATAAGGGCACACATAAGCATCAATAATGTTATCTCTATAGACCATAGGTTCCCAACGGGGGCGGTACCGCCCCCCCAGTGGGCGCTGGAGCCTTCCAGGGGGGCGGTAGCGAGTCTAGAGAAAAATGGGGGGCGTTAGGACTGTCGAGGGGGGCGGTGATGGTATACCTACTTATTTAAAAACTAATATAATGAAAATTATTTGATCTCATCTACATTACCCAGTCCGAGACAAAAACCTTAACTGCACCTTATGTAAATCTATACAGACAAACCTAAATCTGGGGGGAGGGGGGTGAAACTGAATTTATTTTACTAATGTCAAAAAATAGTCTTGGAACTCAAACAAGGACCATGACTCGAATTAAAAATCATTATGAATTCAAAAATTGTGGAGTAAGAAATTCGCGATAATTGGCTGGCAAAAAGTTTTAAACATAATTTTTTTTATTAACCTGTATTTCGAAAAATTCTAAAGTATGACAAAGATTTGACTTGAACAAGGACTTTTAAACGAACCCGTGATGTGAATCGGTTCAAGAAATTTGTTTAACCTTAGTGAAAGTGTTAAAAATCGTTATCTATAAATTTGTTCAAAAGTAAATTTATTTAAACTTATGTAGGTAAAATTTTTATATTTCAAAATATCTTAATTGAAGATGAAATGCAAGCAGTATAGTATTGAGTAACTGAAATATGAATCTAGGCGCTCTCCTACAAACCATTTGTTATCTATGTGCCTAATTTGTCAAGAAGTATTTTCATATGAAGCCACGAAGCCTTCTAGGCTACAATATCATTTGAAAAAATGCGTGCTGATCGAAAAGACAAAGATATCTCCTATTTTTACTTTCTTCTATCTTTACAAGAAGAAAGTATTAGATTCCTGAAAATTTTCGAGGACAGGATTTTGACGGATTTACGCTTTTTAGGGGTCAGATTCCTAAATCATGTTTTTACAAAATGTATGTCTGTGAATCTGTCTGTTAGCATAACTTTCTGTATGCGAGATAAATTTTGAAGGCGCTCTATCTCAACTACTAATGCATAGAAATTTATGAAAAATCTATATTCAGGTGTTCTGTTATAAACTGATGCTTATTCTTTTTGGTGTAAATCACTCAACTGGTGGCGCTAATATGCTGTTTTTTTCACGATTCCCGCAATAGCTTTATCTAAAGAACTACTGCACATATTTTTACCAAAAATCTGATTTGATTATTCCTTGACATGAATAGATACTGTTTACATTTCGTTGAAAATCACTCCACAGATGGCGCTGTTATGCTGTCTTTTTCACGATTCCTGCAACAGCTGTATCGCAAGAATTAATGCACGGATTTTCATCAAACTTCAGATTTAGTTTTACTTTGATAAATATTATTGCTGATTATGTTTTGGTGCAAATTGCATAACAAATGGCGCTTTTATTCTGCATTTTTTTTCGACAATCGCAGTAGTTTTATTTCAAGAACAAATGCACGGAATTTCACACCATTAGAATCTTTACGATTGACCTAGATTGCCATTTAATTTTGATACTGCGATAGCGAATTTTGAAGTATTAACATGTATGAGATATAAGAAAGTTTTGGGGTTGTATTTTACCAATTCAAAGACTGGAAAAGAAAAATTTAAAACAGTCGACTATATCAAACCTTTTTAAGTCTTCTTCTAAACAAGATGGCGGAGCCTCATATCATTATAATTTTAAAAACAAAAGTATTAAAATGGCATACAGTTGGCGAGAAATTAATCTTGCCTGTAGTCAGAGAGATAATAAAAACTGTTCTTCATCATAAGAAACCGTCTGATATCAATAGAAAAAATCCTGAGTAATAATTCGGTACAAAGCGGAATAGATGGCTAAAAGTATTGAAATATCATTACGCTGTTATTTAAAGACCTGAAAATTTTCCATTAAACTCCATAGATCAGTGTTACCAAATAACAAAAACTCATAAAAGAAAAAAAAAATCGAGAGTTATTTGCTAAAAATTTGGGAATTGATACAAAGGGATAATCGATATTTAATACCACGAAGTCAGTCCAAGAGAAATAAATTCTTTTTTATAATATTTTGTCGTTGCTCAAACAACGACGGTACATCAGGAGGATTTCATTAACACATTTTAAACAAGCAGCACTAAATGTTACTCTCTGTACATTCCATTACACATCATCAGCAATTGCTTTCGAAAAATTGGAATGAACGCCTGTAGACGTCGCTTCATTACATTACCAGAGCAGTCAATAAGAATAGTAACAATTCATTGAATGACAGGACATTTTGCCAACTTTATATTGAAAATCATTTCACAGCAAAGTGAAAAAATTGTTTTACTTTGTAGTGCAGTTTTCACTATCACTTTGCATCAGACTTGCAAATGAATTCAATCGGTTGCTGCTGCACACAGAAGTTCGTTGTCTCTGAGAAGGTATTAGTCTGAATCTTTTTTCTGTATATCTGATTTAGTATTACACTTAACTAAAAACAGAGGTGTAAAAATACGCTAAAACCTGATTGTATTAAAAATGACATCGTTTATGTGACAGACCTGTTTAGAATCTTTAAATAAGTTTAAATATTTTAAATATTTATAATAAGCCTTAAGATGATTTCAAGATGATGAATTGAATTTAATTAAAACAAAAAACCTCATAGCTGCTTCTGTTAGTAAACTTCTTTTGCTCAAAGGAAATCTAAATAGAAGAGAATAGTCAAATTGCCACATTATTCGCAGTCTGTGAAAACAAGAATATTTACTTACTTATTGTCAACACTTCGACGTTCTTCATCTTCATGAAGTTTTCTCAGAGCGATTCCAAGATATTTATAAATGATTATACCGAGTTAGTTTTTAGATTATTTCGCAAATGCAGCTACGGCAGTATCATCATATTTGGAGGAGGAAATCGTGGAACTCACAGCAAACGAGAACTATAAAATTCAGAAATGGTCACAAAGAATTTAACTTTAAAAACCTACAGCTCTCTAATCTGGATTGTGAGGGAGAATACATACAATTTTAATTGATTTCCTTTCATCAGATTTTGCTGAAAGTGGGTTCCGTGCAGTGGCTAATATACTGTCTAAGAAAAGAAACATGCATCTTTGAAACTGACAATTTGTGACTGATGTTGAAGAAAATGGAATCTGACATGAAAAAATTGTTAAAGCTCCAATAGTCTCAACTATTTCCTTATTTTTTAAAAAAATCTTATTGGTTTTGTGTTTATTTTTAAATTTTTACTAAACAATTGTTTACTTCATTTTATAGTTGTTTTAATTAACTTCTACCTTGATTAATAGATTGACAGACAGGTAAAATATAGATAATATGCAATAATATTTAAACTTTTTGTATAATTAACTATTATGCAAGAGGGGGCGTTGGCATTTTTTTTCTCTTGTAAAGGGGGCGGTGGACCAGAAAAGGTTGGGAACCTATGCTATAGACGATCAGCATTCACAGTTCCACTTGAAAAGACATGGAGGTTTGTATGTCCATCCAAAAGAAGTACCATTCCAAACACACTACTGCCTCATCCATACGAATCTCTGTGATGTCCGCGTATACTTTTTGTTCGCAAGTAACGCCCCCTCTTGGAAAAGGAGAAGAAACTAAGCAGAAAGAGTAATAATTTCCACCTGTGAAGGTGTACTTAAAAGGCGGTCCGGATTGCTCCGATTATAATCGAAATAACGTAGAGCAAGAAATAAGAACAATTTTGATTATATGTTATTGATTTTTGTGTTCCTGTTAGTCATTTGTTGTGTTTGTGAAGTGTCGTCCTGCAAATAAAATGTGTTCGTAAAACAGAAGCGCTACGAGAATTTTCTGGCCCACTCATGAGCACCCACACTACGGAACCTCACATTGGTGTCAGAAGACATGTGGTCCTAACTACTTCGAGTGTGCGTCAATACCGTCCTAGTATAACTACCTACGCCAGTTTGGAATAATTTGAAGAATTGGTTTTATAGCTCAGGTAAGGTATTTTGATTATTATTGTGAATATGGCCGACAGAATAGCTAAAATTAAAAAAACTCACGGGGTCACTAAATCCGCGATTACTTCTATAATTAAAAAATAGAAGAGTTATTTAAAGCTGACCCACCTGATTTAATTGAATTAAAAGAGAATCTCGCGCAATTGGAACAAAAAGGGTGCGATTTAAAATCAAAGGATAACGAAATTTTTAATTTATTAGAAGATTTAAACGAAGCAGAAAAAGATGTGAAAGCGTCAGCTGAATACCATGATAAGATTAATTTATGGAGGTTTTGAATCAACAAAAAACTGAAAGAAGAAAAACAAAATAATAAAAAAGAATCCCCCCCCCCCCAAAAAAAAAACACGAACAAACCCGTAGACGCGGTTACAATAAAGCTTCCAACGCTTAAAATTGAGAAATATTATGACGACGTAACCCTTTTTCAGAATTTTTGTAATTCTTTTTAAGCGGTATATGATAATGAACAGCTGATGTCAAACGTAGAAAAAATGAATTATCTATTAAGTTATTTAGGCTGGAATGCAAATAATGCGATATCTGGTTTGCTTTATCTGATAAAAATTATTCGGAAGAAATTGATGTTTTAAAAAGTCAGTTTGGGAGAAAATATTTAATCGTATCCAGTCACATTAATACTCTTTTGACGTTACGACTGGTTCCAAAACAGAATGACATAACCGCATTACGAAAACTATATGACACGATTCAAACGCAGATACGCAGTTTAAAATCTTTAGAGATTGAATCAAATAGCTTTGATGCACTTTTGACTCCAATAATTAAAAACTCTCCCATATTCGATGTCTTTGAATTTTCAACGGGAATGCATTAAAAATCCCAAACAATTCCAGGGTAGCATTGATAAATTGTTATCTTTTATTCGCACCGAATTGGAAGCGCGCGAAAAATAGAATCATTTAATTAATGCTTTCGATTCAAGGACAAAACAATATCCACCAAATTTGTTACCTGAAATGAAACAAAAAAGCAATAAATTCAAGGCCGATCTAAGTCATGTCAAAGTTGATGAAAATATTTGTGTTTTTTGTAATTCACTTACAAGGAAGGTCTCCATACTGGGCATACTCAGAATTGCATGAAAAAAAATACTAATTAAAGTACTTATGTATGTAATAAAGGATCCGTCAAAATTAGCGGCGGAATCACGTAAGAAATTATGCAAAAAAAAATAAAATAGTTTCGAATATTTGGTATGAAAAGACGAAAGAGTCACTCGATTTGGCGGGCAGCTCTTTTCCTCGCCAAAAGCAAACGATTATTATGCAACTCAAAACTGTTGGATATTTAGAATGCGTGTAAATCGTATTTAATGAATTTAAACATAAACAATGAGAGACTTTAATATATCGTATACATATATATACATATTGTATTTCATATATATATATTACTTGTTGAAGTAGCTATTTAATTAATCACTGGAAAAAAATGTTTTCATAGATTTTAAAAAAATCATATTGAGAAAAATTATATTCATGCATAATTTAAGCGTATTCAAAAATAAAAGCCACATGTTTCCATAGCAACAAAATCTAATCGACAATTCTCAAATGCACATTGAGCAGGAAACAAATTTAATTAATTTAAATTAGGAATTTCGTTTTAAATCTCACATTTTGATGATTAAATTTGAATACAAATACATATAAATATCGATATAACAAAATTATACTTAAAACAAATTAAAACTTTTAAAACTAAAGTTATTTAAATTAAATTTATCAAAACAAGTTCAACATGAAGCTTTTTTTTTCTTGAAGTACATTTGACACAAAGTATTTTTTTAAATTACATTCCTTCGCCAACCGGCGATAAATCGCCAAATAACGAAATTTTCATTATTTTTTTACGGATACTGAATGGTGGTTCCGCCGAAATTTTTTTATAAACGTATATATTCACACGAGAAGAACATTCTGAAATTTTTTCAGATTTTTCGGGATATGCCCGTATGGAGACCTTCCTTGTTAGTCATTTGTCAGAGAATTACAATAAATATTCGATTGAGGAAAGAAAAAAAAATTAAAAAGTGAGGGAAGATGCTTTGGATGCGTAAGGGGTCGCCACCTAATTAAAGATTGTATCGTGGAAAGTAAATGTAGACTTTGTTTTAAATCGCATAATACCGCAATTTGTAATTATTTACTTGGAAAGGCCGATAAATCGAAGAAAGAAATATGTGATACAAATCACGCTTTCATTGCTAGGGTAACTTCGAAAGAGTTATTTGGTGTAAAACAGCCACAGGAAAAGAGAAAATTAATTAAATCACTTCAAATGGTAGAAGTCGAAATAGAAAATGAAATACTACAAGGGATGATTGACAGCGGAACTCAAATTTCGATTATAAAGACAGAGTGTGTACCAGAATATTTTAAAACTCCTTTCGGGTCGATAATACTTATCTGCTTTCGGACATCAGTTGAAAGCCCCATTAATAAATGTTCCCCTAAGTTTAGCGGCTGGCAAATTGCGTTGTAAAGTGTTCCCAAAAATGGTAATAACATGTGCAATGGTTGATAATTTAATAAATGATTTAGAGCATATTTTAAATGCATATAAAGAATTCAATAATATAAATGAATGTACCGAAGCTGACACGTAATAAATGATCGTAGAACTGTAAATTTGCCCTGTACGAAAAGAATCGGAGTAGTAGATGTATTCGGCGCCGCCACAGAGTTAGTTCCAACTAAAATAGTTAATTCAAACGAGAACATTGATCCCGACCGTAGTAATAATATTGACGATTTTTTGAATGATTCGGAAAAATTTAAAAGTGAGCAGAGAAACGATGCATCACTTGAGCAGTGTTGGATAGATGCTAATAATAATCGCAATAATTATTTTGTTCATGATAATCTTTTGTATCACTGCGATAAAATAATGGGAGAAACAGTGCATCAATTACTTGTACCCGAACCACGTAAAAAGCAGTTGTTAGAGTTAGCACATTCAAGTCCTTGGGGTGGTCATTTAAGGGTAAAGAAAACTATACAAAGGCTAAAATATTTTTTTTTTTTGGGCCTAGTATTGAGAAAGATGTGATTTTTGCGAAAGATGTTCATCCTGTCAGCTTCGAGAGAAAACAAATAGGTTCGATAATGTACCTATAACCCCAGTTACTCATCCTGATGAAGCTATGCAGATTATGAACATCGACATAATTGAACCCGCCAGTGGAGGATATAAATACGTACCGACAGCAATAGATCAGTGTACGAGGTGGCCGGATGGTGTTTGTTTAAGAAACATTTTTGCTAAAACTACATGCGATGCTCTTTTACAAATATTTTCACGAACTGGAATTCCCAACTTAAGAGCTGGCGTATTAGATTAATTTTAAACGCGGTTATTCAAATCGGTAAATTAATTATATCAGATGTAAATTTTCCAAGGAGTGAAAAAAGTCCGGGCCAGGATTCGAACCAGGGATGTATTGGCTGAAACCGCCAATGCTCTTCCAACTGAGCCACCCCGGACGAATTCTGAAGGACTTTTTCACCCAAATGACCTCAACGATTACAGAATCTGGTCTGATACTATGGATCAACTCAACAGAATAAATCGATGGTCAATATTTGGAACTGCAGAAAATCGCTGCATACGAAATTATGTTAGATTAATTTTAAACGCGATTATTCAAATCGGTAAATTAATTATAACAGATGTAAATAAGATGATTATAATTAATTTACCGATTTGAATAATCGCGTTTAAAATTAATCTAATATAATTCATTTCTATACTCAATTCAACTTCATTTCATTTTTTAATTCAACTCCATCATTTCATCATTCAATTCCATTATTTTTTCATTCAACTTTTTCACTCAACTTTTTTCATTCAACTTCATATCTAGAACTTCTTTCTAGCTTTTCAGTTGATTAAATATCAAACGAATTAAATATTTTTCTGTTTTAAATAACTGCTATTTTTATTGCCTATCATTTCATTTTGTCTTGTTATAAAGAACTTAATTTTTACCGATTATGCAACTTTGTTTTAGGGTTACTGTGCGTTGCGCGTTTTTCGCCGCGAGCGATAACTGTTTTATTCTTGACAACACTCATTTAAAATTTTTCCCATTGCTTTTTATATAACGGTCCTTTTTACCTGTACGGTTTCAAGCCCGGCTTGGGAATCTATTGTTTGCCAAGACATTTTCTCTTGGCGTTTGTGTAATTTGAAAATTTATTCAGATTACGATTTGTTGTGGACAAAGGTAACCCGCACATTTGCAATCGTCGAAAATGAAAAATGTTTCTTTATTATGTTTGAGAACGTTTTTTTTAATAATCTGCATTCATGATTAATTCATACGTGCTCATATTCTCGTATTCTACAAAAAATAAAGACAATTAGTCAAGATGTTTAAAGACTGGTTTTCTTTATCTTATAGGTTTTCTAATCAAAATGCTTATATCATTCTGTTCCAGAAGAAAATTTAAAAATGGACTTGGTGTACTACACAATGTAGAAATGCGATCACGGCTAATCACAAAAAGGTGGTATTTATTATATTTTTTGCCACCATAGAAGTACCTTATTTATTCCTAATTATCTTCTTATCTCCTCCCTCAAAATTTCTGTCTGCCTCGGCGACATTCTATAAGATTTGGCTCTCACCGGCGTTTCATCGACTAATTCTATATCCATCTTTACTAAATGAGTACGTCCTGGGTCCAAATGAAACACTTTCTTATTTCGCTCTATGACTTCCTTAAAATTATTAATTTGAATTTCCGTCGCCCTTTTCTCTAGCCCACTGTTGTCCACGATTTCCCAAAAATGAATTTGTGTGGGTTTTGGCACGGGGTACGGAATTTGGTGTATTCTTCTACCTCTTCCGAATCGATATCAATTACTAGATTAACAAATTCGGGCTGCTTATAATAAGGTTTCAATAGATTAAAATGATAGATTGTCACCTTATTTCGCTTCTCTGGTAAGTCAACGGTGTAATTCGTTTCCGAAATTACTCCCGTGACCGTACCTGGCCCGATCCAATTTACAGCCATCTTATGAGATTTAGAGGTTGCCAAGTCTAACACCTGGTCCCCAACCTTGAACTTTATTATCACTGCATTTCGGTCATACCATAATTTTCGCTTGGCCTGACATTCCTCAATGCGCTTGACTGCAAACTCCTGACATCTTTTCAATCTATTTGTCAAGTTCAAAATATAATCTACCACATTTTGGTCTGTACTCTCTTCACCCATCCAATTTTCATACACCAAAGATTTGTGGCATACGCAAATTCTTCCCGTGAACGAGTTCAGGGGGACTAAACCCCGTGCTTTCATGCGTTACTGTTCTTAAAGCAAACAGTACCATAGACAAAACGTTTTCCCAATCACGACCAGACTCAAGACATGAGGCTTTAATGACTTTCTTTAATATAGAATGTAATCTTTCCACACAATTAGACTCCGGATGGCAGACTGAGCTATGGGACACTTTTATGCTAAATTTATGAACGAATTCGGTCGTTAACTCGCTTGTAAATGACCTTCCTAAGTCAGATTGCTCCTCTCTCGGAAAGCCCGTTTTCGCGAAAATCTGCAACATAGCATCAATAACGGATGTGGAAGTGATATCTACCACCGGTATGGCATCCGGATACTTAGAAGCAAGGCAAACAGATGTAATTAAATATTTGTTATTTTTATTACTAGTTTGTAAGGGACCTACCACATCCAGATTTATCTTAGAAAAACATTCGGAAATTATTGGTACCAGTTTTAAAGGGGCCTTACGCTTATCTTTATTACTACCCACCTTTTAGCATGGATCACAAGTTTTACGTAATTTTCAATATCTTGATAACAATTTGGCCAAAAGTAATATCTAAGGACTCTATCCTTTGTCTTTGTCGTACCTAAATGCCCTGATACCTGCTCATAACATAATGCTAAAACCTCTCTTCGATAAATTTCCAGTACACATTACTGTACTTTCTCCTCACCTGTCCTTGACTGCGACACCCGTACAAGCTTATCTTCCCTAACACAAAATTCCTTATCATTAGAGTTTTTAGCTTTCTCCCACAACTGCTTAAGTGAAGGGCAATGTTTCTACTCTTCTTCAATTTTCTCCACTGATACATTAACCAAACCTATCCCCGTCTCTAACTTTTCCGGTATAACCATCCCTTTCTCTGCTTCTTTAAATTCCACCTCATCCTTATCTCCATCACCCAAATCAAATTCATTCTCAACTTCAATCTCGGATATTTCCCTTTCGAGTTCCCGCCTTTGACTACGCGTCATTACAGCGTTTACCAACACAGGATTACCTTTTGATTCCTCAATAAGTTCAGCTGTCTTGTTTCCCAACAAATAATAACCTTGCTTTAATTCTGTCGGTATGACAGCTGCCTTAGTAATCACCTTTCCAAATTCCCCCTTAATTGAAACTCTCGCCAAAGGCAAACATTTACACCCATTATCCAAGGTTTGCTTTATCCACGTTACTTTCCCAATTAAATCCTCATTATCAATCCAACTACGGTCACAAAGGTCAAATCCAGCACCTGTATCCCGTAAATAATTTTGTTCTATCCCATTAATTTCTGCTTTTTTGAAATAAGGTGAAAAACACTCTCCTAAACTCACATCTACGTCCAAGTGGCTAACTAAACCACCAGAACCCTTGCGTTTTAAATTCGGACAATCTGGTCTAATGTGCCCTGCACGATTTCACTGAAAACAGATAATTGTTTTTTTCTGTCAAATTTATCTTTATTCCCAAAATTCCTACACACATTATCTCTTTTATCAACCCGACCTGATTTAACTACCTGATCCCCTTTACTTCTAGCACTATCTTGCCCATTCGTATTCCTAAAGTATGGTCTATTATTCCACATTTTATTATCCAATTTCCTAACATTCCCTCTCACACTTTCGAATTTATCACATTTTTCTGCTAAATACGACGCTATCTTAATTTCATCCCATTCATCTAGGAATTTAATTTCAAAAGGAACTCTACGCTTCACCTACTCTTTGAGCATAAGTTCTTTGAGTGATTCAAAATCATTTACTTCAACAGTTTCTAACCAGCATTCTAAATACCCTCTTAGTTCATAAACAAGCTCAGTCCATAGTGCACCTGCCTTCTTTTGATGAGTCTCAAATTTTGTTTCCAGGGCCCCCGCTCCTAATCTGAATCTCTTTAACAAAACATTCCTGATATGCTGGTAATCATCTTTTTTTTTTCTAAGGGTTCTTTTACAATAATTTCAGCTACCTCTACAAGTAACAAAGGTATAAGATGGGACACGTAATTTAATTCTCCTAAATTCTCTTTTGAGCCTGACTCTCAAAAAATCATAAAAAAGGTAATATCAATTGATTTAGGGTCGGGTCAACCTTTGGAACTAAATCCTTTAAACTCACTCTTTTATTTTATTTTTTCAGCCGTTATAGAATCAGGGGAAATTAGGGAGCTAGTATCTACACTGCATTGTAATCGCAGCTTCTCTAATTCCAATTGTGTATCTTTCTCTCTTTCTAAATTTTCCTGCTCTTCGCGCTTTAATCTATCTAACCTTTCCTCTTCCTCTAATTTATTTAATTTTTCCTGTTCTGCTAATTTTTCTCTTTCTTCTAAAATTCCTTCTAACATATCTTTTGCTATTTGCTCATCCTAATCAAAAGGCTTTCAAAATTGCCTGAATTAAAGGCACTTTTTTAATGTCAGCAGATATCTCTGTATCAAACTCTGCTGCGAGCAAAAGCAATACATTTTTATGTTGCCTATTCAAGAATGAAGCCATAATCAAACTCAGAAAAATATCTCCCTACAAAAAATAAATACAATTACAAAATATCTCAATAAATTTCCTGAGCCCAATTAGCATTAAAATACCAAAGAAAAACAAGATTTTTTTTTTCAACTGAGTAACATTTTTCTCCAAGCACAGTAAATAACTAAAACCGTAACTAAAGTATTCATAAAAATGCACAATAAAATGATAAAGATTCTGTACATTACTTTACTTTATCTCTTATTATTACTTTACTCACCTTGCTTTAATGCACTACAAAAATGTAAATAATAATTTCAGTAAATTCAGTTTTCTAATTTAATAAACTTTACAATGTAACTTAAACAGCTGCATTACCGCACTACCTGTGAAATGAAAATTACTTTACTCTTTATGCAAACAATAAAAAATATACATAAAGTATTTAGCATTCCACTTATACACTTTTTTCTTTTATTTTTTTTAAAAAAAATAGCAATTAGCGAATAATAATAATAATATAAATCGCAAAAATACTCTTGTGTAATAACCTTCAAAAGAACAAAACGAAACACGCTATTTTAATTTTCTAACATTTAAGCGTATGGTGTCGTAATCCTTCTGGATTTGCCTCAACCCGGAACAATAAATATTCTGATGATATTTTATTTTTAATTCATTAAGCTGCAATCAATGGTGAACACTTTTTATTCTTATTCTTGACATCATATTCCAAGATATTTTAAGGATCTCTCCTACATTTTACAGATAGAACATAAAAATTTTCAGCTTCATTATTAAGCTCACATTCTCACACACATACGGTGGTTCTCACACAAAAAATCTAAGCGATTTCACTTCGCTTCACAAATGGGAAGTGCTAAAATTTGCAGTGACATCTACATTTTATTTTAATTTACACACATTTTCGACACTCCCCACCTGATAATTTTCACAATTATCACCTTATCACGGATTAAGTAAGGTACTCCGTGCACCTTATGTTACATATACAATTTTTTACCTTTAAGAAAATATGAGAACATCATTAAATAAACATTCACAATATAACTTGAAAATATATGTTTCTTACCAATATGTACAACATAAATATACCTGGCCAGGGTTTTTGCAAGAACTTTCATAGAATAACATAATAGATGTAATAATAAATAAATCAGTATTTACAGTATAAAATAAATATTACAATTATAATAAAAATATAATGCAGTAAAAAATATATTAATGTTATTTACATATTTACTTAAACGTAATACTAAATTGAAGTATTATATGCACAGAAAAATTTATTTACAAATTATATCATTAATCAGTAATTTCAAAAGGATATATAAGTCGAATGGGTCGTCTTAAATTTCCTTTTTTGGTCTTGACGACACAAGATCTGACTAGTCCATCACGACCTCTGTTGACCTCAATAATTCGTCCTAAGTTCCATAAGAATTTTGACTTACTTACACCTTCAATTAGAACAATGTCATTAATTTTTAGGTCTTTCTGAGCAGTAGAAGTTCCGAAGGAATGCAGACGTTTTGTGCAAGAAAATAACCAGTCTTCCATTTCTCCCAAATCTGGCTCAAAAGTTTTGTTTGATACACTTTCCTTTTAATTGAACTAGTCCTACTTACAGAGGTAGTAAACAGTATGTTAAATTTAAAAGAATATTCCATTTTGCGTCCAGCGAGTAAGAAATGGGCAGGTGGTAGTGGCTCAGGTTCGGCGTAGTCATCATAAACGTACGTCAGAGGCCTATGGTTGAGGACATTTTCTACCTCTACAAGCACAGTCATAAGCTCTTCAAAAGTTAGTAGAGCTTTTCCTAAGATCTTGATAATTTTCATGAGCCTATCATAAAAGCCTCCCCACCACGGGGCAAGTTCAACTATAAACTTCCATGTTATTTTTTCAGAAGATATAAAATCTTGAAAATCTTGGTGCTTAATTATGTCAAAGAAATATTGCATTTCTTTATTAGCACATTTGAACGTTTTGGCATTGTCCGAGTAAAATATACGGCAGTTCCCTCTTCGGTTAAGGAAACGCCTAAGTGCCAAAATAAATTTGTTAGTTGACAAATCTGAAACTTTTTCCAGGTGGATAGCACGAGTGACAGCGCAAGTGAAGAGAGCTATATAAGCCTTGTCGGTGTTGTCCCCATTTTTTACGTAAACAGGACCGGTAAAATCCACACCAGAAACGGAAAATGCAGGTGTTTCTGAGATCCGATCTCTAGGAAGTTGCGCCGTCATTTGTTTTGCTGGCTTCAGTGCATATTTTCTACGCACGAGGCATTTGTTGATGGCCTTTTTTACAGTTTGCCTCCCCTTGGGAATCCAATAATTTTGCCGCAATTTACATAGTGTAGAAGCAACCCCACCATGAAGCATTTTGTTGTGCTCGTGTAATATTAGCAATTCTATAAATTGCGATTCCTTTGGAAGGAGGATTGGATGCTTTTCTTCGTAAGTATAATTACTCTCGTTTATTCTTCTCTTTATTCTTAATAAATCATTTTCATCATTAAACGGTGCTAACGATAGTATGCTAGACTGTTTTTGAAGCTCACTCTTTGATTTAAGTGAGTCTATATCTGATTTATAAAACTGTTTATGGATTGCCTTAATGCAGACTATTTCTGCTTGGATTTCATCAGCAGATAAGGGACCATCGTCCACAGGTAATTTTCTTATTTTCCTTATAAAGCGTTTAACCCATGCAATTATTCGAAGTAATTTTAGCATACTACTCACATTTTCTGAAAGTTTCACCAACTCATTATTTTCAGTAATGCAATTATTAATCGGGATATTTCTCCTACGTTCTAACAAGTTGTCATTATGTGAAACATTTTTCAATTGTACAGGCCATTCTGTGGAATTTGGCAACCAAGGTGGTCCAAACCACCATAATGGATTATCATTCAAAGATTTCAATTTTAAGCCCCTGGTTAATAAATCGTCTGGGTTATCTTTACCTGCGCAATGATTCAAATTTTTCGGATCAGATAATTTTTGTATTTCTATGACTCGATTACATACGAATGGTTTCCAGTCTTTTGCTGAACTTTTGATCCAGCTTAAAACAATTTTCGAGTCTGTTAAAAAAAATGCATTATCACAATAGTTATGAAACATTTCATTCAAACACTTATAGATTTTCACTGCTATAACTGCTCCCATCAACTCCAGACGAGGTAATGATAGACTTTTAAGAGGAGCAACACGTGATTTTGACATGACAGAAGTTTTCGATTCGCCGTTTTTGTTCATATATTTGAAGTATGCAACAGCTCCATATGCTTTATCACTAGCATCGCAAAATATATGCACAGTTACATCTGTTGGATTTGCATCGCCCAGAAAATATCTTCTATCTATTGATATGTTTTTTAACTCTTGAACTTCCACTAACCAATTTTGAAATTCACTATCTAGATCTGCAGGAAGTTTTTCGTCCCATTCCAGTCTTTTAAGCCATATTTTTTGCATTAACAACTTAATTCTGATCATAAAGGGGGCTACATATTCAGCGGGATCATAGATTTTGGCTGCAGTACGCAGGACTGATCTTTTAGTGGCCAAATTAGTGTTGGTTGAAATATCTTGTAATACTGATGAATTGTAGTGACGAAATTGTCACGACATTGCTTAAGTAAATATGTATAAAAAGAAAATGAACAGCACAATCTAAAAAAATATAAATAGATATATAAAAATCGAAATAAAATTTTGAATTTATTTTAGCAATAACCAAGGAATAATAATTATAATATTTTTAATTATTAGGTAAAGTTGAAAGCTAATTGTAGTAAAAAATGCAAGATTTTATTTATAATAATAATAATAATAATGCACGTGTGTAGTCTTGGAGAGATTATCACCACGAATCCCAGACAGACAAAATGGGGCAATAAAACTATAAAGTATAGTTTGTCGCCAGCCTTTGACATAAAAAATCGAAGGAACAAGTGCAGAATTTATGGGGCTTTCAACAATTATTTACAACCAGGGGACAAGCATTGCGTGTGGTCGGAAGTAACACACAAAAGCGGCGGCATCACGAGAGGTCGAATGGAAAGGAGAAGTCAAATAAACAAGAAAAAAAGGGGTGGAAAAAATAAAAAGACATACCTCCCCGAAGAACAAGGTACCAATGACCTGCTTAGGATTACAAGGGACGATTAAATTTTTTTTTGAGTAACCAATGAGAAAGGGTCATCCTGACAAAGAGATGGAGAGGGAAGAAAAAAACTTCTTTTTCTCTCAGATTTTGTCTTCTGTCACCTGGAGATCAGTGGAAGAAAAAAAATGTGTTTATTTTTCTTTAAAAAGGGACTTTGGAACGAGGTGCAAATTATAGAAGAAATATGAATAATCATTCTTCAAGATTATTATTTATGCCTCTCTGCAACCTACCATTGTTGAACGGACTTATTGTGATGATCTTCAATTTATATGCAATATTCCATTTTTAAACTGACTCTGTGTGATTCTCATCAGGCCCGATTATGATTCCTCTTTTAGACATTCTTCAAGATTATTATTTATGCCTCTCTGTAACCTACCATTGTTGAACGGACTTGGTGTGATGATCTTCAATTTATATGCAATATTCCATTTTTAAACTGACTCTGTGTGATTCTCATCAGGCCCGATTATGATTCCTCTTTTAGCCATTCTTCAAGATTATTATTTATGCCTCTCTGCAACCTACCATTGTTGAACGGACTTGGTGTGATGATCTTCAATTTATATGCAATATTCCATTTTTAAACTGACTCTGTGTGATTCTCATCAGGCCCGATTATGATTCCTCTTTTAGCCATTCTTCAAGATTATTATTTATGCCTCTCTGCAACCTACCATTGTTGAACGGACTTGGTGTGATGATCTTCAATTTATATGCAATATTCCTTTTTTAAATTGACTCTGTGTGATTCTCATCAGGCCCGATTATGATTCCTCTTTTAGCCATTCTTCAAGATTATTATTTATGCCTCTCTGCAACCTACCATTGTTGAACGGACTTGGTGTGATGATCTTCAATTTATATGCAATATTCCATTTTTAAACTGACTCTGTGTGACCAAACTGACTCTGTGTGTCCGATAGTGGTTTACACCTCTGTGTAAACCACTATCTTTCGCGTACCGTGTAATGCGGTGTAATTTTCCTCACCACATGAATCAATTCTTATAATGTCTTTATTTGTATCCCATTCCAGTTCCAATAACATAGACCACTCAGATGGGTTATCTAACATACCGTTTTGTTTCCACAATTCTTTTAATTCTTTAGAATTTGAATTAAAATTGCGCAAGTTCATACTAGCGTCCTTAAGTATAATATTAGCATTGGATGAAAGTTTATAAGCATTTTCCGCTGTATCTGCTCCAGAATACAGATCATCAACATACATAGAGTTATTTAACATCTCAAAAACCTCAGGATAAAATTCTTTATATTTTTTAACATGTGCTTTAATTGTGGCTGCTAAGACAAAAGCGCTACACCGAATTCCAAATGGTAACCATGTCATATTCATTATCTTAAAATATTTAGAGTCATCATTATTGAACCAAAGAAATTTTAAGTATTTTCTATCTTCCTTCGCTATTTCTATCATTAAGTATGCTTTCTCAATGTCGGAAGAAAAAGCAACTTCATATGTTCGGAATTTAAGTATCATATCTAATAAATTAGGATTTAAATTTGGACCTGCTACTAAAACATAATTTAAAGATTTTGAATGATTTTCCTTTGAGGACGCATCAAAAACTATCCTTACGCGCGTAGTATCTTTATCTGGTCTTAAAACAGCCTTATGTGGCATATAGTATCCAGACAATAACGCATCATTTTTACATTCTTCTACAATTCCTTCACGGAGCTGCTCATCGATAACTTTACGAAAGTTTAATGGTGCTAATACCAGGTGTTTAATTTGCATTTAGGATTAAAAATTTAATTTTTTCTGCGTTTGATTATACATATAAATATATATTCAGTATTATAAATTCTTCTACTTAATTACCTATTTTCTGTTTCTCTTCTTTTACTAGCAAACATCACTAACCTATATTGTGTAAAACAAAATTGATATTTTGTGCATATCTAGAAAAATTAATAATAATAATAATAATAAAATTAATAATTATACGTATGAAATGAATACATACAGAGGAGAACGGGTTTAGCTCACAGCACATTTTTTAAAAAAGCCTTCGTTACTATAGATTTGTTTATATATATATATATCTGTACTTTGAAAATTTATTTTGTGATTATTATTTGTGTGTGTCTATAGAAAATAATTAGGGGGATTTTGAAATTTCTATGAAATATTTTTTTCTCTTTTCCTTTATGTGAGTGGAATTTCGATACCTAGATAAAAAAATTATATTTTGAGAGTACAGTACATAATAATTTACAGTGCTAAAAAAAGTTTTAAAAAAAATTAAAGAAAAACAATTAAACATCAATCTGTTAGAGATTTTCAAAGTAGATAAATAAATATGACAGGAAGAAAGGGAAGACAGGCTTCTCCCGAAAGGGAATAATTCACTATTGGAGTGGATACTCTGATAAATTCATTACAAAATTTTGAGGATAAGCCGGATCAAAACATAACACATTTTTTTGAAGAATTTGAGGATTTAGCCGCGGCGGCACAATTCCCCGACGACATAAAATTGGTGTTGGCAAAATCAAAATTCAAAGGGAAAGCAAGAGAAGTTCTGAGAAACACAAACGAATTGCATAAAGCACAAGACTATAAAACCTTTAAACAAAATGCGATAAAACAATTCCAAAAAGAAAGATCTTTTGCAGATGCTCAGTTGTAATTTATAAATGCCAATCAAACCATCGAGGAATTCACAAAAAAGTTCAATATAGAAGCACAGAAATATCTCGCTTTATCAGGACATGAACAAAAGAATGGAGCGAAAGAACTATTAGAGACTATAAAATTAACAAAATATCTTGAGGCGCTAAGACCGGACATTTCTTTCGAATTAAAAAAATATCCACCTACAAATTTCGAAGACGCGGTAAAGAAAGCTAAAAACACCGAAAGTGCATTAAACAGTAAATGTGCAGGTGAAATAAATAATTTGACGGAAACAAGCGAAAATAAATTATTTGAGGCACTTATTAGCATGTCACAAAACCAAAAATCAGAGATACAACAGCTGAAAGAACAAATAAAAGGTTTACAAATTGACAAACACGAAAGTGAACAAAACAAAGCGGAAATAAATCATATAACACAAAATTTTTGTCATATATGCAACAAGTCCAATCACCAGACACAAAATTGTTATTTTAATCAAAAAAGTGCGAACTTTTTTCAACCGAGGGGAGCACAAAACAATGTTAGGCCAAGATTTCACAAGAATTACTATCAAAATAACAATTATAGAAGCTTTACAAGATTTCCACAAAACTATGCACAACATTTTCAAGCGCCACAAACATTCGATTTTGCAAGACCTCATAACAATCAAATTAGATTTAATGATATGCAAAATCAGATGCCAAATTGGCAAAATTTGCACCAATCACCGATAGGACCTAATCAAATGTATCATGGAAATTATAATATGCAAAATATGGTTCCAATGCAAAATTTTGACCCAACACGGGGAAACAATACACAAATCTTATATACAGGGCAGCATCACAATTTCGCGGATATGCAAAATAGCCAAAGTCTTTTGCCGCAAAATAATGAGAGAAACAGGGAACATTAGCCCACAATTACCTTTCAAAATGAAAACAGAGACAGAAGGGGTAGACAAAATCATATCAGGAACAGAGGACAAAGTAATTTAAACCGGTAAGGGGACTTACAAAATTGTGAGAAATACAAGCCCGTAGGTCCCGCATCATTAAAAAAAAAAAAAAACAGGGTTATAACATAAAACATAAAGCAAACAAGGAACTAAAAATAATTAAATAAAAACAAACAAAAAAGACAGAGATAAGAAGAAATGAGAACGAAAAAAAGATGATTAAAGAAAAATTAATTGCAAGTTGTAATTCGGGTAAAAACAATGAATTACCAATATGGAATTTAAAAATAAAGAAAGAGATAATTATACCCAGCCTGATTGATAGTGGGGCGAGTATAAGTTTAATATCCCCAAATGTCTTCGAGAAAATAAAACAGACAGACATAAAAATTAAATATTTAGCCAACGCTATAAAAATTACAACTTTATCAAATAAATCGATTCCTTTTAAACACTGTGTAAAATTTAAGTTTAGATTTAACAACACTTTCTTAAATGGCACATTTTATGTAACTAAAGAAGAATTTGATCGTAATTACAAAATTATTTTAGGATACGATTTTTTAAAAAGTAATAAAATAATTATGGATTTTGAAAATAATACTTTTAAACTCAATAACTCAATTATACAATTAAATTCTAACGAAGATCAAATTACTGAGGTAAATGAAATTAAGCCGATACAACAAAATGACGAGTTTCAAACAATACCAAAACAAATTCACTCTTATCACTATAATAAGATTCCGAAAATTAATACACGAGTATTTGTAGAAAAAAGCAACTTTGAGACCGAGAGAATCGAAGTTAGTGAACTTAATTTTTGATGGCAAATTAAAAAACGGACAACAATTTTTTTTCAACCTAAATATAACAACAGTAAATTAGTAATCCAAAATTCAGTTCATGAAAATAAGGAAAACGAAAATAATTTATTCAAAATATTAGTACAAAATAAATCTAAACAATACTTGAGACTTCACAAAGATCAGGAAATGGGAAAAATTACCACTGATTTTTTTATAAAAAAACAAAATAAATCAAATACTGATAATATTTACGAAGTTAATAACTTAAATATCACACAAATTAGAGAATTAAGAAAGAAAGAACTTTCAGAGAAGGATTTTAAAGTTGATCACTTAACACCAAAGGTACAAAAGGAAGTACTGACAATTTTAATGAGACACGCTACTGCTTTCAGCAATTCATATAAAACGCTAGGAGAAACAGATGTAATAAAATCGAACTTTAAACTAATGCATGACTTTCCAATACAAACGAAACCCTTTAAGTTAGCACATGATGTAAAAAAATTCGCGGAGAAAGAAATTCAGGATTTATTGGATGCAGGTATTATGATACCTGCATCCAATAAATAGAGCCCACGAATTCAAGTTATGCTTTCCCAGTAATTTTCGTAAAGAAAAATTCTACGTCAGAAACAAATGATAAGGATTTAATTGAATTTAGGATGGCTATAGATTTTAGAGCTCTTAATGATACATTAGAAAGCGACCCATATCCAGTACCTAATACAAATTAGATTTTACAAAGTATGGCAGGAAAAAAATTATACACGGTCTTAGATTTGCATTCTGCATTCTTTCAAATAAAATTAAATGAGCAGGACAAGCATAAATTAGCATTTATCACGGAAAATAACCATTTTCAAATAACAAGGATGCCTTTTGGGACAAAAATTTCAACGAATCAATTAGCTCGTTTAATTGATATAGTTTTAGAAGACTTAAAGAAAAAATACAATATTCAATACTTTATTGATGACATAATAATTGGTTCAAATGATGTACAACAAATGCACATAATACTAGAAGCAGTATTAGAACAATTAGAAAAATTCAATCTTACAATTGAACCGACTAAACTAAAATTATACATGCCGGAAATAGATTTTTTGGGATACAAAATTAGTGAAAAAGGATATGTGCCCTCACAAAAAAATATCCAAAAAATAACAAACTTCGCAGTACCCACATCTCAAAAAACAGTTAGAGCATTTATTGGATTATGCACATATTTTAAAGCAACTATACATAATTACGCGGAGATAATAGCGCCACTGACGGATCTCACTAAAGCTAATACAAAATTCAAATGGAATGACAAAGCACAAGAATCATTTGAAAAAATACAAAAAATTATAATGGAACAACCTACTATTCACCCCCCAGATTTTAGTAAAGAATTCTATATAATTACAGATGGATCGAAAATTGCAACATCGGGTATATTAGCACAAAAACAAGGAGATAAAATGATCCCAATTGAATTTACGGGAAGAAAATTAAGAGACTCGGAAAATAAATATCCAAACATGCAGATTGAACTTTTGGCAATCTACGAAACCATAACATATTTTAGAAACATTCTATTAGGACGAAATTTTTTTCTGCTAACAGATTCAAAGGCATTAACGTACCATTTACAGTTAGAAAAGCAGCCTGAGATTGTAGCAAGATGGTTACTAAAATTACAGGATTATGATTTTGAAGTATCGCATATTGCAGGTATCCATAATCCCGCTGATTTCTGTAGTAGATCGGTACATGCTCTATCAATAGCAGATGATTTGGAGAAACACCTTTTCATGGTAAATAAAAAGATAAATGCAGATAATATAAAAAAAGAACAATTAAATGACCCCAAATTAAAAGAAATTATTGAGGCCTTACAACAACAAAGAAAAGTAAAAAAATATGAAAAGTATACTTTAAATAAAGATGGGATACTAATTCTAAAAAATTCACATAATTCAAATAATGCGGAATTATATATCGCACCACAGAGCTTAAAAGAAGATATTCTAAACAGTGCACATATCCCACATTTTGCTTTCTTAAAAACTTATGGTATTATAAAAGAAAGATTTTTCTGGTACAGAATGTATCAAGAGATAAAACAATTCTGTACAAAATGCGTAACATGCAACACATTTAAACAACATAGAACGATAAAAATTCCTTTTAAAACAATGGATAAAAATTACCTCCCAGGACAAAGATTGGTATGTGACGTAATTGGACCTTTAATTCCATCTTTAAATAGGAATAAATTTGTACTGACGGTCATAGACACAGCCACACGTTACTTGCAAGCATTTCCACTTAAATCGACGGACACTAGGGTCATAATCAATGCTCTCAATGGTTACTTTAGCGCATTCGGATTAGCAAGATATTTTTCCACTGATAATGGATCTTATTTCAAATCGAAGGATTTTAAAGATTACATGAAAAATTTAAATATCGAACTAATCCCCTCATCAATTTATCACCCTGAAAGCCAATCGATTTCGGAAAGGATTAATAGGGATTTAAAAGCTTCAATAGCAGCTATGTGTAATAAAACTTATGAATGGGATACGAAACTTCAATATTTTATTTTGATGCATAACTCAACTGTACATAGAATAACAAAATTCTCTCCAAGCATGTTATTTTTTGGAAGAGAAATAAAAACGCCTTTCACAAACTTCGAAGTACATGACATGTCTTCTTAAAGCAAATACGTTCAAAATAAATTAAAACATATGCACGAAATAAGAAAAGAGGTTATCAAAAATCAGGAAATGGCAGATAGGGAATTAAATAGAAATTCAAAAGCAAAACACAAGGAGTTACAATTAGGCGATGAAGTATACTTAAAACTGCTGATAAAACCTAAAGCGTCACACCAAAAATTTTCAGGCCCATATTATGTTGAGAGAATTTTCAGGAATGACAACTATCTCATTAAAAACAGAGATAGACCAGATCTAAAGCCTATTAGAATTCATATTTCTAAATTATTTGCGCCCAATATGGCAAGCAAAACTAAAACAAATAATCATTTGTTAGAGAACACAAGTACGTAAATAAATAAATAAATAAATAAAACTAAAATAAATAAAACAAATAAATAAATAAATAAAAATGTATAATTTAAATGATTCATTAAAACTGATTCACTTGTCTACTGAAACTGTCAAAGTTTCCTAAAAAAAAAAAATAAATAATAATCATAATTCATTGAACATATTAGCTTAAATTATAAACTTTTACAATTAAATACTAATGACTTCTAAAAATGTTCGATTTTCATGTACAAAAAGAAATATCTCTAATACACAACTGAACGTTAAAAGTTTTTCCTTCATGGTCTCATATGATTAATAAATATATATACATAAAAAAAGGTAAAATAAAACTGGATAATTCATGGTCGATTAATTTTTCATTAATATTCAGCGTAAAAATGGATTTTAAAACACTATGAACAATAATAACAGTTAAATAACTAAATAAAACAAAATAAAATAAAATATTTATTACAATATATAGATATAAAAAAAGGCTATATTATAATCTCATCGGAAATATATATTTCGTACTTCCCGGGATGCAAATTTTTATTGCTGGTCGATAGTTTGCATTGTACAAAAAATATTTTTCTTGAGATTGTATGTAAATGAGATTGCCCACAGGGTCATTCCATGTCAAATCATCCAATAATTTTATGAAATGTCACCCACCGTCTCAGATTTTGACGAAACTTGGTACATGAACAAATACATGTATAAGATGTTACCATGTGAAATTTTAATGGAAACCAATTAAAATATTTTAAGTTACAGACATCTGAACATGTGACACTTTTCTTTTTCTATGGAAATTTTTAAAGTGTTGATTTTCTGTATGGTTATACAAAAAACTTCATAACTCTTTACAAAATAATTAAAATGGTTAAAATTTTTTTCAGAACATTCTTTATATTACATATTTTATAAAGTAATACAAATTTTTGTTTTCTTTTTACGATAAATAAATATTTTTTTATTTTGAACTTTTGAATTTCAAATAAAATTGACATTTCATGTATGAATTTCAAAAAAATATTTATAGATGTGCTCATCATTTTATTTTGCTAAACATTTTTTATTAACTCTTTATTAGTCAATCTTTCCACAGTAAAAAAATTAGAGAGGTGTTTTTTGGAAAACTTAAGAAAAAAATTTTTCTTTGAGATTTTTTGAATATCCATATAAAATTGACATTTCATGTTGAATTTCAAAAAATACATATATATTTATGGGTGTTTCACCCATTTTATTTTGCTAAATATTTTTTATGAGCCTTTTATTATCAATCTTTTCTTCCACCCCCCCCCCAAAAAAAAAAACTTTTTTGAAGGATTAAAAAAAATCTAGTGTAGAAGACTAAAAAAAATGTAGTGATATATTTTTGACAGGATATTGAAGAATGTGTCTAAATGTATATCTCAGGAATCCGGAATGTAAAGAGAGGGGTCCCTTCTATGTTATCGATAATAGAATATTTATGAATTGACTGATTATTAATAAAGTCTCCGAATCATCTTTATGCTAGATTATTTCTTTAAATGTGTATATGTCTTCAAATATGTTCATACATGTTATATATACATATAATGTATGAACATATTTGAAGACATATACACATTTAAAGAAATAATCTAGCATAAAGATGATTCGGAGACTTTATTAATAATCAGTCAATTCATAAATATTCTATTATCGATAACATAGAAGGGACCCCTCTCTTTACATTCCGGATTCCTGAGATATACATTTAGACACATTCTTCAATATCCTGTCAAAAATATATCACTACATTTTTTCTAACTCATTCTAGATTTATTTATTTTTATTTACTTATTTATTTTTTGCAGGAGATAAGGCATCTTGACAGTTTTTGTCAAAATGGCTTCAGTTATTTATCTATAATAAGAGGATTAACTATTAAAACTAACACCAAGTTTTTATCTTAATAAACAAAAATAAAACTATTATAAATAAAGTAGACTTAGTAGCAATTTGAAGTAAAATTAAAGAAATAATTAAAAAAAAACAAATGAGTAAAGTGAACAATTTGATAAATGTTGTATATAATTTAACAATGTTGCATAAAATTCTGGGTTATATATCATGTAATAAAATCATAAAAATTATATATTGTTACTGATTACATATATGCACAACATTTACTTACGTATCTGATACGGAAGCTTTTCAAGTTTTAACCAATTTGAAATATAAGATTTATATCTGTGTCAGATTTGCGCTTTTTTATAATTGAATAGTAAGTGATGAATTTAAAAGGAAATATAAATAGAAATTTCAACATATTATTTCACCAAATATTGCTTTTTATAAATGCTCCACTTGTGATTGATTGTTTCTGTGTGTTCTTTTGAAAGAGCGTATGTTCGTCCTGTTGCAGTAGTCAATTCAATGCTACATAATATATGGTTGAAGGGCACATTGCAATAATCATTATTTGGCCAATAAAATGAAGTGGAAGGTCCGTTGGGATGCATAAACTTTATATTTGTATCTTTTTCATCATAATTTATGCTCTGAATAATCCCAATATACCAGTGATTATTATAGGCAAATGCTATTTAATTACTAGTATGTAATATTGGTGGCTCTATGTGTGTAGTAGTCAATTTATGAATTAGACTGTAGTTATCATCAGCACTTATCCGCTTAGTTCCTATTTCATAAATCGAAAGTGGTTTAAAATGATGCATACTCAAAGTTCCTGGAATGGTTCTTGCAATCTTCAGCCGATCAAAAAGATTTTCTCGTAATTTTGACATCTCTTCTTGGCTCACATAAAAAAATATTATTTCTTTTATATGTTCTTTGCAAAAATTATACATCTGTGTAGCTGACAATATTTGATCATCATAAAACCTCTGCAAACTTGCTTTTGTTGTAAGTCTTTTTACAACTGCTCCAATACCATCACATGGAGATTTGCCGTGGCTGGTTGCGAAAAGAGACCATTCTGCAGAAATTAAAAAATCTTGCATGTGATAGCATAAATTAATGAAAATTTTGCAATTTTTGTACTGTGCAGCACAACCATCAGTAAAGTACTGCACACTTGTAATATCACTTGAAATATCACTTTTTATATAATTAAGTAGTAACTGTTTGGTCATTCCATGTCACTTCATCCAGACCATGTCATCCACCGTCACAGATTTCTATGAAATTTCATACACAAAAACAATGTCTAAAGATATGTTGTTACACCAAATTTCAGTTTAAAATAATTATTTTTTCATGAATTACAAGCATTTAAAAATACCCCCCCCCCCCCCTCAGTCGATTTTTCGCTGAAAATTATGTTCCGTTACACATGTAATGTTGGATAAAAATGCTTATTTTTCTAAATATTACTAATAAAATTTGATGTACATTTTTTTAGATGTTCTTAATAATGCATTTTATTAAAAGAATGGTTTATAAAACGTTTTAGAAGTCAAATATTCAAAGAATTTAGATCTTTAATAATCCTTTAGATATGTTCTGTAAAACTTACAAAAAAATTTTTTTTTTCAAGAATTTCAAAAAACACCTTTCTAATTTTTTTTATAATTAAAAGGTTTCCTTCTAAACTACGTATATAAAAAATATCAGCCAAATCAAATGGGGAGCACATGTAAAAAAAAATGAAATGCATATTTCTTTATTTTTCTTAACTCCTTGGATAAAATATTTTTTAAAATAATATTTGACTTCTAAAACGTTTTATAAACCATTTTTAACTAGTATTAAAAAATGCTCTGACGAGCACCAAAAAAGGTTAATATATTTTAAAGTATGAAAAAGTGTTTGACAAGAGCTTCTAATATAGAATGAGAAAGGACAAGGGGTCCCTTCTTGGCTGCAATTCACTGTCAATGCCAAATTTGAAAAAATCATATTTGCGCTTTTTCCATGTAAAAGAAATCTGCGTAAAACTTTCTATCTTTACTTTTTAGTAAAACTTTCAATCGTGCTTTACATGTTAACTGCATTGTTGACTCTGCACTGCAACTGCACTACAAATCAGATTTCTGTGCTGTTTTAAACTGCGACAGTTTGTGGTGGGAGTGCGTGAATGTGATACGCTGCAGGCAGTGTTGAATGCAGGAGGTGGGCCGGGGGGGGCATTCCTTCCCGAAGGTACCAAATGCTCCCCCCCCCAATAAAATTTAGATTTTGTGTTTTTAATGGTAAAAAAGTATAATTTCCTTAGAACTCTATTGTGTCTCCTCTCCCGAAACCACAGAAGATCCTCCCGGAGAAAAGTGTCTGAATTCAACACTGGCTGCGGGAACAATGGTTTTTGGCCCTATTTTGCTTTACATTCATGTTTAATCACGTGGTGTCTTTTCTAATTATGCCTTTACACTACACAATTTTATCGTAACAGTGACTGATTTCTTTTATATGGAAAAAGCGCAAATATGATTTTTTCAAATTTGGCATTGACAGTGAATTGAAGCCAAGAATGGACCCTTTGTCCTTTCTCATTCTCAATTAGAAGCTCTTGTCAAACACATTTTCATACTTTAAAACATATTAACCTTTTTTGGTGCTCGTCAGAGCATTTTTTAATACTAGTCATTTAAATTTTTTGATAATTATATATTGAATATAAGAAAACCTCAGTTGCTTTTAAATATTCCCAGTACTTTTTCTTATTTCGCTCAATATTGAACTATTTAATCAATGGACAAAAAAGGTGAAAAAACGAAATTAATTTTAATTTGTTCGTACAGAAATTGACAGATTCAATTAATTTTAGATAATACATATTTTGTAGAAAAACATTTTCAGGACATTATTCAGGACACTATTTGGACATTTCCAGGAAAATTATTGGTTAAATTATTTTCTTTGGAGAAAGTCGCTCGAAATACAGCCTTAATAGATTTGCGTCAAACCAAAGATGAAAATATACTGAAAATTCATTTTTAGTATTATTTGTAAAATTGACATTGAAATCAACAGCTGTAATTAAATTTTTACATAATATACAGTGGAACCTCAGTTCACGATCATAATCCATTCTTGTACCTGACTTTCTGTATGTGATATAAATTTTTTGGGCGCTCTATCCAAGAACTAATGCATGGGATAAAAAAAATTATATTCAGGTAATCTCTGATATAAATTGATGCTGTTTGCTGTTTACATTTTGATTTAAATCGTTCAACAGATGGCTTAACCGTGTTGCATTTTTCATTATTTTCGCAATATTTTAATATCTCGAGAATTAACGCACGGATTTTCATCAAACTTCAAATTCAGTTAATCTTTATATGAATTGGCTTTGTTTACGTTTTGGTTTCAATAACTAAACACATGGCGCTACTATGCTGAATTGTTCCGATTACCACAATATCTCTATCGCAGGAATTAATGCACAAATTTTCATCAAACTTGAGATTTAGGCACACTTTGATTTATATTATTGCTGATTGCGTGTTTTGGGTATATCTTCCAACAAGTGTCGCATATATGCTGTATTTTTCCCGATATCCGTAACAGTCCTATTCCAAATTTCAAAAACTAATGTTTGGAATTTCATGCCTTTAGAATCCTCACGGTGAGCATATGATTGTCATTTGATTTTGGCACTGTAATAAGGAATTTTGACTCATTTAATGCATGAGATAGAAAATAGTTTTGGGGTTGCCACATCCGACTAGTTCTTTATAATCGGAGTAATCGACGGTTCATCTACACCGTATTCTTTAGCTATTTTGATTACACTATCATCGTTCTTAAGTTTTGTCACTACTTCTTTTCATAATTGATCAGTAATTCGCTTAAGCTTCTTACTACTGCTATCACTAAACGCTTTTTCCTTCTTAGAAGTCATAATAAAGGCTAAAAATATCGCAAAACTGATTAAAAAAAAAACAAAAAGTTAAATTTTTTTCTGTACTGAAGGTCACAAAGCACTCTGATACGCGCACTTTACTCCAAACTTGACTTATAACAAGAGTTATGTGAGGGTTGCCAACTGAACTATTCGACAGCTTTGGTCGCTAATCGAGTTATCCTACCCCGAAAGAGTAAAATTTTGAACACTGAAGTTGGTCATAAACCGAACTTGTCATAAACAGAGGCGGCCGTAAACCAAGGTTCCACTGTTTTTTGACCGATAAATTTGCAAATATGGCATTATTTATATATATTCTGTGGCGATGATCATTATGCAACTTGTCGATTTAGCCGATTAAATTTTAATTTTAAAATAGCGTTTGTTAAAATCGGAAAATTGAGAATTTCTATTAGAAAAATTTGGATAATTACTATAATTTGTATGCACAGTTTTAAGTAAACTCTGATTTTTTTTCCATAATTTTTAATTTAGTACATTTGGAAATGGAAGGGAGAGAGAAAGTATATCTTTACAATGCTTTTTCGACACTATCTCAAGCAAAATACTTTTAAATGCCAATAATTGCTGATCGTAAATGTTACATTCACTTCACACCATCACAAAAGTTTTTTGCATCACCATGTGTTTTTTCATCTGATGCTTTCTTGGCACAGATGCCATATATGCACGACATTGTGCGATATTCTTCTGACGCCAATTTCGCAAAAGCTTAGTTTTCAAACTTCAATTACATGCATATATATTAAGGTACTACTTAGTTAGCCCGTCGACCAATTTCGCCAAACTATACAAGTTGCGAAACTCATAGCGAAATTATACATATAGACATAATTTTCATTTTAAATAACACAAAAAAATAATTTGTAGAATCTTTATAAAAAATACAAATAAAAAGTCGAAATAAAAATCCCTTAATGGCGTTTTAAACACGTGCGTCGTATTTAATGTCATTGGATGCGACATTCACGATCATCCATTATTGGCATATAATAATATAGTTTGGCGATGGTTTTTTTGGTCGACGTGATAACCAAGTAGTACCTCTATTAGCTATTTTCTATTATTATCAAAAGAAAATAATAATGACTAAAAACCGGTGATAATTGTTTACCTTTCGACCAAACAATTTTCGCCAAATTATAAAATTAAATGTCAATAACGGATTATCATAAATGTTACATTTAGTTTACATTAAATAGGTTACCCATGTTTGTTATGCCATAATGTGATTTTGAATTCAACTTTTTATTTGTACTTTTATTGATGTTTTACTAATTTATTTCTTCTTTCGTTATTTAAAATAAAACTTATGCCAATATGAATTACATGGTGAATAAATTGATGATTTGTACAATTTGGCGAAATTGGTTCACAGGATAATCAAGTAGTATTGAAAAGTTTAATTAATAACAACAGAATGAAATGATTTATAAAATTTAACAAAATTAAATAAAGGTAAATAAATGTATATTTTTAATAAACATTAGCCGGGTTATCATATCAGACAAAATAACAAAATTTTCGTGCCAATTAGGTACCCTAATGCATATTTGACATCACATTTTAATTTAAAATCAATTGAATGCTATTTAAAATATGGACAGAATGTGAAGTTTTTGTTTTACTCTATATCTTTTCCTTATGTAAATTAGGACGTTATACAATCATAATTAAAAAATCTTACATTTAGTTCCTGAAAAGAAATTTTGGTTTTCCCAGATACTTTTTTTCCGATGTACTTGTTTTTTCCCATTTTTTTCTACTACTAAAATTTAAAATGTTAGGACACTCTAGAACATAGGTTCCCAACCTTTTCTGGTCCACCGCCCCCTTTACAAGAGAAAAAAAATGCCAACGCCCCCTCTTGCATAATAGTTAATTATACAAAAAGTTTAAATATTATTGCATATTATCTATATTTTACCTGTCTGTCAATCTATTAATCAAGGTAGAAGTTAATTAAAACAACTATAAAATGAAGTAAACAATTGTTTAGTAAAAATTTAAAAATAAACACAAAACCAATAAGATTTTTTTAAAAAATAAGGAAATAGTTGAGACTATTGGAGCTTTAACAATTTTTTCATGTCAGATTCCATTTTCTTCAACATCAGTCACAAATTGTCAGTTTCAAAGATGCATGTTTCTTTTCTTAGACAGTATATTAGCCACTGCACGGAACCCACTTTCAGCAAAATCTGATGAAAGGAAATCAATTAAAATTGTATGTATTCTCCCTCACAATCCAGATTAGAGAGCTGTAGGTTTTTAAAGTTAAATTCTTTGTGACCATTTCTGAATTTTATAGTTCTCGTTTGCTGTGAGTTCCACGATTTCCTCCTCCAAATATGATGATACTGCCGTAGCTGCATTTGCGAAATAATCTAAAAACTAACTCGGTATAATCATTTATAAATATCTTGGAATCGCTCTGAGAAAACTTCATGAAGATGAAGAACGTCGAAGTGTTGACAATAAGTAAGTAAATATTCTTGTTTTCACAGACTGCGAATAATGTGGCAATTTGACTATTCTCTTCTATTTAGATTTCCTTTGAGCAAAAGAAGTTTACTAACAGAAGCAGCTATGAGGTTTTTTGTTTTAATTAAATTCAATTCATCATCTTGAAATCATCTTAAGGCTTATTATAAATATTTAAAATATTTAAACTTATTTAAAGATTCTAAACAGGTCTGTCACATAAACGATGTCATTTTTAATACAATCAGGTTTTAGCGTATTTTTACACCTCTGTTTTTAGTTAAGTGTAATACTAAATCAGATATACAGAAAAAAGATTCAGACTAATACCTTCTCAGAGACAACGAACTTCTGTGTGCAGCAGCAACCGATTGAATTCATTTGCAAGTCTGATGCAAAGTGATAGTGAAAACTGCACTACAAAGTAAAACAATTTTTTCACTTTGCTGTGAAATGATTTTCAATATAAAGTTGGCAAAATGTCCTGTCATTCAATGAATTGTTACTATTCTTATTGACTGCTCTGGTAATGTAATGAAGCGACGTCTACAGGCGTTCATTCCAATTTTTCGAAAGCAATTGCTGATGATGTGTAATGGAATGTACAGAGAGTAACATTTAGTGCTGCTTGTTTAAAATGTGTTAATGAAATCCTCCTGATGTACCGTCGTTGTTTGAGCAACGACAAAATATTATAAAAAAGAATTTATTTCTCTTGGACTGACTTCGTGGTATTAAATATCGATTATCCCTTTGTATCAATTCCCAAATTTTTAGCAAATAACTCTCGATTTTTTTTTTCTTTTATGAGTTTTTGTTATTTGGTAACACTGATCTATGGAGTTTAATGGAAAATTTTCAGGTCTTTAAATAACAGCGTAATGATATTTCAATACTTTTAGCCATCTATTCCGCTTTGTACCGAATTATTACTCAGGATTTTTTCTATTGATATCAGACGGTTTCTTATGATGAAGAACAGTTTTTATTATCTCTCTGACTACAGGCAAGATTAATTTCTCGCCAACTGTATGCCATTTTAATACTTTTGTTTTTAAAATTATAATGATATGAGGCTCCGCCATCTTGTTTAGAAGAAGACTTAAAAAGGTTTGATATAGTCGACTGTTTTAAATTTTTCTTTTCCAGTCTTTGAATTGGTAAAATACAACCCCAAAACTTTCTTATATCTCATACATGTTAATACTTCAAAATTCGCTATCGCAGTATCAAAATTAAATGGCAATCTAGGTCAATCGTAAAGATTCTAATGGTGTGAAATTCCGTGCATTTGTTCTTGAAATAAAACTACTGCGATTGTCGAAAAAAAATGCAGAATAAAAGCGCCATTTGTTATGCAATTTGCACCAAAACATAATCAGCAATAATATTTATCAAAGTAAAACTAAATCTGAAGTTTGATGAAAATCCGTGCATTAATTCTTGCGATACAGGTGTTGCAGGAATCGTGAAAAAGACAGCATAACAGCGCCATCTGTGGAGTGATTTTCAACGAAATGTAAACAGTATCTATTCATGTCAAGGAATAATCAAATCAGATTTTTGGTAAAAATATGTGCAGTAGTTCTTTAGATAAAGCTATTGCGGGAATCGTGAAAAAAACAGCATATTAGCGCCACCAGTTGAGTGATTTACACCAAAAAGAATAAGCATCAGTTTATAACAGAACACCTGAATATAGATTTTTCATAAATTTCTATGCATTAGTAGTTGAGATAGAGCGTCTTCAAAATTTATCTCGCATACAGAAAGTTATGCTAACAGACAGATTCACAGACATACATTTTGTAAAAACATGATTTAGGAATCTGACCCCTAAAAAGCGTAAATCCGTCAAAATCCTGTCCTCGAAAATTTTCAGGAATCTAATACTTTCTTCTTGTAAAGATCGAAGAAAGTAAAAATAGGAGATATCTTTGTCTTTTCGATCAGCACGCATTTTTTCAAATGATATTGTAGCCTAGAAGGCTTCGTGGCTTCATATGAAAATACTTCTTGACAAATTAGGCACATAGATAACAAATGGTTTGTAGGAGAGCGCCTAGATTCATATTTCAGTTACTCAATACTATACTGCTTGCATTTCATCTTCAATTAAGATATTTTGAAATATAAAAATTTTACCTACATAAGTTTAAATAAATTTACTTTTGAACAAATTTATAGATAACGATTTTTAACACTTTCACTAAGGTTAAACAAATTTCTTGAACCGATTCACATCACGGGTTCGTTTAAAAGTCCTTGTTCAAGTCAAATCTTTGTCATACTTTAGAATTTTTCGAAATACAGGTTAATAAAAAAAATTATGTTTAAAACTTTTTGCCAGCCAATTATCGCGAATTTCTTACTCCACAATTTTTGAATTCATAATGATTTTTAATTCGAGTCATGGTCCTTGTTTGAGTTCCAAGACTATTTTTTGACATTAGTAAAATAAATTCAGTTTCACCCCCCTCCCCCCAGATTTAGGTTTGTCTGTATAGATTTACATAAGGTGCAGTTAAGGTTTTTGTCTCGGACTGGGTAATGTAGATGAGATCAAATAATTTTCATTATATTAGTTTTTAAATAAGTAGGTATACCATCACCGCCCCCCTCGACAGTCCTAACGCCCCCCATTTTTCTCTAGACTCGCTACCGCCCCCCTGGAAGGCTCCAGCGCCCACTGGGGGGGCGGTACCGCCCCCGTTGGGAACCTATGCTCTAGAAAATCACCCCATGGTCATATAAAATGCATGTTATTTGAAAAATTAACCATGAATTCAAAAAAAAAAAAAAAAAAAAAAAAAAACACTGCGTTTATAACTTTATTATTTAAAGAACTGAAACTAAAAGCTTCGCAATAAAAACAAAAAACCATGTTTTTCATGTGATTTGTTTAATTTGAATGAATTATTATACATACATGACACTTTTTACATTAAATTTGGTGGCAATGAATAAAAAAAACTACAATCGCAACAGTAAAAGACAATATTCAACTGGAGGTTTAAGACATAAATTCGATTTTCTCAGAAACCATCAAACATACAAAGATGAAATAAAAAAACTGTTCCAAGTTTTATCAAGACGATAAAAATAAACCAAAAACGAAGTTAATCCATCCATAATAACGTTAACTATTGCTTGTTGAATTTTTCGTCTTCAATTTTTCGTTAAAAGTTAAATAAAAAACTACTGTAAACTGCGATATTTTTTTAATGCTATCATTTTATTCGTCTCGTCGAGTTCTATCTTTTGAAAACAAAATCACTATCGTACGTCAACTGGTTCGCTAGAAATTTCAAAAAGACTTTCGCATTTTCCATTTCTTAAACATATTATACTAAACGCTACCGCGTTTGCTATGATAAAATGCATTATTAAGAACATCTAAAAAATATAGATCAAATTTTATTAGTAATATTTAGAAAAATAAGCATTTTTATCCAACATTACATATGTAACGGAACACAATTTTCAGCGAAAAATCGACTGAGGGGGGTATTTTTAAATGCTTGTAATTCATGAAAAAATAATTATTTTAAACTGAAATTTGGTGTAACAACATATCTTTAGACATTGTTTTTGTGTATGAAATTTCATAGAAATCTGTGACGGTGGGTGACATGGTCTGGATGAAGTGACATGGAATGACCCCACAGTAAATATATTAGTCATAAAGATTTTATATAAATAATCATATCCCATTAATTAATATAGCAATAAAATTAGATTAGAACAAAATTTGAAATACATAAAGAAACTATGAATTACAAACTCTAAAATACTCATACATTCTAAAAAAGAAATAAATAAAATACATAAATAAAAATAAATGAATTAATAAATAAATAAAATAACTAAATAAAATAAATTTAATTAATTTTTCACAACTCTCATTCGATGAAGAAAGTAACAATACGTATAAAAGCGGTTCCATAACAACCAGACACAATAATTTAATAAAAATATTAATAAAGCCAGTGAGGAATAAATAATTAGACAGTCAATTAAAAAGAATTCAAGTGAGAGAACGTTTCAGTGACAAAAATTTAATATACGACATAGATAAATGTATATATATATATATATAAAAAAGGAAAGAAGTGATTTAGGATGAAGATTTTTTTTTCTCTCAAATATTGTTGATGAAAATAACAAAAACACTTTTTACAATTCAAAAAAAAAAAAAAAAAAAAAAAAAAAAAAAAAAAAAAAAAAAAGAGAAGTTTCGGAGAAATTTTTCTCTTATTTCAGAGATTAGTAAACTTTCAAAATTTTGCTAGTTGGGGAAGTTTGTTTTTGTTCATAGGCATAGTTCGTAGAAATATAGAACATGCCAAGTATAATACACACCCATTTCTGGAATGTTATAATACAGATGTATATATGTATACATATAAAAAAATAAATAAAAAAAAAATGATTGAAAAATATAGATATCGTAATGGCAAATATGTCTTATATTTTGGTATTTTTCAATGGCCACCTCAATGGAACGATTATTTTCTCACCTATAATGTAATGTGTATATTATTTTATAATTTAGTATTACTTTGTTTATTGTTATTACATATATGCAAGAAAAAATGATAAAGTATTTTGATACCTTCTTAATGTCGATGTAATCATATGAAAAATCTGTATATATATTTTAGTTTATCTTGTATGGGATGTCTTTTTTTCTTAAACAAAGGGGAGATAAGCATGTAGTGACGAAATTGTCACGACATTGCTTAAGTAAATATGTATAAAAAGAAAATGAACAGCACAATCTAAAAAAATATAAATAGATATATAAAAATCGAAATAAAATTTTGAATTTATTTTAGCAATAACCAAGGAATAATAATTATAATATTTTTAATTATTAGGTAAAGTTGAAAGCTAATTGTAGTAAAAACTGCAAGATTTTATTTATAATAATAATAATAATAATGCACGTGTGTAGTCTTGGAGGGATTATCACCACGAATTCCCAAACAGACAAAATGGGGCAATAAAACTATAAAGTATAGTTTGTCGCCAGCCTTTGACATAAAAAATCGAAGGAACAAGAGCAGAATTTATGGGGCTTTCAAGAATTATTTAAAACCAGGGGACAAGCATTGCGTGTGGTCGGAAGTCACACACAAAAGTGGCGGCATCACGAGAGGTCGAATGGAAAGGAGAAGTCAAATAAACAAGAAAAAAAGGGATGGAAAAAATAAAAAGACATACCTTCCCGAAGGACAAGGTACAAATGACCTGCTTAGGATTACAAGGGACGATTAAAAATTTTTTTGAGTAACCAATGAGAAAAGGTCATCCTGACAGAGAGATGGAGAGGGAAGAAAAATCTTCTTTTTCTTTAAGATTTTGTCTTCTGTCACCTGGAGATCAGTGGAAGAAAAAAATGTGTTTATTTTTCTTTAAAAAGGGACTTTGGAACGAGGTGCAAATTATAGAAGAAATATGAATAATCATTCTTCAAGATTATTATTTATGCCTCTCTGCAACCTACCATTGTTGAACGGACTTGGTGTGATGATCTTCAATTTATATGCAATATTCCATTTCTAAACTGACTCTGTGTGATTCTCATCAGGCCCGATTATGATTCCTCTTTTAGCCATTCTTCAAGATTATTATTTATGCCTCTCTGCAACCTACCATTGTTGAACGGACTTGGTGTGATGATCTTCAATTTATATGCAATATTCCATTTTAAAACTGACTCTGTGATTCTCATCAGGCCCGATTGTGATTCCTCTTTTAGCCATTCTTCAAGATTATTATCTATGCCTCTCTGCAACCTACCATTGTTGAACGGACTTGGTGTGATGATCTTCAATTTATATGCAATATTCCATTTTTAAACTGACTCTGTGTGATTCTCATCAGGCCCGATTATGATTCCTGTTTTAGACATTCTTCAAGATTATTATTTATGCCTCTCCGCAACCTACCATTGTTGAACGGACCTGAACAATAATGAATAACATTCACATTAATGAGTGGTGCGCTTATGGCAAGAGACATTTTAATAACTATACAGGACTATCTAAGAGGATTATCAAGTCTGCCGGATGCCGTGGTTATGGTGAGATAATTTTTATAATCCTTCCAAGTGATAAGGCCATTTAAAAAAAAATTTGTTTTATGTGTTTCATTAATAATAATAATAAAAAAAAATTACTATTTAAGTTTTAATTGATAAAATTAATTAAAATAATAATAAAATAAAACTAATGAATATTTTTTTGGGCGAACAGCCCTGAAGATTGTGCTGTGAGCATTTAATAATATCCATTATTTAAGTTGAATTTAAAACAAAAGAATTAAGTGTAGCAAGTAAATTATATACTTATTGGTGAATCTTACTATTTGTATTTGTATTTACAATTTATATATTTTGAAAATAAATGTTTGAGTGTATATATGTATTTGTGTTTTTTCATGATTTCCTTTACTCTATTTATTTTCAGCGAATTAATAGATTAATAACCTTTAATATTAACGATCAAAATTCTTTTATTTTGTTAATTTTATGTAACCCAATAGAATCCAAAATTTGCTAAGTTAAACGTTAAATAAGTGGAGTCTGAGCTATTGCGATTTTCCTTTATTTAAATTATTGATAAGTTTAAAAGAAAACAATTTTTTTTGGTAATATACAGTTCAATCTCTCACAACGCGGATTGGGATATTATCATAATATTATTTCATTTGTACTAACCACTATCTTTCGCGTACCGTGTAATGCGGTGTAATTTTCCTCACCACATGAATCAATTCTTATAATGTCTTTATTTGTATCCCATTCCAGTCCCAATAACATAGACAACTCAGATGGGTTATCTAACATACCGTTTTGTTTCCACAATTCTTTTAATTCTTTAGAATTTGAATTAAAATTGCGCAAGTTCATACTAGCGTCCTTAAGTATAATATTAGCATTGGATGAAAGTTTATAAGCATTTTCCGCTGTATCTGCTCCAGAATACAGATCATCAACATACATAGAGTTATTTAACATCTCAAAATCCTCAGGATAAAATTCTTTATATTTTTTAACGTGTGCTTTAATTGTGGCTGCTAAGACAAAAGCGCTACACCGAATTTCAAATGGTAACCATGTCATATTCATTATCTTAAAATATTTAGAGTCATCATTATTGAACCAAAGAAATTTTAAGTATTTTCTATCTTCCTTCGCTATTTCTATCATTAAGTATGCTTTCTCAATGTCGGAAGAAAAAGCAACTTCATATGTTCGGAATTTAAGTATCATATCTAATAAATTAGGATTTAAATTTGGACCTGCTATTAAAAGATAATTTAAAGATTTTGAATGATTTTCGTTTGAGGACGCATCAAAAACTATCCTTACGCGCGTAGTATCTTTATCTGGTCTTAAAACAGCCTTATGTGGCATATAGTATCCAGACAATAACGCATCATTTTTACATTCTTTTACAATTCCTTCACGGAGCTGCTCATCGATAACTTTCTTATATTCAGCGCATATTGCTTTATTTTTATTCAATTTTTCTTTCAAACTATCGAACCGCTTTTTAGCAATGCGAAAATTATTATTAATTTCACATGGACTCGAATCCCAAATCAGATTAGTTATGTACCAGTTATTTTTGTATTGCAATTTCCTCTCAAAATCTTCTATTAACAGTTTGTCCTTTTGGGATAATTCGTCACTTTCGTCCGAAATACCAATAGAATCAATTTCCCAAAATATTCTTAAATCCTTTATTTCAACTGCATTTTTCATTACAGCAATATTTTGAGAACAACTGTTTTCATTTCTTAATTTCCTGTCCCTTAATTACCCATCCAAAAACTGTTTTTACAGCTCCTGAATCTTTACTAATGGATAGTCGTTCATTTAAGATAAATTCCCAAAATAGGTCTGATCCAATTAATATTTCAACATTTATTAAATCTTTTCCTACAAAAGCATCCGCTATTTCCATTTTATTATCCCTCATAAATTCTCTAATTTGTGCAGATGGTTCGTACATATCGGCACCTGATATTTTAGGAACAAGCGCTCGCACTTTAGTTCTGAAAGATTGATCTAAGGTTTTAATTTCGACTTCTATTATTGGATATACCCTTTCTACCGCGTTCGGCATTCCGAAAGAATATACTGATAAAATCTCCTCACCTACTGGTTTTAAATTCAAAGCTTCCACCAAATCCACAGTAACGAATGATCGCTGACTTCCATTATCTAAAAGTATTCTAATTAATTTTGAATTTTCATTAGAACTTGCAATAACTTTACATGTTTGTAAATAAACATTTTTAGAACACGTCATGTTATTATTACAATATGAAACAGAACTAACAATTTCGGAACTAGAATTGGTTACATTTACTGTCGCCTCAAATCCAGAATTAGGAGACTCAGAATTTTGTTGTGTATTGCTTATTCTATCATCTTGAGTAGTATTTAACCCTCTGTTGTTTTTTGTACAAATAGAACCTTGGTGATATTGATTTTTACATTTAAAGTAAGATAATTTACTTCTACTTTTTTTTGCTGACGTGAAAAAATTTAAAGCATTTAAAACAACGATTAGAATTTTTCAATTTTTTGAATTTTTCTTGCGGGGGCAGACTACATTTGAATGAATCATGGGGAGCAGAACAAAATATACAGGGTAGAATTTGTGCATTCAAAGCGCTCGCAGAGTTTGAACCTTTGAAATAATTTTTATTACTTTGCTTCTCGGGGGAACCTATATACTTTCGTTTAGTTTCTTTAAAATGATTTAGCATAAGGGAAGATTCCCGACACTCAATTTCAATTTTTTAATATCCCAAAAGTTCCAAAACATTAAATTCATTTTCATCTGATTTCTCCAAACGTTTTCTATTAAAATTTAGAGCGAGATCATCTGGAATTAATTTAATCAGAATGGGATATAAAAGATGACCGTAAATTTCCGTCGTTACATTTAACGATTCTAAACTTCGGATTTGAATTTCTACAATGTCATACAATTTTCTCAACTCAAAAATATTTGTTGAATCCTTGACGGGATTAAGATTTAACAACTTTGACATATGATCGTTAACTACTAATTCTTGTCTCCCAAACCTTTGTTCTAATAACTTAATTGCTTTTTCATAATTTTCCTCTGACAAAGCGAAACCATTTACAACATTGAACGCGACCCCTCCCAAAAGAGTCTTTAAATATGAAAATTTATCTATTTTAGACAAAGTTTCGTTTTTATCAATCGAGCTTTGAAACTGATTCCAAAACTCCATCCACAAACACGGATCACCGTAATATTTTGCAATCGCGATCTTAGGCAATTTTACTGTTACATTATTAAATTTTAAATTATTATTTCCCGTATTTGCAAATGATTCACTTGAACTATTAGATATAACCTTCTGAGGTGTACTATCGGGACTGGAAAGAGTATTTTGTTTAGAATAATTATTAACTTTTATTATCGCATTAATTTTACTAATCCAGTTTGTTATTTTCTGATTACATTCAACTAGCAGGCTAAGCCCGCTGCGCTGGTCTATTTTTCAAAACAAAACATGAATCAAACAAAATATTGAATATGATTGTGTTTTTTAAAGCAACTTCACCTCGAATGCTCTTTCACATTTCTGAAAATCATACAAAATGCCATTGTATTTAAATATAAAAAAACAACGATTACAAATGCACCAAAAATGCTTTAAAAGTTAGCAAACAGCTGTTTCGAATCTACTGTCGAGATTCTTCATCAGTGCAAAACTCAGCGAGCTAGAAAAAACAAAACTGAGCCAAAAATAAAAACAACGACAATGGAATCAAGGCCCGTTGACGCCAAAATATATTAAAATAATAATAAATAATAAGTTGTTGTATAAGTTTATGCATTCGATAAAATTCGGGCTTTTAAGAAAAAAGTATTTCAGTTGACCATTTATTGCAGACTTAGATAGATAAATGAGGCAATTATGAAAAGAGCAATTTAAATATTGTCTATTCACCATACTTCTAAAATAGCGAGCATTATGATCGCAGAGATTGACCATTGAATTTAAACAATTTTCAAGTGACTCATTTTCATTTGATAGTTTTTGAACTCTAAAACTCTCAACTTGAGGGTATCTGTGGAAACCTTAATACATCCTCTATCAATATTATATATATTTCGCAACGTACACCTCTCTTGACAAATCTATTACAGTGTTCCGTTTTTGGAATGCAGCAGAATGAATAAAGTTAAATAAAGTTTTCCTTAGAAAAGTAAGGTGGATGTTTTTTAAATGTGTGAAATTCATTTTTTGATACAGATGTCATATACGCATCACATTGGCGTGATTGAAACAAAATGAACATTTTATGCCTCTTATGGTAATCCAGCTTTGTTTTTAATTTATTAAAGAAATATTTATTTACTTTCATTTGCATTTTAAAATTATACAAAATGTTATGCTCTATACATAGAAAAGTAAAATGGAAAATAGAAATGTATCTGTCATTTGAAAACGAAGTTTCCGTTAAAGTGGCGCCAGAAATGTATCAGCCCAACGTGGTGCATATATGACATTTGTGCCTCTTTCTTACAACATGGGTGTGTGCATTTGCACCTAAATTTAGTTATTTAGCTTTATTTTTGTAATATTAACTGGAGTTTGTACAATGTACGGTACTACTTGATTATTCTGTCGAGAAAAAAATTAATAGCAGATTATAGGAATAAATGTCAATAATCGATGATCATAAGTATGATAGTTATTGATATTACACATGATACACTTTTTTTTACGTCATAAGTGTTTTTTAATTCGACTTTTAATTTGTATTTTTTATTTACGTTTATCGTTCTTTCGTTATTTAAAATGAATTTATGTAAATTTGAATAGTTTGGCGAAACTGGCCGACGTGTTAATCAAGTAGCACTCAATTTACATTTCCAAATATCATATTTCACAAAAAACTCCGGCACAAACCCGGATTTGCAAGATTTCCTTCCAATACCAATGCGGCAAAATCCTCGTTTTAGAATAGCAAAGAAATGTGCATTTTTAAAAATTATTTTCGTTATTTTAAAACGAAAATATGAATAAATAAAAAAGTTACTATAGCACAAAACAATTTATAGAATTTCTAAAAAGAAATTGAAAGTAAATAAACAATTTATTAATACAGAAACAACTATTGCTGGGTTACCATATCAGGCAAAATAACACCGTTTTGGCGATAGTCAGATACCTCAGTGTGCATATAATATCTGTGCCAAACATGTTTGGAAAAAACAATAATCGTTATTTATACAACATGTATAAATACTGTAGTATAGGGGGGAAATGTATACATGGCATATACGTACCACATTGGCGCGTTTTTTTTTTTTAATCTTCTGATGCCAATTCGGAGAAAATTTTGTTTTCAAATACCAGTTACATATATAGTTTACAATTATTTTTTGTTATTTTAAATAGAAAAGTACAATAAATTTTAAAAAGTTTAGTTTATAATTATAAACAAAACTATTTTTATCCTTTAAAAAATAAAATAAGAGAAAATAAAGATTTATTAATAAATAAACAACAGCCAGGTTACCAAGTGAGGCATAAAATCGCCATTTTATTGCAGTCGCGCAAATGTTGCGCATGTATGACAAATGTGCCTAGATTAAAATAGTTTATATAATTGGGAAAAAAAGAAAAAATTGTAAATAGACAATTTATTAATAAATAGACAATAACATCCGGGTTGCCATATCAAGCAAAATAATGACACTTTGGCGTCAGTTAATTACCCAGATGTATGTATGGTATTGGCGTAAGAGACGCAATTGCAAAGAGACTCAAATCACACCAATGTAGTACGTATGAGATATCTGTGCCAAAAAAAAAAAAATTTAAAGTTGCAGCTAAATTATTTTACAATATCTATGTATGTGGAAAGACATTTACCCTAAAATTTAAATATTATTCATTTTTGTGGTATTAACTGCTATATATGTATTTAAGTTAAATGTAAAATGTATTCCTAAAAATGCTCTCACTCATTAAGAGAGAGAGAGAGAGAAAATAGTTCTTGCGAACATCCTTCCATCTTGTGCTTTTTTTGGTTTAGAATCGCATTGATTGGCGACAAAAGTAGATTAAAACACCCAATTGAACAAACAACATACAAATAACAATCAGAGCCTTTTTTTAAAAAGTTAATTCTGAGAGTTTCTTCTGTAAAACACATAACGGGAAAGTTAGATTTAAAAGTATTTAAAAAAAAGAAATAAAAATAAAATACTTATGTTTTACCTAATGAAATTTTTGAGATGTTGTTTTCTTTTAATCTGGCTCGAAAGAAATAAATAGCCAAATATTGTGTCACTTCAAAACTTTCTTTCACATTGAGTAACTTTTTAAATATTATAAATATTCTTTTTTTTTCGTTAAAGATAAATATTTCCCTTTCATAATATTATTTTGCATTAAACGAATTTTTTTCTTTTCATCATTATATATTTTAAATCAATGAATTAACAGATTTTTTTCGAAATGTTTATATTATTTTCCATTACAGAAAGCATTTCATTTCTTTTTTGAAACATAATTATCGCCAAAAAGTTAGTTGTTGCAGCCCTTCCGTCAAAAATAACCGAAAATTACGAAATTTAGTACGAAAAATCAGAGTTATCCCTGTATATTTGTATCATAAACCTCCGCAAAAATATTTCCTATCGAAAGATACAATCGGCAAAAAAATCCATCGGGTAGTTTTTGAAAACACTCGTTTGGAAGTTTCAGAACTTCTGCTTTATAGTATACTAGCAGGCTATGCCCGCTGCGCTGGTCAATATTTCAAAATCAACCGTGGATGAAACGAAATGGTGAATTTAAATTTGTATTTTAAATAATTTGGACCTCCAGCAGCACCTTGCTCATTTCTGAAAACGATTTAAGCACCATTGTGATATTAAATTATCTTAAACGTTGCGCAAAATTTTTGTTTGTTTGTTTGGAGGGGGGATTTTTGAGACTTATAGCGGCTGAGCTGTTGTCTCGAATGATCCAATCGCTGCGCAAAAACCAGCTATTTAGAAATAACTATTTTAGTTTATTACTAACAGTGCACATTTGGAAGCGAAATGAGACAATTATGGCAACAGGATTTAAAATTTTCCCTTATCTGAGGAAATATTAATTATTACAGTCGTTACCATGGTACAACTTCTGAAAATTTTTTTCACAACTTTTCATTATGTGAAGCCAGGTACCCAAAGCTACTCCCACCTAAAAAGTTTATATATAATCATGTATATTAAATTTTGTCCGCGCGATAACAGGCACAATTATGCAAGAATCATCTTCAAACTCGTCAAGTACATTGAGATGGTGTATATCTCAGTGGGAATTGCAAATGAGCAAAATCGGCCCAAGGGTGTGGTAATTGGGAAGGGTTCAAAAATTTGAATCCATCATAACATGGCTTTCACAAAACCAGCTCTTACAAAACAATAGCAGGAAAAAAATAAACATTTTTCGTTACAGCAAGTTGCCAACAATAAAAAAAAAAAAAAAAAAAAAAAAAAAAAACACACACACACACATTAAAATTCTGACTACAACAATTACTTTATTATTGCAAAATTTCCTCCTGAAAAATGAAAACAAAATAATTTGCTCTTTCGTATTTAAGCATTTTCTCTTTAGTTTTTTAAGATAAAATTATTTAAGTTTGTATAATTTGGCGAAATTGGTTGACGTGATAATCAAGTAGTAGCCAATTTACACTTTTCATATTTCACAAAAGATTCCTACACAGACATCATATACGCAATAGGTTTTGCACGATTAACCTGCAACTACAATGTGGCAAAATCCTCGTTTTAGAATACCAAAGAAATTTATGTATATTTTATTATTTTCTATCATTTTAAACAGCAATTAACAATAAATAAAAAGTAACTGTAGTACAAAACAACAAATATCATTTCAAAAAAGAAAAAAATGAAAGTAAATAAACAACTTATCATCAGATAAACAACTATAGCTGGGTTACCATATAAGGCAAATAATGCCATTTTGGCGCCAGTGAGATACCTCGATGAGTAAATGACCAAATCCGTGACAAAATTTCCATTTGGAAAAAACTTTAATCGGTATTTATACTGCATTTTCCCTACTTATGTATAAGAAAAAATTTTGACACAGATGTCATGCATGCACCACATTGGCGCAATTTTTTTCTGGCGCCAATTTGGTGAACTTGGTTTTTAATTACCAATTTCATAAATATTTTTTAATTATTTTGTAATATTTGAAAAATAATAATAAATAAAAAAGTTTAATTAATAGCTATAAAACAAAATGATTTATATTATTTTAAAAAACAAAATGAAAGTTAATAAATAGTTTATTAATAAATAAACAACCATAGTCGGTTTACCATGTGTGGCATAAAATCGCCATTTTGTTGCAATCGTGCGAATGTGGTGCGTATATGACATTTGCGCCAAAACTTTAAAAAGTTGCAATTAAATTTTTTTACAGTTTGGATGAGGAAGACATTTATACTAAAATTTAAACATTATACGCATTTTTTTTTTTTTTTTTTTGCTATAACTGCTATTTATATATTTACAATTAAACATAAAAAAATATCCTAAAAATTCTCTCACACATTTAAAAGAGAGTGAGAGAATTTAGTAATTGTAAAGATCGCTCCGGCTTATGCCTTCATGGTATAAAATCGTATTGTTTGATGACAAAAGTAAATTCAAACATCCAAATAAACAAATAACAGACAATTAACAGATAAAACCATTTTTAAAAGTAATTCTGCTATTTTGTCCTGTAAGACACATAATGGAGAATTAGATTTTAAAAATATTTTTTTTAAAAATAGAAAAATGTTATTTACGTTTTATCTAATAAAATATTTAAAATACATTTTTTGTTAGCCTGCGCGAAAGAAAATAGCGAAAGTTTGATTGAAGAAATATTGAAGAGGAAATGGTCGATTAAAAAAGACTTGTAAATTTTATTCAGCGGGAATTTTTCATTTCAAAATGTTGAATTTATCTATAGTAATAACGCATAATTGGATAAATTTACTTTGAATTACAAAATTTTTCCTTCAGTACTACTTGGTTATACCGTCGACCAATTTCGCCAATTACACAAATCGCCAAACTATTTGCCAGATTATATAGATTAGCATAAATTTTCATTTAAATAACGAAAGACAAAATAGCAGAACATATATAAAAGTAGAAATAAAATGTCGAATTAAAAATCACTTGATGACATAATTAGTATTTATATTATGCTTAATGTCAAGTGAATGTGACATTTACGATCATCCATTATTGACATTTAATCTTGGAATTTGGGGGTAGATTTTTAATCGATGGGGTAATCTTTCCTTCTTCATTTTTTAAATTTTAAAACTGAAATTTTTCCTGTAAGTGAAATTTACGAAATGGCGCAAGAAAAATTAAATTAACAATGAAAACATTTGCAAAAAGAAATAAAAGAGTTATACTCATATTTATATAATTTACGATTGAATATTAAAATATACTCTAAAAATTATCTTCACTTGAAAAAAAAAAACAACATTATTGCGACCATTAAGAACCCAAGTCAAGCATTAAGTCAATAGTGCATTTTCGGCTTAAAAACACATTCTTTGGCGACAAAAGCAAGATGAAAATGGTATAGAAACGCATAGTAACTCACAACTTACAGTGTCTTTTACAATCAGATCTGCTTTTTTCTGCTGTAAGTTATATTATGCGGAAATTCAATAAAAAAGAGAAAGAAGATAATAAAACGGGAAATAACTATCATTCAAAATTCATTTAATCAATTTCTAAAATTCACGTTTTTATTCTAACACCAGGGATAAGTCGCCAAAAGTTGAACCAATTGTTATATTTCGCGTTAATTTATTTTTTAAGCATTACAAATATTTTTTTCATTTTCAAGATAAATATATTTTTATAATATTACGCCTCATTTAAGCGGTCTTTCTTTATTATTATTAATATTATCAGTAGTTATTTTCTGCTATTATTTGCAAGATATTTGTAATATTTCTAATAGATATAGCCATTTTAATTCTTTTAGCAATTATAATTTTCGCCAAAAACAGCTACTGGCAACCCTTTTGTCAAAAATAACCGAAAAATACGAAATTTACTACGAAAAATCAGAGTTATCCCTGTAAATTTGAATCATAAACCTTCGGAAAAATATTTCCTATCGAATGATACAATCGGCAAAAAAATCCATCGGGTAGTTTTTGAAAACATTCGTTTGGAAGTTTCAGAACTTCTGCTTTATAATATATATGATATGATATGATAGCGCTTTGAATCTCATTCTCAAAGTCTTTCTCTTCTTTAATTTGATTTTTTATTTCATTATCAAGAGCCTTTAATTCTTTACTCATTTGGTTTAAATACAAAATAAATTCCTCTAATGAGGTTTCTGAAGAATTTTCCAAATTTTCACTTTCGATTTTATTTATATACTTAGTTTCCTCTGTTCTTAAAATAGCTCTTTCTTTTTTAAGCTTTGCTAAATCATTCATGTTTAAGTAGCAATAATATCAGAAACAAGAACTATTCAAAATCAATTTAATCTTTAAATCATACAATTTTTTTTTCTTATCACAATTAATACGTTACTTTCACTTTTAAAATAAATAATCAGAATTGTTCAAAATAAACAGTTCAAACAAGTTGTTCAAATTAAAATAAACATTTTTCTTTTTCATGAATCATCAATTTTTTTTCATTACTTTAGGAATAAAATGTTTTCACTGAAAATAAACAGCTTACTTTTTCCCGGCGATTGCACCATGTCGCAATCCTTCTGAATTCGCGCCAACCCGGAACAATAAATATTCTGATGATATTTCATTTTTAATTCATTAAGCTGCAATCAATGGTGAACACTTTTTATTCTTATTCTTGACATCATATTCCAAGATATTTTAAGGATCTCTCCTATATTTTATAGATAGAACATAAAAATTTTCAGCTTCATTTTTAAGCTCACATTCCCACACACGTACGGTGGTTCTCACACAAAAAATCTAAGTGATTTCACTTCGCTTCACAAATGGGAAGTGCCAAAACTTGCAGCGACATCTACATTTTATTTTAATTTGCACACATTTTCGACATATGGCACTGAGACCTCCCAAAATTCAGCGCACAAGGGAAATAATAGGGACTCACCATTCGATCCTTTGATATTCCGAGCTGAAAGTCACAATCTTCGAAAGCTGATTTTAATGACTGGCAATAATTTTTCAATCCACATTCGACACAGTACAGCAGAGGCTGTATGTTCGTAGAACAATTTATTTCAGTTCTTTTATCACACCGCAATCCACCACAAATTTTTATATTACTTAGCTGTGATGTCGTAACTAAATACACTACAACTCGCTGTATAAATTCACAATGCACTTTAATGAAATCAACACACAAATTCACAATGAATACAATACACACAACCACACTGCGCTATGCACATTATGTATAGTTAATTTCCACAGATATCCATCCGGAAATACACTCAAATACTGAAAGCTCCTTCCGGGCATAAGGTTTCGAACACCCTCTCAGATGTTCTTCAAAACCATAACATTACACGGCTCACACCCGAGCCCGCCGAAAAAACCAAGCCTGCTTGCTTGCTGCCCCAGGCAACAACTGACTCAATTCAAATCATTTCTCTTTCAAAATCAAAAGTTTTTTCTTTTTGGCAAATGAAGCAAAGGGCGCTGAGTTTCATCCTTTCGGCTATGAGACTTTAGGGCGCTAGGCACGGAGCGTCATCGCAGACATTATGGCGTTGACATCACGAGCCGGCCGATATCACACTTCATTGATCAGCCGTCCAATGGACTTGTTGACGTGCCCACGTTCAACGTACACTCTGGTGACGTGAGGTTGAGCGACACGCTTACATACAGTAGATGTACCTTTACGTACAGTAGACGTTAACGCAAACTTTCCAGTGGCTCCAGCAAGAGAGGCTCTAAAATGGGAGGGGGTTGCTGTTCTATTCTTTTGTGCACATAATCGCAAATATCGATCACCGGTGTTTGTCATAGTTCTTGCCCGTCCTTGGCTGAATCTTTTGGAGTCCGAACCATTGATTTGAAATTATTTCCAAAGCTTATGAACAACAGAAGGACTTAGATTTATTCATCTGTTTACCGGTGTCTGACTTTGACCTACCTCCAAACTTCCAATAGCTCTATATCCCAACTCTGCGAACAAATGATATTTCGAGGTCATATTAATGAATTTATTAGCCCGGGAGGCGGCAGCACAGACAATCACCTCATCGAGTTAGCGGATGAAATTCTAGGATGAGTTATATGTCAATTCACAGAATATAATGCAATCGGTCTGCCAAATCCAATCTTGGTGCAAAACATCTAAAAATCTCATTTTAACTGCTAACTCATAGGTTTACTATTGTGCTTTCCTGCATACAAAAGTATGAAAAATAATGGTAAACCTACGAGTAAACCGCTAAAATGAGGTTTTTAGGTGTTTTCCATCAAGATATGATTTGTCAGACCGATTGTATTTTACTATGCGAATCAAGATGTAACTGATCCTCGATTTTCACCTGCGATCTCGATGAGGTGATTATCTGTGCTGCCGCCTCCCAGTCTATATCTCAGTTTGATCATTGACTCGCCTGATAATCACAGCGACATCAGCAGCCGAATTCTCTAGCATTAATTTTTATACTTCTTACAGATGACGCAATTCGATTGCAGGGCCACTTGCATTTTGTAATTTTATTCAGCATCTTTTAATTAACAACATATGTCAATTTCATACGGAGAGGCGCATTTTTGAACAAGTTATCGCTCTTTTTGTGATTTTTCCTTAATTTTTGGAAACCAGCATAGCTTGAACCGAACATTTAAAATATAGTGTCTAAATTGGGTGTTGTTGTTGAAAAAAAAAAAAAAAAAACGTTTGGTCTGGTTTTTATTTGTAGATGGCTTTGTAAGAAAATTTTATATGCATCATTCTTTTTTTCTCAATCATTTTATACCAGTAGCATTTTCTATTACATTTAGCTGGAGAGTTAGAAGAGGACGTTTATTATTTTACCCCATGACTGTACAAAGAAGATAATAAAGAAAATTTCGCAAAATGAGAGAAAAAAACCCCCACTAATAACAATATTAAATCTAAATGTTTGAAAAAACAACATGTTATTTATTCCTAAATTCAGAACCATACAATTTTATCGAAACCTAAAATTTCTACAAAATCATTTTTTATTTCGATTTTCGTTTTATTTAGTTTTTTAGGTTTTCGAAGTAACTGCGTTTGTTTTGACAGTTTTATCGGCTAATGGAGCTCAAATGTACATTTTCACTTCTTTTTTACAGCCGCTTCATCAAACATTAATTTCCCTTCACAAATAGTTTGTGTGGCAATTTATTCTACTGTTAGCTTTCTCTTTTTACTTCAACGCCCTCAATTCCGTTAGAATTAATTTCGGAAGCGAAAGGTTTTCCTTTATTAAGTGTTGTTAAAGCGAAAAACTTTCTGGCAGTTCAATAGATCTAGTGTAAATAGTTTGATTTCGACATTCGATTGCAAAGTAAATACATCCAAAGCTGGTTAATTTAATAATCATTTTGTGAAGATAAATTATTTTATTAAGAAGAGTTATAGGGTCGAACCCGGGATTCCAGCGTTGCAGAATTCAGGTGAGACAATTTCTATTAATTTGGAAATTAATAGATTTTTTTACATATAATATAATATAATATAATATAATATAATATAACATATTATATAGTAAATGCGATCCGAATATATTTACGCAGGTTAGAGCATGGCCAAACGGTCTGACAAACACGATGACCAGGTAAACCAAGGGCATAAACAATTTTCAACTATGTTGGAAAGCCATAAAAAGGTTAAATTTGATCGATTAAGAAGATATTCAGTTTAAAAAAGATCTTAACCTTCTTAAAAACTAAAAAAAAAAAGAATATTGCCTGGTTTAACTCATAGCATTGAGCTCACAGGCTACGTATACTAATTGTACATTACAGCTTTATATTTTCAAGGTTTAATTCCGTTTAAAAAACAAATTAAGGGGGAAACACCTCCCTCCATTTTCCCGTTTTATACCGAATCATTGCACCCCTTAAATTAATCAGGAAGATGCTTTATCATATAAATAAAAAGAATGATGCCCAGTTAAACTGATGGCATAGAGCTCACAGGCTATGCAGACTGATTGTATATTACAGCCTTATATAATAATGCCCTTCGAAAAAAATAAGGAAGGATGTACCCCTCCTTCCCTCAATTTTCTTTCTTTATACTTATCATTGAACCCCAAAACTAATCAGGGATACGCCTTATCATATAATCCTGTATCCAAAATTCGAAGGAAGTCGAATAATTTTGCATAAAAACCCATTTATGTAATTTAAGAAACGCTTTCCCCCGTTCCCTTTTTATAATCTTATACTATAATGCGAGCAAAAATTGTGTGTGTGTGTGTGTGTCTGTGTGGGTAAATTTTATCTCAAAAACGGCTCTAACGATTTTCGCAAAAATTTGGATTTTACCATTTTTGGGCACGAGAAGACCATTGGGCTAGGTCACATGTTCGAGAAAATTCGATTATTGGGTCATTTTGGGTCATAATGGGTCAGGATCAAGCTATTTATATCTAGAGAACGGCTGGATCGATTTTAAGGAAATTTTGTATCCAATCGTTTTTTGGCACGAGAAAACAATTGAGCTGGGTCACATGTTCGAAAAATTTTGATTAGTGGGTCACTTTTGGGTCATTGTGGGTCAAGCCATTTTTATTTAAAAAACGGCTCTAACGATTTCGACCAAATTTTATATTTTATCGTTTTGGATTACAAGAAGACCATTGGGTTAGGTAACATGTTCGAGAAAATTCGATTAGTGGGTCATTTTTGGGGCCATTGTGGGTCATGCTATTTTTATCGAGAGATTTTCTCACGCAATTTTGACTAAAAATTGCATTCTATGGTTTTCGGGCACGAGAAAAGCATTGGGCTAGATTACATGTTCGAAAAGAAATTTTAATGGGTCATATTGGGTCATTAAGTGTCTGGGTCAAGCTATTTATATTTAAAGAACCGCAGAATCAATTTCATCGAAATTTTGCCTGTAATAGTTTTCTGACACGAGAAAGCTAATGGGCTAAGTCACACGATCGAGAGATTTCGATTATAAGAGTCATTTGTGGGTCATGATGGGTCATAATGGGTCATGGTCAAGCTATAGCTAAAGAATATGTGGATCGATTTTAACGAAATTTTGTATACAACATTTTTTTGGCACGAGAAAACTATTGGGCTAGGTCTCAGTTCGAGAAATTTCGATTATTGGGTCATTTTGGGTCATAAAATGTCACGGTCAAGCTACTTAAATATAAAGTACGACAGTATGAAATTTAATGAAATTTTGTATGTAAGTTTTTTGACATGAGAAAATTAATGGGCTATCTCACATGTTTGAGAGATTTCGATTATAAGAGTCATTTATGGGTCATGATGGGTCATAACGGGTCATGTCAAGCTATATCTAAAGAACATGTGGATCAGTTTTAACGAAAATTTGTATACAACATTTTTTGGCGCGAGAAAATCATTGGGCTAGGTCACATGATCGAGAAATTTCGATTAATGGGCCATTTTGGGTCATAAAGGGTCTGGGTCAAGTTATTTATATTTAAAGAACGGCAGGATCGAGTTTAACGAAATTTTGAGCGTAACAATATTTATACACGAGAAAACTAATGGACTAAGTCACATGTTCGAGAGATTTCGATTATAAAGGTCATTTGTGGGTCATGATGGGTCATGGTCAAGCTATATCTAAAGAACGGGTGAATCGATTTTAACGAAATTTTGTATACAGCATATTTTTGGCACGAGAAAATCATTGGGCTATGTCACATGTTCGAGAAATTTCGATCAGTGGGTCAGTTTTGGGTTATTCTAATTTTATCTAGACAATGGCTCGCGCAAATTTGACTAAATTTTATATTCTATCGTTTTCGGACACAAGAAAATCATTGGGTTAAGTCAGATGTTTGAGAAAACTCGATTAATGAGTCATTTTGGGTCATAATGGGTCAAGGTCAAACTATTTATACCTAAAAATTGGCTCAATCGATTTTATCTAAATTTTGTATTTAACGTTTTTCGGCACGTAAAAATTAATGAACTAAGTCACATTTTCGAGAGATTTCGATATAAGGGTCATTTGTGGGTCATGCTAATTTTATCTAGAAAATTGTTCTCACCATTTTGAGTATATTTTCTATTATATCGTTTTCGGGCAAAAGAAAACCATTGAGATAGGACACATGCACGTAACAATTCAATTAGTGGGTCGTTTTAGGTCTTAATGGGTTCGGGTCATTCTAATTATATATAACAACGACTCAGTCAATTTTACCTAAATTTTGCAACGGAACGTCTTTTGTCATGGGAAGACTATTGAGCTGAGTTGCATATTAAACAAAATTATATTAGTGGGTCATATCGCTTCATTGCGGAATGCTGTCAAGCTGATTTTACTTAAGAAATGGCTTAAACGATTTTGATTCATTTTATACTCTACTGTTTTTGATTACCTGAAGACCATTGAGCTAAGTCGCATGTTTAATCACATGTGATTGGTGGATTATTTGGGTAATAAGGGTCAAGATCACGAGACTATGGCAAAAGCCAAGAAGTTGGCGATATTTGACAAAAGACTGGCGAAATTTGGCCGAAAAATCGACTATTAAGGTTACGAAACCAAAACACATATTTGGCGCCAAATGAAAGAATGTGTCCAAATTTAGTTATATCTGACAAAAAATATTGTCTTTCAGAATGTGAAGAAATTTCTTATACATTTTTAATAGTCTTCGAGATACATAGTTAAACTAATCAGAGTCGAGCTAAAAAAGTGATTTGGATTGATGTCCTTTCGTTGTAAATTTTAAAATAAAGTAAAATTTATGAACATGTGCATACAAACATAGTTTTCTTATTGATTATTTTTGTAAATAATACTATTATTAATAACATGTTTTTCAGTAATAATACTATATAGAGTTGAACACAAAGTTAATTTTGACCGAGCTGAGCTCGGTCACCCCTGCTAGTTAATCATTAAACTTCCAAAACTGTTCAGAAATTCAATTTATCAGAAAAAAACCTACATCCAAAATTTAAAGCAAATCGGATAACTCTGCATAAAACTGTATTTAGCTAACTTAAGGGGGAGGTAATCGCCCGTACCCTCCTTTATAATTAACAAAAGAAATACCACAACAAACGAGCGAAGCTTCTTACTACTATGAGCCTGTATACAAAAATTAAAACAAATCAGTTAATTCTGTATGAAAAACCAATTACATAAATTATGAGAGGTAGTTTCCCCTATCCCCCCTTTATACTTATCCAGTGAATTCCAAAAACAAATCAGGGAAGCGCCATTTCAGAATAAACCTTTATACAAAATTGAAGCAAATAGATAAATTTTGCGTGAAAAATCTAAATTTAAATGGGGGGACTACCCCCCCATTTCCCCTCTTTAAACTTATCCAATGAACACCCAATACTAATCATGGAGGCACCTCATTAGAATGAGCCTACATCTAAAATTTGAACGAAATCTACTAATTCTGCAGGCAAAACCCATTTATATAAATTAAGGGGAGGGGCAATAGCCCCCGTTCCCCTTCTTATACTTATCGAATGAACTCTCAAAACTAATCACGGAAGCGTCTTATCATAATAAGCCTAAATCCAAAATTTTATGTACATCAGATACTTTTATCATGAGTTATCGCGTTACGTACGTACGTACGCACGTACATACATACAGAACGGGCGGGCACATAAGCTCTCAGGCTTTATAGTTTGTGAGCTTAAAAACTCATTTATAAATTAAGGGAAGGGCCATTAGCCCTCGTTCCCCCTCTTATACATATTGAATGATCTCCAAAAATTAATTAGGGAAGCGCCTTATCAGAATATACGTATATTCAAAATTTCAAGTGAATCGGATATTTTTATCATGAGTTATCGCGTTACGTACGCACATACATACATACAGATGGGGGACAAAATAATACGAACACCTGTGAAATAATGGAAAATCCTTATTAATAGGGGATTGGACCACCCTTTGACTGAAGTACAGATTTAATGCGAAGTGGAATCGATACATAAAGGTCATGGAGAATATTTATCGGTATATTAAGCCATTCCTCCTGCAGAACGGTCTCTAATTCCGAAAGGCTAGATGGAGGAAGAAATCGGGAACGAAGTTTGGACTCCAAATATTCCCATAAATGTTTAATAATATTCAAATCTGGAGACTGAGGGGGGACAGGAAAGATGTTCAACTTCATCATCATGCTCTTCAAACCAAGCTTGAACACACCTAGCAGTGTGTATTGGGGCATTGTCGTCTTGAAAAAACGGTCGCTCTCCAGGGAATACAATCTGGACAAGTGGACATGATCTTCTAGAATGCTTAAATATTGATTGGATTTTATTATCTCATGCAGAATAACAATTGGCCCAAGACCGCGCCAAGATATCGAGCCCCATACCATAATGGAGCCACCCTCATGCTTCAAAGTCGGCATGAGGCATTCAGGATTAAAGTCTTTGGGCGTTCTCCAGATATAACCGCGTCTGGTCGTCTGAAATAGGGTAAATGACGATTCATCTAGCCATATTACCTGTTGACATTGCTGTGGGGACCACCCTTTGTGATCTCTGCACCATTGGCGTCGCTTGAAAGCATTAGTTGCTGTCACCAAGTGTTTTCGAATTGCCACTCTGCCATAAATACTCGCAGCATGCAGTTTTCTTTTGGCAGTTTTTGTTGAAACGGGGTCCTGGAGATGAATGTTCATTTCGGATGTTATTTCGGATAACGATTGCTTGTGCTTTCGGGCTACTGTGCGTTACAAGACTCGTCTATCCCTACCAGCAAGCTTGGATTTTCGGTCACTGTTGTGCTTTGAAGACGTCGTCTTACCTTCTTTCGTGTACGCTGTCATAACGGCGGATACCGTACTCCTTGCAGACTTCAAAAGGTTTGCTTTTTTCGTTACCAATGCTCCACTTAAACGCGCTCAGACAATCATTCGTCTTTGGTATTCTGACAGGTCTGACACTTCAGCTTGTCATAGACAGTTCGATAGACGCATGCAACAAAGGTGATTGCTGTTGAGAGACTAATACCTTCCTCTTCATGCTCACTAGGTGGCAGACTTCTGTTACAGGTGGCGCAGCTATACTGCCAGTGTGAAATGCGTGATACTTTTTCACAAATGTTCGTATAATTTTGTCCCCCATTCGTACATACCGGGTGTCACAAAAATGACTGATGGATTTTAAAATTCAATAACTTGCAAACGGGGACAGCTATTTAAAAATTTTTCGCAGGAGGGTTATGTATAATGTCAGGAGTTTTTTTACCGTAATTTTTTATTTTAGTTCGAATTTCAAACAATAGGTGGCGCTGACGGCGATTGAAGGCCAGGCCGAACGCTTCGCTCAGCACTGATTACCTGGCCTTCCATCACCGTCAGCGCCACCTATTGTTTGAAATTCGAACTAAAATAAAAAAGTACGGTTAAAAACTCCTGATATTATACATTACCCTCCTGCAAGAAATTTTTAAATAGCTGTCATCGTTTGCAAGTTATTGAATTTTAAAATCCATCAGTCATTTTTGGGACACCCTGTAAAGGCGTTTCCCTTTACATATTATTCAATAATGGTTCCCCCTCCCCCTTAGTTAAAATTACAATATTCTATAAATTTGTAACTTTATTTAATAAGCTAGATTTTTAATCTCTTTAATTCTATTCAGTTGCTATCGACCATATTTCCTTTAAAATATGATTTCAGTTATCTCTAAAATTGTTTCTTTAAAACCACAACGTATATCCGTTTATTCATGTAACTGTATGTATTTTTTCCCCATTGCAACAAAATTTTAAAGTGTTATTTCTAGGCTGTTTTTATTCATAGTGAAACGCTACTCGCTTAAGAAGCAGATGCGTTAAGTTTGTCTTTTATTTTATTTTATTAGCATTCTTTTCCCTTCTGATTCCGTGGGAGTTTAAGTAACCCTCTGTAAGGAATTTGCTCTCGCGGTTTTTCGTGCCATATACACCCTTTTATCGTTTGGCATTAATTGTTTCAAATTTTACACTTTGACCATTCTCATTGTAGTCTATATAACGGAAATAAAATGCATGTCTCCTATCATCGAAAATGTACATCTGGTGTTCGTTATTGGCGATAAATACCAATGTAATTCGCCAAAGACTGCGGCTTCAAAAATTGTATTTTTATCATTCGGCTCTCATCCTTCGAAGTGTAATGTAATACGTTTTACTTCTACGCAACTGCTGTCGGCGGGACTTACCGTCGACCAGAGCCTGTTAATGCCTGGTTCTCCAATAAAGTGATTTTGTGTCAAGAATAACTTATCGTATCTTAGAGTTTTTTTTTGGTTTTACTCGAACCCATGCTCACAACACCGATGCGGATTGAATTGCCCCTACACACCCGATACATACAGAACGGGAGGGAAAATAAGCTCTCAGGCTTTGATAGTCTGTGAGCTAAAAAGATTATAAAGGACAGAATTTTGAACGCCTGTGTAACCAGCGGCGCTATTTCAGAATTTTCTTAAGGAGGAGCAATTTTTTTAAAGCAATATCATAGTAGAGGGTGGCCAAGAGGGGAGCCTGCTCTCTTTCCTATCAAAACCGACAACAAATTCATTTTTGAGCAGGTTTTTTGTCTTTGCAGGTATACTTTCAAAATAGTGACTAAATTTTTTTTTGTTTAAGACAGGATTCCGTTGTAGACAGTTTGCCTTTTTACAAGTATTCTCTCAAGTATTCTCAAGTATTCTTTGCCTTTTTACAAGTATTATTCAAACATCCTTTCTACTTTCTACTTGCTAAGAAGGGTACTTGTGTAAAATATTTTTTTTTTTTTTTAATTTCGACTTTTTTACAAGCTTTATGGACAAAACAGGGAGCCATTTAATAACTTTCTCAAAGAGGGAAGAGAAGGCAAAGTGTCTTTTTAAGGGAAAGGCTTTGAAATAGTATGATCCTCTTAAAGTTTTTCATAAACGTGGGATACTTCTAGAAATAGTTTTAAGATTTTCCAACATAGTTGAAAAGTGAATTGGGTTTGTCTGCTCGTCTGGCCATTCTCTAATTCACCTAAATAAACTCGGATTAACGCATAATTGATATATGTTATTGATGTTGACAATAGAATGTTTGGTATTCACAGGGGCACTAAAAAGTATTCCTCTATTTATGGTCAATGGAGAAAATCATATACATTATATTTTAATATTGTTACAATATTTTAAAGATAATGACATTTATATAAAGTATTGAAGTGTAGTAATAAATGATTACTATGTATAATGTTATGTTTAGCACTTACAGTTTCGCGTTCAGGTGAAATCAAAAGTATTCCGTTATATTATGGTCTGAGAAAAAAGAATATTTGTGACATATTTTAATAATTTTACGCTGTCACACATATAATAAAATTGATAAAAATTTCCGCGGTGTCGTAATTAGAGATGAGTTAGGGCTCATTTTTCAGAGCCTGGTCCCCTTGATTTTAAAATACGAGCACAAAACATTTTGTTCCATTAGAGGCCAAGATCGATACCGAAAAAAAGTATAATAATTAAAAGTTGTCTAAATGTGAGAGATCTCTTTTTAAACAACTATTAATGTCTAGCACACAATTAATTTTATGAAAATAACTTTCAATCTTATTAAAAGAGTCGTTTAGCGTCAAAGACAAATATATATCCCTAAAAAGATTTTTAAATTTTTCATCCGTAACAAGTAGATAACTCGGATGGATACCTAACGAAAAGCATTTTATAAATAAATGAATGATTTGTGCAGAAATTACGATTTATACGGCTTAATATTGAACAAAGTTTTCTGTTTTCTATATGGGCCCTTTTCAAATTTCGCTTGCATTAGCTAAAGAAGATTATATTGAACATTTCTAACATGAAAAATAAAAAAAAAAACAATAAAAATTTTTGAGATATAAATCTTTAAGCTTGAGATTCTAAGCAAAAATGCCTGTCCCATTCCAAGTTTTATGTTTTTAAATGTGTTTTTTTTTTTTATAATTTGAGCTAATTTTTTAAAATATAAAGGTTTAATTATATTAAATATGAAGTGTTAGTGTTCTATATTAATGAAAAAAATGATTACAAAAGATATTTTCTTTAAGGAATTACCAGAAATCTTTTGTCCCTCACTTTTTGTCCGGTCCGTTACCTTGTGATTATTTTAGTCAAAATATGTTTCGAATGCTGCCTAAAGTTAGCAGCAAATATTCGACGATATAGTTAAACTATTCTACTACTTGCCATTTTAGGTAGCTTTCATTACAAAAAGTAAAAAGCTACCTATTGCAGCCGTCCGGAAGAAAGCACTTCCAAAAAATTTTGGTATATTTTCACCGATCATGACCCCCCAGACCCCAAAACCACCCTCCGTTCAAATGTTGACATATATATATATGTATATATATATATATATATATATGTATATATATATATATATATATATATATATATATATATATATATATATATATATATATGTAATGATTCGACGAGATCGATGTTCCATAACAATGTACAAGTTCCAGTGGCACACCATCTATGAGGCAGAACAGATTACTACTACCAAGAATCAACAGTGGGACGAGCTGAGCAGTCGCTCCGGCAATTTGACCAGCAGTGGATGAGTTTATTGGGCTATTTCCCCATAAGAAAGTTCAATCAAGCAGTCTTTAAATTAATTTTATTAGAACTCATAAATAAGTTAAGTTCTTTCACGCAATCACCTTGGCACTCTCATCGAATAACTTCCACTTCACCAACTCCGTGATTAAGCTACATTCCACAATATTAGAATTTTGGGGAGAAAGAAGAAACAGCATCCTAATAATTTTTGAAAGTCAATCGCATTCTCGGGAAACATGACATGGCTTCCGAGTAGTTTTTTAAGAAAAAATGCATTCTAATTCAGCGGAGCAATAAAACGCGCGTCTTGATAGTTTAAAGAAAAGGTGCATTCTACTCTCCTGAAAAGCCAAATGAAAAAATCATTTTCACGACAAAACTAGCGCCCTCCTACTCCGCGTCAATCATTTTAAAAATCCAATCAGGATGGACTCGAGCCTCTAACGGACAAAATGATCAATTCTAATTGGCCGTAATAGGCGGTCTATTGGCAAGAACTATATTTTTTCCTCGGAACACTAAGCCCTTTAGCAACGCGTAGTAACACTTGTCACGCGATGTTAAAAAATAAAAAATAAAATTAAAATCGCAGGAATATGCCAGAAAGTAAAAAGCTTACGAAATACTTCCCGCCTTTTTGAGAAGCAAGAAATAATTTATTAATAACTAAAGTAAGAAAAAGAATTTTATCTGTTACAAGTTACGAAACTAAGATTGAAATATGTTCCACAAATTTAGAATTGAAGCTAAGAGAGAATAAAAAAAAATGGCGCAAATTTTTTTTTTTTTTTATTACAAATCCCCCCTCCCAGAAAGACGGGTGAAAAAGTAGGTCTGAGACCTGCAATTTCACAGAAAGGGAGATGATGCAGACTTAGCTCACGAAGTTGTTGATATAAGTAATAATAATTAGATACTGAATAAAAAAAAATTTAAATTAATTTCTCTTTTTTATATAAATATAGAATTCAAATTTAAAAACACTAAGGTGATGCGTGGAATAACTTCAAATTTAAATACAATAAAATAGGCATCAATACAAATACAAGATATAATCTTGTTTAAAGTACACATCATAAAGTAATTTGAAAATATAAGCAATTACCCATAGTAATAACATAAAAATGAAACATAAAAATGAAAAACAATAACGTTGAATTCTTTTTTTAACAATGTCAAATCTAGAAATGAAGGAATTTAATAGAACTTTCTTGACATCAATGTTGAAAGTTTGTTTCAAAAATGCATTTAAGAGTCATATTTGGAGTGGTATCGTCCATTGCCTCTTTTCAAGGAGGTCTAATTATATCATTATTAATTGTCCAAATTCAATATAATAAGACATTTTATAATATAGTAATAATAAACTTTAACAATGTAAATAATAAACAATATAAGTAAGAAACATAATAAGGAAAAATATCAATAATAATAAATATCATAAGTATAAGTAATTCTCATAATGGGTATAAGTAAATCTCTTAATAAGTAATAATAAATATCACAAAAGACATTCTTTAAATACTTAATCTCGTTTATCTCATCTCATATCTTTGGGATGAAATATAGAGAGAAGTGGAATAAAATAAAAAATACAGTCAATTATGAAATCATTTACTTAATCTGGTAATTCGAGTACAGGATTAAGTAGGAATATGTACAAAAAAAATTAAAATATAATATGATAAATTAAAATAAAATAAAGATTAATAAAAATTTTGTTCATGTTTGAGAATGCACGTGACCTTTAAACTACTAAGATTCTTAAAAAGAAATATTAATAAATGATAAAAATAAAAAACAAGATCTATTCATGTCAAATAATTACGCAATAAATATTCTCTCGGTGTGATAAAACATTGCAAGATGCAAGTAGGAAAGAGAAAAAGAAACAAAATTATATTATAATTGACATGTACTTGGACTGGAATGCAGAAGCAAAGAAAGAGAGAAAGAAAAAAAAATATATTAAAATAAAGTGATAAAAATTTTGTTACTTGGCAAATAATTAATTTAATAATTGATAGATTAAATTTAATATTACAAATAGGTTCAGTTGAAAGAAAAAAAAAATATTCTAAGTAGAGTAATTCAGTACAGAATAAGAAATTTCCACTTTGTTCGTCTACGCCGGCATAAATAAACAAATATAAAAATTTCCAGACAAGTGACACTCTCGCTGCAGTCAAGAGATATCATTGCCATTCTGTGAGAATTACAGGATATTATCTGAATTAAAATATGAAAAGAAATTTACTGTTTAAGAGAAAAAAATTATAAAATGATAAACTAGAGATATAGTTTAAGCTACAGTTTTTACCTGAGTTTGTTGTTGTTGATTAGGGGGTTGTTGCTCATGACTTAATTTAAATTTATCAGGGGAATAATAAGGCCTTAATTTAGATACATGTACTATTTCTGAACTTTTGAACTGGTTTTGCCTATCAATTTCAAAATTTACTTCGGATAATTTGTTAAGAATTTTATAAGGGCCACTAAATACTTGTGACAACTTTCTAGTATTAGGGTACTGAAATTCTTCATAGATAACTAGATCTCCTATTTTAAATTTTGGTTCGATATAATCTTTATCATAATATCTTTTATTTTTTAAATGAAATTCATCAGTTCTTGTTTTAGCAATTTTAAGTGCTTCATGAACAGGGGGATAATAATTTTGTTGTAAGGGGGAGTCATAGGGTAATTGGCCAAAAAGCAAGTACGCAGGTGGAAATTTGGTAATAGAATGGGGTGTATTATTATATTCATTAATTACCTCAGTTAAAAGCTTAGTCCAGGGAATTTTAGAGGTAGTGGAGTTTACTTTACATTTTAATCTAGTTACTATTGTCTGATTTACTCTTTCACATTTCCCATTCGTTTGTGGATGATGGGCAGTGGTCAAACGTTGTTTAATATTATGATTTCGCAGGAATTTTTTGAATCTTGAAGAAGTAAAAGCAGCATTCCTGTCACTAAGTATTTTTTGAGGGGACTGTACACTTGAAATCTTACTAAAACAGAATAATTGTTGAGGGATTTTGATATTGAAAATTTGTTTCAGACAATTTGTATAAGTTTCTGTAGTGACACTTTTGGAAGGAAATGCCCAAACATATCTTGTGGCATGGTCTATTATAATATGGAGATATTTTTTTGTAGAATTATAATAATTGAACCCTCCTACAGTATCAACAGACAGACAGTCAAAAGGTTGATCTGTAGTGGGCATAGCTTGTAATAAGCCAAATTTTTTCTGTCTAGGTTTTTTATTTTTCTGGCAAATATCACAGTATTTAACAAAGTTAGTAATGTCTTGGGTCATATCTGGCCAATAATAGTTAGGAGAAATTAAATTTTGCATTTTTTGAACACCAGGGTGACCAAACTGTTCATGAGCAACATTAAGCAATTTTTTTCTTAGGGACATGGGAACTACCACTTTACGAAAACCTTTTCTTTTAACTATAATCAGTCCATTGTCATTAATATAATTTGATCCACACACATTTTCTTTTTCTTGCATCTCAATAATCTCTTTAACGTCAAGAAGAAAAGTAAGGGGCTTACAAAAATGAGAAATAGGGTTTCGGGACAACATGTCGGCTTCGACATTTGTAGATCCCTTTAAGTACTCTATTTTGTAATCGAACATACTTAACTTCAATGACCACCTAAATAATCGACCTCTTAAATGTTTGACATTTTTTAACCAAACAAGAGATGCATGATCAGTATGGATGGTAAATTGTACACCGTGAAAGTAATGATAAAATTTATCTAAAGTATCAATGATAGCAAGACACTCTAGTTCGGTAATGAAATAATTTTTCTCATAACTTCTCAATCCTCTAGAAAAATAAGCAATTGGATGTAAAAAGTTATTATGGTCGGGTTGTTTAAGAACTGCACCTACCGCTACCTGAGAAGCGTCAACAAACATGTGTAGGGGTAATTTTGGGTCATAAATCTTTAAAATTGGTTTAGCAATGAGGGCATCTTTTAATTTTTGAAAAGAGTTTTGACATTCAGTATTCCATTCCCAAATAGTATCTTTCTTAAGTAATTTATTTAGGGGGTGTCTAATTTCAGCATATTTGTCAATAAATTTATGATACACATTTATAGAACCATGAAATCTTTGTAATTCTTTAGTGTTAGTAGGAGGTTTTAATTTTTTAATCGTTTCTATATTAGTATTAGCTGGAGTTAAAGTTCCATTTTGGATTTCATACCCTAGAAAATTGATTTGTTTTTGAGCAAAAGTACATTTAGATAATTTTAATTTAATATTTTCTATTCGGCATAAATCAAAAATTTGGATGAGATGCTGTATATGTTCATCTATTGATTTAGAAAAAATAATTATATCATCAAAATAATAACAAGCAAAGTCTATTTTATATTTTGTAAGAATTCTTCTAATTGTCCTGTTGAAAATTGGGGGGCCTACCTTTACACCAAAGGGGAGAACATTCCATTCCCAGAGCCCACAATTAGTAGTAAAGGCTAACTTTTCGGAATCGGCTGGGTGAATAGGTATGTGCCAATAGCCTGAGGCTAAATCTAGTGTAGAGAAATATTGGGCACCACTTAATTTGTCTAAAATTTCATCCATTCGGGGTAAAGGTTCAGCGTCATTTTTCATGATAGAATTTAATTTTCGGTAGTCAACACACATTCGGGTTTTTTTACCTTCATCTCGTTTATTTACTAACGTAACTGGAGAAGAGTATGGGCTATAACTTTCTTTAATTAACCCAGCAGCTAATAATGATTGGATTTGCTGAGATATTTCTTTTTCATCAGCAGTGGATGTACGATAAGGCCTCAAAGATATTGGTAGGTCAGATTTAAGATAAATACGCTGAGGTTCAATATTAATTCTCCCTACATCATATTTATTTTTTGCAAAAATATCTGAATAATCCCTTAAAAGTTCCCTTACATTTTTATTTTGAATAGCATTCAGATTCCCCAATAGATTATAATCATCATTATTAGTTCGCGACAAGGATTGAGGAGTTATGGTATTTCCATAATCAGGTTGCACAGTAGTATCATTTTTTATAATATCAAAATGAAGCAATTCTAAGTTATCACTGGATATGTTGACATATGGGTTTAACGAAATATTGTCTTGTAACACCTGGCTTTTTGCGCAATCAATTTTCAATTTAAATTTGGCACAATCAGGTAAACCTAAAATAGCATAGTCCAAATCAAGTTTACTTACTAAAAAATTAACATATCTCTTTATATTACCAAATTTAATACATAATCGACACGATTTATTAATTGTGAGAGTTCCTTGTGCCTGTCTAATAGTAATAGGGGTAACATTATGTAAATTACCATTTAAATATCGAACAAATTTGAGGGGTAGAATTGAGACAGTTGATCCACTATCCACCACACAATACACTTTGTTATTGCCCACATATCCAGGGATGATTAATTGTCAAATATTATTAGTAGGAGATGGTTGAATATGAGCAGGAGTTTGAGTTTGAAAGGAATTTGTGTTAAATATACAACTCCTCTCCCAATGATATGCATTTTCTATGCCTCTGTTTAAACATATACGGCACGGACGACTTGGGTAGTTATTCTGATAATGAGTCGTAGGCATTCTAGGAGTGAAAAACCTAGGATTAAAATTTTGGAATGGATTGTTTAGAGTAGGTCGAGTCCAATGTCTGGGCTGAGGATTGGGATTGTGCATTGGTCTAGTTTGTTGAAAATTTCTATTGCCGTTATTAGAGGTATGATTTGGAATCGCTGCTAATTGTTTAGCAATGCGAAACCATTCACGAGTATTGGAAGGAGGGTTAACCATCAAACAATTTTGATACTCCGGCTGAAGGCCATCAATTAATCCCTGTATAATTAAATTTTCCTCAAGCTGAAGTTGCCTTCCAATCTCAACTTTCTTTCTAAAATAAGAATCCAAATCACTTAGATCATTTAACTTTAAGGAAGTAAATTCAGAAAATTTTGGAACTCTAACTTGAATGAATTTTTCACTTAAAATCTCGACAATTTCTTCATAAGTAGCACAATCCAAACAATCATTTATATAAGTTTTTAGCGCTTCCCCCTTTAAATATTTTGAAATATTTTGGTGTTTCCACTCATTATCTTTCTTTTCTACCGAACATTCTCGATCAAAATGTTTAAACCATTTAAATATATCCATGCCCGACCCAAATTCAAAAGGGACAATATCAAGTTTATTTTCTGACATTTTTTCTTCTTTTACTAATCCTGACCTTAGTAACATGAAAGAAGGATAATTCATATGGAAAATATTTAAATGCTATACTTCAATTATTAAAATTCAATTACTATACTTCAAATACCTCAATAAATAATAATAAAAATAAATAAATAATAAATAAATAAGTAATAAAATAATAAAATAATAAATATCGGTTTTCCATACATGGGAAATAACAAATAATTTTAAGAACAAAAATACTTTTCTTTACGTATGGAAAATAAATTTAGCAACAGAGTATTTTTTAACAACAAATTAATCCATCTTTCGATTAAAAAGAAAAAACACCTTTAAAACTAAATAAAATTTCTATGAGCAGAAAATTTTAATTAATTATAAATTAAGAACAAATTTATTTTTTTAATATCTGTAATAAAAGAGAGAAAAAAAAAATCAAGAATTTAAACAAAGAAATTATCATTAAATTTCTTAATCAATAAAACAATAAAATAATAAATAATAACTTACAGACATGTTCGATGTGGCCTTGTTCAAATACCTAATTTTTTATTAAACTAAACAAAAATAAAGAACTTCGTAGATACGACTCACAGGTGTAAATTTCAATTATCTTGTATTACTGATGGAATCTACCGTAGTTTCGCAACCATACAGCAGGTGTTCATTTATTATGAAATGAAAATTTATCAAAATATTTATGCACTTTTACATAGAAAATACAGTAAATAAATAAATAAAAGAAAATGATGTTGAATTGATTTCATGCAGGTGATCTTTTGTAATTTTTATTTTGCATATCTCACAGTTTGGTTGCATATCTCACAGTTGAAAAGTTTCTCACTAGAATGCGAGGTATATTTCACAATTAAAATATTTGTAGATGTAGATACCACACATAATTACAAACAAAACTTTATAAGACGATCTTTTTTCACAGATTGATTCATGTCGGTTCAAGATGAGTAATAAACAAAGGCCGAAGTTCCAGCAATTAGTTTCAAGCTCGGCGAAAATGGCACGTGCACACACAGCGTTGCGAAGAATTCTCTAGAGACGTATGCAGGTTCATTTAAGAAATCCTGCCGGCTAATATGTAATGATTCGACGAGATCGATGTTCCATAACAATGTACAAGTTCCAGTGGCTCACCATCTATGAGGCAGAACAGATTACTACTACCAAGAATCAACAGTGGGACGAGCTGAGCAGTCGCTCCGGCAATTTGACCAGCAGTGGATGAGTTTATTGGGCTATTTCCCCATAAGAAAGTTCAATCAAGCAGTCTTTAAATTAATTTTATTAGAACTCATAAATAAGTTAAGTTCTTTCACGCAATCACCTTGGCACTCTCATCGAATAACTTCCACTTCACCAACTCCGTGATTAAGCTACATTCCACAATATTAGAATTTTGGGGAGAAAGAAGAAACAGCATCCTAATAATTTTTGAAAGTCAATCGCATTCTCGGGAAACATGACATGGCTTCCGAGTAGTTTTTTAAGAAAAAATGCATTCTAATTCAGCGGAGCAATAAAACGCGCGTCTTGATAGTTTAAAGAAAAGGTGCATTCTACTCTCCTGAAAAGCCAAATGAAAAAATCATTTTCACGACAAAACTAGCGCCCTCCTACTCCGCGTCAATCATTTTAAAAATCCAATCAGGATGGACTCGAGCCTCTAACGGACAAAATGATCAATTCTAATTGGCCGTAATAGGCGGTCTATTTGCAAGAACTATATTTTTCCCTCGGAACACTAAGCCCTTTAGCAACGCGTAGTAACACTTGTCACGCGATGTTAAAAAATAAAAAATAAAATTAAAATCGCAGGAATATGCCAGAAAGTAAAAAGCTTACGAAATACTTCCCGCCTTTTTGAGAAGCAAGAAATAATTTATTAATAACTAAAGTAAGAAAAAGAATTTTAGCTGTTACAAGTTACGAAACTAAGATTGAAATATGTTCCACAAATTTAGAATTGAAGCTAAGAGAGAATAAAAAAAAATGGCGCAATTTTTTTTTTATTTTATTACATATATATATATATTTGTCATGCGATAACTAACGTATTTATGAACCGATTTGAATGAAACTTGGTATGTACATAGTACATACAAATATCTCGACCGAGTTCGTTGGCCAGCATCATCCGCCATCTTGTTCCAAAATAGCGGCCATTTAAAAAAATTAAAAAATTAAAAAATTTAAAATTAAATACGAAAAAATTAAAAGATAAAAAATATTTTTATTTTATGTGTTAGATCTTAAAACACCAATTCCAGAACACTTTTTATTTTGTCTATATCTTAAAAAATGACTGAGTTATAGCACTTTGAATTTTTCTTATGGCTGACATTTTGAAACGATCTGATATTTGTCATGTTATAACTAACGAATTTATGAACCGATTTGAATGAAACTTGATATGTACATAGTACATACAAATATCTCGACCGAGTTCGTTGGCCAGCACCATCCGCCATCTTGTTTCAAAATGGCGGCCATTTAAAATTTCTCAAAAAATTAAAAATTTAAAATTAAATGCGAAAAAATTAAAAGTTCAAAAATATTTTTATTTTATGGTGTTAGATCTTAAAACACCATATCCAGAACACTTTTTACTTTGTCTGTATCTTAAAAAATGATTGAGTTATAGCACTTTAAATTTTTCTTATGGCTGACATTCTGAAACGATCTGATTTTTGTCATGCTATAACTAACGTATTTATGAACCGATTTGAATGAAACTTAGTATGTACATAGTACATGCAAATATCTCGACCGAGTTCGTTAGCCAGCATCATCCGCTATCTTGTTTCAAAATGGCAGCCATTTAAAAAAAATTAAAAAATTTAAAATTAAAAAATTAATGCGAAAAAATTAAAAGTTGAAAAATATTTTTATCTTATGTGTTAGATCCTAAAACACCTATTCTAGAACACTTTTTACCTTGTCTATATCTTAAAAAATGATTGAGTTATAGCACTTTGAATTTTTGTTATGGCTGACATTTTGAAACGATCTGATTTTGTCACGTGATAACACTCGTATTTATAAATCGATTTAGATGTAATTTGGTGTGTACATAGTACTTAATAAGGCCTGAACAGAGTTCGTTAACCAGTTTCATCCATCATCTTGTCTAAAAATTGCGGCCATTTAAATTTAAAAAAATTTAAAATTTGAAATTAGGTACAAAAAAGTGAGAAATTAAAAAAGATTTTTCTTTTATGCATTTGACCTTGATACAAAGGTTCCAAAGCTTTTTTTGTTTCGTCTGTATCTTAAAAAATGTCTGAGTTATAGTACTTTTAATTTTTAGTGTTGCTCACATTTTTTGAAATGATCTGGTTTTCGTCACGTGATAACACGCTTATTTATACACTGATTTGGATGAAACTTGGTGCGTAGATAGGACATACTGATGTCTGGACCGAATTTGTTGGCCAGTTCCAACCGCCGCGCCGTCTTGTTTCAAAATGGCGGAATATTATTTTTTTTTTTATTTAAATTTTAAAATTAGGTGCAAAAAGTAAGAAATGGAAAAAGATTTTTCTTTTGTGTTTTGACCTTGATACGACGATTCCAGAGCATTTTTTGTTTCATTTATATCTTGAAAAATGGCGCCCGACCAGTGGCCGCGAGGTTCTGACCTCCAAACTGGTAGACGGTAGGTGCTGGGTTCGAACCCAATCGCGACCGTCGGCCTAACCGTTCGAAGTTTTCCGTGGTTTTCTTCGAACCTTGCGTAAATACGGGTTAGGTTCCCTTAGAAAGACCCCCACGGAGGGCAACCCACCCCATAGGGCCTATATCCCATAGCGTAGATAATCGGCCGACAAAAATACACCAACACCAATACACCAACACCAATACACCAACACTTGAAAAATGGCTGAGTTTTAGCACTTTCAATTTGCAGTGAGATTGACATTTTGAAACGGTCTGAAATTTGTCACAATACGCATATTTATAGACTGATTTCAAGGGTCAAGGGTCAACCAGGCGGGGAGGCCTACCAGATGGCTTAAGCACTCACTAGCCCCGCCTGGCAAAATTCTTGTAAAAAAAAAGAAAAAAAAATAGAGATCGGGTACAATAAAAGTTTTAATCATTGTATATCTATAGTTGAATTTTTTTGTTGAATTATTTAAAAAAAATAGGATTTTAGAGTTTTTTGATATGAGGATTTTATAATTATTTGATTGCAAATTTGAAATTAAAATTAAGATTTTTAAAATAAGCTTGAAGTGTTATGGGGAGGTAATGGATTGTTACTTTTCTTGAAATGACGTAGGGAATGGGTGAGGGGTATTACAATGCAATTTTTCAAGGGTTCTCCCGAGCTTACAGGGCGTACACAAATGGTTTGCATTGTTGATACTTGATTTTTAAAGACAATTTGTAAATTATAACAATAATATGTACATATATATATTACATGCTTAATATGTTCAGATTGGTTAATAATATGATCTAAATTAGATGCACAATAACAGTTTTTACAGCTAGTCTTGGAGATAAACTTCTGGGTTCTGGAACAAGAATTGGTTTTTCTCCAGTAGTTTTATGCAGTCTATTATCTTTTGGTATAGGCTTGGTTTTGAAAGGACAAGTGAGAACCATTGTTTTAGGGGTAACTGTGTTTTTCTTATGTGGAAGTGAGATGTTAGAGTGCACTGGGTTAGGTAATGGAGAGATGTTGCGTATTCTCCACATATGCATAAAGGAGAGTGGACTTTGTTGAATTTGTAGAGGTAGGAGAAGAATGGGACATGGTTTGTTGCGAAGATGTACAAGTTCCTGTGTGGAAGTAGGAAGTCTTGCTTTATTTTTGGCACTAGTTCATATGTGTAGCGGCCTGTGTCACCATAGTCCCATAGCTCTTGCCATCTTTTAAGTAGGTTTTCTTTTAAAGTTTTCTTTAGGTATGATGGGGGATAGGGGTAGAATCTTTTTTTCACTTTTGATGATGTTTTCGTGGCTTGTTTTGCCAGTTCATCGGCTCTGTCATTTCCTGCTATATTGAAGTGGCCTTTTATCCATTTGAAGTATATTTTCGTTGATGTTTCCTGGAGTAGTTTTATTATAGTAATTACAAGTGGATTCCTGGAGAAGATATCCTGTAGTGCTTTTATGCCTGACAGACTGTCTGAATAAATTATTACTGAGTTATATTTTGAGTTGGTTGCCCATGTTACCGCTTCTTCCAGTGCCAGTAATTCTGCTTAGTATACTGTGTTTTCACTATTAAGTTGGGTTTGGTCTTCATATATTGTTTCTTCGTTTTTGTATACACAGTATGCATATCCTGTGTTGTTGTTAAATTTCGAGCCATCTGTATATATTTGGACTTCTGCTTTGTCTTCTTCTCCATCTTCTATTATATTTAGGTAATCTATGTATGGTTTTATTTGGTTTGTGTTTGATTTTGATTGATAGAATGCTGGGTCGTATATGTCTGTTGGTATTCCTAATCTTAGTATTCTTCCTGTTGTTGCTATGTACTGTAGCTGTAGGTTAAGTGGGGGAATTCCTGAAAGTACACATAAGGCGGCTGCTGATGTTTTTTTGTAGGCTCTTGTAATTAGTAATAGGCATTGATATTGTATTGACGAAATTAATTTTTCTGCGTATTTATTTTTTATTCTATGGTACCACGTGGCGCTTGCATAGGTGACTTTCTTCTCTAGAATTGCATGGTACCAGATTTTTAATATTGATTTGTTTACTCCTCCGTAGGCTGAGGCAAATTTTAGCAGGCCTGGAGTTATAGCATTTATTTCTTGTCTTTTCTGTCTTAGGTGTGGAAGAAACGAAAGGGTATTGTCTATTGTAATTCCAAGATAATTTAATGTGTTTTCTTGTTTTATTGATTTGTTATCTATTTTAATTGTTGGTTTTCTTTTAAGGTGCTTGGGTTTTTTAAGGTGGAGGCTTCTACATTTTTCGTATGAGATTTTCAAGTTATGTTGTTTCATCCACTCACTTATTAAGGTTAGGATCTCATTGGCCATTTTTTCTAACTGCACTCTTGTTTGCCCAAATATTATTATTATGATGTCGTCAGCATATGCTATTATTTTGTAATTTTTTTTCAATAATTGTCGTAATAGTGAAATTAGGAGGATACGCCACAGAAACGGCCCGAAGCACGATCCCTGAGGGCACCCTTTGTTAAACCAGTGGATTTCCTTTGATTGCCAGTTTGGTAGAGCACCTCTTTTCGAGAGAAAGGATCTTATGATGTGTATGTAGATGTCTTCCAGTTTAATGCGTCTTAGTTCTTGCATTGTTTCTTCCCAGGGAAGGGTGTCGAAGGCGTTTTTGATAACCAGTGATATGAGTGATATGTAATTATTTTCTTCCGTCAGTAGGTCTATTGTTGATAGAAGGTCTTGAATGGCTGTTTCTGTGGATTTACCTTCGATAAATCCGTGTTGGTTTGGTCTTACTTCCGTAGAATTTCTGAGCGAAAAATTTATTCTTTTTAGGAGTAGTTTTTCGAATATTTTCCCCAAGATCGGCAGGAGAGTTATTGGTCTATAGGAGCCAGCTGTTGATGTTGGGCGGCCTTTTTTTTGAAAAACACTAGTTCTCCTACTTTCCAGTTGTTGGGGAAATAATTTAAGTTTAGCAATGTGTTGTACAGATTTAATAGGATGTGTTCATGATTTTTATGGATGTTTCTGATTATTATATGATCTATATTATCCAATCCCGGGGCTTTGTTTTTATTGAAGGAGTAGATGGCTGATTTAAGCTCTGATCTCGTGAATGGGTGTTGTGATTCTATTGGTGAATCTATTGTATGTTCTTCATATGATGAGCTCCCAAATATTGTTGAAGTGATTTCCTGGTAGAATGTTTGACATGAGTGTGTTGTTGCTGTTGAATTTTCTAATCTATAATTTTCTGGTGAGTAAGATTCTTTAAATGCTATGTTCTTTAGTTTTCCAAATGGGTCTTTTGTATTTTTACAGAAGTTGGACCAGGCCTGATTTTTAGCTTCTAGTATTAGTTTTTTGTATATAGCTCTGTGGTGTTTGAATTTGATTTTGCCTTCCTCTGTTGCTTCTTGCAATTTTGATTTTCTGTACAGGGCTTTTACTTGGCTTCTCTTTTTTCGAAGATCCACTGTCCACCATGAAATTGTTGGTTTGTAAGTGATTCCTTTTTTTTAAACGATTTATTGCATGAGTTTTGTAGACTGATTTCAATATAACTCTGTGTGTTCATGGTACATACCAATGTCTTGATCGAGTTCACGGGCTAACTTTATCGCCATCTTGTTCCAAAATGGCGGCCATTTAAATTTATCAAAAATCTTTTAAATGTATAATGATGTATAAACAAAAAATTAGAAATTGAAAAAAGGTTCTTTCTAAACTATTTATTTTAATAATGAATTCCGGAGTATTTTTTGCTTTGTCTTTACCTTAAAAAACGCTTAGGATATAGCAGTTTGAATTTCTAATGTGGGTGACATTTTTTTTTTTATTTTTTTTTTAAAGTCAATTTGCTCGGGACAGCACTCGTATATATTAATCGATTTCGATGTGAGTGTGCATGTTCACATGAATTAAGATTTCGATCAAACTCATTGGTTTTTTTTATCCATCATGCTGCTTTAAAATGGATATCGTGGAATTTGGCGACCCTATAAATCGCTTAAAATAAAACCAGGTTGAATAAAAGATGATTAATTTCTAAAAATTCCTATTAATATTCAGTATTGATAAAAACTAGTATCCAATCTTACATAATCGTGTTTCACTATTTTGAGCTTCGTATATTTGATTTATATAACTGAATTTAAAATAAATAAATAAGTATATGAAAGCTACCTCTTCCTCCCGGCATTGCCGGAAGGACTTTTTTACTCATCAATTGTGAAGCAATGTAATAGTGACAAGAATAATCTTTTATCAAGGTTGGTATTTTTTTCACTGTCAAGTCTGTTACCGTAAATTTAAATATTAAAATAATGATTTTTGCACTTTTGTAATTAAATATTGTTTACTAAATAGTTTCAGAAGGTATGTGTATTATTATCTAAGTTAGAAATTATACAAGCTAGTTCATTTCTAATAGTTTTATTTGAAATGTCAAGTCCGTTACCATGAAATTTAGGCCTCTAGTTAAGTTTACTAAATAGTTTTAGAAAGTATGTAAATTATTTTCTAAGTTAAAAAATGTACAAGCTAGTTCATTTAAATGGTTTTTTTTTTAGTTTTATTTGAAATATCATATCCGTTACTTGTCAAGTCCGTTACCATGAAATGTAAGCAAATGGTGAAAATGGTTCATATTGTAAAAGATGAATATTTTTCGTAATTCTCGTGGCTTTGAAAATAAGTTAGGTAGATTTCGAAAGAAATACTACGTATTTCCATCTAAAAAGTTTATACATATATATATACACTGGTGTCCAAAAGTTAAGCATAATTGGTAATTACGTAATTATTTTTAAGTAATGAAAGAAATATGAATCGGAATGTGCTTAAACTCCAGGTGTGTAAACAAAATAGTACGCGTCACATATTTTCGCGAAGAGTTTTCCCCGAAATCGAACAGGGGACCGTCAACAAATTGAAAAAGAACGAAGATCTTTTGGATAACCCTGTCAAAACTAATGTAGCAAAAGCGTTCAAACTGCACATTATGATTAATTGTCTTATTGTAATGTACTGTGTTTATTTTTATAAGGATAGCTTGTACACTCGTAGAGAAATTAAGGTTTTTATAAAAACAGTCCTAAATTTTTCCAAGTTTTTTGCTTATAATTTGCAGAGTTCTTGTTATAAAATAATGTTCTTTTCTGAAAATATGACAAACATCATTGTACACAATACCCTGTCATTAGAATTTAAAAATAATAAAAATTGTATGAAAAATGAGTATGTTTAGTAAATAATTTTTCATTGCGCATGCGTCAACGATATCAAAAGTCATTTGCATATGGAGTTAGCTAAATGTATAGAGCAACTTCTGTAAAAGTTTCAAAAACATAGCATGAAAATTCTGAAAATGGTCTCCTATAGAATCAACTCAAAATCCGTTATTCCTAAAGGAAGCAAAAAAATCAGGGGTTTTACCTAAATATAGTTGTACGTGCAATATTGTGTAGGCACTAAACAATGGAATATGGATTCAGCTCCTCATCTTTTTGCTTTATTTAGGGAATAAAGGATTTTGAGTTGATTCTATAGGCTCCCATTTTCAGAACTTTCAAGCTACGTTTTTGAAACTTTTACAGAAGTTGCTCTATACATTTAGCTAACACAATATGCAAATGACATTTTGATATCGTTGACGCATGCGCAATGAAAAATTATTTACTAAACATACTCATTTTTCATACAATTTTTATTATTTTTAAATTCTGATGACAGGGTATTGTGTACAATGATGTTTGTCATATTTTCAGAAAAGAACATTATTTTATAATAAGAACTCTGCAAATTATAAGCAAAATACTTGGAAAAATTTAGGACTGTTTTTATAAAAACCTTAATTTTTCTACGAATATACATGCTATCCTTGTAAAAATTAACACAGTACATTACAATAAGCCAATTAATCATAATGTGCAGTTTGAACGCTTTTGCTACGTTAGTTTTGACAGGGTTATCCAAAAGATCTTCGTTCTTTTTCAATTTGTTGACGGTCCCTTGTTCGATTTCGGGGAAAACTCTTCGCGAAAATATATGACGCGTACTATTTTGTTTACACACCTGGAGTTTCAGCACATTCCAATTCATATTTCTTTCATTACTTAAAAATAATTACTTAATTACCAAATATGCTTAACTTTTGGACACCAGTGTATATGTATATTCTAAATTTTGTCCATACGATAAAAGTTTCAATTTGTGGTATAATGACATTAACTGTATCCTAGACCTTGTCAAGGACTTTAATGGTAACCTAAATTAACCTAGAAAAAGAGCTCGCTTAAACTGATGTTTATAAATGTTGTGTCGCGTCTTTGTTATGTGTAACCTGTCTAGAATAATATCTGTGTGAATAAACGTATGCAAGTCGTTTCGCTGTATATATTCATTCGAGTCTTCAACAGTACGCTACGCTATTAACCTATCTCAATAATAATAAATAGCGCATGGTGGCAGCTGGTTAAAAAAAAAGTTGTTTAATACAGTGGAATATTGAAAACGGATTCAAGCTTTAAGTAAGAAGTTTCCTTTTTTTTGCATAGTTATACATCGCATTTATATTTATTTTATTATGATTTAAAAGTGTCTAAAGACATAGAATTTAGAAATTGTTATTAGCTTACACCGCCAGAATCAATTACTTTTTTTACGGCTGGTACTTTGGCTAGCAACGTTTCGAAAGATATCCATTCGCTTCGGGTTTAAAAAATCAATCAGAGATAGAACAAGTAAATTCCCTTATTTATCTCATGGGTGATAAAGCAGAAGATATTTTTATGTCTTTTAATTTGTCAGAAGACGACACCGACAGTATAGTAATTCAATATAGAAATATAATATTATTATGAAGCATTTTGACGACCATTTTATCGTAAAGAAAAACACAATTTTTGACACGTACAGTTTAATCAACGCATTCAAAACGAAGGGGAAAGTGTAAATGATTTTATAACTTCACTTTATTCGTTGGCTGAACATTGCGATTACGGAGTTCTTCATGATGAACTAATACGCGATAGAATAGTTGTTGGTATTAGAGATAAATTATTAAGTGAGAAGTTACAATTGGATCCAGACCTTTCTCTGAGCAAAGCTATAGATAAAGTTCTGTTATCGGAATCAATTAAAAAGCAACAAGATGTTCTTACTTCTAATAATGCTTCTGTCCATAGAGTTTCTAGTTTAAACACTTTCTAATGTGTATAGTGTAGTGTAGAGTTTCTAGTGTCTTTACTAATGGTGTGGTAAATCTAAACTTAATAGAAAAGTGTGTCCAGCAAAAGATGCTAAATGTCTGAAATTTTCCAAATTAGGGCACTTTGCCCGAATTTGTAGGAAAAATGCAAGTAAATCCGAAATTTCTTTCTTGGGAACAATTAGGCAAACACGTTCGAATAATAGTAATGATTCATTATGGTCAGTATCTATTCAAATAAGAGGCAAAGCCATTCGTTTCAAAATGGATAGTGGAGCAGATCACACTGTTATTCCAGCTACATCACCAATCTTAAAGGGTTAAAAATTTTTAAAACCAGACAAAAAGCTTTGCGGCCTGGATGGGAAAATGTTAAAACACAAGATAAAACTTATTGAGGAAATCCAATACAAGAAGAAGAAAATAACTGAAGAAATCCATGTAATTGAAGGACTTCAGAGTTATTTATTTGGAAAACCTGCGATACTAGCTTTTGGTTTAGGATCAAACATTTTAGAAATTAGCACAATAAATCCTAAGCAAAATTACCCTGAATTATTCACTGGCCTGGGGCTACTGAAAGAGTGTTATACAGTTGAACTTAAAACGAACTCTGTCCCGTTCCCTACATCAACTTTACGCAGGATACCCATCCCACTTCTGAAGAAAACTGAAATAGAAATTAAGAAGATGAATGCCCAAAAAGTTATAGTTCCTGTAACCAAACCGACAAAATGGTGTTCACCGGTCGTCATCGTTCCTAAAAGTGATGGAACTGTTCGCTTTTGTGTCGATCTAGTCCAGTTAAACAAGTGTGTTGAAAGAGAATTTCATCCATTGCCTTCAGTTGAATAGTCAATGAATCTTGTAACAGATGCTAAATTTTTTTCAAAACAGGACACTAATTCAAGCTTTTGGCAAATTCAGGTTGATGAATCTTCCTCATATAAGAAACTTCATATTACTTTCATCATTCCCTTTGGAAAATACAGATTTTTAAGATTGCCTTTTGTAATTTCATCTGCACCAGAATATTTTCAACGCAGAATATCACAGCTGCTAGAAAATATCCCAGATACTAATTGCCATGTGGACGACATTTTAATATGGGGAAAAGATCAGTTTGAGCATGATCAAACACTGAAAATTGTTCTGAATTAACTTAAAGAAGCTTGCATGACTCTAAATGACAAGAAATGTAAGTTTTCAGTCAAGAAAATAAAATTCTTGGGGCATATTATTGATTACAAGGGCATTGATCCTGATGAAGATAAAGACAGGGCAGTGAAAGAATATCCACTATATATAAAAAAAAAGAATTTAAAGCAGATGCTAGGCATGGCAAATTTTCTCGCCAGATTTGTTTCAAATTTTGCAGAAATTTTTGAATTGTTAGCATCCATGTTAAGTCAAAAGAATGAGTTTGTCTGGAACGAACCTCAAAAACCAGAATTTCAAAATTGGAAGAAAGTCCTAACATCTCAACCAGTTTTAAAGGTTTATAATCCACGGAAAACTTAAATTGTCACAACAGACGCTTCTTCTTATGAAATAGGAGCCACCTTGAGGCAAGAACAAGAGAACGGAGAAATCTCTATCGTTGCATATGCATCCACAACTCTTACACCTACTGAAAAGAGATATGCTCAAATAGAAAAAGGGACACTTGCTCTAGCTTGGAGTTGAAAAAAGTTTTGACATTATATCACTGGAACTCACTTAGGATTAAAAACTGATCATAAACTTCTAATTCCAACCTTCTCAAAGAAAAACCTTGAAGTCTTATCTCCAAGATTGCAAAGGCTGAAGGTGAGGATGATGCAGTATTCTTATCCTATATTCCACATACCAGGAAAGAAACTTTATGCAGCTGATGCCTTATCAAGACAACTTCAAGAAATTAGAGAAAAGGATAAAGAATTAGGAGAAGAAATTGATGCTTATATTCGTATGGTGATTTCCACATTACGGCTTCATGCAACAGGTTAGAAGAATTGTGCAGATCACAAAAGTCTGATGCAACATGTAAAGAGTTAGAAAATTTAATCCTGAACAGTTAGCCATTAAGGTAAAATTTAGAGCCAAGTTATCTACCGTATTGGTATTATCGATATGAAATATCAATCCAAGATGGACTCATAATGAAGGGCTGTCGATTCATCATTCCTGTAAATCAGCGAAAAAAGGTTCTTCAACAAATTCATGAGAAACATTTGGGAATTACGAAATGTCTTGCGAGAGCAAGATCATATGTCTGTTGGCCTGAAATAAATAGAGAAATTGAAAAAATGATAAAGAATTGTACATCATACATCAAGGAGGTCATTAATCGCCATAAACCTCTTATTCCTATTGAATTTCCTGAAAGACCATGGGAAACTGTGCGAATACTTTAAGCGTAATGGGTTTTGGTACTTGATTGTGACCGATTATTTCTCACGATATCAAGAAATCGCAAAACAGGAAAGATTAATTTCTGAGGAAGTAATTCCCTACTGCCAATCAATCTTTACCAGACATGGGATTCCTAATGTCGTTAGATCTGAAATGGTACTCAATTTGAGCCAATTAACTCATCTAAAATTTCAAAATTCTCAAAGCTTTATGCATTTTATCATATCACATCAAGTCCTAGATACCCACAAAGCAATAGTTTCATTAAATCTGCAGTAAAAGCCATAAAGTTGCGATCCGAAAAAGCTGAAGATCCTTACCTTTCTTTAATGACATACAGAACATGACCATTACAGAATGGCCTCAGTCCTGCAGAACTTCTTAAGAATCGTCGTATTAGGACAACTCTACCAATTGCAAGCTCTGAAGTTGAGCCTAAAATTGAAAAAGGGTTTAACTTTAAGGAAAGGGAGAAAACAGAATAGAACGGCAAAGAGACAACTATAACAAAAGTCACGAAGTACGAGACCTCAAAAACTTTGGTGTTGGAGGTGGTGAATCACGGACAAGTGAGCTATTGGTACAGTTCAGAAGAGATTAGATTCTTCATGTTCGTATATAGTCAAATTTGGGAAAAAGCTATATCGACGAAACAGAATGCATTTCGTTCCATCAACTAACTTCAAACTGGAGGCTGATGATATGGGTGACTTTAAACCAGACGATTCCCATAATGAGTCTGCAATACTGTAGAGTGTTTTTAGTCCATCCAAACCAAGCTGTCAGAAGCCTCATCCATCCTGTAACAATGACAAATGTAATTCTATGTCTCAAAAAAAAAAGAACCAGAATTTGCATGTTACCAGAAGTGGACGAGTTGTTCGCCCTCCACAGAAAATGAATCTTTAAAGAAAGGGAGACTTGGTATAATGACATTAACTGTAACCTAGGCATTGTCAAGGACTTTAACGGTAACCTAAATTAACCTAGAACAAGAGTTTGCTCAAATTGATATTTATAAATGCTGTGTCATGTCTTTGTTATGTGTAACCTGTCTAGAATAATATATGTGTGAATAAACGTATGCAAATCATTTCGCTGTATATATTCGTTGGAGCCTTCAACGGTATGCTAGATTATTAACCTATCTCAATAAAAATAAATAGCGCACAATTATGCCCGAATCGTCTCCAAACTCGCCAAATATATTGAGGTGATTAATATCTTGGTAGAGATTGCAAAGGAGCAAAATCGGCACAATCGTTTGGAAATGGGGAAATGAATTTGAATACCGCCTTAACAATGCTCTAACAAAATAGAACTTACAGAACAATAAAAGGAAAAAGTAAACATTTTTCGTCATAGCAGATGTCAACAATAAAAAAAAACAATAAAATTCTTATTACAACAACTACTTTATTATTGCAAGATTTGCACGTGTAAAATGGAATAAAAATAGTTTGGCAAATTTAAGAAAATTGAATAATCCGTCACAACTTTTCTATTGCAAGATTTCCTCATGTAAGCGGAAACAGAAGTGAATAGCTTAACGGATTTTTTTCTTTTGAAAAAGCACACGTTATGTCAGATTGGAAATATAATGGACAAAAAGCAGGTGAATATGTAACATCATGTGAGTTTGTAGAAACGTATTGAAACATGATAAAACCAGACAACAGAAATGTTGGCATATTTTAACATTTTGAAATTCTCTGATTTTGTTTTTGCCATTTTTATGTGTATTCTATATATATTAGCGTGTATGTATGCATGTACACCAAGATATTTACAAAAGGTTTAGGTCTTTAGAGCTTATTCATAATGATGAAACTGGGTCTATTTCTAATCTTGATTTAGTTTTTATGATGAAATTGCACCTAATTTCGATATCTACTTCCACTTGTAGGCGGAGCCGACAGGGATTTTTAAAAATTAAAACTTTGACATAGTTGCCGGAAAGATCCGATGCTTTTATAGAAAAAGAAGAAACGCTGATTGATTGTTTTCAATCAGGAATAACAACACATGCCAATTTTTTCTACTTACCTATGAAAGTGTCTGTGTGAATATGAAGAGCTGAATCATAGAATGAGCAGGCATCAAGAAGAAGCATGAATAAAATCACTAACATTATTTTCATATAAAGAGCGATTGCACTCACTGACAAAAGAAGATTTGAAATTTTCAAATCTTAAGCCAATGCTGATTGACGTAAAGGAAAAAAATATTTCAGGTTAAATCTCTAAAATATTATAATAGTAAATAAACAAAGGTCGTTATTAGCTTTCTCATCTACAGACATAAATCATCAAATATAAGTTTTCTTTCAAAGTTCTTCTTTTGATACCACTATTGGTTAACTTGTAGACTTAGCATTATGTTTTCCATGTTTTCCTACTTTTGACTGTACGGCAATCACAATGATATATCTACGACTGATCCACTTATTGGTATTAATTTTTGGCTTATGCACCACTTCACTTTTGGCAGAAAATGTTCACTAGATTCCCCTTTTGCGAAGTTGTATTGTGGCTAAATAATATTGACTCATTAATCAGAAGGATTTTTATAAATAATAAATTTTAATAACTTCACAAACACAATAATAAATATTCGAGAAAACGTCACTGCGAGAATGAGAGAGTGCTTTGTTAAAAGTAATTCCATAAATTGAGTTGCCATTCGTTGAAAGTAAAAAGTTCTCCCACGCGGAGAGAATTACAGCCGAGCTAGAGCTGAGCTGCTACAGAGTATGCCCCCAGTGACGTAGTCCCGATTACAATATATATATATATATATATATATATATATATATATATAGTACTTGATACAGATACATAAGATAGGACTCGTGTAGATATACATATGATGCAATAATATATTTTATATATGCAGTACATTAAGAAAAACATAAATTGACAAGTAAATATTGTACGCACATTACAAAATATATACAAAATATTTATGCAATACAAAATACAATGCATATTCAAAATATCTATACAATATAATCAGTTACGAGATGTTGAGGAAAACGAACTTTGCGACCAGATTTCGTGATAGGCTGTTTGACAGGAGGAACATTTATCGGATCATGTTGTTTTTGAGGTTGGGAAGATGGAAAAGAATCTAATAATTGATAAGCTGGTTTGATGCAATCAATTGATACAGTACAGCGTTTCCCGTTTAATTCCAAGTCAAAGTTTTATTAGATCTGGCAATCACTTTACGGGGTCCTGTATAAGAGGGTGATAAGGGAGGATTCACTTTGTCTGATCTTAAAAATACATGAGAACATGTTTGCAATGAGGGATTTACATAGATTTTGGGGTTGCCGTGCCTTATAGTGGCAACAGGATTTAATGCCCTCATTGTTTCAATCAACTCAGTCACATAGGTGAGAGTAAGTGGTTGATTTACAGTCTCGCTGTTAATGAGATCACAGGGTAGTCTGATATTTGTCCCATAAACAAGCTGAGCACAAGTAGCTTGGATGTCGTTTTTAAGAGCTCTGCGCAAACCAAGTAAAACAATGGGGAGGGTTTCAGTCCATTGAGTTTGATTGTGCGCTTTAAGCGAACTCTTAAGATGACGATGAAATCTCTCTATAAGACCGTTAGACGTGGATGATATGACGTTGTTCTTATGCGTCTACAGCCTAATCTATTAGTAAGTTATTTAAAAAGAGAAGACTCAAAATTCCTACCTTGATCAGTTGTAATAGTAACCGGGGTACCGAATCTGGATATCCAACCGTGTATTAGTGCACCAGCGGTTGTTTCTGCAGTCATATCTGGTGTGGGTATAACTTCGGCCATCTCGTAAACCTATCAATAATGGTCATGCAATACTGATTGCCATCGGAGGATGGTAAAGGTCCGATAAAATCAACATGAATACGGGCAAAACGAGCATCAGGTTCAGAGAGTGTCCCAATTGGCGATTTGGTGTGTTGGAAGACTTTAGCTTTTTGACATTTCGTACAGCTGCGAACCATACATTTTATATCCTTATGCATGCCAAGCCATACAAATCGCTTCGAAATTAAATCTAATGAAGCTGAGAAACTTGGATGCGAGAAATAATGTAAGGTGGAAAAAACAGATTGTCGCATGCTTTTAGGAACGAATGGTCGGGGATGTTTTTGTGACATATTGCAATATAAATGGACATCATCGAGTGGAAAATAGTGTTTTTCTAATTTTAAAGACGTGGTACCGAGTTCGAGAAGTTGTTTTAGCTCTTCATCATTTGTCTGAGCAGTGGAAAACTCTTTAAAATCTAGCACATTAGGAGAAATGGAATCAATTTCAATTGATTCCTGGGCCTATATCCCTCGAGTAGATAATCGGCCGACACAAAATAAACCAACAAATCATGAGTCAAACTTTCCCTTAAAAAAAAAAAAATGTACCATAAAAAGTGAAAATGAAAATTAGAAGACTCATTTCACAGCTATTTTGGGGGCCCCTCTTAAATTTTTGTGAAAAAGCTCGTAATTCTCGTGCCTTTTGGATAATCAGGCCCTGGATGAATGCGATACGTTAATCCATTCTAACACGTTGAGTACCATGTCAGTCACCGATCATTGACTTAGAACGTTCCATTCAGATTGCTTCATCCACTGGTGACTGACAGTTTAAAATATGATATAAAGCTAAAAAAATATTGTTTTAAATAACTACTCAAAAATTATTTAAAATTTACTTTCTTTTAACCACAGGATTACAGTTTTTAAATAATTACTTAAAGCATTGCCAACTAGATATAACGGCATGCGCATTTCACTAAAAACCGCCAAAAAATTGAAGCTGGATTCAGCTTCAAACCCTGAACCTTTTCTTGGATTACGAGGCACAAACTCTGCCCAAATTAGCATTGTATGATCGGATTTCTGTTCTGAGCATCAGGGGTCATTGTTTTGGTTCAGGATTTGCACGGTTGGTCAGAATAACTTGGGCAGGGTATCAGAGTCCTCTGGAGAGAAATTTCATGCGTTAATCTCAAATAAATGGGCCTTATAGATATAGTTGGCCATGCTTAATGCTACATATTTTTCTTTATAGTTTCAGTGTCAATCACCATGGTAATAAGCGTGTTAACAGCTCTGTACTAATTACAAGAAAATTGAGTTAAGACTGTTCTCAACTACTCTGCTCAACAAGTGCAAAGCGGTTTGTCACTTTTACAATTTTTTTTTAAACAAAAAGCTGTAAAATTGAAAGGCCTGACCACGGAAGCCCTTTGAAATCGATTTGTTTTTTTCCATTTATTGATAAAATAAATTACCTATGGAGTTATATGCTATTTTAATTGACAAAGCTTTTTTCACCTTTCTTGAGTAATTATTCTTTTTTTGCGCGGAAAGGGTATAGCGAGGTAAGAATGGCGAAATGGCCCCCATGGTCAATGACTGAACTATTATTTGTACTAGTATCAGCACTCTAAAAGAGTACGAAATACAAGGTCATTGACCTCTGATCTTGACCTGTCTTTAAGATATTCGATAAAGTTCGTACGCGCGCCGTTATTTTTTAAATGTATTTTTCTTAAAAACTATAAAAGCTAGAAAGATGGGGTCAATTGCGTATATTCAGAGATACTTTGAAAAATATTTTGAATTTTTTTCAGAGTTTTCGTGAAATGACAACTGTGCAAAATAATGAAACAAAGTATAAATCTTTTATTTTAGTACTGTTCTGTTATGTCTACCGCGCCAAAAAAAATACATAATATTCTTTAATTTATGTACTTATAGCACACAAAAAATGATCAAAATCAAAGAGGCGCTTTTTGAGTAATATCTAAGAAGAAAATAGAAAAGATTAAAATAAAAATTCTAAATAGAAAAGGAAGGAAACGAGAAAAATTGATACCGGACAAATTTAAAAGAAAAAGTAACACTGATATACGAATAGGGTGTCTCGGAAACACGGCTAGTGGGACACTCAAATACAGCTAGTGAGTGCGTGGAGCGAAGAAACTAGCGATCGCCCCTACCTATGCCCCAATTATATTTGTCCTGTTGAAATTCTGTCTAAAATTTTTTTAAACGATGAAGTCAATGTTGTAATTAATGAAAGTAGAGATGTTGATAATTAAAGTTATATCTATCATTATCATGTCTACCGCGCGAAATATAAATATATACATACATATATATATATATATACCGTAATTTCGGGTGTATAAGCCGCAGATCAAACAATTCTTTTTCGACCCAGAATTTTTTAAAAAACAAATATAACTAGTTAGATCGCCGTAAATATTTGTCTTCAATCACTAAATAAGATTTCTGGGTCCAAAAAGAATTGTTTGATCCGCGGCTTATACACCCGAAATTACGGTATATATATATATATATATATATATATATATATATATATATATACATATATATAATATTCTTCCATTTATATATTTATACCACGCAAAACCTGATCAAAATCAAAGAGGTGCTTCTTTGAGTAATTATGAATTTAATAAGTAAGATCACGGATGGTAGGAACTAATTAAAGAAGTCTTTTTTAGAATTATTTATTATAATTACATCATAAATATGATTTCAAACATCATTATTTTCATTTATTAGAATATTGACTTCATCATTTCAAAAAAGGGTATAGCGAGGTAGGAATAGTGAAATGGCCCCCACGGTCAAGAACTGATTTATTATTTGTACTAGTATCAGCACTCTAAAAGAGTACGAAATGCAAGGTTATCGACCCCTGATCTTGACCTGTCTTTAAGATATTCGAAAAAGTTCGTACGCGCGCCTTTATTTTTTAAATGTAGTTTTCTGAAAAACAATAAAAGCTAGAAAGATGAGACCAATCGTGTATATTGAAAGAAACGTTGAAAAATGTTTTGTATTTTTTTCAGAGTTTTCGTGAAATGACAACTGTGCAAAATAATTAAACAAATTATAAATCTTTTTTTAGTACTGTCCTGTTATGTCTACCGTGCCAAAACAAATATATAATATTCATTAACCCTTTTCGGCGCGGACAAATTCTGCTAGTAAAATGGGAAATTATTGACTGACACCGGAATTTACAAACGACTTTTTTAAGAAATCAAGAACTCCTTAATTTAAGCTTTTATTGTAAAAGCAAGATTTTATTAAAATATTATTGGTGCCAATTGCAAGTTTAGAATTATAATTAGGTGTATCCTGACCGGACACACTGCGCCGGAAAGGGTTAATTTAACCCGTAAGTACGCGCGCAGGGCCTAAAAGACCCGGAGAGCGTATGGTTTTTACATTTGTAACCAATAATTTTTTTAAAGTAATCTTCAACTTATTTTATCGCAAAGTTTGTAGGAATTGTCTGCATCTAAAGAAAGTGACTGTTTTAATTTGATTTTATTGTTGACAAAATTAAAAACATTCATATCCTGGATAAGCGTGCGTTCTCCCGGGTTATATACTTTTGCCACAAAAAAGCTGATCAAAATCAAAGAGGTGCTTCTTTGAGTAATTATGAATTTGCTAAGTATGAATACGGATGGTAGGAACTAATAAAAGAGGACTTTATTTAGAAACATTTATTATAGTTACATGAGAAATATAATTTCAATCATCATCATCACTATTTTCATTTATTACAATAGTGACTTCATCATTTAAAAAAATTTTAGACAGAATTTCAGCAGGACGTAAAATGCGAGATAGATATCTCACATGAGCTAAATAATAAATGACACTTGCGACATGGGCGCAGCATCCAACTGTCCTGTTTCCATTTGGACAATCGCAACAATATCCTCGGATTCCTTCGATATTGTTAATATTAGGAACTTAATCAATGAACATCTGGTAATAATTATTATTTACGTGTCTGGAACGAACATTTAACTTGATAATATTTGGGGTTTGTTTAACATAATATATGCAGAGAATACTCGTGTCGTCCATTATTTCAGCCAGGTATGAAATGGCAAATGAGAGCTGATAAAAACCTGTAAATATTTTTTTTAGTTGTTCTTCATTTAGTTGTGGAAAATCCAAAATTTCTGATAATACCAGTCGTTGAAAAGCTGTTTTTCTACGGTTCCATTGCTACTATTTTACTTCTTCACTTAACCCTTTCCGGCACACTGTGCCCGGTCTGGGATACCTAATTTTAATTCCAAACTTGCAAACGGCATCAATAATATTTTAGAAAAATTTTACTTTTACAATAATAGCTTGAATTAAGGAATTTAAAGTATCTAAAAAATTCGTTTGCGAATTCCGGTGTCAGTCGATAATTTCTCATTTTACTATAGATTTTCCCCGTGCCGGAAAGGGTTAAAGAGTTTGATAACGTCATTCGCTTTTTAATGTATTGAACAATTATCTCATTTAAGCCTGCATCAGAATCTAATCGCTTACTGAATTTGTTGTGTAAAAATCCGACAACTTTGCATAATAGACTTACTTTTGGAAGTATTTTATTATCAAGGTTGTTATGAAGCAAATTATATTTCTGAGCAATGCTCCGTGCACAGCTTCGACTACCCATCGGATTTTAGTCACCTGTCGTGGCATGTTGGCTTCATCGGTAGGTAACTGGGCTCGATTATCTTTAAGTGCTGGCATTAATACGGCGTAGCCTTCTTTGGTGATAGAGTCAACGGCGTCATGAAAACCGCGATCTACTAAAAATATATCATTTGGACGTAATAGAGTTTGAAGTTTAGCATCTTGTAACATTTTTTTCTTAATAGTAGCATCATTTTTCGTACCATAAAATGGCCAGCAAAATCAATACCGTTCGTGGTAGAAATTGTAAACGGTTTACATAAATGGGTTTTCTTTTGACCAGAATACGATTTTCGCTGATATTCATTATTAGAGCTTTTTTGATGCCTAATATATGTGCCGTCAAATATCAATACCAACTGATCATTTCTAAGGTTTAATAACATTCGAGCAGTTAAACTTGTATTCTTTATTAAGTCTTATCGAGAAATGGAGGTTAATTCAAAATAAGGCAAAATACCAATCTCAAAACTTTTTAAGACTTCTTTAAAGAATGACGACACATGATGTTCGTATGGTAAACCCAGCACTCCTGCTATCACTGAATTAGAATTTCCAGTTTTTAATTTAAACAAGAATACAACTAACGCTTGAGTTATAGTAAGTACGCTTGTGTTTCGCATAGAAGTTAATAGCTGTCTTAATTCAATTATGTTTTGCCAGCAAAGTCCTGTCAATATCTTTATCTGATTTTCAGGCATATCATTTTCATTAATTTTTTCGAAAAGCGACATCTCTGCTTTTTCTGAAAGTGATTTAAAAAAATGAGCAACTTCCTTAGAACTTATTTTGCTGGTGTTAGATATAACACGTAGGTGAACCAACTCGTCTTTATAAAATGACTTTCCTATTATATGTGTGCAGCAACAACAGTTACCCTCTGGTATGAAAATCCCAATTTTTGTATAAGCCTTGTAACGTGCTTCAAACGGTACTCGCATTAAGTTTTTTGTGGATTGACATAAACAACAATACTTGTGGGTAGATACAACACGTGGTATATGTAAATGTATAAATTCGCTGTTATCGGCAACGTACGGAACAGCATCATTGCCATCATCATCATCATCGTCGCTTTCGGAACTACACGGCAAATTCATTTCACTTTCTTGTTGAAATGGAGCAATCGAAGATGTTTCCTCTACTTCTAAATGTTCAGTAGATTCCTCTTGGCCTTCATATTCAACCAGGGTAGACATTGCGGAAGTTGATGCGACATTTGATTTACTATCGTAAATAATAAGCTGACACTTTCCACATAATATGTCACCAACCGAAACTGTTTTTTTACTCGAGTCACTATATAATCTAGCATCCTCTTCAGTAGCTTTAACATTCTTTCTTCCACGAACTTTATGCACGAAAATGTCACAAACTTTACATTGCACGAACATTGTTGTCGCCATACAACTTTCGGCGGGCGTAAACAATTATTCTCACCTAATTATGACAAACCAGGCAATTGTTTATGTATTGTTGCCTTGACACAGCAAGAGTAAAAAATAGGTACGTAAAATCGTATTAGGTAATAACTATCCACTGACTGGTGGATCAAAACAGCATAATCTCCCTACGAAGAACATAATGCGCATATAAGTCGGGGCAATCGCTAATTTCAGTACTTCACCCACTCAGTAGCCGTATGTCTGTGCTTCACTAACCGTATATCAGTATTACATTTTCTTTTAAATTTGTCCGGTATCAATTTTTCTCTTTTTTCTTCATTTTCTATTTAGAATTTTTATTTTAATCTTTTCTATTTTCTTCTTAGATATTACTCAAAAAGCGCCTCTTTAATTTTGATCATTTTTTGTGTGCTATAAGTATATAAATTAAAGAATATTATATATTTTTTTTGGCGCGGTAGACATAACAGAACAGTACTAAAATAAAAGATTTATACTTTGTTTCATTATTTTGCACAGTTGTCATTTCACGAAAACTCTGAAAAAAATTCAAAATAATTTTCAAAGTATCTCTCAATATACGCAATTGGTCCCATCTTTCTAGCTTTTATAGTTTTTCCGAAAAATACATTTAAAAAATAACGGCGCGAGTACGAACTTTATCGAATATCTTAAAGACAGGTCAAGATCGGGGGTCAATGACCTTGCATTTCGTACTCTTTTAGAGTGCTGATACTAGTACAAATAATAATTCAGTCATTGACCATGGGGGCCATTTCGCCATTCTTACCTCGCTATACCCTTTGGTTCAAAACATCTACTTAGACAATATTTTCTGAAAGATATATTGCGTTTGCACCCCCCCCCCCCCCCCTCCGGAAAAAAAGTTCCATTTGATAGTTTCTGAACATTAACATCTGCTAGTTTCATTATTTCCAACAAAAATAAATTCAAACTTATGTTATGAAATTGCCCTTTTTGGATTTTTTTTGGTTTCCCTTAATTATGCGCCAAAACAGGCACATTAAAAAAGGTGCCACTGCATGGCGAAACTGCAAAAATGAAATATTTTGAACATTGGAAAGTAAATAATGCAGTATAAATAAAAGAATAAAGAACGTAATTGGAAGAAAAATGTTATTTTGCCAATTAATGATTTAATATTTATTATAAAATATGATTGTATGTTTAGAAAACAGTAAACACTGCTTTTATTCTTGTTTTTCTTTTGTATTTTGAAAAGAAACAAAGCAAAAGTTCTATATTTAAAAAGCGAATTCACGAGTTTGCGCTTTCTACCAAGCTTTAATTAGAATGGTAAATTTTCTACAATAGGGGACCATGCGAAATTAACCACTGTAACGGAAATTTTTATAGAGCAATATGAAACCATATCTTAAAAAGACACAACGCAATAACCATACGTAGTTACATATATTTGAATAAATTTATGTGTTTGTGCTTTTTACAAAGGATTAAACAGAGAGATAAATTTTCCATAATCGGGGAGTACATCAAATTAATGTATCGGAAATATTATGGAACGACATGAATGGAAGCCTTGAAATTTGGCAGGATTTTTAAGACCAACATTTCATGTTCATAAAAGATTTTTCAGGAAAATAACTATTTTTACTTTTATATGCATTAGTTTTACATTTCCCAATGTGATTCATAAATTTTGTATGTTTTTGTCAATAGACATTTTAATATAAGCTCAATTTCTCTGCTATAACGAATTTTCAAATTAAATTTCAACCAAGCAGATTTATTTTTTAGAAAATTACGTAAAATATTCATCACAGATTACACATTAAAAACTATGTAAATAGAATCTGCAATGGAATACAGCTTTAAGCAGAAAAAATTTCCTTTTCTAGGTAAAAAAAGAGTACAATACCGTAAGAGATTGTTTACAAGGCAGAAATCTGTCTAAAACGTAAAATTATTTTTTTTCTAGCAGTCCACCTTAACTTGATCTAATTCTTTAAGACCTGAATAGTTTAGATAAAAATTGAAAGGTTTTTTTTTCTACCCTATTTAATCGAATGATATTTGATTTAAAAGTTTTTAAGTTTTTAAAGAAATGTTTTTAGCTATCATTTATATCTTATAAGTAATTAATATACCAAATTGCATTTTTTAACCCTTCAGCAACACTAAAATAGTATTTTTAGAAACTTTTTTACTCATGCACCTTATTTGAGTTTGTGGCATCGACATATCCTCTTCAGACCCCAGGGTTTATTTATGTACTTTTCTTAATTTCAGTTATGGATTTATGTTATGAAACCGACACCTAAAGAAGATTGATCAGCAAAAAAAATTAGAATTTATTTTTTGTTGATAAAAATTGATCATACATCAGGATTCAAAAAAGACATTTTTTGGCAATTTCTTTGGATTTTTTAATTTTATTATACATTTTTGCATTGTAAAAACACTGAAAAACATAAAATAAATATATATTTGGTAATTTTTCATTACTAATGGACTCTAAAAATGATATCTTAACGCACAATAAAATTACTTGAGTTTTCATTTTTGCTCATTTCGTACATTTTTGCTTCTAGCCGATTTTATATAACACATAGCTTACTAAAAAAGAGCTATAACAAACAAATTACTATTTTGTTTAATTCTTCTATCTGTTAGGCCTCCATTTACTCCAATTTCTTTTTTTTTACATTATTTATATACGTGAAAAAAAAATTGTAAAGATATGTATCCTATAAGATACATCAGGTCTGAAGAGGATATGATTGCCTATGTTTGAACAGGAGCGAATGCTATCATTCTGGTGTTATCACTTTGGAAATCGGTCCTGTACTGCTAGAGATTTTCCGTTTGGAATTTCCAAATTTTTCATTATTAATGTAATTTAGAATGTTTTAAAACCTTTTTTAGAATGTTTGTTGTTAATTCCAACCTGAGGTGGTAGTGGCACCGACATAAAAAATATATTGATCAGAAATTGTTACCAACATTTTCTAATTTTGAAATTGGCTTCATATTTTTTAAAATTGCTTAGAAATCACAATTTAGGTCTTTTTTAGAACGCCTTTTGCGCATTTTCACCCCATGTTAAATTTCAAATAAAAAAAAAAAATAAAAAAAAAAATAAATAAAAATAAAAATAAAAATAAAAATAAAAATTGTACATAAAGATCATTTACGTCTTAGTAATAATTACCATGCCAAAAAATTTCTTTTCGAATCTCTTCATTATGTTATAAGACTGGATAGAAATTACATAGAAATTGTAATTTAGGATCTTTTTAGAAGTTTTTCACGCCTTTCCTTCGCTTTACCTCTCTTAAATTTCTAATTTTTTTTCAACTGTTCTAAAAAGGCATTCATATTTATCAGTAACTACTATGTCGTATTTCAAGTTTTAGGCCTCTTCATTATCACAGAAATTACAATTCAGACATTTTAGAACGTTCTTTGCGTAATTTAAAACGTTCTTAGAACGTTCCATTGCTACTTCTAAATTTTAAAACATTTTGGACGGTTCTTACAGAGAATTTGCATCATTTAAGTAATTTCCATGCCAGATTTCAAAATGTTAGATTCTCATTATCACAAAAAACGCAATTTAGAACATTTTCTGCAATCCTCAAATGTTAAAAAATATAGCCTATGTTGGAGTAGAGACTTATCGGATCAATTTGCAACAATTGCTTTTGAAATTCTTTTGATATTTCCCGAGATTGTATAGAAATCCCAATAAAAAATGTTTTTCAAATCCTTTTCGCGCATTTTCCCTCCTTTTAAATTTTGAATTTTGAATTTTTTTTTTAGATATCATTTATATTAATAAATAACTACCATGTCTGCGCTGGTAAAATATATATTTATATATATATGTCATTCACGAATATTTTTTCCCTGAATTTCACAGAAAAAGTTCCTTTTCACAACGAAAAGGGCATTTTCCGTTAAAAATAAAAAAACTCCACCATATTTCCTGAAAAATAACGAAACGGATGGAAATAGAAACAAGACAACGTGTAATGCGAGGAGCTCTATGGCCGAGTGGTCAAGGCACCGCACCGCTAATCGCCTGCTAGCGCAAATTATGGGTTCGAATTACATTGGCGCCATGAAATAATGAAAGCATAAAAAATTCCTTTAAATTACGTTTTTGTCTGTTTATTTTTGTCTTATTTCTTATTAAAAATATTTTAATTAATTAGCTAATAAATAAATAAATAAACAGTGTACAATTTTTTGAAATTGTCTATAACATTATTTTTGTAAAAAATAAATAAAACATTTTTTCCATTCATTCATTCAAGAAAGAAAAAAAAGCGAAAAAATACCCAGATATTTTAAACAGTAATTTTTTTTATTTCAACTAGTTAAAAAAAATTAAAATTGATTAAAAAAAATAATAAATATTATGCATCAATCTAAAATAAAATAAAATAAACCGGTTACAAATATTCTAACGAATATATTTCAAAGGAAATCTTTAAAACGACACAACAGATTTTACCACTAACTCATAAAAGAAATATTTTGTAGAGCCCGGCATCAGTTGCTTTGGCTCAGTCAGTAAGGATTTGTTCCGCTCTCAAAAGGTCTCGAGTTCGAGCCTCAGGCCGGCTTGAAGTAAATTATAAATACATAAATAATCTAAGAAAAATAATATATCAGTTTAAAATCACTCGTGTATTTGGAATTCTTTGATTGTTAACCGATTCATTAATTATATTAAATTATTATCATTAAAAATCAAACCTTGTAACAGAAAATTACTGATTTTTCAAACGGAGTTTTCCTTTCTCTTATTTCTCAAAACAGAAAAATCTACAAACGGAACGGTAAAAGTTCGGCTACTTTGCTGCCAGTAGTTTCACTGTGAATTCACAGATTTATTTTTAACAGTCTATTTTCATGAATATTGGCCCTTCACTAAGAAGGAATTGCGTTTTTAGAATGTTTTATACTCTTGAACTCCCTTTAGGGTAGTTGTAACTGACATAAAATATAGTCTATCTTAGAGCAAGTGCTGTCACGATCATTTTCACACAAACTACTTTTGATATAGGTTCAGTATTTCCCGAGATTGCGCAGAAAGTGCAATTTAGAACGTTTTTTAGAACGATTTTCACACATTTCCATCCTTGTTAAATACAGATTAAAAAAAAATAAATCTTTTTAACCTCCTGACTGCCGCGATCGGATTTTTTCGCACACTAAAGATTTCGAAAAGTTCACTGCAACATAAGCAATATTTAAATTAATATAATTCTACAAATAAAACCCAGTTTTGAAAAATTAAGTTAGGATTAATTCTATCAAAGATTATACACCTATACGTAATAACATATTTTGTATCAGGTTGGAAAAAACATATATTTTTAATATTTTTAATATATTACAGAGAAAACAACATTACAACTTTTCCCTTTTGCTGGGCAGTCAAGGGGTTAAAGATTATTTATGTCTTATAAGTAACTATCATGGCTATTTTTATATTAGTGGGCCCTTCAGTAACAACAAAATCGCGTTTTTAGAACGTTTTTTGCTCCTGTACCCCTTTCGGGTTAGTGGCATAGACATAAGATATAGCCTATGTTAGAGCAAAGGCTGTCACCATCATTTTGTATCAATTATTTTTAAAATTGGTTCATTACTTCGTGAGATTGCGTAGAAATCGCTATTTAAAACGTTTTTTTGTATATTTTCATCCCTTTTAAATTTCAATTTTTTAAAGATATATTCTTAAAAACCATTAGTATCTTATAACTATCATTCAAAATTCTATATTGTTAGGCCTTTCAGATATAAAAATCGCATTTTTAGATCATTTTTCGCCCCTATACTGCCTTTGGGTTAGTAGCATCGACATAAGATATAGCTTATGTTTGAACAGGGGCGGTACTATCATTTTGGCATCATTGCTTTTGAAATCGGTTTGGTAGTTCCAGAGATTATCCACTATAAAGAAACAAACTTTATCACTTTATAATATAGGCATTTTATAACAAAATCAAATTGGTCATTTTTCTTTGACATGAAAACAAACTAAATCGATATCCGTGAGTATAAATGTAAATAAATAAATGTAAAATCAAATAAACAGAAATTATAAAATTAAACAAAAAAGAAGTAAAATTATACAATATACTTAATTTTAGAGAAAGCAACTGGAAATGAAAAGTGATAAAGAATTTGTTGATTATAAGATTTTAGAAATGATAATTGGAAATTGTTGCTTAATTAATGTACTTATTCTCATTCATATCGTACATGAACGAAGTCACAGCTAGCAACAAATTTATACTCGATATTTATATTATAAAGAGGTAAAGTTTGTTTCTTTGTAGGGAATAATCTCTGGAACTACCAAACCAAATTCAAAAATAATGGTACCAAAATGATAGTATTCGCCTGTATCCAAACATAGGCTATCTCTTATGTCAATGCTACTAATAAAAAGATATTGAAGGAGCAAAAAAAGAAAAAAAAAGTTCTAAAAATGCGATTTCTGTGTTACTAATGGTCCCAAAAACATGAAATTTGGCATGTTAATTACTTATAAGATATAAATGATCACTAAAAATATTTCTTAAAAATCTTGAAATTTAAAAAGGGTGAGAGTGTGCAAAAAGGTGCTAAAAAACGTTCTAAATGGCAATTTCTGTCCAAACTCAGGAAGTAATGAACCGATCTAAAAAATAATTGAGACAAAATGATGGTGCCAGCCCTTGCACTAACATAGGATTTATTTTACATCTATGCCGCCAATCCAAAGCCTAGAAACATGAAGTATTATAAAGTGAAACAAATTATCTCACACAATAGTTCAACATATGCAAAAATATGACAAAATTTTCAAATAAACAATGTGGATGATAAAATTTCTTCCCTATTAGAAAATGAAAAATCCTAGTTCTCTTTCCTCTTTCTATGTTTTTTCCCTATGAAAAAAAAATCCCTGTCGGCTGGGTCTATAGGCGGAGGTAGATTTCGAAAAGTGCTCATTTCAACAAAAAATATATGATTAGAGATAAACCCAGTTTAATAACTTCATTTGGCCGTTTATAAAAAATTTTTAATTTCATTTTTCTGCACAAAACTGGTATCAGAATCATCTTAAGAAAAAGTCAGCTCAAATGCCCATTTTGACAGCATATTTTGAAATAGATTCTGAATTTATTAAAAAATCGACCAAAACAGTACATTATACAGTTCCTAAATAACAGAAAACTGTCAGCTGAATGCATTTGAGAAAAAAATTGAATTTAAAAATGATTCATAAAATAACCGATTTGTTGTTCGAATACATCCTTAATTCTTTAATCATGATTGCTTAGGGAAATTTTGTGCGAAATACTCACTTTGACAGCATTTTTAAAAATATATTCTATCTTTATCAAAAAACTGGCCAATGCGTCACAGTATATAGTTCCTAAATAAGAGGATCTGTAAATTGGATGCGTTTGAGAGCGAAAATGAATTTTAAAACGAGTCATAAAAAACGCAATTTGCTATGTGAAAACTTCCTTAAATTTTCAAATCACGAAGACTTCGGGAAATTCTGTTCAAAATACCCTTTTTGGTAGCCTTTTTCTAAATATATTCTGTCTTTATCAAAAAACCGATCAATGCATCACATTATATAGTTCCTAAATAAGAGGATCTGTAAACTGGATGCGTTTGAGAGTAAAAATGGATATTAAAACGAGTCAGAAAAAAACGCAATTTCTTATTTGAACACTTCCTTAAATTTTCAATTACGATGATTTCGGAAAATTCTGTTCAAAATACCCTTTTTGGTAGCCTTTTTTGAAATATATTCCGTCTTTATCAAAAAACTGACCAACGCATCATGTTAAATAGTTCCTAAATAAGAGGATCTGTAAATTGGATGCGTTTGAGAACAAAAATGGATTTTAAAACGAGTCATAAAAAACGCAATTTGCTATGTGAAAACTTCCTTAAATTTTCAAATCACGAAGACTTCGGGAAATTCTGTTCAAAATACCCTTTTTGGTAGCCTTTTTCAAAATATATTCTGCCTTTATCAAAAAACCGATCAATGCATCACATTATATAGTTCCTAAATAAGAGGATCTGTAAATTGGATGCATTTGAGAGCAAAAATGGATTTAAAAACGAGTCAGAAAAAAACGCAATTTCTTATCTGAATACTTCCTTCAATTTTCAGTCCCGATGACTTTCGGAAATTCTGTTCAAAATACCCTTTTTAGTAGCCTTTTTTGAAATATATTCTGTCTTTATCAGAAAATTGACCAATGCGTCACTTTATACAGTTTCTAAATAAGAGGATCTACCATTTGGATGCGTTTAAAATAAAAAATGAATTTAAAAATGAGTCAGAATATAAGCAATTTGGATTTGAGGTTTTTTTCTCCAACTCCTATTTGTGTTTAATTTCTTTTTGCTATACGAATTGGTCCTATGAAAAACTTGTCAATATAAAAGTTGTAGATTTTTTGAGAAGATGTAAAATAAATTTAATCAGATTTGATATCTTAAAAACTGACGGAGTTATGGATTTTTTTCTTTTTTCAGCGCCTTTTTTCTTTTGGTTTTTAATTTTTTTCATCGGTAAAAGTTGGTCCTATGAAAAACTTGTAAATACAAAAGTTTTAGATAATTTTAAGAACATTTACAAAAAATTTAGTTGGACTTGATATCTTGAAAATTGACGAAGTTATGAATTTTTTTCTCTCAAAATCCCTGTTTTTTTCGCCCCTTGAGCCCACTTCTAAATTTATCAAAACTCTGTCATGCATATACTTTTGGCCCATTTTTAAGAAGTAATATAAACTTTAAACCGATTAGATATCTACTTTAATTAAGAAGTTATAGCGTTTTTTCGGTTTTCACAAAAACGCCCCCTATTCCGACCCCCTTGGTCCGATTTTGCCCATTAACGAACTTAGCCAAGATTTTAACCTCTTTGATTTTATGTACCAGTTTGGTGGAGATTGGTGAAGAATTATAGAAGTTATCGTGTCCATAAAAAAGTGAGATATATATATATATAGATATATATATATATATATATATATATAAATTGGTGCGATTGCAATAGGTAGTATTTCTTACGAAATCTACCTAAAAATGAAGTATCCCTGTTTTGCCGCAGCTTCCGTAAGCGAAATAGTATTTTTCATTTTCTCTTAGAGGAAAAATGTGATAATGGACATTGCTTTTCATCTAATTTTTGTCATTTTTTTGCCTGAAAACATCGCGAGGCCCCACCTGTTTTTCTTTTCCATGTTTTTGTACATATGTGTAACTATTGTGTGAGCTAATTTCTTTTTTTAAACATGGCCCTTTTTTTAGATAATGCTTATTGAAATGTTGAATATTTTGAAAAATTTTAAAGTTTTAACAGATAATATCTACTTACAGCAACAATATCTCCGCGCAGTACTATATTATTTAGTTTGTCCTAGTAGTGTACTTTCATATTCTATAAGAAAAAACCTTAGGGTACTATTGCTTAAATAAGATATTAAGTGCGGAAAATGGACGAAAACGTCATTTTGACTATACTTTGTGGCAACATAACAATGTAATGTAACAATACCCCATGGAAACAAATACATTTTAATAAGCAGGTAGGATTATACTAACAATTTATGTCAAAAGAATTGTAGGATGTTGTTGCTTGCGAGAGATATAGGGCTCCAAATATACCAGCATTTTACTTTTCATGAAAAATGGCCTTCCCAACCTTGAACTTTGACATTTTCTATAGAAAAGAGAAAATTTTTTCAGGGCTTCAAAATTGCAGATTATTCATTAAATATGATTTACTTCAACATAAAAAAATATCAAGGCAATTAAAAAAATACAACTATCAAAACATCGCTTTTTTGTCTGAATTTCAAAATAAGGGCTCTTAACATGAACACACTTAACGTGAATTACTTTAAACATGAATAGTTTTCACAGTCCTTTATGAAAACGAATACAAAGATTTGATACTGATTACATGAATTACTGTTAATACGAACAAAATTTTGATCCCCTTGATATTCATGTTAACGAGTTTAAACTGTATGCTAGTTTTCATTAAAACTAGTCATGATATGTCAGATACAGCTAATTTCTTCATTTTGTGTGGAATAACCCATGTCGTTGATTTATTAATATTTCACTTACATCATTAACTAAAAAAATGTTCATAAATATATGTTTATACCGATAAACGTGTAAAAGTTTTCTTCATATTTTAAATTTCAGAATGTGGTTTACTATGTATTAATTATTATTTTTTCTTTTTTAAATAATTCGATGTGTTTTTTTACCTAAAAATTGAAATTACTTCATATTGCTCTCATGAAAATATCTTTTACCTTCTGAATGTCTTGTCTGCTTTGAAACAAGAGTCATATGCTCTTTATTTTAGTTTCAGATGTTTGTTTATCTAAAAAGTCAAAATGAGAATATATTGTGACATAGCTGCGAAAATGCTGTATGATAAGCATAGAGAGAAACGATGATATATTCCTTAAAATATATACATTTGCCATGTTGCAAGGCAATATAGGCTCTTTATCATTTTGAGAAATGTAGCTTTCAAAAATACGTTCGAATCGCAGCTTAGAAAAAAGGAAAATATAGAACAAAATTTTATATTTCTATGCATACATATGGTGGAAATAAATTGACTGCAATATTTTGATTGTAGTAATAAAAAAAAAGTTATGTTGTTCATAAAAAAAAAAGAGATAGAAGAAAGTTTTTCTTATATGTACAGTGATAGCAGATTGACTACAATATTTCGTTTTTTTTTTTTCAAAATTTATGTTACTAATAAAAAGAAAAAAATGTGTATGAAAATTTTTGGGATTTTATAATATTGGTTTTTTTTTATTTTATTTGGGGGTTAAAATTTTATAAAGCATTGCGATTTACTGATGCCTGATTTCGATTACGTTATTTTCAAAGGTGAGGTATTTTCATCTGAGAAATATTTCAAAGTAGCTGAGATGAAAATGCCGCACTTCTACAAAACCTATTCTAGTTTTAAGAATTAAAATACATGCTTTAATTTATAAAATGACATCATTTGCATTCGGTAAAACATTCCACTATTACGATCCATTCTGAAACAACACCTATATAAAAAAGTGTACATATGACGTCATTATCGTGAAAACCCAGCAAAAAATGCAATGTCGTCATTCCAGAAGCAAATTAGGTCTCTAATTATGCATTTCAAATGCCTTTATTTGTTTGTTTATAATAGCTACATGTTTCATCCGAAATCATTCATTTATATTTCTTCAAAATTCGAAAAATGATTTTATGCACGGATTAATAAATTTGCATTCTCTCCAACTACTTGATACAAATTAAGTAAAAGAGAAAAAAAATAAGTCACAAAATTATCCTTTTAATATATATTTTTGTAAAGAAAAGTGTTATATCGTGTGTAAAGTTAGTTTGTAATAAACTAAAAATCATTTAATTTAATTGATAAATAAAAACGAAATAAAATCAAGATTCCCTTGGTTTTATAACAGACGTTATTTTTAACATAGTACATATTTCAACTTAAAAATTTTTAAATTTTTATGAGAAAATGACTACAAAAAGATTCAGTAGTTTCCGGCTTTTTTTTCCTTTACGTGTAATAGAAATGGTATACTTCTGTTGCCACAATTCCAAAAATTGTATTAAAAACTACAAAAAAAAATAATAATATCTTAAAAGCAAATTATTATACAGTTTTCAGACAAATTGCATTTAAAAGTGCACATTTTTCTCAATACGACGGGGTAAAATTTGAAAAATTGTGATCTTGAGAAGTATAAAAATTTGTAGCAAAAAATGCAAAACCGAAATTTCGTTTCAAATATAGTGTTGCCTTTCGCAAAAGGACGTGTGCGTTGCACACAGATACGTTTGGCCTTTATAATATAGATAGATAGATAATCAAAGTGACATAATCTAACTGTCCAGTATCAATCCAAAATGCTCTAAAAAGCAGAAATTGAGACATCTCTCAAACACATAAGTGATTTGCATCCTAATGCATTACATAGATGGATGGTTCAATATCATTGTAATTAGGTGCTAGGATGTTGTTTGTAGTTGTATGATATTTGGGATAAACCTTCTTTAACACTTTCTTCAATAAACATTAACAAATCAATGCATGTTAATTATTTAAAAAAAAAGATTCTAGGAAAGTTAGTTTTGGAAAGGTACATATAGGGGCATCTTCTTCAGTGTCATAAAATTTTGTTGGTCTGTATTACGAGTAATACAATTCTAATATATTTGCATACTACATTTGGTATAGAAAAGAAAAATGTGACTTGGAAGATATTCGATTTAAAATTAGTTGAAGAATTCATATAGTAGGAAGTCTTTTCATAATAGTTTGTCATAGTCCTTTTATTGTTAAAGACAGTTTTTTATTAAATTTCATTCATTTTAAAATAAAACTTACGGTGCAGGATTGGATAAAAGAGACTAAATAACTGATTAAAATTATTTTTTTATTAGAGCGGGATTAGACTCAATTCACAAATTCACACTACCTTCAGTTCACACTTCAGGTTAACACCAATTTAAAAATTTCAATGGATCTACTGAAAAAAAACTGAGATTTACAGATATAATTTTCCCGAATGTCACAAAAAAGTCCCTTTTCACGACAAAAGGGACATTTTCAAAATCGGAAATTTTCATTATATTTACTGAAAATAACGAAACGGATAAAGATGGAGTAAAACAACGGAGATATTCCGTTATCGATTGCAAATTTATTTTCAATGTTTACAAAGCTGACATGTTGTTTCACAAAAATGAAAAAAAATCAAGGAAAATAAACTGGTTCTTTTCTAAGATTTGTATCGTACCTGATACAAAGTGCTGAATCAGTACTGAATTGCAACTGTACTGATACCTGATACCAACAACTTTTTTTTTATCAACGATTTACCCGAATCATATTCTAATTATTTATTGAGCAAAGAAAATTTCTCTAATGAATTATTTGATCAAACCATATTATAATTATTCATTAACCATAAGAAAACCATAATAATAAATAAGCTTTATTAATTATAAGTTGCAAGAATTATAACAGCATCTGTGAAATTACTATCTAATTTATAAAAAGATAAACACACAGTAGAATTCAATAAATAATTTTAGACTCAAGTGCATTTGATGATCCTATGGCGTGATCGCTATAGAAACGGACGCACCAAAAGTCGTCAGTTCGAAACACCTGGACGAAGCGACTTTTTTTTCTCGTTCAATAAATACAGATGTTTCTAAACTGTTCGATAGATGGCATCACCAGTCAATTGTTATACGAACTTTATAATGGAAAGTTAACGCTTCTTCATGGAGTTTTTCTTTCTTTTATTTCCCAAAACAAAAAATCTACTAATGGAGCGGAAAAAGTCTGGCAACTTTGCTGCCAGTATTTTTACCGTAAACTCACGAATTTGTTTAACAGTATATTGCTATGAAATGTAATGTTTACAACTATCAGTCTTGATTGACTCAAGACGTGAGTATAAATTATAAAGCAAGCCATCCATATATGACAAAACTATGAAGATGCTTTCCACTTGCTTATTAAACGCTGATGACTTAACAGTACCAGAAATCGTTTAATATGAAATCCAATGATTCGAATACTACTTGAGAAAGTTCTAGTATGACAGATTGTCATTTACAAAAATAATATATCGAGGGCAGATAAATCGAGGTATGTATACTCAAAACATTTTTTTTATTAGTTGAAATTCGTAGAATTAGAAAAATTGTTCTGTGTTGGATTACATTTTATCTTTATATATAAAAATCTTCTGTGCGTGTGTATGTAACTGAACTCCTCCTAAACGACTGGACCGATTTTAATGAAATTTTGTGCGTGCGTTCCAGTGGATTCGAGAATGGTTTAGATTCATATTTCATCGGAATTGATTCAGTACTTTTTTAGTAAGTAGGCAAAAAACTAATAGTTAGTGATTTTTCGCTAATTAAAACTGCTATAAATATAAAAGAAAGTCTGGATTTCGTATTAATCACAGCACAAAAAAATCTACCGAACCAAAAATCTTGAAAATAGGGGTAAAAATACTTCTTATAACATCGAGTGCCGCTAAAAATGGATTATCGAAAATTCCACCCCTAAGATGAGTATAAAAAAGAACGAACTTTGAAAAACTTCCATAAAAATCGGCTTTTGTAGTTATTTTTCAACTGATAACATATTTTCGTGCATTTTTTCATGCTGAATCGAATGGTACTAATCAAATTCGTTTAAACCCAGTAGTTCGTGAGATAATTCACATTTTCCTAATTTGGCGATATCTTCGGCGCAAAAACCTGAAATTTTCATTGCGCATCTTTATATATAAAAATCTTCTGTGCGTGTGCATGTAACTGAACTCCTCCTAAACGACTGGACTGATTTTAATGAAATTTTGTGTGTGCGTTCCAGTGGGTTCGAGAATGGTTTAGATTTACATTTCATCGAAATTGATTCAGTACATTTTGAGTAAGTAGGCAAAAAACTAATAGTTAGTGATTTTTCGCTAATTAAAACTGCTATAAATATAAAAGAAAGTCTGGATTTCGTATTAATCACAGCACAAAAAAATCTACCGAACCAAAAATCTTGAAAATTGGGGTAAAAATACGTCTTATAACATCGAGTGCCGCTAAAAATGTATTTTCGAAAATTCCACCCCTAAGATGAGTATAAAAAAGAACGAACATTGAAAAAATTCCGTAAAAATCGGCTTTTGTAGTTATTTTTCAACTGATAACATATTTTAGTGCATTTTTTCATTCTGAATCGAATGGTACTAAGCAAATTCGTTTAAATCCAGTAGTTCGTGAGATAATTCACATTTTCCTAATTTAACGATGTCTTCTTTATATGTAAGAATCTTCTGTGCGTGTGTATGTAATTAAACTCCTCATAAACGACTGGACCGATTTTGAAGAAATTTTGTCTGTGCGTTCCAGTAGATTCGAGAATGGTTTAGATTCACATTTCGTCGAAATTGATTCAGTACTTTTTTAGTAGTTACGCAAAAACTAATAGTTAGTGATATTTCACTAATTAAAAGTGCTATATAGATTAAAGAAAGTCAGGATTTCGTATTAATCATAGCAAAAAAAAATCTACCGAACCAAAAATCTTGAAAACTGGGGTAAAAATACTTCTTATAACATCGAGTGCCGCTAAAAATGGATTATCGAAAATTCCACCCCTAAGATGAGTATAAAAAAGAACGAACTTTGAAAAACTTCCATAAAAATCGGCTTTTGTAGTTATTTTTCAACTGATAACATATTTTCGTGCATTTTTTCATGCTGAATCGAATGGTACTAATCAAATTCGTTTAAACCCAGTAGTTCGTGAGATAATTCACATTTTCCTAATTTGGCGATATCTTCGGCGCAAAAACCTGAAATTTTCATTGCGCATCTTTATATATAAAAATCTTCTGTGCGTGTGCATGTAACTGAACACCTCCTAAACGACTGGACCGATTTTAATGAAATTTTGTGTGTGCGTTCCAGTGGGTTCGAGAATGGTTTAGATTCACATTTCTTCGAAATTGATTCAGTACTTTTTTAGTAAGTAGGCAAAAAACTAATAGTTAGTGATTTTTCGCTAATTAAAACTGCTATAAATATAAAAGAAAGTCTGGATTTCGTATTAATCACAGCACAAAAAAATCTACCGAACCAAAAATCTTGAAAACTGGGGTAAAAATATTTCTTATAACATCGAGTGCCGCTAAAAATGGATTTTCGAAAATTCCACCCCAAGATGAGTATAAAAAAGAACGAACATTGAAAAAATTCCGTAAAAATCGGCTTTTGTAGTTATTTTTCAACTGATAACATATTTTAGTGCATTTTTTCATTCTGAATCGAATGGCACTAAGCAAATTTGTTTAAATCCAGTAGTTCGTGAGATAATTCACATTTTCCTAATTTGGCGATGTCTTCTTTATATGTAAGAATCTTCTGTGCGTGTGTATGTAATTGAACTCCTCATAAACGACTGGACCGATTTTGAAGAAATTTTGTCTGTGCGTTCCAGTAGATTCGAGAATGGTTTAGATTCACATTTCGTCGAAATTGATTCAGTACTTTTTTAGTAGTTAGGCAAAAACTAATAGTTAGTGATATTTCACTAATTAAAAGTGCTATATAGATTAAAGAAAGTCAGGATTTCGTATTAATCATAGCACAAAAAAAATCTACCGAACCAAAAATCTTGAAAACTGGGGTAAAAATACTTCTTATAACATCGAGTGCCGCTAAAAATGGATTTTCGAAAATTCCACCCCAAGATGAGTATAAAAAAGAACGAACATTGAAAAAATTCCATAAAAATCGGCTTTTGTAGTTATTTTTCAACTGATAACATATTTTCGTGCATTTTTTCATGCTGAATCGAATGGTACTAATCAAATTCTTTTAAACCCAGTAGTTCGTGAGATAATTCACATTTTCCTAATTTGGCGATATCTTCGGCGCAAAAACCTGAAATTTTCATTGCGCATCTTTATATATAAAAATCTTCTGTGCGTGTGCATGTAACTGAACTCCTCCTAAACGACTGGACTGATTTTAATGAAATTTTGTGTGTGCGTTCCAGTGGGTTCGAGAATGGTTTAGATTCACATTTCATCGAAATTGATTCAGTACATTTTGAGTAAGTAGGCAAAAAACTAATAGTTAGTGATTTTTCGCTAATTAAAACTGCTATAAATATAAAAGAAAGTCTGGATTTCGTATTAATCACAGCACAAAAAAATCTACCGAACCAAAAATCTTGAAAATTGGGGTAAAAATACGTCTTATAACATCGAGTGCCGCTAAAAATGTATTTTCGAAAATTCCACCCCTAAGATGAGTATAAAAAAGAACGAACATTGAAAAAATTCCGTAAAAATCGGCTTTTGTAGTTATTTTTCAACTGATAACATATTTTAGTGCATTTTTTCATTCTGAATCGAATGGTACTAAGCAAATTCGTTTAAATCCAGTAGTTCGTGAGATAATTCACATTTTCCTAATTTAACGATGTCTTCTTTATATGTAAGAATCTTCTGTGCGTGTGTATGTAATTAAACTCCTCATAAACGACTGGACCGATTTTGAAGAAATTTTGTCTGTGCGTTCCAGTAGATTCGAGAATGGTTTAGATTCACATTTCGTCGAAATTGATTCAGTACTTTTTTAGTAGTTAGGCAAAAACTAATAGTTAGTGATATTTCACTAATTAAAAGTGCTATATAGATTAAAGAAAGTCAGGATTTCGTATTAATCATAGCACAAAAAAAATCTACCGAACCAAAAATCTTGAAAACTGGGGTAAAAATACTTCTTATAACATCGAGTGCCGCTAAAAATGGATTTTCGAAAATTCCACCCCAAGATGAGTATAAAAAAGAACGAACATTGAAAAAATTCCATAAAAATCGGCTTTTGTAGTTATTTTTCAACTGATAACATATTTTAGTGCATTTTTTCATGCTGAATCAAATGGTACTAAGCAAATTCGTTTAAATCCAGTAGTTCGTGAGATAATTCACATTTTCCTAATTTGGCGATGTCTTCTATATATATAAAAATCTTCTGTGCGTGTGTATGTAATTGAACTCCTCCTAAACGACTGGACCGATTTTGAAGAAATTTTGTCTGTGCGTTCCAGTAGATTCGAGAATGGTTTAGATTCACATTTCATCGAAATTGATTCAGTACTTTTTTAGTAATTAGGCAAAAACTAATAGTTAGTGATTTTTCGCTAATTAAAAGTGCTATATATATATTAAAGAAAGTCAGGATTTCGTATTAATCATAGCACAAAAAAATCTACCATACCAAAAATCTTGAAAATTGGGGTAAAAATACTTCTTATAACATCGAGTGCCGCTAAAAAGGGATTTTCGAAAATTCCACCCCTAAGATGAGTAGAAAAAAGAACGAACTTTAAAAAAATTCCTTAAAAAAAGCTTTTGTAGCTATTTTTCAACTGATAACATATTTTAGTGCATTTTTTCATTCTGAATCGAATGGTACTAAGGAAATTCTTTAAATCCAGTAGTTCGGGAGATAATTCACACTTTCCTAATTTGGCGATGTCTTTGGCGCAAAAACCTGAAATTTTCAATGCTCATCTTTATATATAAAAATCTTCTGTGCGTGTGTATGTAATTGAACTCCTCCTAAACGACTGGACCGATTTTGATGAAATTTTGTGTGTGCATTCCAGTAGATTCGAGAATGGTTTAGATTCACATTTCGTCAAAATTAATTCAGAACTTTTTTAATAATTAGGCAAAAACTAATAGTTAGTGATTTTTCGCTAATTAAAAGTGTTGAATAAGTTCGATGAATAGAGTGCGGACGGAATGCCCGAGCGGTCTAAGGCGCCAGATATAAGCTCTGCTTCTCGAAGAAAGAGATCGCGTGTTCGAACCCCGCTCCTGTCAAACGTGTATGCTTTACAGTAATATAGCCTGTAATCTTGATTAACTGACTTCAGAAAATCGTTAACTTTTAACAAAAAAGAGAAAAATAAACTTTTCTATCAAAAATTGAACCGACTTCAAAAAATACTGAAGAGTGAAAAATAATTTCCTTATATAATTGTAATAAGAAATTAAATTAAGAGCGTAGTGTTTATCGTGCGTATTACTATATTTAAGTACATTTATTTGATTTTCTGGTTTCGGTGCCAGGAAGGACAACTTCTGTCGGTGACAGGACAACGTCTGTCGGGTCTGCTAGTTCTATATAAAAATAAAAAAGTTTTAATCGGAGGCACAGAAAACCAACTTGGGCTTCAGGTATAATTAAATAATAATTTTGTATGTTTAATAAACATGTATAATTAATTAAAATATGTATATTTATGTATGTATTAATTAGTTTAATAATGGACGTTTTCGTTTTCGATCGAAAATAGGAGGATTACTTAAATTCAGTTTCAGTTTCGGATTTTGTCTTAAAAACCTATTTCAGTCGAAGATGTCTGTCGTCTGGGCAATTTTGTTCTATGGGATATAATTTAATTCTGCATACATTTAATTTCCTTCTCTCGCATCAATACTCTGAGAAAATAGAGGGTAAAATTCGGGCACCGATTTAAGGCTCCGCTTCAGTGAAACTCCCCGATCGCGAGATCCCATGTTAGCCTATGGGAAAACTTTTAAAAGCGATTACTCATTACCTAATGTATTTATAAAAATACCGTTTTCATTATTAGAAAGTGGACGTCAGATGCCGATGATATGCGTTTTTAAAAATTGTCTCCATAAATTTTAAGTATTTAAAAAATCCCTATAAACTTCGAAATTTCCATTTGATTAAATTTTATCATCATCTTAAAGATACTTAAAATTTGCGTAGACAGTTTTGAAAAACACACATCATCTGCATCTAACGTCCACTTTCTGACGGTGAAAACGGTATTTTAATAATTATGTTAGGTAATGAGTAATCACGCTTAAAAGTTTTCCCATAGGCTAACATGGGATTTCGCGATCGGGGAATTTCAGTGAAGCGGAGCCTTAACGCATATTGCCTGAAGTGTCATACATCATTGCTATTTAAACTAACATCCAGAACTGCAGTAAAATATTTCTAATCAAATATGATTCTGATAAAAAAAATCTGAAAGGTTAGAACAGAGCAGAGGGAGAAGGATTTCCTCCTGGTATTTCTGTAAACTTCAGAATCGCAGTATAAAAAACTCTGATCCAGGATAATTCTCAGAGGAAAAAGAACTCTGAAATTCAAAGCACATTTTTTGAAGGATTAGAAATAGGGAAGGGGAAAAATTTCCTCCTAGAACGAATTATTGTGGATCAGTTAAATGTTTTCGATTCGTGTCGGTTTCAAGCTAAAGTGTAGATCCCTGTGAACTGTTTTCACCCGTTTTTTCAAACACTAGCTTAGTATATTATTTTAGATCAAAATTTGGACTTATAATAAGGAACATGGATGGATGGATGTGATAGTAAAAAAAAAAAAAAAAAAAAAAAAAAAAAAAAAAAAAAAAAAAAAAAAAGAAAAAAACTTTAACGTGAAACTTTAACGTTTAAACTTTTTCGTGATTTTTTGATTAAATTCTCATTTTTACCACGATTTTCTGACGAAATTCGTATGTTTTAGTAGATCCTTTCAAGAGAGTTTTCTAACCGATCATTTGACATAATTTAAGTTTCTTTCACGACTCTTTGACAAAATTTGCGTTTCATTCGCGACCTTTTGAGGAAATTCACGTCTCTTTTGCGACTATTGACGAAATTCGCCACTTCTGCGGCTTTTTGACAAAATATCAGTTTTTTATGCGATCATTTGAAGATTTTCACGTTTATTTCTTTGGTTTTTGATCAAATTCGCCTTTTTTCTCGCGAACTTTTACAAAAATTGAAGATATTTTAAAAGAATGATTAAGAAAATTGATTTTTTTTTATGGTGAACATTTATAAAAAATCACGAATGTTTATATCTCCAAATTTTCGGATGCGAATGCCTTAAATTTTCGGAACAAAATCACCACTACTCCCCACATATTACATTGCTCTCTTTCGTAGTTTTTTTTTTAAATAGCCGTCATCACTTGCAAGTTATTGAATTTTAAAATCAGTCAGTCCATTTTAGGATAACTGGTAGATACTTAGTATCTGTCGAATGATGGCTGAAAGTAGCATTTTTAAGTTGGCTTCGATAATTCTTTTACAGATTTACGGCTGTAATTTTCATGAGCATTCCACACTAATTATTAGATCGGCCCAGTAAGAAAACTGCAAAAAATCGACTCGAACCCGGACTGTATCTTGCAATTAAAATTATTCATAAAAATCTTATTTATGCTTATATTTTATTTTCAGATTATGTTTAAAATTCATGAATACATACAAAAATAATGATTTTTAGAGTAGTTATATACATAAATTCTGCGTAAAAATGTGACTTACACAATTACATTCACATGGAAATCCAGTAAGAAAATCAAATTTAGAATAAAAGAACCATTGATAAAGAAAATTATAAGTTAAAGCTCTACAAAGAAAAAAAAGTAGATTTTTAAGAATGCATTTCCGTAACTTATCAAACCAAATAAAATTTTTAATGATTTCGCTAAACAAATGTGCAATATAAATGTGATTTTTACGAATAATAAATAAGTAAGATACTAGCCTAACTTGGGCTCGTCGTGAAGAATTTAGAGGAGTGCCAGACTATAAGGGTTTCATGAAATGATTGAAACTTTAAAAACAGAAGGTATAAAGCAGGGCTGTCCAACGCGGCGCCCTTTCTAAGTTTTCTTGGCGCCCTTTTGAAGGTTTCCTGTTCCTAATATATATATATATATATATATGTAATAATAATTCGACGAAGGCTATGTTTCGTAAACTTCCAAGAATGTTACTTCTAAGAATCAGCAGCAGCACGAGCAGAGTAGTCGCTCCGGCAGTTGGCAAGCAGTGGAAGAGTTGCATTGGGGAATTTCCCCATTATAAAAACAAAATCCATGAGTCTTTCAATTCCTTTATTTATTAACTCATAAACTACGTAAGTTCTTCCCCACATTCACCTTGGCCTGATCATCAAATATTCCAAAACTTCGTGATTAAGCTGCATTCCAAGATATTAGAATTTTTCGGGGAAAAAGAAAAAGCATCCTAATATTTTAAAAGTCAATCGCATTCTCGGAAAAAATGACATGGCTTCCGAGTAGTTTAAAGGAGAGATGCATTCTAACCTCCTAAAAGACCAAATGAAAAAATCATTTTCACGACAAAACTAGCGCCCTCCTACTCCGCGTCAATCATTTTAAAAAACCAATTAGGATGAACTCGAGCCTCAAACGGACAAAAATGATCAATTCTAATTGGTCGTAGCAGGCGGTCCTTGGCAAGAACTATATTTTTTCCTCGGAAGAACAAACCCTTTAGCTACGCGTAGTAACATCTGTCACGCGATGTTAAAAATAAAAAATAAAATTAAAATCCCAGGAATATTCCAGAAAGTAAAAAACTTACGAAATACCTCCCGCCTTTTTGAGAAGCAAGAAATAATTTATTAATAACTAAAGTAAGAAAAAGAATTTTAGCTGTTACAAGTTACGAAACTAAGATTGAAATACGTTCCACAAATTTAGAATTGAAGCTAAGAGAGAACAAAAAAAATGGCGTAAATTTTTTTTATTTTATTACAAATCCCCCCTCCCAGAAAGACGGGTGAAAAAGTAGGTCTGAGACCTGCAATTTCACAGAAAGGGAGATGATCCAGACTTAGCTCACGAAGTTGTTGATATAAGTAATAATAACTAGATACTAAATAAAAAAAAATTTAAATTAATTTCTCTTTTTTATATAAATATAGAATTCAAATTTAAGAACACCAAGCTGATGCGTGGAATAACTTTAAATTTAAATACAATAAAATAGGCATCAGTACAAATACAAGATATAATCTTGTTTAAAGTACACATCATAAAGCAATTACCCATAATAATAACATAAAAATGAAACATAAAAATGAAAAACAATAACGTTGAATTCGTTTTTAACAATGTCAAATCTAGAAATGAAGGAATTTGATAGAACTTTCTTGAAATCAATTTTGAAAGTTTGTTTCAAAAATCCATTTTAGAGTCATATTTGGAGTATTCATGATCTCTTTTCAAGGAAGTCTAATTATATCTTATTAATTGTCCAAGAGTCATATTTGGAGTGGTATCGTCCATTGCCTCTTTTCAAGGAGGTCTAATTATATCGTTATTAATTGTCCAAATTCAATATAGTAAGACATTTTATAATATAGTAATAATAAACTTTAACAATGTAAATAATAAACAATATAAGTAAGAAACATAATAAGGAAAAATATCAATAATAATAAATATCATAAGTATAAGTAAATCTCATAATGGGTATAAGTAAATCTCTTAATAAGTAATAATAAATATCACAAAAGACATTCTTTAAATACTTAATCTCGTTTATCTCATCTCAGGCATTTGGGATGAAATATAGAGAGAAGTGGAATAGAATAAAGAATATAAGCAATTATTTAATCATTTACTTAATCTGGTAATTCGAGTACAGGATTAAGTAGGAAAATGTACAAAAAAAAATTAAATATAATATGATAAATTAAAATAAAATAAAGATAAATAAAAATTTTGTTCATGTTTGAGAATGCACTTGACCTTCAAACTACTAAGACTCTTTAAAAGAAATATTAATAAATAATAAAAATAAAAGACAAGATTATTAATGTCAATTCATGTCAAATAATTACGCAATAAATATTCTCTCGGTGTGATAAAACATTGCAAGATGCAAGTAGGAAAGAGAAAAAGAAACAAAATTATATTATAATTGACATGTACTTGGACTGGAATGCAGAAGCAAAGAAAGAGAGAAAGAAAAAAAAAATAAAGTGATAAAAATTTTGTTACTTGGCAAATAATTAATTTATTAATTGATAGATTAAATTTAATATTACAAATAGGTTCAGTTGAAAAATATATATATTTAAATATTTATTTGTTATTATATTATTCTAAGTAGGGTAATTCAGTACAGAATAAGAAATTTCCACTTTGTTCGTCTACGCCGGCATAAACAAACAAATATAAAAATTTCCAGACAAGTGACACTTTCGCTGCAGTCAAGAGATATCATTGCCATTCTGTAAGAATTACAAGATATTATCTGAATTAAAATATGGAAAGAAATTTACTGTTTAAGAGAAAAAAAAATTATAAAATGATAAACTAGAGATATAGTCACACAAAACTTCATAAGACGATCCGTTTCCCAGCTGAAGGGTTTATCATTTATGCACATGAAGAATCGGCGTATTCGGCGAAAATGGCGCGTGCAGTTCTCTTGATGTAGTTGGAACGGGAAGTGTAAGACAAACACATTTCTTCCTAGAACATGGCGAGCACACACTCATCGCTGTAGGTTTCTCTGACAGGAACAGTCTGCAGTTGGCAAACCATACTAGTTTAATATTTTCCCAGAGATGCACGCCGGCTCATACATCCTGCCGGATTTCAGTGTAATAATAATTCGACGAAGGCTATGTTCCGTAAACTTCCAAGAATGTTACTTCTAAGAATCAGCAGCAGCACGAGCAGAGTAGTCGCTCCGGCAGTTGGCAAGCAGTGGAAGAGTTGCATTGGGGAATTTCCCCATTATAAAAACAAAATCCACGAGTCTTTCAATTCCTTTATTTATTAACTCATAAACTACGTAAGTTCTACCCCACATTCACCTTGGCCTGATCATCAAATATTCCAAAACTTCGTGATTAAGCTGCATTCCAAGATATTAGAATTTTTCGGGGAAAAAGAAACAGCATCCTAATATTTTAAAAGTCAATCGCATTCTCGGAAAAAATGACATGGCTTTCGAGTAGTTTAAAGGAGAGATGCATTCTAACCTCCTAAAAGACCAAATGAAAAAATCATTTTCACGACAAAACTAGCGCCCTCCTACTCCGCGTCAATCATTTTAAAAAACCAATTAGGATGAACTCGAGCCTCAAACGGACAAAAATGATCAATTCTAATTGGTCGTAGCAGACGGTCCTTGGCAAGAACTATATTTTTTCCTCGGAAGAACAAACCCTTTAGCTACGCGTAGTAACACCTGTCACGCGATGTTAAAAATAAAAAATAAAATTAAAATCCCAGGAATATTCCAGAAAGTAAAAAACTTACGAAATACCTCCCGCCTTTTTGAAAAGCAAGAAATAATTTATTAATAACTAAAGCAAGAAAAAGAATTTTAGCTGTTACAAGTTACGAAACTAAGATTGAAATATGTTCCACAAATTTAGAATTGAAGCTAAGAGAGAACAAAAAAATGGCGCAAATTTTTTTTATTTTATTACATATATATATATATTTATATATATACATATATATATATATATAATAAAATTCCCTTGTAAACGATACTTTATTTAAAATCCGTGATATCTGTTTGAGAGATTTTTAAAAATCTCTACAAGTTTTTTTTACGCATCCACAATTATAACGTACGTAATGTATATAAAAAAAGCAACAGCACATGATTATTTTTTTTAAGAAACAAATTACGTGCTGTTGCGTTTCTTCACTAATTTCAAGTTATTGTTTTTATATCTTTTTTCTCCCAAAACCTGACGATGTATCTGATTACCATTTTATTTTAATAATACGTGATATTTCACTTTCTGTCTCTTTCCAATTCAAAAATGTTTGAGATAACTTCTCATAGAAAAATTGTATTATTCGAAATTTATTACAATTTACAGTTATTTTGATTTTTTTTTCTTTTTTTAACATGCGCTTTAGATCTATAGGGGCATTATGTCTCTTCTGCGTTATGTATTTGCTTATATTTATTGCTACTAATAATAAAAGATTATATTTTTGCATGTTTTGAGCCATTTTAAAAATGGCACCCTTCATTGCTTGCCAAAAGGTTAGACGCGCCCCTGCTTAGTAAAAGGTTGGACAGGCCTGGTATACGGTATATGCTTTTGTATACAATCTACTACACTTCTGTAAGTTTTTTAATTCAAAGGCCCTATAGCTGTTTCCCACTGTCTAAAACTAACCAATTTTAGTTTCGGGGTATGAATCAGCCTGTAGGAGCTCTTAGGAGAAGCAAGATCGTCTCTCATGACGTCACGGTTAGTTTTTAGATGCGTTCGTAATTATGTAAATACGTAGCACCTATTGTTGTCGCTCAATCCGTCCGTCTGTCCATCCGCATATAAGAATGCAAAAACTACCCAACCGAATCTTTTGAAATTTAAAAGATATAATTATAACATAATTTTGTCGTGTCATTTCAGATTTTATGAAAATCGGATGGATAGATCAATTACAAGGACAATCAAAAGGATTCCGTTACATTACGGTCAATGGGGAAAAAAGTTTCAAATGCATTTTAATCGTTTGACATTTAAAACATATAATTGTGTAATTTTGTCGAGTTATTTCAAATGTTATGAAAGTCGGATGCATAGATCATTTACAGGGACAATCAAAAGGATTCCGTTACATTACGGTCAATGGGGAAAAAAGTTTCAAATGCATTTTAATAGTTTGAAATTTAAAACATATAATTATTGCGTAATTTTGTCGAGTCATTCCAAATGTTATGAAAATCGTATGCATAGATCATTTACAGGGGCAATCAAAAGTATTCCACTACATTACGGTCAATGGGAAAAAAAGTTTCAAATGCATTTTAATGATGTTACACTCATTTGAACATAATAGAATTGGCATGAATCTATGAAATATATACTAAAATATGCATTCTGTACTATCTGTGAAGAAAATAATTTTTATTATTTAATTACAGAGCCACACAAAAATATTCCACTACATAATGCTATACGGGGAAACATTGTTTGGGGTGTGTTTTAATTATATTCAACTATTTCACATTTTATGAATAAGATATACGTTGCTGAGGTGTAATAAAAATTACTTCCTGCATATTTACAGAAACACAAAGATTTCGACTACTATACTGTATCCGAAGTACGCTGTACTATATCAGCAAGATCTGAATATTTTTAAAACTTCGTTATCGTACGAACGCATCTTATTTGCTACGTTCACCTGCAATTTCCAACCTGTTATTATTGTGGAGAGGCATGTAGCATATCGAGACGGTGTTTTATAATTCCATATTTATATAGAGACCCTGGATGTTACTGCATTATATAATACAAGCACCATCTAGAAGGGTATATCGACATGACCTTGTGAAGAAACTGGACGCTGTAACAAACCATAAGAAGGATAACAGTGTGAGGAAGAACGTTATCAGATCGTAAAAAAAATCTGTGATTTTTATGCAATGTAGGCATTTAAGTTACATTTAATGGACAATTAAGAAACTTAATGTTAACTATTTTTAACTAGTCGGATGTAATAATCCCAAAACTTTCTCCTATCTCATACAAGTTAAAATTACGATATATGCCATCACAGCGTCAAAATTAAATGGCAATTTAATTGAAATTCCGCGCATTAACTCTTGAGATAGGACTATCGTTAAAATAATGTAAATCCTACAAAATTATACATAGCAGCGCCACCTGTAGAGCGACTAACATCAAAAGCATTTCATGTCAAGGATTATCTGAATCTGAAGTTTGATGGAAATCCATGCATTAGTTCTTGAGTTGTTTGATTTGAATCGTAACAAATGCAGTATAGCAGTGTCACTTGTCAAGCTATTTACAACAACATGTAACAGAATCAACTCATGTCAATGACTAATCGAATATGAACTTTCGTGAAAATTCTGGAGATTGAGCGATTGCGGAAATCTTAAATAATGCGGCAATGCAGCGCCACCTATCAAGCAAATTACATCAAAATGAAACAAACATCAATTCATGTCATGATCTTTATTGAATCTGAATTTTGGGAAAATTCTGTTCATTAATTCCAGAGATTGCGGAAATTGCATAAAAGGCAGCATATCATCACCATCTATACAGCAATTTACACCAAAAATTAAATAGTACCAATTTATATCAAGGACTAACTAAATAAAAATTTTTATCAAATTCCTTGCATTAGTTCTTGAGTTAGAGCACCCACAAAGTTTACGTCACATACAGACAGGCAGACTCTGAGAACCACAGATTCGCAGTCAGGCATTTTGTAAAAACATCTTTTTTGCAATCTCTTACCCCGAAAATCTGTAAATACGCCAAAAATCGGAATTCAAAACTTTTCAAGAATGCAAAATTTTTTGCTACAAAAATAGAAGTAAGTATAATTAAATTGAATTAGTCATTTCAAAAATCACACGTATCAAGTTTTTCAAAAAATATATATTTTTTTATACTACATTTTATTAATAATAAATTTAATAAAGTATTCAATATTTGCAAACTTTGAAGTCCAAACTCTGCAATCAGCTATAAAAATCTATAAAAATCCGTACTTGTAAGTAATAAAGTTAAAAAAAATTAAAAGTGGTTTATGTTATTATTGAAAAGACCGATTCAATTTTTAAATAGATATTTTATCTAAAAGGCTTTTGAAGTTTCCATAATTTTTGTCTGGTATACAGTGCCATACATGAGTAGCACAACCAAAAGATCTTCTACTGCTCATACAAACATACCAAACAGTTCGGGTAAAGCTAGATCTATTAGATTTAATTTAGCTATAATGCCGTTCATTGCAGTTTTAAAACCTTTATGAAAGATTTTCAGAATTTAATCCTTTCGGCTCACAGTGAGCGATTTTGAAAATGCAGCGGGAAAAAAGTTAAAACTATCGACTTGCAGTAATTTAACTTTTAAACATTTCAAATAAAATCTAACACATTGGAGGGAAAAAGGTAAAGTGATAGCAGACTAACTCCACAATAACACTATCAAAAATTGGCTCAAAAACCAAATTTCCTTTTAACCTTTTTAATTTGGTCATCCATGTAGTTGTAACTGCCATCAATATTTTTGGCTGAAAAACCCTCTTATTTTGTAAATATTTTTTAATGATAGCATGGAATCTTTACAAAAATGTATGTGTACTTTGATACTTAGTTATAATAGTTATTTAATATATTTTTAAGTCAATATAAAATTATTATAAAATATTTTAACATATAATAAATTTTAAAACGCTGTTAAAAATTTTATACATGCCAGTCCATTGTAATATAATTTTTTTGTAATTATATATGCATATAGATAAGAAAAGAAAATCAAATTCAGCTGCAACTCTTGAATGTAAGTAATTTTTTTTCAGGTACTGATTTCATGTAATTTTGCATTACATGTGGCTATAAAATAAATATATATGGTTTTAAGCATTACAATTCATGACATTAAAATTTCTGTAAAACTATAGAGTAGCTAAAATTCACTCTGAAGTTTTAATATTCATACTTTCTTACAAATAATGAAAGAATAGCAAACGACAATAAATGAGAGTGATTTATTTTATGATAGCACTGGTATGTATAGCAGTATGTAATTAATTAAATCTATTCTTTTAATGCAAGAAAACTCTTATTGTTGAAAATAAATATATACTTTGTTTTCAAAAACATGCACTGAATACAATAACATTACGCAAATGTCAATGTTTGAAAATGAGAAAATATCTTTTTATTATGATTCTGATGATGGAATGATAATAAAGTAAATTGTACAATAAAATATGTAAATATATATTTTTTCATAACACATAACCATTTTATCTCTAGTAAGATCAACTTTATTAATTTAATATTGGTAATTTTCATAAATTGAATTTTGACCCGGCAGATTCGCTAAATCGCACACTGTGTAGCGAGTTGTTGCTCTTGTAAATTACGTTTCCTAATTTAACTTAGGAAGACTAATTAAGAAGATCAGGAGTTTAATGAGATTCAGACGCCTCGTGTGTGTTAAAAAATGTTCTTAATTTCCTTTAATTAATTCTAACAGGAAATGAAAATTTAACATGATGCTTTTTTCTTGTTAACAAGATATTTTTATTTAAAGAACAAATTTGTGAAAAACATTGTTTCAGATTTGTTAGAGCAATCTAAAGAATACCGCGAAGAAAATATTTAGTCTAATTTAAGCAAAAGTTGTTTAGTTCAGTAATGAAAATCTTTAGTTTCACTCTAAGGGGTAAATTAAAGTGACACTGAGATTTTGAATGGAAGAAAAAAAAGTTTTAGTAGATTATTGAATTGATTCAATCAGAATGCAATAAACCCTAAAACTGTGATTATTAAAACAAATTGGAAATTGCACGTGAAGCGTAGCAAATGAGGTGCGTTCGTACTATAAGTTTTAAAATATTCAGATCTTGCTGATATAGTAGAGCGTACTTTGGATACAGTACAGTGGTCGAAATCTTTGTGTTCCTGTAAATATGCAGGGAGTAATTTTTATTATACTTCGTATATCTTATTCATAAAATGTGAAGTAGGTTAATATAATTAAAACACGCCGCAAACAATGTTTCCCCGTATAACATTATTTAGTGGAATACATTTGTGTGGCCCTGTAATTTAATAATAAATATTATCTGCATTCCAGATTGTACAGAATGTAGATTTTAGTACATACATTATAGATTCATGTCAATTATATTATGTTCAAATGAGTGTAACACCATTAAAATGCATTTGAAACATTTTTCCCCATTGATCGTAATGTAACGGAATACTTTTGATTGTCCCTGTAATTGATCTATGCATCCGATTTTCATAACATTTGAAATGACTCGACAAAAATATGTAATAATTAAATGTTTTAAATTTCAAACGATTAAAATGCATTTGAAACTTTTTTTCACATTGATTGTAATGTAACGGAATACTTTTGATTGTCCTTGATACTTTTGATAGTAACTGATCTATGGATCCGATTTTCATAACATTTGAAATGACTCGACAAAATTATGTAATAAATACATTTTAAATTTCAATCGATTAAAATGCATTTGAAAATTTCCCCTCCATTGACATAATGTAACGGAATCCTTTTGATTGTCCCTGTAATTGATCTATCCATCCAATTTTCATAAAAATTTGAAATGACTCGACAAAATTATGTAATAATTATATATTTTAAATTTCAAACGATTCGGTTGGATAGTTTTTGCGTTGTTATATGCGGACGGACAGACGGACAGACGGACAAACGGACGGACTGAGCAACAAGAATAGGTGCTACGTATTTACATAATTACGAACGCACCTAAAAATGGCTTATGTATATGTATGCGTGAGATTACATAGCGGCAAAATTTGACCATTTAGATACGGTCAAAAGGCTATATATATATTCACCAAAAAGAGACTTCAGTAAAACGGCTTGAATTTACAAGTAAAAGAGCACATTAGTCTATTATTCTAAGCTGATAAAGCTTCTGAATGCTCTGTAAAAGCTTAAAAATGATAATTACTAGCGAAATTTGGATATTTACTGCAATCAGCATGTCAGAAAAGTCTACATACACTTGACTGCCTGTGAGCAAAAATTTCATATGAACTTATTTCTTTTTCAATTTTCAATTTTGCCAGGCACGTGAAGTTTAATTACGCGGATTTTCATCTTCCAAGATAGTCATTGTGTATAAACGGTTAGATATAAAATGAAACATAAGTTAAGGTAAAGCAACATCTTTAGAACTGCGCAATCTAATCGTAACATTAAGAAATGAAAATAAGTCTTACGGAAAGATAATTGAAATAGCAGGAAAAAGCTGCGAAACCGTACAAACTATACTTAGAAATTACAGTTTGCGTGAAAATGGGCTCAAAAAATCTCGATGTGGTCGTTCAAAGAAACTTAAAAACCGTGATACAAGAATTATAATAAAAAAAGTAAACAAACTCTGAAAATTAGTGCCCCACAATTAAACAAGCATAGTGTGACAGTAAATTGTAAAGAAATGCATCAAGAAATTACTCGTAAAATTATTCGATCGGCAGGCTTCAGTGGCAAAGTTCCAAGAAGGAAAGTTCTCATGTCATCTGAAAAAAGAAGGCCAGATACTGCATTTATAAACTTATTGACAAGGACTTTGAATTTTGGAAAACAATGTTATTTAATGATGAGAGTAAGTTTGATACTTTTGACTGCAATGTATATAAGAAAAATTTGGCAAAAAAAGCACACAGAAATGAAACCAAAAAATTTGACGTCGATTGTAGAACCCGGTGGAAGTAGTATAATGGTTTGTTTAATGGGAACTTTTAAAGATACGAGAGGCGTAATGAGAGAGTCATTCAATTTCAACGAATCCCATAGTTTCCATGTGATTAATTCTAATTAAATTAGTCTGCTTTTAAATATACACGAATGTTTAACAATCTGTAAATAAATGGGTCGATAGTCTTTATTATTTCATCCAATTTGAATTTTTCCGTCCATATTCCAAATTCGTCCCGTAGTTTACAAGTAGAATGGCTGTGAGAGACAAGGAATACAGGAGTGATCTTTCAATGGTTTAATTTTTAGTTTTTAAATATTTAACTCTAAAAATGTGATGAGGGAAGGTTTTTAGGCTGAGTTTAGACTCAGTCTTTTAGAATATAGTATTTTAAATGAGTTGGCTGTCTGTATAAAGGCCTTTGTTGTTGATGTGATGGTGTTGATGATATTTTAATTATTTGGAATCACTATCGAGCAGCTTTTATTAGTTTTTAACAACCATTAATGATATTAATCACTATATGAAATTTACATTAGAATACGATATTAACTAATTTTTACCATTTTTTGACATGTTGTGTCAAAAAATGTTGACTATTTGCATCTATTTAACTTACTTTGGATACAATGACGCAAAAACTATTCATTTAAATGTTATTTTTGATTTTGGACAGCGTAGCCCAAAAGATAAATCTATTTATTCAAATAAATACATTTCAGTGCATTATATATATTCAGTGAAAGTGATGTATTTAACAGTGTATTGGAAAATAAAAAGTATTGTTTAGATATGAAAATATATTTAGACAATAAATAAATAAATGGAATTTTAAAACATCGTTTAAAGCCTCGTCAAGGCGTCACTTAAATTTTGATATCATTTCTTTTAAGATTCATATTTTGAATTTATGAAAGATGTAATTGATAAAACCTTAATGAATAAATTTTAATATGTATATTAATTAATAGCATAGCGTCACATAAATTTTGATATCATTAATTTTAAGTCCCAAATTTAAAATTCTTAGAGATATAAGATAAAGTGGTGCGTCACAAGCTTTTAACCCGTTCAGGGTTTTTTGTACTGATAAAATATTCAGAGAAAACAACATTATAATTTTGTTCTTTTGCTTGGACGTCAGGGGGTTAATGCAAATTTTACGTATTTAACATTATTTGACAGCATATATGTGTTTTATCACATTTTTATTTATTAAGATTTATATATATTCTGCATGATAATTTGATAAAATTTTGTTAATCAAAAAAAGAATAACACAAATGAAAATTCATCTTCAGCTATTTCTATCCATATATTAAGGAAAGTACTTGAAAACTTTTGTACAGCCATGCGTGTTACTTAAAGAATTTTATACATCTGTAACTGAACTATAAATGTTACCCAACGCACATTATATTCTACAGCAAGCATCTTTCAGTAAAACTTAATAATGTGTACTGATGTCCCACTTTTGATAGAAACCTGGATTAAACTGCGCATGGGCAAAAAGGGCTCGTCTGTGTCGAAAATGGGGGGAATTCGTGTCATCTCCGAATGAATTTGTTTATTAGATATGTCACATTTTTCAGAATACCTTTTTGTTTCTATCACATGTTTTTAAATATATATTTTGTAATTGTATTACATTAAAATAAGTTATGAAAAGAAAAATATAGTGAAAAAGATGATGTAAAGATAATGATTATTAAACTAAACATGATAATTTTTTCCTCACAATATAGCAATATGACTTAATTTTTTTAGAATTAACAACTTTAGAGGGTTAAAAACTGCTTGATGTAAAAATTTCCAAATTGGTAATTTTTAATTAATTATTTACATTATTGTTTATGTTAGTTGTTTCATTATTTATTTATTTATATTATTTGCTTATTTTGAATCTGAATATTTAGATTGATAGAATTGGCGAATTTATCACATAGTCAAAAAGTCAGGTACCAAGCAGTTTATGCTTTCATTAAAATTGACAAAAATATAGAAAATATATACATATATATATATTTTGGAAAGGCCTAACCCGAGAACTAGTAGAAGATACTTGATCCATTTAATTTAAAATGAAATTTTATTCAGAATAGACCACAGAGACTATTCTCTTTACAGCGTGATTAAAATCAGCTTAGCATTTTCTCAACCGGAGTTGTTACAGATGTGGTTAAACAGAACCGATTTCATCATGTTTGTAACAGTGTAACACCATTACAATACACTGCAAATACTTTTTCATCACATATCACAAAAATATTGCGGAATTCTTTTGAGTGCCTTTGTAAACGAAGTGTAAAAGCTACAAGTAACATATTATATAATAATCATCTTTTTATCCACTTAAATAATGCATATAAATTCCAGTATGCTTGAAATAATGTAAGAGCATTAAAATACACTGGAAAAGATTTTTTTAATATACTATAATTTAACGCAATACTTTTAAGTGACCTTGTAAATGATCTATAAGTACAACCCAAATCATTTCAATGCCGAACATGCTATGTTAAACCTGAGAAGAGTAAGTATTTCAATTACATCGAATTCCAAGGATATTTATGCTATTTAGAACATGAACAGCTGTACAAATTCAATTCATAAACGCTTTTTAACTATGTTGCAAAATTGTTCAAAACAAACATTATGCATAGAAAAAATTTAAAAGTATTACTACTTGTATGTTCATATATAGAAAAAAAATCAAATATTTTGTTTCTTAATATATTTTATATTTTCTAAATATTGATTTTGGATTTCTGGAAAATGCTTTATATGCAAACTTAAATAATATATTTATTACTGACTGATGAAAAAATACTTAAGCATACTTAAATTTTAATTACACATTTTTGTTACGTAACAAATAGTATTGTCGTAAATAAAGGCTAAAATATCTAACAGATAACTAAACCTAGGAGGGAGAAACCTCATATATATTTAATGTTACTTTCGTATTCTTATTTTATGTAAACACGTAATGTTATACATTATGAAAACGTGACATTGTACGCTTACAGAAATCCGATACCATTTGATTATGCTTAACGAAACATTAATAGAATTAATAAGCAATTCGTAGAATATACCTTGGAATTACAAATTTGAATTTAATGCTAGAGAATATCGATTCGTATCGTCAGAAATATATATAATTCTATTTTCTGTTCTCGAAGCGAAAATTTTAATAACCTGCATAATTAAACTTAAAAAACGGAAAGGGTTTTTTAAATTATCGGATTGAAAGTAAATAAATTAAATGTGAGATTATACATTAGAGTACACCTTTTCATTTCACTGTTGAATGGGGGTTAACACTTTAAGTGCTTGCGTAATTTTCTGTTCACTAAGCTCCAGGTTTCACTGCAATATAAGTAATATTTAAGGCAATATCATTCGATAGAATTAAAATTTTTTCAGTCCATTGAAGAATGATTAATACTATCAAGGATTAATTTCATATTTGTAATTAGGTTTTTTTTATAATGTTTAAAGAATTTAAAACTGCATTTAAAACAAAATGTAGAGAAATAAAACATTACAATTTTACCCTTTTGCAAAACGCTCCGAGTGTTAAAGAAGGATTTATCTCCCTTCCCTGAGAGATTAAACGACATTTCATAGAAGATGTTAGATTTTATTTTATTTTGCCATCTAGAGCAGCCATTTTCAATCTTTTTTTTTCTGCTTGTTGGCAGCAAACATATGTTTGCAACGTTACACGGGTCACAAAACAATTATATAATAACTTAAAAAAAAAAATTAAAATAGTAAGGTAACAAAAGTAGTATAACAAAGCTAAATAATAAAGTTAATATAATTAGTTAAATTCAAAATTTGTTGCGGTTGAAATGTCACTAGAAATTTTTAAAATCATTATAACCAAACTGTGCACTTAGAAGTAGGGGTAGGACGGATATTCAGCCACAATTTCGTATTCATCCTATTCGGCTCTTTTGCTAAATACTCCTTTGGCCGAATAGCTATAGCCGCATATTTATAATATCTAGTCGAATATTGAAAAAAAAAAAAAAACCTGACCAAATAATACAGGATAATTTTCTTTAAACCAAACTTGCTGCTTTCTAGCACATACACGAAGTCATTTTAATACTTACTTGCATAAAATGGCCAGTTATTCAGATACTAAAAAATGTTCATCCTTTCTGTATTTCCTGTAAAAATTTGTAATCATTCAGAAAATGGTCTCCAAATTGGTTTTTTATTTGTCAAGGAAATGTCTTAATTAGCGAATGATAGATTATTAAACAAAATGTTAAAAAAAAAGTTGTTTCATTCTAAAACACTCGAATACTTATTACAGTTTGCATGCACATATAAAAAAGCTTTTATGAAATTCATGATAGCTTACTTGTTATCGATACTCATATTATAAAGAAGTGACATTTGTTTGATTGATTTTTGCAGGGGATAGTCTCTGAAATTACCGAACAGATTTCAAAAGAAATGGTAGCAGAATGCTTAGGACAGTCCCTCTTGCAACATAAGCTATATTTTTGCCGGGAGGTACTAACCGTAAGGGGCCGCAAGTGCTAAAAAAGCTCTAAAATGTGATCTTTGTGTTACTGAAGAGCCTAGACATTTGATATTTGGCATGTTAGTTAGTTATAAAATATAAATAATATCTAAGAGCTCTTTAAAAAAATTGAATTTTGAAAAGGCTGAAATAGCCCCCAAAGCATTTTAAAGACTTTTAAATTATGTTTTCTATGAATATCAAAAAATTTCAAAACGATTTTAAAAATTAATGACTGCAAATTGAAAGTGCCAGCTTTTGTCTCAACATAGTCTGTATCTTATGCCTGTGGCAGAACCTCCAAAATGGCACAACAGCAAAAAAAGTTATAAAAATTTTTTGGTGTTATCGAAGAGCCTAAAAATTTCAAATTTGACATGTTAGCTGCTTATAAGATGCAAATACTTTCTAAGAACAGTTGAAAAAGAAAATAGAAATTTAAAAACGAAAAAAAAAACTGCGTGAAAAGCATTCAACTTCCTATATTGCAATTTCTCTAGAATCTCAAAAAATTTCAAGCCGATTTTAAAATTTAATTGTTCCAAATAGAGGACGACATTCTTTGCTGAAGCATAGATTTGTTTTGCGTCAATGTCAATGAAAAAATCTTTAAAGTTGTAAGTATGCTGATAATAAAATAATTAAAAAATGAAATTTGGAAAGGTAAATATAAGATGTAAATGCTCTCTAAGAACAGTTTCTAAAGAATTTTTAGCTTAAAATTGTGAAATGAGCAAAAAATGCTCTAAAAATGTCTAATTTCATTACTATGGAGTTTGATCTATAAACTTGAAATTTAGTATAGTATTTATAACATGTAATGCTGTCAAAGAACTGTTGGAATGAAATCAAAAGTTAAAAGCTGAAATATGCGAAAACCATTCTAAAAATTTTCTAAATTACGATTTTTCTTGAATTGTTAGAGACAAAACCTTAAAATTTATTAATCATACGATAAGTATAAACATATTAATATAGCAGTGCAACATTTGTCAGTTCTAAAGAAAAGAAAAATAAAAATTTTCTTTAATAAACCAATCTTTTTAAAATGCATTTTTAATAATTTGGAATAATTTTTCATTGGTGTTGTTGAATAAAACAAACACATTTATACACTTTTATACTACAAATAGAAATACATGTAAAATGAACTTTTGACTAAGTAAATGACATTCAAGATTTTTAAATGAATGGAGATCAGGTTGAGCATCTGGAAAATTACAAGATTTAAAATACTACGGAAAAGTGTATAAAAAATTGTATTGCATTGCTTGGTTTTAATTCTAAAATATTTTTTTCTTTCTTCTATCTTAACAACAAAAAAGTATTGGATTCGTGAAAATTTTCGAAATTCGGTTTTCCATGTATTTTTATATTTTAGGGTTTAAAGAACCCGAAAACCATGTTTTTACAAAATGTCTGTCTGTGTGTCTGTGAGTCTGTCTGTATGTGACAAACATTTTGAGGGCATTCTAACTCAGGAACTAATACACGGAGTTTCAAAAACTTTAAATTCTGCTAGCTATTGGTATAAACTAGATCTGATTAATTTTTGGTGTATATCGTAGAACAGGTGGCGCTGCTATGCTGCATTATTTACAATTTCCATAATAGCCATATCTCAAGAACTACTCCATGGATTTTTATAAAACATAATATTTAGTTGGTACGTGATATACTATGATGCCGATTACGTTTTGGTGCAAATCGCTCAACAGGTGGCGCTACCATGGTGCCCAATCTCAAGAACTAAAGCACGGAATTTCATATAACTTTAGATTCTGTTAGACCTGTATATAAAATAGATCTGAATAGTTTTTGGTGTATATCGCTCAACAGGTGACGCTTCTATGCTGCATTATTTACAATTTTTACAATAACCATTGTGCAATATTTTCAAATTGTAGCAACGCAGAAGCAACGCCTCCAATTTAAAATGGAACGAATGCAGGTCGGAAGTGGGACATTAATATGTATATCGGTTGTGCGCCTTTTGCTACTATTTACATGCCATTTTAGGGACCCTTGAAAGTCAATGTATTGGAAATTTAAAAAAAATTCCCCATCTCCCTATTAAACTCCAGTGCTTAAAGATTCAAGCGGAGTTATTCTACTTTTCACAAATTCAGTAGCATGCCACTTTCAAATTTCGCTCACATATGCTGGTCCCAGAGTATAAAGAAGAAAATTCAAACATAAATTAATATTTAAAGTTTCATTTGAGCTATACATTAGGTAAAGAAAATTATATGGAAGTTTACTAAATATTTTTAGAAGGTATGTAAATTATTATCTAAGTTAGAAAATATACAGGCTAGTTCATTTTAATAGTTTTTTTAGTTTTATTTGAAATGTCAAATCCGTTACTTGTCAAGTCCGTTACCATGAAATGTAAGCAAATGGTGAAAATGGCCCTAGCTCCATTTAAGCAAGAGTTATTAGAACTATAAAGAATACCAGTTTTTCAATTTTAAATGCTTTTTAAGTGTCAAGAAATATCTAGTTCTATTAAAACACTAAAATGAAAATTTGAGAGTCGATAAAAACAAATAATTAATGAAAATTGAATCCGTGGAGAACAGGATCAAATGAAAATGCATATTTCATTTTGGTATTTTTTCCACCTTTGTGATAGATATTGATATAATTTAAATTTAAGATATTTTTATGAATTTAATATTATAACATAAACAACATTTTAAAAAGCTCTCACAATATATCAAGATGGTTTAATATAGCGAACAAATTGTGCAATATTTTTCATAATGAAAGTGAATACGTCGTAACATTTTCGTAATACATCATAACTTGTGCATTTGGTTATTCGTCTTTTTACTATTTATATGTCATTTTAAGGGACCCTTGAGAGAGGTACAAACAGTGCTTTAGTATTTGCTTTTAAAATTAACGATATCAAAATATTCGCATTTATATTCAACGAGGAAAAAACGTAGTTTATTGAAAATTTTTTGAAAAGCATTGGGTTCATGTTTCATATGTAGTATATATATCTATATATTTATATCTATCTACTTATTTATATGCTGCATTTACAGCTAAATGCTGAAAAATGCACACAGAAAAATGCTAAAAATTTTGAAAAGCATTGGATTCATGTTCCATATGTAGTATATATATCTATATCTTTATATCTATCTATCTACATATAAACCGTTTCATAAAAGATTTGAATTCAATGAATTTAATGTTTGTATCTGAAAAAGCTTTTAAAAAGCCTTGTAAAGAGAATGTGGAATATTTACTTTTCTATATTAAAAATACATTTAGCTAGAAAGAAAAAAAAATCATGCGTAAAGAATGATTATAAAGCACTTTTCCACACATTCGTATCTTTTTAGGAGCTCTGTACATGATATAGAGATTTGTATTTATTGACAACATGCATTCAAAAACTTAGTTCATTTAAATATATTTCCGATGAAAATTCCCCTTCAGCAATTTTCTATAATAAGGAGAACGGTATGTGAATACTTTTGCGCAGCCCCGTATAAAAGACATAAAAGTTATATATAAAGAGTAATACATAAAATACTAATTAAATTTTAAAGCGCATACCGAATTTTGAAACGTACTCTTCAGTAATTATTACACAAATAAAAATTGATTGCTCTTTTCAATATGATCGTATTGGAATTTAGTGATTTATATCTGTTTCAATGCATTTAAAATAGCAGAACGTCATTAAAATACTCTCCAAATGATATTTCCTGATATACATGGAATAAAGTTTTTTGAATGTCCTTGTAAATGAAAAATAAGTCGTACATGCTTCATATGCAATACCAAACATGTTCTGACGACAATTAATAAGCTTTATCAATTGCATGAAAATCCGAATATATTTACGGGAGTTAAAGTGTGGACAGTCAGCCAGACAAACCGAATGCATAAGTACTTTTCAAATTTATGGTGCTAAATACTAATAAATTATTTTAGAGATTTTAGATAATATATATATATATAAAAGCAAGTCGTCAGCTTAAAAAAGAAAAAAACTATGTTTTTTTAAATAACACTTTCCAACAAAGTTGAAAAGTTTTTATGCTTTCGGTTTGTCTGTCCGTCTGTCCGTATGGCTGTCTGGCCCGATGACGTCTGTCCGCGCACTTACTCTTGTGAAGATACTCGTATTGCCATGAATTTTTTGGACGTTATTGACGTTTACTCTACTGCGAACTGTATTGAAAATGAAATTTCTACCATGATTAGTTTATATACAGAGAAAGTCAAAAGTTGTCGATTACATTACGACTTTTGGAGAAAAATCGTTTGAAATGAATTTTAAAAATATTAAAATCTGTCAAACGTAGGCATTCAAATTTATATGCATCTGCGAAGTGTATTAAAAACTGCATTTTGCAAAGTATGCAGTGAAAAGAATAGTTTACAGGGTCACACAAAAGAATTTCATTATATAATAATAAAATGGGGAAATGTTTACAACATGGTATTTATTATGGTAAACGATTTCATGTAGAATCAAATTGATAGATGTCGCTGAGGCTTAATGTGAGCTATTTTACGCATAATTCGAAGTGCACAGCATTTAAAGGGACACACAAAATAGTTCAAATAGCATATTCTATCCGAAATATACTATCGATGATGGCTGATGAAGGGACGGAATGTATTTTTAACACTTTCCTACAGACGACAGATTTTAATTATATTAAACGATTTCATGTACAATAAAATTGATATGCTGATACGCTGAGGCTATATATTTCACACATAATATGAAATGCATAGCAGTTACAGGGAGACACGAAAGATTTCAAACAGCATATTCATTCTGAAGTGTTGTATATTAGCCATGATGGCTGATGGATTAATAAAATGCATTTTTAGGTGCGTTCGTAATTATGTAAATGCGTAGCACCTATAGTTGTTCAATCCGTCTGTCCGAATCGTTTGAAATTTAAAGTATATAATTATTATATAATTTTGCCGCGTCATTTTGAATGTTTTGAAAATCAGATGCATAGTTCATTTACAGGGACAATCAACAGTGTTCAGGGTACAGGGAGAACATTGTTAGGTGCGCGTTTTAATCTTATTAAATATTTAACATTTTATAAAATTGATATACTTTGCTACAAGTTATTTTCTGTACAATAAGCAGAATGAAACAAAGCAGAATGAATTTACAGGGACACACAAAAGATTTCGACCACTATATTGTATCCTATATATTGTATACTCTTGCATCAAGATCTGAATACATTTAGGTGCGTTCGTGATTATATCAATCCGAAGCACCGATCGTTATCGTTCATCTGTCGATCCAATTTTCTGTCCGTATATAACAGAACAAAAAATATCCAACCAAAATGTTTGAGATTTAAAATATATAATTAATGCATAATTTTGTCGAGTCAAATTTTATAATAATCGGATGTAGAGTTTAATTACAGAGACAATCAAAAATATTCCATTATATTGCAGTCAATAGGAAAAAATACTTCAAGAACATTTTAATGACGTTACATTCTATCGGATATAATAGAAGTGACATGAATCTATGAAGCATATATTAAAATAGACATTATGTACAATCTGTGATGCGAAAAATATTACTAATTTACAGGACCACACAAAAGTGTTCCATTACATAATGGTATGCGGGAAAACATTTTTTGGGACGTATTTTAATTATATTAAACTGTTTCACATTTTACGAAATTAATATAAGTTTAATACAAGTTACTTCCAGTATAATAGAAAGCAGATAGTATTTACAGGAGACAAAAGATTTCGACCACTATACTCTGTTTCCGAAGTAGAGCAAAATCTGAATATTTTTAAAACTTCGTTATAGCACGAACAGACCTCATTTGCAACGCTTTACGTGCAATTTACCAACTTGTTTAGTTATAATATGCGTTTTTTAAATTTCTCCAAATGTATGCATATTATATGGTGTGTATAAATGCTAAAGCCGATATACAGGGTTACACAAAGGAGCTCGTAAAGGTTACTGAATGTACGCATTAGTCACTTACAGATGGTTTTTAAATAAGTTATGCGCTTTGAAATGAACTGCTTTTAGTTTACTGAGAAATGCTTGAAGAATGTAAATAAATGATATACAGGGTCATGCAAAGAGTTGGATATATGGTCACCCATGGATGATAATTTCTGGAAATGCGATTGATGTAGTTTTAATAATTTTTTTGTTTGAACTAAATTTTGGCAAAATGCTGGCGTGTAATAAACGTACTAGGGTACTATAAGGCTTTACAAAAGTATTCAAGTATGTTTCCATGTATTAGAATGACTTGCTGAAAGGGAAATTTTTAACTTGTTAGGGTTTTCTTGCTAAACTAAATTTTTAAAATATATAGTACATATATCAACAGACAGATCAAATACAGGGCTGATCAAGAATATCAGAATACATGTTTGGTTATGGACAGTAGCACCTTATTTCTCTAAATAACTAAGTTTTGTTAAAGATTATAGTAAGTGTTGGAAAGTGTTTCATAATGTATGCTTAACGCATGATTTTTTTACATATTTTATTTAAGTAACATGTGATTTTTCTTGAAATGTATCAAGGATAGACATTATTAAATTTTGATTTTGGGGAAAAACCGTGCTTCTTATGGTTTTCCATTTTCAACAAAACTCCAGAAGTACGGGAAAATCGAAACTCTTACAAAAGTATTTGGGAACATTTGGACTACTATCAACTGAGGTTGAGCAACATTGGCCCAAATTAATCTGTTTCATGCTGTGTTCAGCATCTCCATTCTTTTATTTTAGTAAAAAGGAATATCGTGATAAATTTTTGCTTGCTAAGAACTTATGGAACCAGACTATTTTCTTAACTTTGTCAAGATTGATTTTTTTTTTTTTTTTTTTTTTTAAACCAAAAATTGTTTAATGAAAGTTTTGGGACAATGTTACCTTGATTTGGTATAACATTGGCCCTGTGTTAAAATGAATTTTGTAGAGCCTATTAGTCTTGCCAGTAAAGTATTTCTTTAAAGTTTAGATTTCTTGATTCCCTCTACTTTTTTAAATTGACGAAATTTCTTTTATTTTCTACATTATTATTATGTCATTAAATCAGACGAATTTTGCAATTTCAAAAAATTGGTGCCTACCAAGAGATAGCGATGATAGCTTAAAACATGATGTGGATCAATGTTACCTTATAAAAAAAAAAAAGATATGGAAGAAAGGGTATGAAGCCGAAACATGTAAAAACACAGTAAATTTGCACATATTTTAATAAAAAATCTGCTACAAAGCTCATTAATACTGCTTATCGCGGATTGTCCAAGTCTGGAACTGAATATTGGTTTCACTTAGACAGAAGGTTAGCAGACTAATTTTTGCAGCAATGTCATTTCATACATACGTTATCAAGTTCGGTCGCTGTGGATAATGCGAATACTTTAATTTCTGTTTCATGTAGTCAACAACACAACCCTCCTTTGATTTCAAAGTAATGCTTCCGGGTTGGATATTGACATTCAACAGCACAAGTATAAATTTTTAAAGTCAGTGTGATCTTTATCAATAACTTTCTTCTTTGTTCAGTTAAAACCAATATATTGAATGAATATTCAGCAAAATCATTATGAGAAAATTTTACATATTGGTATTTGTATAAGCACAAATGTGTAGTTTCATAATTGTACCAAAATTAAAAAAAGAAAAAAAACATTATCGCGAAAATATCAATGTTTAAATTCAACAAAATAAGAAAAGGTCATTTTGAAATATAACATTTTTTAAGCATTGATAGGAAGCACATACAAAAATTTAATTGATTGTCACTCGAAAAGTTGGGTGCATACGTATGCATCACATCACATTATTACTAATTGGAAAAACGTTTCTCTTTATTGTGTCAAGAAACACAACGCATAATTCTACGTTACACCGCTTTGGTCTACACTAAAAAGGTTATAGTAACGCGTAATTGAAAAGATCCAAATGAATTAAATCTCTGGTTTGAAGATAAAAGTTGTAAGAGCTTTGTTTGTTACTGCGCTGTGTTTAGACGCTAACGTGTTCACAAAGTGTATTTTTTGCAGGGAAGCCAAAGCTGTGCTCCGACAATAATTTTATTTAATCAAACATGAAAACAATCATTACCAGAAGCGTATTTGGCCCTAAAACTTCTCCGTAAAATGAAAAAGAATGAATACCCGTTCATAGGAAAATCGCTACTTTTTTTTTTATTGCGATGCAACTTTCCGTATTATTTTTATAGCCGATTAAATTAACTGATCTTTAGAGGCAGAACGGGGGTTGCCGAGCCTAATTCGTACGAACTCAGCGCCCCATAGTGTTGCAGATTTTAATGACTTACTTTCTGTTTGATACTATGTGATTAAAATATTAACAGATGTGGTACTAAATTCTTTCAGTAAAACCTATTTATGTTTAATTTTAAAATATTAAAAACTATATATAATATTTAAGTTTAATAAATATTAAAATATTAAATAAAAATGAATAATGTCTTAAATATTCAAGACTAAATAGAATTTCAGTTTTTAATTTTGTTATGTGATAGAATGCCGCGTAACGTCTTCATCCAAAAGATAAAAAAATTAAGAAAATGAAGTATAATGCGTTTTCCTACTCCACTCTTTAACTGATTGAACAAAACGTAGTTTATTTAAAGCTTTGATCTCGAGAAACATTTTTGTTACTGCATCTTTTGTAAAACCATACGTTTACAAAAAAAAAAAAAAAAAACTTTATTTTTTTTTATCGAATTTCAAAAAGTGTCAAGAATATTTTGCCTATCCTCTATAACTTTAATACTAACGATCCCAAAATATTCACGATTATATTCATACAGCAAAGAATGTAGTCCATTGCGAAGCACTACATTCAATCATTTCAATGCTTCAATTCAAAGAATTAAGTAGCTTTTCTATATCATTCACTGTGGACAAAATATTTTCTATTTCATTCAATAAAAATTCAAATTCAGTGACTTCAAAGCTTTTATTTGGAAAAGCTTTATAAAAATTTCGCAGTAAAAATGTCCTTTTACAGATTGAAAATATGTTTACAGAATTTTCGCTATAAAAAATTTTTAGTACTTAAACACTATATTTATATTCAACATATCTTAAATTTGATAAATAATTTTATTAATTTAAAATATATAGAATATGTTAACATATTATAAGATTTTGATTCGACTAGTTTCTAAAAAAATAATTTACTAAAGGTAAGATAATAGTAAGTAATTTTTTTAGGCACTATTCTTATGAAAAGGGAATAATAATGTAGATTTTTTTTTCAATAATCAACTAAATAGATCATACCAGGTTCTTCCATATAAAATAATAATAAATTTTTTTATCAACACATCCTAACTTGCATCTAAACTTTAATAGCGCTTTAAAAATTAGTTCATAGTCAATGTAGTGCGCTCTCCACGCATTTTTTGATACTTTAAAAACAAGCTGCGAATCACTTTTTTATATAGGCCCTTCGAAATTGCTTCCGCCGCGTCGTCTTCACCAATAATTCTAATCATAAAAAACGCTTTCCACTAACAAGGAAGGTCTCCTTACTGGGCATACTCAGAATGTGTTGAAAAAAAAATGCTAGTTGTACTACTTACTTAGTTAATAAAAGATCAATTAAATTTAGCGGTGGAATCCCAGTAGAAAGTCTGTAAAAAAATAAAATATTTTCGAGTATTTAGCGCGAAAATATGAAAGTGACACGCGATTTGGCGAGCAGGATTTTTCTTCGCCAAAAGCAAACGATTTTAAGGCATCTTAAAATTTCTTGTTAAGTATTGCTGAGAAGCCTTCATTATTCCCACCAGTTGTTTTTATTGTAAAGTGTATCGTATTTAATCAGACCATTCTCGTAATTCATTACAATAATTTTTCTGTTTTAAAAAACCGGTGATAAAAGATTAAAAATTAACCAAACAACTTTCGTCGCGGCGAGGTTAAAGAGTATTAGACATGAAAGCGTTTTTTTTTGTAATTCTTTTTCATCTCCGAACGGTGATAAATCGCCAAATAAGGAAATTTTCATCTTTTTGTATACGGACGCTGTATGGAGGTTCCGCCGAAAATTTCTTTTATAAACGTATATATCCTCATGAGAAGAACATTCTGTAATTTTTTCAGATTTTTTTGGAGTATGCCCGTATGGAGACCTTCCTCGTAAGTTTTTTCTTCACATTAAGACTGCTAATCACTCAGTTTTCGAATTCCCCTCGGCAATGTTAAATATATGGGCGTTTGATGCATTCTTATATTGAAAATATCGTCCGAGAGATTAATGTTTTTAATTCCTGTTTTATCGTTCTATTTTTAAAAGATCTCACTTTTTTTCTTAGTTGTCGAAATATTTCTTAAATATATGCTTAATTTAATATTTTACGTTTTATGAAATGACGAATTGGAAGTAAAATTTTAACAATTCACACAGAATTAAGCGTTGATTTTAGAAATATTTCGAAGAACTAAGGAAACTAAGTCGTTGGAGGCCACCGTAATACTTACCCATCATGGCTATGCATAGTATAGAATATGAAAATAAAACATAAGTAAACTATCTATAAAATTCACTGCCATTCCAAAATAAATAAACGTAGTGTGTAAATTAGAAACAGTGCTTTAATGTTAAAACAGAATGTTTTCGTACATATTGTTTTTAATATTATTAATTATTTATTTAGATATTTTTCTATTATATAAGCCTTTGCCTTTTTTAAAAAAAAAGCTTGGTGAAATTCTGACTTCAAAGAGGGAAATAAGTTGCTTAAATATATAAATAGCCTCTGAAAATAAACCTGATGAACATTAATTTTTGTTTATAGGTGTAATTATAATATAATCGCCAAATATAATGTAATTATATTTGGCAATTTAACCATCTGCATCCAGCTAACATAAAAGAAATGAAATAGCCGCCTGGTTTATAAAAAGTGAAGTGGTCAACCCGGAACTGTTGGTGAAAGTCACTTGATTTAGGCTGTTGTGATATAGATTATTATTATAAAAGTCTAAGTCATGTTAATGTCATTAACAACATCTTATTAGTTCCGGGCTAACCGCTTCAACTTTCTATGTGCCAGGTGATCATTTTGGTATTTTAATATTTGCCAGACACAGATGATAAATAGTCAAATATCTATCGCCACCATTTCATCGATTTATAATAGTTCAAATCATGTGACTTTAATAAATAGCAACGTACTGATTCCAGAGATTTTTATATACCAAATTTTCATTTTGATTAAAAATGCTATATTGCGAATAAAAATTCATAAAAGTTGTCATGATCGCAAAAATCCTTGATATTTTTCTGCTAGCCGGGTGAAAATTTCGCAAACAGCCCTTTTTTAAATCGCCATTTATATTTTTTTTAGCGTGGTAAATTAAAACAATGCTTTAAAGTTGGAATTAAATATCATGGTTTGTGGTACTATTTGATATTCTTCTTTTCTTCTTCTCCTTTTTTTGAAGAAAGAAAAAATGTGAAAGTCGTGAATTTTAGATATTTCAGTTTTAAATAAAAGTTATCGTATTTTTAAATAAATGTCTAGATGGATTATATTTTAATAAAATACAAAAATTGCTATAGGAACGATCTTTAGCGATTTGTCAGCTGCGTCCTTCTAACATAAAAAATAAAGAGCTTTTGATTTCTCTATCGACATCTTCCAATTTGGCGAAAGATTGAGTAAGTAAATTGAATTATGAATAAAAATAACATGATATATTGCTTAGCACACATTTATGGGAGACCAAATTGGTCTCCAACGGCGGCTAGTTTACAACATAATTAAAAACTGTCCATAAATTCGGTTTATCTGTCTGGCTCCTACCTGTTCGTGCAATATTTGTCTTAAATATTTTTGAATTATTATGAAATTTGTACCAGTTACTGAAGTTTACTATGAATGCATTAAAAAAAGAAATGTGTTGCTTTTATAGTCCGTTTATAGAAACTCACAAATAAATTTTTTTCACTTTATAAACCGCGAGGAAAAATTGCTCTGTGCAATGTATTGATTATAAGGCATTTAAGATGTATTACATGATTTCGAAGTAGTACAGCATAAAGGACTTTTAAAGTTCGTTTACAGGTAAGTGCAAAATAATTTAATTATATTGTGATCTACGTGGAAAATTTTTTGCGGGTTATCATATTGATCTTATGTTATTTCCAATCTAATGAAAACATTTATATGCATTTCAGAATTTTCTCATAGGTTGTGAAGGTCATAATATTTACATAAAGAAATTCGGATGTAGGACTGACTATCGATAATTACTCGCAATGCTTTGTCTGCTATTGTATACATTTTTAAACTTCTCTAATTTTTAATGCATCAGGTCATAGGCACAGATCAGATACGGCATTGCTAGAAATAAATCATACATGTTATTGGATATGGGCAGCAGTTGCTGAAAATGTCTTTTTATTGAAGTATGTGTTTTGAATTGCATTTTTAATTATTTAATTTTGTTGTATGAAATAACGGAGTTTTTTTCTTATAATATTCTATTAATGTTGCAAAGTATTTCATAATCTATTCTTGTTGTATAATTGCCGAAATGTCAGTGAAGGCTTACTTTGGAGACACGAAATTTTTTTGTTTCTGTCTGTCTGTCAGTCTGTCAGTCTGTCTGTCTGTTCCGCGATAACTGACGTAAAAAGCATTCGATTGACTTGAAATTAAGTGGGTATGTTAGTGAGGCACTGGGATTAAGCTGTATAGTCTTTTGTTAGATTTGATTCATTCGTTTGGAAAATATAGAATATTTTATTTTCCGCAATAATGCTTTTCTATGGCAAATCCAATGATTTTCAATTTTTTTTTCTTGAGATAAAATGGCACATTTGATTAATGGAATTCAATGGTAAATGGATACTGAAATTTACCGGTTAATTTATTCGTATTGTTTTGAAATTTTGTCTACGCATTTGTCAGATTTTTTAAACTATTACTGTAAATTTTGGAGATTTTTTTATAAATGTGTTCCAATAATATAGACTAATTTGTTTTAGAGATTTACTTATTTCAAATGTATTTATTTCAATTTCTTTATTTTCTCATATTGGTTTCTAAGCAACCATTCATCCTAATTCTTATCCATAATTTGAAAGCGTGTACGAAAATTTAAATGAAGTCAACATCAAAATTGATGAATTAATTAGGTAATTTGTATCTTTGCGTATAAATATCACATAGCCTAGAAAAGAACATAGGTTATGTTTTATTAATTTTATTCAAATATTTTCCTTAATAATTCAAAATTTCATTTTTTTTCATACACAATCAATAGAGACTTTTTAGATACAATTTGACCAATTTCCTTTACCGTTGCCAAAAAAATAAAATCTGGAATAATTATTTTTCAACGGCAATAAGTTTCAAGTGAGCAATTTCCATTCGAGAAATTAAACTAAGAATAAATAAATAAATATGACGTCAGAATTAAAATTAAAATATAGTACTTTTTGTTAAATATTAAGCACGGATATTTGTTTCGTTAATAAGAATTTTTCTGACAAAAATGGAGACATAATTAGAAGTAAAAGAAATAAAAAAGAATTATATTTTTTACAAACAATTCACTTGGTAAAATATGACGTCATAATTGAAATAAAACAGATATTTTATAGTAGTTGTTAAAAATACAAGAAACATGGATATCAATAACTGATGAATAATGACGTCATTGCCGAAACTTCAGTGAAGGCTTACTTTGGTGACTCAAAATTTATTGTTCATGAAATTGTTTGAAATTTATTGTTTATTCCGTATGTCAGTCTGTTCTTCAGTCTGCCTGTTCTGCGATAACTGCTGCAAAATGCAATCAAACGTTTGTTTTCGGAAAAAAAATTATAAAACTCTAGATTACTAATTTTACACTTTAAAAAGATCCTTATACATCAGATTTAGGTGTTTGTGGTTGGCAGGCATGTAGGAGTATGAGGTTAATGAAAAATGCTTGTCCAAACTGTTACTTATCCTTATAAATCAAAATGTATAAGAAATGCAAGATATATGATAATCATTAGCACACTTAATAGAAAGTTGAAAATTTAAATTTAATGAGACTGCGGGGGGTTCAGGGGGGCGAAGCCCCCTGAAGAGATTTACCATGTTATAATAATAATAATAAAAAAAATAGATCATGAAAATTTCAGAATTTCCTGACATAACTAAAATTTTAATTTAACGGATTTGATGGCTGAGAACTTCTTATTCTTATTTTATTCTTATAAATAATTACGTAATTTTAAAATTTTAAAATACAGTTTCCAGAAAGTTGAATTTTGCCCAAAGTGTGTTTAAAAAAATAATGTGCAAAGCTGACGTTGAGGCTCCTGATCTGCAGATTTACTAGTTTTAGGTATATTTTGTAAGAAATACTACCTATTGCAGTCGTTATAATAGTACTGTTACGAATTTTGTAAATAGTTAGTGTTTGTACTGTAAAATGATGTAAATAATCTTATTAAGCTCCATTTCTTTACTAATATTAGTTTTTGTTACATTGTCTCTGTTATCAAGCAAACTTGTCTATTATTTTCAGTGTATGTCTACGGCAGATTGGCGAAATATTAGAGATATCGCCAAGTTGGCGTCACTTTTGGCGACTAATTTTGGTCGCCAAATTTGGCGATATATCGCCAAGTTGGCGACAAACTTGGCGATTGTTGGCGATGGTAACCCTTCCCTATTTATGGTAACCCCCCCTTAGGTCTACTGATACATTGAATGTTGTTCCGTGGTTTTCCAGTTTTTTCTAGAAGTTTGTAGAAATTTCCACCGCATGCGGCGAGACTATATATAAGGAGAGCGATGCGAGCTGTGTGATTATTATTTACCAGTCAGTCATTGAGTGAACAAGGCGTTTGTTAGCAAGTTTGCTTGAGTTTCATTTATGTTGTTTTTTATTAAGTGTTGAGACGTTGTATAAAGAGTCTCTGGGATCTAAAGCTATACTTGTACGATAGATTTGAGCAGTTATTTTTGAATATCAAGTAATATTTGTGAGTTTCGAAGACTGTGTTGTTCTGAAGTTCTGTAAATAAATTATTTTGTACTTTTCTATAAGCAAGAGTTTGAAGTTGTCTAACCATAAGATCAAAAGAACCCTATATACGCCGTAACATTTGGTGTCAGAATTTGGAATCTTATGGCGAAAACGAGAGCAACGGAAGAGCAACTGAATGAGTTGTTGAAAGCTATTAATGGATTATCAAATAAAATGGATAAAGGCCAAGAGGAGTTGGCGGAAAAGATGATTAAAGGCCAAGAAGAGTTGGCGGAAAAGATGAATAAAGGCCAAGAAGAGTTGGCGGACAAAATGAATAAAGGCCAAGAAGAGTTGGCGGATAAAATGAATAAAAACGAAGAAAGAATGAAAGAGTTGACTGAAGAATTGAAGAAAGAAGTTAATAAAAGTCAAGAAGAAATGAAGAAAACTTTAGAAGAAAAGTTCTCGTCGGTAGATAGAAGAATAGATTCGGTAGAAGAGAAAATAGAGAATGAAATTAGTAAAGTAGAAGAGAAAATTCAGAATGAAGTTAGTAATATTGAAGAGAAAATAGTTGAAGTAGATGAAAAGCTAAATAAAAAAATACAAGATCTTGAGAAGAAGCTTTCAGCGTCCTGTGGTAATTATGAAGAATTTAGGAATCTGTCTGCTTCTCCCGTGCACATCAAGCTGTCGACATACGACGGAAAAAGTTCCTGGCAAGTTTACAAGACCCAATTCACCATTGTAGCCGAAGCGAACAAATGGAGTGACGAGGTGAAAGCTTGTCAACTGGCAGCATCTTTAAGAGGAGAAGCCGCCGACGTGCTGCAAACATTGCCCGATATGACGCAACTCAATTTTGAGACTCTAAGTTGTGCATTTGAAATGAGATTCGGCGAAAAATTCTTCAAGGATTATACGAGAATACAAATGAAGAGCCGCCATCAAAAATCGAGTGAAACCCTTCAAGAGTTTGCCTCGGAAATTAAACGACTTGCAAATTTAGCATTCATTGACTGTCCAACAAATGTACGGGAAATGCTTTCACTGCAATATTTTGTAGACGGAATAAAAGATCCAGAAGTGCAGAGAGCGGTACGAATGGCAGATGTACAGGATTTAAAGGCTGCATTACTATATGCCTTAAAGTTGGAAGCAGCTACACAAGCCAGCCGAAGAGATCGTCATTCAGTCCGAGGGACAACGGTGAACAAAAGCTCATACACTGAGAGCGACGTCTTGAAAGAAATTAGAAAAATAAATCAAGAGCTGGAAGCTTTAAAATACGGAAGAACAAGTTCAAGAAGACAGAATCTCACGTGCTGGGGATGCGGTGATACAGGACATCTCCGAAGAAATTGCCCCAAAATCCACGAACGTGAGATAAATTCAAACAGTCAGCAGGGAAACTAAATTTTGGCCATCTCGCGGGGCGGAGGTTGCCAGAGAATGAAAAGCTCCACCTGAAGATCCTCCAGATATCAAAAATGAGTGGCGGTGATAATGAATTATATGTGATAGGCTTTATTAACGGAATTCAATGCCGTATGATTGTCGATACAGGAGCCAATGTGACAATATTAAGAGAAGATTTGGCTCGAAAATTGAAATCTAAACTCATCTGGACTCCACACTGCGTTACCCTGCAAACTGTGACGGGCGACAAGATTGGCATATATGGAAAGGCCAATTTAACCATACACTTTGGAGGAACGAAATATTACCATACGGCAAATGTGGCTGACATAACAGATCCTTGCTTAATCGGGCTAGATTTTCTGAAGAAGTTTGGCTTCAAGCTTGATTTCAAAAATAATAAAATGCTCTCAAAATTTGAAGAAATAAGTCTTTTTGGATTAAATAATGAAATTGAATGTAAACAAACAGTAATAGCCAAAGAAGACATCAATCTAGATCCAAGAACAGAATTTTTAGTTCCAGCTGAAATTAAAAATGAAACTAATTACCGATTTGGCCAAATAGATTATCCAGAAGACAATAGTACACAAGCAGGAGTATTGGTGGCTTCTTTTGTAGTAGACCTCTCGAAAAAGACCATTCCAGTCAGAATTGTTAACATCAGTGATAAGACGAAGACTATCAAGAAAGGAGAGGTGATAGCATCGTGTGCTCCTGTGACGTGCATAAGTCAAAATTCCAGTCATTCTGAGAAATCTTCAGATAATTTAGTCAAGGATTTGTTACAAAATACAGACTTAGATCCAAAACAGATGGACGCCGCGGAAAATTTAATTAGGGAATTCCAAAGTTTATTCTCCCAAACATCTGAAGACTTTGGACGAACTAAAATGGCACAACACCGAATTGACACGGGAGATCACTCTCCTATTAAACAGCACCCTAGACGATTACCTTTTGCTAAGCAAGAAGAGGTGCAGAATTTAATTAAGGATATGGAAGAAAATGACGTCATCGAACTATCGACAAGTCCATGGGCGTCTCCCATTGTATTAGTAAGAAAGAAGGATGGTTCTACAAGATTTTGTGTAGACTACCGCCGACTGAATGACATCACTAAAAAGGATGGTTACCCTCTACCAAGGATTGACGACACTCTTGACACACTTGCGGGCAACACTTGGTTCTCGACTCTGGATCTGAAGAGTGGTTACTGGCAGGTAGAGATCCATCCGGACGACCGTGAGAAGACTGCCTTTACAACGGGACAAGGATTATGGCAGTTCAAGGTAATGCCTTTTGGTCTATGTAACGCACCTGCAACTTTCGAACGGCTTATGGAAACGGTTCTCCGGGGGCTGTCGTATGAAGCATGTCTTGTTTATTTAGATGACATCATAATCATAGGAAAATCTTTTGATGAACATCTGAACAACTTCAGGCGGGTGTTACAAAAATTAAAGGAAGCTAATTTGAAGTTAAGCCCTTCGAAGTGCAGTCTGTTTCGTAATGAAGTCGCCTACCTTGGACACATCATTTCGGCGGAAGGAGTTAGGACTGATCCGGAGAAGATATCGGCCGTGAAAAATTGGAATCGTCCAGCAGATGTTCACCAGCTTCGAAGTTTTCTAGGATTATGCACCTATTACAGAAAATTCGTCAAAGGCTTCTCGATGATTGCAAGACCACTTCATAAATTAACAGAAGCCAATCAAAAATTTATGTGGACACAGGAATGTGACGCTGCTTTCGAAAAGCTTAAGGAGGCCTTGACATCCACTCCAATTTTGTCGTATCCTCAAATCGATAAACAGTTTATACTTGATACGGATGCAAGCAACGAAAGCATTGGCGCTGTACTGTCCCAGGAAATCGACGGCCAGGAGCGTGTTATCGCCTATTTCAGCAAGTGCTTATCAAAGGCAGAGCGAAACTACTGCGTAACAAGAAAAGAGCTTCTTGCTGTAGTGAAAGCCATAGACCATTTTCATCACTATCTTTACGGTCGAAAATTCCTGATCCGAACTGATCATGCTTCTGTAACTTGGCTATTGAATTTTAAGAACCCAGAAGGCCAGATAGCCAGGTGGATACAAAAGCTTCAAGAGTACGATATGGAGATACGCCATCGATAAAGGCTCATCACTTGGAAATGCAGATGCTCTCTCAAGAAAACCCTGCTCAGATAATTGTAGATACTGCGACCGGGTTGAGAAGAAATTTAATGTCATAGGTCCTATAGTAAGACAAGTTACAACTGGGTCTACATCATCGCAAGATCCGTGGAGTGACGAGAGCCTGCGTAAAGATCAACTTGCTGATCCTGAAATTAAGCCAATTCTAGAGCTGAAAGAGGAGTCCAACAGGAAGCCCAGCTGGCAAGACATGGCCCATTACCATCCTACGACTAAACGTTATTGGGCTCTCTGGGATTCCTTACATTTGTAGAACGGTATCTTGTACCGAAAAAGGGAGTCTGACGATGGAAAGACATGTAGATGGCAACTACTACTCCCTAAGTCAAGAATTTCTATGGTCCTTCAAGAACTGCATGGTAGTCCCAGGAGGGTCATTTTGGTGTAATGAAGACCCTGCAAAAGGTTCGAGAGCGTTTCTACTGGAATAATGTTCGCAGTGACGTGGAAAAGTGGTGTCGAACTTGTGACACCTGTGTAGCACGTAAAGGTCCTAAGAGGCGAACCCGTGGGCGATTGCAACGTTATAATGTAGGAGCTCCTTTCGAACGAATTGCTCTAGACATCCTGGGTCAACTTCCTAGAACATCTGATGGCAATAAGTACATCCTCGTTGTCATGGACTACTTCACTAAGTGGCCTGAAGCCTATGCCATTCCTAATCAAGAGGCGGTAACCGTAGCAGACATACTAGTTCAACACTGGGTTTCCAGATACGGAGTTCCATTTCAAATCCACTCTGATCAAGGAAGAAACTTCGATTCGACTGTGTTTAAGGAAATGTGTGGACTACTCGGCATGGACAAAACTCGAACTACACCTCTACATCCTCAATCGGACGGCATGGTGGAGCGTTTCAATCGTACCATCCTAAATAGCCTCTCTCTCCTGGTGTCTAGAGACCAACAGGACTGGGACAAGAAATTGCCTCTTTTCCTGCTTGCCTACAGGAGTGCCACTCATGAGGCCACTGGTTACTCCCCTTCTCAAATGCTCTTTGGTCGTGATCTTCGTCTGCCTGCTGATCTTTTGTTTGGCCGTCCTCCTGATGCTCCTTCATCGCCTGAGGAATATGTCGATGAACTCCAGGCACGGATTGAGGAGATTCATTGTCTAGCGAGGAACCGAATTGGACTGGCATCAGAAAAGATGAAGACACGGTACGACACAAAGGCAACTGGACATGAGTTCAACGAAGGTGACAAAGTTTGGTTGTGGAATCCGATACGTCGTAAGGGACTGTCGCCAAAACTGCAAAGAAACTGGGACGGTCCTTACACAGTCGTCAACAGGCTGAATGACGTCGTCGTACGCATACGAAAATCGCCACACACCAAACCCAAGGTCGTACATTATAACCGGCTAGCCCCTTATTTTGGCCAAAGTGAATAGAAATTCAAAACTGGAATTTCAGACCATGGTCATGAAAGTCGCTTTTTGTAAATATGTAAATAGTAATTAGTTCTTATTTATGTAAATCTTATTATTATTTATTTATTTATTTATTTATTTGTTTATTTATTTTAAGTGTTTTCCTCTAACTCAAGGATTTCACTGCCCGGGACGTGCAATCTTTGAGGAGGGGGTAGTGTTACGAATTTTGTAAATAGTTAGTGTTTGTTCTGTAAAATGATGTAAATAATCTTATTAAGCTCCATTTCTTTACTAATATTAGTTTTTGTTACATTGTCTCTATTATCAAGCAAACTTGTCTATTATTTTCAGTGTATGTCTACGGCAGATTGGCGAAATATTAGAGATATCGCCAAGTTGGCGTCACTTTTGGCGACTAATTTTGGTCGCCAAATTTGGCGATATATCGCCAAGTTGGCGACAAACTTGGCGATTGTTGGCGATGGTAACCCTTCCCTGTTTATGGTAACCCCCCCTTAGGTCTACTGATACATTGAATGTTGTTCCGTGGTTTTCCAGTTTTTTCTAGAAGTTTGTAGAAATTTCCACCGCATGCGGCGAGACTATATATAAGGAGAGCGATGCGAGCTGTGTGATTATTATTTACCAGTCAGTCATTGAGTGAACAAGGCGTTTGTTAGCAAGTTTGCTTGAGTTTCATTTATGTTGTTTTGAATGTTATTAAGTGTTGAGACGTTGTATAAAGAGTCTCTGGGATCTAAAGCTATACTTGTACGATAGAGTTGAGCAGTTATTTTTGAATATCAAGTAATATTTGTGAGTTTCGAAGACTCTGTTGTTCTGAAGTTCTGTAAATAAATTATTTTCTACTTTTCTATAAGCAAGAGTTTGAAGTTGTCTAACCATAAGATCAAAAGAACCCTATATACGCCGTAACAGTACGATTTTTGAGAAAATTCCTTATAACATTTCATGACCCCAGGAACTCAAATCACCCCCATCTAATATATATATATATATATATATATATATATACATATATATACACACACACACACACACACACACACACACACACACACATATATATATATATATATATATAGGTATGTATGTATGTATGTATGTATGTATGTACTAATTTTTTCCGCGTAATAAAAGTCGCAATTATGCACGAATCGTTATTAAACTAGCAAAATACATTGTGATAGTTCATATCTCGGCGGGAATTGCAAATGGTAAATTAGCAAGAGAGACGGGAAAAATATTTTTCAGTATAGCAGTTGCCTAAAAAAAAAAAATAAATAAATAAATAAATAAAAAATAAAACAACAACAACAACAAAAATTCTCTAATTATTTTACTATTGTAAAATTTGTTCGTAAAAAATGAAAAACATTGACGAATTTAAGAAAAATTGAATATTACGTCATAAAATTTCTATAGATAGATTTCCACATGAAAACGTATTAATGAAATAAATAGCTTGACGGATATTTTTAAAAAAAGCAAATATTACGCCATTTTGGAAATATAATGTAAAAAAAGCAGGTAAATATATAACGTCATGTGAGTTTGTAAAAACATATTGAAACATGATAAAAATCTGACTATGGAAATATTGGCATATTTTAACATTTCGAAGTGTCTGATTTTGTTTTTGCCGTTTTCAAAGCTGTTCCATACATATGTATGCATGTGTGTATGCGTGAATATTAAAATTTTCACAAAAGGTTTAGGTTCTTAGTAGGTTAGGTTCTAGTTAGGTTCTAGGAATTTATTCTTAATGATGAAACTGGATTTGTCACGAATTTTGATTTAGTTTTTGTTTGTGAAATTTTTTCTTATCTTCGAAATCTACCTGCCTTTAGGCCGAGCTTGCAGGGATTTATTTCTCTTTTTATTCTCACTTAAACGTTGAGTGAAATAATTTTTTTTTTCACCTTCTCCCTTAAAATCCAAAAGATCTCACACAACGCAAATGCAACGCATCGAGTTGACACAGCTAATTAATTACTCCTAAAAAATATTACTTTAAAAATGATTTTTATATTTCATATGCTGATGGGTGATCAGTTATTTGCACATAAATGCCTAATTCAGAACAAGTATCATAATCATTAATTTTAACCAATGGATTAATGTAAAACCATTGTATTATAAAATGAAAAACAAGATGGTGCGTTATTTATACTAATTTCCTTTTTGGGACTGATAACTTTTTCTAAAATTCAAAATCGCCTTTTTTTTAAAAACTGAAACAAATATGTTAATATCAAGTGGCACTGTAACAAAATACACGTTACATGTAATGTGTTCTTTTATCTTGTTTTGGAAAGGGATTTATTTCCTCCCAAATGAATCCAATAAATATCAGAAAAGAAAACCGATTGAAAAGAGAAAGGGAGAAACGTGTCGCTAATGGCCTGATCAAGAGATACTTTTACTGCAAGTTTCGCAATTATCTACCCATTAACTGAGGTTTGTGTCCCAGACAGAAGAAAAGAAATAAATTTTTATCGAAGTATTACACTGATACCAAACTTAATTTCAAAACTATGATGGGTATTTTATTGAGTAATTAATCACCAACAAAGAATATAATGGTTGTAATATTACAACTTTTAAAAATTTGGAAGCTATTTCTTTGTTTTATAAAATGTGTATAATTAAGGAGTTACACATTGTCATGCAGTAGAAACAAAGTATCTTTCATAATTTTTCAGTAAGCAATTAGGGTTCGTTGTTTCACTCTTTTAAAAGTTTTATAATGTAATACTTAAAGATGATTTTTATGTATTTTAATTAAAAAATGTATACTTTTAAAGTTATTGCTGCTTATATGATGGGTCTCCTTTCATTGCCTTGCATTGACCATTGTTGTTTAAACTTTATTTATCTGAAATTGAAATATTTATCGGTTCTTACTTAAAATATATTCTAGTGACTGGACAAAGGAATTTGTGAGAACGGATTTTAACTAAATTGGAACTTTCTAATATATATATATATATTTTTTTAATATTCTTTTTTCTTGATTGAACAAACAAACACAGAAAGAATTAGCAAATAGAAAATAATATCCTCAATTTAAAGACTTTTTAATTATATAAGAAAAATGTTGACATATTTAGAAAGGATTTGACACAGTAATTGTTGAATCAACACTGTAGTTGTTTTGAAAAAAGAAAAAAAAAAACCTTTGAGATAAACGTATTTAAAACTTAGTGATAATTTTTCAATACTATCTTTATTATTATTTGTTACTGAGAAATAATCAATTAATTCAGTATCATAAGTGGATTTTTTTTCAGTTGATAAAATCTTTAATCAGGAAAAAAATTCCATTTCTTGAAATTTATAACTTTGAGATAAATAAGTAGCTGCCCAAACCATAATCATATCGAGTTGACGCCTGAAGTTCTAGAATTAATTATAATTCGATTTGAATATTATTTAAAACTGATTTGGTAATTCATATCTTTGAGTAAAACACCTGAAAAACTAATTTTTTTTGGATTGACAGCTTGGTTTACCGCTGTGCTTATTTGTTCCCAGTCTTACATATTTTCATACCTCTGAGTGCAGGAAACACAATGCTAAACCTACTAGTCAACCTTTAAAAAGGTGTTTTTAAAACCTTTGAAATATTTTGCACGTGTTTTCCACTAAGATATCATATAGCAGAGCAGCTGCAACTTAATATGCGAATCGACTTTTTACTAATTCTGGAATTTATGCCGTTAACTCGATGAGGTGACGGGCTATGTAGCCGTCTTCCTGTTTCTATGTGTAACTCCTTAATCTTATTACTTTCTTCTATCCTTACAAGAAATATTGGTAAAAATAAAGTAAAAATTCGACTTTCGAATTTCGTCGGATTTACAAGTTTTAGAAAGTCCTGAAAACGATTTGATTGTTTTCAAAAAATATATGCCCACGATTTTATTTGCATGTTTATTTAGGAGTGATTCTCTCTGTGACACACACGTTTTGCGGGCGCTCTTTTTCAAAAATTATTAGACGTGTTCAAATGAAAAAGCACGAAACGTCGTAGCACCCAAACTTGTTGAAATTTTAATATTGCTTTTTATGATAAGGTAGTGAGCCATACAGGGACGCGATTAAGTGTCCAGTGTGGTTGTGCACATGCGCGGGCGCCCGCTTATTCAGAAGGTCAGAGTTTTATGTTCCGCTCGATTGACGTGGCAGTGCGTGTGAGGACATCATGATGTTACCATTGCAAAAATTTGAGGATTGAGAAGCAGCGAGGTGCTATCAGATTTTTAGCGGCATCAGACTTTAATCAAAGACACCGCTGCTCCGCAATCGTCGAATTTTGCAGTTAGGAAGTCATGATGTCCTAACACGAACTGCCACGTCAGTTGAATGGAATAAACAACCTCCTGCGTCTTTCTTTCTATCACGGTTAGGAACCCATGCAAAGAACATGAACACACCGCGCTGTTAAATCGCTAGGATATCTCAAATATATATTATATATTTGGGCAGTTTATTCCAATTTGAGCCGATTCAGTTTTTACGAAGTTTCGTACCTTTTTATTTGAATGCTCCTAATAATTGACGAAATTTAATTAAACTTCATATTTAGTTAAACTTTGACATAAATTGGATATAAATAAGATTTTGATATAAATCGCTGATTAATTTGTGTTAATAATCTACCTTTTCTTGATTTTCACTACAGCTATATCTCAAGAACTAATCCCAGTAGCATATAACGTTGTTAAGGAGTTTAAAATAAGTTTAAATTGATAAAAATTGGCTACTTTTTTTAAATGCATTAAAAAAATACTTTATTTTACAATATTTTTGACAAAACAAGTAGGAAAATTTTCAATCATTGCAAATATTTTTGAAAGAAGCTTTTTATTGTTCATCTGTTGCTTTTTTTATCCAGCAGATTTTCAGCAACTAAATGATCTATTCCTTTAACATAAATCTGACGAATTAAATATTGTATTTAGAGCAATAACGGCATCTTGTTTAAAGAAATAAATTGTATATTAATAATCTTAAAGGAAGTTGAAAAATGTATTTAAAAATCTGGATGAAAAACAAATTATATGCATTTGAAGCAACACTAAAAATAATTATAAAACATTTATCGAGATATCAAAGAAATTTATCAAAATACATTTTGATATATTTAAATTTAGAAGCGAGATTAATTTGAGGTGAATTTCTTTTTGTTTGCCTTTTACCTGTTATTAAATGACGTAGAACGATTGCAATCTTCATAACATTAGGCACTCTGATGTTTAAATAAGTTGGATGTTTTTTTTTAATAATTAATGATAAAACAAATTAACATTAGATTTTTTCTTTGAAATTTTTTAAAATGAAAATTTTTACGAAGATAGTATTCAATGAGTTTATACTCAGATTTATACAAGAGAAAAATAGAGTGAATTTAATGTAAGAAAATTTTTAATAATTGATTACTTACAATTACTTAATTTTTATGAAAATTTATAGACTATTTTTTATGATAATAAATTAAAATTTATAGAATAGAAAAACAGTATACTAAGCATGTAAAGGTTAATGTATGAAAGTATAAATAACTTACATTCACTTTTCTATAGTAAGTATATGTTTTTTGGTGTTTGTTCACAAATTTCATCATCAATTGAAATCTGGATTCATTTTATGTAAGGTCTCCAATGTATATTTTGGTCAAAGCAACGCTTTTATTTGCCGGGTTTTTTTTTAACTATTTCGAAAGTAATCCTATAATCAGAATTAATAATAATTTGAAGTTCTATTTAAAAGAAGTTTTCTATCTTGATTTTCATCTTAAATTTCTGCTGCAGTCAACTAATAGGGGTAAAAATTTTTTTTAATATAGATCATGATATTTATTAAAATTAATAGTTTTCCTTATTCTGTTATCAACAGTTGTTTACAAATAACAGGCTTATCAGGACGCAAAATCCCGTCTCTGTATGAGCTGATGGACAATAGAACGATAGACAAATGTTTTTCAAATTGAGAGCGGATCTGCTTGCCTTACCCAAAAACAATCATACACAAAAAATTAACTCAGTTCTATGCATAATTTCATACACTTTTTGACGGAACCATAATGAAAATGACACAGTCATCGCAGTTATAGCTTCCCCTTCCGATGGATTTTTTTTTTCAAATTCAGGCAGGGCTTGCAAACTATAGCTAAACACTTGCACGAAAAATTTGATTCAATTCTATACATAACTTGATACATTTTTCGATGGTACATTATTGAAATGGCACAAAAATCGCTATTGCAACACCCCCTTCTAGCGGATTCTTTTCAAATTCAGGTAGGGCCTGCTGACTATAGCCACACACTTACAAAAATATTTGGTTAATTTCTAAGCAGAACTCTATAAACTTTTCGATGGTGCAATATTGAAAATGGCACAAATCGCTATAACGGTGCCCTTTATTGGCGAAATATTTCAAAATTGAAGGAGGACCTGCTTGCCACAGTCAAAAATATGCACAAAAAATTTGGTTTAATTCTATGCATATCTTATACACTTTTCGATGGTTAAATGGCGACATACGGACACACACACACAGACGGATAAACAGGCATTTTCTAAAATCATGTTTTTTGAATCGTTTACCCCTAAAGCGTGTAAATCCAAAAAGAAAAAAAAATCGAAGAAACGGAAGTCGAAAAAAATTTCGGTTACAATACTTTCTTCTCTTAAAGATAGAAAAAAAAAGGAAAAATGTTTAATTTTTAACGGAAAATAGCTTGATTTCCTAATGTCAGATTAATTTTATTCTTTATAGTAACTGATTTCTTACAAGTCATTACCACGCTTTTAAAGCTAATTTAGATAAAGATTTGGAAACAGACTATTAGATTTTATTTCAAGCTAAATTCTTTTACAATCCATTGAAATATGTTCTTTCTATCCCATTTTTGTTTGCAGTGACATTAACTTACATCCATCAGTCTGAAATGTCGGAGCAAGGATTCGCATATATTTAAAAGATAATGTCTTAAAAAATATACTTTTTTTATATTAACTGTTTAGTAGATATAAACTCTTAAAAATAAGTAAATAGCGTTAGTTAGAATAAACATTTAGTAAACATAAAATTTATATTGTAACTAGCAGGCTACGCCCGCTACGCTGGTCCTATTTTTCAAAAGAAATCTTGAATCAAACGAAATCGATGAATATGACGTATTTTAAAGAACTATGGATTCCTTACTGTAATGTATTTTCTGATTTCATAAACCAATGTAAATGTTATTTCGGTATCATATTTTCTAATGTGTTGGGCAAAATTTGAGTTATATGAGTTGATGTTCCAGATCCGTCCGGTATTGCTCACAAACCTCCGTAAGAATAATTTTAATTTCTTTTAATTTATTTTTTTAATCGTATTTGCAATGTGCTTTCCCATAATGTTCGTATCCTTTTTCTTAATAATACAGTCATTTCAATTCATCAATAATACCATAATATATCGCCATAAAGATGATAATATTCAATTTCTAACTTTTAAAGCAGTGAATATTCCTTTAATTGAATTTCTGTAATTGGCAATATGTTAAAAAATAAATATAATAATAGATAATCCTTTTTTTTCTTTTAAAGAAAAGAAAAAGAACAATTCTTTATCTTTGAATCCCCCAAAATTATAAATTTGGGGGCAACAAACAACAGTAAAGTATAGCTAGAAATTTTTTAAAAGGCTGAAAATAATTTAGAATATGTGTGTGCGACAGAAATTTACATTAAAATAATTATATTTAACTCATTTTTTGTAATATCAATAAATATCTACATAATTAAAAACCGAATGTAAAAATGCACTCTAAATACACTGGTGTCCAAAAGTTAAGCATAATTCTTAAAATACTGAAAACGTGGAGTAAATATTCGTAAAATTATTCAAAATTACTTGTGGAGATTAATTGGTTGAAGAAGAAACATTGGGTTTATGCAAATTTTTTCAGTCGACTACGTCATGCGCAAAATACCTGCGCACATCGGAACACTTATAAAACGGTTCACGCGGTATAGGCAGTTCAGATGAATTTCGTCCAGCTGATGTGCCAAGAAACATTGTAACGATCAAACAGGATTAATGATTGCACAAAGATGCCAACAGGACATGTTCGCGAAAGGAAGAATCGTTGGAATGCTTGAATCCGAACGATCCCAAACCGAAGTGTCTCGAATTCTGAACGTGGAGCAATCTGTGATCTCAAGACTGTGGCAGAGGTTTCAAAGTATGGGAGATGTTACCCGACGACCAGTACCTGGTCGATCAAGAGTCTCTACCCATCGCCAGGACAGATATTTGGCAATAAGTGCGCGACGTCAGAGGGTCGGTACTGCCAGAGAACTGGGTTCGGCGCTCAGAGTCGCCACAGGAACACGAATTTCGAGACAAACTGTTTACAGGAGACTCAATCATGCTGGCCTGTATGCCAGAAGACCAGCAGTTCGCATTCCCCTCACGTCTGCTCAAAAACGCGCTCGTTTAAACTGGAGATTGAAATATCAACATTGGAGTGAGTCAGAATATACCAATGTGATGTTCTGTGACGAGAACCGATTTAGTCTGAGTAGTGATTCTCGTCAGGTAACGAAATGGAGGGAACGTGGAGCACGTTTTGAACCAAGAAACATAATGTAAAGACATCTTTTTCCATCAGGGTGAGTAATGGTATGGGCAGGCATCATGTTTGACGGCCGCACAGACCTCCATATTTTTGACACGGGTTCTGTGACTGGTAAAAGATACAGAGACGAAGTTCTTGAGCCTTATGTTCTCTTGTTTCGAGGTGCTGTTGGTCCTGACTTCATATTCATGGATGAAAATGCGCCTTGCCACCGTTGCTGGTTGACGACTTCCTTGAAACGGAAAACATCCAGCGCATGTCGTGGCCTGCGAACTCCCCGGATTTAAATCCTATCGAACATGTATGGTACATGCTCGGGAGACAACTTGCAGCCCTTTCGCACCCACCACGCTCCATTCCAGAACTGAAAAAAGCTCTCAAATAAGCTTGGAACTGTTTGAGCCCACAACTCATTCATAATCTCGTAGCAGGTATGGGAAATTGCTGTGCAGTGTGTCTGGCTGTCAGAGGTGACCACACGCCTTATTAAACTGCAGCATCACTATTTTATTTAATGTTTTCTTTCATTTTTCCTTTAAAGTGTGAACCCATACTATGCTCAATTTTCTTTCAAACTTCTACTTTGGATAATAAAAGTAAGTACTATCGTTCTTTTGAATTGTTTCCTAACATTATAACCGTTTTACACTCGCATATCACGTTTCACCACATTTCGATTTACATTTCTTTCATTACTTACTTAATTACCAATTATGCTTAACTTTTGGACACCAGTGTATATTTCTTACACTTGAAAAAAAAACAATAGCAAATATCGCACGGGTAAATTTCCCATTTGTGTTTTTTTGGCTTAAAATCGCATTATTTAACTACGAAAGTAAAATCAAAATCGCGGTTTTTTTTTGACAATTTCGTTTGCTATTTTCTCTTGTAAATTACACGATGGAGTAATAAGATAAAAAAAGAAAGAAACAGAAAAGAAAAAAAAATCATTTAAATATCCTATAATCAAATTTTCAGATCCAATTTTTTTTAACCTGATGCAAACGATAAATTGCCAAATCTTGCATCAGTTGTAATATTTCGCATTAAATGTTTTTTAAGCATTAAAAATCTTTTTTTTTTTCATTTTATATATTTTAGTTTTGCACTATTGTCTCTTATCAACTGTTTTTCTTTTTATATTTCTTATTAAATTACTATTTAAAAATTATTATTTAAAAAATATATAGAATTTTTTTAGATGTATAGCCATTTAAATTCTTTCATCCATTATAATGAACACCAAAAAATAACATCGTAAAAATGAAAACGTTGTAATGATTTCAATCTTTCCCTTGGTTCCGATGTGTAAGGCAGCACGATGAATTCGCATTTTCATGAGAATCATCTTTTTTATTTCATCACACGTCATCAACAATTACACTATAAAATTTGACAACTAAAAACTTTACACACATAAAAATCAAACAAGTAAAACAAACGTTAAAATCATCATTAATAATCAGACACTAAAATCCAAAAGTCACCGTCCCGTCCTTCCCCACTCTCTGCTTTCTTTTTGTTTCAGCAAAAGATTGTACCACATCAGCGCCGCACAGTGGGGCAAAAAGCCTTCAAAACTGGCAAAACATCGAAAAAATGAAATTGTATTTTGAACTACCGACATACGTCACTTTAATAGAGCAGATGTCAGTACACATCTTCCTAGTATTAAAATTTGCGCAAAGTTATTTTGATCGTCACTAGAGAAAGAAGTTAAACTGCATATTGTGCTTTGGTAATAAGTGAAAAAAAATTCAATAATTTTGTTTCAACATTCGTTTGTTAATTTCGCTATAATAATTAAAAAATATTTTTTTTTGACTATGGAACCTTTAACTACAAGTATGTAACAAAAATTCATTAACTTTCAATTTGTTTTAAAACGATTTTTATAGATATACAGACGCTTAGAATATATAGTGGTGAAATTTATAAAAAAAATTACAACTGTCTACAAACATTGTAGGTTTTAGTTATGAGTTAAGGCGAGTTAAGTGTTAATTATAATTTTTTCTACTAAGTATGAGTTTTAAAAGGACAAATATGCCAGAAAATCTTGCTCCTTTTTGCCACTTTTTTAATTGTATGGTCATTTTTATAGCTAATCATCCTTAAATTTTTGTTAGTGTACGGGTGTACCAAACATGATTATAAATATTTTCTTTGTTAAATACGAATTTTAATGCATTGTTTATCACAAAAAATGTATTTAAATGAAATTGACTATCTGGAACGTTTTAACAAAAAACTTTTGAAAAGTAATGTGATTTTATGGTATAAGAGCTCCATAATCAGAGAAACTACGAACAAGTAGTTTAAATGAAAAGAAGATTAAATGTTTTAAAGTTTAATATAAATTCCGATGAGCAAAATCCTGGCGAAACAAGGGAAATGCTTTAGAATTAACAAAGAGTGGCTTGGCAAATCGCTATCATTTCCTCGATTTGAAAAACAAACAGAAGCGTCAATGAAAAGCAAACGTGCCCATCTTCATATTCCGTCTGAATTTGTTCTGGACGATCAAAAATATCAAGAGTAAAACGGTTATACAATTCTAGTTCTACATATTCGTTAGTGTACGTGACATGTATGAGTTTAAGATCTGAAAAACAGGAAAACAAAAAATATGTGTTAGCACAAAAACAACAGAAACAATTTTTCTTTTGCTGTCTTTATAGTAATACGTACATTTTGCCTGAGAAAGGTTGATCCAATCCTTCAAAACGAGTCGCTAATATTCATTATAAGGTTTGCTTGAGAATAATTAAAATTACTAATTATGTTTACATTTTTAATGCGATATTATGGAAGATTTATAAATATCTAATTAGTATAAAACTATCTTAAATTCTTGTTTTAAACTCATTTTTCCACAAAAAATATTGAAAAAGGTTTGTAACTTGATTAATAAATTACTATTTAGCTTATGTAAAAGTTTAAAATTTTACTACTTTTCTTCTACAAAAGAATCCGTGATGTGCTTTTTTTGTTCAAAGTAAATTTTATTTTTTGCCAACTTTGGAGGCTTCCTGCCCCACTGTGCGCCGTCTGGCAAACACAGACGAAAAAGTTCGGATTCAGAGCAGAAAGTTAAGATCGCTTCTTGCGAAATCATGATTGGGAGTTAGGTGGCACAGTCAGTTACTTGGGGTCGTCACAACGTTATCGTCCAAAATAATAGAATTTTCTGTCATTATTCTATAACTAATCTACCTAGAACAATGTACTATGTATGGAAACCTTCCCTGAAATAATATCTATGTAACAATAAATAATTTTATTTTTCTTGATAAGTGTAATGAAAAAATAAAAACAAATATTGACATGTTTCGATTCCATCGTATAAGAACCATAATCATAATAAAAATAAAAATACTAATCGTTTTACGGTCAATAAAAACAGCTCGCGACAATGAGATTTAAATTAAAAAAACACGCGACTATTGTATTTTTAATAAATTAAAAATAGACCATGAACAAAATTAATTATCAACTTGGTTCAAGCCTTTCACTAGGAATTTATTTATAAACTCTAACCATAACTTATGAATATTGAAAGAAAAATTATCATTGCAAACAAAATTTTACGTGTATAAATTTCAATAGACTCCCTTATAATGGATTTACGACAAAAATAGGATTTGAAACATAATTTGCATTCATTAAATAGAGTATTTAAATATAATCTAGATAAAGTACTGCAAGTTGATAAATAATTTTGATCATGGTCTATTTTTAATTTATTATTTTTACAATAGTGCGCGTGATTTTTAATTTACATCTCATTGTCATTTATTTCTTTCAAAGATTTAGAAATAGGCTCGACAGGGAAAAGATTTTTACTTAGAAAATGTTCATGATATTCATCAAAATGAACTCTTACAGCCAATGCCTGAAACCCTGAGTGATATAGAATACGTTTTACCGTTTCATGTGCATCGTTTACCGATTCCCTCCCTGTACTTAGATTGGTACATGACATAGCTCCAATTGTTACGATTACTTCTCCTGAAGTCCAGATGCGTGGCCGATTTGCGTGCTATTTGATTATTTTGGTCTGCTAATCTTCTTTCTCAGTGGCCATATACCAAGTATTCCTTGATTATGTTCTTCCTAGATTATGTTCTAGCATATTTAAAAAAAAAAAAAAAGAATCTAAAAATTATCCAAGTTTATTCCGAAGCGGTATAGCTTTGCGCTATTGCATTACAGGGCTGAATGTTATCTACTTTACCTTCTGATATCTTTGTTTAAGGTCAGTCATCAGACGGCATTCGATCATTGAAAATACCTTAATAATGAGAAATGGCGCTGGATCCATGCTCAGCTGTAGATTTCTTGCTGCTTGACTTCTTAAATCAGCGAAAGATTTAAAATACGTTGCTACTTTTAGCGCAGAGTGAACTGCCTTCCTCTAGACATTAATTGCAATAGTACCTAATGATGTTAAAACCATGATAGTTTTCTATCCCAACGGCAGATTGAATCTTTTATGAATCACTTTGGCAAACGCTTTGATTTTGTCAGCACCTGCTTTTTCAATAATAAAAGTTCATTTAGAAAAAAAAATAAACTGTATTTTGTAAAGTTGGAAGTTGTTCTATTATTCTATGTTCATAGGTAGTACCTCCTGTTGGTCATTTGTAAATCTGATGTTTGAATCATCATAATTTTGATGCAGTGTAATTTGTGGTTTTTTTACAACAAAAATGTTGAAAGAAAAAAAAACTGGATAAGAGAGTGTATGAAAGAGAAAAAATTTAATGTATTTGGCGATCACTGTTTCTTCTTTATAGAACAGATCTTTTGAGAGAATAGAAAAATGGAACTGAACCCATCAAATTAGTGGCAGAAAATTACAAAGCCCGTTGAAGGATTTGCATGCCTGGTAGAATCCAGAATTAATTAATGTGAACACAGGGAAATCTTTATAACGCGAAATTCAGCGTACATCTGCGTCACCACTGTATTTAATGTGACATCCATTTTCATCTGGGTTGTTTTTAGCTCGTTATTCTCCAAATATTCGTAAGGCATCTAACTTCTTGTTATGCGATTTCTCCTCATAGAATTATGTTGAATAACTCTTTCCATGTCTATCAATTGTTTTTTAATAGTATTTTCGCAAGTTCTGTATGTAATGCTGTACATATAAAAATATTTATAATAACATATATATTTATAATAACACTAGTACAATAAAATACAACACTATAAAGAACACTACACCACTGTCGACTATAAAACTTAAACTTTTTTTAAAATTTTGTCTTTGGTAAATTGGCAAAATCTACGGCAAATTTCATTAGTTGCAGCAGCAGAGCTTGCCGTTAACTATACCGCAGGCTGATATTTTCCGAAGATTTATATTTCGAAGAACACGATTATTTGCATTTATCAGGGAAACACTTTGGGCCAAATATAAAATGAAAATAGCAGTACTTATATGCAGGATTATAACGTTCGCGAGATTTTCTATGATCATAAGAACATTGATTCTTACTTCTTGATAGAAGGTGCAAATTTCAAATGACACTAAATGTTTCTAGCTAAATATCCAAAGTTGCAATTTGTTATTGTAATTTAGTGATGGCATCCATATTTGGTGAAGAAAAATTGCTTGTGCAACACAGATCTTCTACAATACGATCGGCCATTAGTTCCAGTTTTTCTATGTCTTCACGACTAACCAATAGAATATTGAATACAATATCAGGTAAAAAAAACACGAAATTAACTGGTTATAAATAATAATTAAAACATTATTAATAATCATATATAAATAATAATTAAATTACACTTTGTTAAATTCATCATAAAAGAATGCAAAACAATACATCTAGTCATCAGATGAAACATATGCATGTTTATAAGTATAAAAGGTCAGAGATGAACTGAAAGAAAGAGGGTAGCGATTGGAAAGAGTGCAAGAGGTGGCGCTAGTTGAAAGAGCAAATGGGGAAGACGAAAGTTATGCAAAATAACAGAAGAGAAAAACGTGAAAAAAGTGTGAATAAAAATAAACAGAAAAAATAAATGAATAATAATAATAATAATAAATAAAATAAAATAAATAATGAAGGCATTTAAAGAAAACAATTAAAAAGAAAATTAAAAAGATTAAATTAAATTTTATTTTTGTCTGTTTTATATTAAAAATAAACTTTTTTTGTACTACATTTTTAACGATATATATATGTGACATTTTAAATGAGAAACTCGAAATATCTTCACCGGTTCCCCTTTTTTAAACACAGAGTCGTGGCAAGCGAGGAAAAAAAATTGAATAAAATAAATGTAGATGCTTCATGGAACTACATATTGGCTTCTCCAAAAAAGTTTATTCAAGTGCAGGCATATATCACGAAAAATGCTCTTCTGCAAACTCTCTTGAATAGAATCCACGAAAGAAGAAGAAAAAAATATTCCATTACAAAAACATTATTCCTCCGTTCCTTCTAAAGAAATCCTCGGAAGAAAAAAAAAAGAATATCTCTTCGTCATCACCTCTCAGCTCCCTTCTTAAATCTAAAAACAAAACTTATAGAATCTTTTCTAATCTCTAACAATGATTTTCTCATGCAAACAGAATTTATGTCCATCGTAGAGATTAATTTCATTCAGACGATAATTTTTAATTAAAAAAATTATTATTTAACTAATTTATAATCGAACGCTGAATTCGATAGCCTGTAGACGATATTTTGAAAAAAAAAATGAATTTATTGATACGCACAAATATCAAACGTTGAAGGGAAAAAAATAAATAAAAATAATGATATTTTTTGAAAGGTATGGTTTTAGATAAAATTTAATAGGACTTTCTTAAAAAGGGTTGATAAAAACAGGGAAAAATGAATTTTATTTGGAATATTAAGAAATAAAGTTTAATTAAGAATATTTTTAATTTAGAGCCATTTTTTTTATTTACGCAAATTGGAATAAATGTTTTTAAAGCGAATTAAGCATTTATATCGTTTCCATAAAGATTAATAGATTAGATCTAGTAACAGGATTTTAATTGAACTAAGTACGGAATATTGTTAAAAGGAAATTAATGTAGTATAAGGTTAATTTTGGCGAAGAAAAAAAATTTAAATTTGTAATATTATCCCCCTCCCCAAAACTTTGTATGAAATTGATAGTTAAATAAAACTACAAGTTCAGACAACAGAAATCTATTAATTCAGAAAAGTTAAATTTTGGAATAAAACTGTCAAACCCAGGAAGCTAAGAGATGTAAGAAAAAGAAGGTTAACGCAATATAAAAAATAATAGCGATTAAAAAAATAGTTAAGAGCAAGTTAAATAGAGTTAAAATTAAGTAAGAGCATTTCCCTGAAAGAAATACAATAATATTACAATATTACTTACCATTTGTAAGTGCATAGGACGATATACATACAATAACAGTACATAAGTTATAAATATTAATAAGCAAGAGATAAAAATATAATAAAAATAATTTTTCATTAGGAGCAGTTTACATAATTTCAATAACCCAGTCAGTAGTTCACTAAACAAAGTTGCCTAAATAAAAGTCCAGTTTACTAAACAGTATCTCTCCAACAGTTCTTCAATAGTACCAAGTCTAGTGTTTCTTTAGGAATATTGCAATAATCCCCTCAGTAGCATAGTTCACTAGTAAATTGTATAATTTTTGTAAATTTAGTTTTAATCCTTGGCTGGATCCAACATCTTTTAATAAGTGATGTACCCAATTTGCAATAATAAATAGGATCACTCTTCAACATTTATAATAAACAATATAGAAAAATTCAAGTAATAATAATAATAACAATAATAAAAAGTAGTATAATAAAACTCAAAATTTATAGCAACAATAATAATTCTACATATCCTAATATTCTCAATAAGAGAGTAATTTATACTATATTGCCTTATAGAAATCATAATGATAATAATAATAAAACAAGAGTGTAATCAAAAGAAAATATCACTGTTTCTTTATCATTGATAAGGAAAATATTGGTTGAGGATAAAAATAATTGAATAGCAATTAGATAATTTTCTTATCTTCTAATAGTATAAGAAGTATTTTTTGCTAGCCGAAAGTATACATAAAAAATAATATTAATTCCAAAATCCAAATAAAATTAAATCTAACTATTTAGAAAGTGGACTCTCAACCAGTATTTCGTTACAATAATTCCTCTCTGATACTCTTTTACAAAATTGTCAAGTTTGGTTATAAGTTTTCCTATATCAAATGTAGAGTAATGTTTTATCTACACATGGTTGATAAACTTTAGTAATAAAAGAAATAGGAATAAAAGGTGTCATTCTTAATTGAGAAATGGAAATAAAGATAATTTACTTTTGAAAAACATTTAATTTCTGTAGTTTTCACAATCACTGAAAATCCCATATCAAGGTATAGGTTTGTGTAAAATCATCAAATTTTATAAGTGTTATCATATAAATATCTTTTGATAAATAGCATAATACTAATGTAAAATAAATGAGTAACTATAGTTAGAATTAAATACATTCAAAATTATTTTATCAACATCAATTTGAAAGTTTCTACAATCAAAATGTATACCTTATGCCTGCATAAGGAGCCCAATTTAACCCAAAAACTCCCCAAAACAAGTAATATTTTTGCTGCGCACCAAGAACATACCTGCTAATATTGAAAATTATGGTGATAAAATATTTAAAGAAAAAAAATTATAATTTAATCTACTGACTTGACTTTAGTTTGATCTAGTGATTTTGATTGTATTTGAGATTTTGTTTGTTTTTTGAGTTGCTCATGAAACAATTAAAAATTTTCTGGTGAAAAATAGGGTCTTAGTTTAGAAACATGCACAATAACTGAATTCTGTCCTGTCTCATAACTAAATTTAGCTATTTCATAAGTTACATCAGAAAGTTTATTTATAATTTTGTATGGTCCAGAGAAAGTAGGTTCTAATTTTCGAATATTAGGGTATTTAAACTCTTCATAAATTATAGAATCTTGTATCTTTAATGGGAATTCAACAAAATTTCGATCATAGAGTCTTTTAGTTTTAAGGTGAAATTTACAAGTTCGCGCTTTTGCAATTTTGAGGGCTTTGTCTACTGGTTATGTTTACATTCTGGTTATCTCACAAAAAATTATTATCCAACTTTTTAGAAATCTGAATCAGAACTATCGTGAAAATTGTAACTATGTTTTGCTGTTAACTTTAACCAGGAATTTTATCTTATAAAAATAGAAATTGTAAATATCATAATTATGCCTTAAATTGGAATCAACTTTTTAATTCTAGGATTTTATAAAACATAAACAGATACAAAAATTTTAATGATAGGTAATTTCTTACTTAAAATCACAAAATTTACTGAAAAAATTAATTATATTTATCAGTCAAAACTCTAGCAGCAGCTTTGTATATTTCCATCTTTCTTATTGAATTTATATAAATTATAAGAATCTGGGAACTAAAGCTCACTGCCACCAGAAGTTCTAATAAATAAAATAAAAAAAATAAATGTTAATTTAGTTTTCTAGCTCAAATATCTAGTAGTAGGAACATTATCATGAAAATAGTGCATTCTGAAAACAGTTCTTTATAACTAACAAATATCAATAAATTAGAAAATGTACTTTTTTGAAAAAACTTGAGCTTCTAAGTTCTTTTATACTTCATTATTATTACAAACTTACCTTTAATCGTGCATAAAAATATCATACTAGTTTTTAATAAGCAACAGTGTTTTAAGAACATCATACTCCTCAATTAAATCCTTAAGAAATAACATGTTTTCTCTCCAACAAATAATAATAATAATAATAATAATAATACTCATAAATAGATAAGTAAATAAGACTCATAGACAAATAATCAAATAAATAAACCTGACAAACAGAGAATAATTTATCTAAATAAATACATAAAAAAGTATACAAATAATAATCAAAACACTACAAAAAAATTCTCACCGGCAATCCTAGTGGCCACAAATATCTCGAAAAATATCTGCGTATTCACCAATTTACAAGTAATTGTCTTGGATTTTTTTCTTCTTTCTCATCATCACGAGGAATGTTTAGTTACCAAGCGGCTGCAATAAAATAGATCTCAGGCATCGTGTAACTTCTTTAACAAAGCTAACAAAATCTCTCAAAGTAGTGTCTTTCCAAGCATAGATTTGAAGCACTTTAAAAAGAACATTTCTCCCTTAGCAAAAAATGGCATAGGACTTTATTTGGAAATACATGGTTTTATATGGAAAATCATAAAAAAATTATGTCATTATATGTAAACATATTGTATTCATATGGTAAACATTCATCGCTCTATGGTATTGCAGAGCAATGTCTATGGTAAAGTTATAGGATAATAATATATACCATAGATTTTATGGTATTCAGAGAAATGTGTGCGGTAAAGTTATAGGATAATGATATACACCATACATGATATAGTATTCCATAACCAGGTGTATGGTAAAACTATAGGGAAAGAAATTTACCATACATTCAATGGTGTTCCATAGCGTGATGTATAGTAAAATAATACATAATTGTTTGCACCATAAATTGTATAGTATTTCAAAGCATGATGTATGGTAAAATCTTAATGCCTTTTGAAAGTTTATAATATATTAGATTTTGTGTATCTTATCTATAATATAAAATTACTCGGTTGTGGTCATCTCAAAACTTTCTACTATCTTTATGTATGTCTTATGCACTTCTAAAAAATAGAATCATAGCAACGCCACTGGTTAGATAGTTTAAACCAAAATCTATTTAGGAACAACTTATGTTAACTTATAACCAGTCTAATGAAAATCCCTTGATCTCAAATTAATATAACATAAAATAACATATTATTTTATTCTTATATAATTCATAATATATGAGTGTGTAAATGCGTTAAAAATAAAAAATAAAATCTTGAGAAAAATAAATTATTCAATAAAAATATATAATTGACATATTTCCTATAAAATTCTAACAGAGATTAAAGGAGTCGGGGACACACATAAAAAATACTGCATTAAAAATTTATCTGATTTTTTATGCTTATAATGACATTTTAAAAAAAATCATATTTAGAAAAGGAAATATTATGTGTTTTTTTTTTGTTTTCAGCATCTAGCTTTTAAGCATTGATTGTCATGGATAAGACTTCTTGTGTGCGTTTTTCTTCATGATGGGTTTTCATTATTTCTCACATTTAAATGGTTATAACTCAAGAACCGTTAAACATAAATGCTTTAAAATTAGAACATGCCTTTTTTTAATTGCTTTACTTTAATTTTGATTCAGCAATTTTGAAATTTTGAAAAAAATATTTATTTTTGAAATTATTTTTTTTCGAACTTTTACTTTAAATAATTTTTTTTATTAATATTTTTAAAAAGGCTGAATCAAAATTAAAATGTAGGTGTTTCTGTTTATTTAATTGCTAAAAAAATAAAGTTCTACAATTATAACATTGAGTTACAATAATTTTTAATTTCCCTCCACTTTTTTTTAAATAAATTTTAAATTAAAAAACTATATAGAGAAGTTTTATCATATGATTTTGTTTTAAAATGGTATGTTTAATATCACAAAAAATTAAGAAAATTTTAATTCAATAAAAGATTTTTTTTAATGTGTCCCGGACCCCCTCAAAATAAACAAATTGTCGAAAATAGCCTATAATTATTTAAAGAAAATCTTTTTGAATTTATTTTAAAAAAGACCTACAAATATTTGAATCGTCAAAAGAATTTTTGAAATATCTTTTAAAAATATTAACAACAAAATATTAATACATATATATTAATATAATATATTATAATATGTTAATTAAATATTAATAAACTTAATAGTACAAAAAAAAAAAAAAAAAAAAAAAAAAAAAAAAAAAAAAAAAAGGTTCATAATTAATTCACGATATTTTATAATTTTAAAGTCATTTTATGTGGAACAACAAGGATTTTTATTTTATTTAAAAGTTAAAAATTATTAAAAAGAATAAAAATTATTTTACGATCTATAAAAATATCAGAAAATCTACTAATATTTTTATCGACCTTAAAATTATGATAATATATGAAAAAATTGTGTTATTATTTTGTTCTTATGTATTTCATATATGTGAGCAGAGTCTATGCGTTATAAATAAAAAATCCTATGGGAGAAATAAAATGATTTAACAAAAATATATATTTGATGACATATTTCCTATAAAATTCTAACAGCGTTTAAAGAAGTTTGTAATTACAAACTTCAAAATTACAAACTTCTGTAATTACAAACACATTCTTTAAAAAAACTGCATTAAAAATTTCTTTATTTTTTCTTATGTTTATAATGACGTTTAAATCATGTTTTCTATTATAATTCGAAGAGACAATAGTCAGACAATAGTAGTATTTTTTACTTTTGGTTTTTATATTCATTTATATTCATTTTATATGCAACAACAAAATTTTTATTTTATTTTATTTAAACGTTAATAATTATTGAAAAGATTAAAAATAATTTTACAACGTATAAAAATATTGAAAAATCTATTAATCTTTTTGGTATTAAAATTTAAAAGAAAGATTCAAAATTTCCGTAAAAATTATCTAAAAAATAGTAATATATTTTTTTTACTTTAAAATTGAAAAATGCTCGTAAGTAAGGAATTAATATAATACATTAATATAATCATTAAAAATATATTATATAATAAGTTATCAAATGATTTCTTATTCTTATTAAATATTATTTCTTATAGACTTGCTATTTTTTTAAATTAATTTTAATAAACAGAAAATAGTTTTTCCTTTAATTAATTGGATTTTATAACTAAATAATATTTGCTAAGATATTTACACCATTCATTAAAATAATAAATTAACATATAAATACATGTCTATAAAACAATTTATAAAAAAAAAACCTTTAAAACTACCTTCTTTTGTCAACCATTAACTTAGAACGACAAATAATAATGATTTACCGAAACGCTTTATTCATATAACGTTTTATAAGCACATCTCGCCACCCCCGCATGGCCGAATGGGTAGGACGCTCGTCTCCCATCCCTACCGTCCGTGGATCAAATCTCACTGCTTCCCAAGGTCGAAGTACATTAGTAAGCTTAGTTCCCCGTATTCCTAAAAGATGGCGCCACCAAAGTTGATATCGTTAGTATTTTTTAATATATAGTACCATAAAGAATTACCATACACTTAACGTTTATATGGTTTTTCATAAGAATTACCATACACTTAACGATTATATGGTTTTCCATAGAATCACTTTTACCATAGGCAAAAATCCATATGATTGCACTTATGGGTTTTTTTTTATGGTAATTCTATGTCTTTTTTTGCTAAGGGCTTGTACTTTAGTTAAGTAAGGCATTGCGGAAATTTTTGCACTAGAAGATTTATAACAACGTCGTTTTTCTACAAGCCGATCAACACTCCATTCTACAGCAGATTCCATTAACGTCATTATTTTTCGTTCTTGTCACAAAAGAATCCTGTCGGGCTTTATTATTGGTTGTGACATTTTAAGTGAGAAACTAGAAATATCTTCACCGGTTCCCCCTTTTTAAACACAGAGTCGTGGCAAGCTAGGAAAAAAAAACTGAATAAAATAAATGTTGACGCTTCATGGAACTACATATTGGCTTCTCCAAAAAAGTTTATTCAAGTGCAGGCATATATTACGGAAAATGATCTCTTGCAAGCCGTCTTCAATAGAATCCACGAAAGAAGAAAAATATATTCCATCATAAAAACATTATTCCGCTGTTCCTTCTAAGCAAATCCCCGGAAGAAAAACAAAAGAATGTATCTCCGTCATCACCTCTAAGCTCCCTTCTTAAATTTAAAATCAAAACTTCTAGAGTCTTCTCTAATCTCTAACAATGGTTTTCACATGTAAACAGAATTCATGTCCATCGTAGAGATTAATTTTATTCAGACGATATTTTTTAATTAAAAAAAATATTATTTAACTAATCTATAATCGAACGCTGAATTCGATAGCCTGTAGACGATATTTAAATAAATGAATTTATTGATACGCACAAATATCAAACGTTGAAGGGAAAAAAATAAAAATAATGATATTTTTTGAAAAATATGGTTTTGGATAAAATTTAATAGAACTTTCTTAAAAAGGGTTGATAAAAACAGGCAAAAATGAATTTTATTTGGAATATTAAGAAATAAAGTTTAATTAAGAATATTTTTAATTTAGAGCCATTTTTTTAATTTATGCATATTGGAATAAACGTTTTTAAGGCGAATTAAGAGTTTATATAGTTTCCATAAAGATTAGTAGATTACATCTAGTAACAGGATTTTAATTTAATAAGTTGAACTAAGTACGGAATATTATTAAAAGGATATTAATATAGTATAAGGTTAATTTTTGCAAAGAAATTTGTAATACATGTATAAAAATATAATACCTAAAATGAAAAAAAATGTATTTTTGAATTTAGCGTTACAAAAGCATTCATCCAATTCCTCACATGATATACAAAGAAAAGATTTTTTAAAAAATCAAGTGACTTAATTGCCCTCTCTATATTTTCATAAATATATTTGTAAATGGTTAATAATCTGTAAATATTCAATAGCCTTTATTACTTTAGCGAATTTTAACTGTACACAACCCATAGTTTACGTGTAAAATGACTGTGTTAACAGACAGACACATATAAGATTGGTCTTATTATAGTCCCGTTATTACTTTTTAATTATCGAAACTCTAAAAAGCTTGGAAGTAATAACTTTTAACGATCTCAACAGATCATCCACATACAGATTTTTATAAATTTACCTTATTTAAATAATAAAAAAAATATTATATTTATAGGATATGAGCTAATAATTTTTTTTGTATGTAAAAAATAACATAATGTAAAAAATTTCTCAGAAAAAGTGTTATCATTTACTAAAAACACATCTTATATCTATAATGAATGCGAAAACACATATAAGTTTCCGTTACGTAATACGTTTCCATAACTTAAATATGGATATCTTTTACCACTGTTACATATTAATGAATGCATACAATGTAAAAATAAGATGAATAATTTATTTAGAGCTTTCGCTCCGAAATGTTTTCGCATAGTAAATACCTTTAAGTTCAATATATTTAATTTATTTTTCAAATGCCTGAAATAAAATATAAGCGTGTACATTACAGACCTTTTTACAAATTACTTATTTCTAGATATTCGAAAAGTTCTTTAATAAAGATGTTTTTAAGATAAAAATTTGTAAAATATTTTCGCTTGATTTAAATATCCTTGCATATGAGATTGTTATCTAATATTTAAAATAAAATGTTTTATTGATATGCATTCTTAATAATTTTTCTAATATTCACTTTTTAATAATTTAACGTTAAAAGTGTTTTATTTTTGACGTATTTAATGGAAGATCACAACACTGTTAATAGATGGATCAAATATTAACTTAATTTTAAAGTCATTTTCAATTATTTTTTTTTGTTTTTAATCCTTTAATGCGCGATTGTTTATTTAGTTTGGAAAATTTACATTTGAGTCCATTTCCATCGTTATAAAAATTGAAGGAATTTAAAAACATGTGTGAAATTGATGCTTGATGTAGCATTTCATACAAAGATCGATTTCCGCAAGTTTGAAAGTTACCGTTTATTTACTTTGACTTCAATAAAACTTAGAAATTAAAAAAAAAATTGCAATATCGTAATTTTTCCTCTTATGCATGAACAAAAATAAATAAAGGAACAATCCGACATTAATAATGTTGCACAGACATAAAGATTGATAAATCCATAATATGGTAGAAAAATTTCAATATTCCCTTTTGATTCCCAACATTAAAAGAAATGGGTTCAAAAAGGTAATTTTGTTACATTCCACGCAAAGTTTCTCTTTGAATATGCGCGCTTTTCTTAAAATATAGCACGATTTCAAGGGGAAAAATAGTGATGCCATCCAGAAGAATTTAAAATTACTGGATAATGATTTCTTTAATTCTCATAATTTTTAATATAATCCTGAAGCAAATAGAAAAAGAAAAAAGAAAAGACTTAAAAGACGAGAAGTAATAGCATATGAATAGTTAAAATAGACAGTTTTATATATAATGTCAAATAATTTGTAGAGATATAAGAGCTTTCCTTCATGTGTAAAAAAACAATAGAAATATTGTCATTTCCCGTCAATTTCTTTCTTTTTTTTGCATTAAAGATTAAAAAGCCAAATATTAAAATACTTGTACTTAAAATACGTACTGTTATCTACAATTTCAAATAATTATAAAGTTATAACAGCTGTCGTTTCTTGTTTAAATAAGTAATAGAAATAAATATTGAAATTTTACCTTAAAATTTTTCCTTTTCTATATTTTTTCTCATTAAAGAATAAAAATTTATTTCCTAAACTATACCAATCTCTTACTTATTATCCATTCTTACCTAAAAAGTAATTTATGATATAGTTTTTGCATTCCTAAGACTAATAACCAAGATTAAAATTTCAAGCATGTCGACAAACGCTCAATTTTGTATCATTTTTAATTAGCGTTGCAAAGGCTAGAAAAAACCCGGTTTAAACCCGGGAATAAACCGGGTTTTTAGGAATAAACCTGGAAAAAACCCGGGATTTTTTGGAATAATTCGGTTTTTTGGGAATAAACCTGGGAATAAACCTGGTCTATTGAAAATAAACCCGGGAATAAACCGACTTTTTGCAACTCTATTTTTAATGCGAGTTTACATACTTAAATAAATTGTACTGAAATCTATTATTTTGCATTTACTCATAAATAAACATGTTGTACTTATATGCCATTTTTCATTCAAATCTATGACATGGCAGACACAGTTAATTTGCTCATTTTGCATGGAATGAACTAGTTTCATTCTAGGGTTGCATAACAAAATCTGATGAAAAACATTTAAATTTAAAATTACATACTTTAAAGTATTCAAATTGCTCAGTAATAATTATTCAACAATATAATAATTTTTGTAATGCTTTTAATGGTTTCAGAATTAATAAGTCTACCTAATAAAGGTAGAGAAAAAAATGTCAGCCGGGCGCTTTGCAAGTAGTATCAACAAAAGTTGTTACAACATCCACGTGATAGGAAATCTAAAAAATTTTAAATATATCTTTTATCACACGCAAGTAACTGATAATAGTTCAACCAAAAATCAATAAAAAATGACACCAGCAAAAAATATTTTGGCTCCTAATTTACACATTGCATTTAAGAGTTAAAGACTGCGTCATTATACAAGGTGCCCCAGGATTATTAGGACAAACTTTAATGGGAAGTAGGAGAGATCACAAGGATTCAGATTTGCACAGGAATCTATGGTCGTAAATGTTTTCCTGGCACGGTAGTGAGACACATAACACAAGAAATAAAAGACAAGAACATGGAAAGAAAAGATGTTTATTAATCATAGTGGTGTAAAAATTACAAAACAATGCTGGAAAATACTGAGGAACTTATTGCATGTATCGTTGCAGCTGATGGGGAAGTCAAGGTCACGCTTGGTATTACTCAGAACATTAGATTTCCATGCACCGGAGATACGCTCCCATGCATCACGACCGAGGATCGTAATTTCGAACATCTACTTTCATGAAAACCGTTGTCTCTTTAATGTTCTTTTTCTTAGTTCTTTTGCTTTACTAAGGATAATAAACATATTTCTTTCTCTTAATAATGTCCTGTCCTTCTTGTGTTTGTGTTGTCACTACTGTGCCAGGAAAACGTTTCTGACCGTGGGTTTGTATGCCAATATGAATCCATGTAATGTGTCCTATCTCTTCTTAAAGTTTGTCCCAATAATCCTGGGACACCTTGTATAAAAGCAAATCTGGATTACCCTATCGATTTTGCAATTATTTTTTATTTTTCACAAGTAACGTAAGAGAAAAAATCTCTACCGGCTTGGCCTATAGGCGTAGGCGGATTTCGATTTAAGTAATAACTTCATCAAAAAAAAAAACTGAATCAAGAATAGAGTAAAGTTTAACAATTTTGCTTGCAGTTTGTGGTAAGCTTTTAATTTCATTTTTCTGTAAGAGTTTCCTTTTTATCAGAATAATTATATGGCGATATTCAAAATGTTTGATTTTCTCCATTTCTAACCCCTCTAGGAAGATTTAACCCACTTATAATTTCCGACGAAATATTAATTATCTTAATGGTCCTGGTGACAATCCAACATCGATCCAATTTGAAAATGATCCAAATGGCAAGTATCTCACTTGATTAAATTGTAATAGTGAGAAATATAAAATAAAAAAATAAATAATGGGGACCTTCAAAATATCGTTAGTTCAAAATCATATCGGAACTTAAGTATTAACACATAACACATCACACATAAATTTTCTATTGCGATTTTTAAAGCAAAACTATGAGGTCTGTGAGAAAGTATCATATTTTTGTGCTAATCAACTTTAGCGTATCCGTACTTTATTTTATGTCATAAATTAGATGGTACATATATACAACATGTCCGAAATTAAAGCACTCATTTTTGACGGAGATAATGCGAAAAAGATTCATGAGGAAATTACGACAATTGAGGATTGTCGTAAAGGAATAATAAGTTTTTTGGAGGAAAAAAAAATAAAAACGTTAAATAATTACCAATAGAGAGCGTGTGATATGTATGACAAAAATTGCAAAATGTTTCCGTTTACAAAGAACAAAACCTGTACAATCATCAACTTTCTTTGTTATTACCTGAAATGAAATCATAATATAGCAACTGTAATGATATCTTTGAGAATAACGTTGGAGTGTAATGCACATGTCATGCGATAATGCCTTTAAGACTGGACAGAAATGTAGTGTGATAACTTTTATGTCAAGATTTTGAGACGTTTTCATAGTCAAAAAGCTCAGGAATTCATATCTAGCATTATCTCAGGTCAAACCGTTGAAAAATTATGACTGATAATTTTGTTATCAGGCAAATGGTATATTGCACTGTAAAAAACATAATGCTATGTCACGATTCCATATGGTAGTAGAAAGGGATGGTCCTGATATTAAACTTGTTGTGTTCATTAAACGGAAATGTTGTGTATTTAGTATTATATATTGTGTACAAATGTATTACTTACACACTTTGTATTGGTGTATTTGAAACGACAGTATAGAGTGCAGATGCACTAAGCTTACCTCAAATAAACTGGATCAATAATCACCACTAATTAATAGCATTATTTTTCCCTAAATAAGGAGAAATATAAATTTACACACAAACTCTTACACTGTAAAAAAAATTTCCGTTAAAAAACGGAAATAGTATTGGTAATCTAGACGCCAGTACTACTTCCGTTTTTTAACGGAAACAAATTTCCGTAAATTCAAGAAGTAGTTCCGTTTTTTCATGAAATATTTCCGTTTTTTTTCCTTGTGTAAAAATTTTTGTTTGAAAAGCAAAAGAATTTTTCAAGGACTAACTAACATCTTTGTGATTTTTATTCTTTACTTTTCAAATACATGTTAATATCAGGGACACATTATATACAATTAATTTAAACAACAGTGAAGAAATTTTACATACCTTCCATGGGGTTCGAACCCGGGGCCTCTTGTGTCGTAGCTTGCAGTGTAATACCATTACTCTAGGATTATTCAAACGACTCTTTCAAATATATTTAGTTATTTCGGATGCATTTCATAAAGTAAAAGTAAGATTTTGAACGTAGGTTTATTTTTGTAGCGATAATATTTTTCTATTGAATGGATAATTATAAATGTTTTACAGATTTTCTTTGCATAATTTCGAATATATAGCTTATTAATTTTGGCTTTATATATATAAAGATTAGTCTTTAAAATATTACATGCATGAAAGAATTTTATTAAGAGTTTTGTTTCCTTCTTTTTTGGAAAAGTTTTAAAATTCTATTGTAATATTATTGATATTTATTTATTTATTTAAAAAATACTAACATGTTAAAAAAAAGAAAAAACGTGCATTTTAACAAATTATTTTATTACGATCGAAGGTAAACTCAATAAAGATAATTACAATGGGTTATAAAAAAAAAATCAGTTATTGATTTTTTATAACTTATGTAATCGCCAAAATTATAAGAATTTCAGTAATACATTTCGATACATTTTTAATTTTATGTGCGAACTTCTTAATTTGAATAAATTAAAAAATATGTATATTAAAATTAAAAGAAGAATTTTTTTCCACTTTTTTCCAAATATCCAACGCACTATAATACATACATATATATATATATATATATATATATATATATATATATATATATATATATATATATATATATATTATTTTAAAAGCACAATCAACTTTCCCTTTCAGCTATTTCAAATTTAAAAGGAATTAATAATTTTTTTTATTATTTTTTTAATTAATATTATTTTTTTAATATTTTAAAAATACGTTAGCTTTTTATTATTAAAACAGAATGAAATAGAGAAATAGGCTAGCAAATTGTTTAAAAAACATCAACTCAGTATAAGGTTTTTATTTTCCTGGTAGATGGCACCACTAAACTCTACTGTTTTCGGAAATTTGACAAAAATAACGGAAGACTTCCGTTATTTAACGGGATTAGTGACTCCAAAATGTCAAATACGGAAATTCTTCTGTTTTTTTCGGAAAAATGAAACTTTTCCCTAATTTTTACGGAAAAATTTGTGTATATTAATGGATATTTTTTACAGTGATATTGTTTTGTTTTGCGACTTACAGTCTTTAAGACGAACACTTCTAATGCATTTATAAAATGGGAAATAAAATCTTCATTTGAAGAAGTCTTGATATTTTTTGCTTGTTTCATAAAATCTTTTTTGCTGTAATGTTAAGTGCAATGCATTACATTTTTAACCTGTCATTACATTACCGTCATCGAAATCACAGTATCTTGACGCTCAATGCATTATTTTTTTTAATAGAACGTAAATCTTCGAAAAGTATCATTATCTTCTGTTGATAATCATCTTAATCATCATTAAGTTCTCAATTTTAGATTTCAAATATGGTGTGCTATTACATCATCTGCAATTCATTGCTTTTTTCCTGCATTCATCAATTTAGTAGCAAAAGTTTCAGATACAGGGGGTTTATTTGCTAGACTTAACATAAATTTGCCATTTCCACCTGCCTTTTCGCCCTTTGTCTGCTCAGGTGACATAGTGTTTTTTCATGATTTCTTTAGTTTTTGGTTTCACTTTTTTATCTAATAATACTAAAACCTACAGTGTAACCCGTTTCAGGCGTTCTAGACTTCCTTCTTTTTGAAGACAAGTATTTGAAACATCTTCTTTACTTAAAAAAATCTTTCTTTAAAGACTTTGATCTAATGGTTGTAAATGTTGTCATTCTTGGCGGTAAAAAATATTAACGGATCTCTCAACTTACTACTTGCTGTTAATCCGAATGGTAAGGTTAATTATCTGAAATCTGTACTTCTTTTTTTTTAAAACTTGTTAAGATTTAAAAAAATCCACTTTAGAAAAAAGAAGCATTCATAAAATATAAATAAATATATAAATAAAAAATCAACACTTACTCTCTCACTTTTCTGTTTTTTGTAATACGTAGGAAAATTTGATATGTTGATGTTCTTGATTTCTTTAAGTTTACTTCAATTTCCGATATGCAAAGGTTTCACTGCACACTGTAAAACATTTGTGTTATGTTACTCCACAAAATTGGTGACAGCTACGACTTCCATTTCACAGAGTAATTTTTCACTTAAAAAATGGTGTAATTTAAATATATATTACTGGTGTAACTTCGCAATGTTACACCAGTTATATCGGTTAAAGTACGCCACAAAATTGAAGGCAGCAAGGCTGCCACCAATTTTATGGAGTAACGTTACACAAATGTTTTACAGTGCAAGGTACAGAACACATTACAAACAATCTAAGACTGTTATCGTATCCTTTTCTTGATTTTATCGGAGAAATGGTTCTTTCTTTTTTGAAAATAAAGTTTTTGATAGCATCTTACGAAAGTTTAATTCTATTTCATCTTCTTTAAACAACTATTTTTTACGCAAATGGTCTTCTTTGATAGGTTTTTGAACATTTATTTGTATCTTTTTTTCTAGCGATAGAGTCATTCATCAGTAGATTCAATGATGGACTAATTATTAAAAAATATTTTATGGAAAATCCAAATATGTTGACTACATTATTTGTCCGTGAAATTACACTTTCCTTATTCAGCACTTGTCTGAGCCACAGTAAAAAAACACCACAAATTTTCTCGGTACTTCACTGTCATCTAGTATATTACAGTTTGCTTTCTCCTTGCAAAATGTTTCAATTCGAACTCCAATTTTTTTACTCAGTTTTCTTCTTAACAAAGACTTCTCTAAAATACAGATTAACGCAATCCTTTTATTAAACTGCAATTCATCAATTTTTGTCTCTATTCAAAGAAAGGTTCCATTTGGTTTTTTATCTCCTGTACTGGGGTTACAGAGTGCAGATGAAAATTTGCTTTGCTGACAACTATAATAACTTATTTTACATTTAATATAGTTTTCTAGATAACCCATTAATAACAGTATTAAGATTATGCACTAATATTTGTGAAATTTGCAACATCATGAAGGTATAATCAGAATTAAATGAAATGTGATTCATAAATGGCTGATATTGGTACAAACATATGATTAAATTTTAAAAGCAAAATAAATTAAAAAAATATAATTTAACAAATTATAAACAATCATTTACAGAATGAAATTCTAATCAATTAGGGATGTTAAATTCAGATGACAAAAATTTACCTGATTTAAGTTTACGAAATTAAAATTTGAGTTTACCCAATGCTAATGGTTTAATAATGGCTTAATAATAATAAGCTGTATATGGTCTTTCGGTAGCTTTGGAGCCCCGAATCCACATTTCTTGCTTTTCGGTGTCTTTGATTTAATAAATTCTACTTTCAAATTTATCCTGTTTCAATTTCTGAATTTTTTTCCAACTTGGCTTCCACTAAAGTCTCAGCTATTTGGGACGAGTTCTTTGAAGCTAGATTCTGCTAGAGAGTTTCAATAAGAGAAGAAAAGCTGAAAGGATCAAGGATTTTAAAGGAAGAAATGCTAAAGGATCATGGACGTTAAAAAGATAACAAAAAAAAAAAAATGCGGACAGATGTCACCAACTTGAAAACGACGACCTCCATAATCTACGGACACTTTTGTCATCAATAATACGAGGTGCAACCCGTCAAATTTGGATGAAAGAAATTACTTAAGAAGGAACTGTTTCATTTATTTTATATTAAACTTGCAAAATTATTTGTAATAAAATATGCATATTATATTGGTTAATTTAACTCTCAAACAAATACTATTTTAATTTAACCCAGTCGTTCTATTATTGAAAAATTAAATATTAAGATCATATACATAATCAATTAAATGTAATAAAGATCAGTTATGATGATGAACAGAGCCGTCCCTTGCAAAGGCGAGGCCGGGTGCGAGGCCTTTTCCTTCTAGAGTCTCATATCGAATCAGGGCCGTAACCAGAGGGTGCCGGGGGGGGCTCAGTCCCTCTCCCCCCTAAAACATTTTGAACCTCCTCTGGAAAAGATTCCAAAGTCATTAAAGAAATTTCAGTTCCGAAAATCCAAATGAATTTCTGTTTAAAAAGTCGAATTTTGTTTTGAGGACCATGTTTTTCAGAAGTACTAAATTGTAGCATTTATTCAAAAAATGTAAATTAGTGTTTCGCTCGCACATCCTTTTTTGCATATATGGAAAGTTTTATATTTTATAAATAGCATTTTTAAATATCTAAAATTAATCATGAAATAAATAACATGCAGCAATTAAGAACATGTTAAGATAATTTTAAAATCCAATAGTTTTTTCTTTTTATTTTACCACAACGCGAGGCCTTTCTAGGCGCGAGGCCCTGTGCGGTCGCACCATTCGCACACCCCTAAGGACGGCTCTGATGATGAAGTTTTAAAATGAGATTTTATGCTTGGTATTTAGGAATGAAAAAATGCCACAGTTTATTCCCCTTTGACTTGGGCAAAGAATTCACCATCTCCCATGAAATCTAATCTTGATATCATTCTCTTTTTCTCATATGTTATCTACGCATCTGTCTTATCCATATTCACCATTAAAAAATGACTTTTTAATTTGATCGTTTTAAATTCCTTATAGAAGAATGGAAAAAATAAGGAATTATACGAACTTTATCAGGAAAAATGTGTAACTTCGAAAGCAGTGTGTTATTTCCCATTCATAATATTTTGGGGGCAGAATGACCCTAATGAGATTTTATGTCCCTAAACCTTACACAACAAACTGATCGTTCAAAATCTAACTGTTCAGAGAATAGAACTATATAATTATCATTATTTTGAAGAAATTTCATACCAAAATTTTAAAATTATAATAAAAAATCAGGATGTTAAAAAAGTGGATAGTGGGAGGTCTACAAATGAACAGCTTTCAAATAAAATAATTCTTAGTAAAATTGTTCTAGCTGATATCTCAAGGCAGACGATTAAAAAGCAGCCTTGTATTTTAATATTATTAGACCCTAAATGTTATTATTTTTCTGTGTTTTTTAGCTGGTTCCCAAATTATTCCTCTGATAAAATCATCCTGAAAAACATTTTCTTCTTAATACTGAAATTCCAGGAAAATCTAGAAAATCAAATTGAATATTTGACAAAATGTCTAAAATTGAAAGTGTCCCGTTATTAATGGTCATATAGTTTGCTTATTTTATAGCACAGTGATTTTTTTAATGTTTAACTATTATATAATCCTGGCGAAAAAAATTAAAGAAATAATTATTAAAACTAGCAAATTGTATATAAGTTGACTTTACACATAAAAGCATGGGATTCTCACACTTGTTTACTTTGATTCTACAATTATATTTTTTCAATAAAGGTTGTACACAAGGATCTTGTATGGCTCCGTTCCTGTAGTTGGCGCTTCTTGGGAGACTCAATTGGAGGCTTTCTACGTCGATGGTAGTGCAATGGTGGCATATGTGGACGACATACTATTAGTAATCTAGGCACTTACGAAGACATTATTAGAAGAAAGAGGTAAATCAGCAATGAATATTATGGGACTTGCAATAAAACTGATATTTTACGAGCAAAATCGATATCAATAAAATTCGGAAAAAAACATCTGAAAAGTGGTGTTACTTATAAAGTACAAGGAAAAACAATTAAATCAGAAAAAACCTTATTATACTTAGGGGTTCATTTCCTAAAAAGTCTTTTCTCACACATTTGTCTGAAAAAAGACAAGAAGTAATAAAAGTAATTTAGAATCTCAATAAATTCTCCTCTATCTCTGGGAAAAATTCTTCGAATTTCCTAGAAATTCGCTATAGTGCGACATTACAACGTCGTTTGGCCTATGCCTGAGCGGTTTGGTAATCCACGGATGTCATGTCATGCATGTCGACATTTCAAGAAGTAATTGACTACTCTATCTCGAGTTTAAAGAAATACTTCAACAAATGCACTTAAAGACTTCATAGGTCTCTCCCTCTTGAACTTCAGTTGAAAACGGAGGCTGAGTTTTCCAGGGTAATCCACTTAGGGATTACTTCTTGGGATTTTTTCCGTGCCTTCTGACTATCGAAATGCTGAAAATATCTTGTTTCCTCACTCTTTGAAGGAATTGAAACATGTTCGTCACAAAACTACAGGAGTAACACTGTTAGGTACAGGGTGGTTATAAATTAACGTGATTTGTTCAGAGCTCTCTAGCAAGTAAAGTATTGGACGAAAAATAACCAAATTTCATGAGCATGTATAGCAGATCATGGGATTTCAAATTCTTAAAAATAAATTAATTAAATTAAAAATTAAAAAAAAACGCCACTAGGGGCAATTTCAGCGTTGTTTACCGAATAAAATGCATTAATTTGCATAAAATCCGTTCTGTGTAGCGATTAGGAGTATAAAAGGAAAGGCAGGGAGAGTTCTCATCATTATCAACTCTCACCATACGGGATCATGCTTTGCTAGTCAAGCTGTGTTATCAGCAGAACGAGAATTGAAATTCTGCTCTTCCTGAATTTCGCCGATTAAAGAATGCGCGAAAAGGACCGATGAGCATAACAAATTTACAAAAGATGATGCATCGATTTGAAACTAGTTGGTAATAAGGCAAAGGATGCAAAGTGACTGGTCAATAACAAGATGAAGGAACTGTAACTGCTATTGTCGAACAAGATATGAAAAAAGCAAAGCATTTGGTCTGAAAATGATGAGAACTCTCCCAGCCTTTTCTTTGAAGGAATTACTCATGATCGCTACGCAGAACTAATTTTATGCAAATTAATGCATTTTAGACGGTAAACAACGCTAAAATTGCCCCTAGTGGCGAATTTTTAATTTTTTTTAATTTAATTTTAATTTTTTTGTGAGAATTCGAAATCCTATGGTCTACTATGTATGCTGATCAAATTTGGTTATGTTCCGCCCAAAACGTTACTCGCTAGAGGGCTCTGAACACATCACGTTAATTACTAACCACCCTGACTACCTACCTAATTACCCTGACTACCTGAACCTAATTACTAACCTGTATACTGATGGCTTAAAACAGTTGACAGAATAGCATCAGGATTTTGTGCTGATAAAAATAAAATTCTTCACATGTTGTAACAAATACACAATAACAAAACTCATTTCTACCATTTTCAGAATTCTCACTGAAAGATGAAGTAAGACAAAATACGCTTCACCATTGGCAACAATGCTTGAATGATTCCCGAACCGGCCGATTCGAAAAAGGAGTCTTTGCCCTTGGTCTCTAAGAAACACTTTATACACGACATATAGCGATACTTATTTTTAACGAGCCACGAAAATTTTCAGCGACATCTGTGCAGCATAAATAAAAGAGTTTCTCTGATTTGTGTTTGTGGTTCTCCTTCAACTTCCTTACACAATGTGTTGGACTGCACATTGACTTCATACTGCCATGTAAAAAAGCCAACCACTATGTCTTTAGCAAACTAGTTGCAATACCTTCTAGAAAGACCTATTCTGTTAAATAAAATTATAGACTGTATAAAATTCATTGAAAATTAGTCGGATTTGGCAATCCCAAAATCTTCTTCTTTCTCATACATGTCAATGCTTTCAGAAAAATAAAGCATAACAGCGTCACTAATTAGGTGATTTACACCGAAGTTTAATCAGAACAACTTATATCAATGTCTTACTGAATCAGGAGTTTACTGAAAATCTGTACAATAGTTCTTGAGATAGAACTATTGAGAAAATTGTAAAAATTTAGCATAGCAATGGAATCTGTTGATCGATGTATATCACAATTTAGAAAACGTCAATTCATGACAAGGTCTAACTGAATCTGAACATTCATGAAAATCCTTTAATATGTTCCAAAGACTGGGATATTTAGAAAATCATAAAAAAATGTTGCATAGCAACATCACTTGTAGAGCGATTTACACCAAAAGCTATTCATCCTTAATTTATATTTGGGAAAAAGTGAATCTGAAGTTTGTTGAAAATTCGTGCATTAGTTTCTGAGATAGAGCTATAGAGATAATCATAAATAATGCTAAATAGTAGCACCACCTGATGAGCAATTTACACCAAAAGGTAATAAGCATCATATTATATCAAGGAATAACGGAATCTGAAATTTTATGAAAATTTGGAAATCAATTCCCGATATATAGCGACCACAAAATTTTTGTCGCATACACAGTGACAGTTTGGTGGAGTGACGGACTCAAAAACAGACATTTTGTAAAAAACATGTCCTAAAATCATGCATAACAGCATCCTCTCTTAGGTTATTTACACAAAAATCTAATCAGCACTAATTTATGTCAAATTCTAACCGAATTTGAAGTTTAAGATCCGTGCATTTGTTTTTAAGATATAATCATTGGAGAAACCGTAAGAAAAATCGGGATAAAAGCGATTTCCGTTGAGCGATTTTACTTCAAAAATTAAAGAATACTAATTTATTTCAGGAACTAACTGAATTTGAAATTTGATGAAAATTCATGCATTATTTTCTGAGATAGAGCTAGTGCAATACTCATAAATAATGCCGAAAAGCAGTGTTACCTGCTGCAATAATTAAATCAATCATAACTATATTATATCAAGGACTAATAGAATAGTTTTTTGTAAATCCGTCCATTAGTTCTTGAGGTATAGCTATTACGGAAATCAGTGAAATCAATGAAAAAAGCAGAATAGCATTAATTTGTGTTGGACAATATGCGCTAAAAACTAATCAGCTCCAGTTTATAGCAAGGCGTAACAGAATTCAAAGTTTTCTGAAATTTCGTGCATTAGTTCTTGAGATAGAACGCCCTCAAAAATTTTATCAGACAAAGGGAGAGTGACAGACAGACATCTAATAAAAACATGTTTCTTGGTTTCTCTGACCCCTTAAATGTGTAAATATGTCGAAAACTGGAATTCGAAAATTTTTACGAATCCAATACTTTTTCTAAAGATAGAAGAAAATAAAAAGGAAATTATATTCATACACTCTGGTCTTTTCTGAGCTGATTTCTTCTTCACAAGTTGGGTTTCAGACAGCCTTTCTTATAGTATGTATCTTGTTTAATCTCCAGATTTTTCAGTCAATAGTCGTCGCTCTTAAGAAAATTTGAGTACATGTGCTATAATTATGTCACCTTCAAATTTCTATATGATGAAAATCTCAACCAATCTAATGTAGTGACAGAGTTTTGTAATCACAGTAATCCATTTTATTCTAATAACTTTTGAAATTTTCTCATTATCTAAATGAATGTAAAGATAATGTATTTCTTAAAACTGTAATTAATTAAATAGAAAATTGAAAAACATTCTATAAGCATATCAGTTATTAGTAAATTCTATGTTTTTTTTTCTTTTTTTTTTTTAAGAAGTATGTTTTATCCAAAGCGTGTTATTGTTATAGTAAGTTTAATGCGTTATATTGGTGTTTAGTATCGTAACCTGATTTTGTCTTTATAGTATTATGTTTTGTTTGATTATACATTGTAAGTATACTTAAATAATTGTCAATTCAGTTTAAATTTGACTGATTCTCTCAAATATGAACTAATGAAGTAATACTGTTTAATAAATCAATTGCAACACAAATTAACTGTAAGTCTGTTTAATTTTTCAACAGATCACAGATATATATGTTGTAATACTGAATTTCAAACCTTTATAATGAGCATTGTGAAAGCCATCAGTAAAACTATCAGTTTAAGGACTGATTTATTTATTTTGCTATGATTTTGCTATGGAAACACATGACGTTTATTTTTGAATACGCTTAAATGTATGAAGATAATTTTTCTCAATATGATTTTTTTTAGCTATGAAAATATTTTTTCCAGCGATTAATTAAATAACTACTTCAACGAGTAATATATATATGATGTGATACAATATGTGTATAATATATTAAAGTCTCTCATTGTTTATGTTTAAATTCATTAAATACCATTTACCCGCATTCTAAATATCCAATAGTTCTAAGTTGCAATACCATCGTTTGCTTTTGGCGAGGAAAAAGGCTGCTCGCCAAATCGAATGATGCTTTTGTTTTTTCACGCCAAATATTCGAAAATATTTTATTTTTTTACACAATATCTAATGCGATTCCGCCTCTAATTTTGACTGATCCTTTATTACATACATAAGTACTTTAATTAGTATTTTTTTCATAAAATTCTGGGTATGCCCAGTATGGAGACCTTCCTTGTGAGTTCCCGAAGTGGCATCCCTGTCATGCTTGGCATATCTTTTAAATGCAGAATATTTTATTTAAGCAGAAAATCAATGCAAACACAAATCTAGGAAATGTGATATAAATTAAGATAGTGTAAAGTTCGCGTTATATTTAGCAACCTTTACCTTTACAACCTTATATTTTGTCTAAAAACTTTATACTTAATCCCATACTTTTTTGTGAGTAAATAAAAAGAAAATAATGAAAACTATTTCTACTTAATCTATCTTCATTTTTGTTACATCATGAAAAAAACCCCTTTTAGATTGTTGTTTTATTAAATTTTCAAGCTAAATTCAATATATTTTAGTTTCTAATTTATGTTAGGTCTGAAAATATTTATAATTTTCAATTGGTTAACTGTTTTGAAAACATCGGATATACATCGAAAATATCGTCAAATTGCTTGTTTTTCTCAAAATAAATCCCATGACGATTAATAATGCCATATTTCCATAAGAAATTTGTAATTCTTCTTTGGGAAAACGGATATTCTTGAATAGAGTTTCCTTATGCAGATTTTATGCCTTTCTAATTTCTATTAGGTCTGAAAATATTTATAATTATCATTTGGTTATTGGTTTTGAAAATATCTAATATACATCGAAAATATCGACGAATTGCTTATTTGCCACACAGTAAATCCACACAGAAAATCCAAATTTGCCACACAGCAAATCCACACAGAAAATCCAAATTTTCCACATAGACGATTAAAAATGCCATAGTTGGGTGAGCACTTTGAAATTCTTTCTTGAGAAAACGAATATTGTTAAACAGACCTAACCTTAAGCAGAAACACAAGTATTTTTTTTTGTTGATTACATTATTCAAAAATAAAAGGTAATAATACAGAGCTAAAAATAAAATATCTTGCAAAATATGATTAAAAAAAACTTGTTTAGGCTGACACAGAATAAATTAAATTAGTAGTCAGAAATTTAAAGAAAGATTTAGCTCTGCATGTATCACCAACAATTACGGATTTGGATAACTTCAACAAATATCAAGAATATTCACGTCATTTATGTTAGTATCAGTAAATAAAAATGGTTTTAATTATTTTTTCCTGAAAAAATGCAGTTCGAGTTCATCACGAGTAGATAAAGTGTGACAGGAAGTGATACCATAATTGTTTTATTCTATTCAAGTTTTATTGTCGTGATTTTTATATTTCTTTCATGTTTATTAAATAAAAGAAGCATTGGATATACTTTGGAATAACTGGATTAATTAGTAAATGCTGCAAAGCTTTAAAAAAAATTCTGCGGTCATCCACCAACTTTGATGTGTAAGTCCAAGTCTATAAGATGGAACAGCTCCGAGCATAAACTATTTGTAATTCTTCATTGAGAAAACGAATATTGTTGAACACAATTACCTTATAAAGAAATAAAAGTGTGACTAGTTTATTACGCTCAACTGATCTTGCATGTAAAAATTGTTTTCACCATGTTTTTCTATTATATAAGGTGACTTGTGATCTGGCACTGAATCCATTTCCTTTCAGTTATATATTATATTCCGTGTGAATTTATAGCCATTCATAACTAACCGAAGGTTTTAAAAAATCAACGATAGTGTTTTGAAACTTTTACTTCTTCTTAAACTTATGACTATAGGTTTTCTTAAGAAAAAGTAATAAATTTCGCTAATTAAAATCTTGGAGTTAACCTGTTTGCTTGTTTGTTTTCAAGATAAAGACACATTCGAAAAATTTAAAGAAGTTGAATACTCATATACAAATTGTTAAACCACAGTTCATCTTATATACTTGGAGAAAATAGGAAATTAACTCTTTTTGATAGGCTTCACTAAAATTTTTTCTATTATAAAATGGACGTATTGAAATTCATTTGCATTTTCATTGCATTATTAAATTTTAGAAGAAAAATTTTTATAACTAATCTGACTTCTTTCTTTCTAGCCTACACCTTTCCAACGTCATAGACTTTAGCTGTTGATCTCCTTTTTCCTCTACCTCAGATACAGCACCCATCATTTCTTCTTCAGTAATTTGATTTTTTACAATTTTCCTTTTATGTTTTTGAATCATATTGACTTTTTTATAATTTTTGGAAAAGGATAAATTACCTGAAATGTAGGTATATGCTATTGCAATATTTGACTACTTTTGTTCTATATAATAAAGCATTCATCCTTTTTAAATAAAAAACTAAAAATCATAACATAAATTTTACGAAATGTGAATAACGTTTTGTTAAAATAATTATAACAACGAGGGATTAAAGGACATACTCTTTTCAACTCCTCAATTACTCTCCCTGTCAATCCCATACACACCTAGCGAAATTAAAAATGTATTCATGCATGGCAGTATTTTAGCCTACAATATATACTGGTATTCACATAGAGGGCATACTTTAAATTGCTTAATAACATAAATGTTATAATGGTAAACACAATATTCAATTTTGAGAGAAAGAAAAAAAGCCAAACAAGATAAAAACTGACTTTTTTTAATGTCAAAAATAGGTTTTGCTTTCACTAAATGGTACGCTGCAGTTGCTGGTGTTAGTTATAAGGAGTATTAAAACAGAACAAACTATCGCTATCGATTGAACCGAAGTTGAAAGTTTGAACATTTTGTTTGTGAAATTTTGAGTGTCCCTTTTATCCCTAATCTGCCCTACATTTCTGTGAGATTTAATAAAAAAGTTTACTTAATGCCTCACAGCTTTCATTATTTTCATTCATAACTTTATAAAAGAAAAATAAATGAATACAAAGCTCAAAAGACTTATAAAACTTAAACAAAAATATTTAAACAAATATACTGAATTGAGGTTTCAAACATTAAAATTTATAGAGTTTTGGTACATTTCTTTATTAAAACATTTAAACTGTTTAGAAAGCATGCAGATTCACAATAACTTCTGGAGAAAACAAAGTTTTCCTAAAAGTTTTCTATTTAAGAAAACCCCTGAAGCGGAAAGAGATCAAAGAGAAAGATCTGGTTTTCCTCTAAAAATAACTTCAAGATTAAAGACGTTAAAGATTTATTTCGCTTAATTTATTTTTATACTTCTGCATTGTATACTAAGTTTTGGAAAACATCAAAAGAACTTGCATGTATGATGTTTTTATTTTCATAACGACATAATCAGGATATAATATGGAGGAGTGTGTTTGGGAATAAATAAATGAAAATAAAGAGCTTGACATTGAATTACTTGAGTTAATTCATTTAGTAAATGAATGAATGAAGAATCCCTATTTTTTCAGATTGATAATTATTTTAATTAAGTTAGTTTTAACGTAAGGAATATTTTAAATAATTAAATAAATATAAAAACTAAACAATTTAATACAGATTGCCTCTCGAAAATTATCTACATTAACCGGGAGCGACAGTCGTTAGAGTGGAAATTAAAATATAAGTTAATAAATGATAAATAAATAATAATAAAAAAAGAATTTGAATTAAATTATATGACCATTTTTATAATTAAGAGGAAGGATGAATTCGGAATCCTACAATGCAGTAAAGCTATTGTACTTACATCACGGAGTATACATACTGGGAAAAAATCTTGCAATATGAATCTATTTCTACATGTTTTGTTTGGAAATTTTGGCATAAAATTTTGGATTCCAATAAAGTCTAGCAATGGAAGGACCTACTTTTCTGTGTTTCATTGCACCACAGGAAAGTGTACAGCAGTAAAAAGTGATGGGATGATTTTAATATAAAGAACCACATGTACAGGGCTCCCAAATGGTTCCCGAACTGAACATCAATATTTTTTCACAGAAAATTTCACGATAGGTTTCTACAGAATTTGCGCAAAAATTAACCTTAAAAGGTGGCTTCCCGGCAATTTACAAGAAAAATCTAAAAAGAAAATTTTTCTAAGAAAATTCTGATGTTCAGTTGGCGGACCATTTGGGAACCCTGCATGTGTGAAAGCTTTAGTGAAATTTCGAAAAAAATGCAACTTTTGCAGCTCCTAGCTCACTGCATTACACATATCCAGTGATGTAAAATACCCGGGTATTTATTTTTAAGGGTAAATACCCAGGGTAAATACCCGGGTAAACACCCAATTTGGGTATTTACCTGGGTATTTATTTTCAATTATATATATTTGGGAAATTACATTAATTTTACTTTTAGTTATGATAAAAGAGTATAAAAGAAAGAAAATTATAGAACTTTAGACTTCTTACAATCCTTTAATTTAAAAAAATCAACTTTTTACACTTAAGTATTGAATTTAAATGTAATTTTTAAAAATGAAGCATATAAAAAAGTTAATGTGTTTATAGAGAATTGTTTTTTCAATAAATTTAAGGGATAATATTGATATAAAAATAATATACAAATATATAATACACAAATTAAGCACATATTAAATATAAAAGTGAAAAATTTAAATAAAAACTATACAAATTATGCAAAGATATAATATAAAAGTGAAAAAATATAATTTTCTTGATTCAATATTCGTATGTTGAAGAGAACCATTTAGCATCAGCAATAGCTTGACTTTAAGGAAATAAAACTCAATAATTTTGGATTGAGAAAGCAGCCTAATATTAAACACAATTTAACATTTATATATAAATAATATGCAAAACTATAGATATAGATAATAAAATAGAAAATGAAAAATATAATTTTATCATATCGACAAAATTTTTCTCTCAGTTTAAAATCAGTCAGACTTCAGACACAACAACTTCGGAATCTGAATTTTCAAGGTCCTCAATGTTTAAGCTGTCGTCACTTGAAAGTAATTCTTCTATACGATTTATTGTTTCTGAAACATTTTCATTTGTTTTCTGTTTCTTTATTTTGGGTGTATTCTGTTTATTTACTTCATTGTGTAGCAGCTTCCAATTATACGATAGGTAGCTTAGCTCAGCTGCTCTTTCTGATGTCAAGCGGTTTCTTTTTTTACTGTGAATCCAGCTAAAGGTGCTAAAGGTTCTTTCCGTCGCGGCAGACGTAATAGGTGCACTTAATATGCGCAAAGCTACTTCAGCTAATATATTAGTGCCCCGTAAGCTTTTCCACCATAGTAGAGGAGGCATATTCTCTAGCCCTTCCCACAAGATTTTTCTTTTCCAGAGACCTTCTTTTTCTCTGTAATGAACAAGATCCATTTTAAGTTGTGTGCTCTCTAATTTCATGTGATGGCCAATATCATAAATGAATGTTAAACCACCAAGAAAATCTGAAGGTTCTAAGGTACTTCCTTGCATTATAGGATTTAAAATGTCTGCTGCAAGATGGAGAGGACCAACACCACATTTTTTTTCTTTTTCTAAATTGCTCCATAATATGCTTTTCTTCATTTTTTTCCAATAAAGATACAGGAAGTAATTCTAGCAATACTTTTTCTAAGTTGTTTATTTTGTTATACACCAAATGAATCTGAGGTTCATTTGATTCAAAGGATTCTATAAGTTCTACAATCGGAGTAAAGATATCAATCATATTTTCAATACGAATCCAAAAAGTATCATCTAAAAGTTTTTTTTAACTGAGAAGACAATTGAGCTTCTTCACAAATTGCCATAGTTTGCAACGTAAACTTGTTATCTTTTAAGCTTTTAAGACTGTGTAAGTAGCTTCCCCACCTAGTTTTACCAGGCAATTTCAAGGAAATATTTTTCTTGTTTCTTGATCTTGAATCCGGTTAAACAATGCACTTAAACGGTTGCTACGTTTGATAGTTTTCATTATATCAATTACATTTGTAAAAAATTGTTTAACTGACTTGCATCCTGAAATATCAGAACACAATAAGTGTAAAAGATGGGCAAGGCAACCTAATGGAACAACATGCGGATATTTTAAACGCTGCTATCATATTTTTAGCATTGACATCTATAATCACAAATTTTTTTTCAGGATCATGATCTTTCATAACTTTTTCAGTTTGCTCAGCCAAATAACAAGCATCATGCTTGTTTTCCTTTGACATGATAAAATCAACAAATAGAGGTTGTGGTTTTGAAATCACAAAATTTATTATTGACTCATTTCTTATGTTACTCCAACCATCACATTGCATATGGAGGTGTTTTGATTCAGTTAGTTGTCTCTTAACTCCACATTGCATTTCAGAATATTGAGAATCTAAGATGAGACAAGACGAAAACGTGAAGGTAAATTGTAAGAAGGTCGAACTTTCTTAAAAAATTCAATCCACAAAGGATGTTCAACCAATGACAATGGACTTGCACTGATGAAAATGGCCTTAGCCAAATGTTGATTGAGTGTGTCCTAAAACAAAAAAGAAGCATTTGTAGTTTTATTTTTCCAAAATAAAAATATACAAGGCATAGAATTTTTACATTTTTAATCCAGACTTCTATAGCATCTGTAATCTTGTAATTCAGATATTCCAAAACCTTTTATTATTATTTTATTGTTTCTTTTCTTTCATGAAATGATAATAGATGCCACCATTAGCATACAAGAATACATTTCAGAAAACACTATTTTATGCAGCTATATATATTTTCCTTTTTCAAAATTTCGAATTTATGCTTGAAATTGAGTATTAATTACTTAGTTTCTCCTAATTCCTCCTGCCTTGCGTGTTTAACCATTGGTCAGTATGGTAAAGTAATAATATTTTTTTTAATTTATTAATGGCAAGTCCTATTTTAATTATTTAACTGTAAATCTTATTTAAATGTTTTATATTGTTTTATTTTTTAAATTTATATTTATCAGTTTCGTGATTTGTGTTATTTATTCTTCAATAATATAAAATTCCAAGTTAAAAAGAAAAAAATCTTATTGTTTCCCACAACTAACAACAGATGGCGACACCATACAAAATATACATATTTTTGAATTTTGAGATATTTTTAAGTGGAACTCCTTAGTATTATTTATTTATAAATTGCCTTAGTGTTTTGTATTATCATAATAATGCCTGATGTTATTATCATTTACCTAAATGCATTCTAGTTTAAAATTTTCTCCAATTCGCTATTGCCGTGGTTCAAATGATTCCGGATTAAAGATATAGGATTCAGCATATGATATTTTGTCAGGTATATGATATTTAATTACATTATTTAATTGTTTTGAATTGCAATACTGCAAACCAACCGATTTATACTTTAAAAACTTCGGCAGCTAAGGATAAAGTTAAAAAATGGGGGAGACCCTTATATGGATTTACATAAGGGAAGGGGATTTTAGAAGGTATTAACAATATTTATTATACTTATTATTTGTAAGTTAAATTAATTTATCAGGAATTTATGTGTCTATAACTATCTTTTAGAATAAACATTATTTTCAATTAATTTCCTTTTTAAGTCAAATTTACATTTAATTAAAATGTAGTATTTGACTTTTATCCAAAAGGTTCTTTAAATAATAAATGCATATATCCTGTAACGTTATTTTTTATATGGAATGTTTTTTGAAAGCCTATAGAAACTATGAATCTTGAAAGCAGACTGTTTTCATTACAAATAAATTTATAAACTTGTGGCTTTAAGCAATCTATTTTTGCTTTGTTATTCTATATAAAAATAGGATTACATTGAAACTGCCAAAAAATATTTGTCTTATAAAATTGTATAATGGCAAGGGAATGGGTTCCTTGCGGATATGAAGATTTTCCCAAACTGCCCCCCCCCCCCGAACACATACACTCATTCCATGCCACTGCTTATAGCTCTGTATTATTTCAATCACAAAGTGAATTCTTGCTTTTAAATTATATATTTTTCACATCAGTGTTTAACAGTGTTTCTTTATCTACACTTCAAAACAAATTAAACGATTTTTTTTATTAAAAGTAAAAGTATATTAAAATGCAAAGGCTTATTTCAATGAATCTTTTAAATTTTAAAATAAACAATTTATTAATTTATTAAAAATTGTAATATTAAAAATCAGAGACATATACTAGAGAAAAGCTTCAAATAATTTATTTCAATTAATATCAGTTCTAATTTAAGTATTTACTTTTAAAAGAACAAAATTGTATTTATTTTTGTTTATTAATATGTAAATGCACTTACATTTGTTATTTCATCCATCTGATCCAAAAATGCTGTCATAGATATCTGTGACTTCGAAATTTTTTTATTTGTCAAAAAACTAGATGTTCCATCTCCAGCATTTTTTAGAAGGGAAGGTACACTTGTTATCGGTATCGATGAAGTGTTAGAAGATGTACTGGACATTTGACCAGTATTAGGTTCATCTGTATCACTAATTGTTATATTTTCTTCTACATTTGAAGTTGAAGGCATAGTAGAAATAGATTCCTTATGATATTTTTTGCATTTAGAATCACTGTCAAAAACCTTTTTCAAACCTGCAGGACATTTGAAACATTTCTTAATATGATTTTCCATTTTGTTTACATTAGCATGCTTGTAATCCTTATTACAATATTTGCACTGCACACTTTTTCCTTTCACATTAAAAAAAATTCCATGCAAGTCCTTTTTTTCCTCCCATTTTTACTTCTAACTCTTTCAAACGCACACCATAGACATCTAAAAGCAAGTGAAGAACAGTTTATAGAATCAAAATCCAAACCAAAACTAGCATGGTTTTGGTTTGTAAAATCTAGCAAAGTTTTACTTTGTAAAATCTAGTTTAGTTTTGGTTCATACTTATGTAATGATTGGGCGCCATCTATTGCTTCTGGTGGCAATTTCTAATTGAAATTTAAAGGAATTGCAGATTATAAACAAAGCAAGAAAAGAGTGTGTATTACTAAATTTTTAGAAAATGGGAATGATATTTTAAAACTTAAAAGATGATTCATAGAGGTTTATAATTAAGTTGATGATCAAACACATAATATTTGAATAGTGTTTTGTATTGAGGCAAAATATTTTAAATTTTTGGGCAGCTTTTTAATTCAGCAAGAAATAATCACAACTCATAGAATTGGAAATGAAAATATTTATTTAGAAAGTGAATACTTTGAAATTGCAATTCCTTTAAACTACTGTTAATATTTAGAGAAAATCAGTAAATTCCTATTTAATCTTTATACATGTCTGCAATATTAGGAAAAGATAATTAAATTTCTAAAACCAAAATTTTGTAGTTCAGCTGACAATTGTGAATATTTATAGACTGTAAAATAATAAAAATTGTTTAATAAACATAAATCAATAAATTGTTTGTTAAATTATTTATTTAAATGCTTGATTGTGTAATTTATCTTTTTTTTTATTATTAGCAATCTAAATTTCTCTTAAGTATGGATTATTAATATTATTTTCTTAATAAATAGATATGACATGTAATCTGTATAATGCTCTGCAATAAACTGTGCAGATAGGTAGTCTTATATTTTCTTTTTAAAAAATGTAATAGAGCTTCACATTATTTACTTTGAAAATTTCCTACAAATTCAATTCACTTACTTTGCAGCTGAAGCACACTAGCAGTAAAATTAAGCAATTTTGCGATGTAAGTTTCGACTTCTCTTTAATTGTGGCTGAAGCCATACAACTTTCATAATTTGAATATCTCATTCTATGATTTTGGACTTCATAAATATTTAAGTTTCAAATAAAAATAAATTTTACTTTAAATATGCTTTTTCAAGCTGAAATATGAAAATACCCAGTTTTTGGGTATTTACCCGAGGATTGGGTAAATACCCAAAAAATATTTACCTACCCACTGGGTATTTACCCGCCCCACATCACTGCACATATCCCATATTTGTTATTCTTGAATAGCAAATGACGAATCTTATATATTACAGCCATGTAATTTGTTTTGTGAGATAACTTCAATGCATACTATAAGAAGTACCATGCAAAACATAAAATTTCAATTTTTCAAGCAGGACGCTGACATTTGATCCCCCCACACCAAATTAAAAACAATGATCCCACAGCATTAATATTTTAGATTTCTTCCTTTCATCGAACCTTTCATCGAACTTCCATTCCTCGGTCATCGAACTTAGAAAAAAAATTACATGAATCTATTTATAACAGCCTGGTGATGGTTTTATGGAATGACTCTTAAGCACTTACTTTGTAGCATAGATTTTACGTTGGCATAACTCATTCAGTAGGACATTAGTTCATTGATCCGCGGACCGCGGGCTCAATCCCGGAATTCGCTACGTTAGTTTTTCTTATTTTTTGTTTTGTAAATATATTTTTAATCATAATTTAATAAATTGTTAATTATAAATTTTAAGAACTTCAGAAAACTGTTATTTTTTAATGACTTCTAAAATATACTTAATATATTCTTAAAAATGTTTATTAAGAAATACTTGTAATATGTTTTTCATGTCTTCTTTGTCGATGTTATGATATCTAACAACTGCTTCGATTCGTAAATTTAAAGAAGCATCATTTAATATATTGCCCCAATAAGATAAGTAGATATGACGATAGTACTGCTCTATTTTCAATTAAATTAAAAAGCATAATTATATTAAAAAGTAGCATCATAATTAAATTAAAACCTCTTTTTTGCGTATTAAAGATTTTGTATTTTGAAATACGTATATGCTTCGCTTGGAATCATTTTATGTTCATCTTTATCTTCTTTTTGCATTTATTCTTATTTTTGTCACAACTAGAGGGTACCACAAGAGATTTTGGAATTTTTGCTAATCATAAAAGAATCAAGATTTTTAAATTTCTTTAAATGCTGTAAAAAGTTTAATAATGATTAAAGAATCAAAAAGGCTAAAGGAAAATTAGATATTTAAATTGTAATTAATGTCGGATTTAAATTTTTTTAATTAAGAATATTAAATTATAGTAACAAATATAAAATTTCAATTATCTGGTATTTTCATCTTATTCATTTTTTTTATTAGGGCAATACTTAAAGAATATTCCTTCAAATTCACGAATTGACACAATTACTCAATAACGTTTCATCAATGAAATACATTTCAGTTCATTTTGAAACATTAACTGTTTTACATAACGATTTAGTTACAATAAACAAATGAATACGTTAAAATTATAACTGATACAAATGTTTAATTGGAAACGAGTTCAGTAAATTTTAATTACAAATATATTTACCAAAAAAAAAGCGTTTTGGGGTTGCATCCGAGTTCCGCAGGCCTCCGAGCTTAAGCTCTGCCGAATGAGCCACACCAACTTAAGGGCTATATTTCTAAATAAATACTTAAGTTGTATTATAGTATTCCCCCCCCCCTGCTTCTCGAGAACAAAGAAGCGTTGTACAAAATCTGTAGAACCTGAGACTAAGAAGTCTCTACCTTACAACATATATAAAAATAATTAAAATATGTGATTAGAAAAGTTGATTAACTCCTTCTGAGACAGATCCATAAATCTGAAGTACAACTTATAGCGCTTTACTGTCAATATATCGCTTTCAAATTGTCCTATGATACAAGGGGGTGTTTCGCCACAAACTTTAGTAGATAAGGTAAAAGGAATTATGAATGCAAATTTATAAGAATGTAATCATTCTATAAGATCTTACTTTGTGATTGTATGCCGACTAGAGCTTAATCTGTATTTGCTGAATGAAATGATGTGCGAAATAGTTCGTGATTGTTAAATGACGAAATACAGTATTTTTTAGTAAAAGTTAGAAAGTAGCACGATACTCACTTCGGATAAACTTAATGTTAATATTTTTGCTTTGCAGTTTATGGCTGTAGATAATGTACACCCAAAAGGATGGTTGCTTGGTCTTCATACTTCTACGCGTATTCCTTGTCAAAAATGCGAAATATTTTTCTCTGAAAATAATTAATAAAACCAATCAAATTGAGTGCATATAATTATAAATATTTTTCCACAAGATGCTGATCTAAAATGTGGTATATTCTCCCTTTTTTGTAGAAAAAATGTATTAATAGCAATCTGATTTAATATATATGAATTAAATATTTAGAGCACATTATAAAGAATATTTGTTTTAAGAAAAAATTAATCTAAAAACATTATTAGCTAAATTCAGATTTAAAATATTATATATTCTCATGAAAAGAAAAAAATATATAAACAACAATTATTGGATTTAATTCATTTTAATTAAATATTTAAAATACAGAATAATATTTTTGTATTATTAATATACATATACATATACATATACATATATATATATATATAATACTGGATGTTCAACTAACATATATCTATAATAAATTGTATAGTTACGTAAATTATCTATTAATATATAATTTAATGATTAATGTTGAAGATTAACTTCAGTCTAACTTCAAACAATTTGGACATTGCTTAAAATACTATTTCTAAGTGAATAAAATGAATATATTACTTATTTAATTTATTGCCTCTTTTATCTTATATTCAGCTATTGAGTTTAGGTTATTATTGCCATATTAAATGATTTTTTTGTTACATCCTTTTGGGAGTAACTATAGTGTCTGGTATGTTTGTTTTCTTTTCTATCCATTTTAATAATGTTATTATGATTTATTTTTCATGTTTTTCTGCATTTTATTTTGGTTTTAGGTGTGTTGTTAGTCCCAAATTGTATCATTTTACTTTTTTATAGCTATTACGAAGATGAAACCAGACACTTTATTTGTAGTTCGAAAGTACTAATGAGCCGAACGGTTCTGCTTTTGTTCTACAAATTTCGATTATTTTCATTTTATTTTTTCCTATTTCAATGTGTTAATTTTATATTAAATTAATCGCTTATATATTGTTTTACAATTAATGGTTATATACATATACATATATATATATATATTGATAAAATTTAAATTTAATTTCTCTTGAAGAAAAAGAAAATGTATACATAAATATAAAATTGATTTAATACATACAAATTAAAAATTTAAAATACATAAAAAGGTATTTTTGTATTAAGAAAAAAATCTAAATAATTTACGCCGTACATTTAGGCATTTTAATTGACACCGAACACAGTTTAATTAGCTTTCATTTCACGCACTAATAAGACAAGTATGCAGTGGTTTTCTATGATGTTCAAAATACTGTAGACTAACATGGTTGTGGTAATATCTAATTTTTTTACTATAAGGCCAAAGATGGCCGGCCACTTGCGATGTTTGACATTTTGTTAAATTATATGGAAAAATACATGAGGAATTACCCTGAAACTCTAACCCGGTAAGTCTCCATCAACCTGAACCGCGAGTTCAGAGCTTAACTTTCAGTTGAATGTGAATACTAATTTATCGTTAACTAAACCTGCCGAATTCGGAGAAGAGACCGAAACAAAAGTTCAGTTACTCAACCTTAATATGGGAGAGAGGTTATTCGACCGCGCATGTGCAGTCGAAGCAAAGATGGCGACTGTTTTGAATTGAACATTGGTAGATTTTTTTCCAAGAGAGCTGTTTGTAATTTATTAAGTAAACCAAATGTAAATTATAAAAGATGTTATGAAAGAATGTGTTACTTTAAATTTTTGAGGTTTTTTTCAACATTTTACCTCTATAAACGTAAATTATATTAATTTGTAATGTGTCTCCAGGCTTCGTAGGCTTCAGTTTGCCTAGCAATTTTGATATCAGGTAGCGCCATCTATTGAATGCGAATAGAAACAAAGTTCTGATATGAAAAATTTTGGTTGCATAATTTAGATTTTTTTTTTAATAATAAAAAAGAAAAGCAGTTTTTTCCTACATTTCAGTTTCAGCTTTTTTATATTTATTTAAAGCATGCAATCGTAAAAGCAAGAATTTTGTGATCGCAAAATAATAAGCCGTTGAACTATAATGCACTATAATAATTAATTTTCTTACTTGTTTTAAATAATTACTTTTGTTTAGAAGCATTTTTCAGAAGATTTATCTTGAAAATTTTCACATTTAAAAATTTACGCATCAATTACTTTAGTTAAATTAATTAAAACATTACATTTATGTTAGAAAAACATTAGAATGAATATTTGAGAAAATAGATGTATTTTCAATATTTTAATAATCGTTGAAAAATAAATAAATAAACTAGCTCTTTTTTTCTTTTATTCAAATTACTATTGCTAGCCTGGTCAGAAAATCGTTTATTAAATTTAATGATTAAAGAAAAAATATAATTTTTTTTTCATCAAGTAACTTTTATGAAAGAATTTTACTGTAGCGCAAAATCTTGTAAAAATAAAAATCTTATAACTGTATCGGTGTTTCTAATCTTTGAATCTAATTTTGAGAACGAATAAAACCACAAAATCTCAACGGTAATTCGAAATTTATCTATCTAAAAATTAAGTACAAGTATGCATTTCAAATCTTGTTTTTGCTTCGTAATTAAAAACCGGTGATACGTGAGTACAGAACTCATGAACGCAATACGTACGTCATGTGATTCGTTTGGCCAATCAGGTATGTTTATTTCAACCTGAAGTTAACTAACCGGAGGTTGACGGATCTCGGTTCTGAAGTTAACGATGAATTTCAAATATTAACCGACGGTTAGATTTGCTAACCAAAGGTTTCTCAACTGCGAATTGAACAGCGGGTTGAAGGTTGATGAAGACTTCCCCGGTAAGTGTGTAAATATAAAAGAACAAGTCACATATTTCCGTGAGGTGTAGTGGTGTATTTTTGTCGGCCGATTATCTACGCTATGGGATATAGGCCCTATGGGGTGGGTTGCCCTCCGTGGGGGTCTTTCTAAGGGAACCTAACCCGTATTTACGCAAGGTTCGAAGAAAACCACGGAAAACTTCGAACGGTTAGGCCGACGGTCGCGATTGGGTTCGAACCCAGCACCTACCGTCTACCAGTTTGAGGTCAGAACCTCTCGGCCACTGGTGGAGCCCATATTTCCGTGAGGACTTTTCTCGGAAACTTCACAGTTGGCAACAAATTGAAACAGAACGAATATCTTTTGGATAAACCTGTCAAAACTATTGTCGAAAAGAATTCAAACTGTAGAATATGATTCAGTGACTTATTGTAATAAATTGTTCTCATATTTTTGCGGATAGCATATATACTCGTAGAAAAATTAAGGTTCTTATAAAAACAGTCCCTATTTTTTCCAAGTTTTTTTTACTTATAATATACAGAGTTCTAAATATAAAATAATGATCTTTTTTTTTTTTGAAAATACGACAAACATCATTGTACACTGTAATCAGAATTAAAAACTAATAAAAATTGTGTGAAAAATGAGCAGGTTTATTAAATAATTGTTCATTGCGCATGTGCGAAGGCTATCAAAATTTCATTTGCATGTTATGTTAGCTAAATGTACTGAACAACTTTTGTGAAAGTCTCAAAAACATAGCTTGAAAACTCGGAAAATAATCGTCAAGAGAATAAGTTCAAAATCCGTTAGTCCGAAAATAAAAATGATGAGGGGTTATATCCAAATATAGTAGTCTGTGCAATATTGTATATACTATATAGGCATTAATCAAAGAATATATGGATACAGCCCCTCACTTTTTTATTTATTTCGGGAATAACGGATTTTGAACTTATTATCTCGAGGATTATTTTCAGAATTTTCAAGCTATGTTTTTGAGACTTTTACAAAAGTTGCTTTATACATTTTACATTTAGCTAACATAATATGCAAATAAAATTCTGATATCCTTCACGCACGCGCTATGAAAAATTATTTAATAAACGTGCTCATTTTTTACACAATTTTTATTATTTTTTTAATTTTGATTACAGTATATAATGTATAATGTTGTTTGTCATATTTTTGAAAAATAACATAATTTTATATCATTTTATATTAAGCACTCGCAAAAAGCGTGAAAAAATTAGGGACTGTTTTTAGAAAAAACATTAATTTCACTACGAGTTTATATGCTAACCGCATAAAAATTAACACAGTTTATTACAATAAGCCATTTAATCATAATACACATTTTGAACGCTTTTGCTACATTAGTTTAGACAGTGTTATCCAAAAGATATTCGTCCTTTTTAAATTTGTTGAAGGTCCCCTATAGAGCTTTGGGAAAAAATCTTCTAGGAAATGTATGACCTCTACTATGTTTACACACTCAGAGTTTCAGGATAATTCCTCATGTTTTTTTAGATATTTAACAAAATGTCAAAAATTGCAAGTGGCCGGTCACCTTCGGCCATATAGTGTATATACCCTATGTAGTAATATGTACAAATATATTTGTAACGAATACGACCTTCTGCGATATGCAATCAAAGAAAGTAAAAGGTTAACTTATAAACATCACATATTTTTAATTTTTACACTATCATATATAGAGAAAAAATGTACCTTTAAGTGCAATTTGTTTGAAAGCTATATCTCAATTTGTTTTTGAGTTATAATTTTTTTTTTGTAGTTTTCAATATTTTTTTTCTTATCATTGTGGCAATAAAAAGGTCTTTCATAAAAAAAATCAGTAATGAAAACATCATTCTTATGATGATCAAAACATGGCTTACATAATAACAGAGTTATTTTTACATACTCTATGGATTAAACATTAATATTTTAAGACTAATCAGAAAATGAATAATATGCTGGCATAAGTATTCCGATATTCTTCATACATCTCTAGACCGAGAGCAATAACCATTTTCCAAATTATTAAAAAATTGCTTAAGCCATTTTGGGAAAAAATAATGACAAACAGACACGTTCAAATAATTTTTTTTAAACGAACAATATACGTATCACACAGATAATGAAACACTTTCCAATACATTGCCAATACTTCAACAAAAACTTCACAATTTATTTACTAAGGCGAAAGATGGTGTTTAAATGAACAATTTGGAAAGCGAAAGGGCTGGACATTTAAACCAAGAAATGTTACAAACAAACGTGAAAACAGATCTAACAAGTTTACAAAATGGTGTACAAAATGTTCCAAAGTTTAAAAACTATACAATCGTTAAAGTTAATATATTCAATGCTTTGAACTTCATCTGAAAACGCTACCTGTCAGTTATTGCGTTAGCTAATTATAAACAGGAAAGCATGCATTGCCAACATTTATCTAACTAAATTTAGAAAAAAAAAAACATTCAAAATGGTTTAACGAAAGATAACCACGTAGCGTGATCTCATGTTGAAAAGTTTGAGATGTGTATAAATCTTTTATAACTAGTTTTATTCGTCTTATAATATCATATCGTCATATCAAGCCACGTGATTCTTCTTCGTTAAACCATTTTGAATGTTTTTTCAATTTTAGTTAGATAAATGTTGGCAATGCATGCTTTCCTGTTTGTGATTGGTTAAAGCAATAACTGACTGCTAATTTAATGAAATTTTAGATTTCATTATATTTCATTGTAACCCACTTCCCCTGGAGAAGCCCTTACGGAAGGTTTGAGATTTTGTGCTTTTAATGGTCATAAAGTGCAATTTCTCCAAGTTGAAAACTGAATAATGTCTCTCGCCAACAGAACCATAGAAATCCCTCCCAGAGGAAAGTGTCTAAATTTAGCAATTGCAAAACACTCTTTTATCTTATACATGTTAATATTTCCTAAAAAATACAGCATAGCAGTGCAACCTGTTTGATATATTTAGATGTGGTTTAGTGGTTTACACCAAAATCCAAACAGCATCCAACTGAATCTGAAGTTTGATGAAAATCCGTGCACTAGATTCTGATACAGAGCTGTTGCAATATCTTTTAGGAAATTCTCCAATAACGCCACCTGTTGAATGATGCACATGAAAAACTAACCAAAATCAATTTTTATAAAATACTAAATATATCAGAAAATTGATGAAAATCCGTGCATTAAATTCTGATACAAAGCTATCGCAAAACCTTTATGAAAATTCCCCAGTAATGCCACTTGTTCAGTGATGTAAATGAAAAACTAACCAAAATCAAATTTTATGAAGTACTAAATATACCAGAAACTTGATGAAAATCTGTGTATTCGGTCTTGAGATACAGCTATGACAAAATCGTGAAACATTTCACATATCAACACCACTTGTAAGGAGATTTGCACTAAAAATTAAACATCAGGAATCTGCATCAGGGGCTGACTGAGTCTGAAGTTTGATGAAAATTCGCGCATTAGTTCTTGAGATAGAGCTATTGCGATAATCATGAAGAAAAAAGCATAGCAGTATCACCTGTAGAACGATTTGCCACAAAAAATAGTCAGCACCAAATTATATTAAGGGCTAATTAAATCTTTAAAGTAATTGAAAAATACGTTCATTAGTTCTTGAGATATAGCTATTGTGAGAATTGTGAATAAGGCAACATAACATTTGCACCTGTTGAGCAATGTACACTAAAAACTAATTATCTCTAGTTTATATTACGGTAGAACTGAATATAAAATTTTGTAAAATTATGTGCATTAGTTCTGGAGATAGAACGTCCACAAAATATTTGTCACATACAGAGTAACAGAGATAAATTTTCTAAAACCCATCATATCGTGTTCAGGACCTTCTAAAACATATAAATCCACCGAAAATTGAAATTCGAATTTTTTTCCCAATCTTCTTGTAAAAATAGAAGAAAGTAAAACTAAGTCTTAAAATAATTTCTTGATTAATTTGGCACGCGTTGTGAAATTTGATAAATTGTATCCAAGTCACGAAATGAAAACCAGAAATTAAAAATGAAATAAGGAGAGCTGAAAAATTTTACAAACGAGAAGCACGGGAGAATAAATTAATTTTGGAAAAAGAAAAAGAAAAATTTCTGAAATTTTATAATTCAAGATTTCGTGTAAGTTTTAAGAATCATGACTGTGATTATTGAATTGAAGTAAGGCCATATTATCACAGAAACGAATAAAAGGGATATCTGTTCATAGATGCCACAAATATTATAAGCAATCTAAGTATAATGATAAAAAAAAATACTATTTATATACGGAAATCTAAAACAAGAAAAAGAATATTTGAAAGCGAAAGGGAAGAATTACGTAAAAGAAAATATGTTATTTTTAAAAATAGAATGAAAAATAAAATAAAATTTTAATGTGTCTTGTATAGATCTATATTTCTAGTGCACGAGAAAACGTGATAAGCATGAGCTGTCATTACATCCTACAAGTACCGATTATTAAGAGAAAAGACGATTACTGTGTTTAACCTTTTTAATGAAAAAACATCAAAAACTATGGCGATAATTACTAATTAAAATAATACACTTAGTAAAAATCCCCATAAAATGAAAAATAAAGCAGCACTAAAACGAGCTGAAACAATAACAGCTCGTCATCAGCTGGACCAACACGTTTCCATAAGGGGACAATGTCAGCGATAAGCTTAAAGAAAGAGGGTGGAGATTATAAAAAATGCGTCTGGTGGCACTAGCTGAAAGAGCACAGGTGGAAAACAAAAGTGTTGCCAAAATAATAAAAAAAGAGCGAGAAAAATAAAAAATAAAATAAAATAAGTAAATTAATAGCTAATAAACAAAAGGTGGAAAAATATAATAAAATAAAATAAATAAAATAAATTAATATGTATATTTTAAATATGAAAAAAACAAAACAAGAGACGAGGGAAAGAAACTACAAAGCTCGCCCAATTTTTTCTTCATAGCACCAGAGGTATACATAGAAAATCAAGAATTATGTAGGTCCTCTATTACTTCTCAATGTTGGGCTTCCTATCTTTATTTCAATTTTTCCATGGACAGGATTATTTCATACCCTGCCTCTTCTTCACATCTCAATGTTCATGAAATTCATTTTATTTGTTAAAATTCTAATTATCTTGTCAATGATTTGTCAGCATCCCCCTCTTCTCTTCTGCGTGGAAGTTGCTTTTGTAGTTTCTTTCTCTCGTCTCTTGTCCATGCTCATTATATATGTATATATTAAAAAAAATATATATAATAATTTTTATTTATTTATTTAATTTTATTATCATTATTTTTTCCACTTTTTACTTATTACATTATTTATTTATTTACTTATTTTATTTTTTATTTTTCTTGTTGTTTCTTTTATTATTTCGGCATCACTTTTGTTTTCCACCAGAGCTCTTTTAACTAGCACCACCTGTCGCACTCTTTGTAATCGCCACCCTATTTCTTTCAATTTATCTCTGACGTTATCTCCTTACGGACATGTGTTGGTACTGCTGTTGACAAGCTGTTATTGTTTTAGCTCAAAACTAGTCTTGCTTTATTTTCTCTTTTATGGTGATTTTTACAAACTGCATTATTTTAATTATTTAACCTTCCTTCTGTGCTTCCCGCGGTTTCCACGTAAAAACAAAAATGTGGCAAAATTTGCACAACCCATTTTTTTCTCGAGAATGCATTTTCTCCCGTTTAATTAACCCTCCTTGATTATTATTACTAGTTATTTGTACTGTAAATTTTGCTTATATAAGCAAGTCATTTTCCCGATTAAATAAGACAAAATTTTCTGTTTTGAAAAAGCGGTGAAAAAAGATTTAAAATTCTGCAAAAGACGCAAGGCATGTAAGGATTAAATGTGCAAATTTTTAACCTACTTTAATTAAACAGTTGTGCAGTGAGCTGGTTTAATATAGTAGGGTTCGAAATGTCGTTAAATGTGGCTCCAGTTGGATTGACGTGCTAAGTTTGATATTTTTATTTAATTCTATAGGTTTTGACATGCAGATTCCAAATATCTTAGATGCCATTTTTTTAGATGATTTTCAAGATGGCATCCAAGATGGCTGCCATTTATTGACTTCTTTAATATTTGTGGCATATTATTGAACAATATGTCAAACTATATACTTTCACAAGTTCAATAATTCCTTTTAGTGCAGGTAACTCTAGGCATTTGACTAGAGATACTACTCCTTTGAAATTTATTTCGCAACTATTGCTAATAAGTGGAGGAATTTTAGGTCGAGTATTTTTATAGACCTTTCCGCTGGTGCAAATTAAGTTGGATCGTACCATATATGGCTTTACTGTTCCAAGGATCGGTAGTAAGTTCTTACCCTTTGAAACTTTCAATTCTGAAAAAGGTGGTATTTTAACTGAGAAAGGTTGAAAAATTGCTATTTTTCAAGTATGCCAAATTGGTGTACTTTTCAAACAACGACAGATTGGACAATGGAACATTAATTTCTGCAAATTCTTGAAAAGCTGTTATAATATCGCCACCACACTGAAGATTCACATACACTGTTATCTACTTTTGTTTTTAAATGTCTAAAGATTTTCCTCCCTGTCTCCATCAGTATATGAATATAAATCTAAAACCTTTGCTTTCATGAGCAAATATTTCTTGACATCTTTCATTAATATTAATTTTTCTGCGTTTATTGCCTCGAGAAGTAACAAAATTGATTTCACTGTTAACTTGATGACTTGAAACCAAGTAAATCAACAATATGAAAATATCAGTATCTTGCGAAAATATATTGATCTCATAATTATCAAAATGTTTCATGATATCAAATACATGGAAAGATATAATGGTGTCTACTTTTTCATGTGTATGATCACATAATTCTGAATCAAAAACATTTGCGTGGTCACTGTATGTCTTACTGTAAAAAAACAACAAAAATTTTCTTCTCACTGGCAGCAAAAACTTGTAGTAATTTATTCCTGAAATGCTCATTTAATGGTGATTTTGTCTCATTATAGGAAAAAATGTCTTCAATGGTACAAATATCATATTGACACCATTTCTAATTGTATATTTAATAGGTTCTGTCACCTCCAATGTTTCTGATAAGTTTACTCCTTCAAGGAATGCTCAGGGTATTGCTCAAATATGATTCTACCATCAGTGTATCCATTTGTCATTTTCATAATGATCTCGGTAAAAGCATTTGCAAAGTCTTCACAAGTTTTCATGCCAGGTATCTTTTCTACTGATTGTACAATTGTCATTTCATCTATAATACACACTTTTTCTGTTGGAGAAGCAATCGAGTATTCTAATGTTTGAAGTGTGGGAGAACTACATACATACATATGTAGATTATATTGCTCTATTTCCACAATAAATGAACTTTTGTCAGATGGAATATGGTATCTTCCAGAAGAAGATAATTATCTTGAAATACCGAAAACTCGTAGTTTCTAATTGTATCTTTGGGTTTGTAGGTATTTGAGGTCTGGATTCAATAACAACAAGAAAACGAGCAAGAAGTTTCCTAACTTTTCAAATTTTAACCACATTATTACCAATCTTAAATGCAGTCTTCTTGTTACGAGTACAGAATGTCTTTAATTAATTTCTTTTTTTCATTAGATGCTAAAGCGACAATTTAGCGCATTCACTCAGCAGTCTATCTCTTGCAAATTCTTTAAATTCCAATTGGTCTTTTTGGTCACGATTCAGAATATCATCGTATGCAGATGGTGGAACTTTCATAGATGATGCAATATTCATTAGTGTGATATTATCTTGGAAAGGGTTTCCTGCACAATGATTCCGAAAATACTCTCCTTGACGATGGCTGCATTGTTAAAAATTCTTAGTCACAAGGAGGTTTGAAATTGATAGTGTTTCTTGCGCTATTTAGAAATTTCATTTGGACAGTACTTAAAAAAAAAAACTTAAAACAGTGCGTAATACATTTGGTGCATACAAGAAATACCTTTCGAGGGCGCCTTCATTCTGAGTTAAATTAATAACTTAACCAATATTCTTAAGTTCTTTGATATCTTCAAACAAAATTGTAGGTTCAACTTCACAATTGTGCAATTTCTCACGTAGTGAATTGCATTTATTTTTTGCAGAGAAATAATCTTTATAAAATGCGGCAGTGTTTCTAAGAGAAGGTCGTAGCATGCAAAAATGATTGTCATGTGAAACTCTAAGCATCTACTGTATTTCTTCCCTCCAAAAATCGGACGAACTGCTGTAGGAGAGTACAGAGAAATTTCAGTACATATGAGATCAAGGAAACTATCGTCAGTGTATTTTCCTAGTGCATGGAGATATGTAACATAAACATAAAGCTTTTCTACTTCGAACAACCACTTTTGATTACTAGTAATTGAATTTGCAGCGTATACAGAGTAGAGCTAACTTTGACTCATCAAATTTTGCTCGCTTTGCAGGGTATTCTTTCAATTTTTTGACATTGTCTATTCCAGGTTTTTGACATAATTATCCACTTTTCAAGCACACTAAACAATTCCTTGTATATTCACAACACATTCACTCTTATTAGTAAATATCTTCCAGGGAACATATAATTTTAACATATGCATCAAAAGTGAAAACAAACAATATTAGTAATTTTATAGTAAAAATATTAATAATAATAAATAACACAATTTACGCCTTTTTTGATTGTAAATTAGTATTTTTTTTACCTCAAAAACATATAATTTGACATATTGGTCACAATTATTATAGAAGTCAGTAAATGGCTGCCATCTTGAAAATCACCTCAAAAATGTGTAAGAAAAAAATGGCACCTAAGATATTTGGAATCTACATGTCAAAAGCTTCAAAATAAACAAAAAATATCAAACTTAGCACAAAAATCCAGCTGGAAAACATTTCAGACCCTACAAATAGGCTAGAGAATAGATTTCAGGAAAAGTACTAATGTAGTAAGCATATGAAGAAAGTTATGAAATGAACGTTGAAGAACTTTGATTCTACGACATACACAAGTAAAAAGTTTTTATTTTTGTTTTTGTCATTTTAATCTATAAGTGAAGTGTGGCACATAAATTATGAATGCAATTTGAAATAAGAAACTAACTGTCGAAGTCGTCAGTTCAGTAAAATTGATCGAATAGTGTGAGAAAATGAGCAGCGTATATTTTAACCAATACCATAATTTAATGGAGCATAGAGGTTCTTAAGCCTGGGACCATAGATGTTTTCAAATAGATTGTGAAAATTTAAAATCGCCATTCATACTAAAATAGAAAAAAATAATATCTGAAAATTTCAATTTCGAAATTGCTTAATCGCTTAAGAATGGAAATAAAAACTTTAATTATTATTCATTGAATGTTTCAATTTCATATGAAATCCTCCAAAAAGATTTGCTTCGCTGAAGCTTAGGCCAGCCTAACCTTTCAAGGTATATGGGTGATTCTCAAAATAGGGGACAATTTATGTCTTTCGGCATACAAAAAAAATGACAGGTTTTCTGTCATGTTTTTATATTTAGATATGTTTGTCTTAATATTATTCATTATTTGCACTCAAGAATTACTCACTTTTTAGTTAATAACACCTTAAAATAACAGAATAAATGTTCAAAATGTCATTAGCATGGATGTCCACAGCAGCTATGCCTTGTACATGCTAGCTTTTTCAAGAGTTAATATCATGTTTATAAAATAAAACAAATGTTATTCTTTCTTTAAATTAATCAAGGAGAGGATTGATCCAATAAAGTTCTTTTTAAAAATAAAATTATAATATATAAAAAAAGAATTAAAGTTTGTCCTCCATATTCTATTTTCAAAACAAGGTCATACTATAACAGCTGGTTGTTAATCAAAATTTCATTTTCACATATGACAATAGTTTGAAAATATAAAGTTTCTCCATGGCAACAGGTAGCCATTTTATTCCAGCCTGAAAATAGAAGCATGTATTGTATTTTAAGAATAGAAGTTGAATATTAGGGGCGTACATCAATTGTATGTCATTAGAATGGATAATAATTTTCATGTTTATTTTATAATTAAAATTTTTTATTTTACTTATTTGCATAGGACTATTGTGTTTTAAAAAGCCCCAGAAAGGACTATTGCATTGTGATTATATTATGGCTCATAATCTTATTTAAATTAAAATTTGTCATTAGCATGGACAAATATCAGTGTCATTAGCATGGTTTTCCTGTCCATGCTAAAGACTCCTATGTGCATAAATGTAACCATTGCTTATGTTGTATCTTTTATAAAGTTTAATTTTACATATAAATTTAGGTATTACATTTATTATCCCTAAAATATGCATTAAATCTGTCAGAAAATCACTAAGACAGCTTCTTACATTGTTAGTGTCAGAATGTTGCTCATGTAAACAAAGTTTGCTCTTTGGTAATGTTTTTATTCTCCTTATATATATATATGTAAAAATGGAAACCATTTGCTGAAAAGGAAGGCTAATAAATATAGAAAAAAATATTTAAACAGGAAGAAAATAAAAATATCTTAATATATTTATTCCATGCAATTTGTTATGTCATTAGCATGACTCAAAAAATACTAATTATTTTTTTAAGGTAATTTTTAAATATTTAGCTCTGCTGACTACATGTAAAGTATACCTAATACTATATTAACAACACCTATTTTTTTCAGAAATTTTGCTAACAGTAATTTTTTTAAGATTTCACTTTTGAAATTGTCCCCTCTTTTGAGAATCACCCATATATGCATGGCACTCGCATATATAACGAAGAACGAAATACATTTGGAAATAAAATAACTTACGTAACGTATTAATTGGGTATAATTAACAAAAAAAAGTTTTTCAAAAACATGAAGATCGATTGTAAATCAATCAAGAAAAATAAAATCATCAAAACAGGAAAAATTAACAAATGCGTGATCAAGTTGCTGCTAGCATTCAGCAGTGAAATGAAGTCATTAAATCCCATATTTACCGCCTGCTCTCATTGGCTGGTTGCTTCGTTGTCTAAAATTGGTAGCAAGCTGCAAATAGCCTCTAACTTGCCTGTCTCGGTGCCGAAGGTTGGTAGAAAGCTGCAAATATAAAGTGGAATTATTCCACTTGACTAAATGAACTCTGTTGTACTCTTCAAAGAAGTAAAAGAAAAGAAAAAAAGGAGAACATTTTATAAATATCCGGGACAATATAATTTGCTATTTTTTATTTATATTTTGGACCACTTTTTCAAAACAAAAATCTTTTACACACGCTTTGAAATCATTTGTAAGAGCAATATACTACAAAATGTATTTTTTAAAAATAGTGGTGCAAACAGAATATAAAAATATTCACTTGTGATACCCTGAATTGTAATTTAGAGTGTCTAGATACATATACGCACACAAAGTCAGAATCGTGATTACAGTACTTTCTTTATACAATATATTCTAAAAGTAGAAAAGTCTTTATGAATCTCAGAAACTTTACAATTTCAATAGTTATAATCTACTGTTTTATTTAACGAAATGCAACGGAAGCGGAAATGAATATGAATTATTTAAAGTTAAGAGAAATATTTCTAAAAGCAGATTCGATTTTGGAGGTAATTTTAAGATTCCCTTAAAGAAGAAGCATGCAAGCACTTTAAGGTTTTAGACAAAGAGTTTATTCAGAATACTATTTTTAACTTTATCGAAGTAACATTTGGTTCTAAAATGCAATAACTTTTGAACTTCCAAAAGTAAAACTATAGTCGATATACGAAGAATGTTTGACAATCCATTGTTAGATTGTTTAGTAATAGCTTTTATTAAATATGTATATGCTGTAAAAAGTTTGATTTCTTTTTACAGAAGCGTACAGTTATTTGCATAGTTTTTATTGTAGAAATTTATTGTTTTTTTTTTTTTTTATTAAGGGCTTTTTAAGATGCTATGTTTGAAAAAAACTTCTCTTGATTTGTCTTTTGTAAAGACATTCGAACTACGCAGTCAAAATAAAAGAAAAATGTTTTTTAATCTACGAAACAATAGTTTAACACTTGCGAAATTATACAATAGCAGCTTTTATGTTATCCACGATTCCGAGAAACCGTTCTTGAACTGTAGAGACCAAAGATATAGAGAGGGACACCAAATATATTTTTAAGAGTTAAAAAATCATTTATTTTGCTAACAATGATTTTCTTAAATGTTCTCTAGCAGTATTTATGTTGAATTAATAGGTTTTCTTAATTTGAAATATTCGTTTAAGGGCACTATCGATTCTCAATGAAACTTTTTTTACTGGAGAATTAAATATTCACCTGCAAGAGTAACGAAATTATATTTATTTAAAAACTAATATTAATAGTGTTATGATGTTCGTCTAAAACATGTCTTTTGAACGTTAAAAAATTAACATGTGAATGGTTAGAATCTAAAAAAATCTTTATTCTGGGTTCAGAAAACTGATTAATGCTCTAAAAATTACTTGGTAACGTTAACAAAAACAAGAGATAACAAAAGATATCTAGTTTTTATAAATGCTTCTTTAAAATTTAAACAGGGTGTTTCAACATAGCTGTTATGCAGGACGTTTCAAACATATATATGTAAGCATTTAAAGCGAGGAAGTGGGAATCTAAATAAGAAGGTTTGATATAGGGGCTGCCGCGAACATATTTTACAACATTGTAAATATAAAAAGTGCTTTTTAGTGAGGCAGGTGAAAGCGTTTCGCTGGCTTGAATCGTCATTCGTCACACAGGTTTCGGGAATTATGCATTATTACACGATTTTGGAGCCTGACGACATGAATTTTATGTAAATTTTATGTAATTTTTATGTCCATTTTTTCCAAGGAAATGGACTGGCTGTTCAAACTATTTATAGGGAACGATTCCTGCGTAGAATTCCGTCGGATCTCTGAACTTTTGAGCGTCTACATTGGGAGTTGTGGGCGAGTTGGTAATTTTAGGCCTCCAGATGTGATGAGGTCACTGTAAGATATATCTGCACTGTAGGAAGAAGTTTTAGCAGAGTTAGAATAAAAAAATTCATTGAGGCAGCTTTTACAATACAGGATAATTTTTCGACAATCTCGAGAGATTTTGGTCGTGCGTTAGTGTGAGCCATTTCTTTGTTTAGTTTTATGAAATGCATGTCAGTCAGATTTGCACTATTAAAACTATGCATGTTGTTCGAAACCCACAAAGAAATGACGATTCAAAGCCAGCAAAAACTTAGATCTTCTATCCGCCGAAATTTGCAGCACTATTCCCTCCCCTCCCACCTTGCATTTCTGTACCTATATCCCTGCTGTTTCAGATCTTTTTTACCTGCCTCTACATTTCTGACGCATAGATTGAAATACGCTATATACTGGTTTATGAGGCTTTAAAAATAAAGACCTTTTTTTAAAATGATAGATAACTTGATAGAGGTTTTTGTATATTTTTATATATGATTATACATTTTATTTCCATAGCATTATCATTTCGTTTTTTACAGTTTAATGATAAATCATACAATAGATGAATCACGATTTTAATCCATCAGCTTCTTAAAGAATATTTTTAAAGCACTGCAGAAAACATGTAGAATGATTCATTCTTTTCATTCACATAATTACCAAGCTTAAACTGTCAAAATGTAGTTTAACAAGAAACACCATTAACTAAATTAAAATATCCAAAAATTATTCATTTTGTTTCATCATTAATTACTATAATGAATCTCCAGTTCATATTTTACAGTAGATAAGTTTCATCTAATACAATAAATCAAATTCCAACATTTAAACTGTCTTCCAATTTCGATGAAGAGATAATTCGATTCTTTAAAGATCCAAACTTTATGTACTTTTAGTTCTTGAAAATTTACTAAAAGGATTTCGAAAATAAAGTAATGGATTTACTTAAATTAACTAAGCGATAAAATTATCGAACAAATCGATTTTTTCATCTGTTTACAGACATATAGAAGATTAATGTTTTGCGATTTGTGAATTGAAGAGTTAAACAGTTTGCACCGCTGATACAATTATAGTCAAAATAAAAACTTCTAGAAAATATAAATTATAAGACATGAATTTAAAACATTATTAACGTACATCATTTGAAATGTGCAATTAAAACTTAAACTAAGATTATTATTTTTTAAAATACAATTGTTGCATTTTAGAAGTAATTTTTGGTGAAACACATGATGTTTGCGATAAGCTTCTCAAACAAGTACGAGGAGTTACAAGTACGAAGAAATGCACGATTTGACGTACTCGAATCGTGCGTCAAACGAGGCAAATAAGGTGCATTCGTACAATGACTAATTTTATAAATGTTCAACTCTTGATGCTATAGCTGCTGTACTCTTATGCAAAAATGTATGAATACAAAAAAAATTGCGATTATATATATTAAATCCAGTAAAATGGAAATAATATGACACAATTTAAATATGGCGAAACAAGCATGACGATTCTAAGTTATTACCTATCATGCGATTTCACTAAATTAATTATGTAAGATAGAATTTAACGTAACGGAGAAAACTTTTACTGATATCTTTTTAAGTTTTGTTAAGAATTTCATAAAATTTGAAACATCTTGACAAAATTCTGCAACGATAAAGATCCATTAACTTTCAAAGCATACAGCTGGTAGTTTTTGCGCTGTTCAACGCAAATAAACAGACTGACGAACAGACTTTTTTCACCCAAAATTCAAAAATGGAAAAATTACATCTGTTATAATAAATTTACTGATTGAATAATCGTGTTTAAAAATTAATCTAATGTAATTTCGTATGTAGTGATTTTCTGCAGTTCCATATATTGACCTTCGATTTATTCTGTGGAGCTGATCCAGAGTATCAGACCAGATAAAGTGATCGTTGAGGTTAATTGGGTGAAATAGTTCTCCAGCGTTCGTGTCCGGGATTGCTCAGTTGGTAGAGCATTGGCGGCTTCAGTCAATACATCCCTGGCTCGAATCCTGGCCCTGACTTTTTTCACCCAAAATTCAAAAATGGAAAAATTACATCTGTTATAATAAATTTACTGATTGAATAATCGTGTTTAAAAATTAATCTAATGTAATTTCGTATGTAGTGATTTTCTGCAGTTCCATATATTGACCTTCGATTTATTCTGTGGAGCTGATCCAGAGTATCAGACCAGATAAAGTGATCGTTGAGGTTAATTGGGTGAAATAGTTCTCCAGCGTTCGTGTCCGGGATTGCTCAGTTGGTAGAGCATCGGCGGCTTCAGTCAATACATCCCTGGCTCGAATCCTGTCCCGGACTTTTTTCACCCAAAATTCAAAAATGGAAAAATTACATCTGTTATAATAAATTTACTGATTGAATAATCGTGTTTAAAAATTAATCTAATGTAATTTCGTATGTAGTGATTTTCTGCAGTTCCATATATTGACCTTCGATTTATTCTGTGGAGCTGATCCAGAGTATCAGACCAGATAAAGTGATCGTTGAGGTTAATTGGGTGAAATAGTTCTCCAGCGTTCGTGTCCGGGATTGCTCAGTTGGTAGAGCATTGGCGGCTTCAGTCAATACATCCCTGGCTCGAATCCTGTCCCGGACTTTTTTCACCCAAAATTCAAAAATGGAAAAATTACATCTGTTATAATAAATTTACTGATTGAATAATCGTGTTTAAAAATTAATCTAATGTAATTTCGTATGTAGTGATTTTCTGCAGTTCCATATATTGACCTTCGATTTATTCTGTGGAGCTGATCCAGAGTATCAGACCAGATAAAGTGATCGTTGAGGTTAATTGGGTGAAATAGTTCCCCAGCGTTCGTGTCCGGGATTGCTCAGTTGGTAGAGCATTGGCGGCTTCAGTCAATACATCCCTGGCTCGAATCCTGGCCCTGACTTTTTTCACCCAAAATTCAAAAATGGAAAAATTACATCTGTTATAATAAATTTACTGATTGAATAATCGTGTTTAAAAATTAATCTAATGTAATTTCGTATGTAGTGATTTTCTGCAGTTCCATATATTGACCTTCGATTTATTCTGTGGAGCTGATCCAGAGTATCAGACCAGATAAAGTGATCGTTGAGGTTAATTGGGTGAAATAGTTCTCCAGCGTTCGTGTCCGGGATTGCTCAGTTGGTAGAGCATTGGCGGCTTCAGTCAATACATCCCTGGCTCGAATCCTGTCCCGGACTTTTTTCACCCAAAATTCAAAAATGGAAAAATTACATCTGTTATAATAAATTTACTGATTGAATAATCGTGTTTAAAAATTAATCTAATGTAATTTCGTATGTAGTGATTTTCTGCAGTTCCATATATTGACCTTCGATTTATTCTGTGGAGCTGATCCAGAGTATCAGACCAGATAAAGTGATCGTTGAGGTTAATTGGGTGAAATAGTTCTCCAGCGTTCGTGTCCGGGATTGCTCAGTTGGTAGAGCATTGGCGGCTTCAGTCAATACATCCCTGGCTCGAATCCTGTCCCGGACTTTTTTCACCCAAAATTCAAAAATGGAAAAATTACATCTGTTATAATAAATTTACTGATTGAATAATCGTGTTTAAAAATTAATCTAATGTAATTTCGTATGTAGTGATTTTCTGCAGTTCCATATATTGACCTTCGATTTATTCTGTGGAGCTGATCCAGAGTATCAGACCAGATAAAGTGATCGTTGAGGTTAATTGGGTGAAATAGTTCTCCAGCGTTCGTGTCCGGGATTGCTCAGTTGGTAGAGCATTGGCGGCTTCAGTCAATACATCCCTGGCTCGAATCCTGTCCCGGACTTTTTTCACCCAAAATTCAAAAATGGAAAAATTACATCTGTTATAATAAATTTACTGATTGAATAATCGTGTTTAAAAATTAATCTAATGTAATTTCGTATGTAGTGATTTTCTGCAGTTCCATATATTGACCTTCGATTTATTCTGTGGAGCTGATCCAGAGTATCAGACCAGATAAAGTGATCGTTGAGGTTAATTGGGTGAAATAGTTCTCCAGCGTTCGTGTCCGGGATTGCTCAGTTGGTAGAGCATTGGCGGCTTCAGTCAATACATCCCTGGCTCGAATCCTGTCCCGGACTTTTTTCACCCAAAATTCAAAAATGGAAAAATTACATCTGTTATAATAAATTTACTGATTGAATAATCGTGTTTAAAAATTAATCTAATGTAATTTCGTATGTAGTGATTTTCTGCAGTTCCATATATTGACCTTCGATTTATTCTGTGGAGCTGATCCAGAGTATCAGACCAGATAAAGTGATCGTTGAGGTTAATTGGGTGAAATAGTTCTCCAGCGTTCGTGTCCGGGATTGCTCAGTTGGTAGAGCATTGGCGGCTTCAGTCAATACATCCCTGGCTCGAATCCTGGCCCTGACTTTTTTCACCCAAAATTCAAAAATGGAAAAATTACATCTGTTATAATAAATTTACTGATTGAATAATCGTGTTTAAAAATTAATCTAATGTAATTTCGTATGTAGTGATTTTCTGCAGTTCCATATATTGACCTTCGATTTATTCTGTGGAGCTGATCCAGAGTATCAGACCAGATAAAGTGATCGTTGAGGTTAATTGGGTGAAATAGTTCTCCAGCGTTCGTGTCCGGGATTGCTCAGTTGGTAGAGCATTGGCGGCTTCAGTCAATACATCCCTGGCTCGAATCCTGTCCCGGACTTTTTTCACCCAAAATTCAAAAATGGAAAAATTACATCTGTTATAATAAATTTACTGATTGAATAATCGTGTTTAAAAATTAATCTAATGTAATTTCGTATGTAGTGATTTTCTGCAGTTCCATATATTGACCTTCGATTTATTCTGTGGAGCTGATCCAGAGTATCAGACCAGATAAAGTGATCGTTGAGGTTAATTGGGTGAAATAGTTCTCCAGCGTTCGTGTCCGGGATTGCTCAGTTGGTAGAGCATTGGCGGCTTCAGTCAATACATCCCTGGCTCGAATCCTGGCCCTGACTTTTTTCACCCAAAATTCAAAAATGGAAAAATTACATCTGTTATAATAAATTTACTGATTGAATAATCGTGTTTAAAAATTAATCTAATGTAATTTCGTATGTAGTGATTTTCTGCAGTTCCATATATTGACCTTCGATTTATTCTGTGGAGCTGATCCAGAGTATCAGACCAGATAAAGTGATCGTTGAGGTTAATTGGGTGAAATAGTTCTCCAGCGTTCGTGTCCGGGATTGCTCAGTTGGTAGAGCATTGGCGGCTTCAGTCAATACATCCCTGGCTCGAATCCTGTCCCGGACTTTTTTCACCCAAAATTCAAAAATGGAAAAATTACATCTGTTATAATAAATTTACTGATTGAATAATCGTGTTTAAAAATTAATCTAATGTAATTTCGTATGTAGTGATTTTCTGCAGTTCCATATATTGACCTTCGATTTATTCTGTGGAGCTGATCCAGAGTATCAGACCAGATAAAGTGATCGTTGAGGTTAATTGGGTGAAATAGTTCTCCAGCGTTCGTGTCCGGGATTGCTCAGTTGGTAGAGCATTGGCGGCTTCAGTCAATACATCCCTGGCTCGAATCCTGGCCCTGACTTTTTTCACCCAAAATTCAAAAATGGAAAAATTACATCTGTTATAATAAATTTACTGATTGAATAATCGTGTTTAAAAATTAATCTAATGTAATTTCGTATGTAGTGATTTTCTGCAGTTCCATATATTGACCTTCGATTTATTCTGTGGAGCTGATCCAGAGTATCAGACCAGATAAAGTGATCGTTGAGGTTAATTGGGTGAAATAGTTCTCCAGCGTTCGTGTCCGGGATTGCTCAGTTGGTAGAGCATTGGCGGCTTCAGTCAATACATCCCTGGCTCGAATCCTGGCCCTGACTTTTTTCACCCAAAATTCAAAAATGGAAAAATTACATCTGTTATAATAAATTTACTGATTGAATAATCGTGTTTAAAAATTAATCTAATGTAATTTCGTATGTAGTGATTTTCTGCAGTTCCATATATTGACCTTCGATTTATTCTGTGGAGCTGATCCAGAGTATCAGACCAGATAAAGTGATCGTTGAGGTTAATTGGGTGAAATAGTTCTCCAGCGTTCGTGTCCGGGATTGCTCAGTTGGTAGAGCATTGGCGGCTTCAGTCAATACATCCCTGGCTCGAATCCTGTCCCGGACTTTTTTCAACCAAAATTCAAAAATGGAAAAATTACATCTGTTATAATAAATTTACTGATTGAATAATCGTGTTTAAAAATTAATCTAATGTAATTTCGTATGTAGTGATTTTCTGCAGTTCCATATATTGACCTTCGATTTATTCTGTGGAGCTGATCCAGAGTATCAGACCAGATAAAGTGATCGTTGAGGTTAATTGGGTGAAATAGTTCTCCAGCGTTCGTGTCCGGGGTTGCTCAGTTGGTAGAGCATTGGCGGCTTCAGTCAATACATCCCTGGCTCGAATCCTGGCCCTGACTTTTTTCACCCAAAATTCAAAAATGGAAAAATTACATCTGTTATAATAAATTTACTGATTGAATAATCGTGTTTAAAAATTAATCTAATGTAATTTCGTATGTAGTGATTTTCTGCAGTTCCATATATTGACCTTCGATTTATTCTGTGGAGCTGATCCAGAGTATCAGACCAGATAAAGTGATCGTTGAGGTTAATTGGGTGAAATAGTTCTCCAGCGTTCGTGTCCGGGATTGCTCAGTTGGTAGAGCATTGGCGGCTTCAGTCAATACATCCCTGGCTCGAATCCTGGCCCTGACTTTTTTCACCCAAAATTCAAAAATGGAAAAATTACATCTGTTATAATAAATTTACTGATTGAATAATCGTGTTTAAAAATTAATCTAATGTAATTTCGTATGTAGTGATTTTCTGCAGTTCCATATATTGACCTTCGATTTATTCTGTGGAGCTGATCCAGAGTATCAGACCAGATAAAGTGATCGTTGAGGTTAATTGGGTGAAATAGTTCTCCAGCGTTCGTGTCCGGGATTGCTCAGTTGGTAGAGCATTGGCGGCTTCAGTCAATACATCCCTGGCTCGAATCCTGTCCCGGACTTTTTTCACCCAAAATTCAAAAATGGAAAAATTACATCTGTTATAATAAATTTACTGATTGAATAATCGTGTTTAAAAATTAATCTAATGTAATTTCGTATGTAGTGATTTTCTGCAGTTCCATATATTGACCTTCGATTTATTCTGTGGAGCTGATCCAGAGTATCAGACCAGATAAAGTGATCGTTGAGGTTAATTGGGTGAAATAGTTCTCCAGCGTTCGTGTCCGGGATTGCTCAGTTGGTAGAGCATTGGCGGCTTCAGTCAATACATCCCTGGCTCGAATCCTGGCCCTGACTTTTTTCACCCAAAATTCAAAAATGGAAAAATTACATCTGTTATAATAAATTTACTGATTGAATAATCGTGTTTAAAAATTAATCTAATGTAATTTCGTATGTAGTGATTTTCTGCAGTTCCATATATTGATCTTCGATTTATTCTGTGGAGCTGATCCAGAGTATCAGACCAGATAAAGTGATCGTTGAGGTTAATTGGGTGAAATAGTTCTCCAGCGTTCGTGTCCGGGATTGCTCAGTTGGTAGAGCATCGGCGGCTTCAGTCAATACATCCCTGGCTCGAATCCTGTCCCGGACTTTTTTCACCCAAAATTCAAAAATGGAAAAATTACATCTGTTATAATAAATTTACTGATTGAATAATCGTGTTTAAAAATTAATCTAATGTAATTTCGTATGTAGTGATTTTCTGCAGTTACATATATTGACCTTCGATTTATTCTGTGGAGCTGATCCAGAGTATCAGACCAGATAAAGTGATCGTTGAGGTTAATTGGGTGAAATAGTTCTCCAGCGTTCGTGTCCGGGATTGCTCAGTTGGTAGAGCATTGGCGGCTTCAGTCAATACATCCCTGGCTCGAATCCTGTCCCGGACTTTTTTCACCCAAAATTCAAAAATGGAAAAATTACATCTGTTATAATAAATTTACTGATTGAATAATCGTGTTTAAAAATTAATCTAATGTAATTTCGTATGTAGTGATTTTCTGCAGTTCCATATATTGACCTTCGATTTATTCTGTGGAGCTGATCCAGAGTATCAGACCAGATAAAGTGATCGTTGAGGTTAATTGGGTGAAATAGTTCCCCAGCGTTCGTGTCCGGGATTGCTCAGTTGGTAGAGCATTGGCGGCTTCAGTCAATACATCCCTGGCTCGAATCCTGGCCCTGACTTTTTTCACCCAAAATTCAAAAATGGAAAAATTACATCTGTTATAATAAATTTACTGATTGAATAATCGTGTTTAAAAATTAATCTAATGTAATTTCGTATGTAGTGATTTTCTGCAGTTCCATATATTGACCTTCGATTTATTCTGTGGAGCTGATCCAGAGTATCAGACCAGATAAAGTGATCGTTGAGGTTAATTGGGTGAAATAGTTCTCCAGCGTTCGTGTCCGGGATTGCTCAGTTGGTAGAGCATCGGCGGCTTCAGTCAATACATCCCTGGCTCGAATCCTGTCCCGGACTTTTTTCACCCAAAATTCAAAAATGGAAAAATTACATCTGTTATAATAAATTTACTGATTGAATAATCGTGTTTAAAAATTAATCTAATGTAATTTCGTATGTAGTGATTTTCTGCAGTTCCATATATTGACCTTCGATTTATTCTGTGGAGCTGATCCAGAGTATCAGACCAGATAAAGTGATCGTTGAGGTTAATTGGGTGAAATAGTTCTCCAGCGTTCGTGTCCGGGATTGCTCAGTTGGTAGAGCATTGGCGGCTTCAGTCAATACATCCCTGGCTCGAATCCTGGCCCTGACTTTTTTCACCCAAAATTCAAAAATGGAAAAATTACATCTGTTATAATAAATTTACTGATTGAATAATCGTGTTTAAAAATTAATCTAATGTAATTTCGTATGTAGTGATTTTCTGCAGTTCCATATATTGACCTTCGATTTATTCTGTGGAGCTGATCCAGAGTATCAGACCAGATAAAGTGATCGTTGAGGTTAATTGGGTGAAATAGTTCTCCAGCGTTCGTGTCCGGGATTGCTCAGTTGGTAGAGCATTGGCGGCTTCAGTCAATACATCCCTGGCTCGAATCCTGTCCCGGACTTTTTTCACCCAAAATTCAAAAATGGAAAAATTACATCTGTTATAATAAATTTACTGATTGAATAATCGTGTTTAAAAATTAATCTAATGTAATTTCGTATGTAGTGATTTTCTGCAGTTCCATATATTGACCTTCGATTTATTCTGTGGAGCTGATCCAGAGTATCAGACCAGATAAAGTGATCGTTGAGGTTAATTGGGTGAAATAGTTCTCCAGCGTTCGTGTCCGGGATTGCTCAGTTGGTAGAGCATTGGCGGCTTCAGTCAATACATCCCTGGCTCGAATCCTGGCCCTGACTTTTTTCACCCAAAATTCAAAAATGGAAAAATTACATCTGTTATAATAAATTTACTGATTGAATAATCGTGTTTAAAAATTAATCTAATGTAATTTCGTATGTAGTGATTTTCTGCAGTTCCATATATTGACCTTCGATTTATTCTGTGGAGCTGATCCAGAGTATCAGACCAGATAAAGTGATCGTTGAGGTTAATTGGGTGAAATAGTTCTCCAGCGTTCGTGTCCGGGATTGCTCAGTTGGTAGAGCATTGGCGGCTTCAGTCAATACATCCCTGGCTCGAATCCTGGCCCTGACTTTTTTCACCCAAAATTCAAAAATGGAAAAATTACATCTGTTATAATAAATTTACTGATTGAATAATCGTGTTTAAAAATTAATCTAATGTAATTTCGTATGTAGTGATTTTCTGCAGTTCCATATATTGACCTTCGATTTATTCTGTGGAGCTGATCCAGAGTATCAGACCAGATAAAGTGATCGTTGAGGTTAATTGGGTGAAATAGTTCTCCAGCGTTCGTGTCCGGGATTGCTCAGTTGGTAGAGCATTGGCGGCTTCAGTCAATACATCCCTGGCTCGAATCCTGTCCCGGACTTTTTTCAACCAAAATTCAAAAATGGAAAAATTACATCTGTTATAATAAATTTACTGATTGAATAATCGTGTTTAAAAATTAATCTAATGTAATTTCGTATGTAGTGATTTTCTGCAGTTCCATATATTGACCTTCGATTTATTCTGTGGAGCTGATCCAGAGTATCAGACCAGATAAAGTGATCGTTGAGGTTAATTGGGTGAAATAGTTCTCCAGCGTTCGTGTCCGGGGTTGCTCAGTTGGTAGAGCATTGGCGGCTTCAGTCAATACATCCCTGGCTCGAATCCTGGCCCTGACTTTTTTCACCCAAAATTCAAAAATGGAAAAATTACATCTGTTATAATAAATTTACTGATTGAATAATCGTGTTTAAAAATTAATCTAATGTAATTTCGTATGTAGTGATTTTCTGCAGTTCCATATATTGACCTTCGATTTATTCTGTGGAGCTGATCCAGAGTATCAGACCAGATAAAGTGATCGTTGAGGTTAATTGGGTGAAATAGTTCTCCAGCGTTCGTGTCCGGGATTGCTCAGTTGGTAGAGCATTGGCGGCTTCAGTCAATACATCCCTGGCTCGAATCCTGTCCCGGACTTTTTTCACCCAAAATTCAAAAATGGAAAAATTACATCTGTTATAATAAATTTACTGATTGAATAATCGTGTTTAAAAATTAATCTAATGTAATTTCGTATGTAGTGATTTTCTGCAGTTCCATATATTGACCTTCGATTTATTCTGTGGAGCTGATCCAGAGTATCAGACCAGATAAAGTGATCGTTGAGGTTAATTGGGTGAAATAGTTCTCCAGCGTTCGTGTCCGGGATTGCTCAGTTGGTAGAGCATTGGCGGCTTCAGTCAATACATCCCTGGCTCGAATCCTGGCCCTGACTTTTTTCACCCAAAATTCAAAAATGGAAAAATTACATCTGTTATAATAAATTTACTGATTGAATAATCGTGTTTAAAAATTAATCTAATGTAATTTCGTATGTAGTGATTTTCTGCAGTTCCATATATTGACCTTCGATTTATTCTGTGGAGCTGATCCAGAGTATCAGACCAGATAAAGTGATCGTTGAGGTTAATTGGGTGAAATAGTTCTCCAGCGTTCGTGTCCGGGATTGCTCAGTTGGTAGAGCATTGGCGGCTTCAGTCAATACATCCCTGGCTCGAATCCTGGCCCTGACTTTTTTCACCCAAAATTCAAAAATGGAAAAATTACATCTGTTATAATAAATTTACTGATTGAATAATCGTGTTTAAAAATTAATCTAATGTAATTTCGTATGTAGTGATTTTCTGCAGTTCCATATATTGACCTTCGATTTATTCTGTGGAGCTGATCCAGAGTATCAGACCAGATAAAGTGATCGTTGAGGTTAATTGGGTGAAATAGTTCTCCAGCGTTCGTGTCCGGGATTGCTCAGTTGGTAGAGCATTGGCGGCTTCAGTCAATACATCCCTGGCTCGAATCCTGTCCCGGACTTTTTTCAACCAAAATTCAAAAATGGAAAAATTACATCTGTTATAATAAATTTACTGATTGAATAATCGTGTTTAAAAATTAATCTAATGTAATTTCGTATGTAGTGATTTTCTGCAGTTCCATATATTGACCTTCGATTTATTCTGTGGAGCTGATCCAGAGTATCAGACCAGATAAAGTGATCGTTGAGGTTAATTGGGTGAAATAGTTCTCCAGCGTTCGTGTCCGGGGTTGCTCAGTTGGTAGAGCATTGGCGGCTTCAGTCAATACATCCCTGGCTCGAATCCTGGCCCTGACTTTTTTCACCCAAAATTCAAAAATGGAAAAATTACATCTGTTATAATAAATTTACTGATTGAATAATCGTGTTTAAAAATTAATCTAATGTAATTTCGTATGTAGTGATTTTCTGCAGTTCCATATATTGACCTTCGATTTATTCTGTGGAGCTGATCCAGAGTATCAGACCAGATAAAGTGATCGTTGAGGTTAATTGGGTGAAATAGTTCTCCAGCGTTCGTGTCCGGGATTGCTCAGTTGGTAGAGCATTGGCGGCTTCAGTCAATACATCCCTGGCTCGAATCCTGGCCCTGACTTTTTTCACCCAAAATTCAAAAATGGAAAAATTACATCTGTTATAATAAATTTACTGATTGAATAATCGTGTTTAAAAATTAATCTAATGTAATTTCGTATGTAGTGATTTTCTGCAGTTCCATATATTGACCTTCGATTTATTCTGTGGAGCTGATCCAGAGTATCAGACCAGATAAAGTGATCGTTGAGGTTAATTGGGTGAAATAGTTCTCCAGCGTTCGTGTCCGGGATTGCTCAGTTGGTAGAGCATTGGCGGCTTCAGTCAATACATCCCTGGCTCGAATCCTGTCCCGGACTTTTTTCACCCAAAATTCAAAAATGGAAAAATTACATCTGTTATAATAAATTTACTGATTGAATAATCGTGTTTAAAAATTAATCTAATGTAATTTCGTATGTAGTGATTTTCTGCAGTTCCATATATTGACCTTCGATTTATTCTGTGGAGCTGATCCAGAGTATCAGACCAGATAAAGTGATCGTTGAGGTTAATTGGGTGAAATAGTTCTCCAGCGTTCGTGTCCGGGATTGCTCAGTTGGTAGAGCATTGGCGGCTTCAGTCAATACATCCCTGGCTCGAATCCTGGCCCTGACTTTTTTCACCCAAAATTCAAAAATGGAAAAATTACATCTGTTATAATAAATTTACTGATTGAATAATCGTGTTTAAAAATTAATCTAATGTAATTTCGTATGTAGTGATTTTCTGCAGTTCCATATATTGATCTTCGATTTATTCTGTGGAGCTGATCCAGAGTATCAGACCAGATAAAGTGATCGTTGAGGTTAATTGGGTGAAATAGTTCTCCAGCGTTCGTGTCCGGGATTGCTCAGTTGGTAGAGCATCGGCGGCTTCAGTCAATACATCCCTGGCTCGAATCCTGTCCCGGACTTTTTTCACCCAAAATTCAAAAATGGAAAAATTACATCTGTTATAATAAATTTACTGATTGAATAATCGTGTTTAAAAATTAATCTAATGTAATTTCGTATGTAGTGATTTTCTGCAGTTACATATATTGACCTTCGATTTATTCTGTGGAGCTGATCCAGAGTATCAGACCAGATAAAGTGATCGTTGAGGTTAATTGGGTGAAATAGTTCTCCAGCGTTCGTGTCCGGGATTGCTCAGTTGGTAGAGCATTGGCGGCTTCAGTCAATACATCCCTGGCTCGAATCCTGTCCCGGACTTTTTTCACCCAAAATTCAAAAATGGAAAAATTACATCTGTTATAATAAATTTACTGATTGAATAATCGTGTTTAAAAATTAATCTAATGTAATTTCGTATGTAGTGATTTTCTGCAGTTCCATATATTGACCTTCGATTTATTCTGTGGAGCTGATCCAGAGTATCAGACCAGATAAAGTGATCGTTGAGGTTAATTGGGTGAAATAGTTCCCCAGCGTTCGTGTCCGGGATTGCTCAGTTGGTAGAGCATTGGCGGCTTCAGTCAATACATCCCTGGCTCGAATCCTGGCCCTGACTTTTTTCACCCAAAATTCAAAAATGGAAAAATTACATCTGTTATAATAAATTTACTGATTGAATAATCGTGTTTAAAAATTAATCTAATGTAATTTCGTATGTAGTGATTTTCTGCAGTTCCATATATTGACCTTCGATTTATTCTGTGGAGCTGATCCAGAGTATCAGACCAGATAAAGTGATCGTTGAGGTTAATTGGGTGAAATAGTTCTCCAGCGTTCGTGTCCGGGATTGCTCAGTTGGTAGAGCATTGGCGGCTTCAGTCAATACATCCCTGGCTCGAATCCTGTCCCGGACTTTTTTCACCCAAAATTCAAAAATGGAAAAATTACATCTGTTATAATAAATTTACTGATTGAATAATCGTGTTTAAAAATTAATCTAATGTAATTTCGTATGTAGTGATTTTCTGCAGTTCCATATATTGACCTTCGATTTATTCTGTGGAGCTGATCCAGAGTATCAGACCAGATAAAGTGATCGTTGAGGTTAATTGGGTGAAATAGTTCTCCAGCGTTCGTGTCCGGGATTGCTCAGTTGGTAGAGCATTGGCGGCTTCAGTCAATACATCCCTGGCTCGAATCCTGTCCCGGACTTTTTTCACCCAAAATTCAAAAATGGAAAAATTACATCTGTTATAATAAATTTACTGATTGAATAATCGTGTTTAAAAATTAATCTAATGTAATTTCGTATGTAGTGATTTTCTGCAGTTCCATATATTGACCTTCGATTTATTCTGTGGAGCTGATCCAGAGTATCAGACCAGATAAAGTGATCGTTGAGGTTAATTGGGTGAAATAGTTCTCCAGCGTTCGTGTCCGGGATTGCTCAGTTGGTAGAGCATTGGCGGCTTCAGTCAATACATCCCTGGCTCGAATCCTGGCCCTGACTATTTTCACCCAAAATTCAAAAATGGAAAAATTACATCTTTTATAATAAATTTACTGATTGAATAATCGTGTTTAAAAATTAATCTAATGTAATTTCGTATGTAGTGATTTTCTGCAGTTCCATATATTGACCTTCGATTTATTCTGTGGAGCTGATCCAGAGTATCAGACCAGATAAAGTGATCGTTGAGGTTAATTGGGTGAAATAGTTCTCCAGCGTTCGTGTCCGGGATTGCTCAGTTGGTAGAGCATTGGCGGCTTCAGTCAATACATCCCTGGCTCGAATCCTGGCCCTGACTTTTTTCACCCAAAATTCAAAAATGGAAAAATTACATCTGTTATAATAAATTTACTGATTGAATAATCGTGTTTAAAAATTAATCTAATGTAATTTCGTATGTAGTGATTTTCTGCAGTTCCATATATTGACCTTCGATTTATTCTGTGGAGCTGATCCAGAGTATCAGACCAGATAAAGTGATCGTTGAGGTTAATTGGGTGAAATAGTTCTCCAGCGTTCGTGTCCGGGATTGCTCAGTTGGTAGAGCATCGGCGGCTTCAGTCAATACATCCCTGGCTCGAATCCTGTCCCGGACTTTTTTCACCCAAAATTCAAAAATGGAAAAATTACATCTGTTATAATAAATTTACTGATTGAATAATCGTGTTTAAAAATTAATCTAATGTAATTTCGTATGTAGTGATTTTCTGCAGTTCCATATATTGACCTTCGATTTATTCTGTGGAGCTGATCCAGAGTATCAGACCAGATAAAGTGATTGTTGAGGTTAATTGGGTGAAATAGTTCTCCAGCGTTCGTGTCCGGGATTGCTCAGTTGGTAGAGCATCGGCGGCTTCAGTCAATACATCCCTGGCTCGAATCCTGTCCCGGACTTTTTTCACCCAAAATTCAAAAATGGAAAAATTACATCTGTTATAATAAATTTACTGATTGAATAATCGTGTTTAAAAATTAATCTAATGTAATTTCGTATGTAGTGATTTTCTGCAGTTACATATATTGACCTTCGATTTATTCTGTGGAGCTGATCCAGAGTATCAGACCAGATAAAGTGATCGTTGAGGTTAATTGGGTGAAATAGTTCTCCAGCGTTCGTGTCCGGGATTGCTCAGTTGGTAGAGCATTGGCGGCTTCAGTCAATACATCCCTGGCTCGAATCCTGTCCCGGACTTTTTTCACCCAAAATTCAAAAATGGAAAAATTACATCTGTTATAATAAATTTACTGATTGAATAATCGTGTTTAAAAATTAATCTAATGTAATTTCGTATGTAGTGATTTTCTGCAGTTCCATATATTGACCTTCGATTTATTCTGTGGAGCTGATCCAGAGTATCAGACCAGATAAAGTGATCGTTGAGGTTAATTGGGTGAAATAGTTCCCCAGCGTTCGTGTCCGGGATTGCTCAGTTGGTAGAGCATTGGCGGCTTCAGTCAATACATCCCTGGCTCGAATCCTGGCCCTGACTTTTTTCACCCAAAATTCAAAAATGGAAAAATTACATCTGTTATAATAAATTTACTGATTGAATAATCGTGTTTAAAAATTAATCTAATGTAATTTCGTATGTAGTGATTTTCTGCAGTTCCATATATTGACCTTCGATTTATTCTGTGGAGCTGATCCAGAGTATCAGACCAGATAAAGTGATCGTTGAGGTTAATTGGGTGAAATAGTTCTCCAGCGTTCGTGTCCGGGATTGCTCAGTTGGTAGAGCATTGGCGGCTTCAGTCAATACATCCCTGGCTCGAATCCTGTCCCGGACTTTTTTCACCCAAAATTCAAAAATGGAAAAATTACATCTGTTATAATAAATTTACTGATTGAATAATCGTGTTTAAAAATTAATCTAATGTAATTTCGTATGTAGTGATTTTCTGCAGTTCCATATATTGATCTTCGATTTATTCTGTGGAGCTGATCCAGAGTATCAGACCAGATAAAGTGATCGTTGAGGTTAATTGGGTGAAATAGTTCTCCAGCGTTCGTGTCCGGGATTGCTCAGTTGGTAGAGCATTGGCGGCTTCAGTCAATACATCCCTGGCTCGAATCCTGTCCCGGACTTTTTTCACCCAAAATTCAAAAATGGAAAAATTACATCTGTTATAATAAATTTACTGATTGAATAATCGTGTTTAAAAATTAATCTAATGTAATTTCGTATGTAGTGATTTTCTGCAGTTCCATATATTGACCTTCGATTTATTCTGTGGAGCTGATCCAGAGTATCAGACCAGATAAAGTGATCGTTGAGGTTAATTGGGTGAAATAGTTCTCCAGCGTTCGTGTCCGGGATTGCTCAGTTGGTAGAGCATTGGCGGCTTCAGTCAATACATCCCTGGCTCGAATCCTGGCCCTGACTATTTTCACCCAAAATTCAAAAATGGAAAAATTACATCTTTTATAATAAATTTACTGATTGAATAATCGTGTTTAAAAATTAATCTAATGTAATTTCGTATGTAGTGATTTTCTGCAGTTCCATATATTGACCTTCGATTTATTCTGTGGAGCTGATCCAGAGTATCAGACCAGATAAAGTGATCGTTGAGGTTAATTGGGTGAAATAGTTCTCCAGCGTTCGTGTCCGGGATTGCTCAGTTGGTAGAGCATTGGCGGCTTCAGTCAATACATCCCTGGCTCGAATCCTGGCCCTGACTTTTTTCACCCAAAATTCAAAAATGGAAAAATTACATCTGTTATAATAAATTTACTGATTGAATAATCGTGTTTAAAAATTAATCTAATGTAATTTCGTATGTAGTGATTTTCTGCAGTTCCATATATTGACCTTCGATTTATTCTGTGGAGCTGATCCAGAGTATCAGACCAGATAAAGTGATCGTTGAGGTTAATTGGGTGAAATAGTTCTCCAGCGTTCGTGTCCGGGATTGCTCAGTTGGTAGAGCATCGGCGGCTTCAGTCAATACATCCCTGGCTCGAATCCTGTCCCGGACTTTTTTCACCCAAAATTCAAAAATGGAAAAATTACATCTGTTATAATAAATTTACTGATTGAATAATCGTGTTTAAAAATTAATCTAATGTAATTTCGTATGTAGTGATTTTCTGCAGTTCCATATATTGACCTTCGATTTATTCTGTGGAGCTGATCCAGAGTATCAGACCAGATAAAGTGATCGTTGAGGTTAATTGGGTGAAATAGTTCTCCAGCGTTCGTGTCCGGGATTGCTCAGTTGGTAGAGCATTGGCGGCTTCAGTCAATACATCCCTGGCTCGAATCCTGGCCCTGACTTTTTTCACCCAAAATTCAAAAATGGAAAAATTACATCTGTTATAATAAATTTACTGATTGAATAATCGTGTTTAAAAATTAATCTAATGTAATTTCGTATGTAGTGATTTTCTGCAGTTCCATATATTGACCTTCGATTTATTCTGTGGAGCTGATCCAGAGTATCAGACCAGATAAAGTGATTATTGAGGTTAATTGGGTGAAATAGTTCTCCAGCGTTCGTGTCCGGGATTGCTCAGTTGGTAGAGCATCGGCGGCTTCAGTCAATACATCCCTGGCTCGAATCCTGTCCCGGACTTTTTTCACCCAAAATTCAAAAATGGAAAAATTACATCTGTTATAATAAATTTACCGATTGAATAATCGTGTTTAAAAATTAATCTAACGTCTATAGGTGTTATCTATCTATCTATCTAAGTATATTATAAAGGACATACGTATCTGTGCATAGCACATACGTCATTCTTCAAATGGCTACATCACTTGTATAGAACTTATTTTAATTCTTCAGCACCTATCTTCACAAACCTCATTGGACAAACACCTCATGAGCCACTCTTTATTTCATAAAACATGCAGAACTTTATTTTGACATATAATATACTTTTACATTCTGTGATGTCTGGATGGGAATCCCATCCAGGCTATGTTCTTCATTGATGTACTTTTATACGCTTTTTAGAAAGCTTTAAATTTTTACTAATGTTGTGTGACTAAATCTGGATGGGGTTCCCCATCCAGGTAGCTTCCGCTTTATTCATTATCATTTTTTGTTCTTTTTTGTACACTTTTTTGGCGCAGCATGTCCCTTAAAGGATTTTGTGCCATAAAACCCCATACAACTAACGAATCGAATGGCTACATTTTCCGATGAAATGTTGCTTTTGCAATTTTTGCTACTGTAAATTTTTAAACTTCTATAGTCATCTCACGTTTTCAACCTTTACATCGTCATATAGGATAAAAAATCCTTTTAAATGCAATTTATTTGAAAAATGTATCTCAATTCAGTTTTGAGACATAATTTTTTTTGTAGTTTTTAATTCTATTTCTCCAGTGGTGACAACTTGAGTTCTTTTTTGCGGAAAGCAAAGGGAAAATAGCCATGGAAGAAAGAGATAGATGGAGTGCAATATGCTATAAAAAACGGTTTGCCATATGATGGGGTTTTCCCTCAAATTTAAATGCTCGCATTCGGTCCAAACAAAACAAAAAATCCCATGGAACAGGGACTGGAATCTTTGTCATCTCCTGTGCATTTTTTTCTCGAAATGAAGATGATCTACTTGTTTATCATTTGAAATGTGCAATTAAAACTTAAACTACGAGAGCATTTAAAAATGGTCAAATTATTAATTTCTTACACATTAATTTTAGATGTAAGTGCGCACTTAGTTTGACACCAATGCACGATAAGCAACATTAAAAATTACTTTTAAAATAAAGCTTCATGTGAATAGAAATGATGCAGGAAAATACATATTCTATTTACATGGGTAAATATTAGATTAAACTTAAAATTTTTTTTATAATTTTATTCAAGGTATGTTCTGGTTCTAAATAAATTTTGAAAGAACAAACAAACAAACAAACAAACAAATAACAGAAAGGGGATGTTTTTAATTTTGACATCTTTAAAAAAGGGCCTTTTCAAAGAAAGACCCGATCTCAAAAGGAATTATTAAAAGTGTTATTCAGAAAGCTTTTAAAAATGGTCAAAATTTATAGTGAAATATAACAAAGACGGGTATTTACCGTTTTCAGTTTTTGTCATTCTTCTTTATCGTAATAAGCCGCTGTTTTATAGATTTGTTACTCGCGCTTTTAACAATTGTTCTGGTAATAAAATCTTTTCTTTTTTTCAGAAATTTCATTTTTTAAAGCCGTTGCGGCTGAAAAGGGTTTTGATCCTTCCGTAATTGTTTAGATAATTTCAAATTTCAAATGATCTCTTGGCGAAGATCTTTTCCGTCTCTTTTTTTTCCATCACGAATAATAGTACTATTACCAGTGTTAGGCACGTTCACAAAATAAACGAACTAACTCAAACTCACGTTTAATTTCTGAAAAGTGATTTAAGTTCACGTTCAAACTCAAAAATTTTCAAACGAACTCGTTCAAATCAAACTCATTTGTAAAAATGAACGAAGTTCACTAAAAAGTTCACCTTTTTTTTATGTTTGGATATTATTGTCTAAATTTACAAAATTTTGAAACTTTTTTTTTTTTTTTTTTTCAAATTATGAGGACCTACTTGCCTCACCAAAAAATAATCATATACAAAAATTTAGTTCGGTTCTAGAACTAACTACTAGAACATAGCGTTCTAGAACGTAAACTTTTAGGTGGTGCAATATTGAAAATGGCATAAAATTCGCTATTGCAGTGCCCCCTTTCGGCGGATTTTTTTAAAATTGAGGGAGGACCAACTAGCCATAGACATACACTTACACAAAAAAATTGGTTCAATTCGATGCATAACTTCATATACTTTTGGTCGGTACAATATTGAAAATGGCACAAACACGCGATTGCACTCTCTGGATGCCTGAGTGCATACCCTTCGAGACGATGCTGGTCTGAGGTATTGTGCTTTAGTAATTGCTCCTTTTTGCTAGTTTGGAACTTAGTATTAATTTTACAGAAGAGGAGGGGCTAACTTACCTTATAGCAATTGCGATATATAAAAAACAGACACAAGAGGGATATCTTATAATGGTTCCGTTTAATTTTTTAAATACGGAACTCTAAAAAGTACTTATTACAGTTTCCCTTTCATGCTTATGGTTTTCATTTAAAAAGGGGGTCATGGGCTGCGTAAATAGGCACATTTATTCCAAAGTATTGGTCTTTCCATATTTATTTCTGTATATCCCATTGTAAACTAAATTGATTTTAAAATGAGTCCTTAACTGTACCTAAATATCTGAAATATTAATAACATTAACACATTTCCACGGATTGGAGGCTTAAAAATATAAAAATTTCTATACTGGTAAATCTTAAAAAAAAAAAAAAAAAAAAAAAAAAACCTTAGAAAAATTTATTGTAGACAGATTCTTTATTAATAAATTCGCCGTCTTTTACAAATGTGTTATGATTTTTTTACACGGATTATTCTATCCATTTTGCACCGATCTAGAAATTGTTTCGTTTAATACAGGATTTCGTCATATACAGATTTTTGTAGCACCTTTTATAATACTGTTTCCCCCATCCCCTAGCATTGTATATGAACTATTCTTGAAAAAAAAGTTTAATTATTGAATCATGGTAATTTAAAATTAGAATAAACTATGGCTATAGCGGAATCGATCGGTATCTTGAAAATTTTCCGTAGAAGACAATATTCCGTCTTAGACAAATTCTACTCTGTCTGCGGATTCGCAGGAACTTGAAAATCTTCCCGATTTAGACATATTTCCGCCTTACACAGTCCACCTTGTACAGAGAGTTTACTGTATATATCTATTTTCGGCGAAATTGTATACAGCCCAGGTCCGGTTCGGCGCGACCCGAGTCTGCAGAAGAAGTAAGACTAGGATACTACCCAGAGAAGTGATATCCAGACTTAACTCGTCCTTAGGCTCGTGTAGGCCACTAAATGGCATTTGAAAGAGGGAAAAAGTGTACTAAGGTCTGGAAAAATTTTAAATAAATTATGAAAAAATTGAACGTAATTTTGAACGTAAATTTCGTTCAAACTCGTCTATTTTTTGAGTTTCCGTTCAGTTCACACTCGTTTATAAAGTAGTGAGGGAAGTTCAGTTCAAAGTTCACAAATAGCGAGCGAAACTCGTGAGTTTTCGTTCAGTGAGCGCGTTCATACCCAACACTGACTATTACCCAAAATATGTACTAGTATTGCTAAATTAAAACAAATTTTACAGCGTTGTTAAAATGATTTGAATATCTTAATATACTAATTAAGATATATTTGTAATTTCTCACTTTTTTTTTTATCATGCATAATCTCAAATCCGGTATAAAGGAATTGTTATTAAAATTGTTGGTGGTTAACGATTATATATTTTATTCTACTATAAAATCGGCTCTAGAACTCCCAATCAAAATTCAGAACTGTTGGAAATGTGTTAAAAAGTGCGAATGTTTAAAATATATTAAATTCAAAATAAAGAAAACATAAATTCAAAAACATCACATTGCAAGAATAAATTTCGTATCTTCAAATTTCTTAAAACTGAATCAGCGTTCAAAATTCTTTTTTACTGGTAAAAAAATTCATTCTTTATGGAAAAGATTTTTTAAGTTATCACTGTATCATTCGGGAAGAAGGCCTTACCTTCTTGCTAGTCGTGTACAAGATGGGACTCAATGACAGTAGGAGCAGGCTCTAACCCCTTGCGGAGCGGTGGTATATTTATGAAACCACTTAATTTTAAATCCCAAACGCCACATTGGCACCTGAATTTTAGTAAAAAAATTTACGGTTTATTGGATGCATGAAAACTAGCTTTTTTTTATTTACAAATAAAATTGTTTTCAAATTCCAGTGTCAGTCGATAATTTCAACACTTAAGCAATGAATTTGCCCTACGCCTCAAAGGGTTAATGCAAACGGAAAAACAAGTTTTGTTTCCAAAAGACAAAGTGGAACTTTTTGACTATATCAAAGATATTCTTGGCAGTAATTTTGTTCCAGTTAAGGATAATCTTATGGATCGGAATTCAGTATATGACTTCAAGATAACGCTTCTATTCACATGTTTATTTTTACTTCAGACTGATTATTTAAAAATAAATTAAAATGTTTGACTTTTTTTGCTAAATGTCTCAATCTAAAACCCATATAGATTCTGTGTGGAATGTTAGTTCTTTATATTTATGCTAACAAAAAGCATTTTGATTCGGTTTCTGAATTGAAAATAACCATTTAAAAAATGGAACAAAATAGCCATGTACATGTAAAAACCATGCCAAATCCTTTCCAAAGTGTAATTGGGAAGGCATCCATGTTGCGGGAAAACAATCAAAGTACAGAAGTTAACGTAGAAATAATTAAAATTTGTAATTTAAATATATTGGTATGTATTGGTAATTTAAATATAACATTTTCGAACCAAGATATGTTACTTAGAAATTAATATTTAAATATTTTTAAAAACGCATTACTGCAATTTAAAATAAATGACAAATCTTGCATAGCTTATGTGAAGGGACTGGCAAAAAATGAAAATTCCAGGGCGACAGGAAAAATTCTTAGGAATCATTTATCTGACATAACGCATTCTTTGCAAGATGGGAAATTGGCTAACTTGAAGATTTGATTTGAAGTATTTTCTTCCACTATAAATAATCGCGGTATTAAAAATAAATATTTTCTCACATAGAAGTAATTTGGTTAATGAAAAAAAAAATTAAATTATTAAGTAGGCAAAATAAATAAATAAATAAATAAATAAATAAAAATAAAAATAAAATAAAAGTTACCAAGATTAATTTTTTAGTCTTACGGGATTTGTCAAACCCTGCTTATGTGCATAATTTTGTAATTACTTTAAATTATTGTTAAAGTAAGAGTTCTACTGTTTTTATTGGTGGTCCGAAATTTTTTACTGCAGTATGTGATTATTTCCATCACCTATTTCAAACTGTATGTGAAAACCTCGATTTCTACCTATCGTTCTTGGGTGGGCTAGTTTGATATGCTTTACTGAAAGCAATGTTTTACATTAAGTGGAATTGTAGAGAAATACAAGGTGGCCATAATTAAACTGACGGTACTCAGAGTGTTCTGTAGAGCGATCTAATTGCGAGAATGGCACCAAATTTTGTGGGAAGGTTCAAGAAGATCGGGGACGAAGGATTCCACAAAAAAAAGTTCCAAAAGTCACCGTCAGGGGAATATGTGGCACTATGTATTAGAAAAAGAGAGTTTCAAAAAAGGAAGAATCAATACTGAAATAAAATTACCATTTATTTAAAGAATTTAGCAATTTAACCTAAGCTCAAAATAGTAACAATTTATAAAAATCTAAAAATTTACATAAACACTGCTAAAGTTTCTTTATCTGCAGTTTCACTTATAGAGTCCTAAAGAATAGCATATCGAGAACTATACGGGAGATTTTTGGAGTCATGTTATTCTCTGCTGTTTTAAATATTGTGCACAGAATGGAATATGTAGTTCACAAAAACCTCGGGCACATCCAACCTGAGTTGGATGCGCAAAATAAATGGTAATTTTATTTTTCTGACAGTCTCTTTTTGAAATACACAGCGCCACATATTCCCCTGGCGGTGGCTTCAGGAAGTAAATTGTTTTTTCGCGGAATACTTCGTCCCCCATCATGTTTAGTCTTCTTAAAAACTTTGGTGCCATTCTCGCGATTCGATCGCACTACACAACATTCTGAGTAACATGAGTTTAATTATGGTCACTTTGTCCATTAATGCATATGATTCTTAATTATAGCCTTTTATCTTCTTTTGAAAAGGGAATTATTTCTCCCACACGAATCCAATAAGTATGAGACAAGTAAGTCGATTGAAAGGAGAAAGAAGGAAACATGTCACTAATGGCCTGATCAAGAGATACTTTTACTGCAGTTTCGCAATTATCTATACATTAACAGAGATTTGTGTACCTCAAAGAAAAAAAGAAACAAATTATTATCTTAGGATTATGCTGATGCGAATCTCATTTTTAAAGCTATGATGGGTATTTCATTGTGTGAGGAGTAAGTAAACACTAAAAAAAAGGTAATTGGTGTAATATTTAAACTTTCAGTAGTTTAGCAGTCTTTACTACGTTGCATAAAAAATACGTATCTAAGGAATTGCATCCAATCATGCGATAAGAGAACAATTTTCTTTTCATAATTTTGGATTAAGCGATTAATCTTTTGTATTGAATTAACTTTTTTATTATACATTAGTTAAAGATAATTTAAATTGTGTTAAAAATAAAAATAAGCTGAATTTTATCAGAAAAAAATTAATATATTTTAGTTTATTAGATCTCTTCTGGTGGATCTTTTTTACTCCTTCTGGTAACCATCGAAGCTTCTATTTCTCTGATTTAAAATAAAAAAAAATTATTAGATTTTATTTTAAAAAGGTATTTCTAGAGACTAGATAAAAAAAATTCTGTAAAACAGATTTAAAAAAAATTGCGCTTGTTTGAAGCAAAAATTCAATTTGTAACTTAAAGAAAAGACTTTATTTTGTTGATAAGAAGAAAACAAAACGAAAAAAATACATATTTCTTAAGCTGACAAAAGTCAAAGAGAACCTTTTAAAAGGTTTTGACTGATTTTGGTAACAGACTTAAAAACTATATTTTTGAGAATTTTTAAGGTGTTATATTTCTGCTACAATTCGATATTTATTACTATTTTTCCTTAAATAAAATAATTCAATCTAATATTATAAGGTGGCCACTCTTTAAGCGGAAAACTGAAAAAAAAAATCTTTAATTGAATGAAAAAAAATTTAATTTTGGTGCCAATGGAAAACCATTTAATTTGTAAAAAATATCTGTAATTTGTAATACATATAACGTTTGAATTTAAAAAGCTATTAAAAGATTGAATAAAATAAAGTAACACAGGCTTGAATATATTTAAAAAATTAAAATTTACATATAAAAAAATAAAAATACAAGTAAACATTTAAAAATACAAAAAGTAAATGTTTCGCCAAGTTACTTGCAAGGCATCATAGGTACAAATATCTATTGCATAACATACAGTAGAACCAATCAAGAACAGTTACAGTTAGTTATTTTCTAGAAGCAGATAATATTCACTACGGATAGAACAAGCGTAATTCATGGTTGGCAATCGCAAAAATGTGAACAAGCCATCGTGGAGATTTTTACTTTAAATATGTGTATTTTAAATTACAAATTTTAATAAAGATAAAAATATTTTAAAATAAAGACATGAAACCTCCCTACAGGGAATTAAGTAAAAGATGAGGGAAATATCTGTACAATGGTAACCGATAAACTCCAAATGCATTTAATTTAGTACTAGTGTAAATGTATAGAAAGTGTCGTTCTTTTTTCTGTCTTTTTGGAGAAAATTTTAGCATTTGCAGTCTATTGCGTCAGAATATTCTGCTCAGAACCCCAACATTTTTACAATTTTTGAAAGAACCTTTCTATTTATGAAAACAAGAGCACTTAACAAAAACTTTTTTATAACAATAAAAATGCACTTTAGGTAAGAGAATGTTTAGTCAATGTTGTATTATCATCTAAATGAAAAACTTTTTTCATTATTTCAGATTCACGCAATGGGTAGCAGGTAATAAGAAATACAGAAATGAAAGAATAATGCAGTAACATCTACAATGAGAGAATTTGTCTTTGATCGTTGCCATGCGTGTGTTTAGCCCTTTCGGGTCTGATGAACTTTTAATAGCACATGCCTTTTAATCGAGTATTATTTTATATTAACAAATACTTACTTGATACTCTTTGCATGCAAGTATGTGTCTATGCATTTACCATATGACTTCATGTACATTTAGGCATCTAGCAATGATAATAATTATAAATATTTGCTTAATTTTATGTGTCTATGCATTTACCATACGACTTCATTAACATTTAGGCATCTAGCAATGATAATAATAATAAATATTTGCTTAATTTTATGTGTCTATGCATTTACCACGTGACTTCACTAACATTTAGGCATTTAGCAATGATAATAATAATAAATATTTGCTTAATTTTATGTGTCTATGCATTTACCATATGACTTCATTAACATTTAGGCATCTAGCAATGGTAATAATAATAAATATTTGCTTAATTTTCTTTGCACTATTTGCAATTCTTTTATTTAAAAAAATATATTTAACCCTTTTGGGTCTGGTGTACTGCCAATAATACCTGTTTTTTAGTAGAGTATTATATTGTTTTAAGAAATACTTTTGCTATTATTTATATGTAGTAGCGCTAGTATATATCTGTGCATTTACTACATGACTTCATTGATGTTTATGGATTCGGTAGTATAATAATATTTCTTATTTGTTTAGTTATCTTTGAACGATTTGCGGTTCTTGTGTTTTAAACATGTATTTCACTTTTTAAATTTAAAACAAAATTTAATTTTCTGAAAAAAAATCATGTGTAATAAAGCGTGAAAAGTATTAGAATGTTGTAATATAATATAAAAGTGATTATAAGACAATATTTTCTAAACATCTTCAAAAGTTCTTCCTTACCCAATTATCATGTGAATGTGAATTGAATAGTACGTATAACAACGATATCCGTTATCTTTCAGAATATGAAAAAATTCTTAAACTCTAATTAACCTATTTGGGTAGATTGTGCTAATGTTATTAACACAAAAACATTTTTTTCTAAAAAATTAAAAACAAACTCGGTCCCGAAACGGTTAATGCTTTTGAATTTTAAATAAAAGTTACTTTTCTGTAAAATTTAATGTAATAAAGCGCGAAAAATATAATAAAGTTGCGATATTAGTTAAATCTTGTTGTAAAGTAGTATTTTCTAAACATTTCCAAAAACTCTTGTTTTGTCTATTGTCATATGAGTAACAATTAAATAGTATTATAAAAAACAACACGAGTAGTATATGGCCCCTACTATGGGACACTTTTTATATTCCACTAAACGCAAATATTTAAGGATTTTTGTAAGATTTTCATCAAAAAGTTTGTCTGTTAAAATATCGAGGATGTAACGATTTTAGTACGATTTATCGAGTAAATGATGATAAAAAATGCATGATTTGCATTGGTTGGATATTTTATTTTTTCTACTAAATTATGTAAAGACGAAGTTTTAAGAAAGGGTTATGGAATAAAGAATCATGATTATAAATAATAACGTAATCAATTGAGATGAAATATTTATCAATTTTAAATGCTAATATTTAATTATTGTAGTGATGAAAAAATTTTGCCTGACGCCCTTAGTCTACGAAATGCTAATAAACAATCTTCCTCTAGGATAGTCTTGATAGGAAAAGCAAAGAGCTGCATTGTATAATAAATTATCAGCATTATAACCAATCCTAAAATCTTTAGTTGCATTAAAAGCTATAAAATAATGTACGTTATTAGCTCCAGGAATATAAATATCAAACCATTCTTTTGTTTCGGGTATTATAATCCAATTGTCATCACATTTACTTTCTATCAAAAAATAAACACCTGGTTGAGAAAATTTAGACGCTTGATCTATTTTGTATATCTTTGCGGTCAAAGTTAATTTTATTGTATGATTGAGACTATGAAATATAGTATAATTATTAGAGTTATCTATGCTATGATTTTTAATAACGGGGTCAAATTTGAAATAATGAAAGGTAGGCGAAATACAATTAAAGAGTAAAGTACTTATGACAAAATATTGTAGCATTTATTTGGAAATAAATTTTCGATAGATGATATTAAATAAAAAAAATAGTTTGTGTCGAAATGAACACATCTTTGCCAAAAAAGAAATTTGTACTTAAAACAGATATATTTTGAATTTTAGTAAATATTATTTAGTGAGTTTGATATTTTCATAGTTCGATAAATGATCCTACCGATTATTGTAAGATTTAAAACAAATTGCAGGATTAAGCTTTTTCTACTTCATAATCATAATAGCCGTCATTATTTTTTTCCTTTAAAATGAAAGATATAACCACCTTTATTTAGTTTTGTTATTGCTGTTTCAGAAATTTTTCCATGACTCTTTTTAAGAAAATAATCCTTTTCTACATCATTAACTTCCAATCTTGCAATAGTCATATTTCCAAATTTAGTTTGAATTTTCTTCAATGAAATCAGTTTGTATTTCCCTGTCTCTAAATCTTTTAACTTTTGAATTACAGGGAACGATCTGAGACTGTTGAATTCTTCGATTTATTAAGGTATATTTTTTGAAAGACAATTTTTATAGTACAGACATCTGTACATAGAACAACCTTTCCTAGGATTCTTACGCATCTCGGTACTTCTAATATTTTTATAGGAATTCCCCATTCTTCAAAGGTACTTTTCGGAAAAACGCCTCCTTTAAAAGCAAATGTGCCGCCGTATATCTGATGCAATTGTATGAAATAATCTTTTACATTGTCACTACTAATCCATAAGCCTGTATTATCTGAATATCTTTTAAATCTTAAACCATGGACATCTTTTGTACATCGACGAACTATTCCATGGTCTTGATCACTTAATTCATAGTTAGGTGTAAACACAGAAATAGTTTCACCTATTCCCTGTTTTAAATGAACCCAGCTTATTTCTCTCGCTATAGACTTAAAAGGAAGCATAAAACCTTGAACATTTATGATAAGGGTGACATCGTCCATTTTATTAGAAAACAATTTTTATAAACTAAAAAAATCGGCTTAAAATCCAAAAGGTACAGTATCAAAATTATCTAAAATTCTTCTTTTATCATATCCAAACATATATCTTTTATTCATTTTATTCACTTTAATATTTCTATCTTTTTTTTATCTGAAATTGATTTATTTCTACATCTATATGGTCAATTTCCCCAGTTATTATTTTCATTCTCTCGTCAAAATTCAGCTTAGTTTCGCTCTCATAACTCATTTTAAAACCTTTTACTTTTCCTTTTACAGAACCGTCGTTCAGAATATAACCATAATCTTTACTTGCTCCAGATATCCACGATTTCATATATTTATCTTCTCCTAATTCATCTGTCCATTCCCCTAACATACAACCCGTTTTTACTTTATTAGAGCCGTCGTCGATATAAACAATACTATCTGTATCTTAATACATTACTTTATCTCCTAATCTATCAAGCATTTTATATAATCTTATTCTAGCCGAACTGGTAGTAAAAGCCGCTATATAAATATTCGTATTAAAGTTATTCTTGACATATTCATCTTTCATCTTATAATCCATTTGCACACACTCATCATTTAAAAATATCATATTCAAGTCTTTAATGCGGTCGTTCAGTATAATTCTATAAAAATCGGTTAATTCCATAACATTTTCTGTCTGTTCAGGTTTTTTCTCTGTCCGAACTTTCCCCATAAAGAGTTTAAACAAATTTTGGATATAAATCTCATTCCTGGATTTTGTTTGATTTCTCCTAACCTTATACCCAATTTCTTTTCTACGCAACTTTTATATTCTTTTTCAGTTTTGAAATTTTCAGACCATTTATCATCTGTTTCTAATTTGATTTTCAAAAACATTTTAACATAATCCTTAAATAATGTATTAGATTTTTTTTCAAAATGCCAAACTTCATAGATATTTAAAATCTTATAACCTTTTTCAATAGCCAGTTCAACTTCGGTAGTTGCCCATGTACCAGTAAAACTTCTTTCGTCATCCGTATGATTACATTCTTTATTCCGCATTTCATAACAATTTCGACATTGTTTCTTTTCGCATTTTATAGGTTTTGAACATAATTTACACAAACTAAATATTAATTTTTCTCCTTTATAAGGTAAAACAGGATGATAGAGCTTTCTAGGTGGCAGTACTTTGCATAGTATCAAACCATACCAATTCTTATCATATTTTTCTGGATTATAAATTTTTACCGGATGACCAACAGGATAGTAATCAAAGTAATTCACTGTTGGGTAAAGTGAACAAACATCGATATATCTACCCTTTTCGTTTTCTTTCATTTCGTATATTAATTTGGTAGGCTCACATCTCCCTCCACTGAATGCGTTTCTAGGATTTAAAGGTTCTACAAAATCTCTTTTCCATTCATTTTTTCATATATTTTTTAATTTCTTTGTGATTATCAAAATCACATTCCCATATTTCAATCAATGCAAATCCGTTATCTTTTATTTTATTATTTATTTTTTGAGTTCTTTCATACAAATTTTTCATACATATCTGATTTTGAAGATTGACAGTGGATTCTGTAAAACAGCGAGGACAACCGTGCCAATGACAGCCTTGAAACTGATAAACGGTATTCTTATAAAAACCATCTACTTTATAAGTTTTCTCACCTAATTTCAGTTTTTTCTCACCACCGTTTAAAGCATGCTGTATTTTGATATTGTGTTTTTCAGACAGATAGTCTAACCAAATAATCGATTTCTTACTGTATTGATCCTTTTTAATACACTCCTCATCAATTGCTATTGTATTCACTGGTATGAATTTATCTCTGTATATAGCCATACAAACGCCAGCTAAAGTGACATATTTAAAAGGATCAATATTAGCAATGTTTAGAAATAATCTTCGCAATTCTAAACATCCTTGTCTTAAAATATCAACATCAGACCTACAATATTTTATAATTTCTTTTTGAAAATCAAATGTTTCGTTTTTTACCGATTTAAACCATTTATCAAAAGTTTTTCTTTGATCAAAAGGCATTGTATCATAACCATAATAGTATTTTTCAGGATATTTCCCTATATAATTTTGATTTTCCACAGTGTTAAACAAATGAGGAAAATAACCTTTAGCCAATTCCGTTAGTCCAAACGTTTTAGGAAATTTTCTTAACGGAATCAGTGTAAAATTAATAGAATCGATAAATCTTATATTAAATGCGGTTGCTTGCATATATATGAGTTTATTTCCTTGATATATTGTAAACACTTTAATTTTATTTTTAAAGCAGTATTTAGCTAGAAATTGAAAATCAAATCCTTTTCCATAATGCGCTAATACTGTATAACCGCAATGTTTTCTTTGGAATAACCATTCACAATATTCATTTTCATTCTTAAATATTTTTTCTTTTCCGTTAAAATCATGATTAACGGATGATTAAAATAGTTATCATGATTAAAATCATGATAACTAGATTGACTTGGTGATTTCCTGTCTCTTGGTTCGTTTCAACGTCAAAAAACATATATTTTTCTGTAAATTCTGACTTTTGACATTTCTTACACCATTTCTCTCTGTCTTTTATATTTTTAGGACAGATATTTTCACAAGTCCCTCCCTTAGATTCTTTCCTACGTATATAACATTTATGATCTTCCAAAACCCACTGTCTACAGTTTAGACATTTTTTTTCTCCACATTTATGATCTTCCGGTTCTCTTTCACTTCTACGGATATTTCTCTTACATTTTAAACATTTCCACAGTGTTTCACAGACTGCTTTATTTTTATGATTTTCGAAGCAGTTTTTTCCTTTAAACGATCTAAAACAATCATTACACTGAATATCATCGCCTTCGCAATTACTCTCTTCTGTAAAACATCTATTGCATTTTAAAGAACATTTATGTTGATCACTTCTACAATAACTGACTTTACAATAATTACAATAATTTTTTGCCGCTAAAAATCCTGTAACCGTTGTAATGACATCAAAATGATTTCTATTTTTTAAAATGTAAACACAATTAGATTTATAGGCGCCGCTGTATATTCTTTCGTTAAAATTTTCTCTGCAAAATATAGTTATTTGAATATCTAAAAAATTTTCGAATTGTTTAATATGCTCTAAATTACACATTTCTAATGGAATATCACACATTTCATGCAATTTTATCGCTAAACTTTTTTGTAATTTTCTACCTTTTTTTATATATGGAACTTCATTATCTGTAAGTTTTTCTAGATGCAATTTTTCGCTTAAAATTTTACGATTTTGAATAGCTAGGGCTGTAACGATGGACCTAGCCAAACAGATGTTATCGTCATTTTTAATTTGAATTATACTTCTTTTATCGACAACATCGTTATCGTTCAGTAATTTCAAATGTTTACCGCCTTTAGGCAAATCAACCACTGTAAAACTAAATTTACAGTCTTTAATATCCAACTCTTTGTACTCAATTTTATGCGTTAAAACATCTAAATAGGTCTCATAGGCTTCTTTCGTTGACATCATTTTAGAATGGAAGGGCTGTGTTAAATAGTCATTGTATACAATTATATCTACCATTCCTTCAATTTTTCCAATTGCTCTCCTGAATAAATCTTCTAAGATACTGTAATACTGGCCCGGTGTGAGTTCGTTCATTTGTCTTATTTTATAAACATATTTATAAGTATTAAATTTTTTTATAAATTTTTTTTCTATCTCAACAATTTCATAATCGGGTCTAAACAGATTTTCCAAATTTGCCTGTAATTTTACTTTTTTTTCTATCTTTTTAATCAATTTTTCATCTTTATATTTCAATCCGTAATAATCAAATATTTTCTTAAGTTTTGGACGGTTTTTCGGTTCATTTATAAATTGTTTCAATTTTTCATTGAAATCAGGAAATAATTTTTTAAGGTTTACCGCTGTTTTTATCTTTTTTTCTTCGTTATTTTTTGGATTAAATTCTTCTGAGTTATTGTTATATTTTAAATCGAAAGAATCTAATATTTTTTTCAATTTATTTCTTTTTTTAGGGTTTTCGATAAATTTTTTTCTTCATTTCATTTAAATAATCTGTGACGTCTAAATTTAATAAATCTAATAAAAGAAATTTATAATTGCCTGTTCTTTTTATGTATCTCATTATCAATCTAATTAATTCATCTTTTTTACAATTTTTGGGTTGTTTTATATTTAAAAATTTCACGACCTGCCTTAATTTTGAAATATGTATTTTTGAATTAGATATCAAATTTAGAGTAGACTCCATTTATTATAGATATAATTTTATAAATACTTTTTGTTACACATTTTTAATAGCTACCACTATTTATGAATGCAAAGTGTCCTACTCACTTTTTTAATCTCGGTGTTTCTTCGTATCAAACTCATTAAAAGACTTTCATAAAAATGACCCGGGAAGGTCAATTGACTTTATCAAAGTGGATATCCTTCTGAAAGAACAAAGTTCGTTTGTTTGAAGCATTTTGATGTCAGTAACAAGGAAGTGACGTAAGATTTATCGAAACGATTCATTATATTAAATATTGATATTTTAATAATATGATTTATTTAAAAAAAATTGATTGAATACTTTTTGAAAATGATATATTCCAAAAATAAGATCGTTTACTCAAAAGGACTAATTGCTGTCCACTGAAAGAAATCTAATTTTTTTTTCTACAGGTTCGCCATTCAATTTTAAACATTCAAATCGAAATCCGTTTTTACCTATTTCTGTTATTCTAACGAAAAACGGTTCACTGTATTTACATACAGGCGTTATATGAACATTGGGATGAACATTAAAGGTATGATTCCAATCTACATTTATTCTTTCAGTTGTACAATTACCTGTCAAAATCTTTGCACTTTTTGAATTACCCATTTATTTAGCCTAAAAATCACTGTCATAATCAGGCACTTCTATTTTATCTTTAAATTCTAAATAAAATTTTTCTGATAGATTTTAACATTTGAATATGAAATGCCAATCTACTCTGTCTTGGAACTTTTCTATAAATGGTTCTGATAGCAATTTTATGAACACTTTTTCCCCCACAATTCTATTTTTGAAACGAGTAAAAAAACTACATCGTGTTCTATTTTTGAAACGAGTAAAAAACATTCAATATGATATTTTCAACTAAAAAATACGTTCAATTTAAAACAGAACATTTACTATATTATTTTCAACTAAAATGCAACATTCAATATAATATTTTCAACTAAAAAATACATTCAATTTAAAACACAACATAAAATATCATAAATTTATTTTGATGTTCGTTTGATATGATAATTGCTTTTTAAATGTCGTTTTTTATGAGATAGAGTGTATGTTTTGCCACATTCGCAATCAATTTTTTTATTTTTCATAGCTAAATGACAACTTTTGCAATTGGCGAAATGTTCTGTTTTACCGTAACGAAATCGAGTATAAAATTGGTCTAAATTTTTTGTCATCTCACAATGCTTGCAAACTTTAGACAGCTCCATTTAATAAGAAAGAAATTTTAGAAAGGTATTCCAAATGTCTTCGTTTTTCTTACTAAATTTTATTTTCAAATTATTTTCTATTTGACAATAATCTAATATTTTTTTAATGAAATACAAATAATTTATCGATTTTTAATAGTACGCGAAATCTAAAAATTTATAAAATATTTCTTCAACTTCATTTGTAATATTTAACTTAAATTTCCATTTCAATGCGTTAAAACGACTTATTCGGGATTTACGTCTTTCGCTTAAAAAAACATCTATATTTTTATATGTAAAATAACAATCATTATCCGAATCGTATATAATTTCACATTTTTTCATCTGGTTATAAATTTTGAGATAATTTTCAGGTATTTGACATTTATTTTCTTTGTCAAAAGAATCCATTAAGCTAGAATCATCTATTAAAACGTCTTTAAAAAAATCGCAATTCATTTATTTAATCTTATTTTCTTGCAATGCATTTCACTCAAAGTAGATAGAGCAACACTGCAGACGTCATTTCCTTCTAAGTACATTTTTCGACGGCCGAGTTCGATTTTTGACACCCGCTCCAATTTCAACTTAATTTAGAGGTCATTCAGCTGATAAAGCTCAGTTTCGGACGCTTTACTTAAGGAAAAGAGGAAGTATGTGTTTGTTTTTCAACGCACTTCTGTGATATCAAAGTTTGAATCGGTATCAATTTTTTCAATCTCGCCTCACTTATCAGTGCTTAATGCAAGATTCTATAAATGCCAAACCACAGCCATTTTGTTTCTGTAGAATGTGAATCATTTGCAAAATTAGCAAACAGATATCAAATTAAAAAAAGAATAAAATATTTCGAAGATAGAAGAACATGCAATCACTGGCCTCATAGAATAAAAGTTTTTAGTAGATTTCCTAGAACTTATGGAAACACTGTACCAGTAGTTGATTTGGATAATATCGAAGTAACACCAAAATTAGTAGGATACTATTATATTTAATTTTTTAAAACGAGTAAAAATACTAAATTGTGTTCTATTTTCGAAACGAGTAAAAATACTAAATCGTGTTCTATTTTCGAAACGTGTAAAAATACTAAATCGTGTTCTATTTTCGAAACGAGTAAAAATACTAAATCGTGTTCTAGTTTCAAAACGAGTAAAAATACTAAATCGTGTTCTATTTTCGAAACGAGTAAAAATACTAAATCGTGTTCTATTTTCGAAACGAGTAAAAATACTAAATCGTGTTCTATTTTCGAAACGTGTAAAAATACTAAATCGTGTTCTATTTTCGAAACGAGTAAAAATACTAAATCGTGTTCTATTTTCGAAACGAGTAAAAAAACTACATATTTAAATTTATATATTTTTAACAGTGTTTATATAAAATGTACGATACTTAATTTTTAAACTGTGAGGTAATTTTGGAAAACTAAATTTCCACTCTACACAGTGTTAGCATTTTTCCAATAAAGACGCTGAAAAATTTCTTGATTGACATAAATACCAATTTATTTCATATCTAAAATGTATTAATACTAGTAATAGATACGATTATTTAAAAGTAGATAATTTTGATATTTTAGCATGTTTATATTTTAATACTTCATTATTTGATACTTTGGCATGTTTATAATTTAATATTTGGTTATATTTTAATGCAGATTTCTAAATAGACTTGATATCTTTTTCGTCAACCCAAGAATTGAATTCGTCGGAATAATTTAACCACTTTACAAGACATTTATTTCCTTTCTTTTTTAATATTTTTTCAATTTTAAACAAATTATTTTTTTTATTATATTCACATAATTCCTGTTCATAATATGTTCCTTTTATTTCGTTTCCATTCAAATCCTTTATTCTGTAAGTAATGGGGTCAGTGTTTAATATTTCCGAAACGATGAAAATTTCTTCCGTAAAAGTGGGTTGGTATCCGCGGGTGAAAGCAGTCTGGTATTTCGAAATTCTTATTCTATCGCCAACCTTGAATTTTAGTTTTCTTATTATTTTTTCTTGGTACAAATTTTTATAAACTTCAGATTCATTTTCTTCCCTACTCGCTTCGATAGGCGTCATTTTGATAGACCTATGCTTGGTATTATAATTTTTAACTAATTTGTCCAAAACATCTATATATCTTTTAGTATTGTTGGCCGCTAGATAGGTTCTAATTTTTTTATTAATTGTCCTGTTAAAACGTTCGACTACAGAACATTTTATTTCAACATTTTCAGTTGTAAACCACTGAATATTATGATCTTTAAACAACTTTAAAGTTAACTTATTTAAAAATTCTGTGCCTTTGTCCGTCTGCAGTTTTTCAGGAATTCTTTCTTTAAATATCTTTTTAAATGCTTCCGTTACTTCTTGTCCAGTTTTTCTTTTTATCGGAATAGCCCAAGCATATTTACTAAATACATCTATCACTGTCAATAAGTAATTAGTTCCGTTATTATATTTACTAAAAGGTTTGATAAACAATAAATCTGCTTGCCATTGATCATCGATATGACTTACATAAATGCGTCTTCGTTTAAATTTACGAATTAAAGGCTTATGTCTGGTATAAACATCTTGGCTATGTAAAAAATCTGTAATTTGCTTTTGACTAAAACCTGTTTTCCGTTTTAATTCATTGATCCCACAATAACCACTTTCAGGATGATAATATATTTTTTCTAAGATATTTTTAGGATCTTTCATCCCTAAGGTTTTCCTAAAAAACACTCTTTTTAGAACCACAATCTAAACAAATACCTTTCATCATTGGCATGTTATTTTTAGACATTGTATTTTTAATATCTTTTGTTTCTGTATGGTTTTTACATTTTAAACAATAGATATTTGTATTTCCCATACCAAAAGATTTTTTAGCTTTAATAATCGGTTTTACAATTCCTCTTTCAATTCTTTCTCTAATCGTAGGATTTTCAATATTATCTAGTTCATCAATCATATTCTTATCGCATACTTCATTTCTACTTTTTGTATCTTTATTTTCTAAATAACATTTGTCATGTTTATATGCAATTTCATCCACTCTGTTAACAGGTTTAGACGAATTTTTATACGTTAAATCTGGATTTAATCGTGTTTTTCCCCATAATAACTGTGTCCCCGGGCCGGTAAAAGAATGGCCTGGAAAATGCATTTCGAAAGGTAAATTACTAATGACTTTATTCAGAAAACCCGATCCAACCTGTCCGCATTTTAAACATCCACCTTTAAAATTACCCTTTTTAGTTAAAGACGTCACAACAAATTTTTTACTTTTACAACTCATTTATTAGGCAGCAAAAAGCTGATGCTTTCTAAGAAGAATATTTATATCCATTCAACTGTACTTTTTTTACATACTTTTCGATTGGGAAATATACTAAATTATTTATAAAATCTTGTTCTCTAACATACACTTCTTCTTCTGAAATTTTTTTAGCTTTCAACAAATTCAATTGTTGTTTATAAAAATTATAACATTGCTTGTATTCTTCTTTTCGTTCTAAAATATTTAAAGATTTCTCAATAACTTCTACAATTCCGACGGTCAAACTCAATGCAGCCAGTGGTATGAAAGCAAATGCTGTTAGACTCGAGGCACTCAGCATAAATTTGCTAACAGATAAGGAAACACTTATCTTTTGATACAAATTGTAACTTTTCCGATAAACATATAATCTCTTTTCTAAATATTCTTCCATATTTATATAGGTTCAAAATTTTTTCTGTATCTCATTTCAGAATTTACTAAGTCTAGCATAAAGAAGTTACCCTTACAAGAATTATATTTTTCTAGAAATTCCTTTTTCGTTAGATTTCCGTCTATTTCTCTGATTATCTGACTGATTTCTCTAGGCTGTAGCTTAAAAAATATGAAATAATTGCAATTATTTCTAATTTTTTTAGGAGTTGAGTAATAAGACTGCGTTAAATAAATAATGGATGCATTTTTCTTTCGACCTCTTATAAACAAATCCTCTATAACTTTCTGATCTTTTTCTGTAACACAATCGTCGAACACAACGAGATTTTTTTCTGAGGAATCTAAATCATCGACAGTAATAAATTCACTCAAATCTGAAGAAAATAATACTTTCTTTTTATATTTATAATACAATTTTAATATTTCCGTTTTTTTATTTTTATTTATTTTTTTACATTTTAAAATATCGTCTCTTTCAACGCCTTCAAACAGTGTGTAATTTTCTTGCAATTTAGAATACTTTGGCTCAGAAATGTCTTTTGCACATAAATATAGCGCGTCGAAATCTAATCTTAAATTACTAGGATTCTCAAAACCGTTTAATAAATTTATTAGTAAATTTGTCTTTCCACAACCTGATGGGCCGATTATTAATAATCTGAAAGGATGTCTGGGTAAAAAACAGTTTTGTTTGGGATCCGGCAATTCTTCCGGTTCTGTATAATTTTTAATTTTAATCATTTATTTACTGAGAAAATTTACAGCTAGTAAAAAATAAAAATGCTACCAGTAAAAACATATTAGCTGTCAGTAAAAATAGGCGTCTAAGCTATCGCTTCTAATTAGCTGTCACTAAAAATTTGAAAATAGAAAGCGACAGCTTTTCGCTGTCTATAAATGGATAAAATAAACGATTTAGAAAAAGATCGAAATAAGAAACAAAAAGAAGAATTAAAAAATGCAATAAAACTGGTCAAATTACAAGCAGCTATTCGAAAAAATAATGAAGCACAGCGTGATAGAAAGCTAGGTATAGACAAAAGTTTAACAGAGTTTCATAAACCTGTCACTAAAAAATTAGAAGAACAGGATAAAAGTAGAAAAGAAAATATTAAAGCTATCAATGATAAATTGGACGAATTAAATATATCTTTACAGCCTATTGCAGAATCATCTAGAATTATTCCTGAAGCGATCGAAGATGTCCAAGGATTATATAAAGAACCGCCACTTATTTATAATGTTGATCAATATTTAGATACAGATTATTTAAAATCTGTACAATTATACAGACCTTCGAAACTCCTAGACAATCAAGAAAAATTAGATGAAATGTATACAAAGGCAAAGCATTTAAAAGAAGAATTATCGAGGAAAAAAGGCAACTTACAAAGTACAATTACGAGGGCTAAAAATCTTTCGGAGGAGGAATTAAGTCAGAAAAAGGTTGAATATAAAGCAGTTGAATATAACGAAGGGGAGCTACAAAAATATATGGCTAGATTAACTACAATTCGAGGTAGCGAAGTAATGAAAGTCGGTAAAGGATTAGGTTTATTATCTGAATTGCTGGATAAAATATGTCAAGGTAGCAAGTCGAAAAAATTAAAAAATGAAATCAAACTGCTAATAGACAAACTCATTAAAACTAAAAAAATAACTAATGGAGATAAAGAACGATTATACAACCAATTTCTTCTTTGAAAGCGTCAGCTTTTTGCTGCCTAATAAATGAGTTATGTAAAAAAGAAGATTCATTTGAGTGACGGGCAGATTAGTTAATTGAAATCTGCTCTTAGAAAAAAAGAAGAACTGACACTGCAGATAGACAATTCTAAACCTCCCAATTATGAAATGTATTTAACTAAAACACAGATTAATCAGATTAGTAAAGGTAAAAGAATAAATATAAGCAAAACTCAATTAGATAAAAACGGTGGATTTTTACCCTTTTTAATTCCTATTTTAACATCACTAGGACTCGGTGCCGCGAGTGGGGCAGCAGGTTGGGGAACTAAAAAAATCCTGGATAAAATTTCGGGATCTGGAGTTTATCAGCCTTGGGAAAACAAAGGATCTGGTCTAAAAGCGTCAGCTACCCTGTCTAAATAAGCGCCCCTGTCTAAAAAAAAATTCCGATAACAAAATTGGGTATATCGGATAAAACGATTAAAGAAAATATGAAAGATGAAAAAGGATTTAGGGATGTTTTCACTTCCGATTTACTTCCTAAAAAGATTGGAAATTTTGAAAGTGGGATTATTAATTTAGATATTTCGACGGGTCCTGGAACTCATTGGGTTTGTTACTATAATGACCCGAAATATAACTATGTAGAATATTTCGATCCTTTCGGTGAATATATATATAAAAATATTAAACTCAAAGAAAAATATATTCCTGAAAATATTATGAAATTTCTTAAACTTTCCAATAAAAAAGTCAATATAGCTCACAATGATAGTTTTTTACAAAAACCTACTTCTGTAAACTGTGGGTTATTTTGTATGAAATATATAAAGGAAAGAAATAAAGGCAAATGTCCAGAATGTGTACTTAATTCATTTACTCAACAGCCTAGCGATTATAACGAAAAGCTTGTTTTTCATCTTTAAAGATTTTTTTCTGTCTAATAAATGATCAAATTGAAACCAAAAAGTCATGAAAAATCAGAGGATTTCACTGTTGAATTTCCAAAACCTCTTAAATTAAAAAAATTAGCATTGCAATCTTTTACTATGACAGTTTCATGGTTTAACATAACAGATAAAACTAATACGTTTGACGTATACACAGATGAGAATAATGTTAAATCTATCACTATTCCTTATGGTAATAAAAATGTTGAAGATTTAAATATAGATGTGATGAAAGCGTTTGGTTCAGACGATCCTCCGGTAAAATTTGGTAGAATACAATCTAGACTAAGAATGCTTATTAAATTAACTAAAGGCTAAATATCGACTTAACAAAAAGCGATTTTCATAAGTTAATAGGCTTTGAAAAAAAAGTTTACGAAAGTCATGATGAAGAGACTGTAATAGAAGGTGAAAATATAGGCGATATAACAAACGGAAACGACATTAAATATATTCATTGTGATGTAGTTAATGGATCTTTAATCAACCAGAATAATTCAGAAGTTATTTATTCTTTTACACCGAGAGATGTACCGGGTGTTATCATTTCGAAAGAATTCAATAATTTAATATATTATCCTGTGAAAAATAGGGATTCAATTCGTAGAATAAGGATGACAGTTACGAATCAAAATGGCGAATTAATTGATTTAAATAAAGGTTTAATTGAGTATAATTTTAGAGTCGTAGAGGAAAAAGAAGACTATGTTGAAAAAATATATCAATTGATATTAACTAAATTTTCTCAATAAATAAATGAATCAACACAGATTATATAGGAAAAGTAAAAGAATTCAAGGAAAAGGATTTTTTAAATCTAAAAAAGTAGATTTGACAGTTGTTGACAAATTGACTGATGCTGACATATTGAAAGAAATATTTTCAAAAAAGATGAAAGGAACAGGTCTGAAAATTCTTCCTAAATAAATGGAAAAAATTTATGATCTGAGAGATACTCATTATTATTATAATAACGATATAAAAAGTAGCGAATTAAAAAAAATAAGATTGCCTAGTACAAGCCATAATGACAAAAAAGAAAATACTACGTTTCATTTCGAAATTACAGATACCAATGATCCTATTTCATTATCGGAGAGTTATCTGGAGACAAAGTGGAAAATTATAAAATCCAATGGCGATTCTATAAACGACGATAATGTCGCAGCTGTATGTTCTATGAAAGGCGTAAAACTTCAGATAGGTAAACAAATAATCGAATCAGTTGGAGACTATCACTCCTACATTCTGCAGGTTAAGAGACTGAAGGATTATACCAGAGATTATTCAACATCAGAAGCCACCAATATAGGTTTTTATCCAGATACCAGTGATAGTGCTGATAGAAATAAAAGTTTACTTGAAAGCGATGGTACGATAACGGCTACAACCCCTGTAACAGATATCGTCAATAAATTAAAAATTGTAAAAAATGAAAACTACAATAAAGGATTTAAAAAAAGATGGGAATTGTCGAAAAATAGTAATTCAGTTACAACATGGACACCTTTAAAGGAAATTTTTGATTTCGTCGCAGAATATAAAAAAGCCATTTCTGGTTTCATAATAAGAATGGAATTCCAAAGAGACGATAGTAGAAATATGATTTACACAGACGTTGCAAATCCAGATTATAAAGTAGAAATTGAAGATATAGCGCTCTGGGTGAGATACGTCGATTTTAAAAATGGAGCGGAGATTCTCTATAATGAATTAAAATTATCTAATACGGATATAGAAATAAACTGGAATCAGTATGAAATTAACAGATCGAGTCCTATTAATAAATATAAAAGCGGTTCCAATTCTATATCTGCTACATCCGATGAAGTTTTAAGATTATTTGTAATACCGCAATATTTCGAAAGAAATGAAAATCCTAAAAAAAATAATATGATATTTGATAATTTGGATATGATCGAATGTTGGTTGATGATTAACAGATCGCCATTACCTGCAGAGCGATATACTATGGATTTTGGTAAAAAGGAATATAATAGATTATATGAATCTTTTCTGGAATCAGGTCTCAATAATCTAAACACAGAAACCGGTTGTATGGTAAACTACTCAGATTTTGGTAAATTATATCCCATAATTCATTTTGATTTGTCAAATCATGTAAACTATACCACTCTTGAAAATTTGAGAATAGAATTCAATTGGAAATTAGAAAATGAAACAACCAAAGAATATGTATTTTACTATATTTTAGAAGTAAGGAAGAAATGTATATTAAATATGAATAAAAAAGAAATTACTATGATTAAAACGTTAGGAGAATAACATTTTTTAGTCTTTATAAATGGCTGTTTATTATCCACCGTATGATAATCCTGTACGAAAAGGCGCTGTAGGACCTCCAGGTATCGGTTTTAAATTAACGCCGGATGGAAATTTCGATATGGATAATAAGATATTAAAAAATGCTTCAGATCCAATCGATGATTTAGATTTAACCACTAAAAGTTTTGTTTTGAATAAAATAGAAAACAATCATTTTGAATTAAAAGATTTTATAGAGAAAAATAATATTAATTACGATAGTAATTTTTTAACCTTCACCGAAGAAACGGGTAAGAGAATTAAAGAATTGAATGAAAACACTTTACATCTAATCGAAGGAAAAGCTTACGACGCCAAAGGAAAAAAAAATAGGAAATGTCGCAGATCCGAAAGATGATAATAATGTTGTGAATAAGCGATATTTAGAAAAAAAATGCATTAATATTAAAGAATGATAAATTTGATGCAAAAAATAAAGTAATTATGAATATTTCGGTACCCGAAAACGAAACAGATGTAGTCAATAAAATATATGTAGACAATAAAGATATCTGGGTTACAGTGAAGGATTTTCAGACTTTTACAGGAAAAGAATTTACCAAAGTAAATTTCGATATGATGAGTTCTAAATTACTGGATCAAGAAATGCGATTATCTACAGATATGCATATGAAAATTACTATATATTTAACATATAATAGTTTAATCGGCAAAAATAGGACTACAGAGATAGAACTAAAAATCGAAGATAAAATAATTTTAAGCGGAGAAATGTTTGATGATTATTCCGTAACTCGTTTTGATTATGGAAAAAGTGGTGACATGATTACATTTTTGATAAAATCCAAAAGTAATTTTCCAGTTACCTTAAAACCTTGGATGCATATTGAAAAAATTCCTTTTTAAAAATATTTCATTATTAAATGGATATCAACTGGGACGAATTTTCTAAGACGAAAAATTTATCCGAAGATGTCCTTCGAAATTTGAAGGATAAACTCAATTGGAAGTTAGTTTGTAGATATTCCGTATTATCCGAATGTTTTATGGAAGAACTCATAGATTATATCGAATGGAATGTTATATGCATTTTTCAAAAACTTTCGGAAAAATTTATAGAAAAATATAAAGAAGAATTAGACTGGAATTTAGTTTGTAAAAATCAGAAGCTGTCTGAGGAATTTATATTAAAACATTCGAATTATATAAATTGGGTTGTTATATCTCAATATCAAACCTTAAGTGACGAATTTATTCAAACCTATCATGAAAAATTAGATTTACATAAAGTATCTCAATTTCAACAGCTTGCAGAAAATACTATGTGCACATTGGAAGAAGGACTTAATTGGCTATTAATAACCCGTTTTCAAACATATGGTGAAAGATTTTTAGAAAAGTATATGCATAAACTAGATTTTTGTAATCTCATTGAATATAAGTTTGATCAATTACCAGATAATTTTTATAACGATAAATGGAAAAAAATTCTTTCCGTTCAACTTGGTGAATTAAATAAAAAATTTGGCCATTATTACGAAGAAGAACTACCGAACAGAGAAAAATTAATGGATGAAATTTTCGAATTAAAAAATATTTTAATACGATTTATTAATGAATTGAGACAAGTTTTGAATAAAGACGAAAAATAAAAGTGTTTATAAAATTGCTTCGATATAAAATGGTGTTGGCTCAAAGATTAGACGATATTATAATTCATAAATATAAAGATTTATTTGTCGAATTATCGCAATGTAAAGAATTTTACACATTTATTTCATTACATATCAATAAAATTAATTTTCATTTAAGTGAAAAAGTTATGAAATTACCCATTGAATTTATAAGAAAATTTAAAGATAAACTTGACTGGGATTGTATATCACAGAATGAAAAAATATCAGAAGATTTTATTAGAGAATTTCAAGATAAAGTTAATTGGTATTATATATCGTTTCGTCAGACACTATCAGAAGATTTGATTAGAGAATTTCAAAATAAAGTTGATTGGGAAGGAATATCCTTTCGTCAAATATTATCCCATAATTTTCTAAAAGAATTTGAAGATAAAATTGATTGGGAATGGATATCATATATAAATGGTTTTTAAATAAAATTTCAATTTTTTATTTGACGAACTTTCTGATAACACAATAATCAAATGGATTCTACTCAATACCATTTATTGAACTATGAAAGTATCAAAATAATATTCATAAAAAACATTAAAAAACATATGATAAAAAGCATTTAACTTTTATTTCAGACTTCAATGTAATGCAATTGATAATAATATTATACAATGCAGCTCTTTGCTTTTCCTATCAAGACTATCCTAGAGGAAGATTGTTTATTAGCATTTCGTAGACTAAGGGCGTCAGGCAAAATTTTTTCATCACTACAATAATTAAATATTAGCATTTAAAATTGATAAATATTTCATCTCAATTGATTACGTTATAATTTATAATCATGATTCTTTATTCCATAACCCTTTCTTAAAACTTCGTCTTTACATAATTTAGTAGAAAAAATAAAATATCCAACCAATGCAAATCATGCATTTTTTATCATCATTTACTCGATAAATCGTACTAAAATCGTTACATCCTCGATATTTTAACAGACAAACTTTTTGATGAAAATCTTTCAAAAATCCTTAAATATTTGCGTTTAGTGGAATATAAAAAGTGTCCCATAGTAGGGGCCATATACTACTAACACGTGTTTTCTTTCAGAATGAAATATTCATTAAACTGTAATTGATCTTTTTGGATAGCTAGTGTTAATGTTATTAACGCAAAATTAATGTTTTCTGAAGAAAAAAAAAATGGATCCAAAAGAATAAAAATATCAGAAAAAAATACGAGGTTTAGTCAAAGCCTCATTTTTTTTTGATCAATGTTTATTAATGCGAATAATATTACAAAAAAAATCATGAATAAATATTTTCGTATTTATTTGCTAGAATAATTTGACTTGTGCTTTCCGATTTATGAGATTGTGCGCATATCACACAGTCTAATTTTGTAATATTAACTGTTGACTATAATAATGGTTCGACAACGCTCATAAAATCATTGCAGGTTTTACGCATTTATTACTTACCCTTCATACCTAATATAAGCTAAATCTTGTAATCGTTTCGAAAATCGGAATTTTTTTTTTTTTCGGATTTACACGTTTCACACACTGCAGATCCCGAAAAACATAAGCAATATAAGCAATTCTCCTCATTTCATACATCGTCATTTCTTCAATAACGATGACTTCGGGAAATTTTGTTCAAATGCCTACTTCGACAGCATAAAAAAAAGAAATTCTGCCTTTATGAAAAAACTGAATAATACGGCCTATTATACAGTTTCTAAATAAGAGATTCTGTTAATTGAATGCGTTTGAGAAAAAGACGGATTTAATTAAACAATTTGTTAGCTGGATACTTCCTCCATTTTCCAATCGCAATGGCTGCGAGAAAATGTTCAAAATGCCCACTTTGACAGTATTTTTAAAAATATATTCTGCTTTTATCCAAAACTGACCAAAATAACGCATGATATAGTTCTTAAATAAGAGAATATGCCAATCGGATGTGTTAGAGAGCAAAATGAACTGAAATAATTTTATTAACAGGAAAAAAAAATTGTAATCGAATCTTCTTAAAACTTCGGCAACTTGCTGTCTGATTTTAGTAAAAGTGGTAAGACAACCGAAGTTTTGGAGTTGGAGTTAAAGTGATTTTCAGAATAGGAATTTCACATGATATATATGAATTTCAAAATGCATGAAAAAGTGTAGTATAACAATGTTTTATGTAAAATACATCGAAAACGACCCTTTTCCCCACGTAGACAGTAATGTAATGAAATTTTTTATCAGCGACCCTTTAAAGGAACCACAGATGCTACACACTTCATTTTCAATACCAGGCGTAGCAAATAACGTACTTTAATTGCACCACAATCCGTATATATTTATAGGAATTAAAGAGCGGACAAACCAATATGAGAAATACATTTCAACTTTGTTGAAATGTGTAAAAATCCATGAAAAAAGGCGCAAGTATAGATTTTAATCCATCCATCATAATTTTTCATCTATCAATTGTAATCTAAATATCTTGGATAAAGATTCCTTTAACTCTATCGGGAAAGACAGGTAGGATTTAAAATTTACCAACCGACCTCTTTTACTTTATAAAGAATTTTAATCATTTTATTCTTTCATTATTATCTAAAATGTAACAAACAACTGAAAGCTATATGATCGGCTTTAAAATGAGAAATAAATTTAATTTTTAATTGAAAGTAGCTTTAGTTTCTAATGACAGATTAACTTTATTTACTCCTGTAGTTAAAGCTTTCTTTCTTGTCATCACCATGATTTTGAAGTTAATTTAGATTTCTGTAGAAAAAGACTGATACATTTAATTTGAAATTAAGCCCTTGTATAATGCTTCTATGTATGTTGTTGCTTATTTTTTCTAATTTTTGTTTCAGACTTGTAATTCCCTTTTAAATTTATCTTTTAAGATTTTCTTTTTACATTGTTATTCTAATGCAAATTTATTTTATTTCTCTTCATAAAAAAATTATTCATTCTTTATATTAGACGAAAAAGGTGCCTCTTAAATGTAGATTTTATTATTAAATAATTATTGACTCATTTACTTCAAATATATGAGGTGAATATATTATAGAAATTAGCATAACTTTTTTTATTAATCGACAAATGCCATTCTGATTCTACATTTTAGCAGTAAAATTGTTTCCCTATACAAAGGTAATAGTACTCATAGGTAAAGGAAGCTCTGAATATACTATATGGCCAAAAGTGACTGGCCACTTGCGATTTTAGACATTTTCTTAAATATCTAGAAAAATATATGAGGAATTAACCGGAAACACTAAGTGTGTACGGGTCATACATTTCCGTGAAAATTACTTCCCGAAACTCCATAGGGGACCGTAACAAAATTGAAAAAGAACGAATATTTTTTCAATAATCCTTACAAAACTAATGAAGCAAAAGCATTCAAACCTTAAATTATGATTAAGTGGCTTATTATAATTAACTGTGTTCCTTTTTGTGCGGATAGCATGCATACTCGTAGGGATATTAAGTTTTTTAAAGTCCCAACTTTTTCAAGTTTTTTGCTTACAATTTGTAGAGTTCTTAATATAAATTAATGTTCTTTTTCGAAAATATGACAAACAATATTTTACACAATACGCTGTAATCAAAATTAAAAATTAATAAAAATTGCATAAAAAATTAGCAGGTTTACAAAATAATTTTTCATTGCGCATTCGAAGACACAATCGAAATTTCATTTGCATATTACGTTAGCTAAATATATAGAGCTACTTCTGTGAAATTCTCAAAAATATAGCGTGGAAATTTTGAAAGTGTTAGTCGATAAAATAAGCTCAAAATCCGTTGTTCCCTAAATGAAGCAAAAAAAAAGAGGGGTTGTATCCAAATATAGTAGCATGTTCCGTAATGTGTATTCTATATTGACACTATTCAACGGATAAATGAATACAGCCCTTCAACTTTTTGCTTTATTTTGGGAATAACGGATTTTGATCTTATTCTATCGACGAACGCTTTGAAAATTTTCATGCTATGTTTCTGAGACTTTTAGAAAATCTGCTCTATACATTTAGCTAACATATTATGCGAATGAAATTTCGATAGCGTCCACGTATGCGCAGTGAAAAGTTATTAGTAAACTTGCTCATTTTTCATACGATTTTTATTATTTTTTAATTTTGATTGCAGGGTACTGTGTACCATAATATTGATCACATTTTCGGAAAATAATATTTATTTATATTAAGAATACAAATTATTAACAAAAAATTTGGAAAATTGTAGACCTGTCTCTATAAATAAATAAATTTTAATTTGTCTACGAGTATGCATGCTATTTGCATAAAAATGAACACAATTAATTAAACTGAGCCACTTAATCATAATCTACAGTTTGAAAGCTTTTGCTTCATTAGTTTTGACAGGGTTATCCAAAATATATTCGTTCTGTTCCAATTTGATGGCGGTTCCCTATGGAGTTTCTGGAAAAAAATCTCCACGGAAATATATGACCTGTACTATTATGTTTACACACTTTGAATTTCAGGATAATTTATCTTGTGTTTTTTTGATATTTAAGAAAATATTTAAAATCGCAAGTGACCGGTCATCTTTGGCCATATCGTGTATGTACACGAGATGCTTTTTGAACCCAGATACGGAATTTTAACCCTTCACTGAACACATTTTTTCTGTTTTTCTGAAAAAAAAAATCTTTGAAATCTATATATCGTTATCACAATGTGAAAAAGAAAAAGAAATTTGGCATTTTCAGCTAAAATTTGATATTTTACGATGGAAGACATGGGTATATAGGGTTTGAAAATATTTTACTGTTATATTTTGGAACTAAATGAGCTTAAAATAATTAATTTTATTTACTTAACACTCTAGAACTTTTTTATATGAATACTGTTAAGTACTCAATAAAAATAGTAGTAAATGTTAACGGCACGATCGGAATTTCTTTTGTTTTCGAAGAACAAATTGTAATTTTTTGTCTAACGCAGCCATGTGATATGGACAAGATAAATGTAATTCAATTCAATGGATTGTTTATAACAAGTTACAGTGATAATATTGGTCAAATTCATGGTAAAAAAGGAAAATTATAATGCTTTCTGATACGTGTCATATATGGCACGCGCTGCAGTAAAGGTTGAAAAAAAAAATGCATTTGTGCGAAATTGTACCCATGTTTTCGTAGCCACTTTCACCAGATATGTATCATTAAATTGTGGCACAGTGTGCCGAAAGAAAAAATTTCTGTACATAGTTGAGAGTAATTGTTATTAATTTTCCAAGTTTTGTAATATATGTAGTATAAATTTGTAATATATATAGTATATATTATATGTAATATGTGTAGTATAAACTATATTATAGGATAGTTCTATAAGTTTCACACCATGAGAATGAGTGTTTGTAACCTTACACCACGTGTAACTCAGCATTTAAAAGAAAATGTATTGATAAAGTAGATAAACAACTGAAAGCCAAAATGAGTAACCGTCGAAATATTTTTCTTATGCAAGTTTAAAATTTTATATTGCTAATTACTTTTTGTCACATTCTGAGAGCTTTAAAAAATATATTAGAGTTTGATGTCCATGTGTGGTTTTGAAATTTTTGCCATTTATAACCGTTTCGGTTAGTAAAGCCAAGATCTTTTTATGTTCAACAGAACTTTTAGTATGTGCTTCTTCTGTAGGTATTTCGGAGTGTGAGAAATCTTGGAAATGCCTGTGAGACATAGACAATTAGCGGAGTTTGATTATATGAATGTCCGCGTAAAACTATCCTTCTATACGAATCTCATTAAAATGATCTGTTAATAAGTGAATGAAATTATAAAAAAATGCGATGGGAAGTATCGGATGGTCAAGTCGTGTGGGGGTGGAACTTATAATAATTGGTCGTCTCTTGAATTGGCACAGTTTATTTGATACCGATAGCTCAGCGTCTTAGACAAAGCCACTCCAAACTATGCTGTTTTTTTTTCTAAAATAGGGACAGTGCTTGAGAAGAAATAGCAGGGACGTCAGCAGCATTATGCATTTTGATGTTATTTTTAATGAAACCTCTATTGAAAAAAATGCCTTACAAAGTACATTGTAAAAATATGATTATACTTTCTAACATCATAGGCGGTTTATAATAGCAATTATGCCATTTTGTCTCAGTGTGCATCATTCCCAAAGATTCTTCCTCTGATATAATTTCTTTACCATAAAAAGTAGTCAATCAATCCCCAACAGACGTGGGACGACAGTGCACATCTGAAAAAAGTTAAATGGGAACATTGGTTTAATATTGGAGCAGATGGGCATACATATTAATATGGAAACCTTAGATGCATTGAGAAAGAGTTTATTTAGAAACGTATGGGAACAGAAAGACGTCTGTCAATGAATAACAAATCATAAATTAGTAATGAGGATAAAAAATCATATGTCAGACATACTTTACGAATAATTTTCTAATATTACCAGAATTTTCATAATGAATTTCATTATTTTCCATTCTTTGTAATGAGGTATTTAAAGAAGTAATTAAAACTAGTCGTTACAGGCCACCGTAATACTGACCCATCATGGATATGCATAACATAAAATATGAAAATAAAACATGTGTAAATTATTTATAAAATGCATCGCAATTCCACAAATAAAATTGAAAAGTATATTTAAATATTTTTAATATACATAGTAATGCTCTATAATGTATTGCTAAAAAACCCATTTCAACAAATTATTTAAAACGCCAAACAACTCAAATAGTGCCAAATTGCCCAAAAGAAACATCCTTATAATTCCGAAAACAATAATTACATTAACGAACAATTTGCTGCGTCGAAAAGTGTCTCATTTCCAGCTAAAATATATCTTTGAATAGAAATTTGAATGAAATACAGGGTCATGAAACATCGAAGATTGTGGAAAACAGGATTAGAAATATCTCGGCAACTAATAATCTGATCGACTTCGTTTTCGATGCAAAATTTGTGATATTTTATTGCTTTTTACGTCCACTCCTTAAAATAGAAAAAAATCGAAAGTTTTTACATACCTTTCACCAGAACGAATTTTTTGAGAATCCGAAAAAAATAGTTCCGGATAATTGAAGTTACTAATATTGAATAGGCTTCGTCCCATTTTTACATACTAAGTAAATACAAAATTTCAAACTTTCTATCTCAATTTGCTCGGGAGATAGAGCGTTTACAGATGTACAGGCAGACAGTCAGACAAACGAACGGACGGCATTTTCCCCCCTAAAAATATGTTTTTCGGGATGTCTAGTATCTGAAACGTGTAAATTCTTCGATTTTCGAAACGATTGTTAAACGCACTCTATACTACGTATGATGGGTAAGTAAAAACCTACGTAACTCGGTAAAAATCTATTTTCCCCAATTGCTGCCCGTAATTTGTAATAAATGTGAATTAAGATCTGCATCCCAATTATAATCTACATAATTTATTCACGCCACATACTACATTAGAAATGAAACTAATTTAAAATTGCTTGTTGCAGCGGAAATTCACTTCAAACAATTTATCCACCGCGATCAGTCCTGTAACCTCCCTGTAAACGAACGATCTATGCTACGAACTCCAATATGTATAAGAAACTTTCTATAGTGCACCTTCGTGATCCCTTTTTTGATGAGTTCGTAATTATACAAATACGCAGCACTTATAGTCGTCATCTAGTGAGTCCGACTGCCTGTCTGTCCGCACATAGCAGCCAAAAACTAATCAACTGAAGGGTTTGAAATTTAAGATACACAATCATTGTAAAGTGTTCTAGATTTCAAATTACAGTTACAGAGAAAATCATTCCACTACGGCTAACGGAAATTTTTTTTCAAGTGTATTGTGTTACACCTTTTTGAACACAACGAAATTGATATGCATTGATATGCCGTAAAAAAATTATTATTTATTTACAGGACTACACGTTAGAATTCCTTTATATGATGGTATAGGGATGGACACTGTTTATGGCGTATTTTAATCATTTTAAATTATTTCACATATAATGAAATTCATATACGTTGCCAAGGTTTACTGCAAGTTATTATATATTTCGGTGCATAAGCCGGAATGAACGATTTTTCAATGAAAAATCGTCCACAGTTTGATGCCCGTATATAAGCCGATGTTAAAAAAGTCGACGGATGCGAAGTTTGCCCTTTTTTTGTACATAGATAATAGATAAAATATACTCTCCGAAATAAATTATATCTTTTATTTTGTCCTGAGCGGGCTACAAAATCAGTTTAATTGAGCCCTGCTCATTCTATCTTGACCTGCTCATCCATAAAAATCAAATATCGTATTTTTTTCTAGAATCATTACAAGAAATGATCGTTTGATCTTTCAAAAAATGTTATGTGATTAATCAGATGGATGGAACCTTAGATGGTGCCTTTTTATTAATCGACTTCAAAAGAGGAGGTTATGAATTCGACCTGTATGTATTTCTTGCTCACACATAAATTTTGTAAATATGAACCGATTTTGATAATTCTTTTTTGTTTGAAAGCGTATGAGGCCAATGTGGTCCCATTCGAATTTCATAAAAATCTGATAATTGGAACTTAAAAAATGAAAACTTTAAAAATCAGATTGTTTGTGAAACAATCGACCAATTAGAAGCTTTTATTTTTCAAGTTTTTATGTTATACTTGCATAGACACATGATTTTTCAAAGTATGAAATCCTAACTGGACAAGGACTGGGATTCACATAAATTTTGCGCTGTTTGCAAAACGAGATTGATTAATAAGAAAATTTACACTGTTAAAAATTTGAAACTTTTGCTGCATCGTCACTCCACCGCTTATATAGAAAACGATTACTTCTGTGTATTATGGAGGATTCTCATTGGTCAAAATAGAGATATTCTGTAAAAGCAATCGGGTGAGGAAGAAACAAAAGTTTAAAATTTTTAACAGTGCACTTAAAACAGTGAAAATTTTGCAAAAATCCAGGCTTCTGATTGGTTAATGCGGTTTCGCTAACAGCTCAAATTCTATCTGGATTCCGGACAAGTTCTCTTATCCAGCAAACCGGAAGTATAGCATCTTGATTATATAGTGTGCAAATAGCGTATTTTTTTTCCCAAGCACCTTCGTCGTTCCAAGCCCAAGCTCGCACTCTGATTGATTGTTGCTCTGGGCACTGTTTTCATGTAACTTGGCGATAATCATACTTGGCGTAGCGATAGATGCTTCCGTCGAGGAGTTTGATTTCCTTCCGAACCGAGTACAAAGTAACTTTACCCTTTTCTTAATAAGTAAAGCATTAGCCATTTTATAAAATAACACAAGATAATAATACACAAGAGCACAAAATGAAGGACGAATAAGAATGAGTAGGTTAGGTTTTAGGTTTACTCGTTCACTTACGAGAGAAGTATTTTTCACCAAGTACGGTTATCGCCAAGTAACGTGAAAACAGTGCCGAGAGCAACAACCAATCAGAGTGCGAGTTTGGGCTTGGAACGGCGAAGGTGCTTGGAAAAAAAATTTCACGTGCAAATAGGCTATCTAAGTAATACTTAAAAAAGAGCCCAAATGCTGTATTCCTTAAATGTGCACTAATGCTGGGGCAGTAGGAAATCTAAAGATAGCAGCGACATCTGCAGGACATTTTCTAAAAATTGCAACAATTATTGCTATTATAGAAAGTATAATACGAAAATCCCACAGATGTCGTGAATTTTTAGCAATGTTTGGATAGCAGATTTCCACACCGTATATTCTAGACACTGTGCTTCAAACAGCGAAAAGTTCTCAAAAATGAAGGCTTATGATTGGTCAATCTTGTTTTCCTAAACAGCGAATAATCCTTCTATATCCTAACCACTGTTGCAAATATGCGAGTGTTTTCCAAAGTACGAAATCCTAGCTGGAACAATTTTTGTATCCACCAAAATGAAAGATCTACATCGATATCTACCGACATGAGAAATAGGAATCCAAAAGCTGAAAAGTCATCTTTAAAGAACCTTATACGTCAAAGCACAAGTGTCTGTGTATCAGGGTGCTTGTTATGCCGGATTCACAAAGTGATTAAAGTGCATTGCTCTGTGTATGTACACTGTCTTTAGATTGAGTTCAGTTATCGAATTAGATATTGGAGTGATTTCAGATTTTCTTCTGATAGAAATCCTCGATACCAAAGTGGCAGTATACGGGGATATTTGATTGATTGAGATGAGTCTACACAAATGTAAATGACAATATTGATAAGTTTACAATTAAAGTGAAGCCAATTAAATTCTTACACTCGTATAATCAAATTCGTTCAGGCGACTATCGGAATGTTCTGGAATAAAAATTCTTAAATTTTCTGTACTTTGGAAAACCATGTCTGTCAAAGAATAATCTTAAAATCGAATGTTACTAATTTCATATAGAGGCATGTCGGAACATGGTGTAATTTTGATCACATCTTCCTTTTTAGTTTTTATGACTAAAAAGGGCGTTTTAATACGCACAAACATATAGAATTACTTTGCTGTGCATTGATTTATAAAAGCAATTTAACGTTCTCTGATTGTGTAAGGTACATTGACCTGTTAGAAATATCGTGAAAACGTACCAGTTATTTTTAAAAAGTATATTTTCTGACCAATGAAAATTCTCCATAAGCGTTTTTAGATTGCTTTCATTAGTCAGAAAATACACAGCTTTAAAAACAAAAGTAATTTTTCACAATATTCAGTTATTTTGTGACAATAATTTTCAACGCCCATTTCCGATGTCTGTAGATTTCAATGGACCTTAAAGTTTGCTGAATTCGGTAAATTTCCGAATTGTTAAATCGTAATTGGAAAAGTTCTCACATCCGCTAAAGCGAAACTTGACATTATTACCAATCGACATCGGAAATAGTTGTTGAAAAGATGAAATTCCTCTAGTATATATTTTGTTCCTGAGGAAAAAATATCTCCACATGTAAATGCACAATAAAGCACATTGCTATGTGTAATAAAATTATCTTTAGATTCAGATTTCGTTACCGGATTAGACAATAGACTGATTTCAGATTTTGTTCAGGTAGAATTACTTAATATGAATATGACGACACATGGAGCACAATATATGACTGGTTGAAACGATTCTGGACAAAAATGGGTCACCAAGCATCTGGTTGAGCTGGCTGTTGTCGTCAATCTTGTTAACTTCTTACAAAATACAATCGAATTCTTTCAGGAAATCATCATCAAATTCTAGAATAGAAGATGCCTGTAGCATTGGGATACATTGTTAAAAATTTGAAACTTTTGCTGCATCGTCACTCCATCGCTTTTATAGAATGTCTCTATTTTAGCCAATGAGAATCCTCCATAACACATTGAAGTAGTTTTCCATATAAGCTATTTTCTGTATGGAGTGACGATGCAGCAAAACTTTAAAAATTTTAACTTTGTAGTTGGGACAAAAGCGTCTGTGAAAGAAATATTTGGGCATCGAATGCTGTCACTTTTTTATAGAGGTAGCCAGGTGAAAATTATGAGTTTCGGATTCCTCGTCAAATCATCACCGCCCATTTTCGATTCTTTACTACCTTTATAAAAATTAGATGATTGTTGTTTATATATTGAAACATAGTGCGATTTTTGATAATTTTTTTTGCTTTTTCTGACTAAAGCGGGAGTACTTTTGACTACATTAGAAAAGCATTTTAACTTCCATTAACATACATAGATATATGGAGTCATTTTGCTGTGTGCTTATATATGGAAACAATTTTCAGCTCTCTTATGTTTAAGAACACTTTACTTGATGGATTGTCACTTTTTCGATACCCACTTCCGACGTCCGTAGGAATCGATGTGGACTTTGAGATTTCAAGAATGCGTAGCTTTTCGAAGTGTCAGATCTTGTCTGAACAAATTGCCACATTCAGAAAACATGAAGATTCACAACGATGTAACAGATATTGCAAGTGGCTTTTGAAAAGTTGACAATCAAACAGTGGCACGTAAACGAATAAATCAGAACTCAGCAAAGCGCGTCCATTAGTAATGCATTGCAAAGAGCCACCATATGTCAGTACACATAATTATGTATTACGATATGAATAACTAAAAAGTAAGAAACAAAATTAACTTTAAAAAAATTATACATAACCGACTTAAAAAAAACGCGCTAAAAAGAATTAAATAATTCTTTGAAATTCTGTAATGACGCATTGTTATCCAATAACCACACATTGGATATCATGTACTAAAATAAAAACGGTTAAATTTAATATATAGAATTTAATATCCACCAAAAAAGGGTTTTCCTGAGAGTATTTTTTACACGAGATTAACTTAATTTTTTTTAAATTTAATTTATGATATATACATATAAAAAGTAATGAATTACTTTTGGAAGTTGGTGCATAACTATCTTAAGTATAGTAAGAATTGTAGATGTATTATGCCTAGTACCATAAATAAAATGGGAATAATCATTATCGTTTGTGATTGTTTACGAAAATTACGTAATTTATTGTATTTGAACTATTGTTATTAGTTTTGTTCACAACAACCATTAGAGTCTAGAAATGACTAGAAGAAGTCGTTTAGCCGATTAATTAAGGTGACAAGAGGTAGGATGGCTGGAAATGCGAGTGTCACAGGCCGATACTGCTAGACGGCTCAATGTGTCTCGCAGTGTAGTCCAGTGACTCTGGGATTAGTATGAATCCGCATATTCTCTGTAAAGAAGACATGTTCCAGGCCGCCCTCGTGTTGCAACACCTGCAAAAGACCGGCTTCTAGCTCTTTCGGCACGAAGTAGAAGGCGCACTAACTCATTGCAGAACACTTTGCAGCATCAGGGAGAAGAATCTCCGCTACTACGGTGCGAAGACATTTTCCCAATGCAGGTCTCTATGCAAAGCGACCAGTTATGTGTGTCCGCCTCAACAGACGACAGAAGAGGGCCCGCTTATATTGGGCAAGGGAACATGTTTCGTGGACCAGACAACAGTGGGCTTCTGTACTTTTCACAGATGAGTCCAGATTCATACTGCAGAGCGATTCAGGATGTCATCTGATCTGGAGAGAATAATGCATTCGATACCATCAATCAAACACTGTCGGAACACACAAGTACAGAAAAGGTGGAATCATGATTTGGGCAGGGATCTCACTCGAAGGCCACACTGACCTGCATGTGTTCCATGGAGGAACTCTGACTGGCGCGAGATATCGGGATGAGATCCTTGATCCATATATGCGTCCATATGCTGGTGCTATTGGAAATGGTTTAGTTCTAATGAATGATAATGCGAGACCACACCGAGCTGTGGTTGTTGAGGATTATCTTGAGGATCACGGTTTGGAGAGAATGGGATGACCAGCTCACTCTTCAGACTTGAATCCGATAGAAAATCTTTGGGACTATCTTGGAAGACAGGTTGCGCTTTATGTCCTCCTCCAAGATAATGAAATGAGCTGGAACAAGGCTTACTTCATGTCTGGTCAGACAATTTAATTGAGAGAATGAAAGTCGATGCCGCCAATGCATTCGACTAATGCACTCGGGGTGGAAATATTCTGTATAAGAATCAGTCTTTTAATATTTCTGTCACATTTTATTACATAAAACTGCAATGTGCTGATTTCTACAAGAATGGAGTTTTCCACCATGAGTGCTTTTTTGTTGTAATTTCATTTATACGTTTAACTTAAGTAAATTTCAAAGTCTCATTTAATAAATAACAGATTAGCGCACATTTTCTAAAAATTTGTTGTTCCTATCTTCATTCATTTGCCAATTAGATGCAAAAAACCAGTTTATACCTCATATTTTGTAGGCCGTGTATTAGAGGTCTGCACGGGACCGAGCTTGGTCCATGGCCCGTACCCGGCCGTGCCGGCAGAATTAGAATGTTTTTTTCAAAGGGCCGGGCCGGCAAAAAAATTGAATGGGCCGTACGGACCGGGTCGATATAAAAATTTTCGGGCCATGCCAAATTATGATAAAAATCTGAATTTTTTAGAAATCGTAGAGATTGTAACGGGCCAAAACGGGCCGGGCCGGGCCTGCCGAACTTTTCAGTTTTACAACGGACCGGGCCGGGCCCGGGCCTGGAAATTCCGGCCCGTGCAGACCTCTACCGTGTTTTAAAACGAATGGCATTTTAGATTAGATTTTTATATGAATTCATTAAAAATATTTTTTTAATATTTAAATTATTAATTTAATTATTATTTAATGATTTATTAATAACCTATTCATTTATTCAATATGCTATTTAAAGAATATTTTTATTTTAAATGTTTTAAGTAATACGACTCATTAATAAATTTCCTATATTAAGAGATTTATTCGTTTTATATTTCCGTGATTTTCGGAGACGTTCGAAAAAATTGAAAGGTACGTGATTGGATTAAATAAAGAAAAACTTATTTTATTTTTCTAATAGAAAATAGTTTCATTTTCTAATGTCAGATTAATTTTATTTTCTTCTACTGTTAACGATTTCTTTCAAGTCATTACCACACTTTTAAAGTTCATTTAGATAACTTCAGAAAGAAACTATTGGATTTTATGTCAAGTTAAATCCTCGTACAATCGTACAATGCATTTCTTTCTTTCCCCGTTTTGTTCTTGCTGTCACATAATAATGTTTAAATTTACATTCAAAGGAATGTATTTTTTCACAATTTTATCTGATTGCAAAACCATGTTAATGTTTTTCTTTTTAAAAAAGTAATATATCTTTGTATGTTTCTTTAACAAAAAAAAGAAGAAGAAGAAAAATAAATAAAAATAAATAAATAAGTAAATAAAAATAAAAGCTTAGTTTAAAAATAATGCGTAAAATTATCATTGACATGTTTATATATAACCTTTAAGAGACTACTATCTTTGAAATCATCTGTCCTATTTTGAATAATACTGTAATAATATGTGGTGGCTCAATACTTAATACTAAAAATTAAATGAAATAAAAAAATATTGTAAAACAGCTTATTTTACTAAAATTTAAATTAAAAAAGTATTTTTTTAAAACCCCCTACTACTTTTATAAATATCAATATTTTAGCTTCAATTTTTTCCACATTCATTATAATATTCTATTACACTAGCAAAAGCCATGCTTTGTTTGGATTCGCGAAAATTATTTCATAAAACAGATATTTGAAAGTAAAAGTATTTTTTAATATTATTTTTGCATCTTTATTAAACAAAAACGTTATTTTATGTTTTGGCGCATTTTAATTTTTTAATAATGATGTAAGACTGGCGTAATAAAATATTTTCGAAGCAAACTTTTACAAAATATTTTTAAATTTTCAACTAAAAACTCTTTTAAAGATGTTTTTACAATTTCCAGTAACCACTTATGTTTTTTAAAGTTGTTTGAAATATGCATATTTCCAATCTTTGTAATTAACATCAAATAATCTTTGATAGCTATTTTAGAATAATATATTTGAAGAGAGCTTGAAGAAAGTTACTTCGTCAAAATCCTACTTTCTGGAGAAACATTTGGAATCTGCTCTCGTTGATACTATGAATTTTTAACTGTAAACTTTTTTTTCGAATTTCTTCGTTTTTATACACGTTAGCGTATCAGAATTTTTGATATTGTAGAATTTTTCGTAAGGAAAATTTCTATTGAATGCTTAATTTTGAAGGATTTTCACTCTCGACAACGTTACGTACGTTTTTAAGCCAACTTGTGTCTCTATATCCTCAATATCTACAACTGCTTCATCTAATGTCAAACCTTGGGATTTATGAATTGTAACAGCAAAAGCTAACTGCAGAAGAAATTCTTTCCTTGAGTAATTTATGCTTCCATTTTTCCAGAATTTAATTATTGGGGGAATTAGTACGCACCAATTCTTATAAGTTAAATTATTGTAGAATTCAAATGTATCCATGGTTATTCGCTATATTTGGTCTGTATTTTGGCTTGTGATTTTCTTTATTACGTGCAACAAAGTCTAAAGTCCCGTTCTCTAAACATTTTTCGGTCCACAAATAAGAATGTATCATTACTTTAGATCCAAATGATAAAGTAAGAAATGGTTAAAGTCAATTTGTCGTTTCTGAATCGGCCAACTTTGCTTTAGTACATTTATAAAGAGCTTGAATCGAGGCAACAACTTCACGCTTCAGTTCTTTTAATTTTTCATTTATATAATAAATTTATTGTTGTTGTTGTTGTTGTATAGACCCCTCATGGGCCCGGTGAGCAGCTTTATATTTCTTTATAGCTGTCTTAATCTGCAAATATAACAAATTTAACAATTAATTTTATTTGTTTACAATTCTTTTGTTGCCATTTTACAAAAAAAAAAAAAAAAAAAAAAAAAAGAAAGAAAGAAAAAATATCCACAATACAAATTTTTTTAAATGTTCAAGTGTCATCTGTGCAAACGATTTTGCTGAATAATGAAAACATATTTTATTTATTAAATTAATCATGATTCTATCTATAATTACTTACTCTATGGTTTATATTTTTTTCTGAAAATATACGCGTTTCATTTTTTATTTATTTGCTAAAATGCGTCCGTATTGGAAATGCATGTAAAATATATTAATTAAAATAATAAATTTTTTAACGTTTTACTTAAAAAATATTTATATTGTGCAAATCTACAGATCATAATTTATTTTTGTGTTTAATTTGAAGCTAAAATATTGAATAGTTTTTTTGTAAAGTGTACGACAAAATGTAATTTGAGTGGCCTAGTAGAGGATTCGCTTCGCTAATCCTAATAAAACAGTGTATCGACTTCTAGATGTACATTATTTTACATTTAATATTTTTTTTATTTCATGTATAATAAAAAATAAAGGGATTTTACAAACTCTCAATTTAAATATTAAAAAATTATCTATAAACTTGAATCTTAAATCCATGCACAAAAATGTGAAATGGACCATGGATAACAAGTAAAAAATAAATCAAACTTCTTTTTTAAATTACCAAAAAAAAAAAAAAAAAAAAAAAAAGCCTTAGTGTTTATCGAACAAGCAAGCTATAAAAATATATACATGGTGAAAAATCAGTTTAAAGTTTTCATTTGTATTGGTAATTGCACAACGAAATTTGCAATATCTCGCGATATTATTGTCGTATAAGTAAAAATAAGGTGTCAAAATATTTACAATCAAAGAAGATTTCAGTTATTGTTAAAAAAAGAAAATCAATATTTCGACCAATTTCAAGGTAATGTGTCTCCTTAACTGACGTGATAGAAATTGTCTCATGACTACTATGAAGCGGTCTATGAGAACGAAGGATCGAAATATGAGTAAAAGGCGTAATTACCTCATAAGATTGTGTTTTCATACTAAATTTTATGTACAGGGTTGTTATAATTCAAATTCACCTATTCAAAAGTCTCTGGTGATAGTACTAGTGTTCCAAACGAAACAAAATTTCCGCAATGTTTGTAGTTAAATTGAAAGTTAGAAATCTAACTATAAAGAATGAAAAATGGAGCAGCCTGAGAGACCGGTGACATCAATTAAAGGTTATTCATATTTTGATTTAAAGTAAGAACAAAAAGGGTTATGAATTAAAATTGATGTTTATTTTTAAATATTTCATAAATTTCGTTTGAGAATTTTAAAATGTAGTAATGGATGCATTTCATCTGCTAAATTAAGCATCATTTTTGTGTTAAATATTAAAATAGGTCATAAATTACGCTATCAAGTAGAAAAACATAAAAAAAACATATTAAAAAAAGAAACATCTCTATGATTTATACCATATCAGCCATAGGACTTATAACTAGTTGCCTTTTATGCATTAGCTTCGAATTTACCTGATGAAAAATTTACGTATAATTTGCGGTACGGATTTTGATACTTAGTATTTAATGAAGCAATTGTAATAAACGAAATCGAAATCGTTATGAGTATTAGTATTACCGTGCACGATGCAGCTCTTCTTGGTAATTATTTATTAACCTTTGGCTCAGATTTGGCAGCTAGGCGTAATAAGTGATTGGTGTGGAGAGTCCCCTTTATCTGTTCCAAAGCTTTTCACAACTATGAATTGTTCTTGATCTTTCTCAAAGTTCACTAATTTTCACTCGTATTCACCATCTACTTCTGTTCCGAATTATACCAAAAACCACTCAAACGATAGTCACCTTTGATTCTGATTAGACGTCTCCTTGATAATGTCCAATCAAATATTATCGTTTCAGTGTTCGACCGAGGTTTTTAGATTCAGGAAGATGGTAAATACAAGCATTAGTGTTTTATTCCCATTTTTGAATATCGTTTAACTTTAAATTTTAAAGTGTTGCAGTTTGTATGACTGTCACATGAAGACGCTATCTATGATTGAAAACACGAAGGTCCCTGATATCCTAATATTTCTCGCAGCTATTTTTCGTTCACTATTTCATGCGCAAATAGCAAGACTTACATTCTTTTTGGTCTAAAATTATTGTATTTTGTTGTTTTTAAGTCTATATCATTTTGTTGTCTAGAAATTCATAATATGATTTATGAATTTTTAAATAATTAACATTCGAAAAAAATAAGAATTATAGCTTATAACTTTTTTGATAGATTTATATTTATTATATCCTGCTTTATGCGAATTATAAATTTCACATTTTTCTTAAAAGATGTTTTCGAATTATACTTAAAAAAAGTCAAAGCGATGTATTATGGGGTCATCTGTGATGCTTGAAAAACGAAATTATGCATTTATTGAAACATTTGGGCTGGAAATAGTCAAATCATATAAGGTAGTGAACTGATTTTATTGATAACGAAAATCCATTAATAAAAGTGACATAGTCCTTCTGTAGCATTCCAACAATCCAATACTGAACTTGAGTTTGGGTACAACCCCTAAAATATGCTCATTTGAAAATAATATATTTTTTGGAAAATTACCCTACGAATTTCATGAAATTTGAATTTAGGTTAATTAAAAGTGCAAAATTTATCTATAGTGGCAAACTAAAATATTCTTTAGGGAAAAAATGAAATTTTGATTAATTGTGATAGATACAAAGTTCTTAAGTAATTTTTTATACATAATTTAAAAGTAGACTTTATTTTCAATCGTTTCTGCTGGTAACTTTCTTTTACGATAATTTTTTGCTGAGTTAGTAGGGGACGTTTATTCTTCTTGCAATATTATACTTACGTAATAGGATTTTCACGAAACACCAACAAAGCTAATGAGATAACTCTATAAAAGATGTTAATCGCTGGATGTCAATCTTCTTCCAAATTTTCTTAATTCTTTTTCATTTGCAGCGGTTCCCAACAAGTAGGTGGTGGAACAATCAAGGTTTGCCCCAAAAATCTATCTTTTATTTCATCTGTTATAAGTAAAGGAAGGGGGAAATACAATAATTTATAACCCCAATAACCATGAAAGCTATCAGTTTAATGTAGAGTTTACTGAGAAGACAGTGCACTCTAAGAAATTAATGCGTAAATTTACACTTTGAAACAGTTATACTGATGATACAAAACCGATTTGTTTATATGTATAAAAAATATGTGCAAATTGCAAATACAAATCCCTGGTGTGTCAATTTGAAAATACACATTTTTCTATGTACAGCTCATATTCAAAATATTAGAATAATTGAGAAAAAGTAATACGAAAAAATTATTTGTCATTTATTTATTTTTTATACTAAGTAAATGCAATTAAATTTCTTATAAATTAAATCTGGAATGTTTAGATAAGATTTTAACATTTATAAAATATAAAATACAGCACAATAAATTAGGTATACAGCTTCCTTAAACACACCAGAATATTAGAATAAAATTTAGATTGGTTCAAAATATTAGAATATTTTATTTTACGCAACAATATTACCTTATGAATATGAAGTAAATGGTAGTTAATATTTTGTAGCATCCCCTTTAGCTTTCATAACAGCGTACAATCGATCTTGCATACTATATACAAGGTGTTTACAAACATTTCTATCAATATTAGCCCAAATAGACTTTATACGTGCCAGTAACTCAGTTTTACTTGAAGGAAGATTTTCTTGAAGTTTTTTCTTCATTATACACCATAAGTTTTCGATGGGATTAAGATCTGGTGAATTTGGTGGCCAAGAAAGTACCTTAATGTTGCGTTGGCGGAACCAATTCTTAGTTGACACCGAGGTATGCGGGGACGCTAAATCTTGTTGAAAGATGAAATCATCTTCAAATAAATCTTCTGATGATGGAATCATGTAATATTCTAAAATTTCTTGATATATCAGAGAGTTAACCTTTTCGTAGACGATGCATAACTTTCCAGTCCTTCTGCACTCATACAACCCCAAACCATGACACTAGCAGCAAATTTTACGGAACGTTTAAGGCATTCTTTATCAAATGCTTCTTGCTTCATTCTCCAAACTCGATTACCTTGATTACCATATGAAACACAAAACATACTTTCATCACTAAATAATATATTTTTCCAATCTTCATTGCTCCATAAACGTCTTGATTTACACCAATTCAATCTTATACGCTTTTGTCTTGCAGTCATGAGAGGTTTTGTTTTCGGTACACGAGATTCAAATTTAAATTTATGGAGACGTCTTAATGTTGTCGATGTAAAAACTTCAACTCCTTCTTCTTTCCATTTTCGGTGCAAGAATCGCACACTTTTAAAACGGTTTTTCTTAACTATACGCTTCAGTTTCCTGTCATCTCTAGCAGATGTTTTTGGTTTTCGGCCACCATTTCGGCGATTATTTTGAAATTTTCCAATTTTTGAATATTGTGTTAGTATTTTACTAACGCTCGATTGCGAACAATGTAAATAATTCGCTATAAAACATTGATTTTTACTGTGCCGATACAAATCAACCATACGAAGTTTAGTAGATTCAGGAATATCACTCACACGGCCCATTTTAAGACGAAAAAGAAACAAACTGCAAAAAAGAATACTGATTTTAAATAAAATAGTCTGAATTTAATCAATGATGCCACCAGTTAAGAATTAGTAATAATTAAAGGAGAATTAATGTGAAATATTCTAATATTTTGAACCACTTGAATAAATATTCTAATATTTTGACTTTTCAAAATAATTTTTTTTGCAATTAATCTTTTCAAAAATGATATTAAATTTAAGATAACAAGTAAGTTTAATCAACAATAAGTTCTTAATAAAAATATCGTTTGCATATTTTCATTAAAAGACATTAAATTACCAAACGATATTTTCAATTTCTAAAAAAAAGGTAATTATTCTAATATTTTGAATATGAGCTGTAGAGCATTAAGCGGTTTAAATGTGCAAATGTTATCAGATAACTCTGAAATACACATTTTTAAGTGTAAATTGCACATAATACACAGATGACTGTGTATTATACAAAAAGATGCATTTCTATACATAATACATCATCTTGTAGTTTGGGATGTAAATTTTGAGCTAAATATCCTTATGGTCACAAGGCAAATTTGCATGAAGAACAAATAGATGTGCTTGGTATTTTTCTTTTGTTTCCAGCAGATTAGTTTTCAGGCCAAACATTAGAGTGATCTTAATTTAAAAAATACCAGACTGTCTGAATTTACATTTACTGGATACCATTCTCTATTCCGATGTATTCGGTATATTTCGATGAAAAGAATATCACTGATTATAAAATTTTATTTTGATTAAACGTACTTTTTACGAAACTTATTGAACATATTTTTCATTATATTTGTTGTTTTAATTATTTTTGAACTTAAACACATTGGGGTTGCAAATTCTTGTTTTTTTCTGATAGTGCATCCTTTGTACGAAAATTTGCCCTTTTTCATTGCATAACATAGCCAATATCTTATAGAGTTCATATGTATAAAATATATATATGTACAAAATTTCCATACTGACATTACAATTTTTTTAAACTTAAAGTTGAGTCGCATACCTATAAAGGTTGAGATCCGCTAGTTTGCTGGCATTTTTGCCCGATAGGTCCCTTGTAGACGGATCCTTGACACCAGGTCTCAAATTCCACTGGTTTTTATCAAACAAGACATATCCTACAAAATAAGAAATAAATGCGTAAATTTACACATTAAAACAGAGTTGTCTTAAAACAGAGTTGTCTATATGACTAAAAGAACGTGTACATTACCAAAAACACGCCCTTGTGTGTCAATTTCAAAATACACATTTTCCTGTGTCGCGCATTAAGCGGCTTAGGTGTATAAAATAGTATCAGATAACTCTGAAATACACATTTTAACGAATAAATTGTACATGAATACACATATATCTGTGCAATGTACAAAAAAGAGGATTTTTTCTATGTGTATAAAATTGCAGTTTTATTGAATTTTATTGCAATATTGAACTAAATTTTCTTATGGTCAGAAAAAATGCACAAAGGATAAATCCATGTACTTGGCTTATTTGTTTTCTTTTCAGCAGATTAGTTTTAAGATCACAAATCAATGTAACCTTAATTTATACCGGATCGTCTGATATTATATTTACTGAATGCCAATATCTGTTAAAATTGTTTTGGAAGCCCTAAAATAATATAGTCATTATTTTTAAATAGAATCTGTATACTCTGAATAAATATAATGTAAAATAAAGTTCTGGAAAAAATAGAAAAATCATGATGACGGTATTATTTCGTCATTTTTTTTCTATATAATTTCATTCACAATTTTTGAATGATACATCAAGAGAAGAAATACACTATTTAATTCAATCTACAGTAAACAAGCAATATATACCAAACTAGAATTCGAACTCAGGATCTCAGAGATTCTAAGCCGTTAACTTGACCTCTTGCCAACGCATGCACAAGCCAAGTTTTCAAGTATTGCTAATAATTGTGTTCACATAAGTTCACATACGTCTGTGAAATATTTTGTTTTGACACATATTTGCGTAATATTCTGTCACATAGACCTGTGTAACATTCAGTTCTTACACATATAACTATGTAAAATTGGTATTCATATTTCTGTGTAATATTCTGTTCTTATGCATAAATCGGTGCAATAGTCTTACTCATATTTCAGTGTAATATGCAAACTACACAGATATATAGGAAATATGGAAAATTTTGTAAATTCCAATAACACACCAATTCGGATAAATATGTAAGATTTTTACACACGTTTGAGTTTTTAAAGGGATAACAAATTACATATTTTCATTAAGCCAATAAACACACGCAGGTTCGGGTAAATTTTAGCGACAAATGTGCAAATTATATGACATATGTGTACTTTTACATAATGACACACATATATATGTAAATGTGATTAATTTACACATTTGGTTTTTAGAGTATACAAAAGATCCATTTTAAAGTAAATTTCTGTATAGAAGATAGATTTCTGCAATAATTTACGCACATTTGTTTAGTAAAATAATTCACACATATAGTATTAATATTTATTCTGCTACCTTGCAATTGAAAGCAAATGAGTCTATAAAACTTTCGGAAAGTCAAGTAGAAATTTTTTTCTCTACTTTTTCTTTCGAATATGTTTTCTAAATTTATGCATGTAAGATGATGACGGCAAACATTATAATTCGGAATTTTTTTTATTAAGTCAATGCGTCTTTTTGTTTCATTCATAATGAATTCAATTTTAAGTACTATCAGTTGAATGTAATGCCAGTTTCGCTTTTAAAAATATGCAATTTCCTTTATTAAATAGAAAAATTAATTGACTGTTATGAAATATTTTTCATACAAATTTATTTTCGTTTTATTTAATTTGGTAATAATAAATTGATCAAAAAGGAAAATTATACGAATTTAACCACAACGTAATTAAATTCCGAAAATTGTTTTTAAGTGTATATATATATATATATATATATATATATATACATATGTATGTATGTATTGCATAGTATCTTTTCTTAAAAACATAAAAAAATTGTACTAAGTCGTCAACAAACTAATTTATTTTATCATTTGAGTTTTTTAAAATTTGTAACTTTAATATAAGGAATCAATAATAAAATCTATAAATGTAAAAATATACATTTTATATTAAATATATGTATAAATTTTATAGATATTTGTGACATGCAATAAAAGATCTTATTCAATAAGTATACAGCGGATAGATTTCGTTATTTACATTTATTGCTTTATCCAAAACAAAGTCTTAATAAAATAGTATTGACCTGAAAAAACTTATAAAACATAATTTAAAACATTTCGATAAATTTTGAATAGAAATTTCAAGCATTAAAGTTTATAGAATTCGATAAAAATATTTCCTTAAGCATTCAAACTTACTTAGAAAGCAAGTGAATTTACAATAACTTTCTATGAAAGTTTCCTTAAAAGTTTTCTATTTAAGAGAATCCCTGAAGCGGCAAGAGATCAAATAGAAAGATCAGCTTTTATTCTGAAAATAACTTTAAAATTAAAGACCTAAACGATGAATTTCATTGAATTTATTTTTATTCTTTTAAATGATAGTTTCAGAAAGTTTCAAAAGAACTTAAATGTAAGATGTTTTCTTTTTACCAAGAAGCATTACGGAGTGGTGTGTTTGGGAAAAAAATAATCGAAAACAGAAAACTTTATGTTCATTTAAATGAGTTGATTCATAATGAAGAGCAGGAGGAAATATATATATATTTGAACTGTATAAATTATCTTTAAGCGGACGCGGTAGAAGTCTGCACGGGCCGGAATTTCCAGGCCCAGCCCGTAAAAAACTTTTTTCGGCCCGGCCCTTAGTAAAACTCAAAAGTTCGGCCCGGGAACGGTCCATTTAAAATTTTATATTTTAGGCAAGGACCAGCCGGTACAGAAATCAGCGAAAACAGGCCCAGCCCGTTTTGGCCCGTTACAATTTTTACGATTTCTAAAAAAATGAGATTTTTATCATATAATTAAGATTCCTTTAAAGAATACTACATAAATATCCATGGAATGATTTTACAATATATATTTCAGGAAATACACATTAGTTACATTAATGATTACTTAGATTCTTAAGCTTTCAACATTCAAATAAAGATTCATTAAAAAATTAATATGGCTTAGTATAAAAGAAAAAAGAATGAAAGTTAAAAACATCGTAACTTTTGAAGCTGTTTAACAAACGAAGATTTATAAAAATGTTTCTATATCATTAATGATTTTAAATCCAAATTCATTCGTTAATTCAAAGAAGCTCCTTTCTGATACATTTATAAATACATTTTTTTCTCAGAAACGCATAAGATTAGCAAGTGTCTTTATTCCGAAACTATATAATCGAATGGCGTTATCTATTTTTTGATACAAGCAATTTAAAAATACTGCAAGCAAATAAAATATTGTCATAGTTAGTGTTTTGAATAGAATTTCCGGATGAGATAGCATGGGAAGGGAGAAAAACCTACAACCATTTGAGAAACTATTGTATCTCAACAAGGTTATACAAGTATTCAATTTACCAAAACTGAAAAACGCTATTTGATTCCAAATCCCTTCAATAGTCAGGCTTATCACTTTATATATTTAAAATTAAATCTTAATCTAAAAATGTGTCAAACTTTCGTGCTATTGAGAAATTAATTTAAAAACCATTAAAAAGTATATATCCAAAGATTAAACTAGCATAAGTTCTTTATCGTTGTTAATAATTTTACAAATCATGTTGTCTGTCCTACAGATCTTGAAAACGATTAAGTCTTGTTCCGGTCCGGCAAGTCTATATGTAGAAAAACTATACAAGCTTGATCTCGGCCAGGCACGAGTCATCTATAAAAATATTAAAACGGGTTACACACAATGTAACTGTCCGATGCCTATCTCTACACTGTACAAGTTACATTTCTATATTGGTGCTGTCAAACTAGTATGGCTCGTGAAGCACATTTATATTTATTCTCGTTAAAACTATTTTTATTGAAAACAGGTCATATTTTATCATTTCAGCCTCAATCTTCAGAACGGGCCAGCAGGCCCGAAAATTTTTTTTTCGGCCCGGCCTGGCCCGTATGGTCCGTTCAGTTTTTTTACCGGCCCGGCCCGTAGAAAAAACTATTCTGATTCTAGCGAGCCACGGGCCAAGAACGGGACCGTGCAGACCTCTAGGACGCGGTATCCCATATTAGGCGAAAAACGGCAAAAATATCGATTTTCTAATTTTTTTCTGAAATTGTACTTTATTAATCCTTGTGTATTCTGATGAAGTTTGATAAATACCCAAGTACTATAAATACAGTTTAAAGTAACTTTATTCCATCGCTGGCATGTTCAAAGTGATACAACTTTTATGTATATTTTTAAATTGACTCGAATGTTTTTTAGGTTATTCCTTATGGTCTTATTTAATAAAATCAAGTATTGGATTTACATAAAGTAAAAAGCTTTTATTTTACACATTAAAAGGTAAAATAAATTCTGTTTTTACCATAATTTTGCACATATTTGCACATTTTATTTTTTTCAAACTAATTGACTTTCGAAAAAATTCGACGCTTAAAATTATACAGCTCACTTCTAAGAATATGTATTAAAAATCAGCTTAAATTAAGAGATGTACGAGAAGTTTTAGAAAATATATTATGGAAGTTTGTGAAAATTGCGAAAAAAGCAGCTGCATCAATTGCTAAATGCGAACTTCCGAACAGATTAAACTTTGTATGTAGTATTGCATGTAAAGCTGTACAAAAATATTTGACTAATTTACAAGTAGGGAAAGAAAGTGCAAAAACTGGATTTTTAAATGTGTCACATGTTTTAGAAACTGTTTAGTTGAAAAAGTTTTCGGAATGGGATTGTTGAATATAATCTATTATGTTGAATACAATCGTAGATCACTCTTCGTAATTTATTTACCTACTATCACCTTATTTAACGTTGAAGTTTACTTACAATTTGCGATAAATCTGGAAAATTATTTCATAATCAATGCTCATCACACGATTTTTCGTCCTAGCTATTATTTTTGATTTTAATATATATACAGGCATAGTTTTAAAATGAACGCTCCTTTAAAAAAAATAATAAAAATACATAGTGTAAGGAAAGCATTATAATGTATAGTTTTTGGGAATAAAATTACAAATGTTTCAAATCATAGTTGTTTTTTTTTGTGTTGTTTATTTACATGAACATGTAAAAAACTTTATATGATCATCTACTTCTGGTCATAATGAATTATATTTGAAAGGATATAATTTTAAATGAATATGGATAGCAATAAAGGATTCCAACAATACTATTTTTAAGGTCCAAACTGTTCTTTTTAAAACACCCAGTATTAATGTGCAGTAAATAAATTCTGTACGAAGGTAAGAAAACATCCCTTTTAATTGATTTTAACTTAAGAGCTTGCTTTTCACAAAGAAAATACCATTGTTAATTCACTGCGCTACGCGTCCCGCCAGCCGAGGAGTTATAAATTTTTATTAATCAACTCCGTTTAACCTGGGAATTTTTGTCTTTAATTAATAAGTGAGCTATGTATGTATTGAAATAATAGTGGAAGCATACTTGTCACAAAAGTTATAAATATCCCTATCTTAAAATCTTTGCGCCGATCGGTGCATATACTATATGGCCAAAGGTGACCGGCCACATAGAATTTTAGACATTTTGTTTAATAGCTAGAAAAATACATGGGAAATTTTCCTGAAACTTCACATGTGTAAGCATAATAGTGCATATCATTTATAACCGTGATGAATATTTACCGTTTACTCAAATATAGTAGTACGAGCCATATTGTGTATTCTATATCGACATTAATCAATAGATTTATGCACACAGCTTCTTATCTCTATTTTTTTTATTTTTCAATTTCGGAGTGACGGACTTCGATCTTATTCTATCAACGATCACTTTCAAAAATTTTAAGCTGTGTTTTCAAGAAATACACAAAAGTTGATTTATGCATTTAGCTAACACAATATGCCAATGAAATTTTGATAGCGTTCACACATACGCAGTGAAAAGTTATTTAGTAAACTTCTTATTTTTTATACAATTTTTGTTTTTTTTTTAATTCTTATTACCAGATATTATGTACGATATTATGCATGATATTAATGTTGTTTGTCATAGTTACGGATAAAAGCATTATTTTTAAATGGAGAACTTTCAAATTATAAGCAAAATACTTGGAAAATTTTGGGACGGTTCTTATAAAAAACTTATTTTCATTAGGAGCATACATGCTATCCGCGTACACAGTTAATAAAAATAAATTATTAATTATAATCTACAGTTTGAACCCTTATTCTACATTAGTTTTGACAGGGTTATCCAAAAGATACTCATTCATTTTCAATTTTTTACAGTTTTAGGAAAAAAATCTTCACGGAAGTACTATTATGTTAACACACTTACTAGCAAACTGCAAGAAGTGTAAGTCACCGATTTTGACGAAAGTGGTATCGTCGGAAAGATCTCATCGAGAACAGTAAAAAATGGAACTATCGGTCGCAAATGAGCTGTTTTCCAGATATCCTCAATTTATGTCACGTAATTAGTGCATACTTAATGGGGGACCGCAAAAAAATTTTAGTCTCAATTTTAACGAAAGTGTTAAAAAGATATCATCACGAGGGAGAAAAAACTCAATAGAACTACCTGTCGGAAATAAGCCGTTTTCGAGATATCTGATAATTTATGTCACGTAGCTAGTGCATACTGTTCTAATGCACACTTAATCGGGGGGGGGGGGGGCTCAAAAAATTGTTTTCCCGATTTTGATAAAAATGGTGTTGTTGCAAAGATATTATTGTGAGAAGTAAAAAACTCAATGGAAATAACCATCTGAAATGAGTCGTTTTCGAAATAGCCAACAATTTATGTCACTTAATGCAGTTTCCCAGCAGTGTGACGCAAACTGTCGGATATCTCGAAAACGTCTCGTTTCCGACGGGTGATTCCATTGAGTTTTTTAATCCTCACGATGGTATCTTTTCAACGATACCACTTTCGTTAAAATCGAGAATAAAATTTTTTGCGGTCCCCCATTAAGTGTGCACTAGCTACGTGACATAAATTGTCAGATATCGCGAAAACAGCTCATTTGCGACGGATAGTTCCATTGAGTTTTTTACTGCACTCGATGAGATCTTTCCAACGATACCACTTTCGTCAAAATCGGTGACTTACACTTCTTGCAGTTCCCTAGTTAGAGTTTCAGAATAATTTCTCACATATCTTTCTAGATAGCCAACAAAATATCTCAAATCGCAAATGCTCGGTCGCATATTTCAGACATGTATATTGCAGAGACGATTAAAGCTTCTAAGCCAATCAGCAATCGACATCGATATCAAGACACGCTCATCTATTTGCTCAGCCCACTGTCAAATTTAGTTTATTTTTGTTAGGTTGTTTTTAAATTTAAAAATGCAAAATTGATGTTATTCTTAAAAAAAGTAATATTTTTATACTATTTCTTATACTGTGAGGAGGAATAAGCATACACATAAATGCTTATGAAGCATGGGTAAGTTATTTTTTTCGAAAACAGACAACAGATTAGGGTGAATACGTTTATTCATCTATGAGTTATTAACCACATGTTTCATAGAAAAATGCTATACAAAGCAGAAAAAAATGCACAATGAAACTTTAAGCATCAACAGAAAAATTATAATACAGGAAAAAGTATAAGAAATACATGAATTGCACACTTTGTGATGTTATGTTGTAACTTGCAACGCAATTAACATAATGAAATTAAAGATCTCCTGCTTTAATAAACTTCAAAATAAGTCAAACATTCCAAAAAATTTTCATTTTTTAAATGTATTTGTTCAGCAAGTAAATCGTAAAGAAATTTTTTAAAACTTTCTTTCTACCTTATTTCCCATTGTCTTAAATCACACATAATATAACGGGACTATACATTGGCTTAATCAGAATTTAAATATTAGACGTACAACATAAGTATAATTTCAAATTGAAATAAATAAAATCCAAAACATTCTAAAATTAAAAAAAAATCTTTCATTACTACTGCAACCGATCGTCTACGTATTCACAGTCAATAAAACTACGTGGGCGTGATATGACCATACTGTTAACGCTTGCTGATTGGCTTAAAAGTTGTAATCGTCTCAGTGATATACATGTCTGAAACATGCTCCCAGTCATCGGCCATAAAGTGTGTATACCCAGTACAGCGTACATAAAATTCTCGATTTAAACATCCATTATTTTTAATAGATGTTTTCAACTTATTTGATTAGAAATTTTCAGCGATTAAATGAAGTGAAAAAAAACTACTTGAATGAAGCAGAGTTTAAAAAATATAAAAGACGCTCGTCATCAAAGTGTGAAAGAAAATTCCCTTCAGCAAGTCTTATTTTCATCATTTAAAGTGCGGGAGACTTTAACCCTTTCTATTTCTATTTTCAAAATGAATAAAACTATGGACTAGTTAATAATTCTTTGTGTACACAATTGAAGATTTTACCCCAGTAACAAATAGTTAGTCATGGAGCATCATTAAAATTGACTCAGTGAAATATTTTTTGAGGCATTAGAGATATATTTTCATTTTCTTCTTTGAACAGCATAAAAGGAAAATAGTATCAGAAAACTTCCCGTAGCACATAAAACTTTTGAAAATAAGCTTAATTTCGTTCTTTGTTTCCGAATTTTTAGTATTAAAGCAATTTTAGGGAAAATGTGGCATTTTGTTTCGATTTCAAACATGATTTTGCAGAGATGCTGCTATGGAAGGACGAAAATGAAAGATAATAGTTTTAAATGGTGTAATTAAGTTTTAAAAATCGGGAAATGAGAGAAAATCTTTTGCAATTTTACCTGCAAAAAGAAGCATCTGTTTTGATAAGGGTTAGGCATCGCAGAAATAGAATTGCACATTAACTTATGATATTTTTCTTTGTGGTGCAAGGTGTTTCGACACTGAGATGTTTAAACATATTTTTTGTTATTATACATTCAAAATATTTTGTACAAAACTGTTTGGATAATCTCTCATTGTAAATTTCATTCTACTATTCATTCTATTTTACTATTCATTAAAAACTTTCTTAAATTCAAACACATATGTGATTGAGAAATAATTTTAGAGAGATAATTGTCCGGATCTAAAAAATTACACATTAATTAAATAATGCCCCCACTAAAAAAAAATCTGTAGAAAATCTATAGCTTTTTGGCCCAAAATCTGTGGGAAATCCGAAGGTATTTGGTCCACTTTGCAGATATTTTTAAGAATATCTTTAAAAATTCTGCAGATATTTTAAAGATAAATCTATTTTCTTCAAGTTTCTGTAGAAAGTGGCGTTTTCTTCAGATAATCTTAAGATTATTTTTAGTGGGGGGTGACTTAATTTAAGACTCACTTTGCTATTTATGATAATCAAAACCGAACTGAGAAAAAAGTCGGAAAAATCAGCAATCATCTTAATTTAAGACATACCGACGTTTCCGTTCCGCAGTCATCATAGTATAAAGTGCCATCATATGCTACTCTCAATTGCGCATAAATTGTTGAGATTTTTCGTTTGAGCTTGATTATATATTAGTTATAATTGAATTTGAATATGTGATATTATGTACGCTTAAATTTTTGTTTAATGACTGATTGAGATTTGATTCATTTTTATCGGTATATGAACTTTTGTGATTTTAAATCGTATTGACAGTGTTAATTGAAATTAATTTACAGTGAAAATATAATGTATTCATCTTTGTGTCCTGAAAGACAGTAAACAGAAGAATATATTTTTTTTTCATGCAGGTTTTGTTTTGTCGATGAAACATTTTCAATCATTTACTAGAATTGGTCGGATATTTAAAGGGATTTATTTTAAAAATAGGCAAGATGCCCTCATCGTGACAGATTTAAAATTTTGAAATGGAAGAAGTTTCGTACAGGGTTTCAACTAAGTGTGGTATATTTTGTTCAGATTTTGATTACAGTATTACATAAAATAGTGTGTAAAATTCCATTCAAGTTTTGGAATTGTTTGCGTTAGAAAATACTAATTTTAGAAATGTACATTCTTAGATTCTTATATTTATGTGTAATCTTATATTTTTGTGTAAATCTAACTTCAAAAAGTTTCAGTGAATATATATTTATATATATGTTGAATTTGAAATACATTCCAAATTTGTATTATTATTATTTTTAGTCAAAAAGTAATTTGTAAAGTAAAATTAGTAACTATAAAAAGCTAGAATTTCATATATTTACTTAAATAACTAGTATCTGAAACACAGATTAAATTTGTTATTTCAATTTACATTACAATATACAATGAAATTATAACTGCTAAGAATGTATTTATTAAAAATATAACACATTACTCAATGGTGCACAAAACAAGAACTTTAATATGAACTTGTACAATTAAAATAAAATAAACATATCAAAGTTTTGTGTCGTCTTCTGCGGCCGTCTTCAGGAAAATATGATAATAAAAGGACTAAAAATTTGCTTCCTGATCGAGAGATAATATTTCTAATAAATTAAAATCGAAATGAATTAAAAGTTTAAATATGTTGCCACTTACACGCGAGTAAAAATTAAAATATTGCAACGAGATATAAAATTTAAGATTTTATGATGTTATGCCATATTTTTGGTATATTGTAGGATAAATTATCATTACAAGGTTCATTTTCTCGTGCAATGATTTTGACAGATTCTCTTATTTTAGCTTCAACTGGGTTATTGCACGATCATTGCACGAGAAAATAAACCTTGTAATGATAATTTATCCTACAATATACCAAAAATATGGCATAACATCATAAAATCTTAAATTTTATATATCGTTGCAATATTTTAATTTTTACTCACGTGTAAGTGGCAATACTTTAAAACTTTTAATTCATTTCGATTTTAATTTATTAGAAATATTATCTCTCGATCAGGAAGCAAAATTTTAGTCCTTTCATTATCATATTTTCCTGAAGACGGTCGCAGAAGACGGCGCGAAACGTGATATTTTTATTTTATTTTAATTGCACAAGTTCATATTAAAGTTCTTGTTTTGTGCACCATTGAGCAATGTGTTGTATTTTTGATAAATACTTCTTAGTAGTTAAATTTTATTGTGCAATTGTCCAGTATATGTTTATTGTTATAACTGTTCTCCTTTATTTGATTAATGTTCTTTTTTATTATTTTTTCTAAATCTCTGCGTGTTACAAGGTGCGCACACTTCTAAGAATTTTTAAAGAATTCTTTCACCATTATATCAAATAATTTTTCCCTATTAATTAATAAATATTTCATTAATTCATCACAGAATTTTTAATACTTTTCTGTGATTAAATTAAATAGAAAATTCTATCCTAAAAAATGAGACAGAACTCCAACTACAATGAAAACAGCATAATTTTTCTACCATATTGTAGGTACCGTATTTATTCTTTTGCATTATTTTGAAAAATATCATACGATTTTAATCAATTATTTTCTGTTTTTTTATTAATTCTTAAATTATATTTTAATCCTCATTTTAGTGAATTTCTATCAAATTAATGTGTTGTAATTTTTTATTATCTATAACATTCTAAATAATTAAATTAATAAATAATAAACTAATTTATTCCATAATTTTTAATATCTTTCTGTAATTAAATAAAGTAGACAATTCTATCCTAAAAAAGTGACAAAACTTCAGGCTGAACGAAAATGGTATGATTTCTCTCCCGCATTGTAGTCACTGAATTCATGCTTTAACACCATTTTGAAAAGTGTCATACGATTTAAATCAATTTTTTTGCTGGTTTAATTTATATTGCAACCAAATTTAAATGCAATATTTTGCATACTATACAGATACTAATCAATGAATACATGGAAACAGCCCCTCATCTTTTTGCTTCATTTTGAGAACAACGGATTTTAAGCTTATAATATCAACGACAATTTTCAGAATTTTCAAACTATGCTTTTGAGACTTTGACAAAAGTTGCTCTATGCAATTAGCTAACACATTATGCACAGTATATTTTTATTGCATTCACGTAATCATAGTGAAACATTGTTTAGTAAACCTGCTCATTTTTCATGCAATTTTTATTATTTTTAATTTCGTTTCAGATATACACAAAATTACATTATTGTGCACAAAATTATTTGTCAAATGTTTTGAAAATAACATTTATATATATTAAAAACTCTGAAAATTATAAGCAAAAAACGTGGTAAAATTTGGGACTGATTTTATGAAAATATTAATTTCTCTACGAATATTACAGGCTATCCTCATATAAGTGAAAACAGTTTATTACCAAACGCTATTTAATTATCATCTGCAGTTTGAAAGCTTTCGATACATTAGTTTTGATAATGTTATCCAAAAGATATTCGTTATTTTCAATTTGCCCCTATGGGGATTCGGGAAAAATCTCACGGAAATATATGACTTCTAGTTTTCTTTTGCACACAAGAAGTTTCAGGATAATTCCTCATTATTTTTCTAGATATTTAACGAAACGTCTAAAGTAGCAAATAACCAGTTTTCTTTGTGCACAAAGTGTTAGGAATACTTGAAACTATCCCTGTAAACGAACTACAAATGTTGCATATTTCATTTTAAAAAACGATATCTCTACAGTAAATATCAATAAAAAAATTTAAAGGGCATAAGAGAGTTAGAGCGATGGGAGACGGACAAACGACTAGTCAAAAACCGAAGCTATAAGAACATTAAAATTATGTTGGAAAGTTTTAATAAAAGACATACAAAGTAACTGCATAAGTCCCCCCCTTCCTCCTAGGGATATATTAAAAAGAAAGATTTTACATTATTGGAGCTTTTAATAAAATTAACGGACTATTTATCGATCTTTACTGCATTGGGGAAAATCATTGCATAAGGGAAAATTAACCATTGTTTTGGCATTAATCTTTTTGTTTTGATACACGTTCAGAAATGACAAACGAATGGTTTTATTCTGTAATAATATTTTAAAATATACAAAACTGCCCCTTTTCTCATATGCATGAAATATTTTCTACATCATATATTTATTTAAATAAGTGCAATTTGAAAACATATTTCGAATTCATTAGCATATAAAAGCATAATCAAAAAGCATATTTCAGAAACTGCATAACTGTTTCAAAATTTGTTATTCCGCATATTGCTGAAATTTATCACGACCCTTTTTATTCAGCCTTGTAACTTTAGTATAGATTTCAGCATTAAATTAATGACTCTTTCAGAAAACGTGTCAACGTATTTCTTTTATTCCAGATTTCTGGATGTTAAGCTCACGACAGTGTGACATTGCACTATTTCCAAGGCCATCATTTATAAGCTTTGATGTAGTAGAACAGAAAAGAGGTCGAAAAGCTGATTCAGCAAAATTTTGAATAGGAGGGAAAAGCTTATTATTCTGAATACAGACACAAAGACAAATTAGTTGTACGTTAGAAGTGTCAAGCTGAGGTCATTTGTGAAGGAAACCTGCCTATAATATATTTTCTTTCTGAATGTCATTACGGACAGAATGGTATTACCGAAGGGATTTAAACTTTTATAGGAAATTTATACAATGTTTCATTTAAATATTGTTCTAACGGGAAAAAGTGAATCTTTTACGCAGATGTAAGAAAATAAATCTTTGCTTTTAATGCTTTTCAATTAAGTTGAAAAGTGTTTATGAATTAGGTTATTCTGTTTATCTATCTACCGCCTGTCAGTCTATGGTCTAACTCGCGTAAATTTCGTCCGATTATCATGATAATCAAACATGTTAATTAAAACGAATGCGGAAAATGTAGTGCATATCTTTATGGTTTATTTACAGACACACTCAAAATAATTCCGTTGCATTACTGTGTATTGGGAAAAATCGTTTGCTGTGTAGTTTAATGACAGTAAACTATTCTAAACATATTGAAATTGATATTTATCACTGAAGAATACTAGAAAGCTGAGCATAGCTCAACTACATAGCACAATACTTGATTATAATATATAAACCATAAAATTTATCGTTAATTTACAGGGATACTCAAAAAAGTTCGTCTGCAGGAGAAAATGAATAATAACTGAAAAATGTTTTACGAAAAATAATTACTGGAAGTGCATTTTGAATTGTGCACACATTTCGAAATTGACATATATCTTTTAAATACTTCACGATGTGTATTACTTCTGCAGATAATATGCAGCGCTGCACATATATGCTTTTTCTAGCGTACATTTCTGTTCATTTTCGGAAATTGCTCAAAAAAAAAAAAGCTTCAAGTGTGCTATTTGTTTAACTGATATAACTTTTAATGTACTACATTGTGTATATAAAATTCTTCAGATCATACAGAGAACTGCACATGCAAAAAAATTTAGATCTATTCCGATCATTGGTAGTAATAGTAGAAATCATGTTTAGAAATGCAATATGTTTTTTTAAATTATTTATGTAACCACCACTTTCATCTTAATAAACTGCGAAGCTTTATTACAGTATTCTGAATGTTTTGGAAAGCGTTCATAATCTATATTCGACACATGATTTGCTGTTTTTGTGAAGTTTTAAAAGTAAATTTCTTTCATTTAGACATCTGTAAAAAACACTTCTTATTAACTCCGATGTAAATCATTGCATACACAGTTCATCACTACATATCATGACACCATCGGATAAGTAATAATGTCTGTTAATTAATCATGAATCTAAATTTTGCTTTTGAATTCGCCCGCATTCAGAAGTCGTATCAAGGTTCAATATTTTGTTACTAACATGTAACTTTGAGATCATACTTAGATTCTTTGATAAATTTATTATTCTAATACCAACTTGCATGTCATTCAGCGAGGTGCTGTTAATTTAAGAACTATGCAAATTTACAATATAAAACTCCCCTTGTTTATTCGTTTGATTATTGTTTATTTTAAATCGTTGATTTTAGATCGTTGATTAAAGTTTTTAAAAGGAATTTCTACTGCATTGAAGTTAAACCTTACATTTAATTGTTCATTTAATGCATTAGTGACATATGACTTTTCTAAATTATTTAAAATAAATTTATTCTCGTATTATTCCGAATTATTCGATTACCGGCCTCCAAACCTATTCATTACATTCAGATCCAATGCAGTTTGGGGTGATATACAACAGCTCTTTTTATTGGCAGTCGCAAGTGGATAGGAATGACATCACAGCACATATTTTTAGACAGAAGCTGAGATTTCTTGTGAATTTTATAATAAAACATGAGGTGTTTTGGTCTGGGGGCTGCTGGATGTACAAAGTGGAATTACGAAAGAGGGGATTACCACATGCATATGTAGAAATCTGGCTCTGTAACAAAATCACTTCAAACGAAATCGATAATGCAATATGGGCTGAAAAGCCTGATGCTGACGTCGTCGATAAGAATATGCATACATTCTGACGAAAAATATCATAAATGAATCCTATGGTAAACTGAATTTAGATTCATCATACATGATTGGCAGAAATGTTCTAAGCTATATCCTCGTATGTTAGTATCCAACACAGCAATAGGAAACGTGGAATGTTCACTTTTATACAAAAGCAAGTTCAGCAGAAATTGGGGATAAATTAGCAGTCATTAGAAATGAGAAGCGTTTACATCGAAGTGGAAAAGTGGTGAATTGTTCTATACTCGGTTTTGCTATCAAAGATATATAAAGTATACATAAACATAGAATGCTGTAACTCTGTTAAATCGATTAAATACATTTGTAACTACGTGAATAAAGGATAAAACATGACAGATTTTGGCGTGCATTCAGAAATAAGTGATTATACTTTTGGTAGCAATAGTTTTTTGCTTACTACATGAAAGAGAAATCTGATCACAAAACATTTATTTATGGCTGCAGCATTAGTTATTTTTTTCGTAAAATACAGAGAGTCATTGCATACACTGTCACCGACAAAGAACAATTTTTCCACATTTATGGAGTATTTCTTATTTTCAATAGTTTGAAATATCGCATGGTACTTACTTTTATCTACAATAGAAGAAAAATGTAATCAAAAATGTTTTCGATTCCGGTTTTTGACGAATATATACGTCATAGTGGTCAGAAATAAAAAAAAGTTTATAGAAAACTAACAATTTTTGCCCATAACGCTGGTCTTTTCTCTAAAGGAGTTATGAATTAAACAACATATATCTAACAAAGATGAAATTATAAAAAAGAAGCTTTTTCTTAACATCTAAGGAAATATCCATAACTGTTGACTTATTGTATAATTTTATATTATCCAATTCGACATCAATGTCTGCGACATAACAGAAAAAAAAGATCTAAAATCACGGAACTGTTTTATTTAACTTTAGTAAGTTTGTTTAGTCTTTTTATTTTCCTTAGTCTTTTTAGTAATTTTAGTCTTTTTTGTTTAGTCTTTCATTGCTAAGTCTTTTTAGTAAGTTTGTTGCCTTGAATGTCACGCATCAGTTATACCTAAAACTTCTCTTGAGATAGGGACACATTTTCTAAAATTTTTCACTGCCTTTTTTAACTTCCTTAATGAGGAGAAGAATTTCTGAAATCGCTGAATTAAGTTTTAATTAATTTCTAATAAGTTTCTTTAGGGGCCTCAGGTGGTGAAAACTTTTCAAAAATCAATTTTTTATGATGTAGTTTCATTATTCAATTAATTTTTAACTCAATGCAAAAAAACGCATAAAAATATTTGCATTTTTAACGGAGTTAAAAGCATTTATATATCAACATTTTCATAGCTGCACTCATATAATTTTAAGTCGCGTTTTCTCAAAACTTGATTTTTGACGACTAACACCAAGATTAAAAAAAAAAACTATTTGATGGAATGGCTTAAATTTTTTTTGCATGTATATAACATTATTATCAATAGAATGAATTAATATATTTTAGATAGTTTAATATTTTGAGTATTTGTATTGAAAAAAAAGTTGTATTTTTTAGAGGTTTTTTAAATGTTCAAATATGAGGGTTTTTTTAATAATGTTTTTTTTGAGTTATAGTTATAGCTTTAATTCATTCTATAGAGTAAAGTTTCCGGATCATTTTAAAGCAAAAATTAGGTTCTTATATCAATTCAACGTTAAGATATATTGGTGTTGGTGATATAACACATAATTTTTTTTTTCGAAAATTGTGTTAGATAAATTTTGCTATATTTATTATTATATAACATTGAAGTACGTCATTTTATAATTTTATAAGAATACAAACATAGCTTTAAAATATACATTGAATACTTAAATTGCATTAAATACATTGAATTAAATACATTGCATTAAATGCATTGAATACAGAAAGTTTAAATTAATTACATTGAATACTTCTATATGGACTCGAAGCGAGAGCTCTGTTTACATCTTTTCCAGTATCGATCAACCCCCCTTCGATGAGCCCCCTTAAGCGAATTTCTCTTTTCTAGGTAAAACGACTGCTAATATGTGTCCAAATATTCCTACATTTTCAGAACCCTCTTTAACTTCAATGGAAGATTTTTTAAAAATTGCTGAAATGGGTGTTTCATTTCTCTTTCGCAGATTTCTTTTTTGGATTTTTACGCTACTATCTAAAACAGCTGTTGATACATGGTCAAACATTTGAATATTTTCGTCCCTTCCCTTTTTAATTTCCTTTATCAGAAGGATATCTAAATTTCAAAAAATATATGCTTAATTATATTTATAGTAGATTTCTTTTTAGGATTTTCAAAAAACTACCAAAGACGGCTGATAGGATATGCCAAATGTTCTAAAATTTTCGAACCCCCTTCTAGCTCCCGCAGAGGTATAACTTGTAAAGTCTCAGAAATACGAGTTAAATACAAACTCGTTTTGTCGATTTATTTTTTGGAGTTTGACTGTCATACCTAAAACGGCTGCTGAGACATGGCCAGATGGGCTATAATTTTCGACCCTTTTTTTTAATTCTTTTTTTAGTGCATGCTTATGTCGTAAGAAGTATTTCCCCCCAATTTTTATGGTTCTAGGTTCAGTAATTTGGGCTGTACGTTGCTTATGAGTCAGTCAGGACAAAATATTTTATACATATGCAGTTTCCGCCCATTATGCTGGTCGAATTCTTAAAAAAAAAACTAAAACTTTTCTAAAACACCTGTTGAGAACGCGAATTTACCTAAAACTTTCATTTACCCAATATAACCACTTTAAATGACAATTTTTAAAAACGAGAAATTATATTTTTAAAGACATTTTAGTAGATAGTTGTCCCAAAACTCATGGCTCTATGTACAAAAGCTACTAAGATATGCAAAATAATGTAAAAGTTTCGATATTGCTCTTCTTTAATCTAGTTAAAGGGCAGGAGAGTTTCTAAAATATATTAAAAGAATGTAAATTTATTTTTAATACGATTTAATACCCAAACTTCATGCTTGTACCTAAAACTGCTGCTGGTATGCGGCCATTGTTGTAAAATTTCCGACCCCTACCTTTAACTCCCTTAGGGGTTTATCTAAAGTCGCTGAAATACTTGTTTAATTATTTCATTTGTAAATTTATTTTCTGTACATTCACGCGCCTATCTAAAATGGATGCTGAGATATGCCAAATGTTCTAAAAGGATCTACTTGGAAAAGCATGGCGGATGCTTCCTGCAGCCGATGTTTGAAACCATACGCATAGTAATAACGCTTACAATGAGAATACAATATACAGTGTTTTTAGTCCCTCTCCTTGAGATAAACGGGGAAATATGCGGCGGCGCTACTATTTTCCGAATGCGGTTTCCCTTAAAAGTATAAAAGTTTAATAAATGACATCAAAGCCAGTTACTGAAGAATATGAACCTTACTAATATTCTTTGTACTGTATTTTTTTTCCTGTATACCTGTATGTAATTTACCTGCATATTTTTTTCACATTTTTATACAAACTTAACAAAATAGGCAAAAATAGTTTTAAAAATATTGATGTAGTAATTTCATATTTACACCAACTAAAAATTTACACAATAATGCTCAAAATATGCACTTTTAACAAAGAAAAAATCGTTCAAATCTAAGATGTGCTTTTTGAATTACAACAAAAATTATGGTAGAAATATAAAAAATATTCCCAACTTTTCCTTTATGTATTTGCAAAAGACCCTGCTGACACTGAATTGGTGAATTTCTTACATTCCCACTAGTGCATAATGTGTAGTACGCCAACTATTTTGAGAATGTTTCCATGCATACCCTCCTGATCTGTTTCATGTTTAAAAATAATCTGTTGCTTTGGCGTACCGCACAACCTTCTCGCGTAATAATATCAAGAACTAACAAACAACATAGAAATAGATGTCTACCACGTTAATCATGATGATCATATAGAAGAAGGTAATAGGGCTGTATATCATAATATATAAGTATAAATATAAAGTACATGCATAAAATATAATTTTAAGAGAAGGGCTCTGGTAGTTGATATCGTAAAATGTCTGTTACGGGAGGGGCCCCACCAGTGGCCGAGAGGTTCGGACCTCTCAACTGGTAGACGGCAGGTGCTGGGTTCGAACCCAATCGCGGCTGTCGGCCTAACCGTTCGGAGTTTTCCGTGGTTTTCTTCGAACCTTGCGTAAATACGGGTTAGGTTCCCTTAGAAAGACCCCCACGGAGGGCACTCCCCCTGGTCCTATATCCCTAGCGTAGATAATCGGACGACAAAAATCAAACAACCAACCAACTGTTACGGGAGGGGTTGTTTTTTAAGATGGTTATCATTTTTAATTATTATACAGAGTTCTTAATATAAATAACGTTTTTTTTGAAAATATGACAAACAACATTGTACACAATACCCTGTCATCAGAGTTTTAAAAAATAAATAAAAGTTGTATGAAAAATCAAAATTTTTACTAAATAATTTTTCACTGCGCATGCGTACATGACATCAAAATTTCATTTGCATATTGCATTAGATAGACGTATAGAGCTACTTTTGCGAAAGTTTCCAAAGCATACCTTGAAACTTTTGAAAGAAATCGTCGATAGAATAAGCTCCAAATCCGCTACTTCCAAAATGAAGCAAAAAATGAGGGGTTCTACCCAAATATAGTAATGAGTTCCATATTGTGTAATCTATATTGATTCTAATCAATGGATAAATGAATACAGCCCATCATCATTTTGCTTCATTTTGAGAATAACGGATTTGGAGCTTATTCTATCAACAATCACTTTCAGAATTTTTTAACTATGATTTTGAGACTTTCACAAAAGTTGCTCTTTACATTTAGCTAACACAATATGCAATTAAAATTATAGTAACGTTTACGCATGTGCAATAAAAAATTATTTAGTGAACATACTCATTTTTCACAAAATTTTCATAATATTTTAATTCTGATTACAGGATATTGTGTATAATGTTATTTGTCATAATTTCATAAAAGAACATTACTTTATTTTAAGAACTCTGAAAATTATAAGCAAAAAACTTAGAAAATTTTTGGACTTTTTTTTATAAAAACCTTAATTTTTCTACGAGTATACATGCTATCTACATAAAAAAGAACATGGTTTATTACAATATGCCCCTAAACATAATCTACCGTTTGAACGCTTTTGCTGCGTTAGTTTTGACAGGGTGGTCCAAAAGGTATTTGTTCTTTTCGATTTGTTGACGATCCCCTAAAGAGTTTCGAGGAAAAAGTCTACACGAAAAGTATGACCTGTACTATTAGGTTTACACACTTAGAGATTCATTATAACTGTCCATGTATTTTTCTAGATATTTAACAAAACGCTTAAAATTACAAGTGGCCGGTCAACTTTGGTTATATAGTGTATATGTACAGTCCCTATTCAGCTTCATCTGTACAACCAACTACACCATCACACAGTGTAAGATTTTGCGAATCTAGCGCATGAAAATTCAATTTATAAAAACTACTAATATTAAAGTAATAAAGTGGATCTTACTAGAGATAAAATGGTTATGTATTATGAAAAAATGTATCGTTACATATTTTATTGTATAATTTATGTCATTGTCATTTCATCATCATAGTCACAATAAAAATTTTTCTTTTCATTTTGATACAATGACATTTGCGTAGTGTTATTGTATTCAGTGCATATTTCTGAAAATATAGTATACATTTTTTTTCAACAATAAGCGTTCTCCTTTATTAAAAAAATGTAATTAATTAATTCTATACTGCTACAGATACCTGTGTTATCATAAGCTGAATCACTGTCATTTATTGTCGTTTGCAGTTCTTTTATTACTTGTAAGAAAATATGAATGTTAAAACTTCGGGGTGAATTTCAGCCACTCTATAGTTTTTCCCAGATTTTAATTTCATGATTTATAATACTTAAAAGCAGATATAAATATAGCCACATGTAATGCAAAATTACATAAAATCAGTACCTGAAAAAAAATTACTTATCTTCAAGAGTGGCAAATAGTTGCAGCTGAAATTGATTTTTTAAAATGTCTATATGCATACATTATTACAGAAAAAATATATTACAGTGCACCGGCGGCATTTTCAGAAAGAATCACGTTTTGAGCACTTTATCGCCAGAACAACGATTGGCGTGGAGATGAAGTCAATGCTATGCACTCTTTCTTGTTTGTAACGTCAAACGCATAGCGAATAGCAACCCTTCCTTCTGCAAAGAAATCGCGTTTATTGTTCATTTGTTTTTCCGTAAATGTTATCAAGCAAAGACTATAATGAGAGGAAATGTTATACACCATTGTTTACGACTAAAACATAGTTTAAAACAAAGAGCTTTTTCAGATTAAAATGCTTTAAATTTCACAAAACATCTAAACATAGTTTTTTCCCAATTCAAAAATATTATTTCCTTAACTCGCAATGTTCGAAGAAATTGAGAAGTTAATTAAAAACAGTAGTAAAGATTCTCTTCCAATAAATATAATTCTATTAATCATATGTTTTATGACACATTTGACCTTCGTTTATTTTGTGTTTGGCGATGCAGCTAGCTGAACCTTCTCGCTTTCGCCAACTTCCCAAGGCTGGGGCTCTAAGCGTGATTCTTTCTGAAAATGCGCACCGGCGTGCAGGAAATTTTTGGCAGACTTTTAAAATTTATCATATGTTATTAAATTTTCTAATAATTTACATATTGACTTAAAAAATTACTAAATAACTATTGTAACTATAAAAGACAAAGTATCTACATTGTTGTAGAGCTTATATTCTATGATAAAAAAATATTTACAAAATAAGTTTGTTTTCAGCCAAAAATATCGTGGCAATTACAACTACATCAATAGCCATGCTGAAAACGCTAAAAGAAAATTTGGTTCAGTTTGAGCCAATTTTTGATACCGTTGTTGTAGAGTTAAGATGCTATCACTTCACCTTTTTTCCTCCAATGTGTTAGGCATTATTTGAAAATTTTAAAAGTTTTTCTGCAAGTCGATTTTTGGACTTTTTCCCCCGCTAGATTTTCAAAATCGCACACTGTGCATCGACTTAATATTATTACATGAGCAAGATGTTAAAATAACAGAAGGTTTACAAATACGAAAAGATGTATAGGGTAGTGGTATGTATGAAAATATTTTATTATTTTGGCGTACTGTGCATTTTGTCCAAATGAAGGCGTAAGGAATTCATCATTCCAGTAATAGCAAAATATTTCTAAAAATACAAACGTAAAAAGTTAGGAATATTTTAGCTTAATTCTAGCATGATCTTTATTATAATTCAAAAAGTGCATCTTCGATTTTAACATTTTTCCCCCTAAAAAATGAACTTTGATCAGTATTATGTAATTTTTCGGTTGGTGTAAGCATAAAATTATTATGTTAATATATATTTTTTTAATATTTTTTTTTACAATTTTGTATGCCAAAATTTGAAAAAAAAAGTGAAAAAAATATATGTAATGTGAACAAATATGTTCTTCAATAACTAGCTTTGGCTTCTTTTTTTTAACTTTATAATTTTTGAGAAAAACGCATTTGTAAAATAGTAGCATCAGTGCATACTTCCCCGATTATCTGAAGTCAGTTAATTGAAACATAGGCCGTGGTGGCCATTTTGCTATACTTATCCGGCTAGACCCTTTTTGATCCCCCTTCTTTTTTACACTTGTTAGCGGTGAAATTTGTCAAATAGCTGAAATAAGTGTTTATTTTTTGTGTAGACTTATTTTCTGGAACTTCCCGCTACCATCTGAAACAGCTACTGTTATATGGCCAGTACCCTAGCCTAGACCCTTTTTGATTCCCTTCGATACTGCTGTGCAACTGACATGTAATTGTATCTGCGTATTATTTGTCTTTTGTGCTATGCTATATTTTCTGGGTAGTTTTGTGCATAGAATCGACCCAAAAAGAGATAAAACTAGATTAAATATTCCATCAGAGGATCTTTACAAAATCCATACAGTTCTTTCAACATTCCATAACATATTAATCTATTAGGAGCTCAATGTAAAGTACAATTGCAATTTATCATATTCACGCATGCACACACACTATAAAAATTATGATTAAAATACAGGGTGATTATAATTAAAGTCCGAGTTTCAAAACGCTCTAAAAAGCAAACCACTCGTTAGAATGGCGTCAAAATTTAACAGCGTATTATTGAAGAAGAAGGAAAAAAACATGAACCAAAAAAGTTCCAAATGTTAGCGACAGATGGCGCTGTAAGCGTCAGAATTTCGACTACAAAGGACAAATCATAAAACAACGGCTAAGGCGTAAGTTACACGATATAAACCAACTGTATTGTTCAGTGTGCATGACTGTACGCGTGTGATACTGTTAGTTACATAAGCCCGTCCACCACGGCAAGGTCGTACCCCATCGGATGGGAAAAATCGGTTTTTAATTGTCCTGAAGCGAAAAACCGCATAAAAAGTATCCCTCCAATCGGTTTTTAAGTTTGGCGAGACTGGCGCAAAACATGTTCAATATGCTGTCCGCCGTTGTGGGCAACAAGATTAAATCGGGAAACAGCATGTTCCACAACCGATCGAAGTGTATCCGGGGTCAAGTTCAGAATGTGTTGCGCAATGCGTGTCTTTAATTCATCTACGATGGCAATCGGGGTACTGAACACAATATCTTTCAGATAACCCCACAGCCAGAAATCACATGGATTAAGATCAGGTGATCGGGCCGGCCAGGCTGTAGGGAAATGACGACTGATAATTCTAGCATTTCCGAAATGCCGCCTCAACAACTGCTTCACTCGATTTGCAATGTGCGGAGGAGCGCCATCTTGAATAAAAATGATGCTGTCCAGACATTCACGCTGTTACAGATCTGGAATGACGTCATTACGCAAAAGAGACTTATAGCGCTGACCATTGACTGTAACGGTAACAGGACCTAAAGCACCCGTCTCCTCGAAAAAATACGGCCCTATGATAAATGATGCCGTAAATCCGCACCACACAGTGACCTTCGCCGGATGAAGGGGTACTGGGTTCATTGCGAGTGGATTTTCTGTTGCCCATATTCGGCAATTATGTGTATTGACATTAGTGCTCGCGATAGGATACGTATAGCAGGTATACGATTAAACGATATACGTATATCCGTATAATACGTTTTTCTGCTATACGGATACTTTCGAATATACGTTTAAACGTATCCGGATACGTATAAGGCGTATCAACTAAACGTATATTTAAGAATACGTATATTTAATGTATACGTATATTCGCCGTATCGTATCTAATTTAAATAGCGGACTTCACCAGTCTTATGTCGCTGAATGGAGAATAATTTGGAAATCGGTAGCGTTACGACAGAAATCCGCATAGTATGCAGGCCCGTAGCTAAGGGGGCGCTATGGGCGGCTCAGCCCCCCTAGAATATTTTGAGCCCCCCCCCCCCTGGGAAAGATTCCAAGGTCACTCAATTAATTTCTGTTCCAAAAATTCAAATGAAATTCTGTTCAAAAATCTAATTTAGTTTTGTGACCCTTTCACAGTTTTGCAGAGTTACTAAATTGTATCTAAAATAAGTGTGTCAACACTCCCTCATTTTATATGTACATATGAAGTTAACATGATGTTTCATTTTGCACCAGTTATACAATCAAAATTTTCATCATCCTATACTTTTCTTAGCACAAAATGAAGTTAGTACAACAGTTTAATTAGAAACATAATACCTACAATGTGAATAGTTATTAATTTATCTTTCTGCGTCAGAAAGAGAAAAAAAAATTATGAGCCCCCCCCCTACATTCTCTCGAGCCCCCCCCCCCCCCCTATGGTTCACTTCTAGCTACGGCCCTGATAGTATGTCTTATACATACGAGATCAAGCAATGAAAAGCGTATATTTTTTAAAACAGTTTGCAAAAAGTTCACAAAAGATCAGACTCCTGATTGGCTAATCTCGCTTCACTAACAGTGAAATATCTACTATCTAGATTCCAACCAAGATCTTGGTATTTCCCTTTATAAATATTTTAATCAACATACATGTTCAGTGCAATTTACCGAAGTGACCCATGTTACCTATCGATTGTAGGGCAGTACGAAACCGAAATGTGGCACCAATGAAAACTATCCTGTTGAACTGTAGCTGACGTCACAATTCGCCTTGATTTTCATTTCATACTACCCTACAATCGGTTGGTAACATTGGTCACTTCGGTAAGTGACCGGTAAGTTACTCTAAACATACTCAATGTTAAATTATGTTTCTTCTAATTTTCATTAAATAAGTCATAAAATATTCTGGGAGGACAAAATAATTAAATTATTTAAAAAAGAAACTAATAAAAATTACCAAATATGTAAATTTTTTTAAAATTCCTCCGCGGTAAGACATATGGTGAAAAATAAAACCATTGTGTCACGTGACACAGACACTTAGTATAAGTATCTCGTAGAGTAGAAGAACGAGCATTTATAGACACAGTTCTGCTTAGATTACAATTAGAAATGAATAGAAAAAGCTGGGTGTGGCGGTACGCTGAGAAAAAGAATGACAGAGCCTACTGCCTGCTATGTGATGATGATATTGCTGAAAACTCATTCTGTGCAACTGGTGGAACAAAATTCATGCCACATATAGACAAAGTCACAGACAGATATTTTGTAAAAACATATTTTTCGGACTATCTTACCCTTAAAAAGTGTAAACCTGTCGAAAGATTTCTCGAATCCATTACTTTCTTCTTGTTAAGATACAAGAAAATATAAAAAAAACTAAGTACTGAGCCACAGCTCTTCCAAAGATTAGTTTGATTCTATCCACAACTAATGTAAGACAATTTATAATAAATAACTTAGTTTTTTGGGAAAGAAACCAAAATTTAAACTGAGAAACGTATTCAGATTTTTTAGGTACCTGCATAACAAGTAGTAGTTAAGTAAACGCATCGTAGTTTTTTAAACAGAGAATCGCGATGGGGATACTCAACCGGATATTTCTCAATGTCTGTAATCCGCAGAAAAGCATTGAAACATCAAATTTCATATCTTGAATGAAAAACGTTTAAACGTTTATACGTTTAACCGCTTGGATAAGATCCGTATATACGATGTACCGTATATGTTGTTTTGCGCAATACGTATAACCGCCGATGCCGTATTATACGTATAGTTGATCCGTATTTCGTATAATACGTATTATACGTATATGCGTATAAACGTATAATCGAGAGCACTAATTGACATATCCCGTCAGGTGGAAATGGGCTTCGTCTGTCCACAGAATTTTCCACGGCCAATCATTGTCCACTTCCATGCGAGCGAGAAATTCCAAAGCAAAACGCTCTCTTGCTGACAGGTCAGAAGGGAACAACTCCTGCACATGGCAAATTTTATACGGATAGCATTGCAGGATGATTCGTAGAATGTTATGTACCGTGCTCACAGGCCTGTTCAATGCTCGGGCAATTCTCCGTGCACTGCACGGTTGCTCACCACCGCTAGACTCTTCCTGAACTGCTGTGGCCACTTCTTCAGCTACCGCCGAATCACATCTTTTCCTTCCTCTACCAGACTGCACATCAAACGAACCTGTATTTTCGAATTTTTGCATCATTTTCACCAGACCTCTGACAGTCATCGGTCCAGCGCCTTTTTTCACACCCTTGAGAGTCCTGAACTTCTGCAGAGCCACTGGTGCAGAATCACCGTTCTTGTAATAAAGCTTTACAAGCAGAGCACGATCCTTCATTGAGACACTCATGGCCAATGTTTGAGAAGCGAAATGAGGAAACGCCGTTTACCCAACGCTTTTATAACACCTGAAAGTGTCGTGCGCATACCAGGTATTTTAATTTACATATACTGAATTCTTACAGCACCATCTGTCACTCAAATTTGGACCTTTTTTTTGTTCATGTTCTTTCCCCCTTCTTCAATAATACGCTGTTAAATTTTGACGCCATTCTAACGAGTGGTTCGCTTTTTAGAGCGTTTTGAAACTCGAACTTTAATTATAATCACCCTGTACTTTCCGTGTACTATACTTCTAAAAGTAAATGCTCTTTATATATCACAGAAGCCTGTACAGTTGCAATAATCATAATCTACAACTGCAAACTAATATTTGCTTCTAAAGTGGAAGAATTTTTACATTGCCAAAATTAAAACTGTAGTTTATTTACCAAAAATGCTCAACAATAGATGTTTAGACTGTCTGTAATACTGTTCAAAATGCAACCATATTGATGTTTTTTAAAAATTAGTTTTTATACCAAGGTTACAATAGTTTACAGCTCACAGACTACTAAAATCGAAAAGCTAGTGTGCCCGTAGATTCTGTTAAGTAGTGCGTAACATGATAATTCTTGATAGAAGTATGTGTTTTGCTTCAAAGTTTTTATATAAGTTCATTCTCATAAGGATCTACCGTGAATAGTTTCAATGAATTGGTTCATCAGTTAAGTATAAAAAATGAACGGAAGCTAAAAATCCTGTTATTTAGATAAACAGCTTTTCCACGCAGAATTATTGATTTGCTACCAATTTTGTGTACTGGTTTATTCTGAAAAGGCACTTTCCTAATTAGATTTGGAAATTCTTTGATTAAATATAAAGGAGTAGGATGGGGCACTTAATTTCTGGGTTGGCAGGGTTTAAACCCATTGGTTTTAACCATGGTTTAAACCACGGTTTAAACTAGCTGGTTTTTTTCTCAAAAAAAAACCAATTGGTTTTTTTAGAAGAAATCTAATGACATTTTCTCTCTTTTTTTAGAATTTACGTGTTTTAGATTATTGGATATAAATAATTTCTATTTTTAACACTTTATTTCAGCAATAAGCATTGAATATAGCAGGTTTAGGCCATTTTTTATGTATAGGATTAAAATCAGTCTGCATTGGTGAATATATTTATTTCTTTAAAGAAAAAGCTTCATAAATGTGAATTGATCAAATATAAAATATATTAAAAATATTCAATATTTAATAGAAAATATCTTAATTTTTTGAAAAATGCAGATTATTTAACGCAATTATTAACATAACACAATCTATAAGATTTCAAGCTGTAAAAGAAATCCCCAATCTTAATTGGGGAGGTTATCTTAAGCATTAAAATCAAAATATGAAGTCAAATAAGAGAGTTTTCAAATAATTCAAATAATTTTCATTTTAATAGGGATTTTTTCCTGTTAGTTATCTGCTGAATCTGTGACCAAAAATGTTGACTTCAAATTGTCATTCATGAAACAAAATCTCAAGAAGTATTTAAAATTTATTATTTTAATTAGGGATGCACCGAATATTCGATATCTATTCGGTATTCGGCCATGTTACCGAATATTCGGTTAGGACGAATATCAAACTATTCGGTTTGGCCGAATATCAAAGTATTCGGCCAAATCCAATACTTAATAAAGCCTTTTAAAACACATTATTAAAAACTTTTCACAATTTCTACTTGTAACTGTCAATTTATAAATATATTTAAAATAATATAAAAGAAAATCATATTTAAATAAAATAGAATGTTTTTACATTATTTATTTGCCGCTTGTAAAGTATAACTTAAGAAAATTAACCATGAGAAGAATTAAAATGGTGATTAATTAGGATTCTCCTTAGGAATAGATAATGCGAGTGCAGATGCAAGTTCTTAAATTTTATTTAGTAAAAATTCTGTTTCTTTCTTTTCTCAAATAAAAGTCCTTAAACAAAAAAGAAAAACTTTTGAGATTAGTAATAGCTATCAAGGCAGACAATTTGTGTTCATGAAACCATAATCATAATCATTTTACTGAGTCATAAGTACATTGTATGTTTCATCTCACTCTAGGTTAAACTAGAGTTTTCGTTTGTTGCATTAACAATAAATAAGATACCATAACTATATTTTCAATCACTTGCTTTGATTTCTGTAAAATATGATATGATGGGAAGGATGGAAAATGCCACCATTCATAAGGAAAGAACTATGATCTAGACATTCCTTTTTTCAGAATTAAATTGAAAGTACTTATACTTTATGTGGAAAAAAAAATCTGCCATGAGTTATTTAAAAAGAACAATTATGAGACACTACAGTTTTTCTTCAATCATTTTTTCCTTATTTCTCTTTGATTTTAAAATGTTTGTTTCAATTCGTAGTAGAAATCATGAAATTTAAAATTTTATTGATTAAAAAAGTCTCATAATTGTGCTTCTTAAATAAATAAAGGCAGAATTTTTTCACTACTAAATGTTCTTATAAAAAGCTCTTGTTTATCAAAATATAAGTTTCTCTTATTAAATATTAAGTAAAATTGTTTTAAAAAGTAACATTTTAATACCTTTAAACTTTGAAATATAAAAAGTATTTGGAAAGTAGAATATTCGGTATTCGGCCGAATAGTTACGATTTGGCTGGCCGAATATTCAGTATTCGGCCCAACGGTTACTATCCGGCTTGCTGAATATTCGGTATTCGGTTCAGCTGTCTGCATAATATTCGGCATTCGGTATTCGGCCAAAATCACTATTCGGTGCATCCCTAATTTGAATAACTATGGAGAAGAATATTTTATTTATCAAACTACTTTCAAATGTTTATTATTAGTAATCAAAAGATTAGTTATAAAGAATTTCAGAGTATCAATGCTTCACTGTATACAGCACTTTTTTCTTAGAACATAAGACAGTTTGCTAATACTGTTGAAATTAAATTTTAAATTTCTTACATAAGTTCATTGTAAATATTTAATTTAAATCATTTTAAAATGAAGTTACACAGCTTATATTCCAATAATGTCTATTTTTATCAATAAATATGCATGTATATGTAATAAGAAGGGATGTTTAAAAAAAAACCTGGTTAAAAAGAAAAAAAAAACAGTTTTTTGGTTTTTTTCAATTTTGCTTAATTTAGATAAAAATTTTTCCTGCCGATTTATCCTTGCTGTACATTTAGTATTTTATTCTGATAAAGCGCTTCCCTGGTTAGATTTGGAGGTTAATTGGATAAGACTATTTTAATTTGCTCTTCTCAATATTTGCAAAACATTTTGACGCATTTACAAACTCATCGTTTAATAGAAAGATATGAATTTGAAAGCCTATTTGTAATAGCAAATTGAAATCGAATTGAATTTTCCATTTTTTTAAATAATAAATTACCTATTGACTTCTAAGTTATTTGGGCTTCGTGAAAACCATGTTTTTCATCCCAGTTTTAGTAGTTATTCTTTTTCGCTCGGAAATTCAGTTCAAAGCGCTCCCTTTGGTACTATTTTCTAAAATTCTATAAAGTTTAAAAAAGCCAAGAAAATGAGTGCAGTTAGGTATTTTTTTAACAGCTACACTCGCTAATTGCATGCATTTTCAAAAATAAATAAATTGAAACTTATATTATCAATTTGTCATTTTTGATTTCGAATAGCCTAATTATGAATTAGGAAAACGGGGTCTAATATCTACTTTATTTAGCTAAATGAGTTTTTCATGCAGAATTATTCGTTTGCTTCATGTTTATTCTAGTAATGTTCTTTACAGTTTAGTTTCGGAGGTTTTATTCTCATTTGTACTATATTGGTTTGAATTATAATAATGAAAACCAGCTGTTTTTTATGATTTATATTTTTTACCGTTTTGAATATTTAGTGGTGTTTACAATATTATTTATTTTTTATATTTTTTATCATAACCAAATGGTTATAAGCTATTTTATTTATCGAGAAAAAAAATTCTTTATTAACTTGGACATGGGAATTGATAGGATAGTGCACAATAAAATATTCCCAAAAACGCTTTCGAAAATCAGTGGTAGGATAGAAAACACTTGCTTTTTATAAATGAATTTTCAAAGCACCAAAATATATTGACTCATGAGGTTTCCAAAGATAAAGTACTATTTACAGAAAACGTGGGTGATTCGAAAGAGGTTATAGTAAATTTTCTTACTTGATTATATTCTTTATTTCCATAGATTAAGAAACATCTGTCTTTTTGTTACGATGCAGTGACAAATCGTACAATAACTGAATCATAATTTTTATCCATCAGCTTCTTAAAGAATAGTTTTAAAGCAGTTGCGGAAAATATATGGAAACTAGTTGGATGTGCCAATTCCAAAATTTTCTAATGCATCTTAATATCTGGAAAATGTAGCTTTCCATGTTAATACCGGTGGTAATATTATCTTCGTATATTTTTCAATGATGCAATAATGAGAATGCACAGACATCAATATTACAGAGCCTACTTGAAGCAGGTTTTTTTTTAATTCAGGAAACAGTTGCCATAGCAAAAAGCATATATAAAACATTTGGCTTTTTTTTTCATTCATAACATCATACCCTTTTCGAGGATATGACAATGTAAACGACACAGATATTGCTGTTACTGGTCACCTTTTGGCGGAATAATTCCAAATTGAAGAAGGATCTACTCGCCACAGCCAAAATCATACAAAATATTTGGTTAAATAGTATGTATATTTTCATACATTTTCGATGGCACAATAATGAAAGTGTTAAAAAAATATTATTACTGTCCACCCTCCAACCTCCGATGGAATATTCTTAAATTAAAAAAGCTCCTTATTGCGATATCCAATGACATACAGAAAAATATTGGTTCAATTTTGTGCATAGCTTCATAGACTTTTCAGTTGTACAATAGCGACACACGGATAAGCAGATATTAAAATAAACATGTTATTTTTGGATCTCTGAGTGATCAAACATGTAAATTCGTTTAAAACCGCAATTTTTGATTGCAGTATTCGATTACAATTCTTTTTTCTACTGTATTTACACTGTAAAAAAAACCCTGTAATTCTATAGATGTAAAACGTAGGTGTAAAATTCTACAGATGTAAATGAAAACCTGTATACTTACTAAAATTTTATCTGTGCACTTTGCAAAAAAGAGATGTAAATATACAAAACTAATTTTTGTAATGCTACGGATTTCTGTATCTTTATAAAAGAATCTATTGTAGTAATCTTACTTAAATTTTATTTCTAACCAGGGGTGAAGGTACATATAAAGTTTTAGGTATCCCAGTTTTCTAAACAATTCTTAGTAGCATCACAGTTTTTTTGATTTACGGTTCAAATCTATATCTGTTGCATGAATTTTTTTATACACAAAAGTTACAGTAATGTCAGTTTATTAGAAAAATTGTACTCAATTTACATTTTTTAAAATTTATTTACAGTGCAGAAGAAAGTAAAAAATACTTTCTCATCATTTGCGTAATTACCAAATTTAAACTGTCGAGATTTAATTCAAACAAATTATATATTCTAAACAAGAAGTCTCATTAACTAATTTAAAGTATCCAAAAATCATTCATTTTATTTCATCATTAATTACTATAATGTATGCTCAGTTCATATTTTACGTTAAATTTCTCCCAATACAATAAATCAAGTTCCTACATTTAATCTGTCTTTCAATTTCGATGAAAAGTTAATTCGTTTCTTTAAAGTTTCAAACTTCCTATCTTTTTATTTCTTCTACTAAAAGATTTCGGAAACAAAGTGATTGATTTACTTAAATTAAGCAATTGATAAAATTATCGGAGTAATTGACTTTTTTTCTCTCTTTATGAAAATATATAAGATTAATGGAGTTCCATTTCCAAATAATGAAGTTAAACAGTTTGCACTATGAAAGTAAAAGCTGTTAAAAAGCTGCAGACTAAGATATAATATTTAAATTTTAATAACGTATTCTTTTGAAAGGGAACAGTTAAAATCTTTGTCGCGATAGATTATCCTTGGATTTTATAAGTTCATTAGCCACATCTTAAAAAAATCATTGTAAATAATAATAAAAAAAAAAACTAGTTTTATAAATTTACTTCTTTTTTTTTTGAACAATGTACTGATAAAATTTGAGTAAGCAGATAGCTTTCTTTTACTTTACATCTGTAAAATTACAATTGTGTTCAAATGGACGAACTTTAAATAAAAATTTTATTTTCTATTTAAAATTATGAAGAAGAGATTTTTGATAGCAGAAATCAATTCTCTTCTATTTAAACATTGACCAAGTGTTTTGAGAAACTTTTTTTCAAGCAGCGTAATGTTATGGGCATAAAAACATCAGGGCGAGCGAAACTTTCTTGCAGAATTTTTTGAGATTATTCTTCTTTATTTTTTAACTCACACGCTATCAAAGCTTGAGAACTAATGTGCCCGCCATTTCTGTATATACGTACGTTTCTATGTATACATAATAATACATAATAAAAATTTCCGATTTGCTTCTTTTGGATGTAGGTTTCTTCTGATAAGGCTCTTCCCTGATTAGTTTTGGGAGTTCATTGAATAAGTATAAAAAGGGACGAAGAAGGGAACCTCGCCTTAATTTAAATAACTTGCTTTTTCATGCAGACTTATCAGATTTCATTCAAATTTTAGATGTCGTTTCCTTCTGATGAGGTACCTCCATGGTGTTCATTAATGAGACATAAAGAGAGGGGGAAGGGGCTCCCCCCTAAATTTAGGTGAATGGATTTTTCAAGTAGAATTTACCGATTTGCTTCAAATTTTTGGATATAGGTTCATTTTGATAATTCAATTTCCTAATTTGTTTCGGGGATACATTGGTTAATAATAAATGAGAAATCGGAGACTCCTTTTTTATTCAGATGAATGGATTTTTCATGTAAAATTAACCGGTTTGCTCGATTTTTCCATATAGATTCATATTGATAACACGGCTCCGTGATTAGTTTTGGGGTCCTGCTGTTAAGTATAAATGAGGGAGGACGGATGAGTATCCCTTCCCTTAAATTAGATAAATAATTTTCTAAGCAGAATTATCCAATTTGCTTCAAATTTTCGATATAGGTTCTTTCTGATAAGGCGAATTCCTGAAATTTTTTGTTGGTTTAATGGTTAAATATAAAAAGGGAGGGGACGGAGGATAACCCCTCTTAAGTTAGACAAATGGGGTCTTATGCAGAATTATTTGATTTGCTTTCAATTTTGGGTAAAGGTTCATTATGATAAAAAGTATATTTATTAGTTTTGGGGATTTTAGTGATTAAGTATAAATGGGATGGGGAAAATGGATGAGTTCCTTTACCCCTAATTTGTTTTTCGAGGGGCATTATTCATTGAAAAAATAAGGTTGCATTTTACAGTTAGTGTGAATAGCCTGTAAGCTCAAAGGCATGAGTTTCACTGGGCTTTTTTATTTCATTATACAACTGCGATTTTTTTTTAATAAGTAATGCATTTTACTGCAATCTAACGAAAGCCTGTTAAGGGAAGACAAGACTGTGTGCAATCGTAAGGGAAATATGAGAGCTTTAAGTTCCATTTTCTGAATTATCGATACGGATATCTTTATGAGAATTGTGTTTATAGAAACGTTATTAGTTTTTTTTTACGCAGCATGAAAATGTTGCTTTTGCAAATGAAATGTAAAAGATTTTTTTTCTAATGTAATGAATTAAAAACTCTAATAATTATATTATGACTATTTAGCAGATTGAAATGAACACATACATGCATAAAAGACGCCGATTTCTGTGTAATAACAACTGATGAAAATTGTAAAGTATATAAATGTATATAGAAATAGTTACGAATACGAAAACATATTAAAAAATTCTCTGAAATGTCCAGACACATTTTCATGTAATTTGGAATTTACATTCACTGGAGTATGCTCAAGAAGTGTCAGACTGTTATTTTCCGAGATCCAGACTTTTGTTTTAGAGCACTGGTAATTTTTCAGAAATGTTTCATTTTTCAAAAACTAGTTGAAATATTTTAAACCTTAAATGAGCTAATAGGGAATTTTAGCTGAAAAGTACAATTTTTTGGAGGGCTAAAAATCTTAGACATTTTTAACTTGTGTGAAGTTCTTGCACAGTTTTATTAAATGTATATCGATTATTTGGAAAAAAGTGACCGGCCACTTACGATTTTTGATGTTTTGCTAAACATCTAGAACAGGCCTATCGAACCTTTCAGTAACCAGGGGCGCATCTTGGCTTTTGGCACTCAATGAAGGGCGCCATTATTTACATCACTGAAAACATGTGGCAATATTATAGCATAGTATTAGTATACACACCTGTCTTAAAATAATGCAAATGAATTGTATAGCACTAAACGAAAGATCCCTACAGTTACACGAATTAAATTTCAAATTATACGTTTTTGAATGAGAAGTGTATATTAAAAATGTTTGTAGAGTAAGGCACTAGAAACTTTAATCGCGTCTATAATAACAATAAAAAATAATTATGCAAATCAAAGATATTGCTGGATTTCTTTTAAGATGTGAAAATACGATTTGATGTATTTTGAAGTTGCGGATTAGTTTTATGAAAAGTACAAAAACAGACAAGCACGATAGTGACCAAACCATGTGGATGGTTTCAGTTCAGAGGGATAATCTGGAAGTGCTTTCATAGATGGAAATCTTCTGCATTGTTTATTATTATTTCTAAGGAAAATTACAGAAAAAAAATAAAAAATACCTGCCCCCTTCCAAAAATTTTAAAAGTCAAGAAAAAAATTACTCTTTTATCCTTTATATAAATCAGCCAATGGGCCAGTGTGACAACAATAAACAGAAAAAAGAACAGCTTTTATACACATGTGTCTTCAAAGGGCACAAAGGAAAGAGAAAATGTTTATTTTTCTCTCACTTCTTGAGTGTTAAAATGAGCTATTTCCAACTATTAAGAAATTTAATTATCATAATTACATTATATAAACAATAACTAAAAATTGTAAAAGTATCCATGATTAAATTTTCAAAGTATGCTTCTGATTTTGAATGTACAACGGCAATCTGACAACATGCCAAACACAGGTTTTAAAAATATCTCTGATGAAATATTAATGATTTTACAGAAATCATTCTTTATAATGGAATTTTACTTCTAAAATGTTTAATAACAGGAAATCTTCAAAAGGGCGCCAAGAAAACCGTCAAAGGGCGCCATGGCACCCGCAGGCGCTGCGTTGAACAGCCCTGATCTAGAACAATACATGAAGAATTATCCTGAAACTTCAGGCAGAGGAATAGTACTAGTTGTAATATTCCGCATATTTTTTTTTTTTTTTTTTTTTTTTTTTTTTTTTTTTGCGGAACTTTATAGTGGAATGTGAACATATTGAAAAAAAAAAAAAAAGAATATTTTTTGAGTAATCCTGTCAAAACTAATGTAGCAAAAGCGTTCAACCTGTAGATTAAATGGCTTATTTTAATTCACTGTGTTCATTTTTATGAAGATAGTATGAATACTCATAGAGAAAGTAGGGTTTTCATAAAAAAGAGTTCCAAATTTTGTCAAGTTATTTGCTTATAATTGGCAGAATACTTAATATAAAAAATGTTCTTTTCGGAAAATATCTCAAACAACATTGTACATATGTACATAATACTTTTTTAACCAGAATTAAAAAATAATAATTGCATGCATAATGAGCAAATTTTTCTAAATAATATTTTATAGCGCATGTGAGAAAGCAACCAAAATATTATTTGCACAATGTGTTTTGTAAATATATATATATATATATATATATATATACATATATATATATATATATATATATATATATATATATATATATATATAAAAGAGAGAGAGAGAGAGAATTTCAAAATTAAAAAAATTAGCGTTGATAGGATATGCTCAAAATCCATTGTTATCAAAATGAAGCAAAAAGATAAGGTGCTGTATCCATTGAAGAATGTCAATACAGCATACATAATATTTCACGCACTACTGTATTTCGATACAGACCTTCACTTTTTAGCTCACAGGCTATCATAGCCTGAGAGCTTATGTGCCCGCCCGTTCTCAATGTATGTATGTTCGTTCGTTCGTGCTTAACGCCATAACTCATCATAAAAAAAGATCCGATCCTCTTGTAATTTTGTAAATAGGTATATTCTGCTAAGGCGCTTCCCTGATTAATTTTTGGAGTTCATTCGATATGTATAAGAGGGGGAATGGGGGGCTCATGCCCCTCCTTTTAATTGGTGTAAATGGGTTTTTCATGCAGAATTATCAGTTTTCGTTCAAAATTTAGTTATAGGATCATTCAGATGAGGCGCCTCCGTGATTGGTATTTGGTGTTCTTGGATAAGTATAAACAAGGGGAACGGGGGTTCTAATGTCCTTCTCCTTAATTATATAAATGGTTTTTTCATGCAGAATTATCATATTACGTTCAAATCTCTGAATACTTTTGGTAGTTTAATAGTTAAATATAAAAGAGCGGTATAACTCACCTTAAATTACATAAATGGGTTTTTATTGAATTTTCCGATTTGCTCTGAATTTTGGCTATAGATTTTTTATATGATAAAACATGTCCCTGATTAGTTTAAGGGGTTCAATGATTAAGTATAAAAATGGGAAATGGGTGGAGCTGTTTCCCCAGCAAAATTTGTTTTCCGAACGGAATTAGTCCTTGAAAATATAAGGCTGTAATGTACAATTAGTGTGAGTAACCTGTGAGCTCAATGCCATCAGTTTAACTGGACAATATTCGTTTTTATTGATTTCTTTTGGGATCAATGGATTTTTAGCCTTTTTCTATCGACGATGATTTTCAGAATTTTCTGGTTATGTTTTTGAGACTTCCACAAAAGTTGCGCTATACATTTAGATAGCAGATTATGTAAATTACATTTTGATTACTTTCACGCATATGCATCAGAAAAATATTTAGTAAGCTTGCTCATTATTCATTAGAATTTTAATTATTTTCTAATTCTCATTGCAGTGTATTATGTACAATGTTATTTGTCATACTTTCTGAAAAGAGCATTTTCTATGTTAAAAATTGGGCAAATTACAAGCACGAAACTTGGCAAAATTTGGGGATGCTTTTATGAAAACCTTAATTTTTCTACTTTTGTTAATAGGGAATTTGTATGCATGCTATCCTCATAAAAATGAACAAAGTTCATTACAATAAGCCATTTAATCATCATATTTTACAGTTTAAACGCTTTTGCTACATTTTTTTGACAGGATTATCCAAAAAGTAGCCGTTCTTTTTCAATTTGTTGACAGTCCACTATGGGATTTCGGAAAAAAAACTTTGCCTAAATATATGACCTGTACTATGTTGCTTAAACACCTGGAGTTTCAGGATAGTTCCTGATGGATTTTTCTAGATATTTAACAAAACGTAAAAAAATTGCAAGTGGCCGGTCAGATTTTTCTATATAGCATGTAAACACTTTAAATATATGGGAATGTCCACCATTCAATCAAATTTTCATAAGTAATCTCAATTAGTTTTATAAAAGAATTGATATAAGTAATTAAATACCATTGTGGTCTACTCTCATAAAATGCATCCAACTTGTTGCAAAATTTATTTTGATTTTCTATGTAATAAATAATAATTTTGTTACTGTAGTAACCAGAGTATCACAAGAGTAACAAAATTCCCATTTCATGAGTAGACAAGTAAAATGCTTTTTGTTACAAACCCAGATACATGCTAAGAGAGTGGAACACAATGGTACTTAATTAGTTACATCATTTTTTATCTTATTTGTAATATTTATAAAAGTAATAGAGATTACTTAAGAAATTTTTCTCGAACTGTCACAAAATTTCCGAATGGACGATCCAGTTTATAAACGCTTGGATAAATTTGAGTTACATGCAATAAATGGGTATAAAATGTTAGAGAAGAATTAATTAGAGTGGGTGTGGAACCCAATTAAGCCTAACCCACATGACAACCTCCTAATGTACTTTATTGATCATTGTGCGTTTTTTTTTCCATAAAAAGAGATGCTGACATCAGGAAATATGCGCACAATTTATTTAAAACTTTAAATTCATGAATTTATGACATTTTACACAAAATGTATCTTTTTTCGAAACGTTTATGAGTTTACAATGGAAGTTAATTTTTCATATTATTAACAAGATAATATATTTAATTTATATATAAACCAGAAGAATTTTAGAACAACTTTAATCCACTGGGGACGAGCGACACGTGTATGTGCCGCAAGAAGGCTTATAAATCCGTGTTTATCCCCACCAGTAAAATTTTAAAGTAGAATTTGAATTATTTAATCAGAGCATTTTCTAGATTTAATAAGCCACAAATTTCGGTTTTTAAAAACCGGCGATAAAACAATAAAAATTTTGTTTTAAACTTCCGTCGCGAGCGAGTTAACCCTTTGCGGGGCGCTGGTTTCATAGATATACCACTTAATTTTAATTCTCAAACGCCACATTGGCACCAGAATTTTGTTAAAGAAAATTACGGTTTATTGAATGCGTGAAACATAGCGTTTTCTTATTTACAAATAAAGTTATTTTTAAATTCCGGTGTCAGCCATTTATTTCAATACTTAAGCAATGAATTTGCCTTGCCCCGCAAAGGGTTAAAGTGTAAAATTAACTCAAGTATAATATCAACATATGGCTAAAAAACATCTATTGCTTTTCTTATTAGAATGACTAAGGAAGGTAGATAGAGTCTAAAAAATCATTATGTATCTACATGTAAATAATTGCTTGTTTGTAAGTTCCTTATACAAATCTGGAGTTTTCGACAAATTAGCACGAAGGCAAACATTACAGAAAAAGAGTAAAGTTATTGTTTATTTAAAAAAAATTCCCGAACCCGGTGTTTATCCCGTTTTTCAATCACTCACCATACTTTGTAATTATACAAATATATCTTTTAATTTTTATTAGTTGTTAGAAAGGGAAATTGCATATGGATATTAAAGTTTTCAATGATATAATGTTAAAAATATATCCGTAAATTCACGCTAAAGCTAATCTGCCAGACTTTTTCCTTTTCGTTAGTAGATTTTCCGTTTTGGGAAATATAAGAAAGGAAAACTCCATTCAAAGAATCAGTAAATTTCAATTATAAAATTGGTAATTGGCTGGTTGTGCCATCTTTCGAACACTTTAGAAGCAGCTGTATTTATTGAATGAGGAAAAAAATAGCGTCATCGGAGTTTTAGAGCTAAAGACTTTTGGTGTGTGAGTCTATTGCTTTAACTGTCACGCCAAATGATCTTTGAATGCTAGTGGTTCTAAAATCATATAGTAGATTCTGCAGTGTGTTTATATTCTTATAAGGTGTGTGTGTGTGTGTGGGGGGGGGAACTGGAGCATATTGATACAGTTTTTCTTTTAGAATTTTTTTGGTGCCTAGAAAATAAAAATTTCAAGATATTTTTCCATGTGGTGTCAGCAAAACTTGTCTAATGTGTTATTTAAGTACATTTATTATTGTACGTTTTAGTACAATCGTTGTTTTACATAGCATGTTTTCTGTAATTAAAAAACCCCCTAAGAAAGTCATTTGTATCAATGTACCCCACCCCTGGGGCAGATTGATGAACCTCATGGGCACTTTGACACGTTTGGGAAAAATTGAGACAAAATAACACTAATGCATATTTCTCATAGAAAGTGAGGTAGTAAACCATTTTATATTTATTTATAGAAATTCCAATCACTCACAATTAATTTGTAATTAATTTTAAAGCAATCAAAATTAAATGTATAAGGACCAGATGTTCTGGCTGTTTCTTGTCTGATTGTTGGCAGTGTTAACTTTGTCGTATCTGGCACTCCAATCCCAGCATTATCTCCTTTTTTAGGAAAGATGAAAAAATACTAAGTTTTCTGCTTATAAATCGGTTTATAAACAGAAAATAAAAGATAATTACAGTAAAAATTATTTTTATAGTACAATTATCCTTTGCTGAGCTGCAGCTTGTTTCTTTTATTTTATTTTCTCTAGAGAATCGATAAAAAACTGAGATTTGCCAGGCTCCCGTTCTTTTCTTTTGTTAGTTTTAACTACCACTAGCTGTTGGGTCGGCTGTTGCGTATTCTGTTTGCAAAAATACTATAAATGTTTCTAATATAAACAAGTAAGAAAAAACATGCGTTAAGCATAGATTCTGAAGCACTTTCCAACGCTTCACGAAACTTCGTTATTTAGTTATATAAGGATATAAAGCCAAATATAGCCAAACATGTCTTCCAGTACTATTGAACAGTATTTGATGTGTTTGCTAATATACATACTATGTAATGGGAAAATCAATTTAACAAAAAATGTCTAGTAGCTTGAAATTTATCTTTCAGCAATTTATACTAATAGATGGAAATTGTTCAGCCTTGTAATTAACCTGTACCTTTATTACACATCGGTGTTAAGATAAAATTTATTTTAAACTAAAACACTCTTAAAACAACAGAAATCACTTTTTCATAAATTATCATTCATAAGCTCCATGTACCCAATTCTTTGCGTGGCCCTGTATATCATTCTATCTATATTCTGCAAACATTTCTTAGTAAATTTAATGCAGTTCAGCGTACAAATGCATAATTTAACTAAGAATAACCTTTTAGTATTTTATGCTCAAATCCAGTAACTTTGGAGAGCTCTTTCGGGTAGCCCTGTATATTAACTATAGCATTTTTATACACCTTATCACAATTAAAATACATTTCATCCATCCATCAATTATCAATGGATACATATACAGTACTTCGGAACGAAAGTACTATTTGAAATATTTTGTGTGTTCCTGTAAATACTATCTACTTTATATTAGGAAGGCAGTATCGTATAATTTATACTAAGCGTCATTGACATACATCAATTTTATTATACATGAAACAGTTTAATATATTTAAAATATGTCACACACAATTTCCGCTTTTACCATTATCTAATGGAATTCTTTTGTGTGGCCCTGTAAATAATTAATAGCTACATTTTCACCTTATATTTTATAGAATGCATATTTTAATGCACCTCGTAAAAGTATATAAATTTTAATGTTTGACAGAGTGTAACATCTTTAAAATTCCTTTGAAACGATTTTCCCCATAGGCAGTAATGTAACAGGAAACTTTTGATTATCCCTGTAGATAAACTAATCATGGTAGAAACGTCATTTTCAATAGGGTTTGTGCTATGGTGAACGTCATTAACGTCCTGAAATTTCATGGCAATCCGAGTAAATTTACGTGAGTTAGATCGCGGACAGACGGCCAGATGGACAGACAAATCAAATGCATAAGCACTTTTTAACTTTGTTGGAAAGTGCTAAAAATGGAGCTATTTCTCTTCAATTAATAGTAGAAAGTTCTGGTAGGAAATGGTTGGATTAAGGAGTGTATGATAAAAAAAAATAATAAAAGGAAATGAAAAAATGAACTAGAAAAAGATTTAGTTTGCTGCAGCAAATTGATACGCATCAATGCACCTCAACATAGACTGCATCAATGTGCCCCACACAGCCATTTTGAATTACATGAATCTGAAATCCAACACTTCATAATTTACCTAACAATAAAGAATGAGGAACTGATAAACAGTTGCTTTACTTACCAGGGAGAGTATTCTTTTCGGTTAAAAATACTGGAACAGTTGTATAACGCCATTGCAATTGTACAACTCAAATTTACTTTTGACCTACAAAAACAATGAATCACACGTCTTATTTCAACAAACTACTGAATCCTGCCTAGATTTTCTGTATGTAGTTATGTACTTTAGCGTCATCTTTTGTGATCTTGAGAGCAGGAGAGAGGTGAATTGTGTTCCATGTATCAACGTGCCCCAATTTCCCCTACGTAATTTTATTGATGATGTTATAATTCTTGCAAGTTTTAATTTATAAGGTTTGCTTATTATTATTATTTTCTAATGGTTCATTAATACTTATAAGAAGGTTTGTTTAAATAATTTATTAAAGAAATTTTCTTTGCTCGATAAATGATTAGAATATGGTGCGGTTAATTTGTGTAGTACACCAGTTATGGTACGGTTAATTTGTGTAATACACTATTTGTGTAGCACATCAGTTTTTGTAAATGTTAAACAAAAGGTCATACTAGTTGAGCTGTGTAATTCAACTATAGTTTAGATTTTCTCTTTTTCGATTATTTTCAAATGATTGACTGACTCAAATAATCATAGAACCGTAAAGAACATTCTGCAGGATTCTTTTGCCCGAGTTTATTCTATTTTTATTTTTTTTGTGCTTTACTTCCGTAATCTTTCCCATTTCATATGCGTGATTAGACACAATTACACTTTGATGCCTCTAAGACAACTGGAGCAGTTTTTGTTTATGAAGAAAAGCAATCTATCAGAGGATCAGAAATTCTTTTAAGAAACACTTCATTTAATTTTACTTATTTTTTCTGTGATAGAAATGAAAAGGAGGAAAAGAAATGAACACAGTTTTTTTTACATTTTTTTTATGCGCGATTGGTTTGATTTAAAAAGAAAACGGAGAACATTGCTTTAAATATTTTAACATTATTTTATGTGAGTAATTTTATTTTTTACTGAATGTTTGAATATTTTATTTATTTTTCTATGCATAAGGACATGAATTTCAAAAGTTGTCTTATCCAGAAAACAAAATTTTGGGAAATTGCTCCAAACCGCTGATTAGTTTCATCCTTATCATCATCATTATTAGACCACCCATTAGTTTTCACTGTAAACCAAGATTTTAAAATGTCAGACATACAGAATAAAACTAGATTTTTTTTTATTAGGGTTCACTAATAGAATTGTTATGTAACGAAAATTCAAATTTTCTTATTTTGGATAAAACGAGTGAGTTAAAATCATATAAGGGGTCATGCGAAATATTGAGCACATACACTGTTAAAATAAAGATGACAAACAAGTTGAATTTGGCGCCCAGGGGTGAAAAGGAGTTACCATTTGACACCCGCGGGCTTGAAAATATGTTTGGGGTGTCAATTGATCTCTCACTGGGTGATTCACGCTAATTAGGGTGCCGCGCAATGCATACCGTGGGAAAATTTTCATCCCTTAGTCATTTGCGCATGCTCTCTGACTTGTATCCTTCCCCTTCAACACGCCGTCACTGGTGGTCAAAACAGCAATTTCTCCCTACGATGACTATCACTGCTATGCGCTATCCCAATTTTGTTTAAACCTTCGGATGTCTATATAAAGCAACCTTTGAATTTCAGGACATTTGAACATTTCAGGGAGACTTTGAAATTGAGTTCGATGGCCGAGCGGTTAGAGCGCTGAGGTTGCAATGAGACGGTGTGGATTCGAATCCTTCGAGGGCCAAAGTCGGTTTATATATTTTTTAATTTTTTATTATTGGGCACTTAAGGGTAACATATTTTCACCCTAATTAAAGGTGCTATTTTGGCTCTTCTAGGGGTGTCAATATTAGTTTCAACAGTGTAGCAACCTAAGATGATAATTACTACGATTTCGGTAGTTTTAAGCATGATTTTGCTTGAATTAATTTTTAACAGGCAATTCTTACCAAATACCTATGATATTTAGAAGGTATTATTATTTGTGAATTAACTAAATTTTAGCTTACTACAGCTCATATTCAAAATATTAGAATAATTGAGAAAAAGTAATAAGAAAAAAATATTTGTCATTTATTTATTTTTTATACTAAGTAAATGCAATTAAATTTCTTATAAATTAAATCTGGAATGTTTAGATAAGATTTTAACATTTATAAAATATAAAATACAGCACAATAAATTAGGTATACAGCTTCCTTAAACACACCAGAATATTAGAATAAAATTTAGATTGGTTCAAAATATTAGAATATTTTATTTTACGCAACAATATTACCTTATGAATATGAAGTAAATGGTAGTTAATATTTTGTAGCATCCCCTTTAGCTTTCATAACAGCGTACAATCGATCTTGCATACTATATACAAGGTGTTTACAAACATTTCTATCAATATTAGCCCAAATAGACTTTATACGTGCCACTAACTCAGTTTTACTTGAAGGAGGATTTTCTTGAAGTTTTTTCTTCATTATACACCATAAGTTTTCGATAGGATTAAGATCTGGTGAATTTGGTGGCCAAGGAAGTACCTTAATGTTGCGTTGGCGGAACCAATTCTTAGTTGACACCGAGGTATGCGGGGACGCTAAATCTTGTTGAAAGATGAAATCATCTTCAAATAAATCTTCTGATGATGGAATCATGTAATATTCTAAAATTTCTTGATATATCAGAGAGTTAACCTTTTCGTAGACGATGCATAACTTTCGTGGTCCTTCTGCACTCATACAACCCCAAACCATGACACTAGCAGCAAATTTTATGGAACGTTTAAGGCATTCTTTATCAAATGCTTCTTGTTTCATTCTCAAACTCGAATACCTTGATTACCATATGAAACACAAAACATACTTTCATCACTAAATAAAATATTTTTCCAATCTTCATTGCTCCATAAACGTCTTGATTTACACCAATTCAATCTTATACGCTTTTGTCTTGTAGTCATGAGAGGTTTTGTTTTCGGTACACGAGATTCAAATTTAAATTTATGGAGACGTCTTAATGTTGTCGATGTAGAAACTTCAACTCCTTCTTCTTTCCATTTTCGGTGCAAGAATCGCACACTTTTAAAACGGTTTTTCTTAACTATACGCTTCAGTTTCCTGTCATCTCTAGCAGATGTTTTTGGTTTTCGGCCACCATTTCGGCGATTATTTTGAAATTTTCCAATTTTTGAATATTGTGTTAGTATTTTACTAACGCTCGATTGCGAACAATGTAAATAATTTGCTATAAAACATTGATTTTTACCGTGCCGATACAAATCAACCATACGAAGTTTAGTAGATTCAGGAATATCACTCACACGGCCCATTTTAAGACGAAAAAGAAACAAACTGCAAAAAAGAATACCGATTTTAAATAAAATAGTCTGAATTTAATCAATGATGCCACCAGTTAAGAACTGGTAATAATAAAGGAGAATTAATGTGAAATATTCTAATATTTTGAACCACTTGAATAAATATTCTAATATTTTGACTTTTCAAAATAATTTTTTTTGCAATTAATCTTTTCAAAAATGATATTAAATTTAAGATAACAAGTAAGTTTAATAAACAATAAGTTCTTAATAAAAATATCGTTTGCATATTTTCATTAAAAGACGTTAAATTACCAAACGATATTTTCAATTTCTAAAAAAAAGGTAAGTATTCTAATATTTTGAATATGAGCTATATCTAAAGCAGATTGGATGCCGAGATTTTGACAAATCTAAACTTTTTCTTCGACATTTTAATTTTTAATACAATTTCGAAGAGAACAGAATGTCGTGATTAGTTTCAAATAATTCAAAGTTTAAAAAAATGTTCTAGTTACCGGTTTTTGAAAAACACGATAATTCCTCCTTTTATTTGCTAATGTTAAAATTAAAAAGTATAAATTAAAAAAGTCAGAGGATGATACTACAAATCATTTATTAGAATTAGAGGAATAGTTCATAATTTTTATACCATTAATCGAATATCTTAGAATAAATTAAAAGCCAATATTTGTTTTACTTATTTTGAAAAAAATATTAAGTTACATTATTAAAAATAAAATACTTTCTATTAAATTTTAGATATAAAGAAAAATTTCTTACTACCTTAAAATAAATATTAAACCGATTATTCAAAATAAATAAATAAAAAAAAGAAATTGCAAAATCAGGGATTTTTTTTATTTCCGAGAGAAGCGAAAAAGTAAATAACCTAAATAATTCAAGTATAATTTACTTTTCTTCCAAATCTGAAGGACTAAATTATTCAACTCATTACCGAAGCGGATTAAATATCCTTCTCTTATATTCTTTTCGTTTGGATGGCCACAATCTATTTTACCGTGCTTTATTTCCAGAGACATTTCCAATTTATTCGAATGATTAGACACAACTACACTTTGGTGCTTTCGATTCTGTACTGAGAGATTTGGTTTCGCGTGGAAAGTAATTTATCTGGGATTTAACAATACTTTAAGGAAAATGCTTGGTTTTATTTAATTAACTTTCTCTGTGCATTTCATTATTAATCTGCCGGAAAGATATTAGAAATAAATTTCAATTTAAAATCATAAGAATGTTTTTGTTCGTAAAAAGGATTTTTAAAATAATATATATTAAAAAAAAATCACTTTTAAAAGAGCCTCCCGAGTAGCTTTACAAGAAACCAATAAAAATAATACAAATAGCTTATTGGAAATATTTATTTATGCGTGATAATAGTTGAAATTATCTTTTTATTTGAAAATAATTAAATTTAAAATGAAGTTCAAATTTTCGTATTTCGTATATTACATCATGCATCATACTTTCATACATATTTTCTTTAATTATCCATACAATTATAATCTCCCCAGTCCTAGTGTCGCCTGAAATCGACACTAAAAAACAGACTTTTAACTAATTTGAATGCTTCTAGAATTGTTGAAAATATTTCTGGACCTTTGCAATAAATGTGTGCATATGATAAATGTAGATATCTATGATTATACATCTTTTGACATGTTTTATAGTAATTTTAAACTGGTTTTTATGGTAACTTGTAATATTTGTCTCAGGACTGAGGAAGATGTAAGAAAATTTCATTGTGTGTGTGCATGGTGTGTTGTGTAATCTACAGGACGTAAAAAACCGGACATTTTTTGTGATGATAATCCAAGACTTCTCCCAAAGCACCCGAGGCTTAGAATTTTAGGTTTGTAATAGTTAGTTGGAATATTAATTAAATTTTCGAAGCGGCCCAATTTAAAATTATATTTCTTTTAAAAAAACTTGCAAGCTGATTCATGGGTGCCCAGAGAAGGTTTTTTTGAGGCAAAATGCGCCATATAATTTAGTTTTAGGGAGGAATTTGAGAAAAAGTACATTTTGGGGGGATTTTTTAATTCTTAATATTTCCTTTTTTACTGTTAAAAAAATCTTGATTTTTTTAATATCACTTTTAAATTTTTCAACATTGAATTTCCAGAAAAATTCCTGTGTTTTCTTTCTTTAAATTCTAGATAAGGGCAATAAAAACTCATTCTGCTATACTGAACTCACTATCTTTTGTAAATCTTGATTCTTTTAATACCATTTTTAAATTTTTCCAACATTGAATTTTCAGAAATGTACCTGTGTTTTCCTTCTCTAAATTCTAGATAAGTGTAATATGAACTCATTGCGCTATGCTCAACTCGCTATCTTTTGAATGTGCAGTGGATTATAAGTAGAATATATTTTACAATTGATTTCTATTTGGGGGGAGGGGGTCAGTGTTAAAGTATGAAGATTTTTTTTTTTTGGAAGGGAATTTACGTCATTGGGTTTGAAGGAATGGTCACCACGGAGTTGATTAGAATGGAATTCTGAAGCGAGAGTCGCGCACAGTGTTCAATTGGGCAGTGACAGTCAACAATCCACTTGAAATTATATTGAGGATAGCTCTTTGAAAAAAGAAAAAGCATAGATTTTAATCTGACCGAAAAAAAATCTTTCTCGATTTCTGACTTAAGAAAGGCAAGAGGGGGGGGGGATTAGAGGAATTTATAGTTCCTGCCTTGCGACATTTCAAGATAAACTAAGAATGTTTAAGGGACGTTATGATTTTTTATAGTGTTTTTTTAACTTGAAATTAACGTACCTATGTATATTTTTTTAACGAAGAATCTAAATATCTAATTTTCTTTGGAATTCACCGCAATTACCTAAATTTCATTAATTAAAATTTTGATTTTTCAAGCGTTTTTTTTCTGACAGCTGGTAAGTCATTTGAACAGCAGATACGCTGCTCAGCACATATAAAATCTTTGAGTTAAGGCTAATTTAAGAATATTATCATGGGCTACGGCAACACCTGCCGGATTAACTAGTACTTATCTTATATGCATACAATTTTTCTTTTACATAAGTATTTATCATCACATACTTATTTACATTTCATAATTTACATAAATCATTAAATACTGAAATATTGAACGCATACAACAGATGAAAAACTTATTTTACATTCAGAACATATCATGTTTAGGAAGTATTATTTTGTATATATGTGTGTCTACCAGTATGTCTGTTTGTAAATAATGGCACAACTTTCAAAATGTATTTCTAATTAACTCACATTCGGCAGCTATATTAAAAACTACTCTCGAAAAACTGCATAGATTGTACAAATTAGCCGATGGATTAGACATTTATTTATTTTTCCTTTTTAAAATTTTCAGGTTGTTTTGTAACCAGTTCTATAAATAAATTCACCAAACAATTGTGAAAAAGTACAAGTTATAAAATGCAAAGAAACGTCTTCAATTTTAACAAGTTGGAAATTGCACGAGAAGCCTTATTATGTATTACTACTTCAAAAGATCTCCGAAAACCTAACCGCACACTAGAGTCGCAGAATGCAGATATGTTTAATCGGGTATGTTGGGAATTTGGTTTTCATTCTGTACTGACAGCCATTCTTCATAAATTCTAGTTTTGGTTTACTTTTCTAAATGGTGTTCGATTCAGACAGTGTTTAATAACTTTAAGTGATTCATAACGCCTCCTTGTGGCGATATTTTGTATTTTAAATTTTTGTAATTTTTTACGGTGTATTTTTCATTTTTATTTAGCAGTTTCACTTTTTTTTAATATTATCTATCATTTATAAAGCGAATTAAATGTTTTAGGTGTATCACAGTGTCCACTATTGGGTAACTTATGAGACAAAACAAAATACTTGTTCATTGCAAGTTTTTTGATTATACATACTTAAATAACAGTAAGTATGGTACGGTTTTTATTATATCACATTTTATTCATTTTCACAAGATTCATAGACTAGGAATCGGCAGCGTAAGAAAATACTTCATCAAGTTCACGACTGAAACACCAGAACTAGTTATACTCGATTCGTATATTAAAACGCAATCGGTTTGTCAAGTAATATCGGGATAGAAAACACCTTAACCGATTTTCGTGGTTGATTCGCAGGTTTACAACTGTATTTTCCTCTACACAACAATATCAAAATATGGAGGACGGAAAGCAGGAAAACGCAATGATGAACCTACGAGTCATCTTTTAAAATCTGGTTTTCAGTGTTTTCTACGAAGATATGACTTAGCAGACCAGTTGTGGTGTAATATGCGTATCGAGTTTTACGTGGTTCTAAAATTTCAGCCGTAAACTCGTCGAGATCTGTTCTTCGGTTTTCTCGATCTATTAAAGATCATGGAATTAGTTATACAGGGTGTCCCCTCTCAACGGTGGTCAATGGCTAATTACTAAACCATTAGTCATAGACATATAGTTCCAGTTGCAAAAATGCTTTTAAAAAGGTAAAGAATTGTTTTTCAAGCGATGTAGCTCAAAATAAAATTTTATTAAAAAATTACGAAAATTAACTTTTTATACGGTCCCCCGGTCCTATAATTGATATTTAGTAGATTTTTCTCACTACTCTAACAAGTAAGAGAAAAAAGGACCCATTCACATAACATTTAAATTGACAGAGTTATAAAACTTTAAATTTCATGACTTAAACCACTTTTCTGCAGCTAAATACGGATGAATTGGACTGAGCTTTAAGGGAACGTTCACTAAGTGCTTAAAGTATTATGAAGGGCGTCTATTTTCAACGCTGTCTAATAGCTAATTCCTAAACCATTTGCCACAGACATATAGTTCCAATTTCTAAAAGGTTTTAAATGAGATAAAGAAATATTTTAAAAGCAATTTAACTGAAGGTGCTACCACCGTATAAGTTTTACGGTAATGTTAATTTTTATCATTTAACTTCGAGATTGGTTAAAGTAGTTGAAGACGTGAGTTTTAAAATTCTCTTTATCGTGAAAATCAAATTTTGGAAAATCGCAATTTTATTTTAAAAGATGTGGTATTTTGATAAGCCTTTATTTTGCTTAAAACGTTCGTACTGACTTTTCCCTTGCTCAAAATTTCTATTCAAATTTTAACTCACTTCCAAATATCCGATCGAGGTTCAATTTGCACACTTATTAATATCCAATGACAGTATAATGTTAATACAATTTTAAGTGCGTACCATTTTATTTATTTTATAGGATTACATCAAATTCTGTTAGGTTAAGTAATCTAATAGAATAGTAAATATATGTCATTTTGTAACGATTTGTGACTGTTGCTTTTCATAAATTAAATTAACAAACTTTCTGTTATTTTTTTTTACTTATAATTTTAGTGCAAATTTTGCTTTAATATGTAATCATCAACATGAATTTAAAAATAATATTGTAAATATTATTTTATTCTCAATGTTTAATGTGAAATTTTATATCTTGCGTTTATTTTTATTTCCAGTAAATTTGTGACTGACCCCTAATTTGCAGCAAAAAAGATGCTTCAACTTTAAACAGCTATTACTCGGTCAGTTTTAATCGCAGAGGAATGGGACTTTTTTTGTATTATTTGTTACAGTAGTGGGGAAAATTTATTAAATGTCACTTATCGGACCGGGGGACCGTATAAAAAGTTAATTTTCGTAATTTTTTAATAAAATTTTATTTTGAGCTAAATCGCTTGAAAAACAATTCTTTACCTTTTTTAAAGCATTTTTGCAATTGGAACAATATGTCTATGACTAACGGTTTAGAAATTAGCCATTGGCCACCGTTGAGAGGGGACACTCTGTTTTTCAGAAATGTTTTCTTCTTTTTATTACTCATTAACGATTGTAACGCTAGATGAAAACTGGTAAAAATATTTAGTAATGCAAATAATAATAAAAAAAATTACAAGAGTAAAAAACAAAAAGGAAATAAATGGTACTTTTATAAACTTCCGTTAAATTTTTTCTTTTACATATTTTTTATTTGTAAACGCAATTATATTAAAATTCAAAAATATGCACAATTTATCCAAAACATAATTTCCCTGAGAGATAAATATAATACCACACTAAAGAATTATTGCTTACAATAAAAAATAAAATTTCAGAAAGACAGCAATATCTGCCGGGATAAAACCATCACTTATTTACGCTTGTAAAAAAGATAATAGATATCCTCCAGAGGTGATATGATAAGCCATAACTTTTGACGGATGAGCGAATAATTACATGGGCGAAGGAACGTCTGTGATAATATGAAAGTCGGTCTTAATCTTAGCTTATTCAATATAATCAACGGTGAATGCAACCGGAATCAGCTTGAGAGAAATATTGTTGCGATGTTTTATCAAATGCTTAAAAATTAGTTCACACTTTCTGTTAAACAGTAAGCTAAGTGACGTCATTCTGCTAACAATTTAAATAATATTTTGTATTCAATTGTGCTACAGATACTCAACCTCACATTAACACAAGAGTAAAAATACTCCTTACAAACATATCATTGGGTACCGATAAAGTTTTCGGTCCACAGTTTGCACTCTAATGGCAGTTTTCGTGATTGGACATTAAATTAAGTGATTTTTGGCTTGTCGAATTTGAATTAAAAAAAAAAAATTAAAGATGTTATCTTATAACATATTTCGTTATTTCAGTTGATACGCGCGGAGTTACAATAGAAAGAACGAAAATATGATTTAATTTGATTTCAGAAAATGATGCAAACAACAGTGAAGATTCACTGCTTCAATTGTTTTATTTATTGTTTTTTTATTTAAGAAATATTTTTTAGTTTTAATATCAAGAATAAATTTTAATTTAAATCTATTTTCTGTAACAGTATTACCGTTTTTTTCTGGAACGTTTGTTCTTGATAAAGTCTTATTCATACATACTTTTCCATGGTCATCAGAAATGCATTATTCATTTAATGTTAGAGAAAAGGTCATTGTGTTTACATGTGACGACTCATAAATGCAACATTTTTTTTTACTTAAAATATTGACACAAGAATCATATAAATGATTCACTATATGGCTAAATATGACTGACCACTTGTGATTTTAGACATTTCGTTAAATATCTACAAAAAGTACACGAGGACTAATCCTAAAACTCTATGTGTGTAAATATAATAGTACAGGTCATAGAATCGTCACACAACCGTCCACAAGTTGAAAAAGAACGATTATCTTTTGGATACCTTGTTAAAACTAATGTAGCAAAAGCGCTAAAATTCTAGAATATGATTAAGCGGCTTATTGGAATAAACTGTATTAATTTTCATGCGGATAGCAGATTTACTCGTAAAGATATTAAGGTTTTTATAGAAACAGTCCCAAGTTTTTTTGCTTATCATTTGCAAAGTTCTTAATATTAAACAATGTTGTTTTCCGAAAATGCAACATTATGCACAATTCCCTGTAATCAGAATTAAAAATAATAAAATTGTATAAAATTTAGCATGCGTGTACGCTACAATTTTTGTTTTGCACATTGTGTTAGCTAAAAGAAAGAACGAAACCGGGTATATAATAAATGTAGCGAATAAATGTATAGCATAAATGCATAAAGAACTTTTGAAAAAGTCTCAAAAGTCTGGAAATGATCGTCGGTAGAATTAGATTAAAATTCATTACTCCCAAAATAAAGCGTAAAAGATAAGGGACTGTATCCCTACATCCATTGATTAGTGTCTATATAGAATACACAATATGGCAAGTACTGCTACATACATACAACCCCAGATTTGTTTGCTTCATTTTGGGAACAACGGATTTTGAGCTTATTCTTTCGACGATCACTTTCAGAATTTTAATGTAGAGAATAAATGTATAGTATAAATGTATAAAGCAACTTTTGAAAAAGTCTCAAAAACATAGCTTGAAAATTCTGAAAATGATCGACGGTAGAATTAGATTAAAATCCATTACTCCCAAAATAAAGCATAAAAGATAAGGGACTGTATCCCTACATCCATTGATTCGTGTCAATATAGAATACACAGTATGGCACCTACTGCATACATTTACTGCATACAACTACATTTGGATACAACCCCACATTTGTTTGCTTCATTTTGTGAACAACGGATTTTGAACTTATTTTTTCGACGATCACTTTCAGAATTTTCAAGCATCTTAGCTGTCAGAAAATAAAATTAATATTATTTGATTAATGAATTAATAATTTTTATAAATATATTTAAATATTGAGACAGTTGTTTCTATTTATATTAGAGAATATGGTGCAATGCATTTCAAAGTATTATTATTTTTTTTTTTTTTTCGGAAGTTCCTTTTTTACTCCAAGAAGATGAACTTTCTCCCATTTTTTATATGGAAATGTTTTCGTAATCAGAACATCTTGTCTGATTTGAAAGAGATTCTTTGTTTTTGATTTAAATCTTTATTTTTCTTGAAAGTTAAAATGGAAATTTATTCTTGAAAAACTGCGAAAGTGCTGTTACAGATACAACCGACAATGTTTCTTGAAATATTTATTTTTGCTGAAGAATTCCTAGTATTTTTTAACATAAGTGTCTTCAAAATTCTATTCTTGCAGTTTTCAAAAAAGAAAATAGAGCGGAAAGTTTTAAATTTCTGTTTATACTTCCGATTATTTCAAGTTTTCTGCAATGCTTCTATCACAATAATTATAAAAAAATATGGCTTATAAAAAATACCGTATATACTCGTTTAAAATTTGACCCCTCCCTACTCTACCAATTCTTAAGCAAAGAAAAAAAAAAAGAAATTTTCGTGTAAGAGGCCGAGCAACATTTCTGGTAGTTTTGAAACCTATTCAGACCAATCGGAAAAACGTAAAAAGAAATAAAATTAAAAATCTATTCAATTCTAATACAAGGATAAACAGCTTCTTAGACTTCTAAAATACAGTACTTCTTTGTATTGTAGGACTTTTTGAAGAGATATCTGGTAATATTATAAAGTTAAAGTATTTTTTAAATGGGAATTACGATGTTGAGTGAAATGCTCCTGTATTGAAGGGAATTCTATCCCAAGAGAAAAAAAGGGTGCAGAACAATTACAAGGTCATTAATCTTGACATTTTTTATTATTATTTAGAAATCATAGGGAAATGTTTACTGTCGCTTTTATTTCTCTGACCGACTTAGATCCATGCGTGATTACTTAATACTGGGACATTCATCTGCGAAAAAATCACTTTTACACTAACTGGTGTATAAGTGGACTTCTCACTTTCCAAATCCCAAACTTTGTCTAAATTATTTCGACTTATACACGAGTATGTACGGTACATCTTCTGAATGTTTGCACTTTCCTTTGCATGCTCATAATAGCTTGTGTATATTATTAAAATAAAATACAAACAAATAAGAAAAATCCTGCGTTAAATATAGATTACGAAACGCTTTCCAACATTTCCTGAAATCTTTAACTAAACTTCATTATTTAGGGAAATAAGGTAATACTGTCCATTATTCCAATACTTTTGAACAGCCCTGTATTTGAACAGTCGATTGATGTATATTATATAATGGGGAAATTTAGTTTAGAAAGAAAACACTTAAGGCGTTGAAACTTCTCTTTCACCTAATACTAATAAAAACATACATGAATAATTTTGTTCAGCCCTGTAGTTTAACTAGTGCCTTTATTACATGCCAGTATTTAGGTAAAATTTAGTTCAAACTGAAATATTCTTAAAACTAAAACTGAAATCACGTGCCTAGAAGTTACCATTCATAGGCAACCATGTATCCAATTCTTTGCCTGGCCCTGTATAACATTTCTATAACATTCTATAAACATTGCTTAGTAAATTGAAGGCTTTTCTGCGCAAAAAAGCATAATTTATTTTAAAAATACCTTTACGTAAATTACACTTATATTCAGTAAGCTTTACGAGATATTTCGTGTAACCCTGTAAAACTAAGTTTCATAACTACAGCATTTATACAAATAAGGTATTTGTACCCTATATGGACAGGACTCTCAATATGGACACCCCTAATATTTTTAAAGGTAATCATTTTTATCGAGAGATGGCTCAATATTTTCGCGAAGAAAAGCAGTTGAAAAGATAAGTAAGGCTGGAAAGTGTAAAAAAGCGCGCTGTTCGCCATTTAGGAGGAAACTTGTTGTTTCGAGATGTGCTGATCTTAATTACTTGTAAGCTTAAATTCTTATTAGATAGGGTAAAATTACATTAAATGTTGAAAAGTGGAGTATTTTAGAAAGCTAATAAAACATTTTTTCGATTGCTATTGCATATTTTGCTTAAAATAATTTTCCTTATTCATTTGGTACAAGATTTAGTAAAACCACGTCCGGTTACCAATATGGACAGCTTATGTCCGCATCGACTACAACTGTAACAAAGAAGAAAATTCAACGTTGCCAAGCAATAAATTGAAAAGGCATCAAAGTGATAAAATCTTTGTTCAACAAGATGCCATTTGAACAATCTCCCGAAAACCTTCCTCCAGAAAACCCTTGCAGAAAAATAAAAAGAAGCCCCCCCCCCAGTAGGATACCTGTTGGCAAAATCGTAGGTACCAATGGTATGACTTCCTCAAAAAAAGGAGAGCTGCTACTGCTTCTTTTGCAGTATTGATGCTTTTTCAAACATGCGGCCATGCATCACATGTGGCAGATATGTTCATGAGGATTATGTGGGACTTACTGCCCATGGTGAAAAAGTTTCTATTTGTCCATTCTGTGAGGACTGAGTAATAACAGATGTAAATTCGCAGACAGAAAAGTAGCTCTTCCATTCACACTGCATAGAAAGTCAATAAGGAAACATCTGTCCATAATAGGAACAGGTAGTTCCTTATATGGACACTTGTAAACATTTTTTTGTTTTTATCATTTAAATTAAACCAGAATAATTACAAGGTCGCTAATTTTAATAATGATAGTCAATAGTCCAAGGATAGTGGCCACATATTTTTGGAGTCCTTTGACTTGTAGAAGGGGATGAAAAAAATACATTTCCCTTAGGGTGTCCATATTGGGTACAGGTACCTTAGTATAATATGGATATACTTAATGAAACTTAAAACATTTATCATAAATAAAAATTCATTTCATCCATCCAACAGACATCATCGATAATATAGAGTACTTCGCATAGAATGCACTAATTGAAATATTTTGTGTAAATGATATTGACTTCATGTTATGCATGGAGTAAGTTATATTAATCATCAGATACGCATATCAATTTTATTATGCATGGAATTTTGTTTGGATAAAGTATGTCGCAAATAATTCTCCCCTTTATTATCATGTAATGGAATTATTTTGTGTAGCCCTGTAAATGAATACTAACTATACTTTTCTCTTCATATTGTATAGAATGCATATTTTAGTGCATTTCATAAATGCATATAAATTTTTATATGTTTGATTGGCTGCCACACCTTTAAAATTCATTTGAAAAGATTTTTTTCCATAAGCCGTAATGTAACGGGAAAATTTTGACTGTCCTTGTAAAAAAAAAGAAAAAAAAAACACAAGCTATGGTAGAAACTTAATTTTCAATAGGGTTTGTTCCAGGGTAAATGTCAATAATTTTGAAAAAATTCATGGCAATCCGAGTATATTTACGAGAGTTAGAGCGCGACCAGACGGGCAGACATCTAGATGGACAGACGGACAGGCGGACAGACAAATCGAAAACATAAACATTTTTAAATTTTGTTGGAAATTTTTAAAAAAGAAGAAATTTTGCCCCTCATAGATTGTGACGCATCGAGCTTTATGTAAAAAATCTGAGCTGATTATAAAGTTAAAGTACAAATTTTACTGTAGCCTTAGATTGTTAATCTTTTGAATTGGCGAATAAATAGTCATAATAAACTGTAGTCATTTTCGATTTATATCAGATTTCAATGTATTACTCTTGTTTTTTCTCTTTTTTAGGAATTTCGTTATATACTCCAAGAAATTGAATTTTCTTCGAATCCTTTATATGAAAATATTTTCGTATTTCGAATATCTTGACTGACTTGAAACAGTCTCATTGTTTTTGTTCCAAATCTTTGCTTATCTTTAAAGTTAAAATGAGAATTTATTTTTGCAAAACTCAGAAAGTGCAGTAACATATATAAAATATGTTATTCTTCATATATAAAATATGTTATTCTTCTTTATATGTTTATTTTTGTTATGGCAAACCTATGTATTTTCTTCTTTTACACAAGTGTCTTCAAAAATCAATCCTCGTAATTTTTTAGAAGAAAATACAGCGGAAAGTTTTAATTTCTGTTATGCTTACGATTATTGCAAGATTTCTGTAATGTTTCTATCACAATAATAGTAATAATAATAAAAATGACTTATAAAAACAAATGCCATATATACTCGTATACTCGTAAAAAAAAGTTTCTTTTTTAATTTCTAATCAGACTTTTTTTTTTTTTTAATTCAAAGTTTCAAAACTGCATAAGTTATGTAAAACGTCGAAATCTGAAATTATTTTGAAACCGTTTAACATCATTTGAACGATACTTTAAAACAAAATATAATTCAAAAATCTACTCAAATCTATTACAAGGGTAAACAGCTTCTTAGAATTCTGAAACACAGTACTTCATTGTATTGTAAGATGTTTAGAAGAGATACCTAGTGTTATTCTCAAGTTGAACTCTTTTTTTTTTTTTTTTTTTTTTTTTTTTTTAAAGGCGCTTAGAATTTTGAGGGAAATGCTCCTGTATTGAAGGGAATTCTATTTCAAGAGAAAATGGAACAATTACAGGGACAGTATTGTTTACATTAAAACAAAATCCAGGGAAATGATTATTGTCCTTTTTAGGCGCGTTCGCAGTTATGTAAATACATAGAACCTATAGTTGTCGTTCAGTCCGTGCGTCCGCATATAACAACGCAAAAACTACCCAACCGAATCGTTTGAAATTTAAAATATATAATTATTATATAATTTTGTCGGGTAATTTTAAATTTTATAAAAATCGGATGCACAGATAAATTACATGGACAATCAAAAGTATTCCGTTATATTATGATCAATGGAAAAAAGTTTCAAATGCATTTTAATCGTTTGAAATTTAAAATATGTAATTATTTCCTAATTTTGTAGAGTAATTTTAATTTTTTGAAAGTCGGATGCAAAGATCAATTACACGGACATTCAAAAGTATTCCGTTACATCAATGGGGAAACACGTTTCAAATGCATTTTAATGTTGTTACACTCATTCGAACAAATAAAATTGATATGCATCTGTAAAGTACATATTATAATATACATTTTGCATAATCTGTGGTTCAAAGAACATTTGTTATTGATTTACAAGGCCATACAAACGTATTCCATTACGTAATGAATATAGAGAGAACATTGTTTGTTGCGCATTTTAATTGTAATTAACTATTTACAATTTTATGAGATTGATATATGAGAGTGATATTTTTAAAACTTCATTATCTTACGAACGCACCTCATTTGCTACGCTTCACGTGCAATTTCCAATTTGTTTTCTCCTTCCGTTTTAGATCTGTATGTGATTACTTAAAATACTTGGCCATTCGTCTATTATGCGCGAAAAATTAATTTTTTCACAAACTTTGTATAAGTCGACCTCTTGCTTTCAACTCCCAAATTTTGTCTAAAAGTCTTCAACTTATGCCCCTGTATACATGAATAATCTTATAAATATTTATATTTTTCTATGCATGCTTTATTACATGCTATGCATGATTTATTACTGTTTCTATTACTAAAAATAAATATAAAAAAGGGAAAACTTCCCTGATAGATAAGGACATACTTTCGAGCTTTGTGTAATAATATGAACTGATTCTAAAATTTAAGTAAAAATTTATACTGTAGCCTTAGATTTCTGATAAGCGAATATTCGAATAAATAGTCATTGTCAGACTATATTCATGGCCTTTTGACATTGCAGCGAATGGAGCAATGCATTTTAATGAAGTCTTTTTGTTTTTCTTTCAGAATTTCGTTATTTTCTCCAAGAAATTTAATTTTATTCGAATCCTTTATATGAAAATATTTTCGTATTCAGAATATCTTTTCTGATTTGAAACAGTCCCATCGTTTCTGTTTCAAATCTTTGCTTATCTTGAAAGTTAAAATCACAATTTATTTTTCCAAAGCTGGCGAAAGTGTTGTTACAGATAAAATCGGCAATATTTCTTGAAATATTTATTTTCGTTATGGCACTTCTTGGGGTTTTTTTCATAAAAATCTGTAAAAATTCTGTAAAAATTCTGTAAAAATCTATTCTCGTAGTTTTTTAAAAGAATTTTTAAATATCTGTTTATACTTACGAGTATTGAAAGTTTTTTGTAATATTTTTATCACAATAATAATAAAAAAACACGATATATATATATATATATATAATTAAAAATACACTCGTACATAATTGGACTCGTGTGTAAATCACCCCCCCACCCCCGTTCAATTCTTAAGCAAAATTCATGTGCGTGATTATGTGAAATCGCAAAATTTTAAGGGGACAGTGGACCTTTTATTTGAGTAAAATCGTCCATAGCAAAATCTTCGCAAAAATGTCTATTTCTGTGGTATAATAATGCCAAAACAATTTTTTCTTATAAAAATATCATTTATGAAGGTTTTAAGATGAAAATAAAAAAGGCAAGTGTATTTATATACTTTAAATCTATTTTTCTCAAAACTAATTTTTCAGCGTTTTTAGATTTTTGAAATGCTCCTTGCGACGTAATTTTTGAGCAATATTTATGAAATTAATAAGGAAGTTTCCTGACATTGTTTAAAAAGAAATTGTGTAAGCTTTTTAAAATTCGTCTTCATTAAGATAGTCAAATTTGATTTTTTACTTATTAAAAGGCAAAATTTTGATGAAAATCGATATGGAATTTCGAAAAAAAAATCTGTAAAATATTAACTATTCAAGATATTAAAAAAATCATACACAAATTTGTTTATAATAGAGTTTTAAATTATAGAAATGCAAAAGAAAGAAAATATCTTAAAAATTAAGACACGAGGAGCATTTTAAAATTTCGTTTAAAAATTTAAATTTTTTTTAAAAAAATAAAAAAAATTTAATAAGATTGGAAATTTTTTTGAACGTGTTCTATATACTTTTGGTGAAATGTATGCATGCACAAAATTTCATATTGTTATGATGAAAATTAAAAAAGAAAAATTTTAACGTCCACCGTCCCCTTACTGTCAATTGATTCACATCAATTGAATAATACTTTGTTGTTATCGTGTGAAGTCGACTTCTCCCTCTCAAAATCCAAACTTTGTCTAAAATTCTTCGACTTATACACGAGTATATACGGTATATTTTATAAATATATGCATGCTTCGTAATAGATTGCTTATATAACTAAAATAAAATATAAAAAAAAGAGGAAATTTTGCTCCTGATACATTGTGACATACTTTCGAGCTTTATGTAAAAATCTGAGTTGATTATAAAATCTAAATAAAAATTTCACCGTAGCCTCGGATTTCTGTTTTGCGAATATTCGAAAAAATAATCATTCTCAGGTTCTAGTTTTTTTTTTCTATTCATATTAGAGGGTATGGTGCTATGCATTGCAAAGTATTAGTTTTGTTTTTCTTACGAAATTTCGTTATGAGCTTCAACAAACTGAACTTTCTTCGAATTCTTCATATAAAAATATTTTCGTATTCAGAATATCTTGTCTGATTTGAAACAGTCTCTTTTTTTGTTCCAAATCATTGCTTATCTTGAAAGTTAAAATGAGAAGTTATTTTTGCAAAGTTGCGAAAGTACTATTAGAGATGAAAACGATAACATTCCTTGAAATGTGTTTTCTTTGCTATGTCATACTTAGTTGTATTTTTTATATAAGTAACTCCAAAAATGTATTCTCGTAGTTTTTAAAAGAAAATGCAGTGGAAAGTTTTGAATTTCTGCATATACTTTTAATTATTGCAAGATTTCTGTGATATTTTTATCATAAGAATAAGAAAAAAATGACTCATAAAAACAAATATCATATTTTCGTGTATAATTTGACTCGTGTGTAAGCCAACCCCTCAATTTTTAGGCAAAATTTTGAAAAAAAAATTGAATTTTCGTGTATAAGTCGAGCCACGTTTCTGGTAGTATCTTGAAAACTTATTTGCAATCGAGGATATTTTTTTTTTTATCAATTTGGGATTTTTTTTATCATTTGTAATCAGATTTTTTTTTAAATCAAAGTTTTAAAACTGCATGAGTTATGAAACCCTGTAAATGAATGATAACTATTATTTTCATCACATATTTTTAGAATCCATATTTTAGTGCACTTGGTAAATGTACATAAATTTTAAAAAATCCCTGTTGGCTTGGCCTATAGGCGGAGGTAGATTTCAAAAAGTGCTCATTTCAGAAAAAAAAAAAAAAAAAAAAAAAAAAAAAATTGATTACAGATAAACCCATTTTAACAACTTTATTTGTCCTCTTTTGAAAAATTTTTAATTTCATTTTTCTGTAACGACTGGTTTTATCAGAATCATCTTAAGCTAAATTCGGATCAAATGCCCATTTTGACAACATATTTTGAAATAATTCCGACTTTATTAAAAAAAATTGACTAATACGACACATTATATAGTTCCTAAATAACAAAAGACTGTCAATTGAATGCCTTTGAGAGCAAAATTGAATTAAAAAATGAGTTATAAAATAACTAATTTTGAATACAACCTCAATTCTTAATCATGATAGCTTCGGAAAATTTTGCGCGAAGTGCCCACTTTGACAACATTTTAAAAAATATATTCAGCCTTTATCAAAAAACTGACCAATACGGGACATTATACAGCTCCTATATAAGAGAACCTGTCAATTGGATGCGTTTGAGTGCAAAACTGAATTTAAAAATGAGTCAGAAAAAACGCAATTTATTATTTCAATGCTTCCTCAAATTTTCTATCACAATAACTTCTCGAGATTCTGTTCAAAATACCCTTTTTAGCAGCCTTTTTCGAAATATATTCTGTCTTTATCAAAAAATTGACCAATGTGTCATATTATACAGTTCCAAAATAAGAGGACTTGTAAATTGGATGCGTTTGAGAGTAAAAATAGATTTAAAAATGAGTCAGAAAAAACGCAATTTGTTATTTGAATACTTCCTCAAATTTTCTATCACGGTCACTTCGGGAAATTCTGTTCAAAATACCCTTTTTGGCAGCCTTTTTTTGAAATATATTCTGTCTTCATCAAAAAACTAGTCAATGTTTCACATTATATAGTTCCTAAATAAGAGGATCTGCCATTTGTTTGCGTTTAAAATAAAAAATGAATTTAAAAAACGATTCAGAATGTAAGCAGTTTGGATTAGAGGTTTTTTCTCCAACTCCAATTTTTGTTTAATTTATTTTTGATATACGAATTGGTCCTATGAAAAACTTGTCAATATAAAAGTTGTAGATATTATTGAGAAGATGTAAAATAAATTTAATTGGATTTGATTGTTTAAAAATTGACAAAGTTATGGATTTTTTTCTTTTTCCAAACCCCTTTTTATTTTCGTTTTAAATTTTTTTTATCGGTAAGAGTTAGACCTATCAAAAATTTGCAAATACAAAAGTTTTAGCTCATTTTGAGAATATTTATAAAAAATTTAGATGGATTTGATATCTGGAGAATTGACAAAGTTATGATGTTTTTTCTCCCAAAAACCCTATTTTTTTTTGCCCTTTGAGCCCATTTTTAACTTTATCAAAAATCTGTCATACATAAAATTTTGGCCTATTATTTAAAAGTAATATAAACTTTAAACTGATTCGATATCTATTTTCATTAAAAAGTTATGAATTTTTTTCTGTTTTCACAAAAACGCCCCCTATTTCGACCCCCTTGGTCCGATATTGCCCATTAACGAACTTAGCCGAGATTTTATCCCCTTTGATTTTATGTACCAGTTTGGTGGAGATTGGTGAAGAATTATAGAAGTTATCGTGTCCATAAAAATGTGATATATATATATAAACTGGTGCGAATGAAATTGGTAGTATTTCATACGAAATCTACCTAAAATGTTCGACCGAGTATATCATCTTTAAAATTCATTTGAAGCTATTTTTTTCCATAGGCCGTAATGTAATGGGAAACTTTGAATTGTCTCTGTAAATAACCTAATCAGCTAGAAACTTTGCAAAGTATATCCATTTTTTAAATTATGAAATACTTTAATGTAATCAAAACTCGTATCAAGCAATGTTTCCTCTTTTGCCATTACGTAATGGAAAACTTTTGTGTGGCACTATATATTAAGGAAAAATATTGTTTGCATCACAGATTGTACAGAGTATATATTTTGTATATGCTGTAATTATAAGCATAGGTGGATGTGAATTGTGTTATGTTTGAAAGAGTGTGACATCTATAAAATGTACTTGAAACTATTATCCCATTGACCGTAATGTAAAGAAATAATTTTGATTGCCTCTGTAATTAAATTATACATCCGATTTTCATAAAATTTGGAACGACAAGACAAAATTTTGTAATAATTCTATATTTTAAATTTCAAACGATTCGGTTTGATAGTTTTTGTGTTGTTATGCGCAGACAGACGAACGGACATGCGGACGAATTGAATGATGAATATAGGTGCCACGCATTACAAAATTATTAACGCACCTAAAAAATAAAAACATTGCAATGAGAATATAACCTTATGCTCTTTGTTTTGCATGAAAGCTTAAAACATCATAAAATGTTGTTGAAAAATAGGGAGCTCAAGTATTCGATAATATTTTATGAATTGTTAATTCCTGTGCAAAATATGGACCGTCACATATTGCTAGCGTATATAATACAAACTTATTTCACTTTTTTAGTGTTATCATATTTACAACAAAGTTCAGCATGTCTATTAAAATTTTCCTATAATACATTTCCCTTTTCTGAAACTAATTACGCCAACTAAAGTCGAGTTAAAGTAGAACTTCATATACTTTTTAAGAAATATGCCGTTTCGCGACCCTAAATTCTTGGGTAATTTTTCATCCTCCTGATGCCTAATATCACCTCTTTGAATTTAGTGGTCAAATTCGGTAACACCCAGCATACTTTTTTTTTTTTTTTTTTTTACTGGTGAAATGTTTTGAAAATGTATAAAATGAAAATAAAGTATTTTCGAAGTTTGTGTGTAACTTTTATGCACTGTTCCTTATAGTAGAAAAGTGTCTAAATAATAATTAATCGTAATATTAATAACATAAACTAAAATGTTTCATCTCACATTAAACCATTGTTTCTAATTTACATTGAAATAAATATATATTCTAAGGTAACTTCAATAGAAATTAATTGATAGCAGATTATCTCACTTCATGGAAAAAAAAGAAGCATTAGAGATTTATTCATAGAAAATATTAAACCATGAAGGTAATTATTCACAAAGCAAGTTCTCCCAAAATGAATGCACAATATTTAAATTTTTTGGTCGATTTTAGAAAAAAATGCTTGTAATACCCATCGAAAAAAAAAAAAAAAAATTCGGTAACACCCAACATAAAAAGAATTTACTGGTAAAATGTTTTGAAAATTTATGAAACATTAATAAAGTATTTTCGAAGTTTGTGACTAATTTTCATTCTGAAATACTCATATTTAATTGTAAAAAGCAGCAGTTTTCTTTTCATTTTTTTTTCAGATCAACATCTTAAGTGATTTTTTTAATTTTCAAACTTATTTCTTTTGCTTCCAATATCTCATTATTCTTAAACAAAATCTTGACAAAAATATACATCCAAACGATTAACTTAAAGCATTATTTTTTTACAGTAATAACGCAAAAGCAGTTTTAGTGTAAATATGAGTGCGCAATGTAAACTACATAAGAGTTTTATATTTTCAAACTCATTATTTTTTCATCTAAATCTTATAATTTCTGACTAATTTTATACTCGATAATTATATAAATGGTCAATTAATTGTATTAAAATTTCATCACAATTGTATAAAATTAATTATATTTTACGAATGAAATTTTACTTAATGTTAATCCTATAAACAAATGCGCAAAAAATAAATAAATTCGGAAGTGATTTTTTTTTTCAAAATGTTAATATTCGTATGTTTTCTCAACGGAGTATACCGTTAATAAGATGAACTTGCATGAGATTTTGTATTTCCTTTTTTTTTGGATAATTAGATTTCCAAAGAATGTAATTATGAAACAAGCCATGAAATGGCGGGAAATGGTCACTTTAGATGTACCAATAATAATAATAATAATAATAATAATAATAATAATAATAATAATAATAATAATAATATCCATTTTACTCCAATCTTTATGAAATTTTTATGTCTTAAATAAATATATGAAGTATCGTAAAGTTTCAGTTACAGGTGAATATTTTTAACGCCTCCTCGTACCTTTAAACTTGAAAATCTATTATAAAGACTTTGAGAACATTTGCAAGAGAAATGTACTACGAAATGTATTTTTAGAAATAGTGGTGAGAGTAGAATATAAAAGTAATCGATTATAAATTAAACTTTATGCTACCCCCATGATATGTTTTCGTGAAAAATTCATTAAAAATATTGGTATTTAGAATAAAAGTGCTTGTACGTTTTGGCTCGTTTAGAAATTAAACAAATTTTTCTTTTAGCAATTAAACTAATTTTTCTGCATTCTGAAATACTTTTAATCTGTATTGCTTATAATAATTTTGCAGCCAGCGTAAAAATTCGCGGAAAAGTCTATTTAGTTATAAAATGTCTTCTTGTTTTTTTTTTTCTCTCTTTCTATCTTTGTATCAGATCTTTAGTAGTCCAAACTCTTCGAAATGTTTAACAGTTATGAATAGAACGGTTTGAAAGCGTAAAAATTAATCTATTATCGCCCGAACTCTTCGAAATTTTTATAAATTATAAATAGAACTGTTTCAAAGCAAACGTAAAAAAAAGTGCAAAAATTTGGATATTAAGTTGCAAAACCATGAACTTCTCCTCTGTGTCGCCACCTCTGTGTTTTGAAATTTTTTTCACAAATGTTATTTTTAGCAAAAATATTTCTAGTTGTGCAAATGTTTTGAGATTTTATAGATAATATAAATTCAGTGTACCAAGTTTGCGTTGAGATATTGACGAGTAGTCGATTTTAGCGTAGAAAAAAGTGTCTCCGAGAGTTGCGACGGGACAATTCTTTTCAAACTGTACAAATGGGTACTTTTAAAAACGTACGGTATTGCTTTAAGGAAGAAGATCTTCTCTTTAAGTGAACTTTTTATTAATCGGTATCTTTGAGACCGGTTGGAGCTTCAGCAGAACGGAGAAAAAGAAAAACGCGAAATAGAAATTTAAATTTCTCTTTGAAAATATTGGTCTTAATCTTTCTTCAAATAAATGTCTTCGAGAAAAAAAGTACCAAATTCAAGAATCTGCTTTTTGCTTATTTTTATTTCGAATTGTTAATTCAACGCATGTTTAGAAAAACAATTTTAAACAGCTGATCTAGTATTTTTCAATTTCCTTTGTTTGACAGCTTCGATAAGTTTCGAAGGCTGCATGTGCGAATGTACTAATCATTTTAAGAAAATAATGCATTTTATTGTTTTTTTATTATGCTTTTCTATTAGCTTTCATCAATATCTCGGTTAATAATCAAAAATATAAAACAGCCTCAGTTGCATGAGGATCTGTCTTGGACTATTCTCATGCAAATTTTCTGATGTCTATGCTTAGTAGATATTTCTAGCTGAATTAGACAAGCACGCAGATGCAGCAAACTTTTTCTGCTGTGATGGATAATTAGCATAGGCCCATGAATAATATTAACAATTTCCCAGTAAATCTTCATCAAAATCCGTTAGAGAAAAAGATCTAAACATTTACATTTGCCACAACTGGTTATTACTTTTAATATGTAAACCGATTCAGTTTCAGATAGATGGGGAGGCCTACCAATTGGCTTGAGCTTAACAAGTCCAACCTAGCAAGCTCCGTTTATCATCATCACGAAGCCACAAACAGAGAACATGCCACGCAAAGATAAACGGTGTTCGATATTTGGGCATGCTTAAGTTTTCAATACAATTTATGACGACTATAAAATAAAGTTAATTCTATTGTTAAATGGACTATGCATAAAAATGTATAGATAGGTAAACAATTAAGATTTATAAATTAAAATTCTAAATTACTATTATGCAGCCTGAAAATGTTTAACTCATTAATTGAATTTTATAATGCCCCTGACATGAACTTAAACCGATACCTGTTTATTTAGTATATTCAAAATCATTTGTATCACAAACAATACAAATGTCATTTTTACTTATTAAAAACGGCCATGCTGTAGTACATTTTAATATAATAATTAAATAAATGTCACTACGATAACGTTTGCAAATGAAAGATTATCTGCGTTATATGCGACAACAGATCATTTTATGTGTATAAAGGCATCCAGACATACTGACACAAAAACATGCAAAAATTGACAAAATTAAAAAAAGTAGTTCAAAAAGTTCGTTTACTTTAAAATAGCAGGCAGTTTATCCAAACTGCCCTTTGTAAAACTCGAACACAGACGACAATGTACCTGAATATTCTGATGCTTGCCTGTAAAGGAACATAAATGCTAGATATATCGTACAAGAGTATATTTTTACAAGTGTTCTTACTTTCTACAGATAATAAATCAATTTAATTTTATTTAACGTTTCACTTCTCTTTTCCTCTCGAACTATAATCTTATTATAGTTACAGATTAAATGAAGCATTTCAAGTGCGTATTTGTTAAATGTGCTTTATGAGGGTATATTTTATATCTAATTAATGTATATACTAATATTGAATATACTATATATTTAAAGAATGTAAAATTAAAATACCTCCAGTTTTAGAAAATTCCTTAAAATTTAGCAAACATGTCTTACATGCATATGTATGCGCATACATAAAAGGACAGATACATTTATAAATTCAGATATATTAGATATATATCAAATCTAAATATAGAAGCAAGTACTGCTGCTTTGTAACATTTCGTTTTACATGGTTGAATGATATGCATTATTTAATCTGATTTTGAGAATTGTTGGGACCTGTAAGTAACGTTCTCTTAGTCTCTAATACACAGAGCCGAAGTGCTAATTAAGAAGATCACGAGTTTAACGAGATTTAGACGCCTCGTGAATGTTCATGAATAAATTAGTAATTAATGTACTTAGTTTATCTGAAGAAAGGAAATAATAATCTGAATAAGAAAGGAAAATTAACATGATGCTTTTCATGTTAACAAGACATCTTTATTAAACGAAAATGCACGCGGAAAATATTGTTTCGAACGGCATAATATGCTAGAGCTAAAAATAATTGAGAAGAACTAATTTATTCTTGTTACACTAACTCTAATAAAGAGTTGTTCAGTTCAGTAATCAAAATCTTATTTAGCTTTGCCTGGTACGCTAAATTAAAGTGTCTTTCTTTAAGATTAAGTAAAGATGATGAAAAGCAGTGTATTACTCTATTAAAGTGAATTAATCAGACTACTGCGAAATCTCAATTTATGTTTGTTAAAGAAGTGGGAAAGTGTTTGTATTTGAGTACATTTAGTGGCCACTTATGGTTAAAGAAACTTGTGTAAAGTGGCACCAGGCAAAGCTTTTGAAAGAAAATTATTCGTTTTGATGAAAATACTATTATAAATAATTTTAAACTTTTAGGTTATAGTCTTAATAAATTTTTCAACTATAGACTGTCGATAAATTAATTTAAATAAAACATTTACGAACGAATAATATTAGAAATGAAATACAATGTTTTTTTTCCCGCAATTTCATACCCGTGAATGATAAAAAAAATCAATGAACAATTTTCCATATGGTATCCCAAGTCAACATATCCTGAAAAATATAAATATTACATAAAAACTAGGCATTGGCATTGGAAATTTAGGTACAGTTTTCACATAACGATGTCTTCATAGATAAACCTAAAAATGACATAAAATAATATACTATGTTATTCTAAGCGATTGTCTTATTTTTTATACGATAGTTTGTTCCAGAGTTAGTAGGGGCTGATCATGGTTTTGGTTGGGTGCTATACATTGCTGATATGTACTCAGGTCAACCACTTACTGCATGCCTAAGTGGTCACAATCGTAGTTATGACTAAAAAAGGTAGCGTTTCAAGTAAATTCGAGAAATATTTATTGTTTTTAAAATAATTAAGCAGTTTCCTAGTAAATACTGTATTTCATATCTGAGACGTTTCTTAGTTAAAACTGGCAGCAGCAAAACTTGTCGACCGCATTAACATTTCTTGTTGTCTATTCTGTGAAAGTTGAAAACGAATTCCTTGTATATGAATGTCCATAAAACCATTGTGAAATATAAATAAATGAAAAAGGGCAATCATTTATGTCTCTATTGTAAAAACCTTTTAGTTGAAAACGCAGTACAAAATCTGACCAATAAAGAAATTATCCTCTGCGGAATACTAAAGACGTATCATGTCTAAAAGACAGAAATGCTGAAGTTATGTGGACCTCATGGTAGTTCTAAAACTTTCGTCTAACTGAGAATTTTAGGGTAACTCAGTTAATTCAAAGGAAATGTATATTGATTAGTTATCTAGAACATCTTGGACATAAACTTTTTACTCCTTGCTACGAATACTTGTTTATGAATATGTGCTTGGATTTTTGTTTAAGCATATTCTCCTAAACTCATAAAGGAAATATAAAAATCTGAAATGATTTACCTTATCAGGCATAGAAAAATTTCATAAAAAGAAAAAGTATATATCGATTCAAAAATACCATTATTTTTATATTGTCTACAATATTAAAGGGGTGTGGAATTCTGTCTTTAATAACACTGAATCTATGTAAAAATAACATTTAAAATATATTCCTAGGTATAATTTGTATGTATGTCTAATAATTTAAATTGACTAAATGATTAATTAACTTCTTTAATTTTTTTCCAAAACAAACAAAAAATTCCTTAAAAATTAAACTAATTTAAAGTTAAATTTTTCGAAATTTAAAATTTAATTTAAAATTAAATGCTTTCAAAATCTACAATTATCCTATTTTTTATGCGATTCATTGCTAATCATTTATAACCAAAACAAAGCATTAAGAAAATTCTGTAAATACGAAAAAGGCAAATTTACCGTTACATAGTATAAAGAACTAAGATTATAACTAATATTGTATTTAGCGATATTTATTTTCTCCAAAGAAAGCTTAAATGAATTAATTTATAAAATTTTGACATATTTAATTATAAAATGCGTTTATATGATATATGAAAAAAAAAAAGCATGCAATGTTTTCATAATTTTTTAATTATCAGCAGGAATACATTTAAATATGAATTTTGAAATTTAAAAATCTATTTTAAATGATATCTAAAATTATTCAAAATATTTACTTCTGTTTTAAAAAAATACTGTTGTATACGTATCTGTTCTATGTTAAAACATTTACTACTTACTTATTAAGTTATTTTAATATTGAATCAATATAAAAATTAATAATGAATCAATAATAATAATAAAACGATATATTAATGATTATTTTATTTTCGTCTTTAAAAAAAAATCAGTGTTTTCAGAAATTTTAAGTATGTTTCGAATATTTGTTTATGAAAATGTGCTACAATTTTGATTATAGCACACTTTCCTTGAATTATAAATGAAATGTAAAAATTTGACTTATCAGGCATAATAATGACTTATCTTATTAGGCATATAAAAAATTCATAAAAAGATAAAAAATATATAGATTTGAAATTAACATTATTACTTTCTGCTATCTTTACAATATATATATATATTGGATTCGTGAAAATTTCCGAATTTCGGTTTTCCATAGATTTACGCGTTTTAGGAGTCGGAGAACACGAAAAACATCTTTTTACAAAATGTGTCTCTGAGAGCCTGTATATGTGACAAACATTTTGTGGGCTCTCTATCTCAAGCCCTTTTACACGGAAATTCACAAAATTTTAGATTCTGTTAGACATTGTAAAAATTGAATATGATTAGTTTTTGGTATATATCGTTCCAAAGTCTCCTCTGTTCTGAATTACTTAAAATTTCCATTATAGCCATAGCTCAAGAACTAGTGCATGTATTTTTATAAAACTTTAGATTTAGTTAGTATTTAATATACCATGGTTCTGATTACATTTTGTGTCAAATCGCTCAAATGGTGGCACTGCTATCTAGCATTATTCGTGGTTATCGCAATAGCTCTATCGCAAGAATCAATCCACGAAGATTTGTAAGACTTCAGATTCAGTTATTCCCTGATATAGATTAGTGTTGTTTAGATTTTGGTTTAAATTGCTCTACAGATGGTGCTGTTATGCTTTTTTTACGATTTCACAATAAACGGTATGCATACATTTTATAAGGATTTTGCAATAGTTCTATCTCAGAAACTAATTCGCAAATTTTCATCAAACTTTATATTGAGTAATAAATTAACATACGTTAATGCTGACTAGGGTTTGATTGAAATCACCTAATTGGTGGCGCTACTATGTTTCATTTTTGAGGAAGTGTTAACATGCATAAGATAGAAGAAAGTTTTGGTATTGCCACATCTGACTAGTTTTTAAGCTCTTCTGTATCTCAATAGAAGAAAGTATTGTAATCGATTACCTGTTCTTTTCAATAAAGAAAAAGTTGTACCTGCCATAAGTTCATTATTATCATTCACATAAACTGTTTAGTTTTTTGTTATTGACATTTTTTTATTGTGATCTTCGAAAGACATGTTGTATCGTAAATCCAGTGTACGTTGAAAAAATATATTTTTTCGAAAGTCTTAGATTAACTGTTAACGCTACTCGTTTTCGGGTACCCCAGTCGATAAAGCGATACTCTCTCTTCCTAATCATTCAGCGTTCGAGTATTTTTTAAGAAAACTCTAGAAATTTTAGGGCTCGAATTTATATGTAAACAGAAAGATGGGGTCTTTACTCAGTATGTTTAAAAAATATAAAAAATAAAAAAAATACTAACCTTTTTTAATGTAATTTTTTAAAAAGCAGAAAAGTAAAGTATAAAAATAAGAACAAAATATTCTTATATTGGTTTGCTATAAAGTAGAAAATATTTTTAAATAATGAAATAGTCTCAAATGAAAACAAAGATTGTAAAATCCTGAACTGCAGTTAGAAATGTATAGTGTAAACTGCAATTTTAATCACAATCTATTTGTAACTATGTTCCAATATTTTACGAATGATTTGGAATTCTCTTTTTTCTTTTATTTATTGATGTTTAATTGTCTTAATTTTTAACTAAAAGAGCATAATGCTATCAAATTCTTTGTTTTGATTTCATAGAATTTTTGTTTATAAAAATATTTTGTTTAGCTTTTAGTATACTAATTTTACTGTATAAATAATGTGCTTTTATTTATATTTTTTAATTTATTTTATCAAATTATTTGAATTATTTATGATGTCTCTTTGTGAAATATTTTAATAAAATATAGAGTTTGAATTCTGTGTGAATTTTTAAACATGAATAAAAGACAATTTGTAAGATTTTGTGGAACTTAAATAACCGAACGTTTTTTTCAACATTTTTTTTCCTTGGAAAATTTAAATGTTTCTATAAATAAGAGCTAGTATGATTTAAAAAGATACATACAGGGTATTTTAGAAAGGACTCCTCAACTTTGAAATGACATAACATCGAAACAATGAGAGATAGAAATGTGAAACAAATTGAATATTTGACTGATAGGTCTGAATTTTTTTATACAACAGTTTAAAAAAATAGTTCCAATACTGGACACGAGAGGGTGCTGTAATCACAAATCTGTGTCTTTGAAATACTTCCTGAAAGTGAGCTGTTTGAATTGAGATAAAAATCGCATTACAATGGTTTCGATATGGTTACCGTTTTCAGCAACAACATGACACAACCTAAGGGTAAAGTTTGAAATCACTTGTTGCAGTATTTCTACTGAAATGGAATGGAATTAATAAAATTCTGAAATGTATGTAGAATAAATAAAGACTGGAAAACATCTTATAGCTTAATAGTGCTTAATTATCCTCATTATTTTATGTAAATACGTTAGGTAATATGCTCAGTAGCTGCCACCATAAGATGGTAAAATCTCCTACGAACATATGGAGCTTTCTAATTCAATTTCGTTCCAACTTTTGGAACTACATGTATATTTCAACAGCCCCCAATGATGAATCAAGATTTTACTATCTTATCGTGGCAGCTAATGAACACCAAAATTTGGTTCAAATTAAGACAATATTTTTAACAGTGTAACAAATATATTTTTCAATAAGTGAATATAATTTGTGTAACAATTTGTGGAATCTTCCATTATTCTAATCCACCACCACAATTATTGCTATAACAATGTTTTCATGCAACGATCCCGAGTTCTTTTATCATAAATATATACATATATTTTTTGGAAAGCAATAAACAGATATTTGTTTAAAAAGCGTATAAATAACTGAAAGAATTTTAGTATGTCACACAATAGATTAAAAAAAATCAAAATTATGCTTGAATTTCTTAAAATCATATGTTCAGAATTAAAAGAAATAAACCTCCAGTATTTTTCTAAATTACTCTTAAATTTTTATTTTTTTACTATTTATTGATTGATAAAAAACACTTTATGTGTGATTGTATTTTCTTTTGTGCCGCATGTAATAAATGTTAAGTATAAATAAACCTTGAAATATATGTAGAATAAATAAAGACAGGAAAACATCTTATAGCTTAATAGTGCTTAATTTTCCTCATTATTTTATGTAAATACGTTATGTAATATGCTTAGAAAACGTGATATTTTACACACAGATAATTTTGATACTATTTAATCGTGCTTATTTAAATATTAATAGAATTAATAAGGAGTTTGTAGGATTTAACTTGAAATAAGTAGAGAGTCGCATCTAACAGTAGATGATATATATTATTGTCGGATATATTTTCATCTGTAAATGTTGAAGCGAAAAGTAGACTGACTCTGCCTAAAGCCATTAATATAAAAAGGATTTAACAATTAATGATAGTTGAAAGCAAAATTTGCGTATTCTCATTTCCCGGAAACTTGATGTCGAAAATATTTTGATACGAATTTTATTACATCCTATAACCATTAATAGAAATCGCCCATAACTCGTCTCGGTTCTGTAACAAATTAAGTTAAAAATAGTTCATTTGTTTTTACCTAACGGCAGATGGCTAATTAATTTTCGCAATAAAATATATAATATAATAATAGATAATAATAATAATGCATAAAAATATATCATGGTAATAATATATTAATACTAGAAATTATTAATTATTTTTTCTTTTATATTTCTTTAATATTTCTTTATAATTTTATTTTCTGCTAAAATACGGTAAAATGGTTGGAATTTTTTCAAATCGCGTTTGTTTGAAACTGCTGAAATGCGAGATAGTCGACTTGTCCTTCGAGGCGTCCGTCGTGTTGAATAAAGTAATCTTAAGAACGATTCATAATGCAGTAGGACGGTTTCCATTTGACGAAATCTTTTTGTTACAATTAAACACTTCGTTAGGAAGAAAAAGCGTTAAAAAGGAATCAATTCAAATTCATAAAATTTAGTTTATAATGAAATACACATGAATAGGAAGAAAAAGTATACAGAGAATGGAAATATTGAAAAAATGTACTTTAAATCGGGTAGTAACTTTTCTTTTAGGCAGTTAATATGCATATGAGAAAAAAATTAGTTGGAATCCACACATACACATATATATATCTATATATCTAAGAAAATCTGGATTTTTGATTAATAAACGTGCAGCCAAACTACTCAACCTAAAATCTTGAAAAAATACTGAAAAAAAAGTAAAAATACTTTTTATGACATAGAGTGCCACAACGAAAGGATTTTCTGGAGTTTTACCTTGAAAGGGACAAGGATAAAAAAAGAACGAACTTTTTAAAAAAATGCTTAAAAATATTAAAAAATTTATAGTTAACGTTAAAATGTTATAGTTATTCTTCATCTGATAACATATTTTAATGTATTTTTGTATGCTAAATCGAATGAAACTAACCAAATTCTTTTAAGTCCAATAGTTCGTATATACTTCATATTTTTCTAATTTAGCGTCAAATTTTCAAACTTTTAAGTGATAATGACTAAAAATACATCCATTCTTAAAGTAACGGTAAAGTTTAAAGACGCATTTTTGTTAATTAATTCTTCTTGTAAAAGAATTAAAGCAATTATAGAAGAAAAGGTAGAAGTGTAAAATTAGAAAAGTAAAACTAATAGAAACAAACAAAAAAGTACTGATTTTATACAAAAAAAGGTCAAGTACACCAACATTATATAAAAAAATATTTCATTTAAATGTGAAAACAGTGTTTGTAGGCTTGAAAAAATTCTCATTTTCAAAAATTTTTGAAACGAAAACGCATTTTTCTTTTTATTATTATATTTACAATAAGAATATGGGTACTTCTGGGTTATTGGTGTGCAGTTTTTGCTAGTAGTAGTGTGAAGGCCCTGGATAGACCGCCACGTGTAAATGAAGTCATACTCGCAGATTTAAACCCAAAATTTTTTTATTTTAGCTATGATTGTACTGGAGTAGTGGAGCCAGATTCGAGAACTTAGAAATCCGTTCACAGTATATCTAATTACTATAAAGAAAAATGATTTGTTTTAGTCGCTATCTCCTTCCAATATGTCTACGCACGTTCCTTGGTCCTCTGCAAAACGTAGGGGAATTTCTTTAGCTATCTCGAAAATGATAGCCCGTGGCTGTTATTGAAATCTTTATTTATAAGAACAAATCAACTTTTAAATTACTTCTAAAGTAGCTTATCACGGCTCTGTTTGCTCTTTCTCCACATCCACAAGAACGAGAAACTCTACCGAGAAAACTGCCGTCGAAGCAATTTCAAAACTCCTTCGCTAAGCTCCGCTGGGCTAAAGCAAGGCATCACTAGATACTGGACTCGTTCATTCCTGACGTCACAAAAGGTGGATAGTCACTATCAACGACATACAGTGATTGGTACAAAACGATGAGCTGTCTTGGTGTACCGATCACTGATAGCGGCCAGCCATTTTTCGTGACTTCATGATAAAGAATGAGCAAGTCCGGTATCTGGTGTAGTCCTGGCTAATCGCCGGGCGGAGAACGACCACAAACTCTCTCTCCAATGCACACGCACTGACAGCTTTTATATCTTGCAGACTGAAGGGACTGGGCTAGAAACTCGCAAACCACAGTTAACGGTAGATCCAGAGCGCCAGACATGCTTCTTAAAGTTAGAGTTGCATAAAGTACAGATGTCGCTTTTGCGCCAAAATGTTCGATCAATGACGTCACGAACTCACTCAAAACACAAGAGTGCCTTTATTACAAAGTGACACTCCCTCACAGTAGTATTTATTTTTTGCATGTGTAAAATACAGAATACTCTTTGATGCTGAATTTTTTTTGTGTGTGGAATTTTTTCTTATTATTTTTCTTTTCATCATTTTAAATGAAATTAGTTAAAAGCATATATTTTAAATGAATGTATTTTAAATTAAATGAGTAAAAGACATGTATTATAAACATGTAATAGAAGAAACTAATGTTGTTAATAAACAAGATGATTTTTTTTTCATAATTATAAAATAGTGTGATGAAATGTACACTCGCTGTCAGTTTTATCCGTATGGACTCGCTATTGCTATATTAACGTATATATGTTACAAAATTAATAATTGTAATCTTAGAAATCCTGGCATCTAACTAAAAATGTGAAATGTTTCGGGAAATATAAAAAACAAAAGAAATATTTTGGTTTCTTTGCTCCCGCAAATCATCAGTTTCCGATGTACCGAATTTGTATGAGCACATTTTAAAAATAATTTCAATTTTCTTAAATTTTTGTTTTAACTAAATAATAATAAATAAACTGAATAAAAACCTGATATGTTGTTACTGCAATATGTTTGGTAATCGCTCCATTGTATCGCTAAAGATTTTGTTGTTATAGAGTAGATGTGGTTTTTCTAAAATTAACTTGCTAAGTCAAGCTTAGTTTTAGTTTAAATGAGGTTTTTAGTTTAAGCTTTCTAAAAGTAAAGTGCTCAAGATTGAATTTTATTGATTTCAAAGATATAATCTATGATTATGGAGATCCTACATGAATGCATGAAATTACTGTTCCTGTGATTTTTTTCGGCGATCGCCAAAAAAGATTATTTTGTTAGCTTGTAAGTGTATTTTCATTTGAATTTCATAATAACAATTTATCGTTGCTTGCTTATCATCGTAGATTAACTTTATTGACTTCAAAAAATGAAACATAACATAATTGATAAGGAATTTGTTGTAATTAATGGAATACAGATCCCTCACCAAGTTGTAAACATCGTGGTGGCAGATCGTGCCTATTCAAATTTCACATGTCATAACTGGTGCACAGTAGCATCTCAATGGCTAATAAAATTCGGCCAGACATTGTACGTCACGTTTCCGCTAATTAACGGCAGGGCCATCGCTAAGACTTTTTATTGAGGGGGAGAGGACCTAAAATTGCCAAGTCAAATTTCAATATTTGCCAACTTATTTTACAATTTTGCCAACTTACCACAATTAGAAAATGTAATATAGCCCTTATCTTTTAAAAGTTTAATAATATTCCCAATTAGTTTTGTAATTTTTGCCAATTCTATCAAAAATAGGAAATATATTATAGTTTTTATTAAAATTTTAAAGAAAATTTGCCAACTAAGTTTGTGAATTTTTCCAAGTGTAACAACATTCACGAATGTTTTGGGGGGAGGCTCCCCCCGTCCCCATCCCTTAGCGAGGCCCCTGATTAACGGAGGTACGAACCGTTAACTCCCCAATGCTGTGGGGGTCCTTTTAGTAATAAATGCCCATACCTTAACAAAATGCATTAACCTTTTACCTAAAAAAGAATTTTCAAAATGAAGGCTTTAGGGCAGATGTATCCTTATGAGCTTAAATATTACATGATGGCACTGTACTTGCTATTTTTGGAAATGTAGTGCGTGCTATCAAAAGAATCCTATTCACAGGGAATTTTAATGAGGATATTTTGATGTTCTTATTCCATTGTGTGAAGCAACAAATACTGATAATGTTAAACTATAAACTGGCCTTGATAATATCCAACAATTGATGACGAGTGAGCCAATGATTTGCGACTTGAAAAACTATCGCTAAATTATGCGATTAAATGCCAATAACGGCTAATCGTAAGTGTCACAGTCATTTTACAATAAACACGTTACATGTGTTTGTCACATCCTCAAGTGAATATTAATTCCACGTTTTATTTGTATTTTGAATAATATTTTACAAATTATTTTGTTCTTTGATTAAAAAAAAATTAAGTTTGTTTATACTTTTAATAATATTTTACTAATTATTTTCTTTTTCATTAAAAAAAATATTTGTGTAATTTGGCGATTAAGTTGGCGAAAATTATTTTCCATTCATTTTTAGTATTTTTTTCCCGTAAAAGTTTCAGTCATTTGGCATATTTTCAGGAGTACTCATTGGCGCATATTTACATCTATTGTTGTTTAAACTTGTAAATAAATATATAGCATAACTGATAAGGAACGTTATATTAACATGATATTGTTTACGAGCTACAGGCAATATTTGGTGAGTAGTGGCTCATACACTATATTGCCATTGATTATGGGACACTTGTGATTTTAGACATTTTACTAAATATCTAGAAAAATACAGGAGGAATCATCTCGAAACTCTTAGTGTATAAATATAATAGTATACGTCATACATCTCCGTAAAGAATTTTTACCGAAACGCCATAGGGGACCGTCAACAAATTAAAAAAGAATGAATATCTTTTGAATAACACTGTCAAAACTAATGTAGCAAAAGCGCTCAAATTCTAGATTATGATTGAATGCGTTATTGTAATACACTGTGTTCATTTTTATGCAAATAGCATGCACACTCGCAGAGTAATTAAGGTTTTTATAAAAATGGTTCCAAATTTTTCCAAGTTTTTCCATTATAATTTTCAGAGTTCTTAATATAAAATAATATTTTTTTCAGAAAATATGACAAACAACATTGCACACAGTACCCTGTAATCAGAATTAAAAAATAATAAAAATTGTATGAAAAATGAGTAGGTTTACTATATAATTTTTTACTGCGCATGCGTCAAAGATATCAAAATTTCATTTGCATATTATGTTAGCTAAATGTATAGAGTAACTTTTGTAAAAGTCTCAAAATCATAGCTTGAAAATTCTGAAAGTAATCGTCTATACAAAAAGGACAAAATCCGTTGTTTCCAAAATGAAGCAAAAAAATGAGGGATTTTATCCAAATGCAGTAGTACATCCCATATTGTGTATTCTATATTGACACTAATCAATGAATATATGGATACAAACCCTCTTGTTTTTGCTTCATTTTGAGAATAACGGATTTTCGACTTATTCAATTGACGATTATTGTCAGAATTTTCAAGTTATGATTTTGTGACTTTCACAAAAGTTGCTCTATACATGTAGCTAACATAATATGCAAATGAAATTTTGATATCGTTGACGCATGCGCAGTAAAAAATTATTTAGTAAACCAACTCATTTTTTATACAATTTTCATTATTTTTTAATTCTGATTACAGGGTACTGTGTGCAATGTTGTTTGTCATATTTTCTGAAAAGAATAATATTTTATATTAAGAACTCTGAAAATTATAAGGAAAAAACTTGGAAAAATTTGGGATCATTTTTACAAAAACCTTAATTACTCTGCGAGTATGCATGCTATTTGCATAAAAATGAACAAGGCTTATTACAATAAGGCATTCAATCACAATCTAGAGTTTGACCGCTTTTGCTACATTAGTTTTGACAGGGTTATTCAAAAGATATTCATTCTTTTTTAATTTGTTGACGGTCCCCTTTGGAGTTTCGGGAAAAAATCTTCACGGAGATGTATGACGTATACTATTATATTTATACACTAAGAGTTTCGAGATGATTCCTCATGTATTTGTCTAGATATTTAGTAAAATGTCTAAAATCGCAAGTGTCCCATAATCAATGGCAATATAGTGTATATTATATAAGAAATAGGGTATCAAACTAGTGCCAAAATGCCTTATTTGATAAATTGGTTATGTGGTTAATTTATTATTAAATTGTTTATTTACTTTCTTTTTCTTTTTGAAAATTATATAAATTGTTTCGTTTTATAGTTATTAATTATTATTTTTTGTTGTTATTTCTTTTAAAAATATAATCGAAATAATTCAAAAATATACATGTAACTCATATTCAAAAGCGAGGTTTTCACCAAATGCGAGTCAAATAAGGCATATATTACACCTGTGCCTTGAATTTTCATCTGATACAGGTTAATAATAAAAAAAATTAAATAATGATTAATTTATAATTATATTTTTTTAATATTAAAGCGCTGCTTTGTCATTTTGGACCAAAAAGCAAACTTAACAGGTTTATAATTCTACATAGATGGAAGTGTGTTAAAAATCAATTAATGATCAGAAAACTCCACTTTTGTATATAAAAATTATGTTGACTTAGTAAAAAAAAATGTAAAATTAAAAAATACTAACTAAGAAATTAATAAAATGATATAGGCAAAATAGAAAGTTATTAAAAACAGAGAATTTACCATAACGAAGAGCGGGTATTCAGATAGTAATGTCTAGAAAAATCATAATAGTGAACGGTAAAACAAAAAACTGAAGCAAAATGCATTTTTTCTCCTTTTTCTTAGTATTTAAATTCCTTAACTTTGAAAAAGTCTGTAATATTATTTACTAAGATTTGTGAAGAAAAATACGCTGTTTATAAAAAACTTTCGCGCCTTTGTAATTATCGGAACAATTTATTCGTGGAATTCCGTTCTTATGATATAGAAGATTTTGAGCACTTCTTTTGGGTGTAAAAATATTAAATAATTAAGAATTTCATTTCCAACCAGTTTAATGAAATAAATCGCATAGGCATTGAAACAGCAATCAATCTGTTTGAATGTTGTACACGCTTGAAAGTCGAATAAATATTGTTATATACAATACATTTTTCTCGTAATATGGAGAATGATTTGTATTTTAATAGTATTAAAAGTCAAAGTTTAGCAGAAAATTTTGTAGAAAACATCATTCAACAGGGACTTCGTTTAAGGGAAGTTCCACTGTGATTTATTTGCAATAAAAATTTTAATTTAGATGTTTATAATCGTTTTTTCATTAGTTTCATTAATTTCATTAATTTCATTAATTTTTCTTCATAACACCATGAATTGATTCCTTCATCATTTAAATATAAAATTTTACTTATGAAATTACAATAAACGGACCACATGAACCGCAACAAATCAAGAAAACAATATTCAGATTTTCCATTAGTGAAATGAGAAAAATACGCTTATAGATTTTGTTTTACATACTTCTTAGAACATTTATATCTTTTATTGTAAAAAAAAAAATTATACATTTTTTGCGTTTAAAGTATCATATTAAAATTTACAGGTATGCGTTGCATATAACTTCTGATATTTATTGTCTCTCCACTCAAATTCCAATCTGCTTTTTATTGCTCAATAAATGTTTATTTTCAAACTAAGACCATTCCAATAAATTTTAAGTATCTGTATACATTGTAAACTTTCCTTTGTATATGTCATAAGGTTTTACTACATTTTACTTTAAAATTATTCTTTATATTTTTTACGTACAAGAACTTTGTCTTTCGCAATCCTTTTATGATAGGTTATTTAAAATGTATTTTTGTTCTACATTCGACACAAATATTTTAAGGGAGGATATTTTCACAAGGCTTAAAACATAACGTAAAAATATGTCTTTTGTGATTCTTTAAAATTTTTTGTCTGAGATTAGAATTTTTATAAACATGTAATTGATCGAAGGATGGGTATTTAATATAAAACTTAGTGGCAAATAATCCACAGATATCCAGAATTGATTTTGTAGAAAGAAACAATCCTGTATAAAATAATTAATCCATAGATATCTAGAATAGATTTTATAGAAAGAAACATTCCTGTATAAAATAATTAAATGTTTTTACTTATAGTTAAACATAAGATTGTTATAGATGTATAATCTGAAACACAATTGTATGTCATATTAATAACATTCGAAAGGGTGCATATTTGCTTTTGTTTTGTACTTTGCGATGCTTTTATAAAATTTTATTACATAATTCAATCAAAATGACTACGTGTAGCAAATCAAGGTATGCCTTATTTTATAGTAAAATGATCAAGATTTTTTTTTTTTTTTTTTTAAGTTGCTTCATATTGAAAATGAGTTCTTTTATCTATACTAATAAAAGAGAGTTTTGATCTGCACGTCTAGCTATAAAAATATTAATTATGTACAAGTGTCAGAATAAATATGAGGTTAGTATAAAGGTTCTCTTGAGGCTTACAGTTAAATTTCTAACAATTAGCTGTTTTATTAATTTAAAATAACAAAGAACACTCATTAAAATTTCATCTCTGTTTTTTAGAGAGGGAGAATTCATTCGCGCATGATTAAATGCATTATTACATATTAGAGAAAATGAAGATCAAGCAATTTTGAGAGTTATTTATTCATTATTTATTAACTTCGAAAGGCAAACCGCATAAAAAAGTTAAAAACGAAAGATGTAGTCTTAAAGATTGTGCTCCTGTGTCTCAAATTTGCGTAGCATGGCGAAATATATATATATATATATATATATTTATAAAATTGCTGATTAGCAACGGATGTTATAAATTATATATAAGATACCACAACAGGAAAAAATTCATTATGACTATTCAAAATGAAAAGATATCAATTAAATATCAAATTGTATACATTCATAATTACACGCGCAGAGCAGCATGATAATTTGAATGCTAATATAATACCATTAAAAGTAGACAAAATTCACCAATAGATTTTATCAATAAAACAATAAACCAAAACGAAGGATTTAAATAGAATTGAATTTAAAAAAAAATAGTGAAACGAGAATATCTGAATAAATAAACAAATAAAATAAAATGAATACAAAGGAAATTTGTAGTCCACAGAACAGAATCATCAGGCCCCAAATGCTCTGGAACTACAAATGAAGTGTGCGGTTTCATCCACGTATTAGCCATGAAATAGAATTCAATTCTATTCAAATCCTTCGTTTTGGTTTATTGTTTTATTGATAAAATCTATTGGTGAATTTTGTCTACTTTTAATGGTATTATATATATATATATATATATATATATATATAAATTGAGAGTGAATTATTTATTTTAACATAATTTTTAACTGTTTAATTTACACCAATATATGGTTATTTGTCTAGTTATATCTATAGTTAAATAGCTATATTTTAATTATCAAATTATTTTTAATGTTATTGATATAAATTTTGGTATTATTATTAATAATATTATTACTATTATTATTTTTTTATTATTTTATTTTATTTTTTTAATTCTTATTCTTTTATTTTTATTTTATTTTATTTTATTTTTTAATTTTTATTATCCTATATTAAGATAACGAGTTTTTACCATGTAAAGTCACAATAAATGTTACTGATTAAAGTAACAATATTGTATTTTAAGTTATATGTTAATATGAATGTTATCTCTTAATTCTAATTTTAATCATTTTATTAATTTAATTTTATGTTAATATCGATTATTAATTATTTTCTCCGGTTCAATTATATTTCCATTCAGCTTTATCTTTTTTGTTTGTTATGGATAACAATTATTTTTACTTACTTTCAACTCCTTTTTGTAAAATATATTTGTTCCTTGTTTAATAATTTGGTTTTTGTGTGATGGTAGTCCCAAATTCGTATTCTTTTGCTTTTTCATGGCAAATACGAAGATGAAACCACACACTTCTTTTGTAGTTCCAAAGTATTTGGGACCTGAAGATTCTACTTTGGTTCTACAAATTTAATTTGTATTCATATTATTCTTTTTTCCTTCCATGTTCAATGAGCTATAAGTTATAAAATTCAATGGTTAATTTTAAATGGTTAATATTGTTTACTATAATTCAATTTAATTCTTCGTTTTGGTTTATTGTTTTATTGATGAAATCCATTGGTGAATCTTGTCTACTTTTAATGGTATTATATATATATACATACATATATATATATATATATATATATATATATATATATATATATATATATATATATATATATATATATATACATACATACATACATATATATATATACACTATATTGCCATTGATTATTGGACACTTGCGATTTTAGACATTTTACTAAATATCTAGAAAAATACATGAGGAATCATCTTGAAACTCTTAGTGTATAAATATAATAGTATACGTCATACATCTCCGTGAAGATTTTTTACCGAAACTCTATAGGGGACCGTCAACAAATTAAAAAAGAATGAATATCTTTTGGAATAACCCTGTCAAAACTAATGTAGCAAAAGCGCTGAAACTCTAGATTATAATTGAATGCCTTATTGTAATACACTGTGTTCATTTTTATGCAAATAGCATGCATACTCGCAGGGTAATTAAGGTTTTTATAAAAATGGTCCCAAATTTTTCCAAGTTTTTCCCTTGTAATTTTCAGAGTTCTTAATATAAAATAATATTGTTTTCAGAAAATATGACAAACAACATTGCACACAGTACCCTGTAATCAGAATTAAAAAATAATAAAAATTGTATGAAAAATGAGTAGGTTTACTAAATAATTTTTTGCTGCGCATACGTCAAAGATATCAAAAGTCCATTTGCATATTATGTTAGCTAAATGTATAGAGCAACTTTTGTGAAAGTCACAAAATCATAACTTGAAAATTCTGAAAGTAATCGTCTATAGGAAAAGGACAAAATCCGTTGTTTCCAAAATAAAGCAAAACAATGAGGGATTTTATCCAAAAGTAGTCGTATATATATATATCCATAGTAGTCCATATATATATATATATATATATATATATACATATATATATATATATATATATATATATATATATATATATATTCATATATATATATATATATATACCGGGTGTCTCAAAAATGGCTGATGGATTTTAAAATTCAATAACTTGCAGACGGTAACAGCTGTTTAAAAACTTTTTGCAGGAGGGTTATGAATAATGTCAGGAGCTTTTTACCGTAATTTTTTATTTTAGTTCGAATTTCAAACAATAGATGGCGCTGACGGCAATTGAAGCCCAGGTCGACGCCGAAATTGAACTTATTCAGCACTGGTCACCTGGCCTTCAATCGCCGTCAGCGCCATCTATTGTTTGAAATTAGAACTAAAATAAAAAGTTACGGTAAAAAAACTCCTGACATTATATCTAACCCTCCTGCATTTTTTTTTTAAATAGCTGTCACCGTTTGCAAGTTATTGAATTTTAAAATCCATTAGTTATTTTTGGGACATCCGGTATATATCGCAGTAACTCAAAGAAAAAATAATAAAAAAAGACTCATTTTTTTCCGGAAAGCGTTTTTTTTTATTATTTTAATGTATCTCCAGGGCGCAACTTTAGAGGTACATATAAACCAAAAATATGTTCTTAACTCTCTAATGCTCATGATAGCGCAAATGTTATCACATGACTTTCGCTTTCAGTACATATGTTTAAAGCGGATATTCCAAATTCATATGGAAATTCAAAATATTGGTATTTTCTTTATTGAATAACTTTCCGTGTTTAATTAAAGCGACAATTATTATTGAAATTTTTGGATTTGACTCAGATTCTCTGAGTTATGAAATATCCAGAACGTATTTCATCATGAGAATTAGAGAATTAAAGGTAAAACTTTCTTACAATCGACGGTAAAATAAGTTTAAAAAACAACGAGTTTTAATTTTTTTAAATACACCAGCAAACGCGCATCACTTCGTGCCTCACGGAGACGATTTACTTTCTATGTTAAAATTAACCAAACAAACTTTTCCGTATTAGTACACTGACTTTTTAGATCAACCAAACAGATCAGGTTTACATCCTCCTAAAAATTTATAAAACGTTCAGAAGAGCAAAATTTTGTTTTTGACAAAATAGAATGTCTAGAAATTTCGGTGATATTAGTAAAACTCCGAGTGTTTCGTCGGGTTTCGCTTGCTTTCGGCACACACATATTTCAAAAATCAAGCTACGCAGAAATAAACTACCCTATCATATACACTCAATTTAATAGTTTTTCGTGATTTTTTTTTCATTGAAAAATATAAATTCAGACAAAATAAAGTTAAAGATATAAAATCCTACTCTATAGAAATATATGCGTAAATTTACATATTAAAACAGGTATACAATAACAGAAAAACTATTTGTCTATATGAGTAAAAAGGTGAATAAATTGCTAAATACACACCCTGATGTGTCAATTTCAAAATACACATTTTCCAGTGTAGCACATTAAACAGTTAAGTGGGCAAAATATCATTACATAACTCAGAAACACATCGCGTGTAAATTGCGCATAAGTACACATATATTTGCGCAATACATAAAAAAAGATGCATCTTTAAGTTACATAACACATACACTTGTAACTTGGGGTATATATTATGAACTATGGTCGCAAAACAAATTTGTACGATGAACACACGCGTGTGATTGGTGTGTTTGTATTCTTTCCTGTAGATTTGTTTTTTGGAATACAGAATATTGTAATTTTAATCTACAAAAAACAGGATTTTCTGAAATTATATTTACTGCATTCCATCTCTCTTCCAAAGTTGTTTTGAAGCACTAAAATAGTACAACTATAATTCATAAATACACTAGTGTGCAAAATTTAAGGAAGAGTCCCAAAATGCCAATTTTCAAGGGATTTTCAAGAGAGAATTTTCACGCGACTATTCAAAAGGAAGTAATATAATTCGAATAATTACTATCCCTGCATAACAGCTAGTCCGTGTAACATCTCATTCCGGTCACACATGGTCACAAGAGTCACAGTCACTACGGCGAAACAAAAAATAGTAAATTCCATACGTCTCTTTTATGAGTCTCAAATGACTACTATATCTATATCTACTATATCTATACTATACAGGTCACTGCGACTGCTGCTTTGTGTCGAGTCACCAGGGGACTTTACAATGTCGTTTTATTGAGAATCTCACGCTACTGTCATTTGGAGACTCAATTTCAAAGTCATTGAGAATGTTGCATTATGATAAATCACCAAAAAATGTCACATTAAAGTCACATGGTGACTTTTAGTCACAAGACTTTGTCAAATGGTGACAGAGACTCTACTGTGAAGTAACCACTGTGAAAAGCGGCGAAAAGTCACCATGTGAGTTTAATGGGACATTATTTGGTAATTTATAATAATGCAGCGTTCACAATGATTTTTGAAATTGAGTCTCCAGATGAGAGGTCAAACGAGAGTCTAAATGAAACGACATTGTAAAGTCACCTAGTGAACCTCCACAAAGCAGCAGTCACAATGACTTGTCAGTGGAGTCACATATAGTAGTCATTTGAGACTCATAAAAGTAATGTATGGAATTTCCTATTTTTTGTTTCACCGTAGTGACTGTGACTCTTGTGACCATGGGTAACCCGATTGAGATGTTATATGGGCTAGCTGTTATGCAAAGATAGTAATTATTCGAATTAAATTACTTCCTTTTGAATATTCGCGTAAAAATTATAGCTTGAAAATCCCTTGAAAATTGGCATTTTGGGACTCGTCCTTAAATTTTGCACACCAGTGTACAAAACACTGTAAAAAAATTTAGAAAAATAAGAAATCGTGACTATGATATTATTTTTGTCGGATTTTTCTCCCTATTAATTTTAATCACAAGTTTTGAAAGATACATCTACAACAACTAAAGAAATAGACTATTTAGTTTAATCTATAGTAAACAAGCAGTACTAACCGAAGCGGTATTTGAAGTCACGATCTTCAACTTTCTAAGTTAATCACTATTTATAATCACTATTTATTTGTTCACATATGTGCACATATTTCTGTGAAAAATTATGCTACTGTTATATACTACTATTATATAATCTAACTCTGTATAATGTAATTACACATGAGTCTGTGTAGTGTGCAATATTCTGTTATTATACTATAGCTGTGCAAAATGTGTGCATATTCTTCTTAATATTCTATTTTTATGCATATACCTGTTTAACATATTTACACGTATATAGGTGTAATATACAAAATACCCATCTGGGTATTATGTGTATTTGTGTAATATCCAAAATCTATAAATTACATTAACACACCAATTTGGATAAATTCATAATATTCTCAACCATTGAAACGCTTGTTTGAGTTTTTGAAGGAAAAAAAATGCACACTTTTATTAAGCCAATAGACACACATAAATACAGCTAAATTTTAATAACAAGTCTGTAAATTTTAATTACAAAGTTATAATATAATTAATGACAAAATTATAAGTTTACCAATTTATACACATTCTCATGCAAAAGTGACACACTTATCTTTTAGAGTGTACATAATTAAGGTTCATTAAGGGGTTGTTCATCACGTGTTAAAGCAACGCTAGCTGAGTCAGCTAATGTGCTAAAAAAATGGAATATTTCAAATGAAGTATTCCATACGAGTTGTACCCGTATACGAGTTGTGCCCGAAATGTATATAATTTCGAATGTATCATTATTGAATCTTCGTAATGTAGTGTGCGTTGTGAAGAAAACAGTATTTAAACTATTAAATGCGATTTTCACATAAAGAGGTCAAAACCTTCCGCAAATTTTAACACAAACCCAATATAACTCCTAATCTTCCTCCACAGTTTCTGGTCCTAATAAAATTCATAATCTTCCTCTACAATTTATGATCCTAATATAGTCAATAATCTTTCTCCCCAATTTATGACCCTAATATTTTGGGTCGTTCGGAAATTCGTGTCCGTTTCGGAAAATCAATTCGTATCGAAAAATTTTATCATTTAATTATTAGATATTGTTTCCGATAGCTAATATTTAATAATTAATGGGCAGAATTTTCCGATAGGAATTGATTTTTCTAAATGGACACGACTTCCCGAACTTCCCAATCATTCATAATCTTCCTCCACAATTTTTAATCCTAATATAAACGGACACGATTTTCAAACGACCCAATAATTCATTACATTCCTCCTCAATTCTTATTATTATTATTCATTTTCTTGTTCCACTTCTACAATCCATGATCTTAACATAATTCCTAATTTTCAGGCAGAATTTCTAATGTAATCAAAATCTTATCGCATGATTCGTAAACTCCTTCACCGATGGCGTTCTTGTTCGGTATCCGAAGGTATAATTTATCGAAATATACAAATATGATGCAATATTTACAGTGAAAATTAATGTTTGTTTCAGTATAGGAATTATCCTTTAAGTGTTCATTATTTATACAGAATTATATAATTTTAAGATCACAATTCCCAGTCGAAGGATATTACTGGTATAATTCAGCAACGATTTGGTACCAAAAAATATAGGAGCTGTGTCTGATTTTATTTTGTGGAAGATACAGTAAAAATCTTCAAATATAAAAGTATGTTATTACACCTGAAGCATCTCAAGACATTCAGAAGCCCGTTTTTTTAACACTTTCTGACACAGTAGAAAACAAATTATGGATTCGGTTTATCTGTCTGTCTCCCTGTCCTCTAATTCTACTAAATATAGTACAATTGACATGATATGGATACATATTGTCGAGTCATAGCCCATGTCACGAACGGTATTGAAAATGAAGCATGTAGCTTTTAAGGTATTTTTACAGAGACACACAAATAATTTCGTTACATCTCGGTCCATGGGGGTAAATCGTTTGCAGTGTATTTTTATGATACTACACTATTTAGATATTGAAATTATATTTATGTCTGATAGTTTATCACTATTTATCATTGCAAAAAATTGCTTGCTATTGAACAGTGTTAGGCACGTTCACAAAATAAACGAACTAACTCAAACTCACGTTCAATTTCTGAAAAGTGATTTAAGTTCACGTTCAAATTCAAAAATTTTCAAACGAACTCGTTCAAATCAAACTCATTTGTAAAAGTGAACGAAGTTCACAAAAAAGTTCACTTTTTTTAATGTTTGGATATTATTGTCCAAAATTACAAAATTTTGTGAACTAATCATTTGATTATTCGATATGTAAGGTAGAGGTATGCACTGACAGAAATTTCCAGGCCCGATCCATAGAAAAAAATATCCGGCTCGATATTAAAATAAAAATTTCGGCCCGAACCCAGACCGGCTCGTAGAGAAAATTTAACAGCCCGACCCGGACCGATTTAATAGTTAAAATCAAGGCTCGACCGGCCCGATATAATAGCTAAAAACAAGTCCCGATCCGGCCCGAAATAATAGCTAAAAACAAGGCCCGAGCTTGGCCCGGCCCGGAAAAAAAAGTTGAAATTTCGCACCTAATCCGCCCCGACCCCGAGCACATTTCTACAGGACATTGATATTTACCTTTACGGAAGAGTTCTGGCCAAAAAAACTTACCTTAGTCTGTTTATATTCTCCATTTATGCAGAAGTGCCGTAGGCTGTGATGTTTATGCTTTCTTTTAAAATCTTTCCGATTTAGACATATTTCCTCTTTACACAGTCCACCTTGTATAGAGAGTTTACTGTATATACATTTTTTCGGTGAAATTGTATACAGCCCAGGTCCGGTTCGGCGCGACCCGAGTCTGCAGAAGAAGTAAGACTAGTGAGAAGTGATATCCAGACTTAACCCGTCCTGAGGCTCGTGTAGGCCTCTAAATGGCATTTGAAAGAGAGGAAAAGTGTACTAAGGCCTGGAAAAACTTTAAATAAATTATGAAAAAATTGAACGTAAATTTGAAAGTAAATTTCGTTCAAACTCGTCTATTTTTTGAGTTTCCGTTCAGTTCAAACTCGTTTATAAAATATTGAGCGAAGTTCTGTTCAAAGTTCACAAATAGTGAGCGAAACTCGTGAGTTTTCGTTCAGTGAGCGCGTTCATACCCAACACTGCTATTGAACATGGTGAACGTAGAAATTCTCGTTCATTTACTCAGATACAAAAGAGAATTTAACCACAGAAGAAAATACAATAGTGTAACTATGGAAGCCATCATAGAACAAAGTATGACCTAAAACAGGTAGAAAATACTAGAAATAGATAGAAAGATTCTAAAGTATGCGTTTTCCAAATTTTGGATTATATGCCTGTTTTGGTTACCACTATGTATCAATTTTTGGAACTATTAACCCTTTCCGACGCACTACTCTTTAAAGTTGGAATTTAAAGAAATAAAAAATTAGGCAATCTATTTAGGCCTAGAGGAGTACACAGGTATTGTTTTGTAAAGATTGCAATAACAATTCAAATATACAGCTGTTGCCGAAGTGATAATCTCCCATAAAAAAAGCATTGATAAGCGCAGTGAGAAGAGCATTGCTGTGAAGCGCGTACTACAGTAAAACATTTTACCTATTATTTAAAAAACAGTAGAGTATGATCTCTGTGGTGCTGCCATCTAGAACTCATAAGAAAGATTTAAAGTAGCCATTAGAGTAGTTTTTGAAATATTCACGGAGTTTTTGTGTCTCTAAACAGGGGGGACTTTAGGTGTTGCCGACCCGGCAACACTGCGCGTTAAGGGGTTAATCATCCATTTATCGAAAATGGATATTCAACAGTCCTCAAAATGTGTACACAGTGGTAACCAATACTAGCATATAAACCTAAATAGGATAACACCATATCTACAGAATTTTCCAATTGGGAATTTTCAGCTCGCTTTAGGTGTTATTTTTTGTGTATGAACAATTACTGTTGGAAGGGAATTTTAAATTGTGGTATGCGTTTTTAAATTTAATTATTTTTAAATGTTACTTTATGAACGTAATGTCGGTAGATCATTTACAGGGCTGCATAAGAGTTTTCAAAAACAAACATTTATTAGCAAAAATTGCTGAATGGAACATTTCAACTGTGCTATATGTTTAAATGAACTATCTTTTAGCATACAATGTTGTATACATACATATTAATGGGTTATATACATGAATGGAGAAATAATTGTATATTTTCTTTTTGGTAATAGAAAAAATTGTGTTTCAAATGCATTATGTGTTTTCAAAATTGTCATTTAGACATAATCCTTCAATTTAGTAACATGTGAAGTTCTGTTATAGTGTTCTGAATGTGTTGGAAAGTGTTTCATAATCCATGCCGCACACACGATTTTTCGTTCTTGTTAGCTTTCACTTTACTTCATATGTTTTATTAAAAGAAATTTAAGGCAAAACGATGATTCACTGCTAATTAAAACTTTATAAAAAGCAAATGTATTCGTTGAAAATTATTTAGCAGAATAAGGATTCAGTATTACTTAAGAAAACACTTTAAACAATAAATATCTTACATCGTATATAATGAGCTTTCTTTATTTCTTTCGGGATTACCGGAGATGTAAGTAATATCTAAAAGCTACGTGATTGGTTTTAAACAAAGAAAATATGTTTCATTTTCTAAGGGTTTATTTTCGAAATGCCAGATTAACTTCAATGGCTCATGCTTTCTTACAAGTCATTACTACTTTTTTGAAGTTCATTTAGGTACTTGAGAAGCAGTTGATTATTGTTTATGTGGATTTAAGCCCTAATTTAATCTATTTAACTATTTTATCATCTCTTCTTTATGTCTGCAGCCATATGATATTTCTTTAAATTTATCGTAAAATTAATACGTTTCTTTATATTCTTATCTTAGTGCGAATTAAAATTATTACAAATCGTAAGAAACTAATCAATTTTTTATAATTTTTACTGGAAAACTACAGATTTAAAATAGGAATATATAAAGTAGTACTTAAAATAGTAATTATTAACTGTTTATTTTAAATATAATGATGATTTATTTAAAACTAGCAGGATTCGTCCATTGCGCTGTTCGTCTTTTCCAAATGAATCTTGAATTAAACGAAATGTATTGGCAAATTTGATTTTGCGTTTAAAGCAACATGGACCTTTACCTGCAAGGTTCTTTGACATTGCTGAAAATAATACAAATGTCATTGCGCTATTATATATTCGAATGTTTTAAACAAAATTTGTGTCGTTAAGGATCAGTTCTTTTAGTGGATAATTCACGATAAAAATTGACAAAGGACAATAGAATGAAATGCAATATACTAAAACCTTACTTGAATTAGTCGGATGTGGCAACCACAATACTTTTTTATATCTCATACATATTAAAATTTCCTGAAAAATGCAGTATAGCATCAGCGCTACCGGTTAGGTTATTTACAAGAAAATCTATTCAGCAACACCAAATGTCAACTTCTAACTGAATCTGAAATTTTTTGAAAAACCATGCATTAGTTTTTGAAATAGAGCTATTTCTGAATTGTAAAAGATTCTTCATTGCAGCAGCATCTGTTCAGGGACTAACTGAACCTGAGTTTTGAAAAAAATCCTTGCATTAATTCTTCAGATACAGCTATTGCGAAAATCATGAATAATGTAGTATTGCAATGCTAATTATTCGGCAATATACAACAGAAAGTAATCAGTCCAGAAATCTATCAATAAATAACTACATCTGGAGTTTTATAAAAATCCGCGAATTAGTTCGTGATATTCAGCTATTGCAAAAATTGTGGTAAAAACTGCAGAGTAGCACACATACCGATATTTTAACAATCTATGCCGTCAAAAGTCAAATTACTAAAATACTAGGGCCGTTTAAAAAAACGAAACCTGATTTAGAGGACAGTTTCGAGAACCATACCCAACCCCTTCAATCTAATTGTGACCTAATGTAGGGTAGGGGGAAGTGGGGTACATTGATACAGTTTTTTTCTAAGATATTTTTGTTGTGAAAAAAGTAGAAAATTCAAGTTTTTTTTCCATGAGGTGACAGCAAAACTTGTGTAGTATGTTATAAAAATGTACAATTATTGTTTTATATAGTACTAGCTGACCCGCCCGGCGTTGCCCGGGTCCGTAATAATAATGTTAAACGAACTTGAAATTTTTATGATTTTATCTTTAACTCGAAATACGTGTAAATACACTGTTAAAAATTTGACCCTTTTGCTGCATCGTCACTCCATCGCTTTTATACAAAGTGATTACTTCAGCTTACTATAGAGCATTCTAATAGGTCGAAAGAGAGAGATTCTATAAAAGCAGGGGAGTGATGATTCAGCAAAAGGGTCAAATTTTTTACAGTGTACATTATATTAAATACTTACCCCCTGACTGTGTCAAAAATTGGTTTTAAAAAAACTAATATTTAGCTCCATAATACCCAAAATGATTGCAATGGGAAACGCAGGAGGGAATATGTGTGCAACGATTGCGTGATTTTCGTGTTAAAGTGTTGATATTTATACTTAAAATTACTGCTAAGTGACTTAACTAAATACTTTTTTCACATAGATATCCCAAGTGAAATATTTTGAATTTCAAACTAATTATAACACTTTTAAATCCGACTATACCGTGAATGAAATCGATTCTCGATGATTAGCTAAAAGGTTATTATATAGTATTATAATTTCAGAGCCATTTTACAAAAATAGGTGTATATTTTTTATCAAACATGCGTAATGGTCATTCTGTGAACAAAATCCTAACCGTAATCTAATTGTATTGTAATCATAACTTGTCTGTAACCTAGCTGTATCTTAACAGTAACCTATCTGTAACTTAAAGAAATCATAAATGTAACCTGGCCGTCACCTTATCATAACCTACCCATAATCTAACCACAACCTAATCACAACTTAACCATGACCTAACTGTAACCTAACCGGAAATTAAATATAACATAAGGTTCACCGGAACGTAATTGCAACCTAACTGTTACCTAACCGTAACCAAGTTATAATTTAACTCTAACTATAAACGAAATATCTTAACCATCTCGCGCTAAGTACTTAGTTTCACATTCCATTGCTACGGAGCGCATTATGTTTTGTAGAACATACGAATTTTAGGTTCGGATTGGATTCATGTTCATGGAAATTATTTTGTCTTCTTTGGATACGGTTATGGTTGTTTGGAATATTTTTGTTCAGTTTAGATTCGGTTTAATTCAGATTTCGTGGGGTTTTTAAGTTCGAGTCGGGTTGTACTTCCATGGATATTATTTTACCTAGTTCCAATGAGGTTATACTAAACTGAAATATTTTTGTTAGGTTTAAATTAGGTTTAGTTAAATTTCGGGATTTTTTTTTTTTAGAAATTTTTTGGTTCGGATTGGGTTTATGTCCATGGAAATTATATTGTCTTGTTCGTATCTGGTTATAGTTATTTGGAATATTTTCGTCGGATTCAGATTTGGTTCGATTCAGATTTCAGGTATTTTTTCAGATTGATTTTTAAGGTTCTAGTCGGATTCATGTCGAGGGAAATTATTTTGTTTTGCTCGGATCCGATTTTGGGTCTTTGGAATATTTTTTTCGGGTTCAGATGTCGTTCAGTTCAGATTTCGGTTTTTTAATGGAATTTTTAGGTTGAGGTTGGGATGCGCATCAACGGAAATTTTTCTGCAATGTTCGAATAAGGATATGCTTCTCTGGAATATTTTTGTCAGAATCAGATTTAGTTCAGTTTTTTAGGTTCGGATGTGTTCGGTTCATTTTCCTGGAAATTTTTTGTCTTGTTCAGAGCCGGGTATGGTTCTGTGGAATATTTTTTTCAGATTCATATTTGGTTCGATTTAAATTTCAGGTATTTTTTTCAAATGGAATTTTAGGTTTTGATCGGGTCCACGAAAATTATTTTCTCTTATTCGAATCCGGTTATAGTTTTTTCGAATATTTTGATCGGATTCAGATGTAGTTGGCATAAAATTTTAGGTCTTTTTTCAAATGGAATTTTTTTGGTTCGAGTCAGGTTTATGTTCCCGGAAATTATTTTGTCTTGCTCTTATCGGGTTATAGTTCTTTGGAATATTTTTATCGATTTCAGTTTTCGTTCTGGTCATTTTTCGGGTTTTTTTAAAGAAAATTTGTAGGTTCGGGTCGGGTTGCATATACACGAACATTATTTTTCCTTGATCGGATTGGGGTATGCTTCATTTGAATATTTTTGTGGGATTCAGATTTGATTCGGGTCAGATATCAAATCAACAGTTTTTTTTTTCAAATGGAATTTTTAGGTTCGGGTCGGGTTTATGCTCAAGAAATTTTTGTCTTGCTTGGATCAGAGTATGGTCTGGTTTTTTTTTCTGGTTGGGATCGGGTTATGTGTTAATACGCCTAAAAATTATGTTTTGCTATTATTCTTTTAGTGAATATTTTTGATATATAATTTATTTTGCTATTTGATAATTTATTACTGTATATGAATCGTCTGCCGACAATTGTATTTCAAACAGCCATTTCATTTTTGTTTTAAAAACAAATTAAAGTCTTAATAAAATATTAACTTAAATAAAATGCATTCAAATTTAATCAATTATTTAAAAAAGCTGCTAAAAAAGCCTCATATACAGGGTGTCCGAAAAGTCTGGAAACGGCCGAATAACTCGAGAAATACATATGAGATTGAAAACCGTAAATATACGTGTTAAATATTTTTAAATAAGCTACTCTGTGATACCAAATTTGACCTTCGAAACCGACCCCCTGGGGGTCAGAGGGTGTCCAACTTTGAAATCTTAAATTATAACCCCCATTTTTTATTGCAGATTCGGATTCTACGGACAAAAATACGTAACTTTTGTATTTGATGTTTATTTCGAATCCTCGTTTATCACGGTGTAATTGAGCATATTAAATCGATACATATTTCGGCTTTTCCAACGGGATTTTCCCTAATCGAAACTAATTGGGGAGAATTTATGACATCAAATTCCTCGTCTTTTGCAGTAATAGCGTTTCCTGAAAATCACCCGTGCCGATTATTTCAGTAGTGCTACACAGTTAAAAATTTTATCCATTTGCTGTAGCGTCACTCCACAGCTTTTATAGACTATCTCTTTCATGACCAATGAGAATGTTCCATAACGCAGTAAAGTACACTGTAAAAAAATTGACCCTTTTGCTGCATCGTCACTCCACCGCTTTTATAGAAAACAATTACTTTACTGTGTTATGGAGCATTCTCATTGGTCACAAAAGAGATATTCTATAATAGTTGTGGAGTGACGCTGCAGCAAATTGGTCAAATTTTTAACAGTGTAGCACTATTCAAATAATCACCACGGGTGATTTTCAGGAAACGCTATTCCTACAAAAGACGAGGAATTTGACGTCAAAAATTCTGCCCAATCAGTTTTGATTAGGGAAAATCCCGTTGGAAAAGCGGGAATATGTATCGATTTAATATGCTCGATTACACCGTGATAAACGAAGATTTGAAATAAACATCAAATACAAAAGTTACGTATTTTTGTCCGTAGAATCCGAATCTGCAATAAAAAATGGGGGTTATAATTTAAGATTTCAAAGTTGGACCCCCCTCTGACCCCCAGGGGGTCGGTTTCGAAGGTCAAACTTGGTATCACAGAGTAGCTTATTTAAAAATATTTAACACGTATATTTACGGTTTTCAATCTCATATGTATTTCTCGAGTTATTCGGCCGTTTCCAGACTTTCCGGACACCCTGTATACATATACATATATTTACTGCAACATGGCTAACCACGCATAGATTCTAATGTACGAAGTACCAACGATCTGACGTAACAGCTGTATTCAAAAATCCTAAATTAAACTGACATTTTGCTAGTCTATGAATTTTAAAGTTCTTTGGGAAAAAAAACAGTCACTTTTGAAATGTCAAAATTTCAAATTGGTTTCTTTCATGGAGTAAAAATAAATGAATAGAGTGGAAGTATTATCTCTGGAGGTGCTAAAAATGTAACCCTACATTATGTCCAATTAAGTACCAACAAAAGTACGTGATTTGACACGCCTATCAATTGAAACAGGTTTAATCCCATATTTTTTTGCTCTTGTTTCTTAAAAAGAACTAATCTATCGCTTCACCGGTAAAAAATTATTCATTATTTTATCATATGTGTTTTAAATATCAATATAGAGAATTATTTTAACGTTTTGCTTGAAAATATAACATTCTTTTCTTAATACATAAAAATCGTCTGCAGTCAGAAATCTATATTCTAGATTAATTTTCATACATGATTTTAAAAGAATGTTTTCATCATTATACTTTAAATATTTATTTACATGCAATTATTAAGTCATAAACATTTTTCATCTACGTTATAAAGTATTTAAAATTACAATTATGAAGGAAACTTTTAGCTATACAACTTTTAGTTCGTATCAAATGTTTTCAATATCTTATTTAATTTTAATTTGATATTTAATTAGTACTAATTTTCCAATTTCCTTCATTTTAAAAATGAACATTTATTTTAATAAATAATAATAGAACAAAGACCATTTTAAAAATTTGGTATTTCCTCTTAAAATATGCTTTAATTGTAACTCATTTCTTTCAATTCGTCTTATAATACAAAATCCCTTCCACGTCCTTTTATTTGGCACATTAAAATTTGAGCGATAAATAGTTTCATATTGCAAACCTTTTTTGAGGCTTACTTCACCTCCACTTATCTCATTCTTCCATGGGTTTCTTTAATTCTGTCTCAGCTTTCTTATTACTTCTGTGAAAATTTTTACACAACCAACAAACCGTAAACAAACGAAAGAGAAAAAAATGGGAAAAAGGTGATTTTTTTGTGAGAGTGACCTCTCGATTTTAATTATTTACTCAGTTAATAATTAGAATTTCGAAATTCTGAAGCTCAGGTGCATCAGGAAAGATTTGAGGCGACTCTAAAAAAATTTTTGAGCTTCGTACCTGCTGTAGATTTTGTTAGCCATCGCAGACACACAGACACACACAGAGACACGCCCACAGACACACACACAGACATACAGAGCGTTTTGTTCTTTTATTAGTATAGATGTTTGCATGTAATTTTAAAAAAATAAAAAAAAGTCATTTGTATCAATGTGCCCCATCCGAGGGGCAGATTGATACGTTTGAGAAAAATGACGACAAAATAATACCAATGCATATTTTTCATAGAAAATGTGTTAAAAAACCATTTTATATTTATTTATAGAAATTCAAATCACCCACAATTTATTTTTAAGCAATATTAAAGCAATCAAAATTAAATATATTATGACCTGATATTCTGGCTGTTCCTTGTCTGATTGTTTACTGTGGTAACTTTTTCATATCTAGCACTTCAATCCCAGCATTATCAGCTTTCTTGGGAAAGATGAAAAAATTACCAGATTTTCTGTTTCTAAAAAGGTTTATAAACAGAAAGTAAAGGATAATTATATTAAAACTTCTGTTTATAATATAATTATCTTTTTCTGTTCTGCCGTTTGTTTCGCTTACTTAACATTTCTCATGTCGAAAGTAGTTTTTTCTCTGGAGTATCGATATAAATTCGAGATTTGCCACAATGCCGTCCTTTTCTTTTAGGTAGCTTTCATTACAAAAAGTAAAAAGCTACCTATTGCAGTCGTCCGGAGGAAATCACTTCCGGAAAATTTTGGTATATTTTCATCGATCATGACCCCCAGACCCCAAAACCACCCTCCGTTCAAATGTTGACATATATATATATATATATATATATTAGGTAGCTTTCATTACAAAAAGTAAAAAGCTACCTATATATATATATATATAACCATATATATATATGTTACAGGCCAAACCCGATTTTAGGCCAAACTAGATTAGCCTAGGCCAAACTAGTCTATCCTAACGCCCATCGGATAAACTAGTTTTTCCTAGGCCAAACTAGTCTATCCTAACGCCTATCGGATAAACTAGTTTTTCCTAGGCCAAACTAGTCTATCCGAAAGCCCATCGGATAGACTAGTTTTTCCTAGGCCAAACTAGTCTATCCGAACGCCCATCGGATAAACTAGATTTTCCTAGGCCAAACTAGTTTGGCCGAACGGTCATTAGGATAAACTAGTTTAGCCTGCTACTCATGGTTTGAACTAGTTTATCTTAGGCCGAACTAGATTGTTTTAGGCCAATTCAATTTGGCGTGATATTTTTTAATCTAAAGACCGCCACGGCGCAGACTTTCTAATTTTGATCTATTTTATCCTAGGCCAATGCAGTTTGACGCGCATTTAGCTCACAGACTATCAAAGCCTGAGAGCTAATGTGTTCGCAGATTCTGTGTATGTGTATGTAACAATTTATGTACGAATGGCCGTATTTAAGTACGTATGTACTTACGTGTGTACGTAATGCGATAACTCTTGATAGAAATATCCAATTTGCTTCAAATTTTGGACATAGATTTATCCTGATAATGAACTTTCCTGGTTAGTTTCAGGGGTTCATTGAATAAGAATAAGGGGAGGAGAACAAAAGGCTAATCCGCACCCCCCCCACACACACCTCCTTATTTTAGTTAAGTCAGTTTTCCATGCAAAAAGATTAGATTTTATTAAAATTTTAGGTATAATATCATTTTGATAAGGTACATCCATAATCAGTTGTGGGTGTTCATTGTTTACGTATAAAGAAAGGAGCAATGGGAGGTAACATTCTTAATTTATGTAAATAGATTTTTCACAGAGAATTCACCGATTTGTTTCAAATTTTGGATGTATGTTCCTTCCGATAAGGCGTTTACCTGATTAATTTGGGGGGTTCTGAGATATAAACGTAGAACGGATTTTTTTTCAATCGGATAGAGACTTTCGGTTTTATGAAAAGATTTTTAATTCGTAACAGATATTGGTTATTGCACACATCACTTCAGGCGAAATTGTTCATATTAAGAAACTAAATATCGGAATCCTTTTAAAAATAAGAAAAAGCTTAAATAAAGCATGACACTTGAAATTTAGGATAGGGGGGGGGGGGGCAGGGTAGAGTAAGAAGACGCTAGATTTTTTTTTTACTCTCAGCATTTTTTAAGGTTTTAGCTGATAATTAAATATTACCATTATTTGAAACTTTTAGAAACATTATAAAACATGATGTTAAATATTTAAGAAAAAAGATGGCGCGTCAAATACCACTATTTTCTATTAGTAATTTTTGTAAAAATGTAAAATTCTTGTTGGAACTGTTTGAAACTTTGTGATAGTTTATAACACAGGATAAAAATTGTAAAAAAAAGTCCCATTACGAAAGGGAAAGAGGGGGGGCGAAGAAAATCAGGAAATATAACGGAAATTCTAGGTTGATCTAGTTGAAACTTTAAGATAATTTATGACACATGATATAAATTTATAAAAATATGTTCCGCGTTTAATGCCACTATTGACGAATAGTGATTTTTGAACGATTTACATGAAAATGTAATCAGAATCAATTTATATCAGGGACGATCTGAATATAAATTTTTATTAAATTCCGTTCATTAGTTCTTGAGATACAGCTATTGTAAAAATTGTTAAAAATGCATCATAGCATAGCCATGTTGAGTGATTTACTTCAAAATAGAAACAACACCAACTCATCTCATAGACGAAATGAATCTGATGTTTGATGGAAATTCGTGTATTAGTTAAGATAAAGCTAATGCGTAAATCATAAAAAATGCAAAACAGCAGCTCCACTTGATGAGCGATTTACACCAAAAACTAATCAGCATCAATTTAGATCAAAGACCACCTGAATGTAAATTTTTATTAAATTTCGTGCATTAGTTCTTCAGCTGCATCCCTACAGCTTGCGACAGCGTATAGCAGGTGTGCTGCACACGTACTGCCGAATTCCCTCTTTCTTTTCGAACGAACTTCGAAGCGAACGAAATTCAAATCGTAGCAAGCGTGTTGAGTACGTACCGCCGAATGTAATCCTCCTTTTCCAAAGAGCCTCGAAGCGAACGAATTTCCAACCATATCCCCGCTGCCTAGGCCAGTCAGATAGCGGGCGAAGCCAGCAAATTTTAACTAAGCCACTTTATATTAGTTTCTCATTCCAACACCAAGGAGTGCACTCTATTATTAACAAAACTGTATCTGAATGAAACTCCGTTAAACAACCTAATAGTACATATGTTACTTGAGTTTGCGGTGCTTTAAAAGCTAGAATTTCCATTATATTTCGCGATTTTGTTCGCATCCACATCCTCCTTCATGCCGAAATGTGACTTTTTTTTAATAAATTTATATCAAATATGCCATAAATTGTCAGTTTCAAAACTATAAATTTCATAAACTGTAAGTTTCAAACTGATCCAACAAAAATATAACATTTTTACAAAAATTACTATTAGGAAATAGTAGTATTTCGATGCGGAATCTTTTTTCTTAAATATTTATCATCATGTTTTTTTCTCTTCGAGGTTCATTCGCTTCAATATACGCCCGTTTCGAGATTTTATATAAAACAAGGGGCCTGATAGCGGGCGAAGCCGGCTGATTTGAACTAAATCGCATCCAAATTCCAAAATCCAACACTTGGGTGCTTGTGTTATATTAATTCCACATTAGTCCGTTATATTAGTCGCTATATATTAGTCCAACGTACGTACGTACGTACATAAGTATGTACATACATACATACATACGTACATGGTTACATACACACACACAGAATCTACAAGCACATTAGCTCTCAGGCTTGGATAGTATGTGAGCTAAAAGCTAGACAAATTGCATCGGCCTAGGATAAATTAGATCAAAACTAGAAAGTTGGCGCCGTGGCGATCTTTTGATTCAATAAAATCACGCCAAATTGAATTGGCCTAGTACAATCTAGTTCGGCCTAGGATAAACTAGTTCAAACCAATGAATAGCAGGCTAAACTAGTTCATCCTAATAACCGTTCGGCCAAACTAGTTTGGCCTAGGAAAATCTAGTTTATCCGATGGGCGTTCGGATATACTAGTTTGGCCTAGGAAAAACTAGTTTATCCGATGGGCGTTCGGATAGACTAGTTTGGCCTAGGAAAAACTAGTTTATCCTATGAGCATTAGGATAGACTAGTTTGGCCTAGGAAAAACTAGTCTATCCGATGGGCATTAGGATAGACTAGTTTGGACTAGGCCAATCTAGTTTGGCCTAAAATCGGGTTTGGCCTGTAACATATATATATATATCTGATTTTTGTCATGCGATAACTAACGTATTTATAAACCGATTTGAATGAAACTTGGTATGTACATAGTACATACAAATGTCTCGACCGAGTTCGTTGGTCAGCATCATCCGCCATTTTGTTTCAAAATGGCGGCCATTTTAAATTTTTAAAAAAATTTAAAATTTAAAATTAAATGCGAAAACATTAAAAGTTGAAAAATATTTTTCTTTTACGTGTTAGAACTTAAAACAAAGATTCCAGAACAATTTTTATTTTGTCTATATCTTAAAAAATGATTGAGTTATAGCAATTTGAATTTTTCTGATGGCTGTCATTTTGAAACGATCTGATTTTTGTCACGTGATAACACGCGTATTTATGAATCGATTTCAATGAAACTTGGTTTGTACATAGTACATACAAATGTCTCGACCGAGTTCGTTGGCCAGCATCATCCGCCATTTTGTTTAAAAATGGTAGCCATTTTAAAATTTTTAAAAAATTTAAAATTTAAAATTTAATGCGAAAAAAATCAAAATTTGAAAAATATTTTTCTTTTACGTGTTAGAACTTAAAACAACGATTCCAGAACACTTTTTATTTTGTCTATATCTTGCAAAATGATTGAGTTATAGCACTTTGAATTTTTCTTATGGCTGTCATTTTGAAACGATCTGATTTTTGTCACGTGATAACACGCGTATTTATGAACCGATTTCAATGAAACTTGGTATGTACATAGTACATACAAATGTCTCGACCGAGTTCGTTGGCCAGCAACATCCACCATTTTGTTTCAAAATAGTGGCCATTTTAAATTTTTTTAAAAATTTAATATTTAAAATTAAATGCGAAAAAATTAAAAGTTGAAAAATATTTTTCTTTTACGTGTTAGAACTTAAAAAAACGATTCCAGAACACTTTTTATTTTGACTATATCTTAAAAAATGATTGAGTTATAGCACTTTGAATTTTGCTTATGGCTGACATTTTGAAACGGTCTGATCTGAACGATCCACAATGTTGCTTTAAAACGGCATACACTTTATGATATCGTGGAATTTGGTGACTCTTTAAATCGCTTAAAATAAAACCAAGTTGAATAAAAGATGACTAATTTCTAAAATTCCTATTAATATTGAGTCTTGACAAAAACTAGTATTCAATCTTATAAAATCGCTAATTTTATAAGATTATTTCCACTAATTTGAGCTTAGTATTCTTGAACAATGTAACTTACTTTAAAATAAATAAATAAATATATAAGTATATGAAAGCTACCTCTTCCTCCCGGCATTGCCGGAAAGACTTTTATTAGTTCTACTAGTACTAGCTTTTGTTTAAGTTCGTAATTTTTCTGTTAGCAAAAATACTATAAAATGTTCTAATATAAAAAATTAGAGCTATTTCACTTCAATAAAAATTAATATTAGAAATTTTTGATGAAAAATGGTTGGGTTAAGGAGTGTAGGATAAAAAAATAATAAAAAGTATTGAAAAAATGAACTAAAAAAGGATTTAGGTTGTATCAATGTGCCCCGTCATAGAGTGTGTCAATGTGCCCCATACAGCCATTTTGAATAAAATGAGTCTGAAATCCAACACTTCATAATTCATCTAACAATTAAAAATGAGGAACTGATAAAGAGTAGTTTCACTTGCCAGGGAGAGTATTCTTTTCGGATGAAAATACTGGAAAAGTTGCATAATACCATTTCAATTGTACAACTCAAATTTACTTTGGACCTACGAAAACAATAAATCACCCGTCCCATTTCACCAAACTACTGAATCATTCCAAGACTTTCTGTATGTAGTTGAGTGCACTAGCATCACCTTTTGGAGCCGTTGTGAAACTTCCTGTAATGACCCTGTGAGCGGTAGAGGGGGTGTATCAATGTGCCCCATGTATCAATGTACCCCACTTCCCCTACCCACTTTCAACAGTGACCAATGAATAATTCCTAAACCTTTAAATTGAAGTGAAAAAACCTCTTTAAAACACCATAAAGTTATTTTTATGGTGTTTTAAAGAAGTTTTTTTAATTCAGTCGATTAACACCAGTTTCAAATTATTATCTTGATTCCTAAACGGTTAGTCATAGATATGCAGTTCCAATTTAAAACAAAAGTTTTAAGTGAGGTAAAGAAATATTTTAAAACCAATTTGGGTTCATAAAAACATTTCTTAAAAAATTACAAAATTAAAATTTTTATATGGTATCTCGGTCCTATAAGTTATATTTAGTAAAATTTTCCTCTTATACTGACAAGTAAGACCAATATTCTAAAATTAAAATTCCCCGAGTAATAGCTGTTTAAAGTTGGAGCATATTTTTTGCTGCAAATTAGGGGTCATTCATAAATTTAGTAGAAATATAATTTCGTCTGATATCTTTAAAAAAAGATTGAGAGTAAAATTAACATTGCAAAGTAAGTTTGAAATATTTAATTATTCGGACACATGAATATAAAATATATTATTTTTAATATACATAGAAAGAAAGAAAAAACAGAATTTTTGTTAAATAAAACTATGAAAATTAACTGTCTACAAAATGATACATATTTTTAAAAGTTGTTAGATAACACTAGATTCAAAAATTGTGTAACTCCATGTTTTTTAACTTTTGATAATTGAATCGGCTAAATCTGAAATTGATCTTCATTTTTTACCATCACATAAAGAATTTTTGCAAATCATAAAAATTGTACAGTTAAATAAAACAAAAAAAAAAAAAAAAAAAAAAAAAAAAAAAAAAAAAATGCGAAAATTAGATATTATAAAATAGATATGTTTTTAAATTTTGATAATTACTTTTTATGCATTTTTTACCACTGAAACCGAAAGTGATCTTCATTTTTAACTATTGCGTCAGAATTTTTCGCAAATTTTAAATATTAAAGTTAAAATTGAACCTTCTCTCCCCCTCCCCCTTCACCGGAACTGTCAGCTGCTTAGCTGTAAGAATCTTAGTATAAGCCAAAAAATGAATAAGTAATTGCATTAAATACATTAAATTTAAGAAAAAAATTACAAATTTTTAATAGAATGAAAATCATTTTTAATTTCTGTGCTAAAAAATACACGAAAATCAAATATCGAAAGCTAAAAAAAAACACAGCAAGATCCTCTATTTTATAATAACCATTTTTTTTTTATGACAATTAATTATTAACGGAAAATCCTGAAATTATGTTTAAAACTTATGGTATTTTTCAGTTCAGCGATAAAAATACATAAAAGTTAAAAAATACGAACGTAGTTGGTTTGTGTTATCTAATCTAAAACATTTTTTAAGAACATCTTGGCGGCATTCTACCCTAAATTTTTATTATTATTCTGTAAAATAATTATAAATGTTAACCATCGAAAAACATAGGAATATTAGATCGTTATCGGATTTACGTCAGAAAGTAAAATTTAAGCTCGATCGGATATTTGAAAGTGAGTTAATGTTAGAGTACAAAAATTAAAGTTTTGAACTGAAAAAATATATATACAATCGCTTAAGTTAAATAAAAATTGCAAAAATATCATAGTTCTTGTTAAAGAAAATCATGAAAAGTCTCAAATCCTTGAAAAATAAAACATACGTTAAATTACAATTATTTTGCACAATCTGAAACTTTATAAAAAATAATTCAATCGTAACATTTGTACGATTTTATTTCAAAACGCAGGTACACATAAAATAAGTTCTTCGAATACCGTAATCTCTTGGCATACGATCCCTCAAATCCTGGTTGAACTCATTTGTTTTAAGTGCTGGAAAGTGGTATAAGGCATATTTATTAAAGTTTCGTAACTCTGACAATTTTAGTGTTATATGAACCGAAGTTTTTTAACCGTACTTGTTAGTGCAATAGAAAAAAGCTACTAAATATAGCTTATAGAAACGGGGCAAAGTATAAAAAAATAAATTTCGTATTTTTTTAAGAAATGATTTTATTGACCCAAATCGCTTTTAAAATACTTCTTTACCTAATTTAAAACATTTCTGTAAATGGAACTATATGGCTATGACTAATGGTTTAAGAATTAGCCACTGGTCACCGTTGAGATTAGACATTTTGTATATCGCTTAAAAGTCACACTAGAGACGATTTCAAACGGACATATAATTGATCCGAAAAAATAAGAGAAATATGCATCAGATTCTGCTCGCTTCTAGGTAGATTTGTACCAGTGGTATTTTATGACTCCAACAATGCATAAAATATTGATTCATGGTATAGTTATAATTTTAAAAAAGCATTATTGCCCATTGGGAGTTTTCAGAAGAGGCCGCAGAAGCGGGTAATGAGCATTTTAGTTTATACGGTCTAGACTTTGCGCAAAAATTTTGGAGAGAGCCCTGCTACAAAGATATTTTGAATCGGCTGCTTTCAACATAAAATCCTCTTATAATTAGCGTGAGAAAAGTGCAAGGAAGAATAATGAACTCCTTTTTGCCAGAAACTAATCTTTTGCTCGCGAAGAGAGATGTTCGTGACGATTCTTCAGCAAATGACGAAGATGAAAATTAGATTTAAAAATGTAATTTGTGCTTTATTTTAAAAGAATTGTCTTTATATATGTATTAAATGTATTCTTTCTTTCAATTGTATCCTTTATAAGAGATACGTAACAAAAAACAATTTTAGCCGCGTTGATAACGCAAATATGCAGCGCCAGCTCTTGAGCAATTTACACACACAAAAAACAGCAACAACAACAACGAAAAAACCTGCATCAATTTATATTAGAGAGTATCTGAACCTAATGTGTCACATAGAGATATACATATTCACATTCTTACAGACTCATAGACAGATATTTTGTAAAAACAAGTTTTTCGGGATATCTGACCTCTGAAATGTGTAAATCCATCGAAAATCGGAATTGAAAAAATTTTCATGGGTACAATATTTTCTTCTCGTACAAACAGAAGAAAGTAAAAATCATTTAACTAACATTATAAATACCTTCAAAATGTAGCTGTTCGAAAATTTTGAAAATTGGTGTAAAAAAAAAAAAGAAAAAAACTAATCCATAATCCAAATTAGAAACAATCACGTTGTCAATAAGCCTTCGTCTCTTCCATCATAAGTCATGATATATCGACGCTTAAGTGATTGCAAGAACATTGTTGTAAACAGATGCTTTTCAAATCGTCCTTAAAACCACTCCACAAAAAGGCACGATTGGATTGAACTCAGAACGACACATCGTATTCCGTAAAACATTATGATTTAACAATGACATTACACCGTCATTTTGTAACAGTGGATGTGACGTCACGTGACATACATATGAGCTCATTATGATAGTCTTAAAGCTTTACTCTGATAACATATTGCAAACATTTTTTCCGATCAAAGTATCAATTCAATGCTGGAAATATGATATTTAGCACGATTCTGCATCGTATCCGATGAACAGAGTTTTTCGAATACGATCCCAAAAATTTTTGGTCGGTTTTTTTTCACTTCAGGTTCGATTCAGATTAGAAATCCGTCATTAGATAAAGAACTTGACTTTGGGGAGAACTGGCTCGCCTCAGAATGGTTTGAAATTTTTACGTCAGGCCGAGTTCAGAAACCCTGCATTAATCTGGGTCAGATTTTATCCGGACCTGGCACGATTTGGTTTACACTTACTTATTTACTTATTTATTTGGTTTAATTTACTTATTTTAGTTTTCACTGTGTCAAGCTGAATACTAATTAGTGTCATATTTGAATCATATATCAGGTCGAGTGACGCGATTTCAAGCCGAATACAGTCAAATAAATATTATTAATATATTATAAAGCCAAATAAAATTTATTCAAAACTGATCTATTCCGATCACTCGACTGTATATTTGACGATCAGTTTTGCATTGGAATCCTGCATTTTATAATTACTAGTAGATTGTACCCGAGTTTCTTGGGTTAGATTGCAAAGATAAAAACCATTTTTTAAAATTCAAAATTGAACAATTCAATAAAATTTCTACATGCAATTTGCTTTTTAGAGTACCAACTAACTCCCAAAAAATATTTTTAACGCTTTAAACATCCTGCAGATTTTTTTCGTCCATGTTTAATTCACAAGATAATAACTCTGAAAAATATTGGTATGGAGTTTTGTATTTGATAATTTTAGGTACACTTTTATCATATAGAATTAAAAAAAAATTAACATTAATGTCAATCTTGTATTAAATCAGCCTTTGAATCAAAATATTGCATGACGGAAAACACGGTTTGGCCACTTAAGGTATTAAAAAATATATTTATTATGGAATCAAATAAATCTTTGAAATTTATCAAAAGTGATATTTCCGTATTAGACGGATGTCAGAAGTTAGCCGAAGATTTTTTTTACTTATGGGAGAATTTTTTTGTTTCTGATCATTTCAGACTTTTTGTACGCGTAATTCAGTCACATGTCTGTTAATTTTGTATTTATTTATTTTATTTTATTCAAATATTTATAGAGATAGTTTTAAATTTGCTAAAGTATATTAATCAAAAACAAATCCCGAACTCTTTACATTGTTTTAAAAGCAAATAGATTAAAATTTCGTAATCGAGTTTCACGCGGTAGCGATAAATTAAAAAATAATTCACATCTGATTTTTTTTTTAAACCACAGCCAATCCATAAACTGAAATACAGTTTTTAAACAAATTGCATTTCATTGCATTTTTTTCCCATTTGGCAGTGTAAAAATTTAACTTGTTTGATTACATGTTAAATTTGTGTTTTTCAATAATTTTATCTGTGTTTTTCACCTTTCTCTTAATTATTCATTCATGAAGCTTTAATTTCATTATGGAAAGTTATTAGGAACACTATTTATGGATTTATGTGCAAACTGTGTATTAGTATTTCTTAATGGAGATACGTGATAGAGATTAAAAAGACATATATGAAAAATATAAAGCCCTAATAAGTGAGTCAAATGAGATACAGTTTTCAATCAAATTGTTTTTGAAATTAAATTTCTTTTCCTATACGACGGAATAAAAATTGAAAATGTGCGATGTTTAGAAGATTAAAAATTTGCAGTAACGAAAATTGCAAAAGTCATTTCATCGAGAAAAGTTGCCATTCGTAAAATGACGTCTGTACTATACACGGATACATTTTTTCGTTGTAATATAGATATGTTACGCATCTGAAAAATCTTATGAGCGTAGTGAAATGCAAAAGAAAAGAAACGGCAGCACGTATATTCTTTCAAAGAAAGTTTGTTCCAAAATTAACTATATGACAAATTTAAAGTTTTTATAAATTAAAATACAAACAAGTTGGAAATTGCAAGTGAACGTAGTAAATGAGGTGCGTTCGTACGATAACGAAGTTTTAAAAATATTCAGATCTTGCTGATATAGCAGAGCGTACTCCGGATACAGTATAGTAGTCGAAATCTTTACGTTTCTGTAAATATGCAGAAAGTAATTTTTATTACACCTCAGCAACGTATATCTTATTCATAGAATGTGAAATAGTTGAATATAATTAAAACACATCCCAAACAATGTTTCCCAGTATAGCATTATGTAGTGAAATACTTTTGTGAGGCCCTGTAATTTAATAATAAAAATTCTTTGCATCGCAGATTGTCCAGAATGCATATTTTAGTATATATTTCAAAGATTCTATTATGTTCGAATGAATGTAACATCATTAAAATGAATTTGAATCTTTTTCCCAAACGACCGTAATGTAATGGAATACTTTTGATTGTCCCTGTAAATGATTTAAGCATCCGACTTTCATAACATTTGAAATGACTCGACAAAATTACGTAATAATTATATTTTTAAATTTCAAACAATTAAAATGCATTTGAAATTTTTTTCCCATTGACCGCAATGTGACGGAATCCTTTTGATTGTCCCTGTAATTGATCTATGCATCCGATTTTCATAACATTTGAAATGACTCAACAAAATTACGCAATAGTTATATGTTTTAAATTTCAAACGATTAAAATGCATTTGAAACTTTTTTCCCTATTGACCGTAATGTAACGGAATCCTTTTGATTGTCCCTGTAACTGATCTATCCATCCGATTTTCATAAAATTTGAAATGACTCGACAAAATTATGTTATAATTATGTAGTTTAAATTTCAAACGATTCGGTTGGGTAGTTTTTGCGTTGTTATATGCGGACAGACAGAGGGACAGACAGACAGACGGACGGACTGAGCGACAACAATAGGTGCTACGTATTTACATAATTACGAACGCACCTAAAAATTTCCAGATGCCATTTCAATGTGCAAAGAAGATGCCGCATTTTCAGTGTAAGACGCATATTTGATTTTTATATATCATGTCAAACGGAATTTTCAATTGCATTTAAAATTTTTGAATTATTAAATCTCATTTCGTCATTTACTTCTTTCTTTTTTCATTTCAAATCAATTTTCATTGCGAAAAATGTATATATTTTTTTATTATCTGAAAACATATTTGGTAAATAAAAATGGTGCTAAAAATAAAATAAAAAGTAAATTATATATAAAATATAATTATTCCAAAAACAAACGTAAATTAAATTGGTTTGTAGCAAGTTTAACTGAAAATTGTAAAATATCACATAATGCAAACTGTGTTATTTTGATAAAATTACTGTAAAATGTCTTAAAGAATGGCAATAAAATTTTATTAGAGTTGAAAAATGTGGACAAAAATTTGGAGAACCTGACATTATTGTAAACCTGGAATTATTGCCAAGATCATGTTTGTGTGCTTATCTAGCTCAGAGAAAAAAATTAAACCCGGAGAGAATTGCTAAGTTCTGAAGTATAAATTGTTGTAGTTTGGCGAACGACTTACAAATCTGATGAAGCAAACTGCATGTTATTGCTTTTCCGTAAAATAGGACTGAATTTTAAAGCATTGCGTTTAATCAGTGTATTATTTGAATTATGTTACTTTTAAGTGAAGCATTTTCACCTTGAACAACTTCAAAGTCACTTAAGTGGAAATAATATGAAACATATTTCAGTTTTAAGATTTTAAACACATGTTTATATATACATATATACAGGGTGATTCTAAACTGTTTTTACAAAAAAAGAGGGGTTATAGTACACACCAAGAAAAAATATATTAAATAGGAAACCGAGGTTCCCAAACGTTTTCCGAAGGATATAGCCGCTGTTAAAGTTTACGGTCCAAAATTTCAAATATACATTTAAAACGGAAAAATCGGTTGATTGATTTCCGGTTTTCACGAAAACTATTCTTTGTGTCGGTATTTTCTTGAAAATAAATATAAATATAAATTTAAAAAATGCCTACAGAGGGCGCTTTAGACTTTGGAGTAACAAACAACTATTTTTTGCCGTTATTTTTTGCATCTCATTAAATATTTTCCCAAGATTAGACTTAAACATAAATTTGAGCACAAAATCTGAATAGATAGGAGCAGTCCAGCAGCGCAAACGGAGCTGTGTTCAGAGAGGGGGGGGGGGAGGGGATCAAATTTCAATGATTATAAAAAAAAAAGAAAAATTGGTTGATTCGTTTGCGGTTTTCGCTAAAACTACTCTTTAAATCATTATTTTCCTGAAAATAAATTTTAAAGATAAATTTCTAAAAATACCGATTGAAGACGCCTTAGACATTGCAGTAAAGTACAACTATTTATAACCGTTATTTTTAAAATCTCTTTAAATCTACATTTTAAAAGCCAAACGTACCTGTGCGTGACGCATACGTCATTTTGCGCAAGGCAATACTTTCAAATTTTAAATTAATTTTGGTATTGCAATTTTTGCTACTAAAAGTTTTTAAACTACTTAATGTCACACATTTTCCATTTTTACACCACCGTGTAGGAAAAAAATTGTACTTTTAAATGAAATTTGTTTGAAATCGATATTATAAAGGCCAAACGTATCTGTGCGTAACGCATACGTAATTTTGCGCATGGCAACACTTTCAAATTTTAAATTAATTTTGGTTTTGAAATTTTTGCTACTAAAAATCTTTAAACTTTGTAATGTCACATATTTTAAATTTTTGCACCATCGTGTAGGAAAAAAAAGTACTTTTAAATGAAATTTGTTTGAAAGCTGTATCTTAATTTTTTTTTTGAAATATAAATTTTTTGTAGCTTTACTTAAAACTAGCTTAAAACCTAAATCGTTGTGAATAATTAAGGAGCGCAAAATTTAACTGTGTTTGAGGGTCTGGGGGGGGGGAGGTGAAATTTCAACTCCTGAACGTTGTTAAGTTTGACCCTTCTTCTTAACCCCTCCCAACGATTCAGAATTTGAGCTCAAAATTTAAGTCTAAGCTTTTACAAGAATTTAATTACATACAAAATATAACCGTTAAGATTAGTTGTTCGTACTCTAAAGTTTAAGGCGCCCTCTAACGGATTTTGTGAAATTTATGTTTAAATTTTTTTTCAAGGAAATATTTACATAAAGAATAGTTTTACCGAAAACCGCAAACGAATCGACCAATTTTCCCGTTTTTTATAATCATTCGAAATTTGAACCTCCCACCCCCCTTGAACAAAGTTCAGTTTGCGCTACTTAGTCACTCCCAACGATTCAGATTTTGAACTTTAAGTTTATAACTAAGCTTCTAAAAAAATTTGCATGAGATAAGATGCAAAAAAAAAAAAAAGGTAAAAAATAGTTGTTTGTTAAATCAAAGTCCTAAGCGTCCTCTATTTTTTGAAATATATCTTTATAATTTATTTTCAAGACAATACTGACATAAAGAACAGTTTTAATGAAAACCGCAAATCAATCGACCAATTTTTTCGTTTTTTATGATTATTTGAAATTTTGGACCTTAAACTTTATAGGCGGTTATATCCTTCGGAAAACGTTTCGGACCGTTGGTTTCCTATTTAATATTTTTTGCCTTAATGTGTACTATCACCCCTCTTTTTTTGTAAAAACAGTTTAGAATCAGCCTGTATATATACAGGGTGTCCCTAAACAAATGGTATATACGCTAGGGGGTGATAGAACACATCGAGACGAGTAATAGTAAATAGGAAAAGAAGGGTCCCAAACGTTTTCCAAAGGAGGTAGCCGCCATTAAAGTTTGGGGTCCAAAATTTCAAGTACACATAAAAAACGGAAAAATTGGTCAATTGATTTGCGGTTTTTACTAAAATTATTCTTTATGTTGGTATTTTCTTCAAAATAAATTATAAAGATAAATTTCGAAAAATGCCGATAGAGGGCGCTTTAGACTTTGAAGTAATGAAAAACTATTTTTTGCCGTGATTTTTTGCATCTCGTTAAATGGTTTCGTAAGCTTAGACTTAAACTTAAATTTTGAGCTCAAAATCTGAATAAGTGGAAGCGCTTAAGTAGCACAAACTTAACTGTGTTCAGAGACTTTAAATTTCAAATGATTATAAAAAACAGAAAAATTGGTCGATTGATTTGCGGTTTTCACTAAAACTATTCTTTTTGCTGGTATTTTATTAAAAATGAATTATAAAGATAAATTTCAAAAAATGCCGATAGAGGGCACTTTAAACTTTGGAGTAACGAACAACTACTTTTTATGTCATTTTTTGCATCTGATTAAATGTTTTCGTAAACTTAGATTTAAACTTACATTTTGAGCTGAAAATCTGAATAGTTGGGAGTGGTTAAGTAGCACAAACTGAACTGTTTTCAGATGGTTCAAATTTAAAATGATTATAAAAAACGAAAAAATTGGTCGATTCGTTTGCGGTTTAAAATAAAACAATTCTTTAAGTCAGTATCATCTTGAAAATGAATTTTAAAGATAAATTTCAAAAAATTCCGTTAGAGGGCGCCTTAAACTTCAGAGTAACAAACAACACATTTTAACCGTTATTTTTTGTATCTAATTAAGTGCTTTCCAAAACATGTTAAATGTTTTCGAAATCTTAGATTTAAACTTAAAGTTTGAACTCAAATTCTGAATCGTTGGGAGGGGTTAAGAAGCGCAAACTGAAGTGTGTTCAGGAATTGAAATTTACCCCCCCCCCACCCTCGAACACAATTCACTTTTGCGCTACTTAAACACTCGCAACGACTCAGAATTTGATCTCAAAATTTAAATCTAAGCATTTGAAAGCATTTAATGAGATTAAAAAAAATAACGGTTAAAAATAGTTCTACGCTACTCCAATGTCTAAGGCGCCCTCTATTGGCATTTTGTGAAATTTATCTTTAAAATTTATTTTCAAGAAAAAACTGATTTAAAGAGTAGTTTTAGCAAAACCCGCAAACGAAGCGACTAATTTTTCCGTTTTTTTATAGTTTTCCGTTTCGTTTGAAATTTAAACCCCCTGAACGCAGTTTAGTTTGTGCTACTTAACCACTCCCAACTATTCAGATTTTGAGCTCAAAATTTAAGTTTAAATCTAAGCCTACGAAACCATTTAATGAGATGCAAAAAATAACGGTAAAAAATAGTATTAGGATGGATTATTTCGTTAATCCAAAGTCTAAAGCGCCCTCTTTCGGCATTTTTTGAAATTTATCTTTATAATTCATTTTCAATAAAATATCGACAAAAAGAAAAGTTTTAGTGAAAACCGCAAATCAAGCGACCATTTTTTCCGTTTTTTATAATCATTTGGAATTTAAGCCCTCTGAACACAGTTAAGTTTGTGCTACTTAACCGCTTCCAACTATTTAGATTTTGAGCTCAAAATTTAAGTTTAAGTCTAAGCTTACGAAACCATTTAATGAGATGCAAAAAATCACAGCAAAAAATAGTTTTTCATTACTTCAAAGTCTAAAGCGCCCTCTATCGGCATTTTTCGAAATTTATCTTTATAATTTATTTTCATGAAAATACCAACATAAAGAATAATTTTAGTGAAAACCGCAAATCAATCGACCAATTTTTCCGTTTTTTATGTGTATTTGAAATTTTGGATCCCAAACTTTAATGGCGGCTATCTCCTTTTGAAAACGTTTGGGACCCTTGGTTTCCTATTTACTATTACTCGTCTTGATGTGTTCTATCACTCCCTAGCGTATATACCATTTGTTATACGCTATTATAATTTGTTATATATATATATATATGTGTATATATACTTATACGTACACACACACACATACACACACATATATATATACACCATGACGTCATTTGCATCCATTAAAGCAGTAGACTTTTAAAATCAAGTCTTAAATAACTTGTATAGAAAAGTATGCATCTGATGTTAGAAACCCAATAAAAAAGCGATTTCGTCATTTAAGAAACTCAGCAAGACATATCGATTATATAATGATTCATATGATTTCATTATTTTCCTTTAATAGCCCTATGTGTTATCAGAAATCCTATTTTTTCGAAATTCGAAAAAGTGTTATTCCACACAGATTAATCAAATTGTATTTTTTCAGCTTTTTGGTGTGAATTAAGCAAATGCTGAGCAAATAAATTACACAAATATTCTTTAAAATTACTTTTTGTAAAAAGAAATTGATATATCTTTTGTAAAGCATGTTTGCAATAAATTATAAATAATTTAATGGATTTGTAAAAACGAAATAAAACCAAAATACACCAGGTTTTATAGCAGATGGTATTACTGACGTAGAGGTATTTTAATTAATTTTTTTTTTTTAAAGTTGTAATGAAAAAATGGGAACAAATACTTGATACGGTAATCTGCTATTTTCTATGGAGGAAAGAGATAGATAGACGTGCTTTGTACAGTGTATCGTAAAAACAGTCTGCAATATGATGCGCATTATCGCTCAATTTTAAATGCATTCATTCGGCCCAAAACAAAACAATCACATGGAACAGGCACAGATTTTTTGACCTCAGCCGTGCATTTTTTCTCTAAATGAAAATGATCTGCAGTTATATTTAAACATTCTAAATTAGCATTTCATTTTATTATAAGCTAAAAACTTCAGTGCTCAAAGCTCTCTTTTTTGCAAAAGCACGCGTTGTGTTTCGGCTTAATGTAGCAGACTTCAGGGTTTCATTTTTTGCATCACTCCCAGCCATCATAATTCCTCAATATATTATTTTTTTACTTTATGACTATTTTACTTTGACTTCACACAGAAATGAAGTACTGAAGTTGCCATCTCCAGAAAAATTGTATTAAAAACCACAAAAAATTAATATCTCAAAAACAAATTGAGAGACAGTTTCCAAACAAATTGCATTTCAAAGTGAATTTTTTCCCTATACAACGGTGTAAAGACGGAAAATATGTGATGTCTAGAAGATAAAAAAATTTGCAGTATCGAAAACTGCAAAAGCGAAGTTTTATCGAAAAATGTTGACATTGAAAAAATGACGTATGCGTTACGCACAGATACGTTTGGCCTTTATAATATAGTTAATTCCCTATCCAACACAGGAAGCTTATATGCAACAATGTAAACCTTATACGGGTCAGTATTGTGCAAGTGTTATTTGATTCAGATAGCCATTGCTGTATTTCTTCTGTTTGTAGATTTCATATAAGACTCCTGCATCGATTTGGCGAACTATATCGCATCGGGCAAAATAACCAAATTTTATCCGTATATGACTCGGGTCGGGTCAAATGAAATTATATTTCCAATAGTAGGATATCTATTAACATTCTGAATTAGATTGAGAAACTATACAGTATTTATAGTTATGCTGCATGTAAGATTTTCATTAAAGTCTTACAACCGAATGAGGTAATCCGATTCGGTAAGAACAGGAATCCGCTTTAATACATATTAAAAGGAAAAATGTGGGCATACATATATTAACATTTGTTACATAAAAATTTAAAAGTTTTAAATTTGTAATGTATGATTATATAAACAAAAAAATATATGTCAATTTGAACAATTTTTGTCTTTTTGTTAATTGAAATATTTTTTTCAGATCGGTTAGCTAAGATTTTGCATTAAATCTCTTTGAATCCAAGAAAAAATATTCTAAGTGATTTTGCTGTTAAAAAAAAGTTACTTTCTTAATATTATTTCAAATCTTAATAATTTGACGAAAAATATTACTACTTTGCATTTTAATAGTAATTTAAAAGAACATTTTATAAATTAGAAGCTTTTTAAGCTCCACAATTTTAAAAATTGTTAAAAAATGTAAAATAATTGAAAAATTTTAAATTCCGATTAATTTTTAAAGTATTGATATTTTTCGTTGTTATGGATTTTTGTGCACATTTAAGAATATGATATATAATAAAAAATTTCAATATTATATTTTTCAGTATTCGAAGAAACTCGGCCCTTCTTTATATAACTTAATTAAACAAAAATAAAAATGACTATGCTAGTTGCATTTGCACTATTGTTACATGCATAATAAAATACAAGAAAAAAAAAATCCATAAAATTCTATTTTAATTACAAATAAAACGTACTTAATATTGTCAAAATATTAAAGCGAACGGAAAATTAATACAGTAGACTCCCTCAAATCCGCAAACCTGAGATCCCCAACTCTCTAAAATCTGCACATAATTTACGAATGTAAACAATGAAATATTCATTTCAGAAATAAGGACAAAATTTGATTTTTTTAGTTTTATATCAATTCCAAACATATTTTAATTTGTAATTTTTTTTATTATTACTGACTTCATGTTTTTTCTTGAAGGAAGAATAAATTTATTTCTGAAAATATTCAAGATATTGCTGATAACAACGATAATAATAATCTTCTTACTGAATATGTTTATGTATTAATCAAGCTTTTTTGGTTATTAAGTCTGACTAAACCTGGAATAAAATTACCTTATTTTATTATTTTGATGCGAATTAGTATTGTACATGATTTATGAGGCAAGTTCCATTGAACAATTTAGGAAAAATAAATTTCACTTTTATAATGAACACTTAATCTTACATTATTAATTAGACCTTTGTTTTTAATATTTAAATCATTCTAGAAATTATCTAAATTTTTATAATTTTAGTTCATTACTTATTTTAATGTTTTAAAATATTGTAAGCATTCATTATAATTTAGATTGCATTATAAATTGCATTCAAATTACTTTTTAAAAAATGTAAACAAAGCAATGATCAGAAATCCGCAAAATTCTAAAATCCACACAACCTCTTGTCCCAAGCTGTGAGCATTTGTGGGAGTCTACTGTAATTGAGAATAAGCCATTTAAAGTTTTTATTTGAGTAATAGAACAACTGGAACTGCAATCTTGTTCATATTACACATATAGTAATATTAAGTATACAATACAATTTAGACATTTTAGCCACATGTGCAAAAAACTTACATCGATAATTTGAGCTAAATAATTGGAGAATATCATTAGAATATTGACAATCTTTTTTTAAAGCACTAAATTTGAAAGGTTTATTAAAAAATAATTAACGCTTTAAGGCCTGACTTACACAATTGTGTAGGTGATCCCAAGAGAAAAGAAAAAACAATTTCCTCTATTTCTGTAATTTAATGCCGAGCTTCCACTACCGTAAAATGGGGGGAATTGGAACACTTTTCAACTTTAACCTTAAAAAAAATCAATAACTGATTTTTCAATTCTTTTTTTTTTTTACTAGAAACTTCGGTCTTGTTTTTTTCTTTACTTTTTAAGCAAAAACGTAACATTTGTTACTGTTCATACATATATTATTTTTTTAATGATGTTCTGATTCACCCCGCAGATAGGTGAATCGGAACAAAAGTTATAATCTTTATTTATTTCGATTCAAACTTTAACAGGGTTAATAAAAATTGGTAATAATGATAAAGATGGAATAGGAACACGTAGTTACTATCAAACCAAGCCTTTATTTTATAGACAAGTAAAGATATGCCTATTTAAAAATTAGAAAACAACTTTGAACACAAGAAAAATTAAAATTTATTCTAAGAAATTGTAATTGAGTTGCAGAAGTTGAAATTTAATACAAAATCAATCCTGTTCTGTGTTATTGTTTGCTAGTAGTCATTGGGTAAATGAATCTATTGAGTAGCCCCAATCGCTGCATGTATTAATACGATTTACTAGTACGCCCACATCCCCAGCCCTTAGTACTATTTGCATCCCTCTCTTTTTTAATTGGCTTTCCATTTTGAGACGTTCGTGTAATGTTATGGATGTCAGAGAATAATTTTGTGCAGTTTTTCTAACTAATTTGCAATTTTTGATTTCTTTTATTGTGTGTTCCATGTCTATTGGATTAGGCGTTGACTTTTTTGTTTAACCAAGTAATTTCTTGATACCTTTAACCTTTTCAAATAATTAGAACAAACAAAATATTGTTACAATACATATTCATACATATGTTCTCCGATATTACATGAAACTATTACTGCATACAAAAATAAAACATGAGAAAAAGCGTGTTCCGATTCACCCCGTAAATATTAAACATCTGATATTACAAGCCATTTTTCATTATGTAGTTTAGAAATAAGTAGAATTTAATACAGCATATCGTTTACAAGTATATCATTAATTAAAAATCCCTACTCTTAGGTTTCGAATTCGAAAAATACTGCAGTTATATACAAAGTTTTGAAGACGTTCAAAAAAAGAGTTTTTGGGGTTCCACTTGCAGTTATTTTATATACCCCAGTAGCGGTGCCAACATGGCAAAAACTGAATTTCCCAACTCTTAATGTTATTACCTTCTTATAAGGAAAATGATAACTAAAAATATTATCACATATATTTACAATGAATTTATTTGTATGACCGGAAAATTTCGTTTATATTCACCCCCATTTTATGGTACTCAATTGTTTGTATCCTTCATATGTAACCTAATTTGGGAATTTTTTTTTATTTTGTTTTCAATCAAATATGATCCTATTAATTAGGGTTAAAAACCAATACTTTTAATTTCTACCAATACTCTTCCGGTCTTGAAGTGTTAAATAGCTTTAACACAATATATTATGTATTTAATTACTGATAATACTAGCACAATATACTGCCTCAAATCAATCATATCCTAGGGCCAAGGATTTAGATAATACGCTTCTTAATAAATGTTCAATTTGATTCAATTAAAAGGATCTTTTAAAAATAATTGAAAAATGTTGTCATTTAAAAATTAACTTACATGTTAAGTATGCTATTAATTATGCATGTAACTTTAATTTTAGAAGTATATTATAATTTCACTTTCATTAAGGTTTGCTTGCATTTATTTTAGTAAAATGTATTTAAAAATAATATATTGGCTATTATAAACAAGAAATTTCACTAATTAATTGCCAAAGATGCATCGAAATGCTAAAATTACACAAAATTGCAAAAAACTCCACAAAATCATAATTGAAAAAATAATAAGTCTTCCAGTCTATGATTTTTGAAATATTGATCACTACTTTTTTATGTCACAAAATTTCATAGCTACTATATTTAAATTTTACCCGAAAAAAAATTTTCTTGCTTTGCTCCTCATTTTTAATGCATCGATAATATCACGTAATGACGCCGATGGAGATCTGTCTGACTTGATGCCTGGTGAAAGACCTGTTGCAGCTCTGATATAATCATAAATAGTACAAGCTTTTTGAGACAGTATATATACAGTACAGCACCGAGACAGCTTATGCCCAGTATAGATTTTAGGAGGTGAACATTTTTGTATAGTAAAAATACGGGCAGCTACATTTATATGATACTGTACAAAATAATGAAACTACAGTGGCGGTCAAAAGTTTCGGCTAGCATAAAAAAAATAGATTATTTATAAGTATGTACATATAAAGAGCATTGTCACAGTAGTAATTATGCATTTTATTGACATAATAAGTGGGAACTTATTTATGGAATATCAAATAAATATCAGTAAATTTTATTGAGAATATTAAGCAAATGCATGTTCTCAAAATATTCCGGCCACCGTGGGGAAAAATGTGGTATTATAATAAATAAAACAGTGACAAACAACATTTACATTAAGAAATTTATTGCAATACTTTAAGTAATATGTACATTGTCGCAGCAATGTTGCACCCATTCTATCAACGGTTGTACATGGTAAATCGTCTATGGAAAATGTTTCCACACTCGCAGTTTTTTAAAAAATTCTTGCTGATTTGAGATATTTATCATTTCACACACGTTTGCCAAGTTCTGTCCATAGATCTTATAGCGTATTTGACCATGTCATGGTCAGAATAAAGGTAAAATACTATTATGTTTGTATTTATGTCGGCCAATTATCTACATTGTGAAATATAGGCTCTAAAGGGTGGGATGGCCTCCGTGGAGGGTCTTTCTAAGTTAACTTAACCCGTATTTACGCAAGGAAATCCAAGGTTTGAAGAAAACTACGAAAAACTCCGAACGGTTCGGCCGACGGTCGATATTGGGTTCGAACCCAGCACCTGTCAGAAAACAGCTTCCTTCTACCAGTTTGGAGGTCATAACTTCTCGGCCACTGGTGGGGCAAAACACAATTATGTAAGTGTTTTGTATAAAAACGAGTAAATGACCGCACATTTTACTGCACATTTTAAACACGGAGGCGTTATTTTCTACAAAAAAGAAAAAAAACATATATTAATTTTGATTTTATTCTACTGCGTTTAACATTTCCCTATCTGTTTTCGAAATTCATTATGCATCAAAAAATAGAAATTTGGAACGCTTATTTTTTAATAAAACAAAATAAAAATCATTAGCATAATTTCTTAAAGTAGTAAAGATTTAAAATTAAATTAATCCGAAAGCACTACTTTTGGATAATTTCTCCATTTTTCTCATTTTAATTATTTATCTTATGTGAATGAGGAATTATAATATTAATACAAAAATATTATGCAGTAATATCTAAGAATAATTATGTACTTGTATGTGATAAACAGAAAAGGAATGCCTTTTGTATGAAAAGTACTATAGTTTGCTAAAATTCTATTTTTAACATATTTTGAATGCGAAAACTTTTACGTAAACTTAAATATGAACATATTTTAATGCTATTACATATTAATGAGTTTTAAAATGTGAATAATTTATTTAGAATTTTCGTTTGAAAACTTCTTTTGGAAAACTTACATTTCTAAGTATAATACCTTTAATCTTGAAATATAACTTGAACAAATAATAAAAAACTAACAAGTATATTACAGGAACGTTTTTGGAAATTAATTATTTCTAGATAGACGAACAAACTATGTAAATACAGCACTTAAATGGAAAATTTAGTAAAATATTTTCTTCTAATTCAAAATATTAAAGTATCCCAAGAATATATTTTATTAATTACGCATCCATAATGAGCTTTCGTTAATTTAATTAGTAAGAATGTTAACGCTAAGCAGTGACGTTGCCGACTTTCGAAATAAGGGTTCATATGTTTTTTTTTTTAACAGATAGACGTCGGTGAAGTATAATTTTCAATTTAATTTTGACCGATTTATTTATTTATTTAATTATTTATTTATATGAAGTTCTCAATCACATAAAACAAATTTTAATTACCTTCTCTGTTTCGCAACATTTTAATATTTTTTAGAAAAGTATTTAATAAAAAACGCGTTTTCTATAATCACACGAATGTGGAAAATTATTTAAAATGTATTCCTTAAAGATTTCTTTATTAAAAAAAAAAAATGCTTAAAAGCTGTAAAACAATTTACCGATTCTTATTAGTTATCACTAATTCCGATCAAGCAGTTTTAATATAAAAATGCATAATTATATAAACTTGTAAATCTGCAGATCTGGAGCCTCAACATCAGATTTGCAAATCACTGTTTTTTACTACATTTTGAGTAATATTTATTTTCATACAAACAGTAATTGAAAGTCTTCAAGTAACATAAATATACATACCGGGTGTCCCAAAAATGACTGATGGATTTTAAAATTCAATAACTTGCAAACGGGGACAGCTATTTAAAAAAATTTTGCAGGAGAGTTATGTTTAATGTCAGGAGTTTTTTTTACCGTAATTTTTTATTTTAGTTCGCATCTCAAACAATAGGTGGCGCTGACGGCGATTGAAGGCCAGGTGATCAGTGCTGAGTGAAGCGTCGACCTGCCCTTCAATCGCCGTCAGCGCCACCTATTGTTTGAGATGCGAACTAAAATAAAAAATTACGGTAAAAAAACTCCTGACATTATACATAACCCACCTGCAAATTTTTTTTAAATAGCTGTCACCGTTTGCAAGTTATTGAATTTTAAAATCCATCAGTCATTTTTGGGACACCCGGTAAGTATAAAAAAATCATAGGAAGCTTAATAAAGTAGACGGATTAAATTGATCATGTTGTTATGCAACGATATTCTAAAATTCTGATAAATTTCATATTATGATACTTTTTAGATTAAAAAAAATACATTTCTTCAGGGTGGCTCTGCCCCACTTAATTCCCTCAGGATATCATTAAATTTGCATCCGTAATTTTTATTGATTGTGCGAATAGTTAGAAATCATTTAAGATTTCATTTTACACTTAAGATTTTTAAAGGTAAACAACAGTTTATAAAAGCCTTTTATATTATTCTAATTAGCAGATATTTTTTTACCTACTGTCCACAAACTTGTATTTGATATATTAGTAACTTATCGAAATGCAAAGGAGTTGTCTAATTTAAAATTTTATGTTTTTTGCAATTTCTATTTACCAGAAATATCTATATTTACCGCTCTATAATACTTCAAAGGTCATATCTAAATACCAATTCTAGTTTATTTGATAACATTACCTTGGTAAAATCACCAAGAAATAACCATGTTTAAAGAGATAAACCTAATCGGTAATCATTTATCCTCGTGTTCAATGCTATTTGAATAAACAGCAAACGTGATTTTTGAGCGTGATTTTTGAAACGTGATTATTCAGGAAATCTTTTTATTTTTTTATTTTTTAAGAATGAGAATTATTATTTCCCGCTTATCATGACATCATTTTTCAAAAATTTTTCACGTAATTTTTCATATCTATGCGGCGCATATTACTGACATTTTCAAAAATTTTGCTTTATACCATTTTTAAAATTATGATTTTAAATAGAAACTAGTTGGATGTGCCAATTCCAAAACTTTCTTCTATCTCATACGTGCATTTTAATTTTTTAAAAAAATAGTTAGTCATATTAATACGTTAATAAATTTAATTATATACTATATCAACTTTGATTTTCATCTTAAATTTCTGCTTCAATCATTGAATCGCAATAAAAACGAGTTTCCGTCTCTGCACGAGCCGATGGACAATAGAATGATAGGCAGATTTTTTTCAAATTCAGGGAGGACCTACTTGTCATACCCAAAAATAATAATGCACAAAAATTTTAGTTCAGATCTATACACAACTATCTATTCAGATCTATACACTTTTTAATGGTAAAATAATGAAAATGACACAGACATCGTGATTATAGCGCTTCCTTTCGGCGGATTTTTTTTTCAAATTCAGGGAGGGTCTGCTGACCATAGCCAAACATTTATACAAAAAATTTCATTCAATTCGATGCATAACTTCATGCACTTTTCGGTGGTACAATATTAAAAATGGCACAAAAATCGCTATTGCACCGCTCCCTTCCGAAAGGATTGTTTTCAAATTCAGGGAGGACCAACTAGGCATAGCCAAACACTAACAAAAATTATTTCGTTCAGTTCGATGCATAACTTCATACATTTTTAGGTGGTACAATATTAAAAATGGCACAGAGATCGCTATTGCAGCGCCCCTATTCGAAGGATTTTTTTCAAATTCAGGGAGGACAACTAGCCATAGCCATACACGTACACAAAAAATTTCGTTCACTTCGATCCAAAATTTCATACTTTTCTAGTCAGTACAATATTGAAAATGGCAATAAATTGTTATTACAGCGTCCCCTTCCAGCGGAATATTTCAAAATTGAAGGAGAACCTGCTTGTCGCAGCCAAAAACATTCACAAGAAATTTAGTTCAATTCTATGCATATCTTCATGCACTTTTTGATGGTAGAATGGTGACATACACACACAGGCACACATACACGCAGACACAGACACGCGGATAGACAGACATTTTGTAAAAACATGTTTTATGGAATATTTGACCCTTAAAATGTGTAAATACGTCTAAAACCGAAAGTAAAAAAAATCTCGATTACAATATTTTCTTCTACTAAAGATAGAATAAATTAAATATATATATATATATGTTAAGTATGCACAGATGATAAATTCTAAATTATTCATAACAATTTTCTTTAAATAAATAAGAATTAATACCATAACCCCAAGTTCATTTTATTTCAATATAAAACCGTATAAAATTTATTTTCGATATATGACGTCATATTTGTTTGTATCTTTGTACAATTAATTTATCCGTTTTTCCGTTTTTTAGTTAAATATTATACTCATAAATCATGCATGATTATAATATTATTAGGATCAATTGTTGCTAGGCAACAAAAATACGAAAAAGAAATAATGAAATATGTGCATTTAAACAAAAAAATTTAAAACAAAATGTTTTATATTATTCGATCACATGTAAAAAAAATCACCAAAATTTACAGAAATAATTAAAAAAATCGGTTAATGCATTGACAAAATTTGAAACAATAGAAATAATTTAAGAACTATATTGGGAAATTTTAGTATCCAAAATTTATCATTTAAGTCCCTTAATCAAAAGAGGCATTTTCTTTCAACAAATGAGAAATTGAAAATTATCAGAATTGCCGTAGTAATGCATTATGGTGCAAAATAAAATATTCTGTATTTTCTGAATACAGAATTCATTACGAATGAACCAAACATAACAAAAGACTATACAGCTAAATTCGGGTACCTCATGAACGCACTTTTTTAATTTCAAGGAAATCGGATGCTTTTTACGGCAGTTATTGCGGAACAGGCAGACAGACGGAAGCCAAAAATTTGCTTTCTACAAAATAAGTCTTCACTGATGTTTCGGCAAATATACAGGGTGTCCGAAAAGTCTGGAAACGGTCGAATAACTCGAGAAATACATATGAGATTGAAAAACGTAAATATACATGTTTAATATTTTTAAATAAGCTACTCAGTGATACCAAATTTGACCTTCGTAACCAACCCCCTGGGGGTCAGAGGGGGTCCAACTTTGAAATCTTAAATTATAACCCCCATTTTTTATTGCAGATTCGGATTCTACGGACAAAAATACGTAGCTTTTGTATTTGATGTTTATTTCGAATCCTCGTTTATCACGGTATAATTGAGCATATTAAATCGATACATATTTCGGCTTTTCCAACGGGATTTTCCCTAATCGAAACTAATTGGGGAGAATTTATGACATCAAATTCCTCGTCTTTTGCAATAATAGCGTTTCTGAAAATCACCCGTGCCGATTATTTCGGTAGTCTACACAGTTAAAAATTTGATCCATTTGCTGTAGCGTCAATCTACAGCTTTTATAGAATATCTCTTTCATGACCAATGAGAATGTTCCATAACACAGTAAAGTACACTGTAAAAAAATTGACCCTTTTGCCGCATCGTCACTCCACCGCTTTTATAGAAAACGATTACTTTACTGTGTTATGGAGCATTCTCATTGGTCACAAAAGAGATATTCTATAATAGCTGTGGAGTGACGCTGCAGCAAATGGGTCAAATTTTTAACAGTGTAGCACTACACTGTTAAAAATCTGCTGCATTTTGCTGCAACGCACTCCACCGCTTGTATATAATATCTCTATTCCAACTTATGAGAAAGCTCCATTTCACGGCCAAGTAACCGTTTTCTATACAAGCAAGGGAGTGTGTTGCAACAAAATGCAGCAGATTTTTAACAGTGTATTGAAATAATCGCCACGGGTGATTTTCAGGAAACGCTATTCCTACAAAAGATGAGGAATTTGACGTCAAAAATTCTGCCCAATCAGTTTTGATTAGGGAAAATCCCGTTGGAAAAGCGGGAATATGTATCGATTTAATATGCTCGATTATACCGTGATAAACGAAGATTTGAAATAAACATCAAATACAAAAGTTACGTATTTTTGTCCGTAGAATCCGAATCTGCAATAAAAAATGGGGGTTATAATTTAAGATTTCAAAGGTGGACCCCATCTGATTCCCCAGTGATCCCCAATTTCGAAGGTCAAATTTGGTATCACAGAGTAGCTTATTTAAAAATATTTAACACGTATATTTACGTTTTTCAATCTCATATGTATTTCTCGAGTTATTCGGCCGTTTCCAGACTTTTGGGACACCCTGTATAATAATGCTTTGCAATTAAAATGAATTCTCTATACGAAAAAAAATTGCATCATTTTTACTAAAAACGCCTTTTTTCGTTTTAACTGCTTTCGTTTAAAAATAATTAATTAAAATAGTATACAGTTTTAAAAAATTAGTAAAGGGCAATAACTATCCACTTAAATGTAATGAAGTTAAATTTAAATTCCTGGTTGTAAATTTCAATATGTTAATAGACGATTTAAGCTTCTTTGGAAGAAGTTCATTAATGCAGCTTCAACGTGTGAAAATGTGTTCTAGTTTTAGAAAATCTACTTTAATTTTTATACCAATTTTCCATACAAATTGAAATTAAATTATTTTTAACTTTAAAGAAAAAAATAGCGTAAAAAGTATTTTAATCAGTTTTATTTTCCCCTTTTTTCCACAAAAACTTCTTCCGCTTGTAATAATGAGTTTTGAATAAAATTTTTGATGTATATAACTTATAACTTTGTATTAGTAAAAAATATTTCTCATTCATTTTAATTATGACGTCATTATTTATCTAGCTCCATTAGTTACTGATATCCATGTTCCTTGAATTTTTAACGGCTACTATAAAATACCTGATTTATTTCAATTATGACGTCATATTTTACCAAGTGAAATATTTTATTAAAAATATAATTATTTTTTATTCCTTTTATTTCTAATTATGTCGCCATTTTTGACGGAAAAATCTTATTAGCGAAACAAATATCCATGTTTAATATTTAATAAAAAAATATTATCTTTATTTTTATTTCAAATAAGACGTCATATTTATTTTCTTTTAAATTTTTCTTATTTTAATTTTTTGCAGGGGAACTGCTCAATTAAAAATTTATTGTCACTGAAAAATTATTATTCCAGTTTTTGATTTTCTTAAAAATGGCAAAGGAAATTGGTTAAGTTTTATCTAAAATATGCCTATTGATTCTGCGTGAAAAAGAATGAAATTTTGAATTATTAAGGGAAATATTTGAATAAAATAAATAAAATATACCTTATGTTTTTTTCTGGGCTATAATCTATCTATTTGCAAGGATAGAAACACATTAATTCTTCAGTTTTGAAGATGACTTAATTCAAACTTTTGAATACACTTTAAAATTTATAATGTTATAAGGATTAGTATGAGTTGCTGGATGAGTATAAAAAGAAAACGTAGAAAAAGAAATAAATGCATGAGTAATCTTTAAAACAAATTGTTTTATATTATTGGAATACATTTATAAAATCGTCAAAATTTACAGTAATAATTTAAAAAAATCTAACAGATGCATAGACAAAATTTCAAAGTAATATGAATAATTTAAGTCTCGTATTCCTAAATGTCAGTATCCATTTATCATTTAAATCCATTATTCAAATAATAGTGAAAATGGTTTTATTTTATTTTATTTTATTTTATTTTATTTTATTTTATTTTATTTATTATTCAAATAAGTCATTTTCATAGAAAAAATAAAAATTTGAAAGTCGTTTTATTTGCCGTAGAAAAGCATTTCTGCGCAAAATAAAATATCCTATATTTTCCGAATGAATAAATAAAATATAATAAAAGACTGTACAGCTAAATCCGAGTACCACACCAACTTACACACTTAATTTCAAATCAATCGGATGCTTTTTGCGGCAGTTATCACGGAACAGACAGACAGACGGAATCAAAAAATTGCTCGTGTCCACAATAACCCTTCACTGACATTTCGGCAATAAAACTTTAATTGCCTTTACTATTTCGAGACTATTTATTATTATATTTAATAAAATATATCCGATAAAAAAACTCGGTTTTCTGTAGTTGCACTAACCTCAAAATTTCCTTAAAAGTTTAATTGCCAAAACGTCAGAGAAGGCTTACTTTGGAGACACGAAATTTTTTGGTTTCTGTCGGTCTGTCCATCAGTCTGTCTGTCCCTTGGTTTGTCTGTCTGTATGTTCCGTGATAACTGCCGTAAAAGAATCCAATTTCCTTGAAATTAAGTAATCAAGTTCATAAGGTATCCCGGATTTAGCTGTATAGTTTTTGTTATGTGATTCATTCGTTCGGAAAGTACAGAACATTTTATTTTGCAGCATAATGCTTTTAAATGGCAATTCAGACTATTTTCCATTTTCCATTTGTCGAAAGGAATTGGCGCGTTTGATTAGCGTAATTTAAATGGTAAATTATGAATGTTAAAAGTTCCAAATAAGGTTTAAACTAGTAAATCTGCAGATCAGGAACGTCAACTCTTAAAATAACCGCTTTTTAAAACACTTTGCGTAATATTTAACTTTATACAAAGAGCAAATAAAAGTTTTCAAATGACACAAATATACAAGAATAAACAAGTCGGAAATGGCATCTCAAAACTATCAAATGATGTGCGTCCTAACTATAACGAAGTTTTAAAAATATTCAGATCTTGGTGTAAGAGCTGCTGCACTCTTATGTAAAAATGTATGAATGGAAAATTTATAACGATTTTATATTTTAAACTCAGTAATACAAAAAAAAACATTACTACCTCTTAAATGGGCATAATCATTATGTCAACCTAAAATCATTACCTATCATGGGATATATCTGAACTATTTACGAATGATGGATGTTGAAAGATTGGAGAAAACTTTTAGTAAGTAATGACTGGATTTTCATAAAATTTTAAATGATTTGCAACGATTTTTTAAATTTAATTTCATATCATACAGTTTGGTAGTTTTTAAATGTAATAGAATTCTTTTGAGTGTCTCCGTAAATAAACAATGAGCTTCAAGCACGTTATTTTCAATACCGATCATGGCATAGTAAATCTCAATAACACGTAACAATTCCAGATCAATCCAACTATGTTAATTGAAATTTGAGTCCTGAAAGACAAGCAGATGATCAAACGGACAGTCAAACATAATTCACAACACACTTTTTAACTATCTTGGAATGTTTCAAAAACGCATGATAGATTGAAATTTCACTTTCAACAAATTACACCAACAAATGGAATTATACTTGAATATTCTTATACAACCCAAGAAAGGAGAAAGGACACGGGAAATGCGTAAAAGGAATAAGTGGTCACAAGGCCTTCCAACAATATATCACATGAGGGGTGTCGGCTAAACTTAGAAAAGTGACCACTGCGGGGGCAAAAAAGGGTGGGGGAGAGACGCTGGAGGTATATAAATTGAAATAACGGTCAGAAAACTTTCCAATGATATATCACATGAGGCGTGTAGATCAAATTTAGAACCCCTTTCCCCCAGAGTTCTACTTATCACACCTCCATGGTATAAAACCCTCACCTCTCTTTGGCATTTTCATATATTATAAATAATATTTATCAAAGGGTTCCGTAAAAAACTCTGATCCGTAATGATAAAATGCTACATTTTCAAAAAAAATGCGAAAAATGCCCCCTAGGGTGAGGCAAGTTAGTGTACGTGAAGAAAAAATCATAATATGAAAGAGCTGTCCGAGGGCATTCCGATGATATGTCACATGAAGGGTCCATAAAAGTTTGGATATTTTCGACACCAACTATAATTCTCTCGGGGTTAACATTTTAAACTCGCTGAGACATGTCTTGATTATTTTTTAATGGATTTATTTTCTACCGTTTCACGCTTCTATTTAAAATAATCGCTGAGGTGAGCCAAATGTTCTAAATTGTTCGACCCCTTTTTAAACCCCTCTGGGGGGCTATTTCTAGAATCGCTGAAATACAGGTTTAATTATTTTTAGTAGCATTATTTTCTGGATTTTCACGCTGCTACTTTAAACAGCTGTTGAGATATAAGAAAATGCTCCAGAATTTTCGACCCCAGTTTGTCCCCCTTATTGGGAATTTTCAAAAATCAGATCTTAGTGCACGCTTACATAAATTATTTTCCATAATTTTCAAGTTTCTACAGTCGCTAGTTAGGCCGTGCGTTGATTATCAGTCAGTTAGGGCAAAGTATTATATATGTATAGATTTTATTTTATAGCATGAAAAAAAAAATTCTTAACAATATTCTGATAATATTGAAAATGTTTCATAATCTACTATTGATATATGATTTTTCGTTCTTGCTTATTTTAAATATATTAGAAAATACAAAATAATTTGCCTCTAATTGAAAAATATATGAAAAACATTGTATTGAGATTTAAAACATTTCATGTTATTCAATTCTACGAAAATATTATTTACTTAAGAACTTAGAATTTATTTAGACAGTACTAAGTTGTAAAGACAACAAAACTTCTTAAAAACTTTTCTATTTAAGAGAACTCCTGAAGCGGCAAAAAGATCAAAGAGAAGGATGTGTTTTGTTCTAAAAATATCTTAGAGCTAAAAATGCAAAAGTTGATTTTCGATGAATTTATTTTTATTCGTTTGAGTGAAATAGCAAGTTTGGGGAAGTATTTAAATCACTTAAACTTATTATATTATTTTATTTTCAAAACGGCACAATTGGATACATTATGAAGTTGTGTGTTTGAAAAGAAAAACTTTGAAAGTCTTAGTAGTGAATAAAGTGTGTAATCGTTTTAAGAGAAAGTATGAACTTCTGAAATAATTTTTTATAAGACAAATGAATTTACTGAGACTATTTTTAACATAATAAAAGTTTCAACTAGCAAAATATGAAATTAAACAATTTTATTCTGATTATTACAACAAAGTTATATGTGACATTTCGCATGATTTTTTTTAAAAATCGTAACCTGTTTTTTTTTTGGCGGAAAACTGATAAATTTCGTGAGTTGAAATTTAATGTTTTAAATGAAGAAAGGAAGCGGGATTGTAGGCATTTGAAGATTAAATTATGTATATTTTGTATACGTGTTTTAAAATGGTGAGAACACATGAGGTTGGCAAACTTGTATGCTGTAGCAAAATTTAACAAGGACTTCCCTCAGAGGGATTAGTCTGAGCGATATTGCTGAGAATATAGATTTAATAACTTGCGATAAGTAATGAAAATGAGATCCTACCATTAATTGACCATATACTGCAATGAAAATAGGCAAATTGAATCACAATGTTACAAAATCGTACAGATAAAATCGTACACACTATTTAAAATAAAGGCAAAGCAAACCATGCATGGATATAAAATCGGAAGTACGCAATACGTTAAAAGTAATACATAAAATAAAACATTAAATTATTTTATATTGAAATTTTAACTCTTTGAAAGGATGTCATAAACAGACGCTCCGCTACCATTTGAGTAATTCTAAATAAAAAATGTATTATTTACTAAGAGAATAGACTTTTTTTATGCGGTGTGAGATTCTCCCTTTACATTTTTGCATATCTGTTTACCACGGAAGTATTGAGGTTGTCGATAAGAATTAAGCATTTTTTAAAGCATTTATTCTAAAAGAGCACTTACAATTTATAAGTTACTGTGATGTGAAATTTATAGCGTCTAATCCCAATAGTATCCCAGAAATTCCAAATAAATCGTGATGTAAAATCTTTCTAGAAATTTTTATGTTTATTTGTCAAATTGAGTATTCAAACGTTTTAAAAATTGTTCATATCGAATAGATTACATTTTTAAAGTAACTACCACAACAAATTTCTTGTTTCTAGTCCCGTTAATGTTAGAGAAATCGCAATTTTAGAACTTTTTTGCCCCTGCATTAATGAAGGTAAATGTGTGTAATTGTACCGACATAAAATATAATCTGTTTTGGAGAAAGATGGTTACCAACATTTTTACCCCCATTATTTCCTAAATTAGCTAGGTAATTTCAAAGATAACGCCTCAAAAACACACAAATGTTACTGCTTTATTAGAGTGGCATGAAAATGCAGAATAAGAAACAATTTATATCTTATTATATGTACATAATTTATCTAATTAGTCTTAGCAAATTCACTTTTAAATATACATAGACCAGTATAATACTTTAAGATAGCAAATAAAGCCTTTGTGCAAAAATGTTTAAAGATAGAAAACCAACGATTATAAATGCACAAATAAAGTAAGAAAAGGTAGCAAACAGCCGTTTCGAATCTACTATGGAGATTCTTCATCAGTGCAAAACTCAGCGAGCTAGAAAAAGCAAAACTGAGCAAAGAGACAGAGAGACACAGGCTTATATACCCGCTACGGAAACGATCCCGCCTAAAGAAAAGCAACCAATGAGAAGAAAGCAGCCTAATAACTGGGTGGACAAGTAGCGACAACTACCGGAGAATGCACAAAACAAAAACTAAAAAGCGAGAAAAAAGTTTTAAATTAAATTAAAGATTTCCATATGCTAGGAAAATAAGGCGTACTTGATAAGTCATTGAAGGAGTGAGAATTTTTAATGATGTGGTAAGCTTCCCAAAAATTAAGATCAAGAATGGAAGGACACTTTTGGATGATGGTAGCTGAAGAAAAGAATTACCGCTTGAAAGAGGAGAAAATATGGAAACAAGATATTTTGAAAGTTTATAAGAGGCCGTACAGATATTGGAGACAATGGGTCTAAAAGGAATGTCAGGATTATGAACCTTAGGTAAAGCATAAAACCTGGCACTATGAGCAACTGAAGGAATAAGAGACCTCTTTAATTTAGCAGGAATACTATGCGAAGACTTAATGGCAGATTTGATAGTATCAGTTTCACTAGAAGAAGAGTCTTTGTGGATATCCACATAGGGACCATCATTAATTAATTTCTGGGATTTCTCCATACATATAGACTTGTCAAGAACAACAATCTGACCACCTTTGTCAGCCTTAGTTATGATCAAATTCGGATCAGAACATAAACTTTTAAGACTATGTTTAACTGAACTATTAAGATTTGGCTTATAAACATTAGAATTAAAATGCTGTTTGCTACCTTTTCTTACTTTATTTGTGCATTTATAATCGTTGGTTTTCTATCTTTAAACAGTATAATACTTGTTCATTTTTCTTTATCATAATCTTTTATATCATTCGCAAAAAATTAATTTTCTTAAAATCGAATTGCGTCAAACTTTTTATAAAAGCCCCAAAATCCATGTAACAGTGAACTTCTATAAATAGTATTAAATGCATGGCAATAAGGCACTTAGCTGAGTGCTGGTGATAAACCACCAAATATTACTCTTTTCTACCTCTCTAGAAATGTAATATTTCCACTTAAAATACACAAACTAAAAATACATATTAAATACATTTCAAAAACACGATTTTGACTCAATGATCAGTACCAATAAATAAACAAATAAAATGAGATACTTTATACAGATCTAGGGATAGAAGGGTAAATTGACTTGACAATTGAAAACACAAATCCCAAATCTTTCGGAATGTACATTTCATTGCTCGGGGGGGGGGGCATCTCCCACCTGAATTTAACACTGCTTTCCTTTAAACATTCCATAGTTAAGTACTGGCTGATGTAGCAGCATTCAAAATTTTTTCTTTCATTTTCTTGTAATGGTAAATTAATGCTAAAAGTACTCGTTCCTTTGAAGGAAGCCGAGATCCAAAAGACTCACCACTAGCACTCTTATAATCTAGCAACAAAATTCTTCTTTTCGTTCCCATTTTAAATTTCATTTATGTCAAAAGATGGAAGCAATACGTGAGAAGCCCGTTAGTACAAAACACTCCAATATTAGAAATTTCACTATTTTGAGATAAAAGTTAGCACAGTGTGCAACTCCTAAATATCACCGAATCTTTTTGAAATTTAACATACATGTTTTACAAATACAGTGTGTGTCTCTTACACTCGTTCAAATATATAAATATATATACATATATATATTTGTATTGGATTGCTAAGTCCATCTCTACATCACTCTTTTTTTTACTTTTTTGTGTATGGTTACAGACATTTTTAGAACGACATATTTTAAATTTTCAGAATTAGCTTAAAAGTAAAAGCAACTTTATAAAAACTATTTTAAAAAATCTAAAAAGTAAAAACAGAGCGATATAGAGATAGACTTCAGCTATCCAATGAAAAAAATATATTTAAAAATGTCTAAATTAAAACGAGATATTGGAAAATAACCTTTACAGAGGTTTAGTATTGCCTTCTGAGTGTCTTTGCCAGCAGGGATAGGAGCGTTAAGGGCCTTTATAGGCCGCTTATTTCGGGACTTGTTTTTCAAATACAGAAAAGTTGTAAAATCACATTCACACAAGTCTCTTGTGGTGAACAACATGAAGGATCTCAAAGTTCTTTTTCATTTTTCTGGTTATTGTTCGCGTATATTCATCCCGAAGCTAATTAAGAAATTTTTCATGAAAACTGTTTTCAAAGAGCAATCACAACGTAACTCAATTAAAGAGCTTTCTGCAAACTTTGAGAATTTGGACCTTTTTCAAACGTTTTTATTTAAAAGGATTTCTAGTTCATAGGCTTGAGAGCAGGAGTCCAGGTATTACTGCACGACAATGCACATTTAAAAACGAGGTCATAACATAATACCGGTTAATTGTCTAAAAAAGAAACTGATTTTTCAGGAAGTTTTAATTTAAGCTATTAACTTTTATGATTATGACAGTGAATTTGTTAATTTTTTAAACATCTGAAATAAAAGATATATTTTTGTGGCAAGCCCTATTATGCAACTCACATAAACAACCTCTGCGGACCCCCAGTGTGTCGCGACCCATAAGTTGGAAACCGCTGGGCTATAGTTTTAAAAACTGAGTGAGTCAAAGATAGCTGAAAATAAAGATTTTTTTCTCTCTAAATGGGATTTTTACAAAACTTTGAAAGAGCTATGTGCTGAAATTTATTTTTTTTAATATTATTTTCTCATTTTGACATGAAATGTGTATTTGAATAAAACCTTTAATATATTTATTTCCTTTGACACATTTTTTACATTAAACTTATCAAGTGAAAGTTTTCTTTTTATATATTTAAAAAATTGTTTTCTTTGTGATAATACTTACTACTTGAACGTAGTGAAAAAAATAGTTTATGTTTATTCAACTAAAAGTAATCATCTTTATTTTACATTATATATATATATGTATGCGGAACTAAAAACGATGTTTTCAATAAATATGTACGCGTTGTTAAATTCTTAATTTCATTTGCAACATTTTTTAAATTAAACTTATCACGGGGAAAGTCACCTTTCCTTTTTGGATATTTAACAATTTGTCTAATCTTGATGAAATCTCGGATATATTGAATATACCACAATGCTTTTCATTTAGCCTTGAAACTTTAACATATTTTGCAGATTGAAATTAATGACACTTTTAATTAATATATTAAATTATTTCTTCAAATGAAGATTTTTCTATACTAAGTTTAGAGCATGGTGACATTGGACTATTTCCAAGTCCATTCTTTACAAACTTTGAAACATCTGAATATAAAAGCGTCACAAAAGTGATTTAACATAATTTGAAGAAGAGAAAAATGTATAGAGAATAAAAGCTAAAGGACAAATTAACTTTAAGTTAGAAATTTCATGCTGGGACTATACTTGAATGGAACTTTTCAGAAAAGTAAATGCCTCTGCTGAATAACAATATGAACAGAACGATTTTTGCGAGATTCAGAAAGCAGAAGGAGGAATGTTTTGTGATGTTTTAATTGGAGATTACTCATACAAGCAAAGTTTTAGCTAGATTTATCAGAAGTATTTTTTTTGTTTATTAATACTAAAAATATATGTTTGTTCTTTTAAATACCATTACACACACACACACATATATATATATATATTCTTGTTTTGGCGTGAAATTGTAATCTTACAACAAATCTCGGCTTGCAGATCTTTACCCAAATGATTTATCCACTTTTATTTTCGTGTTTATTTAATCCATCTACGATAATAATTGTTTTATAGCAGGGTTTATGTTGTATTAATATGCTGATTCTTTTTATGTGATAATAATTGTACTACTTTAATTATTTACCCATTTGTTAAATTTATTTTTTGAATGTTTTATAATATGCATTGAATACAAAACTATGTTTATTTTTTGGAGTAGTTATTCCATAGTTTTCGATTTTTTAAAAAACATTTAAGGAAATAAAACATACGTTAGAATCCATTTTATCACATTTTCTAATTTTCTTTATGATACTTTCGTTCTTTATTTTATGATATCAAGTAGTAGATGTTAGATTTACAGAATTTTCGTAGCGCTTATTTTATATTGATATAAAATGCAATACTCTGTCTCTATTCACTTCTATTACAATTTTATTTGAAAAAAAGTTCTTTTAATCTTCAAAAGCTTTATCTGTGCAATGGTTATAATCCATTGCTTTAATTAGCTCAACGCAACAAAGCAAGCGGAAAAGGATATGAAATTATTTAAAGTTAAGATAAAGATTTCTGAAGCGAATGCATTACTGAATTAAATTTAGATTCTTTTATGGATGATTCATTGGAACCCTTTAAACTTTTGACAAAGAGTTTATCCCGAATGTTCTTTTCAGTTTTTCAATCTGAAATGGCTCTTTTAGATGAAATTCGTCTTCTCTTTCATATATTTTTCTTTAATAATGAGTATTCAATTCTTTATTTAAGAAAAAGTCTTTTAATTGCCACACAAATTAATTATTATTTCGTATTAAATTTTTTGTCCACAGTCTCTAAGATATTTTGTATTTTGCAATTATTCTTCCGTAATGGCTAACTGCCAGTTCTGGATTTAGACAAGAGTTACATCGTTCGAAAGCTTTCGTCACAGGGATCAAAACATGTTTAGGAGCTATACACCTGAATTTAATAATTCACGAGACATGGAGTCTTTTCTGTTTCGAAAGAAAATGAATAAGGAATAGGCAAATAGAATAGCATTCCTTCAAAAGTTATCAAAGGGAGGAAATTTGTCTTTGAATTATTTATGATGGCGTTTTCATATGTAATAGAATTCAAAACACAAGTCTTTCGACGACTACGCTAGAAAAATGAAATGGTTTATTGGGATATGTATTTTTGCAAAAGATTACAGCTATTTCGTCAAGATCTGGATATTTATAAAATTAGCTATAATACGAACACACCTCATTTGCCATATTTGACGTGTAATTATTCGTGTTTCTGCAACTTGCAAAGAGGTAGATAGGATGTTCATAGTTAACAAAAACCACGTTTTTATCATAATAGTTTTTTAACTGCTTCAAGGGAAATAAGGAGAGAAGAGCTGAAAGGTAGTCGATCGCCTACGATGTTATTGCACTTAAGGTTATTAACTATTAGAATATTTGATAATCAGAATCAACACAGTAAACATAGGACTGTTTTAAAACTTTTTTTCAATCATTTGAAAATTGGTTGTTGTTTTCGGTCGATAACAAATTTTGTAGTATCCGCTTTTGATCTTTTTTTAACTTGCGTGCTCATTTAGCTTTACTTCTCTTATTGTGACTCTCTAGCAGAAGACACGATCAAAGATTGCGAATAGCCAATTAAATTAGCGAAATTCAAACTAAAGGCAAAAAAAGCTTAAAGTGGACAAATTTGATTGGAAAATTAATTAAATTAAAGACATCGAAAAAGCGAAAAGTTTAGGTGAGCTACAAAACCATCAGCTGGCCATCTGCACTGGACAAACTCGAATCTGAATCGGACAACCTTAAATCAGGTAAACTTTCGTCATCTGAATCTGAACCAATCATGTCAAATTGATTAGAATTTCATTTACCGAATGGTTGTTACAATTTGTTAAATTACAATTTTTTTTAAATGGATGTAACACAAAAAGATCCAAGTAACTTAATTTCACGGTCATTGTTTTTTTAAGAGTAGCCTTTTATAAATATTTAAGATGACATTAATTCAGTTCTTTTCTGTGAACTGAATTTTACTATAGTTTATTTAAATTTCGTTTCAGATATTTTCTATGCTGTTTACAGCTCGAGAGTCAATTGCACAGATTATTACATCAACGAGTTGGAGGGTGAAATTTCTTGATTAGACAGAATCTCGATTATCATATTAAAATGCAACTGTCTGCCAAATTATGTCATTTGAAACAACTTGCAGACACGATTTTAGTGGTTGATCGACAGGTTTATAATTATGTTTTCTTGCATCTAAGAAAATAAGAACACGGAAAACTGTGAAAAAGACAACATAATGGTAAATCTACTAATCAACAATTAAGATTGGACTTGCAGATATTTTTCTTTAAGATACGACTGAGTAGACAATCATATTTTTACGAATCAAATTTTAACAATCTTGGAATTTCAGGCGTTAACTTGATAACGTGAAATTTTGGTGCAGTTCTGTTCTCTTATAAGTTAAATGTAGTACTAATACATTCGGAAAACTATTTTTCTTTTCGATTAAAAAAAAAAAAAAAAAAAAAAAAAAAAAAAAAAAAAAAAAACTGATCAGTGAAGATTTACATAATTGAATTATGATTTTCTCTAATGAATCTTCTAATTATTTTTTTTTTAAGTTATGAGAGAATTTTTTTTAATGCTTCCATTTTATTAGTATAATAGCAATGTTAAAGAACCTAAATTCGTGCTAAAATGTAAAGAATTTGTTCATGGTAAGTAATACAATTAATCTAAATTAAAATATTATAAAAATCATTAATTTTGTTTCATTATTATATTACTGTTATGAATTTCCTTTTGAAATTTTACATTACGTACAATTATCAGAACATCAAAAATCAATACTAAAACGGTATTGGGAAATTTCGTGGTAACTTACGTCCTGACTGCCGCGACCGGATTTTTTTCGCACACTAAGCTGCAGGTTTCACTGCAACATAAGCAATATTTAAGTTAATATAATTCTACAAATAAAACCCAGTTTTAAAAAATTAAATTAGGATTAATACTTTCAAACATTATACACTTATCCGTAATAACATATTTTGTATCAGGTTGGAAAAAACATCTTTTTTTAATATTTTTAATAAATTACAGAGAAATTTTTAATAAATTACAGAGAAATTTTTAATAAATTACAGAGAAATTCATTACATTTTTTACCCTTTTGCTAGGCAGTCAGGGGGTTAAGAACTATTTTCAGTAATTTTAGTAATATAGCACACACACAATTTTTTTTCAAAATTTAAATTTGACTTGTTTCGCTAATTAAACTTATTCAAATTCCAATTTATCAATGAAAATTATCTCATTTTAGTGTTATATCTTAAAATTTGGGAGTTATATTCAGTATAGTAACTGACATTACTGAAAAAGGAATGTAAGCTATCATATAAAGTGTAATTTTCATTATCATTTTTTAGGCCTTTATTTTATCCAAATTGACCCTTTGACAGGTGTCATTGAGAAATCATGTTAATTTTACATTTGAATAGTTTTTAATTTGTATTACTAAAATTTACTTGCAGTAAATGTTCTTAAACATAACGTAAGTTACCATGGAATGACCCTATTCCAGTTTTTATGAAAAGATAACTTGTTTAGTTATTTTTCTCAAATTTATGTCTCACTAGTTCTATGTAAAATAATAAACAGATATTATAGTAAAATTGATTGAATTACTCCTAAAATTATTGGGAAAAGTCAAATCAACACTATGTGTTCCACATAGTAAAATGTATGGATTTTGAAGGTTAATGTTTTTCGATGTTTGTGTGGCATATGGAGGAATTAAGCTACTTGCATTGTTTGAAAAATTATATAGAAAGTAAACCTCATCGAAGATGAATTTTGTAGTTATAATAGAATTTTAATATTAATTTGAATGCTTAAATTTCATTTTAAAGTACCTCATATTTATCTCTTATAAGAAGTTTAGTAAGCCAGTCTTATTGTATTTGAATAGTACACACGCGTCGAATAAAATCAACACAAAATCTATTGTGAAGCTGCATGTATTGTTTATTTTATTACAAAAAATTTGGCATGGTATGATGAAAGTATCTTTCATCAATCCATACAAAACATCTTTTTTAAAATGTATTGTCCGAAAATTAAAAATCAAAAATATAAAAAACATGAGAATTGGAATGAAAATTTTTATAAATAGATTTGATTCTTTAATATGCAATTTTAATTTGAATAATTTAACTCAGCACAATAAAGATCGGAAATATCAAGTATTTAATTGAAAAAAAAAAACTAATTGTTTATAGCACAGATTTATTCTGTTTTTATTTTTTGAAAATTGACTTTTTATTTAAACTTTACATCAGCAATCCTCAACCATTCGATTCTAGTATGAATTCGAGATAGACAAGTAAATAGAAGAAAAATTTTGCATGCTGGAAAAAGTTCGTGATCATTTTGGAAATTTATGTAAGGCTATCCAAAAAGGTTGGACACTATTAAGGTAATTAAAACTTCGGAAATTATTGAGAAAACACTGTAGTATTTTCGAAGAATATTCAGCAGTTGAACAAAACTTATTAGGTGTAACTGTTTAGCAGATGTGATTTTTATGTGAAGCGCAGAAACGATACACTATGAAAGAAGTTGCTGTTCTTCGAAGATATTGAAATAGAAAGCGCTAAACTGTGCTACCTTTTAATTCGTGAAAGGATGCAGCGACATTTATAAGCTGGTGTCCGCACATAAGAAAATGGAAATAGAATATGTGCTATCCAATTAGTTTAACCACAGCGTCTCAAGCGGCTAAGTACGAAAACTTAGTGTTCCCATAACTAAATCTTGTGGAAATGTAGAAAAAAGGACAATTAGAGTATTTTTCGCCATCATCGATTAGTGGAAATTTATACTCCATCCTTAATAACTATATTGATATCTTTAGTATGCGAATAGAGTAACAAGAGATTAATATTGAACGACAAGTTTACTTTTCAGTCCAGATTGTCATTCATGTCTGAAAGTATCATGTACTCGTTCCTGTAGCAATTCTTACGTAACAAAAGCAAAAGCTAGTGCACAAAAGTTCTCAAATTTTTAATAAATTATTTTTAACAGTGAACTCCTATCTACAAATGACTGAATTATTCAAAGCATCACTGGAGCGGAATAATCATTTTACACGAGTTTTTATTCATGCAAGCGAATTTTACTCTTCTTTATATTCACAATCCCTCTCGTTTAATACGAATGGTTAGACACAAATGTAGTTTAATGTTTCTGAGGCTCACGACGTTGATGATTCTGATTTATCTTTTAAGAAAAGTAATCTGTAGAAAAATAAGAAATTCTCTAGAGAAATCACTTGATTTCATTTATTTCTTCTATGTTAAAATTTTTATGTAAAATCTAGAAATAAAAAGCAAATGTTGCATACAATAGGGTTTTTAAATTCAAGTTTTCTGTAGGGAATATTTATTTGATTAAAAGATAAGAGAATTAACTGTTTTAAATTTATTTAGGAATATTTAAATAAATCGAGAGATTACCTTTTTAAAAATAGTTTTAAATATTTAAATATTTTTGCTACACTAAGAGTATATTTATTTCATATTTTTGCATTGAATATATTTAGCATATACTGGACTATTCTACAAAGTAAAGGGAGATCTGCCTAATAGCTTTTTGCAGTACTTCATTTTACATTTCCTTTATTTTATTCATCTGTAAATATGTAACTGAATACGTTGTCAGAATTTTTTTATGCCAAATAAGATTTCAGCTGCCGTTGTGCTGATCATGTAAGATTTTCGTAAGTTACGAAATTCAGTCAATCTAATTAGTCAGTTACTAATCAAAATATTTACATATTGATAAAATAAAACAGCTATTAACACGTTGAGAGCCACATTGACTAACTTTAAACTATGTGTCAGTCAACGGCGACTGACAGTATAAAAATTAAAATAAAAAAATTAGATTATTTTAACCGTATAAACGCCACTGTTCCCAAATGGGAACATTACATTATTTACAATACAAAACATATATTTTCCAACGTAATAACGATGTCCTTATCTTTCCTATAAAATATAAAACTGATTTCAACTTTTGAAAAAAAATATTTATGTTTAAGCATATATCACAGGTATAAGGAAAATGTATTTGCATAATCATTAACTTGCATTAAAATATATTATTTGTTTTTATCGTTTTCTCTATATTACTTACGTTTTTCCGCTAGGAATCTAAATATTTTTGGAATTCGAGAAAATACTCAAGAATAATATATAATAGCATATAACGGAAAATAATTTGTTATATTTGCATAGGTTGTCATACAATAATCATATTCCAAGATAAGAGGATTAACTGTTTTAAATTTATTTAGGAATATTTAAATAAATCGAGAGATTACCTTTTTAAAAATAGTTTTAAATATTTAAATATTTTTTCTACACTAAGAGTATATTTATTTCATATTTTTGGCGAACACTGAAATGAAAACATTGAAAAAAAAAACTGCAGAAAGATTTTTTTTGTTATTTTTTAAATTTGTATGCATAAATTAAAACATTTGATGCTGTAATATAGAAAAAACAAAATTATAATTACAATGCGATATTAATTCGGCGTGTAAACGGTTAAGTATTTATTAAGAAAGTATAAAAATGTAATAAATAAAAGTTCGGTAAATTTTAAATAGAACTTCAGTAATTACCAAAAGCAATATAATTTGTTTAATTTTATATCATATTTTTGGCTGTCATTCACCGGTGTCTGACGTGAAACTCAGCGTGTTAAATAAAAACTATTTTTTTTTTTTTAAATCAAAACAAGTTTTAATTACTTTTCTTTCTAAATAAATGCATAATATCTGATAATGATTCAACATTTCTGTTTTTACTTAAAAAATTAGTATTATATCATTTTAATTGCATCTAGTGTTTTACATTATTTTATTATATATAACAAAATAGGCTTTCACGGAAAAAAAAGATCCTCATCCATTATAGAACAAACTATTCGGATCCGCAGTCGCCTTTATTGAAAGAAATAATTTATTATTAAACTAACACAAATATTTAATGATAATTCTGTTTTAATAAAAGAAAGTTTCGCTCGTACAGTTTCGGTGTGTGTCATCGATATCTAGGAAAATATAGCGAACCTAGAAATATCAATTTTCATTGAAGAAATTTTCATAGGAGGTTCAAATGTGATTCAGGATCAGATTTTGATTATTAAGCCGATCTATCTATTAAAATTTCCTTAAAAATTTATTATCTTTTTCTGAAATTACATAAGTTAATCTATCCATGCTCAATTCCAAGTTTACTGAAACCCACAATTACACGAAAAGAAAACAGTGAGATCGGTTTCTTTATTTGCGGGTTTTATAATTGTTCAACTGCCAAATTTTGCAAAAAAGGAAAAAATCATGACATACTCTTAAGTTTTGTTCGTGTATGTATTAAAAGCCACAATTTGCTCGAAAAATATTAACATTAAACATCCAGGGAATATTGTTGACGATTGGCCACAAATTAGATTATTTCCCCTTATCGTTTATTTACCGTTGCTTCTTGGCAACTTTATGCTTTACATTTTCACTTTGACCCTCGACTTGAGTTTAGTTCATAAAAAAATATCATAAATAGAACATTTATTTATTAGTTACGAACAAAAGTAACTTTTAAAGCCTTTCATTTTGTTAGCCATAGCGCATTTGCAACGCTGATAAAAAATACTTAAAATGCAAATGTTTACTTAATATTTATATAATAAATATAATACTTAAAATTTGATTTGCGGATTTTTTTAAAAAAGAATATACTTTTATAATATTCAGTAAGTGTTTTGCAAGAAGTATTGTATGTCTACGGATATACAAATATTGCTATTTGGCAACATCATGAATTGTGCTCCGCTTTTGTTTAGGGGAAACTGTCGTAAAATGATATTCCCTAAGGAAAAAATCCTTTCATTCATACAAAGGTTTTCTCATGAAACTTCATTTTTTAAATCTATTTCATATATACGTTTGTTTATGCGCGTATATTAGAATGCAGACTAATATTTAATTCCCTAGAACTCTATCTTAGTGAAAAACTGAAAAACAAATATAGATATTTTTAAAATGAAATTCATAGAATTATTGTATTTGCCACTTTTCTTTAATCATGAAAAATTTATTTAAAAAATAAAAGACTTGGAAATTACTTTTCATCAAAAAGTTTTTAATCTCGGTCCCAATCTGGATTACAGATTATTAATAAGTAAGAAAATAATTTGTCGTCTGTATTACATAAAACAAGTTGGAAATTGCACGTGAGCGTAGCAAATGAGGTGCGTTCGTACGATAAGGAATTTTAAAAATATTCAAATCTTGCTGATATAGTAGAGCGTACTTCGGATACAGTATAGTAGTCGAAATCTTTTTTGTGTTCCTGTAAATATACAGAAAGTAATTTGTATTACACCTCAGAAACGTATATCTTATTCATAAAATGTGAAATAGTTGAATATAATTAAAACACGTCCCAAATTATGTTTCCTCGTATAGCATTATGTAGTGGAATACTTTTGTGTGGCTCTGTAATTTAATAATAAAAATTCTTTGCATCACAGATTGTACAGAATGCATATTTTAGTATATACTTCATAGATTCATGCCAATTCTATTATGTTCGAATGAGTGTAACATCATAAAAATGCATTTGAAACTTTTTTCCCATTGATCGTAATGTAATGGAATACCTTTGATTGTCCCTGTAAATGATCTATGCATCCGACTTTCATAACATTTGAAATGACTCGATAAAATTACGTAATATTTATATGTTTTAAATTTCAAACGATTAAAATGCATTTGAAATTTTTTTTCCAATTGACCGTAATGTAACGGAATCCTTTTGATTGTCCCTGTAATTGATCTATGCATCCGATTTTCATAACATTTGAAATGACTCGACAAAATTACGCAATAATTATATGTTTTAAATTTCAAACGATTAAAATGTATTTGAAACTTTTTTCCCCATTGACCGCAATGTAACGGAATCCTTTTGATTGTCCCTGTAATTGATCTATCCATCCGATTTTCATAAAATTTGAAATGACTCGACAAAATTATGTAATAATTATGTATTTTTAATTTCAAACGATTCGGTTGTGTAATTTCTGCGTTGTTATATGCGGACGGACGGACTGACAGACGGACAGACAGACAGACAGACAGACGGACAGACGGACGGACTGAGCGACAACAACAGGTGCTACGTATTTACATAATTACGAACGCACCTAAAAAAGCAAAAATTATGCAATTTGCACGTAATTGTTCGATTTTTCAAAATTGATTTTTTGAAACGTACATTCTTAAAATTCTGGGCGACGCCGAGTATTTTAACTGGTAAGAAAATAAAACCAATGTCTGAATTTTTTTTTCGTTCAATATTGATTCTAGAGCTGTATAAGGTTATCATCACTGACCCAGCAACGCTTGGTGGGTCAGCAAGTTTTTCTTAAAACAAATTATTTATATAATTATTAAATTGATAAAAACATAAAAACTGAGTAAAAGTATAAAAATTAAATGTATGAATTGATAAAAATAGTTATTGTCCACTGTTGTTTGATTGATTAATTACATTTTGCATGCATTTTATCTTTGATGGATATCTTATTTTATTTAAAAAAATATTGAAAGCCCGATGTTATTAAGAAGATAATATAAGAAATGTTTTTCTACTAGAAGTATTTTGAACACTCTTTATCAAATGCAAAAGTGGTATTAAAATAAATCTACATAAATTTCTTTTTTTTTTTTTTTACGAAACATAGACCTTACATTTCTTTTATGAAGCGGGAATAGTACCAAAGCATAATTCAATACACACATACACTTTTTTCTTTGTAACCGCATGACTGCTATGGGTATTTCACGTTATTTGAAGTAATATTTAATGTGTAATAATATTATTTTTTTATGTATTTGATGTTTTCTAATAGAAAGGTTTTAGAACTGTAATAATGGAGTGGAAAATCAATATTGAAATAAATTCACTGATTGTTTGTATCTCATAATCAGTGATTTCACATTTCTTGAACAAGGAAGGAGTAGTACCAATGTATAATTCACATATTAATTACATTTTCTCCTTTTCTTACTTCCGAATGACTAAATTATTCAAATTCTCCTGAAGCGGATTAAGCATTATACAAAGTTCCATTGCTTTTGTTTATGCACGCATATTTCACCATGTTTTTATTTTTAGAATATTTCTTAAACAATGTGAATGATTAGACTCAACTGTTCTTTGATGTTTTTAAGGCTGCAGGCCTTGTTTTTGTTTAGCAAGAAAAGTAATCTATTTGAGGTTCAGAAATGTTCAAAAGAAAATACTTGATTTAATTTATTTCTTTTGTATTAGGGTTTAAAGGCTAAATCAGGAGTATAAAGGTAAATGTTTCAACAGATAGAGTTTTTCAAGCTCAAAATAAATTTTAAAGCAAAATTTATCTGTTAAATAAAAAAATAAGATAAAATAAAACAGAATATATTGTATTCAATTTATTTGGATAATTTAATTAACAAAAGTGAAACAGTTTTTATACTATTAAATTTTTAAATATTTTTTCATATTGAATGGTTATGGGAATCATGGGATGTTTGATCATACCCAGGACGTTTGATTCATTTGGGCTGTTTCCTTATTTCATTTTAAAAAGTCCTAGTTTTCTGTTAAGCAGGAGAAAAAAAAATATATTAAAAGATTTTTTCTACTGTTTATTATTGTTTATAAGCTATATGAGGTAATAATTATAAAAAAGTAGACTTTTGTAAATTTCCATTAAAAAAAACCTTTTCCATTTCTTATTCATAAAATCCATGTACTTGTTGAAAATAAAGTTAAAGAACAAAATTTTGAATTTTGGTATGCATGAACATAATTTTTGTAGGTGTTTTCAGCCCACATGTTATAAAAACCTGAGAGCTAATGTACATCAGGTTCTGTATCTATGTACATATATATGTAAATATGTACGTATATTACGCAATAACTCTTGACAGAGATATCCGATTTGCTTCAAATTGTGTATATAGATTTATTCTTCTAAGGCTTTTTGCTGATTAGTTTTGTTTGTTTGTTTAAGTACAAAATGAAGGACATGAAATGTAAAACAGAAAAATCAGCGCTGAATTTTAATGGGAATTTCACCAAACTACCCAGTTATATCGAATTTGGTTTCATTTATTGCGACTTATTCTTGTTCAGTAACCTCTGTGATATTTCGTCAAATGTCAATAAGCTTCGCTAGAGATTTGACATTAATCTATTTCGATATATTTTTATGCTTATGATCGTTAAAATGATTACAACAAGTTATATAATAAGTATATACAAGTTATATGATAAGTATATACAAATTATATAATAAGTATAATATACATTATATAAAAGTTCATTTGTGAGAAAATCATCTTCACTAAAACTTATAAATCAATCGCTGAGTTTTCTTTAATCTGCTTCCTAGATTTAAAGTATATTTAATGTACATGTGATTAATGTACAGTTTATGTACGTGGTACTTCTATCTTATCCCGTCGACCAATTTCGCCAAATTATACAAATCACCAAACTAATAGCCAAATAATACATATTGGCATATTTTTTATTTAAAATAATGAAAAAAAAATCAAATAATTAGTAGAATATTGATAAAAATATAAATAAAAAATGGAAATAAAAATCACTTAATGATGTTTTAAATACGTGTATCGTATTTAATATCATTGAATGTGACATTCACGAGCCTCCATTATTGGCATTTAATCTTATTTTTTGGCGATCGTGTTTTGGTCGACGGGATAACCTAGTAGTACCATGTACGTTTTATTAATGTATATTTAATGTACATCTTATATGTACATTAAGAATGTAAATGTTTTATATGAGTAATGTTATAGAATTTAAGAAAAGTGTGTTAAAAGAAAACGATTTAGATGAAAAGAGTCATACAATGTAATTCTAAGCAGACATGTCACATCACAATAAGCCAGATGCCACATGAGTATTCTCAGTTGTACCGATATAACTGAAAATCAAACGAATTAAGCCATTAGGCTAATACCCCAAATCTTATTTTCCGTATTCAAGCTCTTTTCATTTCTGTTAATTTAAAATTAAAAATGAAGCGCATCAATTTGGAAAGTTACGGAGAATAAAAGTTTCACACACACACACACCCAAAAAAGAGAACGTGGTCCTTGCGTATGTTGGAACTAAAACTTCTGAAAGTTAATCTGTATTTTAAGTCATAAACGTTGACGGCGACATAAAACAATTCGTAGCATGATAAAGGAATGTAGCAGACTACCTGTGTGTGTTACAATACGTGTTAAAAACCTTACCCTGATACAATAATTATTAATTTTTGGCGTTGCCAGGCGCGCCAATGTTTAAAGGGAGTTTCTTCCCCTCTGACTCGAAGGATCCAGTTCTAGTTTTCGATTGTCTAAAAAATCTGAGTTACATTGAACAAATCGTAATTGCTCATCTACATCCGGTGGTTATACTGTACCGTAGACAATTTTATCAAGTCATTTCTATTTAACTCTATCATTTTTTTTTTTAAATTAGTTAAAAAACAACAAATTATACTTCATAAAAATGATGATAATTCTGAAAACATGTTCAGAGATTAGCAGTAGAAAATACTTCAGTTATGCACAGTACAGCTTTTGTATTTGCAAACAAAAGTTAGGAATGTTTCTAAGTCAACTCTTATTATTTGAAAAGCAAGTGTTAAATAAAAAGAATACTGCCCAGTTAAACTGATGGCATTGAGCTCACAGGCTACAAATACTAATTGCACATTAAAGCCTTATATTTTCAAGGGTTAATTCCGTTCGAAAAAAAAATTAAGAAGGGGAAACAGCTCTCCCCTTTCCTCTTTTTTTTATACTTAATCATTGAACCTCCTATACTATCAAAGACATGCTTTATCATATAAAAAATCTATATCCAAAATTCAGAGCAAATTAGATAATTCTTAATAAAAACCCATTTAGCATTTATATAATTTAAAAGGAGTTATCCCCCTCTTTTATACTTAACCATTAAACTTCCAAAACTATTCAGAGATTTGAACGAAATCTGACAATTCTGCTTGAAAAACCCATTTATATAAATTAAGGGGGGGGGGCATTAGAACCCCTGTTCCCCTTATTTATACTTATTCAATGAACACCTAATAACAGTCACGGAATCGCCTCATCAGAATGATCCTAATCTAAATTTTGAACGAAAATTAATTCTGCATGAAAATCCCATTTATATCAACTAACGGGGGGGGGGCATTAGAGCCCCTGTTCCCCCTATTTATACTTATTCAATGAACACCTAATAACAGTCACGGAATCGCCTCATCAGAATGATCCTAATCTAAATTTTGAACGAAAACTTAATTCTGCATGAAAATCCCATTTATATCAACGAACGGGGGGGGGGCATTAGAACCCCTGTTCCCCCTATTTATACTTATTCAATGAACACCTAATAACAGTCACGGAATCGCCTCATCAGAATGATCCTAATCTAAATTTTGAACGAAAACTTAATTCTCAATTAAAATCCCATTTATATCAACTAACGGGGGGGGGGGGGCATTAGAACCCCTGTTCCCCCTATTTATACTTATTCAATGAACAACTAATAACAGTCACTGAATCGCCTCATCAGAATGATCCTAATCTAAATTTTGAACGAAAACGTAATTCTGCATGAAAATCCCATTTATATCAACTAACGGGGGGGGGGGCATTAGAACCCCTGTTCCCCCTATTTATACTTATTCAATGAACACCTAATAACAGCCACGGAATCGCCTCATCAGAATGATCCTAATCTAAATTTTGAAAAACGCCATAGAAGGCTTAGAAGTTTCGGAATCAAATTATGATGTAGCACTTAAAATTCTTGAAAATAGGTTTGGGAATAAAGAGATGATAATCAATCATCATTTAAATAAATTGCTAAATTTATCTCCAGTTTATAAATCTAGTGATACTTCAAAATTACAGAAACTTCATGATGATATTGAAATTAATGTAAGATCATTGACCACATTGGGACTCGAACCACAGGCTTACAGCTCTATGCTTTTAGCCGTAGTTTTGAAATTGCTACCATCAGATTTAAATTTGGAATTTAACAAGCAAAACATTAAATCTTCATGCAACCCTGTTATAAACAAATTACTTAATTTCTTGCAAACCGAAATTAAAAGTTGCGAAATGGCTTTTTCATTTTCAAAATCAAATAGATTAGAAGTAAACAAACAAAAATTTACGAAAACTCCTAAAAGAGAATTAAACTTTTCATCCACGCATGAATTAATGACTACAGTTTCAGACAAAAAGAACACAGAGAAACAAAGTTGCATCTTTTGTTAGAGTAATCATTTGTCAGAAATATGCAATGTTTTTGATCTTGATAAAAGGAAAAATATTTTGAAATCACTAGGTAGATGTTACCTCTGCCTTTTGCCAAAACACCGAATTAAGGACTGTGTTTCTAAGATACGATGTACGACATGTCAGGGTAGACATAACAGAGCTATTTGTAAACAATCTAATTCACCAAATAAAACAAGTTGTACAGATAGGAAGTTGGAAACAGCGAATGCACAAAATGAAACAAGTAATGAAATTATTTCGGCTATTTCGTGTATTGGAAAAAATCGAATTTTCTTGCAAACTTGCTGTGCGAAAGTAAAAAATAAAAATAAAGAAGTTTCTGTTCGATTATTATTGGATACTGCTGCAATGCGAACCTTTTTAACTCGAGAAATTGCTGATAAATTACAACTTAAAATATTGAGAAAGGAAAAATTATCAGTATTCACATTCGGAAGTAAAATCCCAATTGAGAAAAATTATGATGTTGTTAAACTTAAATTAGAAAATAAACATTTTTCGAAGTCTAATTTAGAAATAGAAGCATTGGTAACAGACGAAATATCTGGATCTGATATCCCTCCCCCAGAAGTAAAAGAGTTTGGTGAAATGAGTATTTTACAGAATTTAACCCTTGCTGACTCACCACACTGTCAAGACCCCTTTTCCCTTCTAATAGGAGTTGATTACTATTATGATATAGTAATAGGTAATATAAAACATTTAAACAAAAATCTTGTAGCTGTTGAAACAATCTTTGGTTGGTGCCTCAAGGTAGAAAAAGCGAAAACCAATCTTCATTTATTTCAAACGTAATTATTGAAGAACATTTAATTTCTGATCAAATAAAAAAATTTTGGGATCTTGAAACTTCAGGACTTATTGATATTAAACAAGATTCTGACCCTTTGAAAATGAAATAATGAAAAATTTTGAACGCGATATTAAATATGAAAATAAAAGATATAAAGTAAAATTGCCGTGGAAACTGGAGAAAGAGCGTCAGGATGATAACAGAAAAATTGCAGAATCTTGATTAGTTAAATTAAATAGAAGATTTGTTAGAAATCCCCAGTTGTTTTTTGAATATAAAGATGTATTAAAGGATTATTTAAAACAGGGAATCGTAGAATTAGTTCCTAATTCAGTAGATAAGGGGCATGTTGAATTTTATTTACCTCACAGAGAAGTGATAAGAAGAGACCGCGTAACAAGTAAATTGAGGATTGTGTTCGATGCATCTGCGCATGATTTAAATTCACAATCTCTCAATAACTGTCTTCATACAGGACCTAATTTGTACCCTGAAATTTTTGATATTTTGTTACGATTTCGATTAAATCCAATTGCCTTTACAACCGATATAAAACAAGCGTTTTTGCAGATATTAGTAGATGAAGAAGACAGAGACGTATCTCGATTTTTGTTTTCAGAAGGCCCTTTTGATGAATCTAACCTTCCTCAAATATATAGATTTACTAGAGTTTTATTTGGGGTAAATTGTAGTCCATTCTTGTTAGCAGCCACAATAAAACACCACTTAAAGAAATATATCAAAAAATATCCAGAAACTGTCGAGTTTTTAAATGAAAATATTTATGTAGATGATGTCATTGGAAGTCAATCTTCTGTCGAGCAAGCTTTATCCACTACGTTAGAGTCTATAGCTATTTTTAAAGAAGCTAGTATGACATTACATAAGTGGCACACTAATTCAAAGTCCTTAAAAGAATTATGGATAAATAATAATGTAATTTCCAGTGATAATTTGGAAACATCTGAAGCAGAAAATGTTCCTTACAAAGTTTTAGGAATAGCATGGAACAGTCTAAATGATTTTTTGTATTTTGACACTCGTGAATTAGCAGCGTTTGCTTCAAAAAGAATTGACACAAAGAGGTATATTTTGCAAGTTTTGGGTAAAGTGTTTGATCCTATTGGATTTTTAGGACCCTTCACATTAAGAATAAAATGTTTGCTACAAAAAATTTGGTCATTAGGCATAGATTGGGATGAGGCCATCCCAAAAGATTTAATCTCTCTTTGGAAAGACTGGTGTAGTGAAATTCCTCAAATATCTGAATTTTATATTCCTCGACATTATTTTTTCGAAATTCCAAAGGAGAAAATTGCCAATTTGCAGTTGCATTTATTTTCCGATGCAAGTACAATAGCCTTTGGCACAATTACCTATTTACGTGTATCGACCTCTGAAAAAGACAATCGAACAGTTTTCGTAGCTTCTAAAAACAGAGTGGCTCCTTTAAAAATTCTCACTTTACCAAGACTGGAATTGATGGCTGCATTATGTTCAGCAAAATTAAGCTGCAGCATTTTGAAGGCTCTACATCTAAAAATTCCGTGCATTTATTGGACGGACTCTAAAATTACATACTTTTGGATTAAAGGATTACCTGAAAAATTCAAACCATTTGTGCGGAATCGTGTTGAAGAAATTCGTAAGCTGACATCCCCTTCTGATTGGCATCATTGCCCAGGGGAAGACAATCCCGCAGACCTTGTCTCAAGAGGAGCAAAAGTCTCTAAATTCATCAATAACCCTACTTGGTTACTTGGGCCGAAATGGCTTAGTTGACCCCCTGAATTTTGGCCAAAATCTGAAGATAAAGAAATAATTGATGAATATGAATTAGAATACAGGAAAAAACCCAATGACATATTGCAGTGCGAGTGTATAACTGAAGAAATTAAAAATCCTATTTGTATAGAAAAATTTAGCAATTTGGAGAAAGTAATAAGAACAACTGCTTGGGTAAAAAGATTTGTAATAAAGCTGAAAAAAACTACTGAAGTTAGCGGTCCACTAACAACTGAAGAATTAGTAGAAGCTGAAAAATACTTAATACAAAATGAACAGAAACACGTTTTTAAAGAAGAATTTGAGTCTCTTAGAAATAATAATTCAGTAGAAAAGAATTCACCCCTATTCAACTTTGTTCCATTTATAGATGAATCAGAAATCATACGTTTAGGAGGAAGACTAGAATTTGGTGATCTTCCAACAGAAGAAAAACATCCAATCATTTTACCTAGACATCCCTGGTTAACGACGCTGATTGTACGTCAAGATCATGAAAAGATGATGCATGCAGGAATTGCCCACACTTTGACAAAAATTAGATCTCGATATTGGATTCCGAAAGGAAGACAGTTAGTGAAAAGCCTCATTAAAAAGTGCCTCGTTTGTCAAAAATATCTTTGTAAACCTGCAGACCAAATCACAGCCCCTCTACCTAAAGGTAGAGTGAAAGAAGCTCCCCCATTTTCAATTTGTGGTTTAGATTTTGAGGGACCTATTTACGTGAAAAACTTCGGTGAAATTAAAAAATCTTACATTGTCTTATTCACTTGCGGAGTTACCAGAGCTTTGCATCTAGAACTTGTTACCGACATGACTACAGATTCTTTCCTCCTTGCTTTTAGACGATTCTTAGCTCGAAGAGGAAATTGTAAAGTCATTTATTCAGATAACGCGAAGACATTTAAAAAAGCTAAACAAGAAGTCGATAATTTATACGACGTCATTCCCAACAATCTCTTTTTAAAATTTCTTGCAAGAGAAAGAATCGTTTGGAAAAATATCATTGAAAGAGCTGCATGGTGGGGAGGCTTCTACGAAAGACTTGTGAAATCAGTCAAGGAGTGTCTACGAAAGATTACTGGAAAAGCTCTATTGAGCTATGAAGAAATGTCGATACTACTGGTTGAAGTGGAAGCTATCCTTAACTTGCGTCCTTTGACATATGTGTATAACGAATATGATGAACCTCATCCTCTCACTCCAATGGATTTTTTGAATTTTGGTAAAGAACTTTCACTTCCTATTAAGTTTTTCGATGTAAATGAAAATGGTTCAAAAAGATCCGCACTTCTCAAAAGGAAAAGATATCAATCATTACTAGTAAAACAACTTTGGTCGAAGTGGAAAAAACAATATCTTCTAGATTTAAGAACATTCCATTCATCGAAAAATCCCAGTTCACATACACCACTAAAAGTGGGTGATGTTGTCTTAATCGAAGGCGATATAAAAAATAAACTTCTCTGGAAACTTGGCAGAATTCAGAGAGTGATTCCAGGTAGAGACAACAACATTCGCTCATATGAAATAGAGACAGCCAATGGAGTGCTGAAAAGATCTGTCCAACATTTATATCCCTTAGAAATTATGGACTAATGAACATTAATAGACTTTCTTTCTTTTTTTATCTCTTTTAGAACTGTAAAAGTTTTCTTTCATTTTAGTTATTCTGTTTACTTTGAATGCAGTATTATTTGAAGCTTAGCATAAGTAAGTATATTAACTGTTTGAGAAAAATTGTCATTTTTATTGTGTTAATTGCAGGTAATATTTTTCATTTATTATATTGTTTGAATTTTATACTTTTTTGTTTATAATTAATTGATTTTGTTAGATTACTTTCTATAGATGTAATATATATTTTGTATTTGAAATTGATATTTGCATTTGAATTTTGAAATTGTATCAGATTACTGAACCACTGATATGAAAATTTTATTAGATTATTGAAAATACTGATATGAAATTTTTTTATTTTCATAATAGAATTTATTGATGAACTCTGTAAGAGTTCAGGTGGGGAGTGTGAAGAAAAAGAATTGCAGTTAGATGGCGCTACGCGCTATGCAATTTCTTTGACTTCAAGTTCCTCTTTTAGAACACTCTGAAGTTTGTAAACAGAGTGTAGCCGATTTTCGTTTGGATTAGAATGTTTTGATTTAGATAAAAGATGTGACAATTAATTTGAGAATAGATATGAAACGGAGCATTGTGTCTCAAAGATGATTTGAAGTTGTGTAAATATGTACAAAGAACTGTAAATACCTATTTTTATCTCATTAAATAATTAGTTAAAGAAACGTTCGAAGAAGATTTTTTCAGTTTCGATTTTACTTATGATATGCATTGTGGATTTATACGATAGATTATTCCTTTGAATTCAGAATGCTTTTTTAGATTTTACGATTCATATTTACATATGATTTACTCGACCTTGATTTTCGAATGAGAAACCTTGATTTGAAGACATTTCAGATATATTTTTTTTACACATTTAACATTCCTAGAACATCAAAACGGAGAAATATTTGTTCCGCCTTTAATCACGCACATCGTAAATTAATTTCAAGCTGCAAACTTTAAAAAATTCTCAAGGGCGACCTTCTCAATAGAAAACGTGTATATCAGATGTATATAATATTGGAATTATAAATTAAAAAATAACTGGCAATGCTTTTGAAAATTTCAACAATCAAAAATAACGGTATCAGTTTGCAGCAAGAGAGTCACGGCATTACCCCAAACACGACACATACTTGAATTTTCTTTTTAGCACTAGAACGCCGGGAAATTTTACGCAAGTTTTATAAAATATAACTAAAAACAGAAAAATAATTTGAAATTGTTTAGTTTAGTCGTTTAACTCATTTCATTGAAACTGATATATATCTTATTTCTTGAAGACTTTTCTGGTTCGAATGGACAATTAGTCCAATGATCAGTGTCGATTTGACACCAATCCGGCGTTCTAGTTTTAAAAAAGGATTTTTTAATTTAAGTCAAATGACATGTTCTGCCACAGATTCGTGAATCTAAATTTCGATTAAATTCTTAGTGACACGGATTCATTACAGCGATAATGCCAAATGTGCGGAAAAGAAAACTTTAAAATTATTTGATGATTAACAATGGCTAAAATATCCGAAAATAAATTAAAGGAATTCCAAATTAAAATGTATCTTTTCATACACGAAAGCTGATAAAAGCAAGGAGATATATCCAGATATACAGAATATCTGGAGAGTAAATTTTCAGCCAATCAAGACAACATTGAGGAGAGGGGAAAGGGGGGGGGGGCATTACGAACGGTGCAATTCAAGGAGCGAGGCAGAAGAAGTGATATCCTCTAGGAATAGTGGTCGATGGAAAAACATCCTTGTTAGGGTTAGAAAATTAGAACCCTGTTATTCCCAAGGAAATTCAGAAACGTATGCTATCAAAAGAAAAGGGATGTTTAAAAGAAGAAAAAACAAATAAAAGCAATGTGAGAATCATGTCATAATCACATACGTTTTTAAATCTCACTTACCTTTAATCAATAAAAAAAATTTATTTACAGAAAATAAACATCGATTCAAACATTTTTGTATGCAGTCAATACGATTTACTTCATTGTAGGATCTACTTTAGAAAGCTAAAAGTCAAATTATGCTGTGTATGATTGCACAGATAGTAGAAGAAACAAAAATAATGAAAATATTTTTAAAATATTCATTCATTTTCCAATTAATTCAACGTTTAGAAAAATGCATTTCTAACTTTAAGGTTTATTAAACAATTTAAATGAATAAACTTTCTATAATAGCTGTTTAACGAGTTTTAATAGCATAAATTCTAGATTTTGCTACGAGCTATTAGGTACATATACCATGGACTTCAAATATCATTTCAAGTTTATTTTATCCCATCTTAAATCAAAACGAATTTTATAGATGAATTCTTAATTCTTTTATCAACTACATAGCGTAAATCGACGATGAAATAGATAATTTTGATCTCTGAACTTTAAGAAGGAATTCTTTTATAATAAAATATCATGCTGAAATGAATTGTAATGTGATTTGATTTAATAATTCTTGGCTTTACGAGAAACGAAAGTCTTTGAAGGGAGTTTTATTTAAATCAAAACCCACTTTATTTCAAAGCAAATTCGAGTATAAGATTTAATCGCATTTTGTCTTAAAAATATCGCATAATTTCTTATTTAAATGCAAATTTGTTTTGATAATGAAACTAAAGAATTGATCGAAATTCAGATACGTATTCTATCTTTTATTTGAATGTTTATTCAACAACCAAATAGAGAATTTAAATTTCTATTGATTGTATTAATATAAATGCGGTACCTAAATAAATGTTTTCTTTAAATTACTTTTTTTTAGAATTTGTATTGGTGGAAATGTATTTTGTGTAGTATGAAAATTGATACTTGTAAATAGAACCTACTGAAGGGTGATGTGTTTCTATAAATTCTGAACTTATTTTAAATATTTCAGTCACTTGAACATTTTCTGTAGGGAATGCATTTTGGCATACATCTAAAAGAGAAATTTCAATACATTGCATTCTAGTTTTTAATAAAGCAAGAAAGAAAAATCAAGCGTTAACCTTCGATTATGAGACAATTTCTCTCACATTTAGAATACTATAATAACTTTCATCGTTTAAAAAGGTGAAATATAATATTTAATTAAAGAATACCAAAAATACATAAATCATTTGAAAACACCATTTCATTAATTATTATCTAATGTCGGAAAAAATATTCAAATTATTTTGTTTATCCCGGTATATGATCAACAGAGCATCACACCTATATATTGAAATAGAAGGAACCAATAAATTTTCAATTGCAAATTAGTGCTGGTAGGTAACCACACTTTTGACTTCAGATCGGCTAAAATAATCTCTTAACCAATTTATGTACACCAACTTAGTTTTTTTTTAAGTATGTCCTTTTTAGAAAACTTATAGGGTAACATCCCCAATAATTGGCACATTAAGAATTGGCTTTAAACTTACTTCAATTTTCATTACAAAGAAATTAAATATTTACTTGCAAATAATTTTAAATCAAAGAATGGATATCTGTGCATGTATTTGCGCACTAAAAACAAAACTTTTTGAAAACGCATTTTTATAAAAGAGTTGCTGTAGTGACCAGTAATTGGCACCTAGAGTACCAATGTATGACACCTTGTGATCCAGTAATTGGCACATGTTTATATAAAAAAAACTTTGTATTTTGCATTGGGTTTAATCGCTTTAAATGAATTTACTGTAGATGAAAATGTCATATTTCAGGTTCTTGAGAGTAAGAAATCTGCTTTTTAGTCTGAAATGTGTACACTTTAAAACAATACAATATATTTATATCAATACCCAGTAATTGTCATGCTATCCCCAGTAATTGTCATATGAAGCTTTAATGGATTCCAATTTCTGATTCTAATTTCAAATAAAAACAACTGATAAACAAAATTAGTATACAACTTTAAAAGTACTGCCAAAATAAATGATTTAATCTCAAATCTTACGATTCTCTTGTAACTGGAATCGGTGCCAACTACTTGGAACTAGCAAAATTGAAGCACCATTAATTGGCATCTATCATTAATTCAGAAATCCAAATATTTGTGTTAAAAATACTTTTACACAATTAAAGTAATCTTTTCAATTAAACAAAACTGTTGTTAATTAAAATTTAAAATATATTCTAAATCAGATAATAATGAATTGAAAAGCACGCTTTTCTTAAGCCAGAGAAGAAGCATTTGCAACAAAATGGCTAATTTGATAAAAACCATAATTGTTTCTCTTTCCTAGGCACCATTGTCATCTAGTAGCCTAAATCAAAGTTATAATCATCAAAGTAAAGAGCATATAACTGGTATATGGTCTTGCATTTTAAAAATACTGGATATAAATCTTATTTTAGGACATGTTTGTAGGATGTGCCAATCATTGGTGCATGCCAATTACTGGGGATGTTACCCTATTGTTAATTGTGAACTCACTATTCCCCTTTCATGAAATTGTTGAAAAAATTAAAGAAAAATCTCTTCTTTATAATTTCTTTCATCATTTTTTTACGTTTTCGGATCCATCCCCAATACTATTTTCCTACTGGTTGTTAGATGTAATCTACTGTTTTCTCATTGGTCAATAAATGTTGCATTTAAAACCGCTTCTCTTCTATACATTTAAACATTATATTGCGCCAAGTATCGCCTTATTAATCATGATCTATAGTTTTATATAGAATCTAGTAAAAATTAGCTCAGCTAAGTAACAAATAACACAGTTCAAATTTCCCCGACAGCAGTGGAAATGTAATCGGATTACTTTCAGAAGCCCTAAATAAGATCTATAGATTTTATAAACATCGAATAACGTGTCAAAAATCCGATCAATTTAAATAAGCATGTCACAGATGAAAAAGCACTCCAATCAAATTTTGCTTACAGACGATTCCGATTTTTTTTTGTGTTTCCCTATGTATGAACGATAAATTCTATTCATGCACTATATTAAGCATCTTGTACGCTTAAGTTGCGTACCTAACCTTGCGTATTTAAGTATATGCGCATGAGTTTAAATAAGTTTTAAATAGCTTAACATGTTCAAAAACACTGCAAACTGTTTTACCTCACATATTACAGTACAATAATTTTCTTTTGAATGATTATGTAAGTATAAATCTTTCACGATTCATGTTCAATACCGAAAAAGCCATCATTAAATTCCAAAAGATTTATGAGTTACATGGCAATTGAAAGTATATTTTTACGGGTTTCATCATGGGTAGACAGACCACCAGATAAACCGAATTTATAAATATTTCTCAACAAACAAAAGCTATGTTGAAAAAAAAAACTGAGACTGAAATAAAATATTAGATATCGTAATTTATAAAGGAATGAACGCAATTTATTTAATTAAAAATATGCAAAAGATTCATCCTTTCTTTTATTACTACCGTAAAATGGGGTGAATCAGAACACTTTTCAACTTTAACGTTAAAAAAAAGCAACTACTGATTTTTTAATTCTTTTATTTTTTTACTAGAAACTTCGATCTTGTTTTGTTCTTTACTTTTTAAGCAAAAAGTAACATTTTTTATTGTTTATATATACAGTCGAGTCTCTATACAACGAAATCCACTGTTCCAGTAAAAAATTCGTTATATAGAGAAATTCTTTGTATAGAGAATAAAGTTAAAATTCTTATTTAATGTATAAATTTTGTACAAGTGTTAGTTTTGATGTGTTTAATTAAGAATTTGAAATTGTTCATAACTCTGCTTAAATATCCCTATCAGTAAGTACTGTATCAGTACTGTGCAATAGTGAGATTGTAATCCACTTCCAAATAAATCAGAGAGATATCGTTGACATCTCCGCATTCCTGAATTGATTTCCATTTCTCTTTTTAAGTCTGCACAAGTCGCATCTTCTCCGTCCTCAGAATCCACATTATCCTCTAGTATACAAAATTCGGCCTTTTTGAAGCAATTGTAAATCGTTTTTTCTTCTATAACCCCCATTGATACCGTTCTTATATGTGTAACTATCCAATTGATACTGTTTTGCGAAGGATGTTAAAAAATGTGTGGGAAGAGGTGTGGGGGAGAGGGTGAATTCGTTGGACTTAAAGAACAAGGAGATTCAAACAGAAAAGTAATATAAAAAAAACTCAGCACTAAATGATAAATTATAGGAATAAGTGATGGAAAATTGATTTCATGTGATTTCGAAGTTTTTTTTACAACTGAATAAAGAACATTTTATGAAAATATTCGTTATATGGAGATAGATATTTCGCTATATAGAGAATGTTTTTAATGTAATCATGGGAAAAGGGGAACGTTCCTACTAAAAATTCGTTATATAGAGAAATTCGATGTACAGAGTTTCGTTATATAGAGACTCGACTGTATTTTTTTCAATTTTTTAATGATGTTCCGTTTTACCCCGCAGATGGGGGTGAATCGGAACAAATGTTATAATTCTTATTTATTCCGATTCAAACTTTAATAGGGTTCATAAAACAGGTAATAATGAAAAGGGAGGAATAGGAACACGTATAGTTACTATCAAACCAAGCCTTTATTGTACATAAAAATAAAGGTATTACTTTTCAAAAATTAGAAAACAACTTTAATCTAAAAAAAATTAAAATTTATTCTAAGACATTGTAATTGAAATGCAAAAGGTGAAATTTAACAAATAATTCAGTGCTGTTCTAAGATATACTTTACTAATAGTCATTGGGTAAGTGAATCAATTGAGTAGCCCCAATCGCTGCATGTATTAATACGATCTACTAGTACGCCCGCATCCTCAGCCTACAGTACAGTTTGCATCCCGCTCTTTTTTAATTGGTTTTCCATTTTGAGATGTTTGCGTAATGTTGAGGTTGTCGGAGAATAATTCTGTTTAATTTTTCTTAGTAATTTGCCATTTTTAAATTTTTCTATTTTGTGTTCCATGGCTGTTGGATTGAGGGTTGTCTTTTTTGTTTAACTAAGTAAATTTTTGGCTTCTTTAAACTCTATAAATAATTGAAGCAAACAAAATATTGTTACAATACATATTCATACATATATTTTCAGATATTACATGAAACTATTACTGTATAGAAAAATAAACCAAGAGAGAAACATTTTCCAATTCACCCCGTAAATCTTAAACCTTTGATGTTACAAACCATTTTTCACTTTTTCACCTTTTGGATAACCCTGTCAAAACTAATGCAGGAAAAGCGTTCAAACTGTAGATTATGATTTCGCTTATTGTAATAAACTGTGTTCATTTTTATGAGGATAGCATATGTACTCGTTGAGAACTTAAGGTTTTCAGAAAAACTGTCCCAAGTTTTGCCAAGTTGTTTGCTTAAAATTTGCGAATTTTTAATATAAATAAAACATGAGAGGTTTTTTTTAGAAAACATGACAAACAACATTGTACACAATACCCTGTAAACAGAATTAAAAAACAATAAAAACTGTATGAATAATAAGCCAGTTTACTAAATAATTTTTCATTGCGCATTCACGAAAACAATCAAAATATAATTTGTATAATGTGTTAGCTAAATGTATAGAGTAATTTTTGTAAAAGTTTCAAAAACATACTTTTAAATTTCTGTGAATTATCAGCAATATAATAAGCTCAAAATCCATTGACCCAAAAGGAATAGAAAAGATGAAGAGATATATCGCTTTATTGGCACTAATTAATGGATATCTGGATACAGTCCCTCATAATTTTTCTTTATTTGAGGAACAACGGATTTTGTGCTTATTCTATCGCTAATAATTTTCAAAATTTTCAAGATACGTTTTTGAGACGTTTACAAAAGTTGCTCTATACATTTAGCTAACACATTATGCAAATTATATTTCGATTGCTTTCACGCATGCAAAATGAAAAATTATTTAATAAACTGGCTCATTATTCATACAGTTTTTATAATTTATTAATTCTGATTGCAGGTTATTGTGTACAATGTTGTTTGTCATCTTTTCTGAAAAAAGCATTTTTTATATTAAAAATTCTCTAAACTCATTATTATGCTTTCTATCCATGCAAGTATACTGCCAGTTGTAGGACATTTTGAATTGCCCTGCTGTTAAATGTCATCATTCTCAGGAAAAATAATACGCATGTAGGGGTGGGCATGGTCTGAAAGGACAGATGCATACATGTGTTGATTCATCGTGCCTTTTACAAAGATAAGTGCACTTAGAGACTTCCATGAAAATATTCCCCAGGCCAATGCTGCCTTATCCGCTTATCAGCTTATCTCCCTTATCAGCTTATATCCTTCCGGGAATTCTTGAAGGGTGTTGAGCTTCACGCTGTTCTTATACCTCGCTTTTGGTTAATAAATATACTTTTAAAATAGAGAATACATTAGAAAAATAGTACTTAATAATTTTTGAATGAGAGAGGTTGTGTAAATAGATAAATGGAGAGCACAGAATACACTTTATTAGAGCATTAATCATTAATGCAACACTCCAATTTTTCTAATAGAGAAGAGGATTATTTTCTGATTAACCATTTATTTCGAATTACAAAATGCATGTTTCATTTTTTTTCCACTTTCCAATTTGAAATTGATTATCACTCAATCTATGTTTTTATTCACCCACTCATCCACACACACACACATACGCACAAAAAACATTTTAGCTCTGAGAAAGACAAAAAACATTTAAACAAATAGGAAATCGACAACCATTAAATTTAAGAACATTAGAACACCATTAAGTATTTGAATATTAATTCCTTGCTAATTGATCTTTTCTTTCCTATCAGATCCATTTCCATATTTTTTACTCTGCTAAGAAATAAAAAAATCTTAATATCTTTTTATTTCTGCTTTAGAAGTCTTTAAAGAAGATGTAATAAGGAAATCTTTTAGAAACTGTTCAGTGATATGAGAAAATTGTCTTCTTTCTATAAATCAGAAATATTCCGTAAATTGAGGAAATACAAAGAAAGGTATTTGCAATAATCAATATATTCTGAGAAGAATGTTATTTTAGTTTAATGCCTTTTCGATAATAGCTGTTTTTATGTACTCAAAATTAACATAAATGTATGCATCTAAACACAGGATAATGGGCAATTATTTTACAAGGAAATATAATTACAGTAAAATAGTAATTACTCTTTCATTTTTCAACACTAATCGTAATTACTAAATTTTAATATGTTTTAAAAACATATTATTAGACTTTATTTTTAAAATAATACAAAAGAAATGATTTTAAGAATTATCTAATGAAAAGTATGCAAGCATCCATTGTATTAAATTTTACAGAATAAAAAGAATTTCTAATTACGTCATATGCATGTATATATGTATGCAAGATACTTAGAACTGCCTAAAAAGTTTTTATCCAAAAGGAGGAAAGTGGCTATTTAATCTTTTACAAGGATAATAAGGTAAACGAGAGAGTTTTCATGATTTTATGTATGATCGTGTTTTCCTGAATCAACAACATTTGGCCATGGATATGAAATCTATTCTCTTTCTCTTTAACTTTAAAATAGTACTTTCGTATCTACGGAATTATGTTCTCACGGTTGTTTTATAATACTATGTTTATTAGATAAATGTGGTTTTATACCGGCTATATACAGTGAGATGTTAGATGGAATCAACGAATTTGGAACAGATCTCGCCTTAAGTTAATCAAACTCTCTTGTTTTATCTACGTCACGGTGAAAGTAAATTTCAAATGGAAATTCCGACTTGCAGTTTACAAAATAGCCAAAGGACTTTCGCCTATTTGGTAAGTTGAATGTTTCTATTCTTCGAATAAAAATTTAACGTCGACCAATTCAAATTTCAATGCAGAATTTTCCGCATATGAAATGGTTATTCCGGATATAACCTACAGATTTGCTGCTCGGAGCGATAGTTTTTTATGAAAGTTTGAAAGAGGATTAAATTTGTGTCAGTAATTTTGATCTAATTCAGCGAAATACAATTTTCGGTTCTGTTGAATTCGGAAATTACCCGACTGAAAATGGAAGTAAGGTTCTTTGAATGTTTGTAGAAAAAAGAACCAACCTATTGAAAAAAACTTAGAAAAGTGTAAGAAATAGAAATTATCGAAGTTGAAAAACCAAAAAACAAAGAAAATTTTAATTTATGGAATATATTTCACAAAAAATTATATACGAGAAAAAACGCGTAGTATATTGTTAAAATGCAACTAAACGAGGATCTAGTTATCCTAGGATACTATAAAAACTAGTCGTTGGGGGCCACCGTAATACTTACCCATCATGGATATGTATATGAAATTAAAACATGTGACAACTATTTATACAATGCATTGCAATTCATAAACAAAATTTAAACATTGTTAATATACATAGTAATGCTCTATTAAAGAACTTCTGATTACCAATTTCGACAAATTATCTAAAACGCCAAACTACTCAAGTAGTACCGAACTGCGTAAAAGAAACATCCTTATAACTCCAAAAATAATAATTCTATTAACTAACAATTAACTGCGTCGTATTAAGCGTCTCGTTTCCAATTAAAATATAGCTTTGAATTGAAATGTGAATGAAATACAGGGTCATGAAAAATCAAAGAATATGGAAAACAAGATTACAAATATCTCGGCAACTAATTATCCGATCGACTTCGTTCTACATGCAAAATGTGTGTTATTTTATTGCTTTTTACGTCCATGCCTTAGAATAAAAAAATACGAAAATTTTTATATACCTTTCATCAGAAAGAATTTTTTGAGAGTCCGAAAAAAATGGTTCCGGATAATCGAGGTTGCTGATATTAAATAGGCTTCTTTCCATTCTTACATACTAACTACATACAAAATTTCAAGTCTCTATTTCAATTTTTTCGGGAGATAGAGCGTTTACAGACAGACAGACAGACTGACAGACAGACAGATGGACGGCAATTTTTTTTTTCTAAAAATATGTTTTTCGGAATCTCCACTATCTAAAACGTGTAAATTCGTCAAAAAAATTTTTTTCGATTTTCAAAACGATTTCAAGACTTACCCTATACTACGTATGATGGGTAAGTAAAATTGCAATGAAAAAATTAAAGATTATATAAATATAGATATTAGTTAAGATTGTATTAAGAATTTAAAAATATATATCAGCAATTATGCTACATGTTTGAAATTAACTAAAGCATGGAATAAAATAGATCGTTTTACATTCCCCATCTATGTACAGATGAATTAAAAAAATCAACTCTCTTGAGGGGAGAATAAAACGCTTCTTCTTTAAAAAATAAAGGAAACTCAATTAATTCTATGGAGTACAAAATGGTGCATAATATAGGATGATTTATTTTCAAGTTTGATGAAATTTAGAAAATTCGTGTATATCTTTTCTTTCAATAAAATTGCAAAAAGTTTTATGAAAGGAAGGCGTACCATTTAAAATTTTTGAACTAACGACAGTTACTTATAGTACAATTAGCGCTCTGTTAGTTTTTTGCATATGAAAACACTACTTCACTTGTCAAAGTATAATGAAAGAATGTTTTCTTTGACAATACCTGTACTGCAAGAAGACATATATATTGACGATATTCTACCTGGAACTGCTATTTTAATTTCTCTATTGGACCTCGAATATCAGCGAATAAAACTTTTCAGGAATGGAGGAATGTTATTGCATAAATGATGCAGTAATGCTGAAAAAAATCGACAAACCAATGCGAAGATATACCTACTGGAGATTCTGAAAAATCTAAAACGTTACGCGTTTTAAGGAAATCGAAAGAGACAAATGTTGTCAGTTATATTGAATTGGGATTAGAAGTTTGTTTTTTAAATTAAGTAAAACATTCATATTGAAGTTATGCTTATTACAATTAAATTGAGATGATTTTCTATCGGAGAAAGATTATAAAGAATCAAGAAAAGTTTAAAAATCCTGTTAATTAGTTAACAAAATTGTAAATAGTAACTGAAATTTTTTGAAAGATGCAATTATAATCAATTTATATGACTCCAGCGACATATCTGTAACAACCTATGTTGGGGCAATTTACTACCATTAATCCAAAGCGGTGCCGGAGCGAAAAACGTTATAAAATGCGATTTTTGTGTTAAGGAAGGGCCTAAAAACATGAAATTTGGCATTTTAATTACTTATAAGACAGAAATCATCTCTAAGAATATTTACTAAAAAATACACATTTTAAAAGGAGTGAAAATGCGCCAAAAGCATTTTATAAACTTTCTAAATAGCGTTTTTTAAGCAATCTTGGGAAGTAATGAACTGATTAAATAATAATGATGTAAAAATGATGGTAACAATCCTTGCTCTAAAATAGACTATATGGTATGTCGATGTCAGTACCCCAAAAGGGATGCAGGAGCAAAAAACACTCTAAAAATACAATGTTTGTGCTACTGAAGGGCCTAGAAACATGAAATTTAGCATGGAGTAATAGCAAGATATAAATATTGCCTAACAATTCCTTAAAAATTTGATATTTGAAAGTGATGAAAATGCGTGACACAGCGTTCTATCGCTGTTAAAAATATGCAGGATTTGCTGCATCATTCCTCCACCGCTTTGATAAAAAGCGGATGCTTCACTATATAATGATTCATTCTCATTGGGCAGAATAAAGATAGTCTATAAAAGAGGTGGAATGATAAAAATTATATGAACAATGATCGAAATTATCACCAAAAGAACAGCTAAATTGTACAGGAAAATTGAATACCATCCCGAGAAGAAGAAACAGAATAATGCAAATCCGTTTAGCACATGAAGATACTTCGCATACCAGGAAATTTCCAAACTTGATCGCAAAGTGAGTTCTAGAAGTATGGATCATAAAAGCACTTTAAGGGATTTCGAAAAGGGCGAAATTGGGGATTTTAGGGAACAAGTTATATTCGGATAGAGCTATCATAAAAAAACTGAAACGATCTCCAGATGTAATATTAAATTTTCTTTGATTAAAAAGAATTATGGAGAACAGAATTCTTCCGACATCCGCCAAAGCTGTCCAAAAGGGGGGGAGGCATTATACAAAAAATAAGCTATGAGAAGACAGTTTAGGCTATTTTTCAAAAGATCAACTGATAGCAGTATCAAAAGTATCTTGATCAAAGTAGTCAAGAGTTTTACGTTGATGAAGTACAAGAAAAGAAGTTCTCAGCCACACATGACTAAAATGAATTAGCAGAATTACCTGGATTTATTAAAAAATCGCAAGTCATGAAAGTTAAAATATAAAAAGTAATATTTTTCGATAAAACGATATTTTGGATGGTTTGGACTTTTCTTTAATTATTGGCACGCATTTTGTTTTTATTTTACTGCGCAAAATATCCGAAACATTTTGAAAACGATATCAGGTTAAAAGTTTACTCGTAATTTGGACTGCATTTGGTTTTCATTGTAAGATCAACGTTATTTTTCCCTCTGGCAAAATGAGTGCATTAACCCTACAAAGATCTACTTGAAGAAAACTTGTTGCTATTTTCTGAGGAAATGGATGGACTTTTCTGGATGTTCTAACAAAACAATTCTACCATCCACATGACAAACAACCCTTGGGAATGGTTTATTGATAATGGTGTACATATATTTCAGAATTAAAAGTTGATATCATCTTCTATTAGAATGAAATCGATCGAAATATAATTAAATTTTTAGTACACTTCATGTCTTATCATGTTTTTACATTAATTCAAAAACCTGTGGATACACTGGCTATTAATCTATATTTTTGATCAATGTTCATATCATTATAAAACACCTCAAAATCGAAAAATGCAGTTTATTTTGTGTATAAATCGCCCTTCTAATTATATTTTGTTATGAAATAAAATAATTAGTTCTATTTCTAGCATAGGTTAATATTTAGTTTCTTGTGTAACATTGTCTTTTTTTGCTTGAAAATCTGAGTTTTCATATCATTTTGGAACCCAGTGTATCAACAGAGGATTGCAGAAGCCAAAAATATTCAGAATGGTGATTTTGTTTTGTACTAAGAAGTCTATAAAATTTAAATATGGCATGGCAGTTACTTATAAAATATAAATGTATTCTAAGAACAGTCGGAAGTAAATTGGAATATTAAAAGTAGTAAAGCTAAGGAACGGAGTGAAAAGCGTTCTAATAAACTCTTAAATTACGATTTCTTTGAAAGCTCAGGAAGTAATAAACCGATTCTAAAAGTAATTGTTGCGAATCAAAGGTGGCATCCGCTGATCATACGTAATATATGTTTTATGCCAGTGCCTCTGCCACTTGGAGTAAGCAGGAACGGAGTGAAGAACTATAATCAGTGTAGTGCTACTACTCCTCGAGAGATGGTAGACCCCCAGAAAAGAAACTTGAATTTTGATTCAATGATTAATTTTAAGATGTAAATGCATACAAAGATTTTTTCTAAAAAATCAAATACTTTAGATCAGTACTGAAAGAAACGTATGAAATGAGCATGGAAGTTTCAAAATATTTTTCTAAATTTGCCGTTTAGTTAAAATTATCTTTAGTTCTTCGTATTGTTTTAAGTCTCATTTCGGATTAATGCTTGCAATTATGAAATGTGGCTTAAACGGGAGTTTTTGAATTGTTTCTTAATATATTATTACTTCTAATAAAAATCAGACATACAAATATCACTTGGCATATTTCATCGATTATGCGAGCAAAGCCACGGGTTTCGTTTGTATTTAGATAAAAATCCATCATCCATTTTTTTTTTGTCTGAAACTTTTAGTATGTTATATCACTTATATGAATTCGATAATAAATAATAATTTCATTGCCCTTAAAGATTATATAAAAATCATTGCATTCTCTAAAGTTAAATGAACGAAAATCGTTTAATTCTATTGCACGATAATTTTACAGATTCGTTCTATAATCGTGCTATAATAATAAATATTAATATCGTGTATTAATATCGTGAATATATCGTGTATTAATTAATTTAAAATCGTGTATTTACATAAAATGAAAAAGCTTTTTCTGAATAGAATGGCTCTTTGAAATAGTTAAAATTTAAAAATCATAAGATTAATATTATTGATAACAGCAGTATGGGGATATGAGCTGCCATCAAAGCATTGTGTAAATTTGATAAGTCCATGTTGAATAACTTAAATAATTTAAAAAATCATTGCCTTAACTAATTCAAAAGTATAAACAGCCGAAAATATCTCTTATACAAAACTTTCTAAAAGTTAAGTGAGTTAAATAAACTACCTTCAGATTTAACCTCTCATCTTTTATCATAATGATTCTTCAAGTTTCGTGTCAATGAGAATAGTTATTTATTTTTATAGAAAGTCATTAATTGCGCTCAAAATCATTCAGTTAAAAGATTGCATAATACAGGTTTCGTACAAACGAAACGTATTTTTCGTCGTTTTGGCCAGATTAACAACAGTATTTTCAAAGAAAACAAAACGTGTGTTTTGCTGGAAAGTGATTTAAGTAAAGATTTTCGCCATAAAAATACTGGTGATTCATCTTAAAGTGCAGGAACTGTGTAATAAAATCAAATAGTCTTCATTTCTTTATGTACTTTTAAAGAGTGAATTAAAAATTTTTGACCTTTCAAGATTTGCAAGTTTTTTAATTGTTCTTAAAATCGTATACATGATATCATTAACATAATACTTAAGTAAAAATTAATTATAGTAAAAAAAATTGCCCATATTAATCAAATCTGATCATTTTTGATTTATTTTCAGAAACTTATAACTTAATAATAGAAGTTATGACACGTATAACGTATACCTTCAATTTCTTTCAAACTATAAAAAAAAGTGTTACAATTTTGAGTTAAACAAAATAACAGCATGGAGTCGGAAACTTTAAATTGATAATATGCACTTTACAAACGATTTAAATTGTTTTTTTTTATTTTGTTATGTAGTAATCTCAAGCTTTGGTTTTGTTACTTGCACATACTACAACAAAATTAATTTTCAGAAAAATAACTTATTTCACATAAGTATGCATAAAACGAAATGCGTGGAGTTTCTTGTACTTAACATTGGTTTTGAATGTGTTATATATTTACATTCAAACATAATAATTTTCTGTCATTAAGAATTTTTTTTACATCATGCAATGAAACTAAGGTTCTTTTGCATCTAATATATTAACGGAAACGAAAATTAAATATTAGATTCTGTGCTTGTAAGGCCGCTTGTAAATAATTGCTTGCCTTAAAATTTTATTTTTTACATACGTATTGAATATTTTCAATATTTTTCATAAAGTTTTAATTCATTGAAATTAATATTAATAATGGGATGTAATATTTTTCACTCCATAGAGATATAATTATTAAGTATGACTTTTAATCGATTAAATCTGAAAAAACTTGTACTCGAGAAATATAGTTCAAAAATCTTGAAATTTCATTATTGTATAACCAACTGCTCTTGCAAAAAAGGTTAAAACCAGTTACTACACATTCAGATTTATGGGACCTAATGAACATATAAATGCAGATTATTTCTTTTTGATGAATAGTACTGAAACATTTGGGACTAAATGAAGACTGAAAGAACGTGTTTCATAAAAAATGAAGGTAAGCTAAATCGGATTACTTCGTATGAAGACTAAAATAATCAGACGGAAGCGAAAAAAATAACTCCTGGAGAGATAGAAGGGAAATGATTAAAAGACTGTAATGACATTTGTACTGCCAAAAATAAAAGAAAATCTTCGTTGCAATCAGCAAAATTAATGATAAAATTGAAGGTGGTGAATTTTCTATTTCAGAACCATTTAAAATTGAGTGAAATATATTCAATTTTCTATTCTCCTTAAATTCAAGCATTAAATACAAATTTCTTATACAAATATAAGGATGAAGCTAATTTTATAAAGTAACAATGTATCCCAAAACAGATGATGCGTTAAGCAGAGTAGCCACATGCGATAATTTTTACACTTTTTTATTTTTATTTATACATGTACCACTATTTTAAGAAAGTAATTGTTTTAGTATGTTTCTTTTGCTGATGTTGCTCAAAGACTATGTGAAATAATTTTGTTTAAAAAAGAGGTGCGATATAGAATTAAGAAATAATCGCCTGTGGTACGCTCTGGTTAAATTACATTAACTGTGACAAACAGGTGCTGGGTTATGAATTATTTTTATTTTATATAGTGTCTAACACACTACACTCTTAATTGATGATTTTATGTTTGTTACTGATCGTTAGGAAGAATCTGCTAATGTTATTGGGATAGACTTGAAGGGCACTAGGAGACTGAAAAATATTCCACTGTCCTGATCCCCACAGGAAGTTGCTTCTTTTAAGATACTGTGATGCCTAATTTTTTTTCGATTCACTAAAAGAAATCAATATTTATAGATTATGAGAAAATTACTATAAAATTACAATAATTTTATCTACTAAAACATAGTGCTTCATTAACGTACTGGAAAGAAATATTGCTGAGACAGAAAGAAAGGAGATCCAAGTTAGAAAATATTCCATTGAAGATAATACAAAGTACATATTTTAGCATCATTGCAATAGAAATTGAATACGATGTTTGTTAACTATGAAAAGAAATTGAAAAATATTAAAGATAAAGTAATCACGGGAAGAAAAACACCATAATATGAATAATTGTGTGGTACATAGCATTATAAAAGGGGAAAAAATAAAATGGCATTACTTATAAACTTTTTGGAAGAAATTAAGTGAACTTATAAAGAATTAAAATATTATTTGAACATTATTTTAAACTGTAATGCTTATGTTTTGGCTGATATACATTTTTCTCACAAATAAACATTGATGGTATTCGATTAACATTAAAATACATTTACAAATTATGTATTAAATTTCTCTAGTATATATTGTATGCTTCGAAAATAAAGATACTTTACAAATAATAACTGATAGAATGCACTCGAAACTTTTCAATATACTTATATATTTTGTATCAATTTTCTGGAAATCAATATCGCTATAAAGTACACAATACTTCAGCTATTCTAAGATATTTTATTTAAAAATTCTTTTATTAGTATAGATTTACCCTTCGAATTATTTTGCTCAATCTCTTTCTTACTTTCAATATACACCAAAAATAAGATAGAATGTAACATACGTTAATAAATAAACGATTTTCCTTAATTTACAGGCATCCTCTGAAGAAAATATTCTTCCCTACTGAAATCTATTCCGAAATCTTAATGAACAACTTTCAGGCAAAGTCTTCAATTCATTTTTCTTTGAAAATATATGAAATTAGCAGGTCTTATTATTTGGAAACTATGATATCGAAAGAAGATTACTGTCTTATAGAAAACGCAAAACATCTTCCATAACATACTCTTAAAATTAGCACTTTGAACCAAATTTCCAAATTTCCAACTTGACAAAAAAGCAAAATTGGTCGTCACATGAACCCAAATTGATTATAAGTAATTTATTTATTTAAATGAATAAATAACAAAATTCATTTTGATTCAAAATCGTTTCGATAGCTTGATTTGCCAATTTTATGCCTTTTCATTTAAAAATGAGTCCATAAATATGTTAGAAAGTTTTGCGCTGTTGAGCAGAAAACTAAAGAACAGCCTCAGTGAAATGTTATGAAATGAAAAGCAATGAAATCACACACTCATGAAGATTCAGAAATTAAGAATAGGAATTTTTCTTCACCAGGTGAAAACAGATGTAATGAAAACACGTCTACATATGTTAGATATCACTTTATAGATTAAAGCTTTAATCTTCTTTTTATCAAGCTATACCTGAATCTGAAGTTTGATAAAAATTCGTGTGCTAGATCTTGAGATAGAGCTGTTGAAGGAATCGGGTAAGTCAAAATAGTGGCGCGACCTGCTGGTAGATTGACGCCAAAATATAAAAAAAACTAGTTCATACCCCGAATTTACCAAATCTTTAGTTTCATGAAAATCCGTGCATTAATTCTTGAGACAGAGCTATTTCGGAAACCATGAAAAATTCAGAATAGCACTCTCCCTGTTTAGTAATTTACATCAAAATGTAAACAACCTCATTCATGTCAAGGCCTAACTGAATCTGCAGTTTGATAAAAATTCCGCGAATTAGTTATTGAAATATAGGTAATGCGTAAATCTTTAAAAAATGCAGCATAGTAGTGCCACCTATTGCGTGATTTACACCAAAACTAATCAGCATCAATTTACATAAAGGACTACAGAATACAAATTGTTATCAAATTCCGTTCATTCGTCCTTCAGATAGAGCGCCCACAAGTTTTATGTCATATGCAGACACACAGAGTAAGAGTCACATATTTACAGACAGACATTTTGTAAAAACATGTTTTTTCGAATGTTTGACCCTAAAATGTGTAAATCCGTCAAAAACCAGAATTACAAAATTTTTACTAATCCAATAATTTATGTAAAAATAGAAAAAAAAACGCGCATTTGTCTTGAACAAGTTGCCTTAAATATATTAATTTTACATAATTTATTTTATATACAATCAGTAATTTTAGCACAGAAGGAATGTTCTTTATTTTCCATTTATTTCCTTTTTACTAAAAAATAATAATTAATGTAAGAAAGAGAGATCTAACTACAGTTGCTTTTCAATATTGATAAAACAAAGTAATTGGTTTTTACAACTTTTCTTTATCCATCTTCTTTATTTTTTTTTCTTTCTATTCTTCTGATTACTCGAGTATCAATTGAATGAAGAAGCCTCCAAGAAAACAAATTGCTCACTTATCCTGTTTAGATGTGATAATGAAAATCGAATCCTCCGTAAAACCAATCAGGTAGACTGCAAATAAAATTTTCTCCTGAATAGTCACCTTAAATGAATTTTTGCGATAATTCGCACCCGTGTTACTTATTTTTCTTACTCATAGAGTAATGGACAACTTCTTTGAAAATGCTTTCACAATGGTATTATTATATGAACAAAATATATCCTTAAACGCTTTAAATTTGTCAGTGGACCTTTATTTGAGCAAAATCGTCGCCGAAAAGGTCTATTTCTGGGGTATAATAGTACCAAAACAGTTTTTTCTTATTAAAATATCATTTATGAAGGTTTTAAGAAGTAAATAATAAGGGTGAGTATATTTATATATTTTAAATCTGTTTTTCTCAAAACTAATTTTTCATCGTTTTTAGATTTTTGAAATGCTTCCTGCATTTACGAAATTAATAAGGAAATATCCTGATATTGTTTAGAAAGAAATTGTGTAATTTTTTTAACATTCGCCTTTATTAAGAGAGTCAAATTTGATTGTTTACATATTAAAGGCAAAATTTTGATGAAAATCGATATAGAATTTAGAAAAAAATCTGTAAAAAAATTAACTATTCAAGAAATTTAAAAAAATCTTAAGCAAATTTGTTATAATAGAATTTTAAGTGATAAAAATGCAAAAGCAAGAAAATATCTCAAAATCAAAACACGAGGAGCATTTTAAAATTTCGTTTAAAATTTTAAATTTTTGTAAAAAATTAAAAAAAATTAATAAGATTGGAAATTTTTTTGAAGATGTTCTATATGCTTTTAGTAAAATATATACAGGTGCAAATTTCCATATTGCTGTGATGAAAAAAAAAATTAAAGTCCACGACCCCTTATATATAAACAATTATTATTTCTACTTTTACTTTATTTTATTTATTATTTACATATTTATAATTTGCGAAAAACATAAAAAATGTTCAGCATGATTTATTAGGTGCATTTGTAATTATATAAATACGTAGCACATATAACCGTCGTCTGGTCCGTTTGCCTGTCCATGTAGGTCACATAACAAGCGCAAAAACTATCCAGCCAGGGAGTTATGCTTCCGTTTGTTACGTAAACAGAATGAAATTATATGTTAAAAATTATTCAATAAAACAGTCATATCTGGACTGTAAATAACTATGTAATAAGAAAAAAATCTAAATGAGTACAATGAAACTACTGGTAGGTGGAAATCCATATTAGTCTGCTTACTTTGTTCACTTCAAAATTATTTACTTAAAAAAATACAAAGAATATCTCTGCAGATGTTTAAATAACTTTTCGTTATTACCATATTGAATTGAATTTTTCCTCACCTTCATACCCCCTCCCTTTTTTTCTCCATTAATGTAGTAAACTTGATATCGTTTAAACATTCATCAATGTCTGATGAACAGTCGTGGGACGCCCACCTGAATCAAAATTTATTTATCTTTTGGTAGTTTTTGTCATCTTTTATGTAAATGTTTTTACATTTTTGGATTTTTTTTCTGTACATATATTATTATATAAGGTACCCTGGGGTAATAACGCCACGTTAAGGTTCTACCAACTTTCACGACTCAGTTTTAGTTTGTATTTTTCAAACAAATATAGGATTTGATACAGCAACTTATTGACTATCTATATAAAAAAAATAATTTAACAGATATATATTCATAAAATGTAATGGCGTGATTTCTTGACCAATGCTATTTGGCGTGATTACCCACCTATATGGGTAATATCGCCATGCAAACAAAACTGTGGAATAATTGCATGTATATTGCCCAATTCTAAAAATGCAAATTCTACAAACTTAGAAATTGTCAAATTGCATTCCAAGCTATTGAAAATGTTCATTTTTTTGTGAAAGTGTAAGAAAATTAAAGGTGTGGTGGGGGGGATGAGGCAAAAGAATATCAGACCGTGAACTTCTTTTTGTTTAAAAAGGACCGCTTAAATAGAATTATTAGAAATATTGCACAGTTTTAACTGTGTTTATTTGAATCAGCATTTAGGATGTAGCTCGGCCAATGTAGGGAATCAACCGGGGTATTAATGCCAAGGATTGGCGTTATTACCCCGTTATAGTTATTGCGCTGTACATTTCAAATTACAAATTATCTCAAGAAGATATCCAAAATCTTCAACAACATTTTGAAAGTCCATAAAATGTACTACAAATTTACGTAATTAACGAAGTATTTCAGGATCAAAAAAATAGTCTTCACATCACAAAACGTATCTCGCAAATTTTACATCAAGCGTTAATTTTACTTGCTTGTAAAAACAATAAGACCTAAAAATTACACAAATTAACTTGAAGCTGTTTTTTGCGATTTATTTGACTCAAAACCCTTCTGCGCAGAGTACATGGGTGTCACTTACCAGATTATTTCATAATTATGCAAAATATTAGCACTTGGCGTTATAACCCCGCCTGGCGTTATTACACCAGACCACCTTATATGTAATACGATTCAAAAATTTGCGGAATGCGGCCATTCTTGACAACGAGTGCAAGTGCCTAATGTAAAACCGCCTGAAATGTTTTCTCCCAACCCTTTCTTATGTTGGTTGCGAAAAATGACTTCCAGCTCTGCTTTCAGCGATGAAGTTTTACGAACGCTGGCAGAAGTGTATGAACCCGAAGTGACTACTTTGAAGGTGGATATGCTTCGGTGGTATGAACTATTCAGGAAAATGTTTTTTACAAACTTCTCCCGAACTTTAGGCAATTAAAGGAAATTTCATAAAAAAACTTTTAAAATTAAAAATAAAATATAAAAATGAAAATAAATTAGAAAATAGCAAATATGGGATCATCTACAACCCTAATAGCATGCATGGTCACATCACATCTGTGACCGAAATGCCACCACTCAGTGACGTCACATTGTGACTGAGATGTGACTTTCTTAAAAATCTTTAGAAATTTATAAATACTCTTCAAAACATGTTATTTACTTTAAAAAACATGTTTCTGGCAATTTAAATATCGTCGCTTTTGTCACAGTTTCGTCACAATCTTAATGTCAAATTAGTCACAAATGACACATTTTTCACAAATTTGTCACATTGTGACCACTTTGTGAAACGTCACAAAAAAGCTCTAAAACGGCCATAACGACTTCACATTTTAGTTACTGTGACTTGACATCGACGTCACATCGACAATCGATGGTCACAAAGTCACAATGTGACTTCACAACGACGTTGCAGTGACGTCACCATGCTTTACGGGAACAAAACAGTTTTCATTTAAAAAAATAGTTATCAAAATCGGCTTAATAGAAAGCTGGATGCTGATGACCAAAAAATCAGCCTGGTCTTTTAAATATAAAAATTGCTTTTAATTATTAAATGCTTTTAATTTTTTTAAACTTTTATTGTTTTAATTGCAAATAATGATTTTCATCCGTAAAGAATAGTTTGCAATTTTTTTACTGTACCATTCATTTCACGAATGAGAAACGGGATAACATCCCGGGAAATGAAAAACTCAGAAAGATTAACTTCAAAAGAGTCAAAAGGCCATTACGGATATGAATAAGTTCTAACAGATGAAACACACTCCAGTTCGTCTCTAGCAACATACGTCTCAAAGGCGGCGGCACAATCATTAGAGTCTTTGAAAAGGTAATGTTTGAGAGATTGTAAAAGGCTTTTCTGATTGTTCCATGATATGAAAAGATTTATTCGATCAATACAATACGCTTGAAAGGAATTTAGATAACACAGTCAAATATGTATATTATTGTATATGTGTATATGTATATGTGTATTATTCTTAGGAATTTAAAGTGTTGTTTATTGTTAAGAAGTTATGAAATATTGCTGTGAACGTTTTTGCTTAATTCGGTAGAGTGATTATACCTTTTAGATAATTTAACGTTATTTTATGCGAATATGACTGGAATATATGAATCCAAGAATGTAGTTAACATACGCAAGTTATCATTTTACGATAAAAAATATTCAAATAATATAATGATAGATTTAGAAATAAACTTGTTTATGTTGTGATAGTTTGTAATCCATTTCTAACACAGTTTTAAAGTGTTTGTGAATTAGGTCTCTCTGTCCGTTCTCGAATTCGCGTAAGATATGTCCAATTACAATGAAACTCAGGAATGTCCTTAGATTTCACTAAGGCATGTTCGGTATTGACAATGAAATGTGTAGTACTTACTGATCATTTACAGGGTCATTCCAAATAACTTCGCTACAATGCGGTATAAGTTATTTCCATAATTCATATCATAAAATTTTTTAAATTACTAATTTAATAAATTATGTTTGAGATTTTAAGTATTATAACAGTGCAAAAAAATATTATATCAGATATATATTTTCAACATGTATTAATAAAATATGAAAATGTATTTTAATATTACAAGCTCTAAAATTTGAATGTTTATAATTAAGGAAAGGAGGAAAGCACTTCCTGAAAATTTTGGTATATTTTCACCGATCATGACCCCCAGACCCCAAAACCACCCTCCGTTCAAATGCTGACATATATATATATATATATAACTGATTTTGTTAGAATCATCTTAAGCGAAATTAGGTTCAAATGCACACATAGCATTTTTACAATAGCATTTTAAAAAATATATTCTAACTTCATGAAACAATTGACCAATATGACAATATATATATATATATATATAGCTCCTAAATAAGAGAAACTGCGAATTGAATGCGTTTGAGTTCAAAATTAAATTAAAAAAATAAGTCAGAAAATAAGCAATTTGTTATTTGTACTCCCTTATTTTTTCATTCACGATCGCTTCGGTAAATTTTTTTTCCAAATGCACATTTTGAAAGCATTTTTTGAAATATATTCTGCCTTTTAAACTAAACTGGCCAATATATAATTCCTAAATAAGAGAACCTTCCAATTGGATGTGTTTGAGAGCAAAATGAATTAATAAAATAGTCAGAATATAAGCAGTTTGGATTTGAGTACACCTTTAATACAATTTTACTTTCAATTCGTATATTAATTTAATATGTTTTGGCTAAAAGTATTGGTCCTATCAAAAACTTGTCAATATAAAAGTAGTAAATATTATTTAGGAGATTTATAATAAATTTAATCGGATTTAATGTCTTAAAAATTGACAAAGTTATAATTTTGTTTCCTTCAACCCCCCCCCCCCTCTATTTTTAGGTACGAGTTGCTCGTATCAAAAATATGTAAGTATAAAAGTTTTAGATAATATGAAGAACATTTAAAACAAATTTAATTGGATTTGATATCTTGAAAATTGACGAAGTTATGATTATTTTCTTCTAAAACCCTTTCTTTTCACCTCTTGAACCCATTTTTAACTTTAAATAACAAATGTCACAATATGTCACGGTAACTAGAAATTATTAGTCATAACTTTTATTCAAATGATATTATAATTTACTGCGTTTCTAGTTTTTTAAAAGTTAAAAACATATGTACTTAACCAAAAAATTACTATTTTACAATGATCTTATTTCCATGTTATATTTACTTCATTTAATTTATAAAGTGAAATGTCTGGTTTCAAATACAGTTATGTTACTTGAATAAATCTGGGCGTTTTGTAGCTATGTCCTATTTTAAAACAATAAAAACTGTTTACTATTAAATTAAAACATGTTAACTAAAAATAAATAAATAAATAAATATACTGACAATGCAAATTGCACAAGATACAAACGCGACAGCTATCTTTGGGCAATCTATATCTGTCAACAAGCTCAAGATAAAAACTTAGAATATTTCTCGTATACTTGTTTTAAACATTACAATGTATATCTAACACATAAAATTCATTTACATTAGAGATTTTTTTCTTCAATATATATTAACCATCCCAAGCCCTACCTCCACCCTAAATAATTAATAAACAAAAAGAATATTGCCCAGTAAAACTGATGGCATTGAGCTCACAGGCTACGCATACTAATTGTATATTATAGCCTTGTATTTTCAAGGGTTAATTCCATTTTTAAAAAAAATTACAGGGGGGAGGGCAGCTCCCTCTACTTCCCCTTTTTATATTTAACCCCTTAAACGAATCACAGATATGATTTAACATATAAGAATTTGGAAAAAAAACTGATAATTCTGTATAAAAAAAACCCATTTATATCAATTTATAGGAGGGGCATGAACCCCCCTTTCCTCCCTTTTTACACTTATCCAATGAACACCTAATACTAATCACGGAAATACCTCATCAGAATGATCCTCCATCTGAATTTTGAACGAAAACTGATCATTCTGCATAAAAAAACCATTCATATAAGCTAAGGGGAGGGGCATTAGCCCCCGTTCCCCCTGTTATATATGTCGAATGAACTCCAAAAACTAATTAGGGAAGCGCCTTATCAGAATATACATACATACAAAATTTCAAGTGAATCGGATATTTTTATCATGAGTTATCGCGTTACGCACGTACATACATATAGAGCGGGCGGGCACATAAGCTCTCAGGCTATACTAGCCTGTGAGCTAAAAAGGCTTAGATTTCATTAAATTTATAAAAAAATTAAAAGTATAAAGTTTATATTGTATTAAAGTTGGTGATCATGAAAAATATTAATAAAATACATTGAAACGCTTCAAAATTTAAAATATAAACTAAAAAATAAATTTTAATTCACTTAAAATCATTTTAAATACAAATATAAATACATTACTTCACTGTAAAGTTTGCTTTTACTCTAAACATGGTTGAAAACAATTGCGCCCTCTGCCGGTGAAGAACCGCAACTGTCTCCATTCATTTAACATATGGGACATGGGGCAGTCGCATAGAAGGTAATAATACTACAAAGGCGACTGTATCTTTGGGCAAACTATATCTGTCAACACGCGCAATATAAAAACTTAGAATATTTCTCGTATACTTGTTTTAAACATTACAATGTATATTTAACACATAAAATTCATTTACATTATAGATATTTTTTTCTTCAATATATATTTTAATATCAAATAGTCAAATAAAAGCTGAAAAGGATGATGTTAAAAAAAAAAAAAAAAAAATTCGATGGTTCCATTTAATCGCAATTTTATTTTTGAACGCATTCAGAAATTTCCAAAACTAAAATTAGATTTTGGTTTTCTCCGAATGAAATGAAAGTATCGATAATATTCACTTTATGAAATATTCTTGTTATTTCAATGCACATTTTGTAAAACGGTAAAACGATTGTATTTCTTAGGATCTTTGAATTGCATTATTTTTATGAATCAATTGCTTATGCTTACAGAAAATTTGAATGGAATAGTAAAAATTGTATTATATTGATTTCAAAACGCAAAGAAATTTTAGTAACAATATTTTTTGGAGAAATGCTTATTCCCACTTCAAAAATATTCTTCACATTCTTTTTATATAAAAATAGCAGGAAATTTTCGAACATTTCTCTGAAAATTTAAAATGGAAAACTATATTTATAAAGATTTGAAACTACATTCTTAGTGAATTTAAAAACCTTTTTAAATATTATACAAACGACATAGCAAACAATAACCAAAGATTTTATTATTGATTAATTCTTTGATTTTTTTAAAAATAGCTTTTTAAGTAAGACAGTGAACGTTTTAAAGTTTATATTATATTTTAGTTTTAAAAAAAAAGTGATAAATGCATTCCGTCATATATTTTGTCATATTCTAATTTGTCATATGTGCGTTCGTAATTATGTAAATACGTAGCGCCTATATAGTTCTAGTTCAGTTCGTCTGTCGTCCGTCTGTCCGCAAAATAAAAGCACAAAAACTACCTAAACGAGTCATTTATATATAAAATTTATACATAAAATATATAATTTTTGTATTGTTTCGTCGAATATTTTAAAATTTTGTGAAAATAGGATGCATAATTTAATTAAAGTGACAATCAAAAGTATTCCGTTACATTACAGCAATGAAAAACTAGTCGTTGGAGGCCACCGTAATACTTACCCATCGTGGATATGTATATGAAAATGAAACATGTGAAACTATTTATACAATGCATTGAAATTCATAAACAAAATTTAAATATTGTTAATATACATAGTAATGCTATATTAAAGAACTGCTGATGTACCAATTTCGACAAATTATATAAAACTACTCAAGTAATACCGAACTGCGTAAAAGAAACATCCTTATAACTCCAAAAATAATATTTCTATTGACTAACAATTAACTGCGTCGGATTAAGCGTCTCATTTCCCATTAAATATACTTCTGAATTGAAATTTGAATGAAATATAGGGTCATGAAAAATCGAAGAATGTGGAAAACAAGATTACAAATATCACGGCAACTAATAATCCGATCGACTTCGTTCTATATGCAAAATGTGTGTTATTTTATTGCTTTTTACGTCCATTCCTGAGAACAAAACAATTCGAAAATTTTTATATACCTTTCATCAGAACGAATTTTTTGAGAGTCCGAAAAAAATAGTTCCGGATAATCGAGGTTGCTGATATTAAATAGGGTTCGTCCCATTTTTACATACTAACTACATACAAAATTTCAAGTCTCTATCTCAATTTGTTCGGGAGATAGAGCGTTTACAGACAGACAGACGGACGGCAAAATTTTTTTTCTAAAAATATGTTTTTCTGAATTTCCACTATCTAAAACGTGTAAATCCGTCAAAATTTTTTTTTCTATTTTCAAAACGATTGCAAGACTTACCCTGTACTACGTATGATGGGTAAGTAAAAATAGTTTCAAATGCATTTTAATGATATTATATTGTTTAGAATATGATAAAATTGATAGGCATCTATAAACTATATACTAATACATTCTGTACAATCGGCGGAGCAAAGAATATTTGTTATTAATTTACAGGACCACACAAAGGAATTCCATTACATAATGGCATAGGGGGAAACACTGTTTAAGGCGCGTTTCATCGATCCATTGTAAAGTGGTATCCATATAAGATTCACGTCGTGCAAGCGCCAAACCCTGCATACACGGACACATGAACTCAATTTGCAGTAATGTTTTTGATCAGCAAAGCGGTTGCAAAGCTTTGGAACATTTTGTGGTCGAACAGTGAATACTCATAGTGGTCGTATATGAAGGTCCTAATGTTGTACATGAACAGTCTTTGCATCCTGATTACATTATTGAATGTTTATACAGTTTATTTCATTTTTGGACCCTTCTATAGAAGACAGCACTTCTTAGGGTCCTAAAATGTGCTCCATTACATATATCCGTTGTTGCGACTTTATTCATCAACAGGTCGTTCTAACCTTACAAAAGCGCGAGTGTTTAGCATGATGGTGCACCACTTTACACAGCCCGAGCAATGACGGCGCTTTGTCGTGCCCACTTTATTGATGAACGGATGATTACCGTACTGCCGTTAAATTTTCGGCAAACATTACGGTAAACATTGTTGCCAGCATTTTTTGCAGTAAATTTAACGAATTTTTTTACAGTGTATAAAATCACCTTATTTGTATAAATTTGACATGTTACTGAACCAGAGTTCATATTCATTTTCCAAAAAAAAAAATATCTTCTGGGAATCCGCTGATGTATTTATCTTCCGAGATCGAAATTTTTTTCATATCAACAATTGAATACATTTTTTAAACCAGCATCATGTCACTCCTATCACTTCAAAATAAAAAAAAGCAAGATAATCTCAAAAATAAAATTTATAAATCACTTAAGTAAACAATATGAACATAACTTTAAAAAGAAAACGTTAGTTTATGTAAAATAAAGATGACGTATGCATGTTCTATGGGGCTGTACTTAAAAACTTGGTAGTTTGCTCAAAGAATTTCATTTCTATTTTGCGATTTTATTTTAAAAGCATTATGAATAATATGAAGGCTACATACAAGTGCCAATATCAATTTAATGTCCTATACTTTTATTAATTTTTTATTGATATTTATCTTGAAATTTTTCTTGATTGTCAAACCTTAAGATGCTAGGAGGTAAGTCTAGTGACTGAATGGATGGTGTCAGACGCAAACAGCAACAATTGCCCTCTATTTTCCAGAGTAGACAGTCATTTTGGGAGGTTTTTCCAGGTTTGGAAAATTTTTTGTATTCTTTCCTGCGATTCGTCTGATTTTTTTAACCTAAAATTTATTTTCTGATTTTCCCAGTCCCTGATTCCCAGAAATCCCATATTCCCCTGATGAGTATGAACCCTGTGAATGATCTAACCCCTTCCACATCTACTCTATACGGTTCAAATCTTTGCATTGCCAATCTAGGACCTTGACTTTCTGCATTTCATAAAAACACTTACGTACTTGAATTTGTGTTTCGGGTCATTAGCTTGCTGAAAATACCATTTAGCAGGCATGTTTTAATTAGCATATGGTAGCATATGAGTCATGAATGTGTCATGAATGTACATAAACCATTCCAGATTCCTATCAATTCGAACTAAGGGTCCATCTGTTGAGAAAAAAACCCTCCAAAATCATCACATTGAAATTTTCATGTTTGACGGTGGATATTTGGTATTGAGCATCATATTTTTATTTTGCTGCTTTTAGGAATTCAAATATATTGATTCCATCAGATGGCACTAAATTAAACTTCCTGTCATCACTCCACAATACATTGGAGACCATTCTACAGTTTTTTTTTGTTATTTATGTCGTTTTGCAAATGCAACTCTATCCTTCCTGTTATTAGAGGATAACATAAGTTTCTTTACACGTTTTCTGCCAAGTAAATCACAGAGGTTTAGGCGTCCTCTGACAGCTGAAACGTGTATCTCTATACCGTAATTTTCTTTCAATTTATTTTTTATTAATACAGCGCATTTCCGAAAATCACTTGTAGATACCATTTTTAGAATACAGTCAACATTAAAAGTTATGTTTTTCGGATGGCCATTTCAAGGCTTATTTTCGATGTATTTCCGTTTATTGAAAACTTTATGCCACGTAATAACAAGTTGCCCAGACATGTTAAAAGAGCGAACAACTTCTTTGCTTAATTGCATTTATAACGTTTTTTTTTAAAAATGCAATTCACTAATTTTTAAAATTCAAATTCACAAAAGGGACATTAATTACATTTAATGACCTTTCCTGAATATATATAGGTAGATTATAACTTACTCTTTCATTAAAGTGTTTTTATGTCTTAAGAAATGAACGTAACGAAGTGAAACGATTCTAAAGTTGTGTGATTATTTAATTCCAGGAGGTATATTTCTCATGTGCAAATGAAACAAGTAAGAAAAATCATGTATTAAGCATAGATTATGAAGCACTTTCCAACACTTACCGAAATCTTTAGATTCAGTTAGTTAGGTGGGGAGGCCTACCATATAGCTTGAGCTCAACAAGCCAGGGGTAAACTTTGTTATTTAGTGTATAGCCAAATATACCCAAATATGTATTCCAGTACATTAGAACAGCCCTGTATTTCATATGTCAGTTCATATAATGGGAAAATTTAGCTTAGCAAGAAAATACCCAATAGCTTGAAATTTCTTTTTCAGCAATTCATACTATTAGATGGAAACATACTTGAATACTTTTGTTCAGCCCTGTAGTTTACATTGTACCTTTATTACACGTCAGCATTAGGCTAAAATTTATTGCAAACTAAAACACTTTTAAAACAACTGAAATCACATTCTTATAAATCATCATTCATAGGCGTCCATGTACAAAATTCTTTGCGTGGCCCTGTATATCCCTTTATCTATATTCTGCAAACATTTCTCAGTAAATTGAATGCAGCTCAGCGTAAAAATGCGTAGCTTATTTAAGAACCACGTTTAAATAATTTACGCTCATATTCAGTAACGTTGGTGAACTCTTTTGGGTAGCCATGTATATACACTATAACATTTATACACACCATATAATGTGCATATATTTAGCGAAATATAAACGCGAATATCATAATTAAAAAGGATTTCATCCCTCCATCAGCCATCATCGGACACATATACGGTACTTCGGAAAGAATTGAAATCTTTTGTGCGGCCCTGTAAATGCTATGTACTTCATATTATGCAAGACAGTAGCGTATAATTTATATTAAGCTTCAGTGACATATATCAATTTTATTATACATGAAACAGTTTAATATATTTAAAATAGGTCACACACAATTCTCCCTTTTACCATTATCTAATGGAATTCTTTTGTGTGGCCCTGTAAATGAATAATAGCTACTATTTCACCTTATATTTTATAGAATGCATATTTTAATATGTTTGACAGGGTATAACATCTTTAAAATTCCTTTGAAATGATTTTTCCCCATAGGCCGTAATGTAATAGGAAACTTTTGATTCGCCCTATAGATAAACTAATCATGGTAGAAACTTCATTTTCGATAAGACTTGTGCTAGGGTAAATGTCAATAACGTCCTAAAATTCCATGGCAATCCGAGTATATTAACGATTTTTCCCCATAGGCCATAATGTAATGGGAAACTTTTGATTCTCTCTGTAGATAAACTAATCATGGTAGATACTTCATTTTCAATAGGGTTCGTGCTAGGGTAAACTTCAATAACGTATAAAAATTTCATAGCAATCCGAGTACATTTACTGGAGTTAGAGCGCGGCCAGACGGCCAGACAAACCGAATGCATAAGCACTTTTCAACTTTTTTGGAAAGTGCGAAAAATGACATTCCTTCACCAACTCCTTTATATCCTTGACCTTGAAAAGTACAAGGCAGTCAGAAGGATACACAAAAAATTTTATCATTTTTTTGAAGAAATGTTATCGGGGTAAACTTTATTCCTGTGCGTGTGCTGGTGGGTTAATAATGCAAACAAAGTTAAGTTTTATCCATAAGTTTATGTCTTAACCTCCACAGCATCGCACTAGCGAAAGCGATGACGTGAGAATTTAAAATCGAGTGCGCAAAAGAAAGCAATGTGCGTACGGTGGCTCTTTAAAACAAAATCTGTAACTACTACACAATGTCATCACATCAATAACTTTTTGATTTTCAAGAAAAGTCGAAATATATTATTATTTGATTCAACTTTTTGAACTATAAACTAACGCATATGTAACTTCTTTTATGCTATTAAAAATCTTTTTGAATTGTATTTCAAGAATATGTAATAATAGTTTTCCTCGTGTTCTTAAATCAAAAATTAAAACATAATAAAACAAGAAAACGATTTATGAAACACCATGTAAAACTTATTTTATAAAGTCCACACACTTCAAAACTCAATTTTGAGATAGTTTGTAAAGAACAACAATGAAAAGAAATTAGTCACAATTGTGTAAGTGGCACGACAACTGCTGTAAAATCAACAGGTAACAAATGAAGCTATGAGACAGAAAAAAATTAGAAGTAGGCAATAAAAAAATCTAAATATGTGTATATGCTTAAATAAACAAACTATTAATAAATAAAAATTAGATAGTAACACTAATACAATATTAAAAAAATGTGTAGTAAAAAGCTACAAAAATATTTTCTGCAAAAACAAAGGTAGAGATGGTGGGAAATGTCAGAAAAAGATTTTTTAGCTAAATTAAACAAGATTAATCAATAATTCAGGAATAATATTTTATGTGAAAATAATTTATTTTACAATTGCAAAGATTTTGTCAATATCACCGTTATTGTTTGTTCAAAACTAGTCGGTTTGTAAATTTAAAAAAAATTTTAAACCGCTAGTTTCACTATAATTACTTTTACCATATGTATCTAATTTTAATTTCCAAGTAAGATAGTTTATAAACTGCAGAAAGCATACTAGAATAACGTTTTTTCATATCAGTAGTATTTGAATAGCTAACGTGATTTCTTCACTCTTTTTAGAAAGTTTAAACTATTGTACTGATATTCTAAGTTTTATTTTCGAGGAATTTTAAATAAAATTGAATATTCTATTTTTGTAATAAAGCATATTTGTTTACGAAAAAATGCAAGTTTAAAATATTTTTTATAATTTTTTTTCTTATTGGAGGTTTTATAAAATACACTTTTAACATTACTAATAAATACTTTTAACTCCGAAACGCTTAACAAAAAATTTTTTTGAAAGCAAATTTCGAGATTTTGCTCTAAAATATTTCGTGTTCAAAATTGTTGATGTAATTTAATAACTTTAATTGAAAGTAAATATTTTCATAAACTCTACCTTTTGAAAATATATTACTTTGAAAGTATTCGCGTGCCTCAAAGTTTGAATTTTCCGTGTTTCACTGCACAAGGAAGATAGTATTTGAAATTCTATACACGTTTTACTTGAAATTTTTGAAGAAAATTTCTTAAAGTGTTCTGAGCAATTTTTAGAATAAAGATTTTAAGCAACGATTTAAATAAATGTTTCCCACTTCAGGAAATAACTTATTTATGTACTAATGAATAATAAAAAAAACAATAATTATATTAAGTATGCAGTAATTGTATCGAAAAGTATTATTTTGAGGCGATTTTTACTCTTTTTACTTTAATTTCTTTTCTTTTGATCTTTTGCGGAGTATATTTTATCCGTAAAGAAAAAGAAAGTTCTATATTTCACACATAAAAAAGAGAAACACGTGTAATGTTTTCAAACAAACTATAGACTTGCAAACAGAATATGCACATAATTATATGCGTTAAACTGTACACGATTTTAGCCAATAATATTTTTATAATTTTACACGATTGAATAATACCTTTTTAAAATATTTGATAAAAGCTCATGATGCATAATAGTATATCAATTAAAAGTAATTTATAAAAAGGATTTTACAAATATATTTTAGAATTTCGTCAGATTTCTCAGTAAGAACTTTATTGGAATTATTTCTAACATTGAGCTTGGTAATATCTTGACAAATATCGCCATACTTTGTAAGCAAATTTGAGCCTGTGTGCATATGTATACTTGTTTTTGTTTGTTTGTTTGTTTGTTTTTCTATTTAAATACCATCGCCTAATAACATAACAGCTTGGCTTCCGCACTGCTACCCAGAAGTAGATGGTATTTACAGGTTTTGTGACGCCGATTTCACAAGGGACCTACCTCACTCTTTTTCCTTCTTATTTTCCCTTCTATTGTTTAAAAAAAAGTGAAAAATTAGACTTACTCATGATTTCTTCCTTTGGGTGGAAAGAATATTAGTAAAACGAAATCAACGTTTATGCCAATCAGACGTTTCAGACGTTTATGCCAACTTATTAAAGAACTTAAAAAATCCAAATACGTGTAGTGCATAGCTACTCGTATTCCAGAAAATGGGACTCTAGCAGTAGTGAAAAACCCATACACTTCTTCGTTAATTGCTGCTTGTAGACAGGAAGTTCTTTAGGACACTATGCTTCATGTATAAGTCTTCATCAAAATTTCCATTCTAGTTGCCATATTTATTTTGCAATCGTGCACGTAAGCTATTATACCAATTTTCTGCTCTTCAAATATCTGACAGTTTGGAGCGCCCTGTAAATGCCAATTCTGAACCTTGCAATTTTTAAAGTCATAAAATGAAATAACGTACTTATATCTTTCCTCTCAATAAAAACTGTGTTTTCATATCATAAAACTTTTAAGATATTAAATGTTGAAGATGGTCTCCTTTTTAAAAAATTTCAATTTTAAGAATCCTGAGACCCTTTAAATTAAAGAAGGGGGGGGGGGGGGGCAATTAGCCTCTCGTCCTTTCTCTCCTTTATTCTTTTCCAATGAACTCCCAAAACTAATCAGGAAAGAGCCACGTTAGAATAAATCTATATTCAAAATTTGTTGCAAATGGGGTATTTGTATCAAGAATTATTGAGTTACGTACGTATGTATGTACGTATATACGTATGATCATACATACTGTTACGAATTTTGTAAATAGTTAGTGTTTGAACTGTAAAATAATGTAAATAATCTTATTAAGCTCCATTCCTTTACTAATATTAGTTTTTGTCACATTGTCTCTGTTATCAAGCAAACTTGTCTATTATTTTCAGTGTATGTCTACGGCAGATTGGCGAAATATTGAAGATATCGCCAAGTTGGCGTCACTTTTGGCAACCAAATTTGGTTGCCAAATTTGGCGATATATCGCCAAGTTGGCGACAAACTTGGCGATTGTTGGAGATGGTAACCCTTCCCTCTCTATGGTAACCCCCTTTTAGATATGCTGATAAGTTGAATGTTATTTCGTGGTTTTCTGGAATATTCGAGGTGCCTGTGGAAATTTCTAGCGCATGCTGCGAGCCTATATAAGGAGAGCAATACGAGCTGTTGTTGTTATTATTTATCAGTCAGTCATTGAGTGAGCTGCGATTGTGTAAGCAAGTTTGCTTGAGTTTTCTCTACGTTGTTTTGAATGTGATTTAGCGTTGAGACATTGTATAAAGAGTCTCTGGGACCTATATCTGTACTTGTACGATAGAGTTGAACAGTTATTTTTGAATATCTAGTAATAGTTGTGAGTTTCGAAGACTTTGTTGTTCTGAAGATCTGTAAATAAATTATTTTCTACTTTTCTAAGAGACAAGAGTTTGAAGTTGTCTAACCATAAGATCAAAAGAACCCTATATACGCAACAATACATACAGAACCTGTGGGCACATTAGCTCTCAGACTTTGACAGCTTGATGAGATAAAAACACGTCAAATTACATTGGCCGAGGATAAACTATAAAGTTAGAGCCGAACCGGTCTTTGGGTTCAATAAAATTTTTCCAAATTGAATTGGCTTAGGATAAACTAGTTCAGACCAAAGAGTAGCTGGCTAAACTAGTTTATCGTATGAGCGTTAGGCTAAACTAGTTTAGCCTACGAAAATCTAATTTGTCCTATGGACCTTAGGATAGACTAATTTGGACTAGGAAAAATTAGTTTATCCTACAGGCGGTAGGGTAGACTAGTTTTGCCTAGGAAAAACTAGTTTATCCTATGGGTGTTAGGATAAACCGGTTTGGTCAAGGAAAATTTAGTTTATCGGAATGGCGTCAGCATAAACTAGTTTGGCCTAAAATCGGGTTTAGTCGATAACATATATACTAAATATGTCTATAAAGTTTTCTTCCAAGAGATTTACTGAATTTCAGTCACGGTCCTTATATTATAATCATTATCTTGGTATGTACGTTTGAAAAATATTTCTTCCTCTTTACAATAAACAACTTATGCTATGCTAGTGTACTCTTCGTCTAAATACATGTACCATTTATTTATAAAAACCCTTTTTTAACATTTTCACATTGGAAAACTATCTGTCTCGGAAGAATGATTCGTCTAAATCTTCACTATAAAAAATGCAGGTTCAACATGTACTTTAGATTCCTTAATTTCAAGAATAAATTGTCAACTATTTTTGTATATATTCGCCAAAACATCTAAAATCAAAAGTACCCTATTAATAACCTTTATGTATGAGCATTAAAGAACTGTTACAAATTGCAAGTACATGTCACTGTGTTTATGGGTATCCTCTCTATGATATGAAGTACATAATTCTAATTTTTACTTGTTAATATGATTTGTTAATGCTTTGACACGCTGAAGAACTAGCTGAAACAAACCAAAAAGCTATCTTAATTCCCTAATTTATGAATGAAACAGATAGCTTGATAGGAACAGATGCTTTGCGTTTCAGGAAGTTTGCGTTCGGACTTTGGACAGTGAACAAATTGTTCCAGAAACACATGTTAATGTTCATTTAAACGTTTCGTTACTTTATGACTATCTTAGAAAGGACACGTTCATTCTCAGAAAACGTCTCTGTGAAATTTTGATGGAAGATTTTAAAATCAAGTTATTTGTAGCCGAACGAATTACTTTTAAAAGAATGATTGCTATGAGATTTTTTATTCTTTCCGGGCTTACATAGTTTTTATCACACAGATATGAAGTTTTGCATGCATTTTTCAAACATAGACAGCAGAATGGAACATTTTCACAAAGAGAATAATAAAATTTTCATATATGTATACAAATGAGGAAACATGGATCCAAATAAGAATTAGACAAGATGTGTTTATGTTTTAAGATTTTATTAAATTATTTTAGTATTAATCTTTTAAAGAACTGGCTTAATACTAGTTTACGTTAATGACAGTTTTAAGTAAAAAACGGGCATTTCTATTAAAAGTACCCACTTCCTATTTTTTCTTTTATATATACATTAATAATTGATAAACTGTCTCTCAAGAAAACGTCGAAAAATTCCCCTTCAGACGGATTCTCCGTCTTAACAGATGAAATGGTATTATAGAATTTTAGTGAAAATAAATATCGGAATATTTCTAATAAAGGCAGAATCTCATTTTCAGGTAATTTTTTATTTACTTTTATATTATAATTGTTTAGACTTTTTTGCAAATTTCCTTTACAGAAAGGTTCCATAGTAGTAAAGATTCCATTATGGGCCTAGCTAAGAGTAACGAATTATTTCGAAGATCTTATGTACGGTATGTAATTGAGTTTATCTGTAGTCGTGTGACCATGCATTTCACATGTAGTACTTTAATTGCTGGGTTTTATATTTAATGAAATGTTAAATCAGAGCAGGTATGCAGTTAGATTTTACTTGTTTTTAATGAATAGTTATAAAAATAATTATAATCGAAACATGTCCTCTAAAAATTACAAAATATACCGAATACATTGTATTAATTACCATTATTGTTAATATCCGTTTTCTGACGAGTAACAAATATAGCGAGTAACGAATGTTTTTTAATGATTTGAGAATTTAAAAATAACAAATAGACACGAATGTTCATTTTTTTTGTTATTTATACAATACCAGATAATAACTGTCTTGAACGTCCCCAGCAGTGTCATTTCAAACTCTTTTTTTTTGCTCGTTAAGCACAACATACACGCTTTTAGATCATGAAAATATATAAATATTAACCTATATTCATTTCCACGTTCATAAACGCATGTTAAAATTTTAAAAAACATAAAAATTGTTGGAAGAAAACAAACATTGCAATAAATAATAAAGTATGAATTTACGTATGAATACATTGAATGATGTTATTCACTGTAAAAAATGTCAGATGTTTCTGAATGTATAAAAATGTACTGTAATCAAAAACGAAAATACGCTGTGACCTCTTCTAACTCACCTAAGGTTTCGAAAACTGTTCTTTTACCTTTAAAAATTTCAGAAAACTATTTGTTTTCGAAATTTAAAGAAGAATTTATAAAAATTAATTTTTATTAGCTGCCCGTCCTTTTCGGAAACGTTCCTAAGTAGCTTTTACAGTACAATAATCACTTTTCTCAAATCAAAATATCACTTTTTGGTATACTACCAATTCTCAAGTAAACATTTTCAGCTGCATAACTGATTTTGTGCATGCAATTATAGCAAAATAATGTTAATTTTCTTATTAATGTTAATACTGTTAATATTGTATGTTTGTCTGTTAAACATGTTCTTTGAATATCAAAATATTTTCGTATAAATTGGTAGTATAAGAAAAAGTGATATTTTGATTTGAGAAAAGTGATTATTTTACTTTAAAAGCTACTTAGAAACGTTTCCGACAAGGACGGGCAGCTAATAAAAATTAATTTTTATAAATTCTTTTTTAAATTTTGAAAACAAATAGTTTTCTGAAATTTTTAAAGGTAAAGGAACGGTTTTCGAAACCTTAGGTGAGTTAGAAGAGACCACAGCATATTTTCGTTTTTGATTACAGTACATTTTTATACATTCAGAAACATCTGACATTTTTTACAGTGTTGGCATATCGATTTCTCGGCGACACTCGTAGATAATTATTTTAGAAAAGATTGCGCATGCATAAAATTTTCACAAGAATTTTAAAAGTTTTACTTCCTGCAAGTACAACCAATCAATTGGAAAAAATAGACAGCAACATTGTATAATGCTATTGTAGTTTTAAAATTTTTCACTTTTATGCTGTATATCCATTCACAAAGCATTTCTTTCTAAATCTTTCGTTCTCAAATTTTGAGTATTTAAAAACAACAAAAAAAGTCAATTTCATTTTTAAAAACATTCTTTGCAGTGTTTGAAAAAATAGCTTTGATATAATAGAATTCAATGGCAAATGCCAGCCCGTCATAAATTACATTTCATACAAGCTTCGGAAGCAACAATTTGAGTGATTTTAAAATAACACTGAATGTTTTCATGAATGCACTAGCTTCGTCAATATCAAAGATACACACTTAGCTTTTATATATCGAATTTTTTCAAATATGCTATTTTAATCTTTATCAATTCCCAAGCCATATAATAAAATTCATTAAATTTATCTTTTAATCTTTCCTTTTCAACCACAAAAAATTACTTATTCAAATGATTTTGATTCTTTTTTCTTTCATTTCTGCAGTAGTAAAAAATTGAACTAAAATCTCATCATAAAATATTTTTGTACTTGAAAAAAATCTTACTTCCTTTAACTATAGTTAAAAATTAACATTGTTACTTTTACATTATAAAAATATACAAAGTGTACCAAATTTATCTTTATAAATTTCATTTAACATAACATCTAAATGAAATAATATAGCGAATTTCAGTTTTGTATGCATATAACAGCAATTCATGAAGTTTTTTTTGTATTTGTCTTTCTTTCCGGTACGACCCAGTAACATCCATAACTGTTAATAGCTACATCACATGAAAATACTAGTGTTTAGCCTCGTTCATAAAGAAAAAGTGAGATACACAAATCCAAAAAAGTTTACTTACAAAATACAGACGTCACCCTCCACCCAGGCCCTAAATATGGACGTGGTACAAGATGTTTAGAGGGACCTTGCTTCTTAGCCCTTTATCTACCGATGGTACTTATAAGTACCAATGAAATTACTTATAAAATTCTTTTAAAACATCAAATAGTTGTAATACTGCTTAGAATGAGCTACAGATACATTAATTTGCTTTGTTCCAAAAGCAATTTTGGTTGCACAAAACAAAAATATTTTTAAAAGCCTTTTGCCTTTGTATCTTTTCAGATTTCTTGGCGTTGAGGGAGGGGAGATGGGAATTTTTCAATTCAGAAGTATTTCGATATTTATATTGGAAGAACATCATACTTGTACATTTTATAATTCTACAGAATACTAAAAAAATAACTTAAATGGTTTGAGTGGGGTTATAAATACTGCACAAAATTCCTGTAAATTCAAATTTAATTAATCCTTCTAAATCCTTCAATCCTTCTAAAATTCTTCAAAAATTAATTAAATGATTATGTAAACATTTTAATTTAGTCTAAACAATTTACGTAAAATGCTTTAGAAAGTAAAATATTCATGAATTCATAATTTGATAGATAAAGGGATAAAAAAGACGCATGCTATTTATGTACAAAGTGCTTATGTGTTCTTATAATACTGGCTATTTTGATGTTCATTATACTGCAAAAATTTTTTGTTATTTCATTTCGTTTAAGTTTTTTGAAGTATCAAAGTTTAAAGATGAATTTGTCCACCTGTCTCTGTATCCTGTAGATTTGTCCATTCAATTTTTATTATAAAAACTATAAACTAAACAGCTTTAGTGGATAAATCTGATTCGTAGATTAATTTGAAAGAAGGTAAATTCTTATAGATACCCATCTGTATACTGTACATTTGACCATTATGTCTTTATACTAAAAACTATTAGATAAACAGTTCTATTAGATAAATTTAATATTGTTCGTTTTTATTAAAAATTTCCTATATTAGAATTTTTCGATGCAATAGTATTGTTTACATTAAAGTTTTATTTATAAACGTTCTCAGCGACTTAAAACATTTACAAATGTTTCTGTTCTCTAGAAGCTGATATTAAATTATAATAACAAATGTAAATACCATATACCGTATAGAAAATATTAACATATAAAAATTCAAACGAAAACCAATTTTACGGATATATGTCGAATTCTGAAACTCTTATAAGCATCTAATAAAGATTTGTTTTAAAGTTAGATTTAATACAGAATTTTCATTCGTTTTATGAAGGAAATCTCCTTCAATAGTTTGCTGATCAAATAGCATTGAAATCGAAAAATAGGAGCGAAAACATAGGCTTATAAAAATGCATTAACTTCAAACAAAACAGGCATACATTAAAAAAATATTTTATGAACAAATATAACTGAAATTTTCAGAAGAATAGTTATTTCTCTTTCTTAATTTATTTTGATTAATTTATAAATTATACTTCAATACTTAATTTAGAAAGAACGCAGTTTTGAAATACGGCGAATCGTATTCTGATAAAACTTAACTTAAAAAAAATAAATCGAGAACAATATTATAAGTTTTATAAAACATCTCAATAAGGAAATGTGGTTTTGTTTTTGCAATATTATACATTTTACTCGCAAATTTGTAGTACTATATATAAAGTAGACAAAGACATTTTCTATGGCATCGAATTGTCTAAAACTGATTTATTTCCGACTTATTTATTTATTCCGACTTTACGGATACCTTATTCTACTGTAATTAACTTGTTGTGAATTTCAATGATTTATATCCATTTTAATGCATTTTAAATACTACTAATAGTATTGATACGATTAATTAATAATACTAATAGCTGTCTTTAAACTACAGTTCAAACGATTTTTCCCCATTGAACATAATGTAAAGGAATTCTTTAGAGAGCCTCTGTAAATGAAATATTAATTTTCCACATTTCATATTCAATACCGAACATGCCATGGTTAGAATCATACATCAATTACCAGAATATCCGAATATACAAGGGTAATTATAATTAACGTAATCTTGTTTATACCTACGCAAAATCCGCTCGATTTCACGGATGTCGGTGATACTTAGAAAGTACATTATATGGACTAAGGTGGAAAGAAAGCTACAATAAAAAATATGGCAATTGAAATTTCGACCACCAAGTGAGAAATTGGCGCATGAAGACAAAATATCTCTAACTAAGAACATAAAAATTTTATTCGCAGCATATGTTCAATGAGCCATTCATATGGGCCAAGCACTTGTTTAATACGTATTATAGCGTGTTGGATAATAGTGCGATGTATTTCTGGATACATTGTAGCAACATATCGAAATATACTTGCTTTAAAATCAGGCAGAGTCCATATGCTTCCTCAATAGATGCGATTTTTCAGGATTTCCCAATGGATTTTTTTCATTCTGTACGAAGCTCTTAAAAATGAGATGGACCGAAATCTTGTAGATCAAATGCAAGAGTTAGTCGACTACACGTTGAGAGGCTGACAAAAGATCATGCGATATGCTACTAAATATTGACTAACTCATTACTATATCTTATAGTTACTGCATTAAAACCAGTTTTTTTATGTCAAATTATTTTGATTTGTCATTTTTCTGATTTATCTGAGGTTTCATGCTATTTTCCGTCAAATGACTTACTAAAATTCTATAAATCATTGCATGATTAAATAAAATAAATGATTAATTTTTCTATTTTATTATTCTTTTTAATCAAGTCAGTTATTGCCTTTGTCAAAATACTTTTGAGCGCTACTATATATATATATATATATATGTATATTAATTTGTAAACATCGTAACGATTCCTGCTAAATAATTATAAAAATTAAAGTTACTGTTAAAATAAATAAATAATAAATAAAAGAAACGTAATTTTCTTATACTTTCAAACTTTATTTTAAACAATATTATGAGATTAATTTCTCAAGTTGTCGCTGTATCATACACACTTATAGAATTTCAGCGCCTTTATTTAAAGCTCTTTGAACAACTGTGCCCAGTGATTATATTTAGTCCCTCTCAACTCTCATATATGGCGAGGAGGAAATCAAGCATTCTTAGGAAAAAAATCTCTTTTAAAGAACATACATTCTACTTAAAGTTAATTTACTAATCCTGAACTTCATTGTGCTAGTGTAAGTTTTCTCCCGATAAAACATTGTGATTTAGAAATAAACTGATCTTCTTATGCTACACTTCTAAAGATTCTTTAGGAAATTGGATTGTAAAATCAGGATTGATTATCCATTAAAATTTTAAAAGTTTGTCTTTTAGTTAATAGGAGTTTGAGTTATTAATCTTAGATATCTGAAGAATTTTCTAAAACATTACATAGATGCAGAATAATATGATTCTAAATAATTGTTCTTAAATCACCTTTAAATGTTAATAACATTCTACTCTTCCTCTAATCATAATAATAAAGAGAAATTAACAAATTTTTGCAAGAAGAATTTTTTTTGCAAATGCTTTATAGGATTGATTCAGAGGTTATAGACTACATTGAAGACTTTATAATCTTCTCTTGTCAAAAAATGCATTAGTAATGATAAAAAAATACAATACATTCCATTTCCGTTTCTCTCACTGAAGAAGATGTGTGAATGAAGTATTTAAGAATGATAAACGTGAATATTTTAAAGTTGAATAAAGGCTACTTATTGTACGAAATTCAATCGTTTGTTTCAGTAAATCGTTTCTCGTTTGGTAATCCGTGAATTGACACTAAGTATTCATAAGCAGGAAGACATTATAAAAATAGTTATTAATTTTAACTGCTGAAGTTGGACCAGACATGTGAAGTCTTGTAACTATTGACACTTGGTAAACTTTAATGCAATAACATTTTTTTATTTTAAATAACTGTGATATTATAATCGCGTTGCGTACATTATTAATCAGTTGCGGTATGGTTTTGACTTATTCTACAGAATTGATGATTTTGCGTGTCGATATAGTAATGGAATGGTTGCTTTTTTGCTGGTCTTCCGAAAAGTAGGAATAAAGCAAGCAATTAAGGAGTAATTTTAAAGGTGTAAAGGTAATTTCACTACCTAGTTAGCATTTTGCTTCGGCTGTAAACGAACAACGCTGTATTATTCTTTGATCACTATTCTTTTTTAAAAAAGATATAACAATATGATTAAGGAGATTTTTACAGAGATAGGGCATTTGTTTGTTCATAGCGATTGGTAATTTCTCAGAATTAAAATATAAATTAAACATGAAATAACATTCACTAATTTTAACACAATTATTCTAATTAGTGAACAAATCAAATCAATTGTTATTTGTTAACTGAGTGAAAAATTGCTCAAGCCAGGATTCGAAGCATGGACTTTTGGTTTAATTGGCCAATGCTGTAACAAATGAACTGCCATTGGCAAATCTACATAGTTCACCATGAGAATTTTTTTGACTATGATATATGAATTACTTCAACTGAAAAAAATCCCAGGCAATAGAACTCCACGAAACGTTACACATGTAGATAAGCACGTTAATTTAAACATATACATTGTTGTTGGTATATAAATCAGAAAAGTTCTAATTTTTTATCTGAATGAAAAAACTTCTATGCTAGGACCTGAAAGAAAGACAGGGACCTATTCACTTAAACTGCTAATGTTCTGAAACTGAGTTATCTTGGATAAATCAGACAGAAACATTTCACATAAATAAAATTATTGATGATAAACCTGGTTTTTTTTCCGGTTTCTGGTTTCTGAAACAGCTTAACAGAATAAGTCGCATGAAATGAAACTCCAATAAATGCTGGTTTAATTCGAATGTTTTAAATATTAGTAAATAACTATTTCTGTCACATAAGTATAAAAAAAAATCATAAAACACTAAAACTGAATAGCAAAAAATTTTTGTATCGAAGTTTCAATATCTTCCAATAATCAATAAACAATCTCGTTAAAACTATATTTTAAATGTTAGGGTTTTTTCTTTTTGTTTTTGTGTTGAAGAAAAGATGTTTCAGCAATGCACTCTTCAAAAAATTCTTTTTCCAATAAAAGAGAATGAAGAAAGAAACTGAAATAAATATTAAAATATAAAATAAAATCTGAAACTTTCAATTTAGAGTTGAAAAATTGCGATAATGTAAAAAGAAACAAATGGATTAAAAAAAACCAAAGTTGGAGTGATTGGTAAAATGTAAATAAAAATAGAAATAAGTGAGTATTTGGGAATGTCAGCAAAAAAATAAAAAAAGAACCCCGCCAATATATATTTTACGACTTGTATTGCGTTAGTGACATAAATTGAATTGAATTGAACTGAACTGATGTTCTCATAGAGAAAGAAATTGAAACTTTTCTGTTTCTTCTTTTTTTCGTTTGATGTTGTAATATCGTGTTTTCTGTGTGATCGTGAATTAAATTTATTTTATTTAAATGTGAAGGACTTTATTATTTTAAAGACAGCTTTAATTTATCGGGTAGATATCCGTCAACAAATCCTCATCATATTTTAAAAAGAATATTATTATTTCCGTTGCGAAAAGCGGTGCAAAACACTGATTTAGGTTGTTCATTAAAAAAGTTGGTGCGATAGGAGTGGAACACAATGGATTAGAGCTGAATAGAAGATTTTGAAATGGAGCCATTGGAAATTAAAAGACAAGATTTTAGACTTTTATTTACTACTTGTGAAATAGAAACTGAATAGGAAAAAGCGATCCCGACTTGACGTTTATTGCTATACTACAAGTACAACTAAAAGATAAGTTTAAACGAATTAAAGATATCCAAAAGGAAATAGGAGACAATTTTTTTGCAAATAGAAGGCACTGAAAAGGAATGAGAAGAAGTTTTGATTACTGCAGAAAAGTACCGCAACCGATATTTTGATATAACAATAGAGTCTGAAAGTCTGTTAGATGAAACAAAATTATCGCATATGAGAATTCCAGAGAAGAGAAAATTTAAATTATCTAAAACTGAGCTGAAGAAGTTCAATGGTGAAATGATAAATTATTTGACCTTTTGGTTACAATTCAAAAAAATTCACTTGGATGACACTTTACCAAACGAAGATAAATTCCAGTATTTATTATCAGCGTTCATTAATTAGTCGCAGGTTGCAAGGGTAATATCAAGCTTTCCTCCAACAGTGACAAATTACTCTTAAGCAATTGAGCAAATGAAAAATAGATTTGAAAGGGAGGATCTCAATTTATACAAATTTATGTTAGAGAGCTTTTATCTGTGGCTATGAAAAATGCTGTTTCGAATCGGATATCAACTGACTTGTACTGTATGATGAACTTGAATCTAAGCTGTGAGTCGGAACTTGAGTCAGAGATCTGAACTTCAATGTAAGCTAGGATGTACCCAAGACAAATGGGGAGATTGCTTGACTCCTCTACTGAAATCTTTGATTGCTTACTGAGAATCTTTGATTGCTTATCAGAGGCAGCGCAGTGCTGAATATTGGGGAAAACATTCCTTAGTAAAAATAATGTCTTTTCGCCAGAAGGAAGTACAAGGTTAAGAGATAGTTACGCATGCTCGTTTTGGATTTGGAACTACACAAAAGAAAGACTCCTGTGAAAAAATAAAATTTTGCACAGCTTCTACCCTTGTAAATGATATTGTAAATGATAACAGTAGCCCAGGCTAGAGAATTTTACATTTTTTTGTGAGGGGTGGCATGCAAATCAAGAATTTTTTTTTTTTAAATATGCCGTTATATAACAAGCGGAAGATTTTTCTTAGGAAAGGCGCTTGTTTTTCTTATCTTAAATTGGGCCACTCATTTAGATTTTGTAAATTTAAGCCTAAGCGCAATTTTACGTCTTAAAAATCTGTTGATGTGTCCAGATTGAGATGAGGCCACGAAAAAGGAAAAATAAACTAATGCAGAGACTTGCAATATCTTGGGAAATCGTTGTAAATTTGATAATGTATACTTCATGGAATTAATTGTAAAAGGGAAAAAATGGCGAAAATTTAAAATTAGCATGGTCGAGAAAAAAATTCTAAAAAAATTCTAAAAATCCTAGAAAATTTTCCTAAAAAATTCTTCGTAACCTTACACATTTTTTATAGTGTTGTTAGAAAATCATATCATAAAAATTGCTTTTTCTGTTACATTTGGTAACACTTTTTAAAATTTGGAACGCTCAGCATAGGTAACTTTTAATTTTATTTCTAGGTTATTAAGCATTTTTTTTATTTTAATGTACTTGTAAAGACGTTGTTATATTTAATAAAAAAATTAAATAGCAAATTTTCTCAGTTTTCATTTCATTTTGTTAAATATCGCTGCAGTTTTCTCATATTTTCCAGTCTATTTTATTTTGATATAAAAACACGCTATCATTAATTATAAATTTATTTTAAAAATTCCTTAATGTTTGTTAATATTTATAATATTTAACCTTTTTTAATGCAATCCCTAAATAATGTTTTGAAAATACGACTAAAGCGTTTAACATTAGCATACTTTTGCTCTAAATTGCTGTAGCAAAATATGAATAATTTATTATGTGCTGATATCCGTCTTTTCTACTATTCAGTTGAATCTGTAAGTGCTTTTCTAAATTGCTTTCTAAGTATTTGTATGCTTGCGTGTATATTTATGGAATCCTAAAAAAAAAAATCCCATGTAATATTTGCATTACATATGAGTCAAAATACATTAGAATTTCAAGGAGAACATTAGTAATCATAAAAAATATGTTGTCCTATTCACTTATTTTAATACTTGGGAAGTTGTTCTGAACTTAGAATTTTAAAAAGAGAGAGAAAAAACAAAACAAAAAAGCATAAAAGTTGTACGAAATATGTTTCATGTCTTTTGATTGAATCATATTTAATCCTTATAAGTTCATTTTTTTAAATTTTATGAAGAAATAAATTTTAAGTTTATACTATTAAGAAACTATCCAAATAAAAATTATATGCTCACGGAAATTTAAAAATTATATCATTTAATAATTATTGAGATAGATCTTGGTGCAATATAATGCACGTGGAATTTCACGTGCGTTCTTTTATTGGATATTAGTTGCAGTCCTTTGCCATCCTATTGGTCACCTTCAATCCCCCGTCTCTCCTATATATATATATATATGAGCAAATTTCTACTTCCCTCAGCACTGACGACGGTACGCTTTATGCTACCGAAACCGGTCTGCTGCTAATTTATTATATTTGGTGCCTTTTAACGTTACTCACATTTTATATTCCATTATAACATTTACTGAAATCTAACTAATGGTGTTATATTGCTGATTATTCATATGGCAATAGTAAGGAAGAAATTTTGAAGTGGAATGGCGAAAATCCAATTGCAACTATTAAACAGGCTTAAGAATTTCGTTGTACTTTTTAAAAGTTTTATCTGAACTTATTCTTTTGGAAAAGTAGCTCCAATTTTAGCTAAAAGAATCTAACATAAAGAATAGCCAACGGCGTAAAGCGAACTAAGCATTATTATTGATATCATTTTTACTAAATGCTTATATGTTTTAAATGAAATAAAATGAACAACACACAAAGCTTATTATTATTATTATTATTATTATTATTATTATTATTATTATTATTATTATTATTATTATTATTCATTTATTTATGTGATGAGCTGTGATACTAAACTGCCGGGAACTGATATATAACTAAGATGTAGGTTTCACCACAACAGAAGAGGGACGTTCTCAAAAAGTGGGCAATGTACACACATCATAACTTTAAACTTTTGAATAAATAAATTTAATCATCATTGACTTTAATTTTTATTTTCACTGAATTCTTAATTCCGTTCAGAGACAAAAATTGATATAATTTATTGTAAAAGTTTTGTATAAATATCTTAAAATTTTATTTTTTTACTAAAGTGGCCAATTTCGGACATTCAGAACGTTAACTGTTCCAATGTACCAAGAAAAAAAAGTTTTAACTTGTTTCCAGGAGATTCTAATGATAAACAGCGAATGCATAAAGGAAATGGATGATTGTTTTATAATTTTGTTAACAGATGGCATTACCGATTTATTGTTTTTTGAAGTTAGAAGGACTTTTCTGAAATACTTTTTCTGTATTTTCTTATGTCCAAAAGTAACGATCGGAACAAAGCTGTTATTTCCACGCAAAACCCGTTAAGTATGTACTTTGATCTCTTTTATCTATCTTTAAAATCATTTTTGTATAATTTGAAAGTATCTATATGTAATTTCGTAACATTTTTTTTGCAATAAATGCACTTTTCTCAAATAAGAAATTGGAATGTCCAAATTGCGTAACGATCTAAACGCCGATTGTTTTTCCCGTAAATATATTTTTAAAGATTATCTGATGTCCTGAAATGTATAATAAGATATTTATTACATTGATTTATCATAAATAATTATGTGTTTTGTGTAAAAAAAGCGTATTTAGTACCTGTAATAATATAATTTTACTTAGCAGTACGCTCAACTTTCACTGTAGATTGACTAATTAAATTCTAACAATTAATTTTACAGAGTAATTGTTGTCTTTTAATGTTTGTATATAAGTTTAAAGACTTATATACTGTATTGTGAAAAAAAATTGGCCCTAACGCTGAAAATTTAAAAAATCACTAATAGTTAATGTTTAATGAACCCATGTTTTGATAATTCAGCAAGAACGCTTTTACCTTTTACAGGCCGAATTCAGATCCAAGTATATTTAAAATTATTTTCTTGCACATTATCCCTTCTTATGCTTTAGTTAAGGGATATTAGTCATTAATATGGTGGAAAAAGAATTTTATATTTAATTTTCAGCATATACAATTTTCCGACTATACTTTTACACTCGGTTCAAAAGTGGAATATAGTTATGAATAGATTAAACTATAAGCAAAATAATAAGAAGAAATGAAACATTTCATTTTAAATTTATGAATTAAGTTGCAAAATAATAAGAAGAAATGAAACATTTCATTTTAAATTTATGAATTAAGTTGGAAATTTATAAATTTAAATGAAAACAATTTCTTTTTCTTAATCAAAATACCAAAAAGTTAATTTTATACCTTTATTACATGATACAGTGGAAAGAATTTTAAATTTTTCTTGCACTCATTGCAAACCAATCTTTCATTTACTGGGCACAGTGCACATCTACTTTGTGTTGTTTGTACAAAGAAGTGGCCATCACAATTTCTCTGTGATATATGGTGGCGAACTTTGGGCGCAGGTTGAGGCCCATCCTTTCTTGGTGCAATACTAGTCTTAGAAGAGCATTGTAGCCTCTCGGTGAAATTCCATATGAGTGAGGTTGGTATTTTTTCCTGAATTGCTGAATATAAAAGTCAACTAGAGACGACGGCAATATTTATTGCATTAACAAATAGCCACCACCATTTTTTATTGCGAAGTGTTGGACAGTATCTGCCTAACATTCTATCTAGCAGGTCAATTCCTCACATTCCAGTATTGTATTTATGTATTAAATTTGGTCGTCGTATGTTCACCTTCTTCTGATCTTTACGGGAATATCTTTTAGTCGACTGCATTGGGAGATGAGCACAATAATTTGAAGAAACTGTCACCACAGAATTCTCCTTCCAGAGGCATAAAAATACCGATCCAACACTTTGGTAATTGAATGAATCTCTTTCTAGTTTTTTATCTGCTTTGAAGGGTATTAATGAACAAATTTTAATTCGGTGATCTCGGATAGTTGCAACAGGTTTTATATTTCTACTTGCAAGATTTATCATCAAATCATAAGTAGTAAAAAATTATCAAAAATATTTCTACTTGAAGAGGGTTTGTAACAACTGTCAAAAGATTATTTACAACCCTAGTGCCAACAGGGGCTGTTTCATTTGGCTGTTTTCTGCATAAATGTCCTTTTTATATGGATAACCTTTATTAGCGTAAATCATCCAGATTTTGAATCTGAAACGAATTGGTTTTCCTCTAATGAACATTTTAGAGGAATGTAGATTTTAGTATATACATCATAGATTCATGTCATTTATATTATGTTCAAATGAGTGTAATACTATTAAAATGCATTTGAAACATTTTTTCCAATTGATCGTAATGTAACGAAATACTTTTGATTGTCCCTGTAATTGATCTATGCATCCGATTTTCATAACATTTGAAATTACTCGAAAAAATTATGTAATAATTAAACGTTTTAAATTTCAAACGATTAAAATGCATTTGAAACTTTTTTTTCCCATTGATTGTAATGTAACGGAATACTTTTGATTGTCCTTGTAACTGATCTAGGCATCCGATTTTCATAACATTTGAAATGACTCGACAAAATTATGTAATAAATATACATTTTAAATTTCAAACGATTAAAATGCATTTGAAACTTTTTTCCTCATTGACGTAATGTAACGGAATCCTTTTGATTGTACATGTAATTGATCTATCCATCCGATTTTCATAAAATTTGAAATGACTCGACAAAATTATGTAATAATTATATATTTTAAATTTAAAACCATTCGGTTGGAGAGTTTTTGCGTTGTTATATTCGGACGGACAGATAGACGGACAGACAGACGGACAGACGGACTGACTGAGCGACAACAATAGGTGCTACGTATTTACATAATTACGAACGCACCAAAAAAGGTGAACCAGTGAAGATATTTTGAGTTTTTCCTTAAAACATCACATTTCATACATCAAACATCACAACGTCTGTATTTTGGGATAAAATACAGTTGCTTCTTGTTCGCAGATTGGCCATCTTTGATGGCCATAGTACGGCACCATTAATTCATCAATGATAAGCTGGTTGTGAAATAATCCAAATTGATTACAATTTTCATTTAGTTCATCATAGATTGGTTGGATTTTCCCCCAATTTATCACCAGGTTGCTATCTATTTTCACTAGAGGTAATTTTTTATATCTTCCTGCATTAATTAAGTAACATTCATTTAAGTTTTTTTCGAAAGTTTTTCTATTTATGATATTCACGTGTCAATTATTTTTAAATTGGAGGAGTTTTTATTCCTTGAGTCTTTTTAATAGTTGGCAACATGATTAAAATATGTAAAAACTATGTCTTGAAATGCTGAAAATTTTTAACTTAAAACAGAAATAAACCCTCAAAAAATGAGTCAAATTAAAAAAATAAATACAGTCATCACACCGGTACTTTCGAATGTATAGAATGACCTAAAAATAATTAAATTCCCATGAATAGTTTTTGCTTCTATAAAATCTTATAATGGAACAATTTTGATCTACTTTAAGATTAAATATCTCTTAAAATAATTATTCGATTTAAAAATTGTCTGCACCAGCGTATTTATCAAGCACTTTTCTATAATACCATTAATTTTTATATTTTTGTGTGCAATAGCTCTTTTAATATAACCGCAGAAAAAACTCCGGTCACGAAAAATTCATTGCCAGCGGCGGTGACAGCGGGAGTTACTTTTTTAAAAAAGAAAATAGAGAAATCCATTGAACTAGACAGAAATACGTTTTAAATCTTTTCTGAATATACCATCTATTTACGTGTTTTAAAAATTCAGTGAGATAAAAGAAATAGCTTTGAGCGATAAAACATATTTTGAAAACATATGCAGTTGTTGTTAAGATTAGAGACATTATGTTTAAAAACTTACTGAAATGTCGACCAATATTTACTATCAAATATTTGATCTCTTTAAAAATTTTCTGTTTCAACTTTTAAAAGTAAAAATATATTTAAAACCGTTTTAAATGTTTGCGTTAGATAAGTATAAATTGATATTTTAAATTTTTACTTCAATATTTATGAGGGCCGGGAATAAAAATAAAGCAACTGTATTTTATCCCAAAATACAGACGTTGTGATGTTTGATGTATGAAATGTGATGTTTTAAGGAAAAACTCAAAATATCTTCACTGGTTCACCTTTTTTGGTGCGTTCGTAATTATGTAAATACGTAGCACCTATTGTTGTCGCTCAGTCAGTCCGTCTGTCCGTCTGTCTGTCCGTCTATCTGTCCGTCCGAATATAACAACGCAAAAACTCTCCAACCGAATGGTTTTAAATTTAAAATATATAATTATTACATAATTTTGTCGAGTCATTTCAAATTTTATGAAAATCGGATGGATAGATCAATTACATGTACAATCAAAAGGATTCCGTTACATTACGTCATTGAGGAAAAAAGTTTCAAATGCATTTTAATCGTTTGAAATTTAAAATGTATATTTATTACATAATTTTGTCGAGTCATTTCAAATGTTATGAAAATCGGATGCCTAGATCAGTTACAAGGACAATCAAAAGTATTCCGTTACATTACAATCAATGGGAAAAAAAAGTTTCAAATGCATTTTAATCGTTTGAAATTTAAAACGTTTAATTATTACATAATTTTTTCGAGTAATTTCAAATGTTATGAAAATCGGATGCATAGATCAATTACAGGGACAATCAAAAGTATTTCGTTACATTACGATCAATTGGAAAAAATGTTTCAAATGCATTTTAATAGTATTACACTCATTTGAACATAATATAAATGACATGAATCTATGATGTATATACTAAAATCTACATTCTGTACAATCTGGGATGCAGAGAATATTTATTATTAAATTACAGGGCTACACAAATGTATTCCACTAAATCATGTTATACGGGGAAACATTGTTTGGGGCGTGTTTTAATTATATTAACCTACTTCACATTTTATGAATAAGATATTCGTTAATGAAGTATAATAAAAATTAATCCCTGCATATTTACAGGAACACAAAGATTTGGACCACTATACTGTATCCAAAGTACGCTCTACTATATCAGCAAGATTTGCATATTTTAAAACTTATAGTACGAACGTACCTCATTTGCTACGCTTCACGTGCAATTTCCAACTTGTTTAAATAAACAGTCGTGGCAAGCGAGGGAAAACAACATTAATAAATGTAGCAGAGTCATTAAATTACACATTGGATGCTGTAACATAGTTTATTAAACTGTAGTCATATAGAAAGGGAAATCCTCCCTTTGCAAGCCGTCTTGAACCGAATCATCGAAAAGAATATTCCATCATTACTTCTGCAAGCCGTTTTTAACAGACGGACTCATCGAAGAAAAAGCAAAGAATCTGTATCACCACCTCCCAGCTTTCTTCTTAATCTAAAATCAAACTTCTAGAAAATTCTATACTCTCTAACCATCATTTTCCCATGTAAACATAATTCATGTCGAGCGTCGACATTTGTATTTCATGCAGACGATATTATTTTATTTTAAAAAATATTATTTAACTAATTTATAATCGACTCGAAATTTCGAAAATCCTGCAGACGATATTTTAAGAGAAAAATGAAAATAAATGAATTTATTGATATGCACAAATATCAAACGTTGAAGGAGAGAAAATAAATAAATAAAAACAATGATATTTTTTGAAAGGCATGGTTTTGGAATAAATTTAATAAGACTTTCTTAAAAAGGGTTGATAAAAACAGGGAAAATTAATTTTATTTGGAATATTAAGAAATAAAGTTTAATTAAGAATACTTTTAATTTTGAGCCATCTTTTTAAATTTACGCATATTGGAATAAATGTTTTTAAAGGCGAATTAAGAATTTATATCGTTTCCATAAAGATTAATAGATTAAATTTAGAAACAAGATTTTAATTTAATAAGTTGATCTAAGTACGGGATATTGTTATAAGGAAATTATTATAGTATAAAGGTTAATTTTGGCGAAATTTTTTTTAAATGTGTAATATTATCCCCCCTTTCCAAAAACTTTGTATGAAATTGACAGTTAAAAAAACTGCAAGTTTAGACAACAGAAATCTAATAATTTAGAAAAGTTAAATTTTGGAAAAAACTGTCAAACCCAGGAAGCTAAGAGATCGAAGAAAAAGAAAATTAAGGTACTATAAAAAATAATAGCGATTGAAAAATAGTTAAGAGCAAATTAAATAGAATTAAGATTAGGTAGGAGCATTTCCATAAAAGTAATACAATAATATTACAATATCACTAACCATTTGTAAGTGCATAGGACATAATGCATACAGTAACAGTAAATAAGTTATAAATAGCAAGAGGTAAAAAAAAATAGATACAAATTGTAAGCAAGAGATAAAAATATGATAAAAATAATAAAAATTAAGTTTCATTAGGAGTTTACATAATTTCAATAGCCCAATCAGCAGTCCATTAAACCAAGTCAACCAGTCTTTTCAAAAGTTTACTTCAATAGTTCCATTCAGAATATTACAACAATCCCCTCAGTGGCATAGTTCATTAAATTAGTCTTTTCCAAAGTTTATTGAATACAGTCTTTTTATTTCTCAACTAAAACTTTTTAATACTTTATTAATGAACTATATAATTTTTCTATTTTTCGTTGGTGTTGGGTTTAATTCTTGGTTTTAATCTTATGTTGGATCCAACATCTTTTAATAATATATAAATTTTTTTAATAATAACTAGTCTCACTCTCAACATCAATAATAAATAATATGAACAAATTTAAATAATAATAAGTAGTATAATAAAACCCAAAATTTATAGCAATAATAATAATAATTCTCCATATCCTAATACTTCTCAATAAGAGTGTAATTAATACTATACTTCATTATAGAAATCATGATGATAATAATAATAAAACAAGAGTATAGTTAAAAGAAAATGTCACAATTTGTTTATCATTGATAGGAAAAATATTGGTTGAGGATAAAAATAATTACATAAAAATTAAATAATTTTCTTATCTTCTAATATTATAAGAAAGTATTTTTGCTAGCCGAAAGTATACATAAAAAATAATAAATCCAAAATCCAAATAAAATTAAATATAACTATTTAGAAAATGGACTCTCAACCATTATTTCCTTATTATAATAACTAGAAGATAGCCCGTCAAAATGACGTGTTTGCATTTTTAAAAGGATGATAAAAAAATTACAACTGTGGTCAATCAGCCACTGTAGGCTTAAACAATTTTTAAAAAATACAGCGATTAAACACGCGGAAAAAAATCTTTATAAAAAAGGAAATTTTAACAGAAATTTGCATTTAAAACTATAACAAAACTGTCTGGTGGATGGGGGGGGGGGGGGGGATTGTAATGAACAAATCGTAAATACATAAATTTTAAAAGAATAAAGTAACGCAAAAAATCAATTATAAAATATTATATTGTGAAACTACAGCCAAAAAATATATAAAAATACTGAGAGAAAATAATAAAAATAGCTAAAATGTATAAAAAAATTTCCTATTTTGGACTATTTTTTAGCTAATACTTAACAAAAACACTCTATAAGATCGGAAACAAATGAAAATAACAAAGAGTAAACAGCGCGTGTTCGTGAGACACACGTGCTGCGCGCGCGAGCTCAGGGATTTTTGCTTCCGAGTACTAAATCCGCTGTAATATTCACTCCATGTAACTGTCTCCTGAACACGCGCGCTCAGCGCGCATAGCTCCCGAACGCACCCAATCATTCCTGAGTCGTGATATTACAATGGAGTCATTCTAAAGATTCATTCACGGAATTTGTCATTCTTAAATGGCAACAGTATTAACTTGTTTACATTGTTTGTTCTTTTTCGTAATTGCTGGTTGTTTTATTTAGAACTTAAACATTATAATTAAATAGTTTTTGTAGGTTTTAAAGAAAATGCGTAATGAATAAATCTTTTGCATGTATATTTTCATAAGTTGAACAATTAAAATATTTGTGAACGGCTCGGAATAGTTAAGCCTAACGTGGACGCAATTGCAATAAGTTTCTTTTTCTCGTGGATGGGTTGACCCCGGAATCGTCGTACACGGAGGCGTTTTATATATATAATATAATACTAATATAATACTAATATATTATAATAATAATAATTATAATACTCTTTTACAAAATTGTCAAATTGGGTAATAAGTTCTCATATCTCAAATGTAGCATAATGTTTTATTTACACATGGTTTATAAACTTTAATAATAAAACAAATAGGAATAAAAGGTGTCATTTTTAATTGAGAAATGGAAGTAAAGATAATTTGCTTTGGAAATACTTTTAATATATGTAGTTTTCACAATCACTGAAAATCACATATTAAGTTATAGGATTGAGTAAAATCATCAAATTTTATAACTATATATAATAAATATATGTTGAATAAATAAAATAATAATAATGTAAAATAAATGAGTAAATATAGTTAGAACTAAATATACTTAAAATGAATTTATTAACATCAATTTGAAAGCCTTTACAATCAAAATGTACACCTTATGCCTGCATAAGAGCCCGATTTAACCCCAAAAACAAGTAATGTTCTTGTAGCGCTTTAAGAACATACCTGCTAATGTTGAAAATTATGATGGTAAAATATAAAAAAAATAAGAATTTAAATTTAATGTACGGTCTTGACTTTAGTTTGATCTAGTGGTTGTGATTGTATTTGAGGTTTTGTTTGTTTTTTGGGTTGCTCATTAAACAATTTAAAATTTTCTGGTGACAAATAGGGTCTTAATTCAGAAACATGCACAATAACTGAATTCTGTCCTGTCCCATAATTAAATTTATCTATTTCATAAGTTACATCAGAAAGTTTATTTATAATTTTGTATGGTCCAGAGAAAGTAGGTTCTACTTTTCGAGTATTAGGGTATTTAAATTCTTTATAAATTACAGTCTTGTATCTTTAATAGGGATGCGACGAAATTTCGATCATAGAGTATTTTACTTTTAAGGTAAAATTCACGAGTTCGCGCTTTCGCAATTTTCAGGGCTTAGTCTACTGGTGGATAACAGTTCTGTTTTAAAAGAGATTCATAAGGTAATTGACCATAAAATAAAGAGGCAGGCGGAAATTTGCTTAAAGAATTGTATTGTTGTATTCTTCGATGACTTGGTTTAAAATCTAGTCCAAGGTATTTTTGAAGAAGTGGGATTAACTTTACATTTAAAACTGGTAACTGTAGTCTGATTAACGCGCTCTACCTTACCATTGGTCTGAGTGTGATGTGAGGACGTAAAACGCTGTTGAACATGATCATTTCTAAGGAATTTCTTAAATCTTGGAGACCTGAAAGATTTATGCCTGTCTACTAATGAAAATTAATAATCTATGCCTTAACTAAGTATTTTTTGAGGTGCTTTGATATTGAAAATTTGTTTTAAACAGTTAGTGTATGTTTCAGTGGTAACATTTTTGGAGGGAAAAGCCCAAACAAACCTAGTTGCATGTGTGATGTAGAATCACATATAATTTACTTAAATTATACATTTTTTTTAAATTACAGTTAAAACTAACCTTTAATTAAATAGCTATTTTATCTTAACGTTTATTTCGATCCCACTATAACTTTCGTTAAAAAGTAAGGAAAGAAAACATATGTAACATCTGCTGTATCTTTAAAACGGTTCTCAGATAAACAGATTTCCTTTAGATGAAATTTCTCCTTCAGTAAAAATAATAAAAGAAAGAATAAAGATAAGCTTTGCTTGCGGTCAGTAAAATCGCTTTTCTCTCTCTGCTTGATTGTGATTTTAACTTATTCATTACGTAATAATCTTTTTATGTGCATGCGGCATTATTGTGTCTTTCATATGTTTTCCCAAAACAGAGTCTTAACGTACGAATTGGCGCGAATTCTTTTTGGCGTATTTTTTTAGGACTGCCCATTTCTGGTTGCCCTGCATTAAATTCAAAATCATCTTAATTGTTGAAGCGTAACAGAAAATTTCATGGTTACGATATCATTCACTTTTCATATGCTCCTTTTCGCCAATTCTAAGATGCCAATGTGTGAATTCTGAATGAGAAAATTGAATTGTCTCGGTCTCCCTTCACGGACTCAGACATGTAAAGAAGGTCTTTTAAAAAATGCTTACAGGCACCATCCCTAACTATTTCTGTAAGAAATGATTTAATTTTTTATAACTCTACTTCAAATAAACAAAGTTCTCAAAAGGCATTTATTTTATTGATCACAGCCTACAACTTTAGCGAATGCATTTTTAAAAAAAGAACCTGATCGCAATACTTTAAACTACAGATCTACAGTACAGAAACTATGGTGCCTACATCAGGCATTCGCAACTTTTTCAAACATCGAGGGATGGTGCCTGCTGTTATTTGCCTGCTTTTATTAGCCAGCTTTTTATTTGCATGCCAGATTATTTTCCGGACTATTTATTTGCCTGAATACTATAAATGTGAATTATTAACGTTTGTCTTCTACTATTTTCGAACGACTATTTCCTCGTCAGATAAGTCCTGCTTATGTTTGTGAATCATTACATAAGTGCCCCCCTTCTTCACAGACTGTTGTGTGAAATATGCCTATGCTCCTGTGAATTATTGCCGCCGGATTTTTTTTTGCTGGACATTATGGAGTTGAATCATAGTGCCGATTTCTCTTTTATTTGAGCGAATGATTATTTTGATCGGGACGTTTCCATAAACTTGGTGTTATCACTTCCGCTCGTTAAATTCTCCCCTGCTGATATAGGCTTAAGAATCTACGACTGGCGATTTGTGACTCTTATTTCTCCTCCGTTAAATCAACAAGCTTACGGTCACCGACATAATGTTTTTATTTCATCTTAGCGATGTACTTCAGTGACGATTCCATATACTGTCGACTAAAGTGACACAGAATTTCGTGTTTGACGTTTAAATTCTTCATCATTCGTCGATAATATGATTTTCACATTGGATTTATTCTTTAGATCTTCTGGATGCTGACACTGATGTTCTTCACAAAAATAGTTACGTGCGCTATACTATTTAAAAAAAAAACCCTTAAAACTACAGCATTGATCAATTTTGTGTCTTTAATTTTGTGCGCTATTGAACGTTTATTTTTCACGATAATACTGTTACAAGTTAATTTATGGTAGTTGAATATTAAAAAAAAAAATGAGTGAAGAAGACATATATTGATAAATATTTACAGCTTAAATTGCGAATATGAGAAAGTGTATGCATTTTATATTTAATAAGTATTAAATCACAATTTCTTTTCATTTACATTGCATTTTCATTTTTTTTTTAATTATGTTGAGTAATTTTTAACCATTTTTAGATTATTATGTATTATTATTTTTTCTGTGCTCTAATTGACTTTCTTCAAATAAGAACAGTTATAAATGATTTTAGATTGTCTTGAAACATTTCACAGTTTTACAAGTGCTATTTAAAATCTATGGTACAAACGATAGTATGATAAAATTATATTTTTCAAATATCTGAATACTTATTGCTGTGCACTTTTTGCTGAAAGTCGTTTGAGAAATATCAAGACAGTTTATTACTCTTTAAAGAAAGTATTTTTATAATTTCCATTATTAATTAATGACTATATATTTTGTTTATTTTTTTAATACAGCTATTTTTTTTAAGTGTTATGAATTGACATATACATTTTTTTCCTTTTCCATAAATTTTATGTTATATTGCCATGTAGATGAAAAAGTTCTAGGTAAGTAAATGGTGCATCTGATATAAGCCTGTTTATCGTATAAAAAATAAGGCATGATGTTGTCGGTTTGCAACCATTATTTTTAATATGAGGTTTATGTAAAAGAAACAATACAGAGAAAGATACATTTGAATAGGGGAGACTGGGGTACAATGGACCACGGGGTACAATGGTCCACCCCCTATTTTTTATATTAATTCTGTTTTTGAAAGCTTCATATTTTAGTATATAGATGACAGTCATGAAGTAGTAAAAAGAAGTTTGAAACCATGTGCATAGCTGACATTTTAGCCATTTTATGCTTGATAATTGATTTGACACAGGAGGAGTAAGACAAAAGTAAATATTTTCAGTGAAACATATCTTCATTTATTTATTACAGATTTGTAATTTGAAAGACATTGTGTGGCAAAATAAAAAGGTAAGACAATATATTATTATATTTATTATAGCTAAAATAATAGAATTCTAAATTTCTTTTTTTATCATCAAGTTTTTTTCAAACTTCCATATGGGGTACAGTGGACCATCAGAAATTGGGGTACAATGGACCATGATCCATTTTACCCCAGTTTTGTGTCCCATGTTTTTATAAGTTAAATATTATATGTGAAATTCAGAATTAATAAATTATTTTACTTCTGTGTGTAGATTAATTAATGATTCATGTTGTGTAATGCATTTTTGAAATATTTATCTGTATAATGTATGCTTTCAAACATAAAAATTAGCCCAAATTAAGAATTAATAAATTATTTTATTTCTGTGTGTGAATTAATTAATGATTAATGTTGTGAAATGCATTTTTGAAATATTTATCTATATAATATAAGCTTTCAAATTTAAAAATAAACCCAAATTGAACACCAAAAATTAGTAAACAAAATATTTTGTGCATTTGAGGGGTTTTTTTTTAAATTCATATAATTTGTTAATTCAATGTTCCTGCACTTATGCATACATGCATCTATAATAAGTTAGATTTAAATAAAATATTAGAATGAGAAAAACAGAAATATATCTACCTAGTTTGTATCTCGATATAATAATAAAAAAAGGAAAAATTCATTAAAAAAATACAGATGATGTAAAGTAGACAGGACATATTTATTTTATTTTTTCCTTAGTCATATATTTAGATATATATATTTCTTATTATAAAGGTTTATATTTACATTTAAGTGGCATCATTGGACAAAAAGGATATATATTATTTTTTATATTTCTTTTAGCAATGCCAAGAAATAAGCATAGGAAAACCAATAGAGGTTCTGTGCCACATGAAGTTATGGAACAGGCTGTAAATTGTATTGTGACAGATAATAAACCTAATTGTTAAATCTGCGACCGGTATAATGACTTAATGATAAAAAAATTTTACTTTAGTTAGAGCTAAAAGAGTGAATAATCAAATAAAAATTATTAACAAAATAGGAATAAACAAATAAAAATGAATAATAAAATGCGAATAAACAAATAAAAATGAATAATAAAATATGAATAAACAAATTATGATATAGTTTATCTTTCTTATTGTTAAAAAATGAAATACACTGATATATTTTTATTCAAATTACAAGTGGTCCATAGAGCCCCATGCTGTGGACCATTGTACCCCGACATTGGGGTACAATGGTCCACTTTGTCACTTGCTATTTAAAAAAATATATAAAAAAAGTATGCATAATTATTATTTTTGAGTGGATGCAGTATAAACTTTAATGTATAGGCAACATGCATGTACTTGATCAAAAGAAAAAAAATCAATACTTTAAGAGTAAACAGTCAAAATTTACAAAAATGGACCATTGTACCCCAATCTACCCTACTGGTTATTCAATAGGATGTATGCACCTTCATATATTATTGACATTGGGTTCCTTTTCAGATAAATAAAATTTTATCATTTGAATCTCATGCCATATGCATATGGCATAAATAATAATAATGCTCCATGCATAATCGAATTATAAATTCATGTGTCTAAAATATATTATTACATTTTATTCTACTTTTCTTTCCTGAATTTTTTTTTACTTTAAAGGTAAGTTGTGCTTTATATTGTTTGTACAGTAATTTTATTGGGAGATTGTTTTTATTTGTACAAAGGCTAGCCATGTTCTTATTTGCATAAATAAATCTATCTAATATTTTAATATTTTTTAAAGTGTGTGCATTGTTTATATCTATTCATGTAGAATTATTTTTACAGTCTTGTCTGCAAAAAAAGAAAAAGAATTATAAGATACAGTATGAGTCATTATTTTTGTCAATTATAATATCTAATAACAACTTCAATTTTAGGTTTGTTTAGTTTAAAAAAAAAAAACATTTGATAAATTCCTTAATATTTATTATGATATTTCTTATGCATTTCATATAGGATATAAACAGTGCATTAAAAGAAAATATCGTCTTAACTAAAGTGACCAATTTGCCCCTTTCTAATCTATTTTAAGACCTTTATATATATATATTTCCATTGTTTGTTTTTCCTATTTGCAGCCACTTGCAAAAATATTTCGTTAGAGAGAGTCCAGTTTTCTAATATTTAAATAAATATTGAGATTTTTTCATGCTTTTTCACTTTTTATAAATGTAAAACACAATTTTGATTAGTTTATGGATAGATATTTATTTTAAATTTTTAGCGTCTATTTAAAAATATTCTCACATATAGCTGCTTTTATTATATTGCATTGTACATAGGTCCATTTGTTTAATAATCTGATGTGCTCGTTTGTTTATTTTCGTATTTTTTATAATTTAGGATATAAATTGTTTATAATGACTAAAAAAAGGTCACGTAAATTGACACAAGATCCATCAGTTGTGTTTAATTTTAAGTTAAGACCTGATGCAAAACAGGTAATGTCTTCTAAAACTAATATGGATTCTGAAATAATTGGTTTAGATTCTAATTCTTTTGAGATTTCATGTTTGAGTAGTTTAAAGGAATCTATTAACAGATATTCTAAATCTGTTATTTCGGATGTTCAGAAATTAATTGATCCTATTTTAAATGAGAATAATCCAGAACTCATGGCAAAATTTAATTCCTATCAAAAAGAAATTGAATTAAAATCTAATATTTTAAGTGATTTGGTGAGTAGTGTTCAATCTGAGTGGACTGTTTTACAAAAAAATAACGACCAGTTACATAGGTTAAATGAGCTGTTGTTCGAAAAAGTAAGAACACTGAACTCGTCCAAACAGTCTATGCATAATGAGATAGCTATTCAATGCGACATTAATGATTCTAAATTGGATGAACCCCTTAATGTTATTAAAGATAAGGAATGTAATTCTAATGGGAAAGATTTGTCCAAATTTCTAGATAAGGTTGAATCTGAAACACACATAAATTCTGGTACAAATAACTCTAAATTATCAAAAAACAAAAATACTGATCTTATTTCAATACCGGATTACATCCTAAATTTATGTGAGCACAAAAGTCAAGTTAGAGATTTATCTGACTGCACAAAAATAATTCTGTTGGGTCTTGATCACAATATAGGTATACCAGATATTATGATATCTATAAATGAAAAGATTGGCAGTACCATTCCATCCATTAACTTTGAAAAAAAGCATAAATTAAGACAGGGATTAAACTATAATTGGATAATTAGTGTTACATCATGGATAGCTGATCTCTTAATTCAACATGGAAAATTAAATATTAATTCTGTTGACTACACTGTCAGGCCATTTATTAACATAAAACGTTGCTTTCATTGCCAACAAATGGGCCACGTGGCAAAATTTTGTGCATATGATTTGGCATGTGCTAATTGTGGTGGATCACACACTTCAGATAATTGTAAAAATGCTTCACGATGCATTAACTGCATTGCACATAACCGTGCTTACAAGAAGTTTTTCGACATAAATCATCCTGCTTTTTCCCCTTGCTGTAATACATTTAAATTTTATTTCAAGCAAAAACGAGCTTTCATTCACTCTAACATATAACGTAAATATTCAACACTTCTTCAGATATGCTATTTCAAGTATATTTAGTTATTTACATATTTTGTTAGTTACCTTCATGTGATACTTGGAAATTCTCCGCTCCTTTACACAGTATTGTTTACATTGTTAGCTTTCGTTTATTCATAAAACAAACATAAAGCATTAATTATTACTTTTTTATATACACTATTCTTTCGTATATATTTTTATTTTTCATATGGTGTACACATTTTAATACATTGTTATTTAAAGATTACTTTCAATCATTTCATGATATACATTTTTTCGGGCATTGTTCATATCTCTGATTCTCTTTCATTCAACTGTTTCGTGAGCTCAGGAATAGATGAATGATTCGAAATTTCACATTTTTGATTTATTGATAGTTTTCTTCTGGTGGTTAAGCCCTAATTATCAGTAAGATTTCTGCGGTGAATCTTAAATGTTTGTTTACACAATTTATTTTTTTTATTTGTATCTTTCGTGATAGATAAAAAATTGCACATCAATTTTATCTTAACTCGATGTAGCTACTCTATTTCTTAGTAGGTCTGTTTAATTATCAATTGCACTTTTCTTTACACACAGTGTTAGTGTGAATGTTCACTGGTGTATCAATATTACAGTGGTGAAATTTTTACAAAGTTCTTTTTTTCTTTTGATATACTTGTGGATATTTGCAACTGACTCACTTTTCATACAACTTCTCTTTGCATGCAGCAATTACAATGTTTTTAAACAAAGTTTTATTTTATAATGGTAGTTTACAAAGGTATATATATTTTGCGGCATGCTATGCAGATGAAGTCATTCACATACATGTACATTTACATGTGCAATTGTTCCATTATCGGTCCTCTGTGCAATTTTTTTTATAACATATTGGTTATTATCTTTAATACATAAGTCATTTCTTTAAATTTTTTTGTTTTGATTATTTATGATTTAATCCAGTAATTTTTACCTTCCCATTTGCACTATTCCATGTTTTCCGTTTACACATGTGAATTTCATTACTCTTTAGGCGTAATTTAGATAGATATATACAATTTTTGCATAATATTTGTTGGTAATTAGATATCATTCGCATTCACTTCTCTACATTTCTTCATTTTCATTTGGGTATGCATGATATACATTAGTACTTCACACTATATTTACGACCATTAAAAATTTGTTTTCAGTCAATGAATACTTACACATGTAGCGGAGCTTACTCCTTCTTTATTTAAAATTCTAGCAAGGTCCAAAATTTTATAGATAGACTAAAAATTCACACACTTATTCACTTTTATATAATATATGTGTATACTATATATATATATAACTTTTATGTAATAATTCACACACTTATTCATTTTTATTCAATACTCATCCTTTTATAATTTGTACAGGGTACTTCTATATTTAAAAAAATATTACACTTTAGTCATTTTTCATATAACGATGAGTGGTATACGACAGTCAAGGTGGTATTTAAAATTGCAAACCTGTCAATGTTTTCATACTTCTGATTCAAAGGATATGAAGTGAAGATAAATTGTAATTTTTTTTATATAAGCAAAGATGCTGTCATACGTTTGCTTTAGTGGTTAATGCATGTCTTTTATTAGGCTTTATACAAGTCGTAAATTAAATTGAAGTTACCTTATAGGTCTCCATATTACATTTCCACACATCTTTCCCACATTTCTAAACTTTTTACACTTTTGCATGAAAGTTCAGTCTCTCCCACTTACCAGTAATTATTTTTGAATAAAAGTATTTTAGGGAAGATACCGAATACTTTACGCGGTTTTCTTTTCTCATGTTACACTAAAATACCGTTTTAGATGTCAATATAATGCAACATTGATTTTAAATTTCAGATTTAACTTAATAAAAAATTCATTAGTTTAGGTATTCAAAAAAAAAAGGACAAAAAATTAGAAGATATACATTTAGGAACGTTGTTATCTCATGGAAGTAAATGGTCAACGACAGTGTTTTAAAATTTTTTTCCATATGTTGGTTGTCTAGCATTTCTTGAACTCTCATCTAAAATATATATGGCAATGTTTGTAGTAAAAATTATGTTGTAAACTAAAAAAAAAATAGTGGAAATTTCAAAATTTCCTATTATTTATTACCATGGACATTTTTAATCCTTCTATTTATATTATGTTTTTGTTTATTTGTGTATTATGTTCTGTGTTTAATTGCATTATATTACTCCAGTATTTTGCTATTATTATTGTATTGATCAATACACATATTTAATGTTTCATATTACAAACAATTTGGATTTTTGCCAATTGGTAAGTGACCTGTGGACTTAGACCTGGTATTTTCTTTTTTTTGTATGAGCACATTTTTGATACAGGTCCTTGTCTAAATAAGATAAATTGAAGAGTGATCACAAATTTTATTAATGAAGCTTCAGCTGTTTCTAAATAGAAACAATATATGATATCATTTGTATGACAAAATTTATGGTACCAATACATTTATATCATGATATATATACTTTTATTTGGGATGGTTGCCTATTTAGAGAGAAGTTCAATTGCTGTTTACACTATTTAGTAAATATTTGGTTTGTTTTCTTGAACATTTTACACATTGCTACTTGTAAGAGCATATGAAAATTGATTTCTCTTTCTTTATATACATGTATAGATATTTTGTTTTTCGAATTTGAAAGGGGTGATATATGTGATGTAGAATCACATATAATTTACTTAAATTATACATTTTTTCTAAATTACAGTTTAAACTAATCTTTAATTAAATAGCTATTTTATCTTAACGTTTATTTCGATCCCACTAAAACTTTCGTTAAAAAGTAAAGAAAGAAAACATATGTAACATCTGCTGTATCTTTAAAACGGTTCTCAGATAAACAGATTTCCTTTAGATGAAATTTCTCCTTCAGTAAAAATAATAAAAGAAAGAATAAAGATAAGCTTTGCTTGCGGTCAGTAAAATCGCTTTTCTCTCTCTGCTTAATTGTGATTCAAACTTATTCGTTACGTAATAATATTTCTATGTGCATGCGGCATTATTGTGTCTTTCATATGTTTTCCCAAAACAGAGTCTTAACGTACGAATTGGCGCGAATTCTTTTTGGCGTATTTTTTTAGGAGTGCCCATTTCTGGTTGCCCTGCATTAAATTCAAAATTATCTTAATTGTTGAAGCGTAACAGAAAATTTCATGGTTATGATATCATTCACTTTTCATATGCTCCTATTATTAAATTATCATAAGCAATATGGAGAATTTTTTCTGAATGACATTGGTACAACAATTTTTTTTAATTACTTTTTCTGAACTATGATAATTCCATTATCTTTTTTATATTTTTTGTCACAAACATTGTCTTTGTCTTGCATCTCTATAATTTCTTTCCTATCTAGCAATAAACTAATATGTTGATTAAAATGACAAACAGGATTTCGTGACAACATGTCTGCTTCGACATTTGTTGAACCCCTTTCATATTTTATCCCATAATCAAACATACTAAGTTTGAGTGACCATCACAAAGGCCTATTTCTTAAGTTTTTAACACTCTTTAACCATACTAGAGATGTGTGGTCCATATGAATTTTAAACTTGACACCATGATAGTAATGATAGAATTTGTCAAGAGTATCTATAATAGCTAAACATTCTAATTCAGTTAATAATTTTGTTCATAACTCTTCAAAATTCTAGAATGACAAGCAATAGGACGTAAGAAATTATCTTTATCAGGTTGTTTTAGAACTACACCTACTGCTATCTGAGAGGCATCTACAAACATATGTAAGGGTAATTTAGGATCATAAATTTTGAGGATGGGTTTTGCAAAAGAATCTTTTAATTCTTCGAAAGAGTCCTGGCATTCTGAGTTCCACTCCCATATTGTGTCTTTATAAAGTAATCTATTTAGAGGATATCTAATTTAAGCATATTTATTTATGAATTTATGGTAAACATTAATGGAATCTCGAAATCGTTGTAACTCTTTAACATTGGAAAGAGGTTTTAATTTTTTAATGCTTTCAATATTGGCATTTGCACGTGTTATAGTTCCATTAGTGATTTCATAGCCTAAGAAATTGATTTTATTTTTAGCCTAACTTACATTTAGAAAGTTTAAGTTTAATGTTTTCTAGTTTACAGATTTCAAAAATTTGAGCTAAATGATTTTAATGTTTTTTTATAGAGGGAGAGAAAATTATAATATCATCAAAATAGTGGCATTATATTTATTAAGAATCCTTCTAATGGTTCTATTGAATATAGGGGGGGGGGGGTCCAGTTTTTATGCCAAAAGGGAGAACCAGCCATTCAAAAAATCCAAAATTGGTTGCAAAAGCTAATTTTTTCGGATTAGGATGGATGTAATGGTATGTGCCAGTAGCCAGAGGCTAAATCCAAAGTGGAAAAATACTGAGCACTACTCAATTTATCTAAAATTCCATCGATACGGGGCAAGGGTTCTGCATCGTTTTTAATTATTGCGTTTAACTTTCTATAATCTATACATAATCGAGTCTTTTGACCTTCCTCTCTTTTCATAGCTAATGTAATAGGGGCAGAATAGGGGCTATTACTTTCCTTTATAAGTCCAGCTGCTAACAAAGATTGAATTTGATTTTTTATTTCTTTTTCTTCTAGGGGAGATGTTCGGTAGGGCCTCAAAGATATAGGTAGGTCAGATTTTAGTAAAACGCGTTGTGGTTCAATCTTTATCTTATCCACATCATATTTATGTTTTGCAAAAATATCAGTATAAATCTGAAATAATTCCCTTAAATTTTCACCTTGAATTAATTTTTTCCCAAGTTAAATCTGAATCAGAATTATCGCGAAAATTTTGAGGAGTCATGAAACTTCTATAATCAGGTTGCACATTAATTTCGTGATTATACTCAAAACAGCCCTCATTTGTCATAATATTTTCACAAGTAGATTATAACTCTATATCATGATTACTTGCATTTAGTTTTTTCATTATCATAATCATATATTGCTACATTATTATCAATATCTAATTTCACATTTTTCTCATATTCTGATGTTACAAGCTTATTAGATTGATACCTATTTTGTTGTACTTGGTTCATATTTACTGTATTGAAATGAAAGGATCTCTCATTATGTATGGATATACTGTTATTTATAATTTTCCTTCCCTGCCTTACAATACAATCTTTACATTCTATGGTTAATTTAAATTTAGAACATTCTTTTAACCCCAAAGAAGCATAATCCAAATTAGTATCGCATACTAAAAAGTTAACATACTTTTTAATTTTACCCACTTTTAGAAAAACACTACATTTTTTATTTATATGCAAAAATCCTTTTGCCTGACCAATGGAAACTAAGGGTAATAGTCTCAATTTTAGCATTGTGTTTTTTAACAAATTTAAGTGGCAATATTGCAATAGTTGAGTCACTATCTACAACACATGGTAAATTATAATTACTTGTATATCCATACACAATTAATTGTCACACATTAAGAGAATTATTTTGTGAGCTACTTGGAAGAGTATCAGAGGATGACAACTCATTCCTAAAAATACATTCTCTTTCCCAATGAAAAGCATTTCTCACACCCCTATTTATGCATATCCTACAAGGTTTTGAAGGATGTGAATTCCGAATATAATTATTTTGACAAATTCTAGGCCTTTGAAACTGTTATTCGGCTTAATATTTTGTGGAATCTAATTCCTAAGTGTATTATTGGGCCTAACTGGCTGAATCCAGGGCCTAGGGGGTTGAAAAGGTTGAAATATTGTCTAGCTGATGGTTGATTTATTACTTGGTTTGAAACTAGTGGGGTGGAAACTTCCACGTATTGTTTGACAACCCGGTACCATTCAGTGGTAATACTAGTATATACTACTGCTATATAATAATATTGTTTTTGAATTCTGGTTTTAAACCTTCAGTTAAACCTTGTAATAATATACTTTCACTAAGGTGTAATTTCCTACCAATTTCCACTTTTTTACGAAAATAAGTTTCTAAATTGTCTAACTTACCTAACTTCAGATTTGAAAAATCAGAAAAACTCGGGATGTCTAATTCAATGAGTCTTTCTATCAAAATTTTCTTAATTTGTTCATATTCGTACAATTTAACCCTTTCCGGCGCAGTGTTGCCGGGTCGGTAACACCGAAAGTTTCCTCCTGTTTAGAGACAAAAAACTCCGTGAATAGTTCAAAATCTACGCTAATGGCTACTTTAAATCTTTTTTATGAATTCTAGATGGCAAAACCACAGATATCAAATTCTATTGTTTTTAAATACTAGGTAAAATATTTTACTCTAATACGCACTTCACAGCAATGCTCTTCTCACTGCGCTTATCAATACTGTACTTGCACGGTGTAACCACTTCGGCAATGCCTGTATAATTAAAATGGTTTGTGCATTTTTTTCAAAATTATACCTGTATACTCCTCTAGGCCTAAATAGAATGCCTAATTTTTTTTTTCTTTAAATTCCAACTTTAAAGAGTAGTGCGCTGGAAAGGGTTAAGCAGTCATTGATATAAATATTTTGCGCTTCCCCTTTCAAATATTGCGCAGTAAAATTAAATGCCCATTCTAGGTTTTCTGTTCCTTTTCACATGTTTTATCAAAATAAGTCAACTAAGACAAAATGTTCATTCCTGAGCTCGGATTAAAGGGTACGAATTTAGGATCTTCCATAATTTTTTTATTCTTACTCATTAGAATAAACGAAGTACAGTTACACAAAATCTGTACAACTTCTGTAGCTTCTGTTTTCTTTATTAAATTCTGATTGTAAAATCATTCGCAATAAATTTCAAAGTTAATAATTTCTATCACTGATATAATTTTTAAATTACTATATCAGACCCATAACATGCAATAATAAATAAATTAATTAATTAGTAACTTGATAAATTAACTTCATACAAATTATTCTGATCAATAAAATAATAAATAAATAAATAAATACATAATAAATACTTTTCATCAATCATAAAAAGAATAGAAGTAATAATCAAAACATTTAATAAAATAACTTACTGTTCAAGAAAAATTCTTCAGTAAAATCCAGTCTTCATTAAATTCCTCATCGTACACCTTTCGCATACTCACCACTTCGAAATCATTAATTCTCAAAAAATTGTCATTATGACCAGGATTATCAGGAGTCATCAATTGCACATAAAAGGCAAAAAGGTAGAATATCAGGCCTCAGGAATTCACAAGAAATTTCATAAAGATCTTTCAAACCACACGAACAGAAAGATATTTAACATTAAAATCTCCTCTGTCATAGTCATTCGAGGAATCAAGAGATAATGGCAATTTTTGCTCAATAACACTCTCAACAATGGCGGGAAAAAATTTAGGCGATCCACTGTAGATCCCTTCAAAATCCGAAAATCGGCACTAGCATATTATTAGCTCCCGTCACTTAATATATCCTGTGCGGCTTTAATATTAAATGCGAGTTTTAAAGAGAAACTCAAAATATCTTCACTGGTTCCCCTTTTTTAAATACACAGTCGTGGCAAGCGAGAAAAAAAATAAATGTAGCAGAGTCATTAAATTACACATTGGCTGCTGTAACATAGTTTATTAAACTGTAGTCATATTGTGGGGGAAATGCTCCCTTTGTAAGCCGTCTTGAACCGAATCATCGAAAAGAATATTCCATCATTATTTCCGCAAGCCGTCTTTGCCAGACGGACTCATCGAAGAAAAAGCAAAGAATCTGTATCATCACCTCCCAGCTTCCTTCTTAATCTAAAAACAAACTTCTAGAAAATTCTATACTCTCTAACCATAATTTTCCCATGTAAACATAATTCATGTCCAGCGTGGAGATTTTTATTTCATCCAGACGATAATTTTTTATTTTTTATTTTTAAATATTATTTAACTAATTTATAATAGACTCAGAATTTCGAATATCATGCAGACGATATTTTAAGAGAAAAATGAAAATAAATGAATTTATTCATATGCACAAATATCAAACGTTGAAAGAGGGAAAAAAATAAAAAATTAAATAAAAATAATGATATTTTTTGAAATTTACGGTTTTAGAATAAATTTAATAAGACTTTCGTAAAAAGGGTTGATAAAAACAGGGAAAAATGAGTTTTTTTGGAATATTAAGAAAGAAAGTTTAATTAAAAATATTTTTAATTTAGAGCCATCTTTTTAAATTTACGAATATTGGAATAAATGTTTTTTAAGGCTAATTAAGAATTTATATCGTTTCCATAAAGATTAATACATTAGATCTAGAAACAAGATTTTAATTTAATAAGTTGAACTAAGTACGGGATATTGTTATAAGGAAATTACTATAGTACAAAGGTTAATTTTGGCGAAAATTTTTTTAAATTTGTAATATACAGATACGACATGAATTTTTGAAGAATACTAATAAAAGGAGATATGTGTTATGAAAAAATAATGAAAAAATAAAACAAACAAACAAGAGAAGTCTTTTAAAATCCGACAAAAATTTTAATCATTACTTTGAATATATAATAAATTTACAAAATAATTACAATCAAAAGCAATTTTTCATTTGTGATTATAATTCTTAAAAAAAAAGTTATTTTATTGTAAAATTACATACTCATTTTCTTTTAATTTAAATTTTTTATGCTATTAAAAAGAAAGAAAATTTAGAAGAAATCAATAGCATGTAATCAAGATAAGTATAGTGGCATTATCAATTGAGACTCTGATTTTTTATCAATACAAAGTGAAAAATCAGTAAATTTACGCACTTTGGTCGGGTCATAGAATTTGTTTTACAATAAAATCTCAACCTAAAGTAATTTTTCATGCGTACGTTTCCATTTCCTCTGATTTAAAATTATTGTTTTTGGATTTTGACAAAATAATTTTAAATTAAATTAAAAGTAATACAAATTATAAAGAAATAGTTCAATAAATGTTTATAAATTGAATAAGTACGTATTATTCCGCAATTTTCTTTAGTGATAATCACCTAATTATTTTTAATGTACAGAAATTGAAAAATAATAGAGACATATTCCTAGGACGATTTATGAACTTTTTTTCTACAGCATAATTACTGAAAAAACAAATGGAGAAATAAAAAGCAAATTTTTTGAAATCCAGATATCTAACGCTTTTTTCGAAGACACCAGAGGTTGTACGCTCTAAAGAAAAATTTTTCAGGAAAAATACCAGCATTTATTTAATATTATTAATATTAAATCTAGGTTAAAGGGGCGAAATTTCACTTTATTCAAGACGAAATTTTTTACTCAAAATTACTGGTCTTGAAATTTCAGGGAGAGTAGGATTGCTAATACACTGTTAAAACCTTGTAGAGGAGCATCATGTAAATGTGGCACATAAAGCACTCAGAACCCTTGATTATTTTTACCATGATTACGTTCTTATTTCCTTTCCTCGAAATGTTTTAAAAATTCACGATATGCAAATAACAATTATTCCAAATAATATAGCTATTCATTAGAAAAAAATAGATACTATAATAACAGTTACCTTACTATAACAAACGGATATTTTGAAAGAAACACGTATAATCATGTGTTTAACTGAATAGATGTAAAAATAACTATAACATGTACATACACATGCCAATATTAATTTTCTTAATGTCACAACGGTATACGCTTAAACCAGTAAAATAGCTTTGATTGATTATATTTCTGTCAGGCAGATATTACATTTGTCGGTATCCAATTATGTATTTGTTTTCTAATACAATGTACGTATTTCTGGCTAACTATTTGATTTATTCATTTATTTCGTATAGTAAAAATTCTAAATGAAATGTGACAAAGTCTTCATTACTGCAGAATGCATTTCATTTATAGCCATTTATTTAAAACCCATTAGACTGTAAAATCGATATTCTAACAGGTAAAAGGGTGTGTCCGTCCTTTATGAAATAAATTAATGCTATGAATTGATTAATTCAGTCTGAACATAAACTTCTATTTTAAAATGTATTATAAAATACAAAAATCATATTAAAGAGAGCTACGAACGAAAGAAGAAAAAATCCTTCAGTATTTTTTATATGTATAAATTTATAATATATATAATAATATTAAAAAGTGCTTAATGCTAAATTTTAATATTTTTTAAGGTTTCGTTCATTTCACGAAACCCTATTCGTCTCTGTCCTCTGTCTGTCCGTCCGTCATAGAGCCCGTACACAAACGATATATAGGCCGTAGACTTCAAATTTTGTGTACTTACAGCTGAATACTTCGTCCCACGATAAATAATAAAATTTTGATAAAATGTATTATTTTAATTAAATTAATTTTGTCATTTAAATTTTAAAAGAAAAACTTTAATTTCGAAGTTTATCGTTGCATGTAAAGTATCAGGTTAGTAAAGCAAAGTTTCTTAGTTCGAACCCCGATGCTGGAACTTGAAACTTTCACATTAAGATGGATTTAATAAAATGATTTTTCGTATTTTTTGGCCAATTTAAAGATTTATAATATTAGAGTTTCGTTCATCTGACTTTCAAAATATTTTTTGGAATAAAATTATGTTCTATTTTAAAAACTTATGCGATTTATTCAGCGTTTTAAGTTTAATTTTAAGCATTTTTTTTTTTGGCTTTTAGAAATTTAAAATTTTACTTATAGGGTAACATCCCCAGTAATTGGCACATTAAGAATTTGTCTTCATACTTACTTCAATTTTCATTACAAAGAAATAAGATATTTACTTGGAAATATTTTTAAACCAAACAATGCATACCTGTGCATCTATTTTGCCCGCTAAAAGCAAAAAAATTTGAAAAAGTATTTTTATAAAAATATATTTATTAAAAGTTTCTGAAATCACCAGTAATTGGCACCTAGAGCACCAATGTATGACACCTTGTGTTCCAGTAATTGGCACAAGTTTACATTTAAAAAAAACTTTACATTTTGCATTGGATTTAATCGCTTTAAATGAATTTACTGTAGATGAAGATGCCATATTTCAGGTTTTTGAGAGCAAGAAATCAGCATATTAGTCTGAAATGTGAACACTTTAAAATAATACAATATACTTATACTAATACATAGTAAAAGTCATGCTGTCCCCAGTAATTGTCATATGAAGCTTTAATGGATTCCAATTACTAATAATATTTCATATTTTCAAATAAAAAACATTATAATCAAAATTAGTCTATAAATTTAAAAGTACTTCCAAAATAAGTGGTTTAATCTCAAATTACTTGCGAATTCCTTGTAATCATTGTACGCACGGCAGCGCGCTACAATAATATGATTGAGCGATGGTGCACACGGATTTTTCAATTTTTCTTTTTGCAATAACTAACTAAATACTTATCCAATTTTGATGATTTTTTTTTTAAATGTTCGTCTGACCAAGAAGCAAAACATAGCACAAAAATTATTTTTTCTTATGGCATACTGTAGGTGTACTGTAGAGTATTCTGAAAATCGGACAAAAATTTTGTGTCACAGCACTTTTCTCGAAAACTACTAAAGATAAAAACTTAATTTTTTTTTTAAACAAAAGACAAACTTTTTATCCCGAGGTAATCATCGAGAAAACTTTATTTCGCTGGGCGGTTTTTCTGAAATTGCGTATTTTCCAAACTTGGTCATAAATGGGTATATCTAACGTTCTATTGCAGATAGAATGTTGCGGTAAAGTTTATTTTAAAGATTTTGCGGTGCTAATTAATCCTGCAAAAATTCATAGCTTTACGTTAAACAGTTTTTTTACAAGATGAAATAAAAGAATAGCAGTCATCAATCTAAGGTACTTGTGATCATCGGAGAGAAAAACCAGTTACACCATTCGATTAAGCATAAAAAAATACAGAATGCTCTTTTTCTCTTATTTTTAACTTAATTTTTTAACGAATTATGAATTTTTTTGAAATTTTTGACATGCTGATTTTTGTCATTTTTTAATGAATCATTTATTGAATAATTATGCACGGTGTCTAGCCCTGGTGGCTGTCAAATTTGATTTTTAATTTTAAATTAGGCAATTTTTTGCACCATGCCAAATTTATATTTTATCCATTTTTTTCATTTATTTATATTTTGTTTTTAGCACAATGGCATCAATGGCAAAAATGCCTGGCATACCTGTCAAATATTGGGGCCCTGTACTTTAACAAAGTGTATTTATTATAAGTATATACCGTATTTATTCTAATAGAATGCGCCGTCTAATAGAGAGCGTCTTCTAATAAAGTGCGCACCTTGGTGCTGATTGAAAAAATAAATATACGGAAACGATATATTAGATAAGTAGAAAACGATTACTTAAATGCATTATCGAGGATTCTCATCGATCAAAATAGAGATATTCTATCAAAGCGATGGAGTGGCGATGCAGCAAAAGTTTCAAATTTTGAACAATGTACCACTCCTGTAAACTATAGCGCCAAGGATATGCACACTGTTAAAAATCTGCTGCATTTTGCTGCAACGCACTCCCCTGCTTGTATAGAAAACGGTTACTTGGCCGTGAAATGGCGCTTTCTCATTGGTTGAAATAGAGATATTTTTTACAAGTGGTGGAGGGCGTTGCAGCAAAATGCAGCAGATTTTTAACAGTGAAAAATTTGACCCATTTGTTGCAGAGTCACTCCACAGCTTTTATAGAATGTCTCTTTATGGCCAATGAGAATGCTCCATAACACAGTAAAGCAATCGTTTCCTATAAAAGCGGTGGAGTACGTTTTTAATAAGTCCGTAATAAATACGGATTAAAAAAAAAAAAGAAGCATGGTTTTTGTATCAAACATAAAAATACCTCTTGCATAAAAAAGTTCCTGTTTTTGGCAAAAATAATGGATATTTGAATGAAAAATCTATTCTTTGAAAGGATCTATTATTTTATTCACTTTAATAAAAAACTAATTTTTTTTTTTTTTTTTTTTTTTTTGAAAACCACCGTAAAATTTTGGTATAGAAAAACCTGTTTTAAATTTTTTTTAATTTGTAACACCAGAGTATTAGAGTATGTAGCATTTTTTAATTTCAATACAAATAAGATTTTGTTTTCTATATATAAAATACAAAACAAGTTGTGCAGTATCCCTATGGAATATGGAAAAATAGAAGGACTAGTGAAAAATGCTCCAAGGAGCAGTGCAAAAGCAGAATATGATTTTAATTGAGCATTAAAAAGTAATGGACAAGTGCTTCTGTTAATTACTGAGCATGAGGAAGGATAAGGGATCCCTTCTTGGCTACAACTCACTTCAATGCCAACTTTGAAAAAATCATATTTGCGCTTTTTCCGTGAAAACAAATCAGTCGCAGTTACTATAAAAATGTATAGTGTAAAAATCCAGATTATCCGGAGAATTAGAAAACAAAAAATGAAATAAAATACAACATACTAACAGAAAATCACCTTAATGTTAAACTTATTGAATATTTGCAGACAGTAATAATGTTTACTTTACTTAATTATTTCGAAAACATGTCAGAAAAAGTTTTTTTATTTAGAATACGATGATGAAACAAGTTAATGTTATGGAAATTAGCCAATCGCTTCTCAAACTTGAAAAAAAATGACCAGACCGATTCGAATTGTCCGGAGATCCGGATTATCGGGGTCCGAATTAGCGGGGTTCTACTGTACTGAAATTAAATTAACTATATCACGCGCTTTTATTTTGGATAGTGTCCGAGGTCAAGCTAAATAATTATCTTGTAAATTGTCTAACCATTCAATCCATATATTTGGGATGCGAAATGAAAGTGTATCATTACAAATATGTATTACTTTTTAAATAAATTTCAATGCATTCTCTTATGAATAATTTTAAAATAAAAATTAGACCTGTATATTAATCTACTCTCGTTAAAAAGTATGTTAATTTACTCTTTTTGATTTAATCTGGATAGAGCAGTTTTCTTCCTGTTAAGTTTTATATCTGGTATATATTCTTTACGCCTAATTTTAAATTTACGTTACGTTTCATTTTATGGTATAATTTTTAGAAAGAATAATTCTCCTGTAAAAGCTTCTGGCATTTTCTTTATTTTTTTATACTTTTAAACCAAAATACAAAACATATAACATTTTATTTTTTGCTATACATTTCACATTACATACACAATGACTTTAAAAAAATCTTTCGTACTCTCCCTCAACTATGTATACTAATTTCAACCTGTATATTGATTTTCTCTTTGAGGATCGATGTAAACATAAAAAATGAATCCAAAGTTTTTATCAATACAATTATGCTGTAAAAATCTGTTATCCCTGTACAAGAATATATTCTCACGAGGAAATAAAACTAGAATTTTCTAATAAAATGAATTTTCGAAGAATATTTGGCTGTAGATGGTTCGAAAGAATATTTATTTAGAATAGAATATTAATAAGTATTTATAATAGAATACTAATATTTATTTAGAATAGAATCTATTAGAATAGAATATTTATGTAGAAAAAAGTACGAGGTTTTCCTTTTATAATAAATTTTCTTATCTTTTTTTGTTCTGTAAATTTCTTTAACCATTAGACAACGAGTTACGTATTGTAATATTAATAATATATATTCCTCAACGAAAAAGTATAAATAAATATTTTGCTTACGAGACGTTGTTGCATTAATAAAAACATTTAAAATACATTAAAAAATTTTATTTACATGTTTCAACTCTTTTTAATTGAGTCATCTTCAGAATGTAAATAGAAGATAAAATTACAAATATAATGAACGTGAAAACTGGAAAAATAATTACAGTAAAACCCCGATAATTCGGATTAATTAAGACCGGACCCAATCCGGATTATCCCGAGAATTAGAAAAAAATGAAATAAAATATAACATTCTAACAGAAAATCACCTTAAACTTATTGAATATTTGCAGACAGTAATAATGTTTACTTTACTTAATTATTTCGAAAACATGTCAGAAAAAGTTTTTTTATTTAGAATACGATGATGAAACAAGTTAATGTTATGGAAATTAGCCAATCGCTTCTCAAACTTGAAAAAAAATGACCAGACCGATCCGAATTGTCCGGAGATCCGGATTATCGGGGTCCGAATTAGCGGGGTTCTACTGTACTGAAATTAAATTAACTATATCAAACGCTTTTATTTTGGATAGTGTCCGAGGTCAAGCTAAATAATTATCTTGTAAATTGTCTAACCATTCAATCCATATATTTGGGATGCGAAATGAAAGTGTATCATTACAAATATGTATTACTTTTTAAATAAATTTCAATGCATTCTCTTATGAATAATTTTAAAATAAAAATTAGACCTGTATATTAATCTACTCTCGTTAAAAAGTATGTTAATTTACTCTTTTTGATTTAATCTGGATAGAGCAGTTTTCTTCCTGTTAAGTTTTATATCTGGTATATATTCTTTACGCCTAATTTTAAATTTACGTTACGTTTCATTTTATGGTATAATTTTTAGAAAGAATAATTCTCCTGTAAAAGCTTCTGGCATTTTCTTTATTTTTTTATACTTTTAAACCAAAATACAAAACATATAACATTTTATTTTTTGCTATACATATTAAGATTATTTCACAAGATTCGTACAGGTGTTTATTTTTGAACAATAATTATGATAAAGTTATTACTGAGGGTGATTGTTGAGGATGGTATATGTATATTGTAAGGTATCCAAAACTTGAGACGGCAGATTACTTTTTTAGTGATTTTCTTTGTTTTTTTAAAATATGGTAGAAATAGTGAGATCACAGTACTTCGATGTTCAACTAACAGCTAATTAAAAAAAAAGTTTTTTTAAATATTGATGTTTTTGTAAAATATTCTTTTTAAATTTATTGAATAGTTTATTGCACAAAACTGTACATGGATTTTTAGGTACGTCTAATATTACATTTAATATGATTTTATACTAGCAAAAGCCATGCTTTGTTTGGATTCGCGAAGCATTATTTCATTAGTTATTTATTGGAAAGTAACCGTTTTCTTTATATTATTTGGTACTACTTGATTATCCTGTCGACCAAATAGGTATCGCCAAACTAAAAAATTAAATGCTAATGATGATGGTAATAAATATCACATTCACATAACATTAAACTCGTATCACGTGTTCGTTATGTCATCAAGTTATTTTTATTATGAAGTTTTATTTGTATTCTTAGTAATGTTTCATTAATTTATTTGTTCTTCCGTTATTTAAAATAAAAATTATGTCGCTCTGTTTAATTTGGCCAATTGTTTGGCGATTTGTATAATTTGGCGAAATTGATTGACGGGATAATCAAGCAGTACCTTAATTCGACTTTTTATTTGGATTTTTATTAATGTTTAACTAATTTATTTGATTTTTCGTTATTTAAAAAAATGCGTCAATTTGTGCAATTGTGTTAATAGTTTGGCTATTTGTATTGTTTGACGAAATTGGTCGACGGGATAATCAAATAGTACCCGAATTAAAAATCACTTGATGACATAACAATCACGTGTATTATGTTTAATATCATGTAATGTTACATTTATGATAATCCATTATTGGCATTTAATCCTGAAATTTGGAATTATATTTTTGGTCGACGGGATAATCAAGTAGTACCCAAAAATGTACTGTGTTATAGTATCTATGGAATGAGGTAATAAAGTACAAAATACTATAATATCTTGATGAAAATTAATAATTTGCCCACTGTATTCAAGCTGACCACTTTTAATGCGATAAACAGTAATAACTGGACGAAGTTGGACAATTAATTCCTCCTCGACGAAAGTTAAGCCCTTTAATATTTAGGGATGTGGAGCAGAATCCATATTATTAGCTAAAGAGAAAATATTTAGTTCATTATTTACTATACATTTATGGCAAGTCTTTTGAGATCCGTCAGAGTGAATACCAAGCCAACGATGATGAAAAATTTTACAAAAATATAATTTAAAATTTTTTTGTGCATCTTCGAAATTTAAAGCATTTTTCCGAGCACATGCATTCTCTATCAGAAGAGATTCGTCATGTCGTCCTTTTGGCATAGATGTCATATACGCATATTGGAGCTATTTTTTTTTCAGACGCCAATGTCATATATGCACCGGAGTACTTAATTGGCGACAAAGTGTAGTTATTTTGCTTGACACGGTAACCCGGATGTTGTTTATTTATTAATAAATTGTTTATTTACTTTTATTTTCTTTTTTTAAATTATATAAATTGTTTTGTTCCACAGGTATTAATTAAACTTTTTAAAATTTATTGTTATTCCCTTTTTAAAATATATGGTACTACTAGGTTATCAAGTCAACCGAAAAATTATCGCCAAACTATAAGATTAAATGCCAATAATCGATGATCGTGAATGCCAGATTCAATGACTTTAAATACGATTCACGTGTTTAAAATGTTATTAAGTGATTTTTATTTAGACTTTTTATTAATATTTTTATTAATATTCTACTAATTATTTGTTTTTTCGTTATTTAAAATAAAAATTATGTCAACATGTATAATTTGGCTATTAGTTTGGCGATTTGTGTAATTTGGCGAAATTGGTCGACGGGATAACAGAGTAGTACCAAATATATTTGTGGTAACTTGTATTCGAAAACCAGTTTTTGCGAAATTGGCGTTGGAAAAATCGCGCCGATATGGTGTGTATATGACATCTATGCCGTCGTTTTTTTACGCTGGTATCTAACCTCTTGCCTTAAAGCTATATCATATTCGCATTCTTTTGACATTCACATTCAATGACTTTAAATACGATTCACCTGTTTAAAATGTCATTAAGTGATTTTTATTTCGACTTTTTATTAATATTTTTATTAATATTCTACTAATTATTTGTTTTTTCGTTATTTAAAATAAAAGTTATGTCAACATGTATAATTTGCCTATTAGTTTGGCGATTTGTGTAATTTGGCGAAATTGGTCGACGGGATAACAGAGTAGTACCAAAAATATTTATGGTAAATGGTTTTCGAAAACCAGGTGTTTGCCAAATTGGCGTCGGAAAAATCGGCCCGATATGGTGTGCATATGACTTCTATGCCGTCGTTTTTTACGCTGGTATCTAACCTCTTGCCTTAAAGCTATATCATATTCGCATTCTCTTCATTTAGTAAGTACATGTTTCCTTGGCATTTTTTATAATAGAACTAATACATTCTATAAATTGTTTTTAAACGCAAACTATTTAATAATAGTACTACATATACCAAAATAATAATATGTATGTTTCATTTTCAACCTTCGAATTCAAATAACTCGTTATATAATGAATTTAACAATTAATTTTATTTGTTTACAATATTTTTGTTGCCACTTTACGAAAAATAAAATAAAACACAATATAATTCTTTTAATATGCGTAAGTGACATCAGCGTAAATGATTTTGTCGGAATAAAGAAAATACATTTTATTTCTTTAATTAATCATGATTCTATCTACAATTGTTAACTCTATGAATTATTTATTCTTCTGAAAATATGCATGTTTTATTTCTTATTTCTAAAAATGCGTCAGTAATGGAAAAACATGTAAAATAAATTAATTAAAATAATTATTTTTTTTTAAAGTTATTCTGTAAAAAAATTATATTGTGCAAATCTACAGATCATAATTTATATTTGTGTTTAATTTCAAATCAAAATATTGAATAGTTTTTTTGTAAAGCGTACGACAAAATGTAATTTGAGTGGGCTAGTAGAGGATTCACTTCGCTCATCCTAACAAATATTTACAGTATAAAAGACACCTCCATACACTATTACTTTTTTAGAAACTAATAACAACCTGAAGGCTGATTTAATGCACAGTTTTACCACATATACAGGGTGATTCCAAAAATTTTTTTACAATAAAAGAGGGGTGATAGTACACATCAAGACAAACAATATTATATTGGAGACCAAGGGTCCCAAACATTTTCTTTATTATACTATATTATATATATATTTCTTTATTATTGAAGCGTACTGTTTACAGAAAACCACGCAGGTCTAACAATACAATATCTTTTGATTCCAACTCACCATTTTCTTATAAAATTGCTGCTGTTAGATTTTACATTAAACGTGCCTTCGAAGTCTGTATAGATAAATATCTGGAAGAAGAAATTAATATGATTAAACAGATTGCTTTGGAGAACGGTTTCCCTCCTCAACTGATTAATAGTTTGGTTAATCGAGCAAAAAAATCCAGATAGAAGACAGAATTAAGTTTGAATAAGTTCAGTTACTGCAAATTTGGATATACAGGGTGTCCACTCTCAACGGAGGCCAATGGCTAATTTCTAAATCGTTGGTCATAGACATATAGATCCAATTGCAAAAATGCTTTCAAAAAGGCAAAGAATTGTTTTTTAAGCGATTTTGGCCAAAAAAATGTTTCACTAAAAAATTACGAAAATTAAATTTTTATACGGTCCCCCGGTCCTATAACTGATATTTAGTAAAATTTTTTCAACACTCTATCAAGTAATACAGAAAAGGTCCCATTCATGTAACATTAAAATTGACCGAGTTATGAAACTTTAAATTTCATGACTTAAACCACTTTTCTATAGCTGAAAACGGATGAATTCGACTGAGCTTTAAGGGAACGTACACTAAGTGCTTAAAGTATTATAAAGGGAGTCGATTTCCAGCGCTGTTCAAAGGCTACTTCCTAAACTATTGGTCGCGGACATATAGTTCCAATTACAAAATGTTTTAAATGAGCGATTTAACTGAAGGCGCTGTCACCGTATAAGTTTTACTAAAGTGTTAATTATAATTAATTAACTTCTAGATTGGTTATTAAAATAACTGAAAACATGAATTTCAAAATTCTCTTTATCGAAAACATCAAATTTAGGGAAATAGCGAAAAAACTTTAAATGCATCTATTGGTTTTCATTATAAATTTTGAGATTGCATTGTTACAACAGTGGAGGTTTGTATAGACTGATAGAGAAATCAAAAAGCGATAAGTCGAGTTTTGAAATTCATATCCTCAATTGTATTTTTACGTATGTTTTATTTTGTAAGCAAATGAAGCTGATTCTTTTCGTGATTTTATTTTAAAAAGGTACGTTATTTTGATAAGCTTTTATTTTATTCATAGTTTTCGTATGTAAATTTTCCCAGTTCAAAACTAACATTCAAATTTTAACTCACTTAAAAATATCTGACTGAGGTTCAATTCCCATACTTATTTAAACCCGATGACAATGTAATATTAATACGATTTTAGGTACGTTCCATTTATTTATTTTATAGGACTACATCAAATTCTATTAGGTTGAGTAATCTAATAGAGCTTTAAATATGTATAATTTTGTAACGATTTGTGACTGTTGCTTTTCATAGTGTAATTTAACAGAATTTTTGTTATTTTTTTACTTATATTTTTAGCACAAATTGCATATTTTACTTTAACATGTAAATGTCAACATAAATTCAGAAGGAACATTGTAATTTTTTTTTTTTTTTTTTTTTTTTTTTTACTCTCAATGTTTAAAGTTAAATTTTCTATCTGATGTTTATTTTTATTTCCAGTAAATTTGTGACTGACCCCTATTTTGTAGCAAAAAATATGCTTCAACTTTCAACAGCTATAACTCGGTCAATTTTTATCCCAGAGGAATGGGACTTTTTTTGTCTTACTTGTTAGAGTAGTGGTAAAAATTTTCTAAATATCACTTATAGGACCGGGGGACCGTATAAAAATTTAATTTTCTTAATTTTTTAGTAAAACTTTTTATGGCCTAAATCGCTTAAAAAATAATTCTTTACCTTTTTTAAAGCATTTTTGCAATTGGAACTATATGTCTATGACCAAAGGTTTAGAAATTAGCCATTGGCCACCGTTGAGGGGGGACACCCTGTATACCACAACTTTAAGAGAGTCTGAGATATGCTTTGCTAAAATATAATATTAAATTAATAGCTAAACCTCCGACAAAATTAAAAGATTTAATTCATAACAAAATAGATCCAATCCCAGAAATAGAAAAAGCAGTTGTTTATATGATTCCATTCACAACAGAGCATCAAAAAAGTTGATCATTTATTAGTCAGACTTTAAAATTAGAATTAAAAGTAAGACTGAAAGAGCATTTTTCGGATGTACAATACAACAAGCCAAGTACAGCCTTATCTAGAATGCAACAAAAAGAAAATATTTTAATAAATTTTAACAAAGCTAAAATAATCTATTCAACGGACTCTTTTTGTTTTTGTTTTGTTTTTAAGCTATTGCATAACTTTTATCACGAGCTTTGAGCGCGGCGACCGAATGTAGAAATTCCGTAACGAGAAAAATGTAGAAATTCCGTAAGAGAAAGAAACCTAACACTTGGCTAACGTCGTTTCAGTTCGGCAGACTTCGGCATGGTATCCTTCGGTAGACTTCGGCAGACATTGACGTGGTATTTTTCAGATATCTAGAGGATATCAAGTCTCAAACTTATATTTCTTATTTCAGTTACTATAAATCTATAGTTTCAATAATAAAAATTCCTGACAGAATGTGTATAGAAAAGAATCGTCTTAAGATAAAACAAGGTAGGATAATGTAGCTTTTGGTGATTAGAGACCCGCCCAATGGTGAGGATAAAAAAATTTAAAATGCTTATAACTCGCGATCTAATTTTCGTAGCGCGGCCAAATTTTTTTTGGTAATTTATTATGAGACAGTGTTATTTTTTGGTGACAGGAGATCCCCCATGGTGAGGGTCTAAAAAATTAAAGTGCTTATAAATTGCGATCTAATTTTCGTAGTGCGGCGAAATTTTGTTTGGTGATTCATTATGAAACAGTGTTAATTTTTGGTGACAGGAGACACCCCCACGGTGAGGGTCGAAAAAGTTAAAATGCTTATAACTCGCGATCTAATTTTCGTAGCGCGGTAAAATTTTGTTCCGTAATTTATTATGAGAGAGTGTTAATTTTTGGTGACAGGAGACCCCCCCACGCTGAGGGTCGAAAAATTTAAAATGCTTATAACTCGCGATCAATTTTCGTAGCGCGGCCAAATTTGTTTGGTAATTTATTATGAGACAGTGTTATTTTTTAGTGACAGGAGATCCCCCATAGGGAGGGTCGAAAAATTTAAAATGCTTATAACTCGCGATCTAATTTCCGTAGTGCTACCAAATTTTGTTTGGTAATTTACTATGAGACAGTGTTACTTTTGGTGACAGGAGACCCCCTCCCCCCCTCAAGGTGACGGTCGAAAAATTAAAAAAGCTTATAACTCGCGATCTAATTTTCGTAGTGCGGCCAAATTTTGTTTGTTATTTTATTATGAGACAGTGTTACTTTTGGTGACAGGAGATCCCCCATGGTGAGGGTCGAAAAATTTAAAATGCTTATAACTCGCGATCTAATTTTCGTAGCGCGGCCAAATTTTGTTTGGTAATTTATTAATGTATTGCATAGCTTTTATCGTGGGCTTTGAGCGCGGCGAAAGAATCTATAAATTCCGTAGCGAGAAAAAAAACCTAACACTCCGGCTAACGTCGCTTCAGTTTGGCAGACTTCGGCACGGTATCCTTAGATAGACTTCGGCAGACATTGACGCGGTATTTTTCAGATATTTTGAGAATATCAAGTCTCAAACTTATGTTTTTTATTTCAGCTACCATAAACGTATAGTTTCAATGATAAAAATTCCTGATTAACCTACATGTATTGTAAGATAATAAAAATATTTTAAACGATATTAACTTCTCATTTGTTCAATAAAAGAAAAAAAAATTGTTATCGGTCATCACGCTCAAAAAGTGTAACTTGAATTAATATCAAATATAAAAAAAACTGTATAAATAAAAAAAAATAAATAATTATAATTGCATAAGATGATAAAAAAATGCTATGCAATAGCTTTACCGCGGCGGTCCCCGAGTGCCACACGTATTTTTTTTGTTTTCTATTTCTAATCAATTACCTTCTTTTATATTCCTTTGAAAATGAATGCTTGGGCATTCGAAAGATCTCAGGTAAAATAAATAAATAATATCTATATAAATACTTTTATAATATTTTTGAAACACCTTTTAAGTATCTATTAGTATAATTTGTATAATTTGAAAGAACGAATAATTTTTGGATAACCCTAACAAAACTTATGTAGGAAAAGCGCTATAACTGTAAATTGTGATTAAATGGCTTATTGTAATATACCGTGTCACTTTTATGCAGATAGCATGTATACTCGTAGAGAAATTAAGGTAAAAAAAACAATCCACAAATTTTCCAAGTTTTTTGCTTATAATTTGCAGAGTTCTTAATATAAAATAATGTTCTTTTCTTAAAATATGACAAACAATATTGTGCACAATATCCTGACCTCAGAATAAAAAATAAAAAAAATGTATGAAAAATGAATAGGTTTACTAATTAATTTTTCATAGCTCATGCGTCAACGATATCAAAATTTCATTTGCATATTGTGTTAGCTAAATGTATAGATCAACTTCTGTGATTATTTCAAAAACATAGCTTAAAAATTCTGAGAGTGATCATCTATAGAATCAGCTTAAAATCCGTTATTCCCAAATTGAGGCAAAAAGATGAGGCGTTCTCTCCCTATATCCATTGATTAATGGCAATATAAAATACACGATATGGCACATACTACTATATTTCGATAAAAATCCTATTTTTTTTCTATTCATCTTGGGTATAACGGATTTTGATTTTTGCTTCTCAGGAAATAGCTGTAACTTAGTGGATCGTAAATGAATTGTTTTTTTAAAGTTTTAATCATTTTGATTTAAATTGATTATTTAAATTACTCACCTTGATTAAAATTGCTTAAGTACAATTCGTACATTTTAGCTGTTTCATGTCTTTATGAGAAACTAACTTTCTGATCATGAGATGAGCGGATTTCCGCTCAACTTGAGTTATTTTATGTCTGAGGTTTTAAGAGAGCAGACCAACTGTATTTTAAAATTTTACTGAAAGGCAATTAATGATACCTTTGCATAGCAAAATGTTATTTATTATCTTATCATTGATGAGGTAACAACCTCCCTTGGAATAGACATCGATTAAAATTTGCAGAATTTCGAATTTAATCACATAATTTTTTGAGGTCTGAAAATATATAATAAAAGATAGAAATAAGCTGTTGCTTCTTCTCCCTATCTCTTTCTTTATCAGAGTGTGATAATTTCATACTCTCTCCTCAGATAACTTTCTGTTACCTTATTTAACAGATAGCCTGTTTTTTAGACCATTGCACAGAGATTATTAACCTGTTACGTGTGCGTGCCAAAAATTTATGGAAAATATCTTTAAATATTTCAACATGCCAAACATTTACATAAAAAGATATTTCACCACATATTTCTCATATTATACAACAGTTATCCGTTTGAGCAGCTTTCATGCTTTAAATAACCAAGAAAACATTACAAAATCAATTGTGGGTATGGAAATCAGCCATTATTTCTTTGAAGTTTAGATTTGATAACATGATTCACTTAAATTGCGCAGCCTAAATAAGGGGAGAATATGAAGTTTTATTTTAGCTATTTTTATCAATACTATTGAAACATCTAACTTAAAATAAACTGGTTTGCAGGAAAGGTTTATTATTCAGCTTTAATTGTTATAAGTTCGACGCAAAAAGCTTCATAGTAAATTGACTTATATTTTAAAACACAGAACTGTATTCTAAGACCGATTTCCAAAGATTTAAGTAAGTGCAATGGTAATTGTACTTTGTATCTTGAAAATTTATATTAATCGAAATGGAAAAGCAGTTTTAAAGTAATTTCGCTACAAAGGAAACTTGAACAAATTCGAGATAATTGAGTGCTCTAAGTTCGCAGTAAGAAGAATTTTGGTTTTCAAAATGGAAAGTTTGAGCCAAGAATTCAAGCCCTTTTTCTGCCAATTAATTTTTAATTGACACTATAAGTGTTATAGGACAAAAAAGAAGCCTACACTCAATGGCGTTTGGTCTCCATGGCAACGCAAACCGCCTAGAATCCAGTGATTTTATTTTTTCGTTTGCCGAGAAAAGTTTTCTTATTCGAGAAATGTTTTGTGGCATCAGAAGGATGCGTGATTCTGTTTATAAATTCATTCTATTCTACCGTATGGCAGTCTGTTGACTAATTTATTCGTTATTCTATTCTGCAAATAACAATTATTCCAAATAATATAGTTATTCATTAGAAAAAATTAGATACTTTACTTTAGATTACCTTACTATAACAAATGGATATTTTGTACGAAACACGTGTATTCATGTGTTTAACTGAATAGATGTAAAAATAACTATAACATGTAAATACACATGCCAATATTAATTTTCTTAATGTCACAACGGTATACGCTTAAACCAGTAAAAAGCTTTGATTGATTATATTTCTGTCAGGCAGATATTACATTTGTCGGTATCCAATTATGTATTTGTTTTCTAATACAATGTACGTATTTCTAACTAACTATTTGATTTATTCATTTATTTCGTATAGTGAAAATTCTAAATGAAATGTGACAAAGTCTTCATTACTGCAGAATGCATTTCATTTATAGCCATTTCTTTTAAACCCATTAGACTGTAAAATCGATATTCTAACAGGTAAAAGGCGTGTGTCCGTTCTTTATGAAATAAATTAATGCTATGAATTGATTAATTCAATCTCAATATAAACTTCTATTTTAAAATGTATTATAAAATACAAAATCATATTAAAGAGAGCTACGAACGAAAGAAGAAAAAATCCTTCAGTATTTTTTTTATGTATAAATTTATAATATATATAATAATATTAAAAAGTGCTTAATGCTAAATTTTAATATTTTTTAAGGTTTCGTTCATTTCAAGAAACCTATTCGTCTTTGCCCTCTGTCTGTCCGTCCGTCATAGAGCCCGTACACAAACGATGTATAGGCCGTAGACTTCAAATTTTGTGTACTTACAGCTGAATACTTCGTCCCACGATAAATAATAAAATTTTGATAAAATGTATTATTTTAATTAAATTAATTTTGTCATTTAAATTTTAAAAGAAAAACTTTAATTTCGAAGCTTATCGTTGCATGTAAAGTATCAGGTTAGTAAAGCAAAGTTTCTTAGTTCGAACCCCGATGCTGGAACTTGAAACTTTCATATTAAGATGGATTTAATAAAATGATTTTTCGTATTTTTTGGCCAATTTAAAGATTTATAATATTAGAGTTTCGTTCATCTGACTTTCAAAATATTTTTCGGAATAAAATTATGTTCTATTTTAAAAACTTATGCGATTTATTCAGCGTTTTAAGTTTAATTTTCAGCATTTTTTTTTTTTTTTTGGCTTTTAGAAATTTAAAATTTTACTTATAGGATAACATCCCCAGTAATTGGCACATTAAGAATTTGTCTTCATACTTACTTCAACTTTCATTACATAGAAATAAGATATTTACTTGGAAATATTTTTAAACCAAACAATGCATACCTGTGCATCTATTTTGCCCGTTAAAAGCAAAAAAATTTTAAAAAGTATTTTTATAAAAATATATTTATTAAAAGTTTCTGAAATCACCAGTAATTGGCACCTAGAGCACCAATGTATGACACCTTGTGTTCCAGTAATTGGCACAAGTTTACATTTAAAAAAAAAACTTTACATTTTGCATTGGATTTAATCGCTTTAAATGAATTTACTGTAGATGAAGATGCCATATTTCAGGTTTTTGAGAGCAAGAAATCAGCATATTAGTCTGAAATGTGAACACTTTAAAACAATATAATAGACTTATATCAATACCCAGTAATTGTCATGCTGTCCCCAATAATTGTCATATGAAGCTTTAATGGATTCCAGTTACTAACAATATTTCATATTTTCAAATAAAAAAAATTATAATCAAAATTAGTCTATAAATTTAAAAGTACTTCCAAAATAAGTGGTTTAATCTCAAATTCCTTGCGAATTCCTTGTAATTGGAATATGTGCCAATTACTGTGTGCCATACTAGGCACTATTGTCATCTAGTAGCATAAATCAAAGTTATAATCTTTAACGTAAATGAGCATATAACTGGTATATGGTTTTGCATTTTTAAAAGACTGGATATAAATCTTATTTTAGGACATGTTTGTAGGATGTGCCAATCACTGGTGCATGCCAATTACTGGGGATGTTACCCTATCTCCGCTAATATTTTTACATTTCGGGTTTTTTTTTTAAAATTAGCTGGGTTTTTTTTTTCAAAAATTCTTTGTTTTGGACGGAATTTATATTTTGGACGTTATTTAAATATTTGTATCTGAATATTTTTAATTTTAACAAAGTAAATAAGCTCTTTTAATAACTATTCCAAAATTAAATTTACTGGAGCTACCATCTATGTAAGAATTTAATAATTTTAAATAACAGTTTAACATTATTAATGATAGGATACATTGTTTTGAAATAAAATATTAAACGAAAGCCTCTGTGCGATCTCTGATCACACTTTCCCACTTGTTTGTAATACATTTGTTATTTTTGCATAGTGATCACATTTTTACACTTTTTAAACTTCTGCGTGTGTGGATTATTTATTAAATATGTATTGACAGTTTGCGTAGTAGTTTTATCTTTAACTGACGATTTTAAATGTGAATTGTTATTCACCGAATAATGTAGTCATATTATAAATGTAACCTTACACAATTGCTTTTTTCATGCATAACTTCTTTTAACATTAACTTAAGATAATTTTTTACAATAAGATATTTTAAATTATACTATCAATATTTTCCTGAAATATATTAAATATTTTATTCTTTACGTATTCTTTGTTGATATTAAAATTGTTTCACTCGAATACCTCGAAATTTACGATTTCACATTAATAGAAAAAAAGAGAATTAGAACACGAGAATTAGAAAAAAATGAAATAAAATATAACATACTAACAGAAAATCACCTTAAACTTATTGAATATTTGCAGACAGTAATAATGTTTACTTTACTTAATTATTTCGAAAACATGTCAGAAAAAGTTTTTTTATTTAGAATACGATGATGAAACAAGTTAATGTTATGGAAATTAGCCAATCGCTTCTCAAACTTGAAAAAAAATGACCAGACCGATTCGAATTGTCCGGAGATCCGTATTATCGGGGTCCGAATTAGCGGGGTTCTACTGTACTGAAATTAAATTAACTATATCACGCGCTTTTATTTTGGATAGTGTCCGAGGTCAAGCTAAATAATTATCTTGTAAATTGTCTAACCATTCAATCCATATATTTGGGATGCGAAATGAAAGTGTATCATTACAAATATGTATTACTTTTTAAATAAATTTCAATGCATTCTCTTATGAATAATTTTAAAATAAAAATTAGACCTGTATATTAATCTACTCTCGTTAAAAAGTATGTTAATTTACTCTTTTTGATTTAATCTGGATAGAGCAGTTTTCTTCCTGTTAAGTTTTATATCTGGTATATATTCTTTACGCCTAATTTTAAATTTACGTTACGTTTCATTTTATGGTATAATTTTTAGAAAGAATAATTCTCCTGTAAAAGCTTCTGGCATTTTCTTTATTTTTTTATACTTTTAAACCAAAATACAAAACATATAACATTTTATTTTTTGCTATACATTTCACATTACATACACAATGACTTTAAAAAAATCTTTCGTACTCTCCCTCAACTATGTATACTAATTTCAACCTGTATATTGATTTTCTCTTTGAGGATCGATGTAAACATAAAAAATGAATCCAAAGTTTTTATCAATACAATTATGCTGTAAAAATCTGTTATCCCTGTACAAGAATATATTCTCACGAGGAAATAAAACTAGAATTTTCTAATAAAATGAATTTTCGAAGAATATTTGGCTGTAGATGGTTCGAAAGAATATTTATTTAGAATAGAATATTAATAAGTATTTATAATAGAATACTAATATTTATTTAGAATAGAATCTATTAGAATAGAATATTTATGTAGAAAAAAGTACGAGGTTTTCCTTTTATAATAAATTTTCTTATCTTTTTTTGTTCTGTAAATTTCTTTAACCATTAGACAACGAGTTACGTATTGTAATATTAATAATATATATTCCTCAACGAAAAAGTATAAATAAATATTTTGCTTACGAGACGTTGTTGCATTAATAAAAACATTTAAAATACATTAAAAAATTTTATTTACATGTTTCAACTCTTTTTAATTGAGTCATCTTCAGAATGTAAATAGAAGATAAAATTACAAATATAATGAACGTGAAAACTGGAAAAATAATTACAGTAAAACCCCGATAATTCGGATTAATTAAGACCGGACCCAATCCGGATTATCCCGAGAATTAGAAAAAAATGAAATAAAATATAACATTCTAACAGAAAATCACCTTAAACTTATTGAATATTTGCAGACAGTAATAATGTTTACTTTACTTAATTATTTCGAAAACATGTCAGAAAAAGTTTTTTTATTTAGAATACGATGATGAAACAAGTTAATGTTATGGAAATTAGCCAATCGCTTCTCAAACTTGAAAAAAAATGACCAGACCGATCCGAATTGTCCGGAGATCCGGATTATCGGGGTCCGAATTAGCGGGGTTCTACTGTACTGAAATTAAATTAACTATATCAAACGCTTTTATTTTGGATAGTGTCCGAGGTCAAGCTAAATAATTATCTTGTAAATTGTCTAACCATTCAATCCATATATTTGGGATGCGAAATGAAAGTGTATCATTACAAATATGTATTACTTTTTAAATAAATTTCAATGCATTCTCTTATGAATAATTTTAAAATAAAAATTAGACCTGTATATTAATCTACTCTCGTTAAAAAGTATGTTAATTTACTCTTTTTGATTTAATCTGGATAGAGCAGTTTTCTTCCTGTTAAGTTTTATATCTGGTATATATTCTTTACGCCTAATTTTAAATTTACGTTACGTTTCATTTTATGGTATAATTTTTAGAAAGAATAATTCTCCTGTAAAAGCTTCTGGCATTTTCTTTATTTTTTTATACTTTTAAACCAAAATACAAAACATATAACATTTTATTTTTTGCTATACATATTAAGATTATTTCACAAGATTCGTACAGGTGTTTATTTTTGAACAATAATTATGATAAAGTTATTACTGAGGGTGATTGTTGAGGATGGTATATGTATATTGTAAGGTATCCAAAACTTGAGACGGCAGATTACTTTTTTAGTGATTTTCTTTGTTTTTTTAAAATATGGTAGAAATAGTGAGATCACAGTACTTCGATGTTCAACTAACAGCTAATTAAAAAAAAAGTTTTTTTAAATATTGATGTTTTTGTAAAATATTCTTTTTAAATTTATTGAATAGTTTATTGCACAAAACTGTACATGGATTTTTAGGTACGTCTAATATTACATTTAATATGATTTTATACTAGCAAAAGCCATGCTTTGTTTGGATTCGCGAAGCATTATTTCATTAGTTATTTATTGGAAAGTAACCGTTTTCTTTATATTATTTGGTACTACTTGATTATCCTGTCGACCAAATAGGTATCGCCAAACTAAAAAATTAAATGCTAATGATGATGGTAATAAATATCACATTCACATAACATTAAACTCGTATCACGTGTTCGTTATGTCATCAAGTTATTTTTATTATGAAGTTTTATTTGTATTCTTAGTAATGTTTCATTAATTTATTTGTTCTTCCGTTATTTAAAATAAAAATTATGTCGCTCTGTTTAATTTGGCCAATTGTTTGGCGATTTGTATAATTTGGCGAAATTGATTGACGGGATAATCAAGCAGTACCTTAATTCGACTTTTTATTTGGATTTTTATTAATGTTTAACTAATTTATTTGATTTTTCGTTATTTAAAAAAATGCGTCAATTTGTGCAATTGTGTTAATAGTTTGGCTATTTGTATTGTTTGACGAAATTGGTCGACGGGATAATCAAATAGTACCCGAATTAAAAATCACTTGATGACATAACAATCACGTGTATTATGTTTAATATCATGTAATGTTACATTTATGATAATCCATTATTGGCATTTAATCCTGAAATTTGGAATTATATTTTTGGTCGACGGGATAATCAAGTAGTACCCAAAAATGTACTGTGTTATAGTATCTATGGAATGAGGTAATAAAGTACAAAATACTATAATATCTTGATGAAAATTAATAATTTGCCCACTGTATTCAAGCTGACCACTTTTAATGCGATAAACAGTAATAACTGGACGAAGTTGGACAATTAATTCCTCCTCGACGAAAGTTAAGCCCTTTAATATTTAGGGATGTGGAGCAGAATCCATATTATTAGCTAAAGAGAAAATATTTAGTTCATTATTTACTATACATTTATGGCAAGTCTTTTGAGATCCGTCAGAGTGAATACCAAGCCAACGATGATGAAAAATTTTACAAAAATATAATTTAAAATTTTTTTGTGCATCTTCGAAATTTAAAGCATTTTTCCGAGCACATGCATTCTCTATCAGAAGAGATTCGTCATGTCGTCCTTTTGGCATAGATGTCATATACGCATATTGGAGCTATTTTTTTTTTCAGACGCCAATGTCATATATGCACCGGAGTACTTAATTGGCGACAAAGTGTAGTTATTTTGCTTGACACGGTAACCCGGATGTTGTTTATTTATTAATAAATTGTTTATTTACTTTTATTTTCTTTTTTTAAATTATATAAATTGTTTTGTTCCACAGGTATTAATTAAACTTTTTAAAATTTATTGTTATTCCCTTTTTAAAATATATGGTACTACTAGGTTATCAAGTCAACCGAAAAATTATCGCCAAACTATAAGATTAAATGCCAATAATCGATGATCGTGAATGCCAGATTCAATGACTTTAAATACGATTCACGTGTTTAAAATGTTATTAAGTGATTTTTATTTAGACTTTTTATTAATATTTTTATTAATATTCTACTAATTATTTGTTTTTTCGTTATTTAAAATAAAAATTATGTCAACATGTATAATTTGGCTATTAGTTTGGCGATTTGTGTAATTTGGCGAAATTGGTCGACGGGATAACAGAGTAGTACCAAATATATTTGTGGTAACTTGTATTCGAAAACCAGTTTTTGCGAAATTGGCGTTGGAAAAATCGCGCCGATATGGTGTGTATATGACATCTATGCCGTCGTTTTTTTACGCTGGTATCTAACCTCTTGCCTTAAAGCTATATCATATTCGCATTCTTTTGACATTCACATTCAATGACTTTAAATACGATTCACCTGTTTAAAATGTCATTAAGTGATTTTTATTTCGACTTTTTATTAATATTCTACTAATTATTTGTTTTTTCGTTATTTAAAATAAAAATTATGTCAACATGTATAATTTGCCTATTAGTTTGGCGATTTGTGTAATTTGGCGAAATTGGTCGACGGGATAACAGAGTAGTACCAAAAATATTTATGGTAAATGGTTTTCGAAAACCAGGTGTTTGCCAAATTGGCGTCGGAAAAATCGGCCCGATATGGTGTGCATATGACTTCTATGCCGTCGTTTTTTACGCTGGTATCTAACCTCTTGCCTTAAAGCTATATCATATTCGCATTCTCTTCATTTAGTAAGTACATGTTTCCTTGGCATTTTTTATAATAGAACTAATACATTCTATAAATTGTTTTTAAACGCAAACTATTTAATAATAGTACTACATATACCAAAATAATAATATGTATGTTTCATTTTCAACCTTCGAATTCAAATAACTCGTTATATAATGAATTTAACAATTAATTTTATTTGTTTACAATATTTTTGTTGCCACTTTACGAAAAATAAAATAAAACACAATATAATTCTTTTAATATGCGTAAGTGACATCAGCGTAAATGATTTTGTCGGAATAAAGAAAATACATTTTATTTCTTTAATTAATCATGATTCTATCTACAATTGTTAACTCTATGAATTATTTATTCTTCTGAAAATATGCATGTTTTATTTCTTATTTCTAAAAATGCGTCAGTAATGGAAAAACATGTAAAATAAATTAATTAAAATAATTATTTTTTTTTAAAGTTATTCTGTAAAAAAATTATATTGTGCAAATCTACAGATCATAATTTATATTTGTGTTTAATTTCAAATCAAAATATTGAATAGTTTTTTTGTAAAGCGTACGACAAAATGTAATTTGAGTGGGCTAGTAGAGGATTCACTTCGCTCATCCTAACAAATATTTACAGTATAAAAGACACCTCCATACACTATTACTTTTTTAGAAACTAATAACAACCTGAAGGCTGATTTAATGCACAGTTTTACCACATATACAGGGTGATTCCAAAAATTTTTTTACAATAAAAGAGGGGTGATAGTACACATCAAGACAAACAATATTATATTGGAGACCAAGGGTCCCAAACATTTTCTTTATTATACTATATTATATATATATTTCTTTATTATTGAAGCGTACTGTTTACAGAAAACCACGCAGGTCTAACAATACAATATCTTTTGATTCCAACTCACCATTTTCTTATAAAATTGCTGCTGTTAGATTTTACATTAAACGTGCCTTCGAAGTCTGTATAGATAAATATCTGGAAGAAGAAATTAATATGATTAAACAGATTGCTTTGGAGAACGGTTTCCCTCCTCAACTGATTAATAGTTTGGTTAATCGAGCAAAAAAATCCAGATAGAAGACAGAATTAAGTTTGAATAAGTTCAGTTACTGCAAATTTGGATATACAGGGTGTCCACTCTCAACGGAGGCCAATGGCTAATTTCTAAATCGTTGGTCATAGACATATAGATCCAATTGCAAAAATGCTTTCAAAAAGGCAAAGAATTGTTTTTTAAGCGATTTTGGCCAAAAAAATGTTTCACTAAAAAATTACGAAAATTAAATTTTTATACGGTCCCCCGGTCCTATAACTGATATTTAGTAAAATTTTTTCAACACTCTATCAAGTAATACAGAAAAGGTCCCATTCATGTAACATTAAAATTGACCGAGTTATGAAACTTTAAATTTCATGACTTAAACCACTTTTCTATAGCTGAAAACGGATGAATTCGACTGAGCTTTAAGGGAACGTACACTAAGTGCTTAAAGTATTATAAAGGGAGTCGATTTCCAGCGCTGTTCAAAGGCTACTTCCTAAACTATTGGTCGCGGACATATAGTTCCAATTACAAAATGTTTTAAATGAGCGATTTAACTGAAGGCGCTGTCACCGTATAAGTTTTACTAAAGTGTTAATTATAATTAATTAACTTCTAGATTGGTTATTAAAATAACTGAAAACATGAATTTCAAAATTCTCTTTATCGAAAACATCAAATTTAGGGAAATAGCGAAAAAACTTTAAATGCATCTATTGGTTTTCATTATAAATTTTGAGATTGCATTGTTACAACAGTGGAGGTTTGTATAGACTGATAGAGAAATCAAAAAGCGATAAGTCGAGTTTTGAAATTCATATCCTCAATTGTATTTTTACGTATGTTTTATTTTGTAAGCAAATGAAGCTGATTCTTTTCGTGATTTTATTTTAAAAAGGTACGTTATTTTGATAAGCTTTTATTTTATTCATAGTTTTCGTATGTAAATTTTCCCAGTTCAAAACTAACATTCAAATTTTAACTCACTTAAAAATATCTGACTGAGGTTCAATTCCCATACTTATTTAAACCCGATGACAATGTAATATTAATACGATTTTAGGTACGTTCCATTTATTTATTTTATAGGACTACATCAAATTCTATTAGGTTGAGTAATCTAATAGAGCTTTAAATATGTATAATTTTGTAACGATTTGTGACTGTTGCTTTTCATAGTGTAATTTAACAGAATTTTTGTTATTTTTTTACTTATATTTTTAGCACAAATTGCATATTTTACTTTAACATGTAAATGTCAACATAAATTCAGAAGGAACATTGTAATTTTTTTTTTTTTTTTTTTTTTTTTTACTCTCAATGTTTAAAGTTAAATTTTCTATCTGATGTTTATTTTTATTTCCAGTAAATTTGTGACTGACCCCTATTTTGTAGCAAAAAATATGCTTCAACTTTCAACAGCTATAACTCGGTCAATTTTTATCCCAGAGGAATGGGACTTTTTTTGTCTTACTTGTTAGAGTAGTGGTAAAAATTTTCTAAATATCACTTATAGGACCGGGGGACCGTATAAAAATTTAATTTTCTTAATTTTTTAGTAAAACTTTTTATGGCCTAAATCGCTTAAAAAATAATTCTTTACCTTTTTTAAAGCATTTTTGCAATTGGAACTATATGTCTATGACCAAAGGTTTAGAAATTAGCCATTGGCCACCGTTGAGGGGGGACACCCTGTATACCACAACTTTAAGAGAGTCTGAGATATGCTTTGCTAAAATATAATATTAAATTAATAGCTAAACCTCCGACAAAATTAAAAGATTTAATTCATAACAAAATAGATCCAATCCCAGAAATAGAAAAAGCAGTTGTTTATATGATTCCATTCACAACAGAGCATCAAAAAAGTTGATCATTTATTAGTCAGACTTTAAAATTAGAATTAAAAGTAAGACTGAAAGAGCATTTTTCGGATGTACAATACAACAAGCCAAGTACAGCCTTATCTAGAATGCAACAAAAAGAAAATATTTTAATAAATTTTAACAAAGCTAAAATAATCTATTCAACGGACTCTTTTTGTTTTTGTTTTGTTTTTAAGCTATTGCATAACTTTTATCACGAGCTTTGAGCGCGGCGACCGAATGTAGAAATTCCGTAACGAGAAAAATGTAGAAATTCCGTAAGAGAAAGAAACCTAACACTTGGCTAACGTCGTTTCAGTTCGGCAGACTTCGGCATGGTATCCTTCGGTAGACTTCGGCAGACATTGACGTGGTATTTTTCAGATATCTAGAGGATATCAAGTCTCAAACTTATATTTCTTATTTCAGTTACTATAAATCTATAGTTTCAATAATAAAAATTCCTGACAGAATGTGTATAGAAAAGAATCGTCTTAAGATAAAACAAGGTAGGATAATGTAGCTTTTGGTGATTAGAGACCCGCCCAATGGTGAGGATAAAAAAATTTAAAATGCTTATAACTCGCGATCTAATTTTCGTAGCGCGGCCAAATTTTTTTTGGTAATTTATTATGAGACAGTGTTATTTTTTGGTGACAGGAGATCCCCCATGGTGAGGGTCTAAAAAATTAAAGTGCTTATAAATTGCGATCTAATTTTCGTAGTGCGGCGAAATTTTGTTTGGTGATTCATTATGAAACAGTGTTAATTTTTGGTGACAGGAGACACCCCCACGGTGAGGGTCGAAAAAGTTAAAATGCTTATAACTCGCGATCTAATTTTCGTAGCGCGGTAAAATTTTGTTTCGTAATTTATTATGAGAGAGTGTTAATTTTTGGTGACAGGAGACCCCCCCACGCTGAGGGTCGAAAAATTTAAAATGCTTATAACTCGCGATCTAATTTCCGTAGTGCTACCAAATTTTGTTTGGTAATTTACTATGAGACAGTGTTACTTTTGGTGACAGGAGACCCCCCCCCCCAAGGTGACGGTCGAAAAATTAAAAAAGCTTATAACTCGCGATCTAATTTTCGTAGTGCGGCCAAATTTTGTTTGTTATTTTATTATGAGACAGTGTTACTTTTGGTGACAGGAGATCCCCCATGGTGAGGGTCGAAAAATTTAAAATGCTTATAACTCGCGATCTAATTTTCGTAGCGCGGCCAAATTTTGTTTGGTAATTTATTAATGTATTGCATAGCTTTTATCGTGGGCTTTGAGGGCGGCGAAAGAATCTATAAATTCCGTAGCGAGAAAAAAAACCTAACACTCCGGCTAACGTCGCTTCAGTTTGGCAGACTTCGGCACGGTATCCTTAGATAGACTTCGGCAGACATTGACGCGGTATTTTTCAGATATTTTGAGAATATCAAGTCTCAAACTTATGTTTTTTATTTCAGCTACCATAAACGTATAGTTTCAATGATAAAAATTCCTGATTAACCTACATGTATTGTAAGATAATAAAAATATTTTAAACGATATTAACTTCTCATTTGTTCAATAAAAGAAAAAAAAATTGTTATCGGTCATCACGCTCAAAAAGTGTAACTTGAATTAATATCAAATACAAAAAAAAACTGTATAAATAAAAAATAAATAAATAATTATAATTGCATAAGATGATAAAAAAATGCTATGCAATAGCTTTACCGCGGCGGTCCCCGAGTGCCACACGTATTTTTTTTGTTTTCTATTTCTAATCAATTACCTTCTTTTATATTCCTTTGAAAATGAATGCGTGGGCATTCGAAAGATCTCAGGTAAAATAAATAAATAATATCTATATAAATACTTTTATAATATTTTTGAAACACCTTTTAAGTATCTATTAGTATAATTTGTATAATTTGAAAGAACGAATAATTTTTGGATAACCCTAACAAAACTTATGTAGGAAAAGCGCTATAACTGTAAATTGTGATTAAATGGCTTATTGTAATATACCGTGTCACTTTTATGCAGATAGCATGTATACTCGTAGAGAAATTAAGGTAAAAAAAACAATCCACAAATTTTCCAAGTTTTTTGCTTATAATTTGCAGAGTTCTTAATATAAAATAATGTTCTTTTCTTAAAATATGACAAACAATATTGTGCACAATATCCTGACCTCAGAATAAAAAATAAAAAAAATGTATGAAAAATGAATAGGTTTACTAATTAATTTTTCATAGCTCATGCGTCAACGATATCAAAATTTCATTTGCATATTGTGTTAGCTAAATGTATAGATCAACTTCTGTGATTATTTCAAAAACATAGCTTAAAAATTCTGAGAGTGATCATCTATAGAATCAGCTTAAAATCCGTTATTCCCAAATTGAGGCAAAAAGATTAGGCGTTCTCTCCCTATATCCATTGATTAATGGCAATATAGAATACACGATATGGCACATACTACTATATTTCGATAAAAATCCTATTTTTTTTTCTATTCATCTTGGGTATAACGGATTTTGATTTTTGCTTCTCAGGAAATAGCTGTAACTTAGTGGATCGTAAATGAATTGTTTTTTAAAAGTTTTAATCATTTTGATTTAAATTGATTATTTAAATTACTCACCTTGATTAAAATTGCTTAAGTACAATTCGTACATTTTAGCTGTTTCATGTCTTTATGAGAAACTAACTTTCTGATCATGAGATGAGCGGATTTCCGCTCAACTTGAGTTATTTTATGTCTGAGGTTTTAAGAGAGCAGACCAACTGTATTTTAAAATTTTACTGAAAGGCAATTAATGATACCTTTGCATAGCAAAATGTTATTTATTATCTTATCATTGATGAGGTAACAACCTCCCTTGGAATAGACATCGATTAAAATTTGCAGAATTTCGAATTTAATCACATAATTTTTTGAGGTCTGAAAATATATAATAAAAGATAGAAATAAGCTGTTGCTTCTTCTCCCTATCTCCTTCTTTATCAGAGTGTGATAATTTCATATTCTCTCCTCAGATAACTTTCTGTTACCTTATTTAACAGATAGCCTGTTTTTAGACCATTGCACAGAGATTATTAACCTGTTACGTGTGCGTGCCAAAAATTTATGGAAAATATCTTTAAATATTTCAACATGCCAAACATTTACATAAAAAGATATTTCACCACATATTTCTCATATTATACAACAGTTATCCGTTTGAGCAGCTTTCATGCTTTAAATAACCAAGAAAACATTACAAAATCAATTGTGGGTATGGAAATCAGCCATTATTTCTTTGAAGTTTAGATTTGATAACATGATTCACTTAAATTGCGCAGCCTAAATAAGGGGAGAATATGAAGTTTTATTTTAGCTATTTTTATCAATACTATTGAAACATCTAACTTAAAATAAACTGGTTTGCATGAAAGGTTTATTATTCAGCTTTAATTGTTATAAGTTCGACGCAAAAAGCTTCATAGTAAATTGACTTATATTTTAAAACACAGAACTGTATTCTAAGACCGATTTCCAAAGATTTAAGTAAGTGCAATGGTAATTGTACTTTGTATCCTGAAAATTTATATTAATCGAAATGGAAAAGCAGTTTTAAAGTAATTTCGCTACAAAGGAAACTTGAACAAATTCGAGATAATTGAGTGCTCTAAGTTCGCAGTAAGAAGAATTTTGGTTTTCAAAATGGAAAGTTTGAGCCAAGAATTCAAGCCCTTTTTCTGCCAATTAATTTTTAATTGACACTATAAGTGTTATAGGACAAAAAAGAAGCCTACACTCAATGGCGTTTGGTCTCCATGGCAACGCAAACCGCCTAGAATCCAGTGATTTTATTTTTTCGTTTGCCGAGAAAAGTTTTCTTATTCGAGAAATGTTTTGTGGCATCAGAAGGATGCGTGATTCTGTTTATAAATTCATTCTATTCTACCGTATGGCAGTCTGTTGACTAATTTATTCGTTATTCTATTCTGATAAAAGATGATGAAATTAAATGAACGATGTGAATTCTCTATATTCTTTATTCTAATATTCTTTATAAACTATATTTTTTATTTGTAGAAAAGTATGCATGGACAATCCATTGTATAATGTTCGCCGTATTCGAAATCAGCATAAGATTGTGGACGAGAAGAGGTATTCTGGCTGTTGATGATACGAAATAAATGTGGTTTTTTATATATCTCAAGTCGACTCTTTTTTTACAGGTTGGACTATCTTTTTGGGAGATGGGTAAGTAACTTTAAACCCATTTTTGTTAACATTCTATTCATCTTATTCGATTTAATTTAAATTCTATCTTCGGTTTTAAATTCGAAATTCGTAACTCTAAGATTGTATTCTTTATTCGCAAATTTTATAACCCATTCTTAATTATATTCTCTAATTATGATAAAATACTTCAATCGTAAAAATTATATTCTATTTTAGAAGGAAACGTTATACAATTTGCTTTATTCTTCATTATTGTTAAGTAAAGTAATTGGGTAGGTGTACGCGACCATTACTGGTCATCACACCGTGCTCTGATCGGGGCCGCCACGGCGCTCATGAGCCCCACTTTGGCCGTCTATCAGATATGCACATTTGCTGAAGTTCTCGGACCGTGAGAGGCGATTTCCAAACCACCGGGTCACTTCAGCAAGGGGTCGCGACTCAACTGCATTAATTTATATATATATTTTTTAATTTTTAAATTCACATTTTGGCTTGAAAATATTGATTAAATAAACAGTGATGATCTATCATTTTTATTTCAATTCATGGTACATTATATACTAAAACAAGTTTATGGTTATTTTAAGTAGGAAAAATAATTTTCAAAAAATTTGCGGTACCCTCGTTGCATCTCATAAAGAAGTTAACTGAGTCTGTGTGAGAAACCCTACAAAACTTTATCTTCACATGATTTCCAATTTAAAAGAATAGTTAATAACTATGTTTTAATTCTTCTGAGTAATATATATGTATTAAATATAAAACTTGTTTTTTAAAGTTTGAGTTTTCTGCTAATTATTTATTGTTATCGTCTAAATCTGTTTTCTATTTCCCAAATAAAAGAAAAAAATAATCTCCCAAATATGAGATTAATATTTATTTAAATCCCTCTGTTCCCGAAATAATAAGCTTTTACAAATTTTTTATAACATTCTTGTGCATTTTTATTAACAGTATTTTGGTTATATCTCATAAGAGGATTTTGCATTTTTCAAAACAAGTTCGTAATAAAAAATTCTCATTAAATATTTAATGCATTTTTTCATACCATTCTTATTATAGCGTATTATTGAATAAGTTTATTAAAATTTGAGAATAAATCAAACTACCGTTAGTAATTATTATTCTTGATCTTTTGAAAAAAATCATAATGATTAAGAAATTTAAACTGTGTGGACTCGTTTGATAAAGATTTTTATTTTCAAGTAGGTGGAAAATCTATTTATTGTGTATTCTATAAGAATTTTTATTATCATAAACATGAGAGTTTAAGCAGATAGCTTAAAAGGAACAAAGCCGCTAGATTATTCATAAAAAACTTTTTTGTTAATTTATTATTAATATTTTCATTTTACTTTTATTTATTATCTGAAAAACAAACATAGATTAAAGTCTTATGTAAGAAAGATGGCATAGTAAATATCGCAATGAAAGTAGTTAGGATTAGTTTTACAAAACTAATTTTCACGGCTTAAATGATTGTTCTGTAATTTTCTAGAGTAAATAATGAAAATCTATCATTCGAATCGTAATTTGTACTACATCAGTTATTGGTTAACAAAATATTATTGTGAAGCCAGGATTACTAATAATATTCATTTAGTAATTATTTGTATTTGAATCACACATAAACCACTTTAGCTTTCTTTTAAACCACGGAAGAGAAAATAAAAAATGATCTCTCTAAAATAGAAAGCATTTGTGAGGAGTAAGTAAAAAAAAGGGCTGTTTTACGAAGAGCCAAGTTAAAGTTTTAAGAGCGATTGCAGAACATATTTTAAAACGCAATCAGTTAGGTTTATGTACAGAGTAATCATAATGTAAATGTTGGTATTCTTTGTGTTTTGTAGCACACTGTGTGTTAGTATAACTGTAAAATGAGGAAGGATTATGCCGGCTTATAAATGAGTTAAAATATAATTTATCTTTATAGGCATATTTCTTGTAATATTTAACTCTTTATTATTGTTAACTTTAATTTTATAGACTGACACTCTAGCTGCCTATATTATACTCTGTAATGAACATTTTTTTACTGTGTACAAACAATGTCGCGATGAGATATCGCATGTAACAGACTGAGCGCATTGAATTTAAATATTGCCATCCTATTTATACCTGAATTCCCAGGATTAATGGAACAAACTTTATGGGGAGGTAGCATACATCAGAAGGATTGAGATTTGCACAGCAATCCATGGTCGGAAAAATTTTACTTGCGCGGTAGTGACGACACAAGACAAAACACACAAGAAAGACAGGACACGAATAAGTGGAGAAAAGATAATTATTGTCTATCGTATAGAAAAAAAACTAAGAAAAAAGAACATTAAAGAGACAATGATCGTTATGAAAATAGGTGTTCAAAATTACGATCCCATTCCGTGATGCTTGATGGCGCATCTCCGACGCATGCAAGATCTAATGTTCTCGAAAATACTGGATACCCGGAATTCCCCAGCAGCTGTGACAATGCGTGCAACAAGTTCCTCAGCACTTTCTAGCACTGATCCGGCATTTTTTACAGCACTAAGAATGATAAACATGTTTTTTTTACAACATGTACTTATCTTTACTTCCTCGTAAGTTTGTGACGTCACTTTTGCTCGAGGAAAGTGTTTCTGACAATTGGCTACAATGCAAATCTAAATCCTTGTGATGTTCTCTACCTCCCCTTAAAGTTTGTCTTAATAATTCGGGGACACCCTACATATCACAAATATTAAGTAGAGATAAACAGAAATACACTAATACAAATCTCCACACACAATATACAAATATTCTTTATTTAAATTTAACAATGTATGGTACGTGTGATAAGAGGTATATAAAATATGTTTTATCGAGCTTTAAATTTTGAGCTTTTATTCCAATCATTTATAATATTAATGAAATTATAATGACACTTTTAATGATGCACAAGTCTAAGGAGAACCATTTTGGATATATATATTAAAAATTAATAATAATGTGAATTTTACACGTTAAATATATTTCTTTGCGCTTTATTTATGTAAAGTCTCTAATTATTTATATTGTGATTTAATTGTTATATGATATTTTTTATGATTTAAAAAGAGAAGCAGAATCACTTTGGGAATATTTATTGAAATTCAACCCATTGGGGACGAACGACACTTTTAAGTGCCATAAAAAGGTTTAAGAATCTTTGTTTATGCCCAACGGTAAAATTTTATTGTAAAATTTGCCTTTTTGAATCGGAATATTACCTCGATTTAAAAAGACACAAATTTCTGTTTTTAAAAACCGGTGACAAATCATTAAATATTTCGTAAAAGGCTCCCGTCGCGAAGAGATTAATGATAATATGATAATGGTTATATTACTACGCCATTTTTGGAATTACCAAACATTATAAAAAGTGATTTATATTAATTTTCAATTTTGCTTTACATATATATATATAACTTTTCTGGACAGCATTATAATTTATATTTTATTCATTCGGAGATAAATATACGTTTTAAAAATAAAATCATTTTCAGTACACATAATATTTATTCAAAAGCATTTCATTTAAATATCTATATGCATGTCATTTTGCGATAAAGTAAACAAAGTGCGATTTCTAGTTTGAATCTCCGAACAACTCTGAATTTCCCCTAAACACATTTACCTGGTTTCAAAAGTGACAAAATTGTTCTCTTGAGCATATGAATTTAGCAAACATATTTTGTTTCATATAGTATGCTATGCACAAAAATAAACAATGATGGTAATTCTTTTTGATTTAATTGTAATATGAATGTTTAAATTTGGGTAAATTTGTAAAATAAAATAGATTTCATTCCATTTTCAATACAGATGAGTTTACATTAGGTGCGAAATAAATATATTAAATGTAATGATAATAAAATCTAGCGGTATCTATTACAAATATGCCGATATATTTTATATCTAAAAATATTTATTAAAAGCAGTTTTTATAAAAATACATTTATAGTTGAATTATTTAGTTATACATCTGAATTATCAAATTTTTGCTTTAAACCCTTTCTACAGAAATTCATATTTAACACAGATTTACAACAAAGTATCCTATTCAATTTGTTTATGTATAAATATTTTTTATTTATTACCTAAATTTTGTATTTGGATAGGCGCTCTAATTTATATAATTTATCTCTTGTAACTATAAAAGTTCATACAGATAGTGGCCCTGTTATATGTTTAATCGGGTTATAAAAATAGTAATTTAATCTTTCTGTCTTTTTTCTTGTTTTATACGTAACCCCTTGAATGACCAAATTAGTTTAACACCTGAGTTTTGGAATTTTTTTTAATATAGTAAATAAATTTGCGTTTTCTAAATATGAATGTCACTGAATGACTCCAGGTGGGTTTTCATATTCCAAGTTTCCACTTGGATATCCCGAGGGTTAAAGCAAACTTAAACAATTCTGTAATCATTTTGGTGTAAAATATTACCAAGGAAATGTCACAGTGATAAGTATCGGGGCTGTCTACTCAAGCATTATTGGCAGAAAAGTTATGTTTTCCGTTTTAAAATGAGACGTCTATTTTTGAAATACATCTGATTATATTGCGGAAGAAATTTACCCCCAAGCTACGATAATCTTTAAAATTTCCCCAAAATCTACGAAGTTACAAATTTTTCTTAATTTTAACTTTTAATTTTTATGAAAATTATTCAATCGCAGAATAGTTGGAATAATTCTTGGAGTAAAAATGTTCCGTATTTTTAAAGCAGGCTTCGACTTCGATATAGATCTTTACAAAAATAAATCAAATATCATCACCAGTTAGTCGTCAAAAATTAGTAAATATTATGAAAAATTAGAATTTGAATTAAATGTGTGCATGAATATATAGTCGCTCACGAAACACCATGTTACGTTACACCCCTCTAAAATTTATTTTTTATAAACACAATCATTTGATTTGTGTGTTTTACATGAAAGCCTGGTTGTAAGTCATCGTCAATATACAAGGACGAGATAACACAAGAAAACTTACAACACAGGAGAAATACAGCCTGGAGCTCCACAAACAGTATGTAACGAAGCCATCGAGATTCGAACCTTCAAACCTCCTACGCTCTCAAGCAATTATCGGTATGGTGCATTAACTTCTCGGCCATGGAGGCCCCAACCTTTCAAATGAGATAAGTCGACGGGCGCGTAAAAAGAAAAATATATATACAACAGGAAAAAAAACTTTTTGTAATAGTGTGTCATTTTTAGTTGTGTTCGCAATTATATAAATACGAAGCACGTATAGTCGACGTTCAGTCGATCCGTCTATTTGTCCGCATTTATAGCAACGCGAAAGCTACCCAATCAAATCGTTTTAAATTTAAAATATATAAATGCTGCATAATTTTGTCGAGTGATTTGAGATTTTATGGAAATCGGATGTGTAGTTCAATTACAGAGACAATCAAAATTATTCTGTTATATTACAGCCAACGGTAAAAAACAGTTTCAAGTGCATTACACTCTTCCAAGCATAGTAAATTTATATGTATCTGTGAAATATATACAAAATATATATTCGATGGATTCTGTAATCCAAAAATTATTTGTTATTAATTTACAGGGCCATAGAAATTTATTGCATTACATGATGGTATAGCAAGATACATTGTTTATATGCGTTTTAACTAGAATAAGCAATTTCACATTTTATGAAAATGATATATGCTGTTGAGGTTTACTGCAAATTACTTCCTATAAAATAGAAAGTAGATAGTATTTACATTAGTTATTTAAATAGTATACTTGTAAAAGGCTCATTTTGTAAATAAGTGCACCTTTAATATAAGTTCTAAAAATTTATTGGTGTCAGTATGCAATGTATGTCTCTGTTTACTTCTGTTTCTAAAATAGTATCATGTTAAACAAACAATTTAAACTAAAAAACATGCAAGATTAACAGAATTAACATTAACATTAAAATTAATATTTTCCTGCTATAATTGCATGCACAATATCAGTTATGCAGCTGAAAATGTTTAATTGAGATCTGATTGATTAATGAACCACAGAAGCTGCTCGAAAACGTTTCCGAAAATTACGGACGACTAATACAAATTAACTGCCCGTATTATTTATAAATTTATTAAAAATTACTTTTATAATTGTTCTTTAAATTTTGAAAATAATTTGTTTTCCGAGGTTTCTAAAGACAACGAAAGATTTCTCGGCATCTTGTATGACTTAAAAGCGGTATTCGGATATTTTCGTTCGCGATTATAGCACATTTTCTCAATTTAAGATACATTGGTCTATTTTTACAGTGTATGGAACAATCACTATCATGCCTGCGTTTGTTTTTATACTTTTCTTTATAAAACTAAATTCTCGCCTTTAAAATAAGTTAAAACTTATTTTTACTTTCTAAAAAAATGCTAGCAATATCGCTGATTTCCATTTTTTATCATTGTTATTGTTGCGCGATTAAATTTTTTGGCACCTAAATAATACTTAAAATTTATTACACATAACTCCATAATCATGGGGACTCTTGTCTACCACTGTAAAATGCATTTGCATGGTGTTATAACGTGCGTGTATACTAATATTGTATCAAATATTACACACATATTTTCAGTCATATGAATAATGGCGCTCGTCATAGAATGCCAAGGGCTGAAATGCGCCTCTGCTTACTGAAAGGTTGGACTGGCCTATTCTACATTATCGCAATAAATCTATCTCAAGAACTAATGCAAATTTTTTTATGAAAATCCAAATTCTGTTAATAATTGATGTAGATTAGTGTTGTCAATTTTTTTGTGTAAATCGATCAACAAGCGGCGCTGCTGTGCTGCATTTTTCACCATTTAGCAATAGCTGTATCTCAAGAACTAATGCATGTATTTTCAACAAACTTCAGATTCTATTAGTATCTGATAAAAGTTGATTTTTATTAGTTTTTGGGTACATCATTAGCATGCAGAGCTGTTATGCAGACTTTTTAAAGATTATCGTAATGGCTCTATCTCAGAAATTAATGCATGGATTTTCATCAAACTTTAAGTTCATTTCAAAATTGACATAAAATGTTTCTGACTAGATTTTGATGTAAATAATCTAACAGCTGGCGCTTCCACGTTGCATTTTCAGAAATATAGACATGTATGAGATAGAAGAAAGTCTTGGGATTGCCACATCTGACTAGTTTAAATTAGTTTTTTATGTATTTCATATTTTCTCTAATTAACAATTTTGATTGAAAGAGCAAACAAATTTCGAGCACTGTCATATCACAAATGCAAATAAAATTTCATTACAAATGCGTTTTACCTCAGTATGTTGATATGAAACGATTTGCTCACATACAATGTCATAGCAAAAATAATAAAAACAAAAAATAACGAAATTTATTTTAGAATTTTTATTTCATTTTTTTCACTGTTATTCACAGTTTTGTTCTTTTTTCGATTACGCAATAAACAGAGTAGTTTTGTAATGTGAAGACTATATATTTAAGAAGGTGGAACCCGTCAAAATTCGACGAAAGAAAATGTTTAAGAAGGAACTGAATCATTGATTTATAATAAATCTACAAAATTACAGTAAAAAATGCATCTTATATTGCTCAGCCTACCTCTCAAACAAATATTATAAAAAATACATCTTATATTTATCACTCTAACTCTAAAACAAATATTATTTTAAGCTAAGACTAACAAAACACTATAAAACTTAGTTGTCCAAATTTTTAAAGTTAGACTTCAATCGCATACTTTAATCAGTAAAATATAATAAAGATCAGCTATTATGATGAGTTTAAAGATTGAGACTCTTATGTTTGGTATAATGCGAATGAAAAAACAAAATTTATTCCAAATTGACACGATAATAGAATTTCCCGCGAAATTAAAACCCGTCATAATTTTCATCTTCTCAAAATTGAAACAATTGCTTCTTATATCCGTATTCACTAAGTTTTAAAAAAATGGTACTTTAATTTGATGATCATTTTAAAATCACTTTAACTCAAAACTTGAAGTTATTTAACAAATGACTAAAAACGAAATCACGGAATTTTATAACAAACGATATTTATTTGCAAAATATACGCATTTTAATTTCGATTTTTTTTTTCAATTTTAAGAGATAATGGAGTGATTCTGTTGCCACAATTTTAAAATTGGTACTAAAAACTATAAAAAATTAATATCTCAAAAACAAATTGAGATACAGCTTTCAAACAAATTACATTTAAAAGAACATTTTTTTCTCTATACAACGGCGTAAGAATCGGAAATATACGATGTTTAGAGGTATAAAATTTGCAGTAGCGAAAAATGCAAAACTGAAATTGAATGGGAAAGTGTTGCCATTCGCAAAATGACGTATGCGTTACGCACAGATACGTTTGGCCTTTATAATATAGATAGTCTTCACATTACAAAACTTACCTCGGAAATTTTAGATCGGGCGTTGAAAGTTATGTTTTATTCCAACAACAAGATCTACAAATACAACAAATGTATTTTTAGCGGTTGTTTGTCTTTCAGATGACTTAGCTTGACGAAGTTTTTCTGCACAGAAATCATAGTATCGTGCCATTTTTCAAACTCCTTCATAACAATGCGTAATATTAGGTCTTGGCATTATTACACAGAATGTCGATTTAACCCCAGAACACATTAATAACACATTTTATATTTGTGACAACTTTTAATACATTAAATACATCTTTTTTTCTACAATTTTTCTTAAATTTAATTTTGATTCTTTAATTTAATTTTATTGTTTATTTAGTTTTTGATTTAACAATATACTGTATGTACCATTTAGTAAAATTGTGATCTTGATTTTCATTTTCACGTTAATATCAGAATTTTCATTTGTTTATTTTTACGTTTATTCTTGATATTTTTACTTTTATACATTGAAAGCATTGTTATTTTAAACATTTTTTTTATTTATTAGAATTTAGACTCATGTATTACAACTAACATTTTTATGAGTTTAACTAATGAGGTGAGTAATTATAACTCTTTGTAAAATGAAATGAAAAATTATTTAAATATGAAAACGAATGTTCCAAAAGCAATAGAAATAAAACCTATCAATGTATATTGTGTATAAACATGTTGCTTCGTTCGTTTATATTAAATGTTTTTTAAACCCTTAACTTACCTTAATTCTTGTTTATAAAAAATTATTTCATTAAAAAAATACCTTTTGCTATTCAGTTTATCTATTCTACGATAGTCTTACAATACTCATTCAATAGTTATGAGTTGATTATTCTTAACTTTTATTATCAGAAAATTATTAAAATTCGTCGTATAATGGCAATTGAAACATTATTTATTTATTTTTATATTTCAAGGCTCGTTTTAGTAATAATTAAAAATTGTAAATTTACATTTTTCATTTTATTATTTTAAATCAACTATGATTCTCACAATTGAAATATCGTTATTTCACACAAAATGTATTTTAAGGTATCAGTGTTACTTTTGCGGAAAGCAAGTCACGCAGCATAACATATATGAGTAAATTATACAGGAGTAAAACGTACACCCGAGATTAATAAGGAAATTCCCTCAACACCCATTTCCCATTCCGAAGCCCAACAAAATTGTCATTTTAAAGCATGAGAATTTGTCAAAGCTGTTTTCATTTTGTTTCGTCTTATTTTATTGCACTTTCGCAAAAGAAAATGTTTATGTTAGAGAAATGGATTTAGTTGAAAGCAGAATAATACGCCGTTTAAAGTAAAATAAAATAGTGCATGTCACATTACAATTAGTTTTAACTATCTGGAGATTCCTTAAAGAATCTTTGCTTAGAGGCAATTTAATGATTTCGCTGTTTACATAAAGAAACAAATAAATAAAAGTATACTGTTCTTCGCCGGCATAAATAGAATAAATAAATGAAAAAGGACATAAAGCTTAAATTAAGCGAGGAAATGCATCTGCAATTCACATAATTATTCAAATTACTTGTTTATATATAAAGGTATTTTGTAATAATACTTAATTACTTGTGTACAATAAGTTTGTTGACTCGGCATTCCTTGATAATGCCTAATAGATTTAATTCATATTTTAATTTATGGCTAGATAATTGTAATTTCTATATTAAAAAATATCATATAAGTTTTCCATATCTATTCTATTGCGATTTATTATGTGTATTTTATTATCATGCATGTATGTCATAATTTTTTATTTCCCCTCCCGTTATATTTGTCACAAAAACGTTGGTAGCATAATTTTAATTTATATAATAATTCATTTTTCTCTATATATATTTATTTAAATTTATTATATTTTATTTCTTCATTTATTTAATTTATATTTCTTTCATTAACAAACTCTTGTATAAAATACGAAATATTATTTTATTCAGGGATTAAGACATGTTATAATTTATTATAATCCCCTCCTCCTTTTCTCATTTCTTAACTTAAAGAATACTTATAAGGGATAACTGCATTATTTTTTCTTTCTTAATTTTTAACATAGAAACGCTATGTAGACTTTTTAGATCATGTAACATATTATTAATTCTCAAATGGTTGATTAAGATTAAAAAACATAATGATAAATCGATGTTTTTTAAACTTATAATCAATAAATATAATGTATTTTACATTTAAGTAATACTCTATTTCATGTATCACCTGGCGACATTAAAATTCTTTTTTCCAACCATAGATTGCGACAATAAAAAATAGCATTATCTCTTTTTCTTTAAAAAATTTTTTGCGGATGTAAGCTTAGTTGATTTTCAGATATTCAATGAATATATTTTCAATTCATTTTATTAAAATTACCTTATGTTTCCATTAATTTACAGGAAATATAATTTATTCAATATTATTATATTCAAATATATTCTTAATATTAGTTATATTTAATTTTATTAATATTTATTTTTTCATCCATTTAATATCCCTTAACCGTCTGCAAGATCATTAACTATAAATAACATGAGTATGCAGTTTTGGGATTTTGAACACGTTTCCAGTTTAGTAAAATGTAAATTTTTCTCATTTAAATTTTCGTTTTGCGTAGTAAAAAAATGTTTTGCACATATGTTTCATCTCAAATTTAGTTTGTATATGGTTTTATATGTCCAGGTTCAATGACTTATTTATATCTTTTGGCTATGATTAATCGGACAATGTTAGAAAATTATACGTTAGGACATTTTCCTCATTTTTACCACAGAAATTAATCGTATTTTTTGTGATTACATGGCATTATCCTTGAAAACGAACCATGTACCATAACTTCAATTTTTATTTGTCATTATTCCACTATTGCTAATACTATTTGATTGTATTGTCTAGTTTATGTATGTTATAGCGGGTTATTATACACTCGGTGTAAATGTTGATTCGTATGATTATATTATAGTTACATGTATATATATATATATATATATATATATATATATATATATATATATGTAACCATTGTACATCAATGCAAGTTGTCAACAACAAATAAGGATGTATAATTAATTAAAAAAAATAATTAAAAATGAAGTATAAACAATTATAAAAATCTAATAATTATATCCTTATAAAAAAAGCAACATGGAATTGAAAATACAGCAAATACTGAAAAAATGAAAATATTTGTGGAAACGAGGCAGAATAATAAGTTTCTACAAACTTTCATTAACACAAATAACATTTACATTTTCATCTTTGCATTAGTCATAGCAATCTAAAGACTGCAAAAAAGGGGATATCACACACAATAAATTCAGCAATAACTTAAGATAAAAAAAATTGGATTGAAGTATCTTTAAAAAAATGCAATTGTAGCAATACTTGCGATTGAAGATTCAACCTAGTGTCCAATTATAAAGCAGAAAAAAAATAAAGGAAAGATATTATTTGCATAAAGATACGTTTTTAAAGATTTGAAAAAATACGAGTAGGACGAAAAAATAATATTGTAGAGTATAAACAGGCATAATTAAGCAAGAGCCTTAGAATGGCAGACCTTCGTTATTTTGTAAAAGCTGTAACTTTCTCAGCGCAGTCTTCCAACACAGATAGGAAAGATGTATAATAATGAAATTTGGATGATGGTGGCTTTGGCAGTGACCAGGGAGCAAAGGTGTAAAAAATACCAACTTACTTTCGTCATTTTATAAAGCGAAATTTTTTGATATTTCCTTTGGAAAGATATTAGAAATCACGTCCTCCATTGACAGACACTTCTTAAGGTTCCAACCCCCGGCCGACAGCCATATACGGCGGCTTCTCAATACACTAGAGTCTCTGTATAGCCCGGCCCGAAACATACATTTTCCCCCTTTTCCCCTTGGCTCTGAAATTGGCGACAGTTATTTAAGGTTGCTGCATTGAAGAGAAAGCGAAGTAGGAAAATCCCATACATTTCACTATTTAAAAAAATGTATGTGCAGATATTTTTAGTTAAAACTATGTACATCTGCATTTTGCTTTTTATAGTATTTCCCATATTAATTTTGGCACTGTAAAACTTGATTTGCATCCTAGTCTAAATAAAAACTGACTTCTAAAATTCTCAAAAAAAAAAAAAAAAAAAAGGAATTGTTTACAAGCAAACGGATGTTTTCTTACAGTACTTATTTTTTTAATTTGCTTAGCATATAAAGGTGGAGGAAGTAACTTTCATATTTGTTGTTTTTATTAAATATAGCTTCTTTTACGACTCGATTAGATGAATTCATAAAAATTCTTTAATCTTGATTTTTATCTTATTAATATTTTACTGAAATTTTAAGATAAAAAGCTACGAACCCTATAAAAGGAAATTTCGCAAATGCTGAATTTGAATGAGAATTGCGCCAAATTAGTAAACTATAGCCAAATCGGCAATATTTATGATTTCTTAATTTTTGTCGTCAAATTTGGCGATATTTTACCATATTTGGCGATAAGTGTTTCCAAGCTTGGAGAAAATTCGAAGTTAACGTTCATTGATACTCGTAAATAAATAACTGATTTTTAATAATTTGGAAAATAGTTGTTATCTTTGGTAGAGAATTGGGAAATCCGAAGTATATCTGAATGTTTTTATTGATTGAATTCCGCATTTTATTCGTTTTCTGGTTGGTCCATGTTTAATGTGCAAAAATAGAATACAGTAGAACCCCGCTAATTCGGATTCCGATAATCTGGATCTCCGGATAATTCGGATCGGTTTGGTCATTTTTTTTTCAAGTTCAGAAGCGATTGGCTAATTTCCATAATATTAACTTATTTCATCGTCGTATTCTAAATAAAAAAAACTTTTCTGGCATGTTTGGGAATAATTAAGCAAAGTAAACATTATTACTGTCTGCAAATATTCAATAATTTTAACATAAAGGTGATTTTCTGTTAGTATGGTATATTTTATTTCATTTTTTTCTAATTATCCGGATAATCCGGATTGGGTCCGGTCCCAATTAATACGAATTATCGGGGTTTTACTGTGCTTCTGTTGCAACAATGACAAAAAAGTAATAAAAACTTTAAATTATAATAAAAATTTGAAAACAAGTTGTCATAAAAATTTCAAACGAATTTCATTTAAAAGTGGATTTTTTTTCTCTATGCAACGGTGTAAAAATTTGAAATGTGTAATGTGTAGAAGTTTAAAAATTTGCATTTCAAAAAATTGTAAAACTGAAATTTCATTTAAAATTTTTATATGATGGGTTCAGGAATATTAATGTTTAATCCATATCATATGTAATAGGAGGCAGTCAGCCTGATTAATTCCATAAACTACTGTTTTTTTTTATCTATGGTCTAGGAATATTAATGTTTAATGCATGGCGTACGTAATATATGACTCGTTATGATCATTCTAAAAATGATGCTTATTATTATTATTATTTTATATATAGAATTCCTTTTTAAGTCTTGCAAATTTTAGTGTTTGAAAATATCATTTTCCAAATAGTCGTTCTAATTTGTTAAATTACATTTTTTTTTTCATTGTGGTCTTTTTTTCAAAATGTCAACAACCGTAGAATTACATGCAACAACCTCAAATAACTGTGTGCCAATTTCAGAGCCAAGGGAAAAGGGGGAAAATGTATGTTTCGGGCCGGGCTATACAGAGACTCTAGTGTATTGAGAAGCCGCCGTATATGTCTGTCGGCCGGGGGTTGGAACCACAGGAAGTGTCTGCCAATGGAGGACGTGATTTCTAATATCATTCCAAAGGAAATATAAAAAAATTACGATTTATAAAATGACGAAAGTAAATTGGTATTTTTTACACCTTTACTCCCTGGTCACTGCCAAAGCCACCATGACCCAAATTTCATAATTACCCATCGTTCCTATCTGTGTTGGAAGACTGCGCTGAGAAAGTTTCAGCCTTTATAAAATAATGAAGGTCTTCCATTCACGGGCTCTTAGACTATAAATATGAAAAACGGTATTTCTATTGAAAAAGATGTGGCGATGCTATCTGTACTACACCTAAACATGAATTTCAATACATTAACCAATGAATCATTTAAGTGTTTCCTTATATCTATAGCTATGTTAATATATATACATATTATTTAATTAAATCGTTCAAGATTTTTTATTCAAATATTTCTTCATGAGATGATTCTTCTTTTTATCTCAAATGAAAATAATCTGTCCTTACATAAATGTTAAAATGTTTTTCTCTTTTTGCTTTAAAAATTTTTTAAATGCCATGCCGGATGTAAATTTAATACATACTTTTTATTATACATAGTTTTAAATGCACAATATTTGCGACGCCATTACTCGTGATAATAATCTTTAATATACCAAAAATCTTTGTGCAATGATTTTATATATTTAAACGAAAATAGTATTAGGAACTTCTAGTATTATTGCTAGAAGCACTTGCTTCCAGCAGTGCACATCCTCGAACTTGTATGATTTTATATTTTGAATTCGAAAATTATCCTGTAACGGTTGGGTGCTCGTGCTGGGAGTTAAATGCAGACATACTCAGGAATTAAGATAAAAACACAGTTTATTAAAACTATAAGGGCTCAAGGGAAGTGGAGCAAGTCTAAATTTTCGCAACTGAGAATACTACGAAAAGACTAAACGCATACTCACAGCTCCGGAAACTAGCTCAATCGTGGCACCTTCTATTACTTCTCAACTATCTTTCGGCTAAGCTGCTAGATAAATCTTAATTAGACAGCCCGTGGCTGTAGATATCCTTTATTCACTATGAGATAATCAAATGCAATTACTATTAAATTTCTTACCACCTGCCCACTTCTCTATTCGAATACGAAAAACTCCTTCTCAACTCACTGGAGGCTCGGTGCTACTTGCAATCTGCTAGATACCAGAGGGAAACACACTTCGCTGACTAATATCGCTAGAACACGCTCTCTGCTGGCTCCTGCCAGAGACTCCACTGCTAGCTGGCTAATGCTCTGCTGGCTATCGCCAGAGACACACCGCACAGACTCAAACTTCAAGCTTTTATATGCTGCAAACTGAGATAATTCAAATTTACATATTACTACTAACCGCGAGCTTAACTGCAGAATCCGAAAGAGACACACACACTCTAGAAAGTTAAAGTAAAAGAAAGGATAGATGTCGCTTTTACGCTTACACATTATTGACGTCACGATCTCAGAAATACTAAAGTGCCTTTATGACAAAGGTCACTCCCTCACAACCCCCCCTCGGATTCCACAGAGAAAAAGGACTGGGCCAAATGCATGCCCAGGACTTTTTCTTGTTATAAATTTCAAACCGTAAAAAAAAACACAGTGATGGGTGAAATTTAGCGCCGAAACATAACTTTTAAAATATTAACTTTAACGCATCACAACAAAAACCTTAGTTTGCCTCAAATATTCACATATTCAATGCAACCATTCTTCTATCTTAAAAATAGCCTCCGTAAAATTTTCAAAACTTTTAAAACTTTCAAAACTAATTACTTCCTCTTTCAAAACAACCCCCTCCACCGAGAGTGCTAAAATTCATCAAAATACTAAGCTTTCGAAATTTTCCTCAATACTGAAATACAACTGTATCGCTACCAAAAATTTCTCCATAAAATTTTCCTAACACTAGAATTTGAACCAAGTCCAAAAAACTCAATGCTCAAAAATTTTCCTCCACAAAATTCCGAACTCATCTAAAATTATATTCACTTCGTACTATTATAACTCTGCTACTACGTAATACCTACATACCCATTAGCCAATGAACTAACTCCCAAAACTTCTTCAGAACTAGCTCCACTTTCACAGTATTTGGAGCACATACGTACAGCGTCACATAGCTGTGCTTATGCAATAATCTAAAATATCAAATTTACAAAATGACGTCATCATACTCTTCATCAGTATAAACTAAAAGAAAAATAGCAATATCAATATTTAAGACTAATAAGACTTTAAGATGGCATACTTCCCTGCAATTCAATTTTAATACAATACAATTTCATATTCAAATGCAACATAAAACTTCGCAACTTGCGGAAAACATTCCCAAATAAAGTACAAACGCAACACATAAACCACGAGCGATAAGAAGAAAGTTAATTCATTAAATGTTAGTATAAGAGATAGAAACGCGTGTCAAGGACTTCTTGACCGCAAAACACGTGCACGCCTGACTCGCGGCGCGTGTACAAAATAACCCAAATTACTATCTATACTTTTCTGAAAATTAAACATACATTAACATACATTTTATAACACATGAACAGTATAACAATATAATAACATTTTAACAACTAACATAACAATTTAACAATAGATCCAGAATTTTCAAAAGCAGTTAAGACCAAAATTTCAGACATACATAAAACTAACAATTTTGCAAACAAATTTTGAACACAATTAAGCACTAATCGTGAGTCCGTCAAAAAATTCCAAAAATGGCCAAAAATACCAAACAGTCTCTCTGCTTTTTATTCCTTCACATTGCTACCACATATATGCACTCTAATAGAAATTTAATAAAGAACATGATCACCCAATCATAGAGTTGATTCGCTGCTAGCCGGCTTCATACTACAGGATGGCTTTCTCCTCTTGCCCCAAAAAGGTTTCAAGAAGGATCTTTCGTCATCAGAACTGTACGGTGACGCCACAGTTGACTGTCGTGCCTGCAGCCTGGTCCTGAATGGATGCCGTGGGATACTCGTAGGTTCCACTCGACGACTCGCTCTAGTCGGTTCGCTGCGGTCACTCCATGGCGAGATTCACACTGCTGATGCCGCTAATCTGAATGTTGTCTCTTCTTTCTAGACGCACCCGAAGTTACTGAAGATCCTAGGCCACCTTTCTTTCCGGATCTATGCTGTCTCTTATTGGGCAAAAATTCAGACTTTAAAGTTCTTTTAACAGTTTGACGAGTGTCCAGATGAAATCTTTTTTGAGGATTAATTACTGAAGATGTTGAACTATTAGATAATTTATGTTTTTGAGGTTGTTGTCTAATCAGTGGAGGAACGGGACAGTTTATGATTTTTTTCCTTTTATAGCATACTGAGTCTGATGTGTTTGACACTGCTCTCTTATTTTTATTATCATACTTTGTTCTCGTATTGATAGACTTTCTACTTTCAATAACAGTTTTTGGAGCTGTTTGACCAGATTTTCTATTTGAATATTGATGAAAAGAATTAGACGAAGAAGTGCTGGACTCGGGACACTCATTGGATCGGCAATGTTGCGAAACACCGCTCGACACCTGAGAACCTTCACTACCATTTTCTCTAAACTTATAAACTCTAACCTGATCCAAATTAAGCGTCATTCTTTCACCATTGACATTAACAATCAAATTATTATTCCGAACTTCCAAAACCTCAAACGGACCTACAAACTTTGGACCAAACTTAGCTACCCTCTTCTGACGACTTGAACTTAACCAATGCTTTTCTACTAACACAAAATCTCCAACTTTCACTTCTAACTCCCTCCTACGCATATTATAATACTGAACTTGCTTTTCTTGCGTTTTTCCCATCTGAACTTGAGCCTCCTTAACCAACCTCTCAATATCCTGGCACATAAACTGACTTTCCGCATCCGACACCATAACTTGCCTTTGAAATGGAGTAATGAGTTTTCTACCCAAAAACAATTCAGCCGGCGTTTTCCCCGTCGACTCGTGAACTGCCGTACGAAGTGCATATGCAAAATGCTGTAGAAACTGGTCCCAATTTGCATGATAAGAACCAACACAAGAAGAAATCATTTGAATTAATGTACGATTTACACGTTCAGCCATATTAGCCTGAGGACGATACGGAACAGTAAAAGAATGATCGATCTCCAGCTTCTCACACAGGGCCTTAAATATATCAGAAATAAAACAAGGGCCATGATCGCTAACTACCCTAATTGGTGCACCATATTTAGAAATATAATTATCAAAAAATGCATCGGCAACTGCAGGTGCAGAAGCCTTCCTAAGGGGGACTAACTGTACTCATTTACTAAAATAATCAACTATTACTAGTACAAATCTATATCTTTTAGGATTAGACAATGGATAAGGACCGATTAAATCTACACCTACACATTCATTAGGAAAATTTACTTTAATAGGAATTAATTTGCCAGCTGGACTTACATATTTATAATTATAACGTTGGCATGTGCTACAGCTGGAGACATAAGCGCGCACTGCTTCCCGCATTTTAGAGAAGTAGCAGGATTCACAAATTCGAGTATAAGTTTTCCTGATTCCTAAGTGACCTGCAAATGGATTATCATGAAATTCCTTCAAGATGGCCTTACGAAGACTAGCCGGAATAAAAACTCTTAATTCACCACGTGAGTTTACAATTTTAGAATAAAAAAGAAGACCATCGATAAGCTTAAAAGATTGGGACCATTTCTCAAACATAGGCACATCTGCGCTCGGGACATCATCAGGATTTTCCAAATAACGATACAAACTATCAAACTCCTCATCTTGCTTCTGTTCCCTTATTTAACTGCTCTCGTGACCTTAACACCAATGAAGACAATGCACAACACTTAATTTCCTCCGTGACCTCTAAACCATCATGCGGGTTTCGAGACAAAGCGTCCGCTATCGCATTTTCTTTACCAGCCCTATGTTCTATAATCATATTATATTCTGCCAACTTCAAACACCATCTGACCATACGAGAAGACAAACCCTTGACATTAGTTAACTTTGTCAAAGCTGAATGATCCGTAATGACTTTAACCGGTATATTAGTGAAAAAACAACGAAATTTATTCAAAGCCTAAATTACTGCAAGACACTCACTTTCTGTAATCGAATAATTCCTTTCCGCTGCATTTAAAATTCTCGACGCAAAAGCTATAGGTCGAATTTTCTGTGCTAACATAGCTCCAACCCCCACCACACTCGCATCGCAATACACTTCAAACTGAGACGAATAATCGGGGTGAGCAAAAACAGGAGGGGAATCTACTGCCTCTTTTAATAATACAAACGATCTCTGAGCCGCCGATGACCATACAAACTTCACCCTTTTCCTTTTTAAATTATACAACAGTTCACATAACTCTGAAAAACGTGGAATGAACTTGACGAACCAAGCCACCATCCCTAAAAATGTCGCCACTTCCTTACTATTTTTTGGGGGATTCATTGACGTATTTGCCTCAATTTTCTCATTACCTATATTAATACCTTCACGCGTAATTTTAAATCCTAAATACTTTATCTCTTTTCTCAAAAATTTACATTTTTCCAACTTAACTGTTAACCCAGCATCTCTTAACAACGTAAACACTTCCCTCAATAATCTCAAATGCTCTTCAAAAGTAGCTGCCATTATAATTATATCGTCCAGGTAGACCAGGACACCCTTACCAAGCAAAGGTTTAAGGATATTATTCATGGCCTTCTGGAACGTTGCCGGTGCCCCCGATAAACCAAAACTCATTCTCTTAAAAGCAAAACAACCGTCCCGAGTAATAAACGCAGTTTTAGGTATGTCCTCCGGCTTCATTGCAATTTGAAAATAACCTGACGTAAGATCTAACGTTGACATATAATTCGTACTCGTTATATTAGCCAAAATATCATCAATTACTGGAATAGGATACTGAGGGTATTGCGTTATCGCATTTAACTTTCTATAATCTACTGCAAACCTATATGCCTCTGGATTATCTAAACTTTTCCCATTATTTTTACGACATAACACTACTGGCGATGCAAAAGGAGACTCAATTGGCATTATAATATCGTCCGCTAGCATTTTTTGAACATGATAATCAATTATACCTTGTTTAACTTTGTCATAAAGATATGCTTTACTAGCAACAGGTGCTTTCAAACCAGTATCAATCTCATGCCACGCAACATGCGTTAAACCCAGTTTATCAGAAAAAAACCTCTCCAAACTCATTCAAAAACCTATTAAATTCCTCCTTCTCGATTTCACTTAACCCCGACTCTACCAAATCAACTGACACTGAAACTGGCTCATTCTTACCCACATTCTCATTATTATTCACGACCAAAGACTTTTTAAAGAAATCCAAACTAATTCCTCTATCCTTCATATAATCCACACCAACTATACAATGCACTGTTAATCCATCTAACACACAAAACTCCCAACATGTCTTAACCGAATGAATTTCAACTTCCAACTCTACTGAACCTTTATTATCACAAGCTACTCCCTGTGCCGACTGAACCACCAGACTTAACCTCTTCAACTTCTTATACGAAAAATATTTCCGATAACAATCAAAAGAAATGAATGACTTATCTGCCCCTGTATCGAAGACACTCTTAACGACAATACCATCTAACACAATTAACACTTCAGGTAACTCAACCGGATTAATAGTAACTTTATTTAAACTCACAGAAGGCTTTTCCGATTTAACCTTTGACTGCATACCTTCCGAAATACAGTCACCTACCAGTTTAACTGACCCGACCTCTTAACACATCCCTTTTGCATTGATCTACCTTCAAAATTCTCATCCGAAGTTAATCTCCTTACTTGCGAAGAAACATGCTTGTCCCGTACTCCCCCTCTCCGATCATAACCACTAACTTGTCTATTTCCACACATATATCTATCCCTACTTCTAAAATTATTACCACCACCACCAAAATTCCTATTACCATTACCAGTACTCGACACATTACGACCAAATCCATCATTTCTATTACGCAAATTATTATTCGGAATTCGCTGTCCCCCTCTCAAAAAATTACGTTCCCCCTCATTTCTCAAATTACTATCCGTGACAGGTCTCTGACGAGGGCTACGCGAATCCCGTTGATCCGAGCTATGCCGAGTCTCATACTTCGATAATATCTGGTGCATTTCTGAAAAATTCTTAGGTGCTCTAATTTCTATATAGTCCTGTATATTCGGGTTAAAAAGAGGAAAAACAATGTCCAACAATTCCTCAAATGTGATATCTAAATCCAATTTATTTTTTAGTTCAAGCTTACGTAGATAAAACTTTGATGCTGATTCATAAATATTCTGCTTATTGCAATAGAATTCTTTTCTTAAAATACTTTTATCTTTAACGGGAGGAAATGCCTTCTTTAACTCACTCACAGTCTGTTCAAATCTTTTACCTTCATCATTAATCAGAAATTTCCTATATTCTCTAACCACAAAAGTGCTTCGCCCTTGAGAGAGCATTTAAGCACTACGTATCTATTTTTCTCAGGTATATTATTGAACAAAATATAATCCTGTAGTTTGACTAAAAATTCCCTAATGTCACCTTCACCGGTAAAGTAAACACGTGGCACAATCTCACAATGTCCGACATTTCGTTGGGCGCCATTTGTAACGGTTGGGTGCTCGTGCTGGGAGTTAAATGCAGACATACTCAGGAATTAAGATAAAAACACAGTTTATTAAAAACTATAAGGGCTCAAGGGAAGTGGAGGAAGTCTAATTTTCACAACTGGGAATACTACTGAAAGATTAAATTCATACTCACAGCTCCGGAACTAGCTTAATCGGGGCACCTTCTATTACTTCTCAGCTATCTTTCGGCTAAGCTGCTAGATAAAGCTTAATTAGACAGCCCGTGGCTGTAGATATCCTTTATTCACTTTGAGATAATCAAATGCAATTACTATTAAATTTCTTACCACCGGCCCACTTCTCTATTCGAAAACAAAAAACTCCTTCACAACTCACTGGAGGCTCGGTGCTACTTGCAATCTGCTAGATACCAGCGGGAAACACACTTCGCTGACTAATACCGCTAGAACACGCTCTCTGCTGGCTACTGCCAGAGACTCCACTGCTAGCTGGCTAATGCTCTCCTGGCTATCGCCAGAGACACACCGCACAGACTCAAACTCCAAGCTTTTATATGCTGCAAACTGAGATAATTCAAATTTACATATTACTACTAACCGCGAGCCTAACTGCAGAATCCGAAAGAGACACACACACTCTAGAAAGTTAAAGTAAAAGAGAGGATAGATGTCGCTTTTACGCTTACACATGTTAAATTATTGACGTCACGATCCCAGAAATACTAAAATGACTTTATGACAAAGGTCACTCCCTCACAATCCAAACGAACCAGTAGTTAGGGTTACCACTGCGTTCGGTGTATTTTTACCATAGAATTATTACAGTTTTATAGTTTATAAAGGATATTTATCCCACGAACGTAGATTTGAGGCCCTTAATACATTTTACAGTGTACACCGGGGATACTACGCATGTTTTAGGTTTTTTTTTTCCAACTAAACGTCGAATCTGCATGATTTTATACCTTTATACCGATTTTGTGCAAATTTTTATTTTCAAATGAAGATCTATCTAAAAAAGTAAGTTGTTCCTTATATGGTGACATGCAATTTAATATCTGGCATTTAGATTTGTTAAACTTTTATTTCTAATCCATAGCTCCGACACCTGAATACATGCTCTCCCCCTGATTAATGCTTGAAATTATCTCTACTCAATCCGAAAATATTTCCTACAAACACTAAGAGAATATCAAATCCAAAGCGACTAAAAGTACTATTTCAATTTCAATGATGTTTGAGAAATCACTGAAAAAGAGAATTATTGAAAGAATTTTATAAAAAATAAATTTTTAGGAAAAATTCTCAAAAAAATTTTCAGGGAAAAAAATGTTTATTTACACAGTAAGTATTAAGAATTTTTTAATCAAAGCCATCATTTGAAAGGGAAATTACCATATATAAGAGAGTGTATTTTATTCTCATGTACAGGAGGCTATGTTTCATTACTTGTTTCAGATTTCATTAAGGAAACAGGTGCGAAAAAAAAGAAAGAAAAGAAATTTGGAAGATATAAAAAGGAAAAAAAAGCAAATATTTTTTGAAAAAATTAATACTAATATATTTTTAATTCAAAAAATTTTACCCTTGGAAATGAAAAGGCCCCGAAAAAACTTCTAACATTTTTTTCGCATTTTGTTCAAATCGAATGTGGATTTATAGGATATGAATGAGAAAAAATGACATGAAATATTTGATTGAAAAATATTTTTTGAAACGGCAAATATTAGTATTTTGTCAACATGAAACATACCCTAATTTCCTGCGTATAATCCGCGGTTCAAACAATCATTTTTCGACCTAGAAATTTTATTAAATAAAATATAACTTTTCAGATCGCCGTAAATATTTGCCTTCAATTACAAAATAAAATTTCTGGGTCGAAAAAGAATTGTTTGATCCGCGGATTATAGGCAGGAAATTAGGGTAGTTAGAACGAAAAAATAACTAAAACGGAATTTTACTTTCCATATTTGGATTTGTTAAGCTGATGCGGACTTGTTTCGATTTGATTTTTGATGGCTTAAGGGCAACTGTTCAGACCAGAGCCTAGTCTGTAAAGCATAGTATCTCTCTCGGTCACCCTTATTAAATTTTTAAAAATACAAAGAAAAATTTACAATGTTCAGCTGAAACTCTACTCGACTTTAAATGCGAAAAGGAGCGAGTTTGAAAAAAAGTTAACAAAAGAAAAAATAATAATGATTAATATAATTTTCAAAGAACAGGTCGCCTACTGAAAGGCGCTCTTAAGGAAGAACCCTCAACGCGACAGAGACTAAGAGAAAGCTCTGCTTTGAGAATTGCAGTTGACGGCTGCAAGTAAGGTTTAATAAATATTTCTGAAAAATATATAGTATAAATAGATTTCTGTTAACAGGGTAATTTAGGATTTCGCAAAGCCATTCATTGGGAGGGATGGCAGATTTTCAAATATGACTCTATACTTCCATAGGCGGGTGAAGTAATAATGGGTGGGAGACAACACTGCATCACAGTCGCAAAGGAATGCGTCTGAAAATTTAAATTTGTGGGGTAAATTCAAAAGGTACCATGCTCTATGCTGTTGTGTGTTGGGATAGATTGTTGTGGGTTACTCAGACTTTCGGAATTAGATTATATGTGCGTCGGTCTATATCATTATTGTCCCAAATTAACTGCCATTCCTGGATTTTTTTTAGGTTTTAGTGAATATTTTAAGTATGTGGATGGAGGGATGTTACGGATAGATGGATGTGTATATGTGCTTTAACTTTTCTTTCCTTTACGAGTGGGCCCACAGATTCATTATTCTGAACAATCCTGTGTTTTGACACGTAGCCTAGGACTACTCTATTTTGAAAGGACTCGACATCAAAGCTTAACTTTGATTATTCCCTTTTTTTCCCATATGCGGTTACATAAAGTGGTTAATTGATTCTTATCGAAATGGTTTTTAGAATTGTCTCAAGTGAATTTTCATTAATTACTTTGTCGAGTAACAAACGTCAGAACATCAATAATCTTCACATGAATATTTAATTCACACATTTTAAATTTGTGGGTATTTTAATATTGTAGTATTTAAATAGTGAGAATGAAAATTCTGGAGAAAGTCTAGATTAATTTCGAATCTATAACATATTATATAATATGATCGACAAGGTCAATACTGAATTCTACATTGAACAATTTTTTACCAAAATAGAATCACTTTAGAGCTCAATTCAAATAGCCTGACACTCTGAGTACAATGAGACTGAATTGCTTTATATTAGTAGTAAGCATTCGACTGCTATCATAAAGTTATGCGATATGTTTCTGATATTTTACATTCATCTCATTTAATTCCAACATATACAACAACAAAACAATCCCCTAACATGTTCTTAACATTAAAAACTCTTCAACATATTGCTAGTTTTATAATTTTATAAAGATAATCTAGGGATCCAGTGGTATTGGCGAGGGAGAGGAAATCAGTTTGCCGAGAAAAGTAAATTTTCCTGTAAAAATCTTGCTCTAATTTTAACCAAATTTTGGTGTTCAATAGCTGCCACCATAAGATGGTGAAATCTTGTACCAACTTTTGGAGCTTTTTATTTCAACTTCTTTCAAATTATCGGAGCTATGCTTCAACAGGAGCTACAAATATCCCTTGTAGCAAACCAATATTGGTCCAACGTTGCACCAATATTTCATTTATTGGAAATATTGCTAATAAAACGCCAATGTTAGTTAAATATTGGCATTTCATTGGAAATATTTCAAATGAATTCCCAATATTGAACAAATGATGGCGTTACATTGGAAGTATTTCCAATGAATTTTCTATATTGTACACATGTTGGCGTTACACAGGAAATATTTCCAATGAAATCCCAATATTGGCGTTTTATTCGCACTATTTCCAATGAAGCCCCAATAATGGCTTAATATTGGCTAAAGATATTGGCTAAATAAAGGCAAAATGTAAACACCCCAATATTGGAGCAATATTTCATGCCAGCATTGCACCAATGTGTCAAAATTGCTCCAAGATGTAGCCAATATTGGTCCAATATTGTATGGCTACTGGGGATTGGTTGATGATTTCACTATCTTATTGTGGCAGCTATTGAGCACCAAAATTTGGTTCAAACTAAAACAAGATTTTTAACAGTGTACATTTTCTGGTAAACTATTCATTGTTTCATATACCCAAGCAATTTTTTAAACATTTATACAATTTTTGAGTGGAAACAAGTCATTTATTTATTTGCACATTGACGCAGATGTAAATTATGCATAGAAATTCTTTTATATATAAAAAATTTATACTTATACATAAAAATAAACAAAAACGTTCATCAGAATTGTTTAAATAATTGTTTATGTATCTTTGAATGAAATCTCACTTTCGGAAAGCCAAATTGAACCGAATTTTAAAAAAACGCCAAGTCAAATTAATATTAGAAAGCACCATGAAATTAATTAAAATTACGTATTTTAAAACCAATAAGTAAAAGCTTAATATTCTAAATGGAATGAATGCAATATGAATATGGTACGGGAACAACAACTTGTGCTCTTCTAACATAAATGGCCCCACCAGTGGCCGAGAGGTTCTGACCTCTCAACTGGTAGACGGCAGGTGCTGGGCTCAAACCCAATCGCGGCTGTCGGCCTAACCGTTCGGAGTTTTCGTGGTTTTCTTCGAACCTTGCGTAAATACGGGTTAGGTTCCCTTAGAAAGACCCCCACGAAGGGCACCTCCCCCCTGGTCCTATATCCCTAGCGCAGATAATCGGACGACAAAAATAAACCAAATCTAACATAAATGTATCAATATTGCAACTGGTGGATGGTATGAGTAATGAAATAATTATGTTATAACCATTCTTCTTGGAATAGAAGCGGATAATAATCTTCATTGAGATATAAAATTAACATAAAAAAGGAATAATATTACCAACAACATTTTCATAACTGTATAACAGTTATTATAATGACATAAAACTGACTTCTAGCAACCAACCACACAAGGAGTATTTTACATGTTTCGAATGAAGCTCAATCATCAATGTGCTATTATGTATAGTCAACATTTATATAAATAAAAAATTATACTAGAAAGGATATATTTACAACTTCTACCTCTCCCCTTCCCCATATAACCCTTCCCCCCGAATGTTTAGACCAATAAATTTAAATTGGTGTTAAGCGAGGCTTTTCAAAATATCTCATCGATTACAAACCAGAATGCGGAACATTCCTATTATATTTTTAATTAATCAAGGTATTTTTTTAACTGGATTAAAATTTAGCTAAGGATGTTTTACTATTTTTTTTATCTTCGTTCATGTTTAATTTAGAAACAATTACTTGATGTCTAATTTATTTTTTTTTAATTTATGTTATTATGTATTGCTCTTATTTATTTTCAAAGGGGCTTTTCAATCTGAGAGCTATTTCAGACAACCCTCGTTCAGTCTTCACAGCCTCTAAAAACAAATAATGTGTCCTGTTGGAAAAATATTACCAGGTTACGGAATACTGAATGATATTATCACTATAACTGCGGATATATTTTGTACTCGGGTTGCCATGCTTTTCCTTTTGAATGGGGTAATTTTCGGTTACCATGGATGCATTACATCATCTTGTTAGTTTTCTAACTGCATTTTCTGTTTTTTGCTTTAAAATAATTATGAAAGGTGATTTCTTGTACTTCGTTAGTATAAATTAGTTGAATCTATTTCTTTTTGTAATTAGAAGAATTAAATTTAATATTATATATAAATGAAAGAACTTGTTAACCATTTGAAAAATTGTTGTTGCTCTGGGTTCAGCTCGGGTTATATCTGAGACATATATCAATCCTTGTGATATCTGCATTTTATTCATTTTCTGATTGGTCCATGTTAATCTATGGCGTATATATTATATAACTCTGTTACTACCTAAGACACCTTTTTTTTCAATAAAAATATATAGTAATCTACAATTTTCCTCTTACATTCAATAGAAATGGAATACTTCTGTTGCCACAATGACAAAAAAGTATTAAAAACTACTAAAAAAAGAAAATAATAATAATAATAACTCAAAATCTAATTGAGATACAGCTTTGAAACAAATTGCATTTAAAAGTGCATTTTTTCCCTACCCGACGGTGTAAAAATGGAAAGTGTGCAATTTTTGCAGTACACAAAAGTATAAAACTAAAATTTCATTTAAAATTTGTTTATGATTTGTCCAGAAATATTAATGTTTATTCCGCGGCGTACGTAATATATGACTCTGTTACCACGCAAGCCATGTTTTGATGATCATAAAAATTATGCCTATTATTATTATTATTTTAAATGTAGAATTTATTTAAAAGTCTAAAATTTAGTCTTTAAAAATATCATTTTCTAAATGGTCGTTGTAATTTGTTAATTTTTTGTGTCATTTTTTTGCCTTTTCCGTCTCATTAAACGAATTTATTTTCTTAATAGAATCATCAACCATTAATTCCTGTATCTATTTATCTATTTTTTTTTAAATTATTATACTTAATGTTTTTTTAATCAATATATTCGGTAAGAACACAAATTGCCTGATCTGATTCTGAAGGATTCTGCTCACAAGAATTTATTAATTTCGTAGTCGCCGTTCTAGAAACGGTACGTTTTTCCTTTATTTTTTCAATATCTGACATATTTAATGCGTAATTTCAAATATAATTAATTTTCAAAAACAGATTCAATAACTTTTTAAAAAAATCTTGTTTTTAACATACGTTATCAATAAAAAAAATTAAAAAAAAAAAAATTAAAATATTAAGTTAAAAATATTATCTGCATCGGAATTAAGTATTTAAGACCTTATTTGTTTTTACACTCGATTCTTTAGTGAATTCGATATAAAACACAAATTATCAACAATAATGAAACAAAATACTTAAACTTTCTTCAATAAATAACTCTTCATTATATGAATTAAGACAAATTTGATCGGCGTCCCTGTTCGGGTGCCACAAAAATATCTTAAACATGTTCAGAAATTATCAGAAAAGAAATTTGTCATAAATATTTCACTTACCTTTTCTGTCTTATAAGTTGCGACTAGTTTTCCCTTCGTGCTGCCGAATTTAACTGATCTTACTCTATTAAATAAACCACTTTCTATAAATAAACATGGTTTATCATTAATATTGATAATTGTATATTTTATATTTACAGACTATTTACAATTATTCATTTGGTTTAACATTTGAGCTATTAAGTTTCTTTTTTTCGGAGATATAAATCCGTTTATTCACACTCACATTATTTATTCTATACACACAAATAAGAAGTAAATATTCTAAGCTTTTTTTTAATTCAGGAGAGCTCTAAAAATGGCGTTTATTCACACTCACATTATTTATTCTATACACACAAAAAAGAGTAAATATTCTAAGCTTTTTTTAATTCAGGAGAGCTCTAAAAATGGCGTTTATTCACACTCACATTATTTATTGTATACGCACAAAAAAGAAGTAAATATTCTAAGCTTTTTTTTAATTCAGGAGAGCTCTAAAAATGGCGTTTATTCACACTCACATTATTTATTCTATACACACAAAAAAGAGTAAATATTCTAAGCTTTTTTTTAATTCAGGAGAGCTCTAAAAATGGAGTTTATTCACACTCACATTATTTATTCTATACACACAAAAAAGAGTAAATATTCTAAGCTTTTTTTTAATCAGGAGAGCTCTAAAAATGGCGTTTATTCAGACTCACATTATTTATTGTATACGCACAAAAAAGAAGTAAATATTCTAAGCTTTTTTTTAATTCAGGAGAGCTCTAAAAATGGCGTTTATTCACACTCACATTATTTATTCTATACGCACAAAAAAGAGTAAATATTCTAAGTTTTTTTTTTTAATTCAGGAGAGCTCTAAAAATGGCGTTTATTCACACTCACATTATTTATTGTATACGCACAAAAAAGAAGTAAATATTCTAAGCTTTTTTTTAATTCAGGAGAGCTCTAAAAATGTTTTTTTCAATGTCAAATTTCAATTTTATGAATGAGTCATTAAAAGGTGAAATAGAGGGAGCTGTCCGTGACATACCCCCCCTGACCCCGTTGAGTTTTGGCATGTTTGCCCCGACAATATTAGTGTAGGATATAAAAGGGAAAAAACATTGCAATTGGAAAATTTTCATAAATGACAAAACATTAACCCAAAACTTTCAATTTTTTAAAAAAATTGTTAAAAATCACATAAGAAATCACTAAATTTTAAAATTCGAAGACGGCGAAAAATGTTTAAAAGAGAGTCAATAAAAGTTTGAAACCAAATTCCTTTTCCGAATTTAAAAAAATAGCCGCGCAACTCGAAAAAACCACTAAAAACCGCATTGAAAAATTCATTAAAAATCGGTAGATGTAAATGCATCCCGGGAATAAAAAAAAGTAATTTCCGGTTAAGCAGAGATATCATACATTTTTCATGAATTACAAAAGAACCAACGCAGAATATAAAATGTCTTAAAAAATTGTTACAAATCACATTAAAAATCCACAAAATTTTAAAACTGTAAATTGTGAAAATTACTATATTAGGCTTAAATTTTCAAACGAAATTCCTTTTTTTAATTGCTGAAACATCACTGTGAGGATCGAAAAAATGGTACTAATCGCATTGAAAAGTTCATTAGAAATCGCATTGAAAACTGCATTAAAAACGCAATGAAAAATGCACCAAAACTGCTAGTAAATTAAAAACGGCAGTAATCAGAATTTTCTCAAATGAATAAAACATTCTATTCGGAAATCCGTACTACTTTATTATCTGGTCTACCGTGAAACTATCGCCAAACTATAAGATTAACTGTCAATAATGGCTGATCGTAAATGTCACATTCATTTGACATTAAGCATGTTTCACGTGCTCGTTACGTCCGCAAGTGATTTTTACTTCCTTGTTTTATTTCTGTTTTTATTCATCTTTGTCTAATTTATCTGTCCTTTCATTAAATAACATAAAAATTACACCAGTTTCCATAATTTCGCGAGTAGTTGGACTATTTATATAATTTGGCGAAATTTGTCGATGGGAATATCAAGTAGTACACGAAAAAATATATATTTTTTTGGATGATAAAAAATCGATGCGGCACGGGAAAAAATGTATTATAAATCGCTAAAATTATATTAGATTAAAAGTTTGAAATCAAGTTATATTTTCGAATATATAAAAAAACGCTGTAGAACTCGAAAAAAAAAACCCCGCTAAAAATCATATTGAAAAATGCATTAAAAATCACTAATATTAACAAATCGCAGGGATCAAAATCAACTCTAATAGGGCAAAACATTGTTATTGGAAATATTTCATGAATGTCAAAAAACGGACATCAAACGCAAAAAATCTCGAGAAATCGCATTAAAAATTGCTGAAACTCACAAATCTTAGCAGATAAAATTGAGTACATTAAGTTAAAAATTTATAATAATATTCCTTTTACTAATATAAAAAATAGCGGCAAAAAGCGAAAAACACTAAAAACGCATTAAAAAATTAACTGAAAATACAAAAATCGTTGCTCCAAATCCAAATAAATTATATTGAAAAGTAAACAAAATTCACTATATTAGGTTAAAAGAATGAAAACACACTCTTTTCGTTAATGTGGAAAAATCGCCTCGAAATATTATAAAAAACCTGCGAAAAATAGCCTAAAATTTAAATTAAAAAATCGAAAATTGGCCTTTGAGGTGTAAAACTTCATATATAAAAGCACATTCCGCTAAAATTTTGTAGTTTTTTGTGCAGCGGTCTCTTCAGAACATCATTGGCACACTTTTTAATTTTTATTATGTGGTGTTAAACTATCTTAAAGTCATTTATCATTTTTCGTACAACAAAGCCTCGAAATTAATAAATAGCAAAAATTGTTACAGATTGTAAAAATTAGTAAATGGCATACATTTTTCTTACCGAATGTAAACATAAAATGTTTGTTTTCAGTGTCCTATATATTTTTACTGAATTCATAAAATGTGGAGATCTTTATGCTCCACCCTGTATCAAAGTAAAGTTTGTTTAAAGTACGTAATTCAGGTAACATAATAAAGCAAAAAACAAAAAAATAATCTCATATAGTATAAAAATAATTTTTGTAAAATATATATATATAAAGGTCTTCCTACTGGTTTCAACAGCAATATTTTTCTTTCAAACTTCAATGCATTTGTCTTTCTCGACTCGGAACAGATATATTGCACAAGGAGACAGATGACACAGAAAATTCTTTTCATATTATTCTTATTTTATCTGGATTATAAGCAAAAGATAAAATAAAGCTGTCTCGAAGATCGATGGTCTCCACTTAACAGTTATTTTTAATCATTCTTGATCACTTAGGAAATTACAGGATACTTTATCAGTTCAATTGCAATTACTTTGTGTTCTAGCAATCTTATAACTTTCAGTAACATTACATCAGATAATCGGATAAATGTTGTTAATGTGTTCGATTTCAAAATTATAGTATATATATATATGATCAAAAGGAACTGACAGTATTCTATGGTATTCAAGGCATTCTTATTCGTCTGCTTATTTAAATAAAAAAAATGAAGAAATTTTTGGAATTAATAAAAAAATTTTGATTTAGATATACGTTTCCTTTTGAAAGGCGGTGATTTTATAGCTTGATTAACTAGTTTTAATTTCAAAACTAACAATTCGCACCAATAATATTTTAGTAACATTTTACTTTTTAGAATGAAAGGGTAAAAAATTATATTTGCATTTTCTAAGAAATTAGTTCGTAAAATATGGTGTCAATCAATTATTTTACCATTTTATGAACATAAGTTCTCTATTCCTCAGAGGGTTACAATTTTTTAAAGTGTGAAACATACGAGTAGACAAACATATGCACATATCTATGTAAAGTTTTAAAAATGATTATATACAGTCGAGTCTCTATGTAACGAAACTCCATACATCGAATTTCTCTATATAACGAATTTTTAGTAGGAACGGTCTCCATTTCGCATGATTACATTAAAAACAGTCTCTATATAGCCAAATATCTATCTCCATATAACGAATTTTTTCATAAATTGGTCTTAATTTATTCAGTTTTAGAAAAGCTTCGAAATCATATGAAATCAATTTTCCATCACTTATTCTTGATTTATCGTTCAGTGCTGAGTTTTTTTTTTAAATATTACTTCATTCCTTGTTCTTTAAATCGAACAAATTAATCACCCTCCCCTCCCATACACCTTTCACTAGCCTTCTCAAAACAGAGTTAAATGGATTGTTACACATGTAAGAGAGGAATCAAAGAGAGGCATATAAGAGAGGCCTTCAAATGGAGGAAAATGTAAACTACAATTTTTCATTCCTTGCTAAAATTTGAGCATTTTTATTTATTTATTTTTTTTTTTGAAAGCGTAACAATTTTAAAATCAAAACAACAAAAAATTACAGATTTCGTCCTCTGAAATTAATGCAAGTCTTTCTTGTTTGATTTTCATTAAGCTTTCAAGTAAATGTCCGTTCTCTTTTTTGAAACTACTTAAATAATTAAGAAATAAAATGTTAGGTAAATATATACTTTTAAACATTTCAAATTCTTAATTAAAAAGATCAAAAATGATATTTGTTCAAAATTTACATATAAAATACGATTTTTAACATCATTCTCTATGCATCGAATTTCTCTATATAACGAATTTTTTACTGGAACGATGGATTTCGTTATGTAGAGACTCGACTGTATTTTATACAAAAGCTTCAAAAATTATGTAAAATGTTGTTTAAAGTACATAAAACAGGTATCATAACAAGCGAAAGACAAAAAGTTGATCTCATATAGTATAAAAATAGTTTATGTAAAAAAGTACATATAAAGGTCTTCCCACTGGTTACAACTGCATTTTTTTTCTACTCAAACTTGAATGCCTATGTCTTTCTCGACTCGGAACAGATAAATTACACAAGGAGACAGATGACACAGAAAATTCTTTTCATATTATTCTTATTTTATCTGGAATATAAGCAAAGATAAAAGAAAGCTGTCTCGAAGATCAATGGTCTCCACTTAACAGCTACATTTAGTCATTCTTTATCACTTAGGAAATTGCAGGATACTTTATCAGTTCAAGTGCAATTACTTTTTGTTATAGCAATCTTATAACTTTCAATAACATTACATCAGATAATCTAATAAATCTTCCTTGTGTTCAATTCCAAAATTATAGGATATATATATACAGAGTGTTTCAGTTAAAAGTTTCAGAACTCCTAAGAGCGGTAGGGTGCATCCTGACGACTCGAAATCATATAGCAATGTGGGGTCGGAAATGTTTCCCTGAAGCGGTGATGTACACAGAAACACCACAAAGAAAAGACACGGTAAGTGAAAAATCGTTTTATTAATACACGTAAAAAATCAAAAGGTACATGGTTCAAAGTAAGTGTTCGGAATTTCTGCCACCGACTACAATGCACACCTCACATCTCCGGCGCATGGAAATCCGAATATTCTCGAATACTCCAAGCATATCTCGAATTTTTCCGGCAGCTACTGCGATTTTTGCAGCCAGCTCCCCAGCATTGTCAACAGGAGTGTCATAATCCAGTGTTTTTATATGACTCCAGAAGTAAAAATCAAGCCATGATAGGTCGGGTGACCGAGCAGGCCAACACACGGGATCACCACGTCAGATCATTGTTGAATCGAATGTTACATCAAGGTAGTTACGAAAATTTCGGCTAAAATGGGCAGGAGCTCCATCGTGTTGGAACCACATTGTCTGTTGAGTTGATGCAGAAATCTGCAGATGCAGAAGCGCTACCTATTGTTTGAGATGCGAACTAAAATAAAAAATTACGGTAAAAAAAACTCCTGACATTATACATAACCCTCCTGCATTTTTTTTTTAAGTAGCTGTCACCGTTTGCAAGTTATTGAATTTTAAAATCCATCAGTCATTTTTGTGACACCCGGTATGTGGTAAATTATATTCCTTATAATCTTGAAGTTCATAAAGAATCTGATTAGTATATTTTTAAATATTCAACAAAATGTTTAAGTAAAATGTGCGCGGTGATTAATGGTTAAATGGTACTTATATGCGTATAATGATATAGCGAGTTTATCTATTTTGTGTCAACTGTTTCCTAATCTGTGATAAAATTTTAATTTTTTCTTGGCCATATTCTGGCGTATTTACACGATATTTTTATAAGTTAAAATTTTCTTTATATATTTTTTGTTTTCATACTTTTAATGTTTAAAATACGAGTCTAAATGGAAGTTTTCATTGAATTTATTTTTCTGCAGCGTTTGGTTTGTCCTGTACGTGCGTTCATGCATTTTTTTTCAGAAAGTAATATTTTAATAATTTATGTAACAAAAATGGAAAAGTTGAAGTTACAGATTATTTTTATTTTTGTGTATTTCAAACTCATCATGTTTAATTTTGTAAAATTTTCTGTCATAATATTGTAATATAATTTTAATCCAATCAGCTTTAAATAATTTGCTTAGTTAATTTAACATTATTTTTTATAGTTTTGAAAGGATAAAACTGATACTAATAAGATGTTCTGGGGCAATAAGTCCAGTGTGGTGGGTAATAAAGCAGTGCTAATGTTACTCGTAATTATGAAGGAATCGGGGTGATGGTACCTACGTTATTTGAGAAGAAATTCTCTAAATTAACTGAAACACAAACAACCATAAAAAGTTAATTTGCTTGTTTTGTAGACCATATACATGGAAGAAGCATATAAGATGCAAGTTCAATCTAAAATTTGCGAGTTGAGTTCTGTGATGTGAAGACAATGTATATTTGAAATACTTTGTTTATCATGTATATTTGTGTGTATTTCATGTACTTTCAAGATGTTTAAAAGATTTTGGATGTATTTGCTACACTAAAAAAAATTCAAGAGGTTACTAAAAATTTTTTAGTAAATTTGTATTCGACGGAATTTTTTAGTAACCATTACAAACTTTTTTTTTGCAAGCGAAACAAGCATTTCTTTTGTAAACTGAACAAAAGAATTTTTTGTATAACTAACTTAAAAATTTTTAGTATGAGCCACCAAGCAAATTTTAGTAATAGCTCCAACATTATTTATAATAACCATTACGTAGGCTCGAAAGGCATCCAGACTTCTGGAGCGGAAGATTTTTGGCAAAAACGCAATAGATGGCAGCACCAAATATTATGAACACCTTGCTCCGTCAGGATATTCATAATTTCATTTATTGAATAATAATATATAGTTCATTTTAGTTTTCTTTGTTGAAATAAATTCAAAAGTTAAAAAGTGAAGACAAATTGAAAATATTTCTTTTATATTAAAATTCGTTTTTCATTTATTCGAACCATTAAAATTAATTTTGGTGATGCGAGTGATGCAAGAAAACAAACAAGTTTTAAAAGCAATAATAGAACATTTTGTTTAAAATGAATGGTTTGTGATTTCTTTAAATTAAGAAATCCTCTTCAAAATAAAAAAGAATTTTTCGTAAAAAATTTTAAAAACCTGTTCCTTTTTTTAAATTGTTATATTTTCATTACGTGGAAATGTTATAATAGCTAATAGTGTGAAATGCAAAATAATTATAATTTATCATATAAAAAAATGTCATTATAATACAATCGTCTATAAGAAAACACGTACTAAATATCAAAATATCAAAATAGAAAATAACTCTTTAAAGAAAATTAAGCATAAAAATCATTTAAAAGATGGAAGTGAATGTTAATAAATAAATAAAATATTCATTACTTTGAGTGAAAAAGGAAATTTGCCTCTGGAAATATGAACCATGTATTAAATGAGGTCCTTTCTTTCGGTGTAATTAAAAAATGTTTTCTCCATAATTGAATTCTTTTCTCGATGTGAGAATATATGTCACTTTAATTTTTAGCAGTTTTCATTTGTTTTAAAGAAATATTTGTCTTAAAGTAAATATCTAAAGGCATTTCGGTAAATCGTAAAAAAAATTATAAATATATTACGGTTATGATATATTTTAATGTGGTATTTAAGAATAATGCAAAATATACGTAAAATATATATATGACGCCTAGAACAATATTTCTAAATGAAAAAAAAATTCCATATTTGTATATTTATCCCATTACAGGCAGATAAATATTCGAAATATATGTAAAGTACCCTGGGGTAATAACGCCAGGCGGGGTAATAACGCCAAATGCTTATATTTTGCATAATTATGAAATAATCAGGTAAATGACAACCACGTGCTCTGCGCAGAAGGGTTTTGAGTCATATAAATCGCAAAAAACAGCTTCAAGCCAATTTGTTTCATTTTTAGGTCTTATTGTTTTTACAAGCAACTAAAATTAACGCTTGATCTAAAATTTGCGAGATAAGGTTTTTGATCTGAAGACTATATTTTTTATCCAGAAATACTTTGTTTATTACATAAATTTGTAGTGTATTTCATGTACTTTCAAATTGTTGTAGAAGATTTTAGATATCTTCTCGAGATAATTTGTAGTTTAGGATTTACTGCGCAATAAGTATCCCGGGGTAATAAAGCCAGGGATTGGCGTTATTAACCCGGTTGATTCCCAACAGTGGCCGAACTATATCCGAAGGGGGTTTATATATTAATATGGGACAGCATTATCATCATTGTTAAAATGGTAAGATTAAGGGGGGGGGGGGTTGCCCAATACTTAAAAATAATCTCTCTATTTTATTTTTTATTATATTATTATTATTTTTTTTTTTTACTAATGTTAAAAATAATTTTTAACTCTTGTAAATAAAACTATATCAAAGAGTTTTCGAGATTCAAATTCGAACATCTTCAAAATCAGGTTTCTATTAAATTTCCACTGGATTGTTCAATTGAGTTCGAAAATTTAACTGTCCGCTTTCTCAGCGTTCGGTTTTTCAAAACTTTATAAATTTAATCTTCAACTGATGTGACACAAATTGTAACGTATGAATGCGATGCGGTTTGTGAGACCACAAAATTGAAAGATGAATAAAAGGCGGGAATAACTCATAGGATTGTGTTTTTGTACTAAACTTTTTATACAAGAGTGTTATACTTAATATTCACCTATTTAGTCCCTGGTGATAGTACTAAAATTCCAAATGAAACAAAATTTCGGTAGTGTTTGTAGTTAAACTGAAAATTACAAGTTAAACTAAAAAATTAAAAGAAAAATAGTGGTCTACGAGACCGGTAACATTAGTTAAAGATTAAAATGCGATCCATGATTAAAAATCATAGAATACTGTTCCTGCGCTAAACTTTTTGTACAGAATTAATTCTAATTAAATTTAATCTATTCAAATATTTCTAACAATATTACGAGAACTCCAAACGAAAGAGAATTTCAGTTGTAACTATAGTTAAACTGGAAAATACAAGTTAAAAGCTTTTTTTTGGGGGGGGAGGGGGGGAGAGGGTACAGTGTTCAGTCAGATTGCTAACAGCAGTTAAAGGTTAATTTTGTTGCTAATATAGAGATAATGATATATAACCATATGAATTATGTATAAAATTGAATAAGAGATCTCCTTGGGATAATATTTTTAAATCAAAAATTTTATTCAATTTATTAAAAATTTATTAACGCATGCTATTTAAAACGTCGACAATTTAACTGTAGGTTTGGAGAATCCGCATTAGTGTGGAGTTATGGGTTAAAAACTATTTACTAGATTACTACAATAGTATTAACCCTTAACTGCTGTGACAAAAATTGTCGCATAACTTACTGTGAGCGGCCTGTCAGACCGCTTAATCTAACGATGAATAAAATGTTAAATTAACTTTTAGAATATTATTTTTGTATTGAACCTTATATACAGGACTATTATAAATAAAATTCAGCTATTCAAAAGTTTCTAGAGATAGTAATAGGACTCCAAATGAAACAAAATTTTCCCGGTATCTATAGTTAAACTAAAAATTGCAAGTTAAACTCTGAAACTTAAAAAACTCAGCGGTATGTAAGACGCTAACAGCAGTTAAGGTTTAACAAAAATATTTATTACATGTAACACTAGTTATTATAAAACTTCACATGATTAAAATATTACATTATAAATGGTTAAAACCATGCAATGTTTCTTATAATCATATTTAAGCGGGACTTTTTAAGCAAAGAAAGACACGGGGTGTTATATTCTGTTGAAGCTCCCTCTCACTCCTTTTTCTTTCACTTAAAAAAATCAATATTTTCTATCGCATAGAATGCATACATGGAAATATAAATACTGATTCAAATAATCCGTGGAATGTTTCTAATAGTTCTTTTTAAATGGTCATTTTTAACCAAAACGTAGCTTAGAATCTGATATTCTTTTGCCCTCTCCTCCCGCCACCACCACAGTTTTCTTTTGTTTTCAGAGTCACAAAAAAATTGTACATTTTCAATAGCTTAGATTGCAATTTGTCAATTTCTAGAGCTGTAGAGTTTGTATTTTTAAAATTGGGCAATCTACATGCCATTATTCCATCTTATTTTATAGTTTTGTTTGCATGGCGTTATTACCCATATAGGTGGGTATTAACGCCAAATAGGTTTGTTGGTCAAGAAAAAACGCCATTACATTTTATGAATACATATCTGTTAAATTATTTTATTTTATATAGATAGTCAATGAGTTACTGTATCAGATCCTATATTTGTTTGAAAAATACAATCTAAAACTAAGCCGTGAAAATTGGTAGAACCTTAACGTGGCGTTATTACCCTAGGGTATCTTAGAATAAAATATTTTATCACGAACCCCAAAAATATATTTTTGTCTATGAAGCTGATATTTTATTTTATCTATTAAAATTGCAACAAGAAAAATCATGGGTTAAGCATACATTATGAAACACTTCCAACACATTCAGGAGGATGAAACAAAATTGCTCCCTTTAATATGTTAAAATATTATAACTAATTCAACAACTTGGAAACACATTTTCTGTTACACAGGGTGTAACTGGCATTAAACCTAAGCAAAGTATATCAATTTTTATATATGTGTCATAGTTTAACATAATTAAAGTATGCCGCAAATAATGTCCCTCTATACCATTACGTAAAGGAATTCTTTTGTGTGGCACTGTAAATAAATAAATATTCTTTGTGCTGCATATTCTGTAAAATATATATTTCAATGCCTTTTATAAATGCATATCAATTTCATTATGTTTGTATGGGTGCAACATCATGAAAATACATTTGAAACTATATTATCCCACAGGCTGTGATGTTACGGTATACTTTTGACTTATCCTGTATTTGAATTATATATTCGATTTTATTAAAATTTAAAATGACTCAACAAAATTATGCAACAACTATATATTTACAATTTCGAGCTATTCAAATGGATAATTTTTTTGCTGTTATATTCTGAGTGACAGATGGACGGATCAAACAACGATTATAGGTGCTATGTAAATACGAACGCATTTAAAACACAGTTACCTTTAAAAGCACATGCCGAAATTAAAAGTGCATTTCCATTAATTATTAGTCAAAGACAGTATTGTAACCGACTTATTTTATGTGTCCCTATAATAGATTTAAAATGCTATGAATGTCATGTTCTAATACAATCGTCGTAAAATTCAGTAATTTATATCATTTTCAACACATTTGTAATAGAGTAATGTCATTAAAATACTCTGCAAACGATTATTCCCCATAGACCATAATGCAATGTAATGCATTATGGTCGGGTGCCCCTGTAAATAAACTATTAATACCACATGCTTCATATACAATGTCAAACATGCCTAGGTGACTCTAATTAAGATTTACCAATTGTATGAAATTCAAAGTATATTTAGGGGAGTTATTAGAGCATGGACAGACAAACCGAATGCATAATCATTTTTCAATTTCGTTCGAAAGTTTTAAAAATTAAGAACTTGTTAAAGTTCTTAAGGTTAATTAAAATAGATTTATTCGAATTAATGAAATGTGATCTTGTTGAATATATTTTATAAGTTTGTGCGCAATCTCCACATGGGTGTGTATTTATTTGTAATGCATTTATTGAATGAGTATTACATATATTTAGTAGTAAAATAACTATATGAAAAATTTTATTTCGTATACGCCAGATATAAATAAATAAATTCAATTATCAACTAGTCGTTGGAGGCCACCGCAATACTTACCCATCATACATATGCATAATATAAAATATGAAAATAAAACATGTGTAATTTATTTATAAAATGCATTGCAATTCCAAAATAAAATTTTAACGCATATTTAAAAGTTTTAATATACATAGTAATGATTTATTAATGAATTGCTGATTAGCCAATTTCGACAAATTATATAAAACGCCAAAATACTCAAGTAATACTGGATTGCGTAAAAGAAACATCCTTATAACTCCAAAAATAATAATCATATTAACTAACAATTTACTGCGTCGGATGAAGCGTCTCATTTCCAAATGAAATATATCTTTGAATTCAAATTTGAATGAAATACAGGGTCAGGAAAAATCAAAGAATGTGAAAAACAGGATTACACGTATCTCACCAACTAATAATCCGATCGACTTCGTTCTTTATGCAAAATTTGTGTTATTTTATTTCCTTTTATATCCTCTCCTTAAAATAAACATTTTCGAAAATTTTTATATATGTTTCATCATAATGAGTTTTTCGAGAGTCCGAAAAAAATAGTTTCGGATAATCGAGGTTACTGATATTAAATAGGCTTCGTCCCATTCTTACATACTAAGTACATACAAAATTTCAAGTCCCTATCTCAATTTGTTCGGGAGATAGAGCGGTTACAGACAGACAGACAGACAGACGAACGGACGGCAAATTTTTTTTTCTAAAAATATGTTTTTCAGAATCTCCAGTATCTGAAACGTGTAAATACGTCAAATTTTTTTTTCTATTTTCAAAACGATTGCATGACTTACCCTATACTACTTATGATGGGTAAGTAAAAGGAAAAAAAGTGCAAAATGTTTTTGGAAAATTGACTAGTGGAGAACAGTGTAAGATAAGGTCATTAATATTCATTTTAATATTATTCTAAGTTTTATTGTTATGAGGAATTGATCACAAAATCAATTAATAATATTGTGGTCTGAAAAAAGGTAAAGCAATTAATTTGAAAAGAAATTAGTTAAATAAGCTTTAAAATGATATCGCCTACTCGCAAGAACATAAGAAAGACACATCTCGTAAAAATTTATTTTGCCTTTTTTTCCTGTAAGAGGTCTGCTACGGGTGTGTCTTGATGCACAAACAGTTTCATAAGTGTATTTATATGAGAAATCATTTTATTACGCTGTTTCTCCATTCATGACCACAAAAGAGGGATGGATTGGGTGGAGGGGTATACTACACAATCTTCCAAACCTCATGAAATGGCTTCATTATTAATGGCTTTATACTTTTATGCATGTTTTTACGGCTGCATGCAGTGCTAAGTGCTATAATTTTATGTTAGAGTAAAATGATGCGAATTTTCTTTTGTCTCTCCAGTGCAATTCAATTTTGTCGAGATATGTTACTTTTCTTGCGGGTTTAGCGATATTATACTACAACCATTACGATTAAATCCTAAGTACTTAATGCTTATAAAATAAGTTTCATGGCAAGATCACGAATTATTTTTGAATCAACTCAATATTTCATACATACATTTTACAAATGATTATTATTTAAACATAAAATTCTTTAAATGTAATACTTCTTTTAAAATTATTCCATGCAATATGCACGAAATGATTGGAAAAGTTAACCTTTTCACTGAATTAAATTAATACAAAATATTTTAAGATTGCTTTTATTTAAACTTTACGTAACATGAATTGCTAATTTTCTCGGAAGAGTAAATAACATTTAATCTATCAAAATCGAATAACATTCCCTATTTTAATTGCTTTTATAAAACACACTTCTAAAACAATTGGCAATTTATTTCCTAGTAATGAGGATAATTTATTAAAACCTTATTAATTACCGTAATAAATTCCAGACTTTTATTTGATTATTCGTGATATTCGTGATTAATAATCCTTTATATTTTAAGCGAAATGAATAATGACTTTTATTAAACTTTAAGAATAGATTCATTAATTTTCATTCCTTTAATATTTACCTCGTAAATATAAATTTCACTTACATTTCCACTGCAGTGGATTTAACAATTTTTTAAATTATATTTTTACTTGTTATGAGAATTTGTATTACAATTAATTGAATGAAACAAAATTAAGGGTATATCATCAATTTTAAATTTCTCTATCTTATGCTCAGAGAATCTTGAATAACAGTCCCAAATGTTAATCTCAAACAACACATGCATTGATCTGAAATAAAAATAAAAACAAGCGGATATGTGTGATCTCAGATTGCACAGAGGTTTTCGTTTAATATTTCTTTGGAAACAACTTATACTTGAATTAATAAATCAAAATTATAAATTTATAAATAATAAACTTAAAATAATTACACTTACGGTAGCACCAACAGTAGTAGATAAAGGAGAGTTCTACGGCCACAGGCGTGATGCGTGACGGGGCAATGGGCAATTGAGAGCAATACTGAATTGACCAGACCCACCCTCCTCCTTATCTCGCACCGCTATTATCAGTTTACTAAATACATACTATCTAAAATAATAGTGTCAAAACAGTTTCATATCTAAAAAACTTGTTTACTTTAGCTCATTTTTGTTGTTTTCTCTGATATGTTTTAAAAAAATGTGAATACAAGTATGCTTTTAAAAAATATAGGTCTCTCTCATAAGTAATGCGATTGTTCAAATATATGCATATGTTATTGTATGTACATGTTAGTAGGTATATGTTTCTCTCATGTTGTAGATGTTTTAAGAATCAACAGACATTAAAAAGTATCGATGTCTCTCATTATAATTAATACGATTGTTTGAATGTATGCGTGTGTACATGTTAGTAGGCATATGTTTCTCTCATGTTACATATGTGCTTTATGTATCAATATATGTTAAAACATCAACAGACATATGCGTCCATATATATGTATAAAGATGATTACATTTAAACATTTAAAGGTGTTTGTTAAGTCTGAGTATATATAATTACAAGTAAATATGAATGATATAAACGTATTAATATGAATATTTGATATGAATGACATAAGTGTAAAGATACTAATCTTTAAGTGTTGACATGTTTATATACATGTATAAGTGTCTACATGCATATTCATATAACAAAAAAATTTATTAGTAGAAAAAATTACAAAATCTAATTAAAAAAATTAACAACAACAACAACAAAAAAGTTAACAAAAAAAAATATATATAAAAAGTTTTAACAAAAAAGAAAATTAATATAAAAAGTTTAAAAAAATTATTAATATAAAAAGTTTTAACAAAAAAAAAGTTTTTAAAAAAAAGTTTAGCAAAAAAAAAAAAAAAAAAAAGTTTTAACAAAAAAAAAAAAAATACATGGAAAGTTTTAACAAAAAAGTTTACAAAAAAGTTTTAACAAAAAATAAAGTTAACAAAAAAAAAAGTTTTAACAAAAAAAGTTTTAACAAAAAAAAGTTTTAACGAAAAAAAAAGTTTTAACAAACAATTTAGCAAAAAAAAAAGTTTTTACAAAAAGTTAACAAAAAAAGGTTTTATCAAAAAAAAAAAAGTTTTAACAAATGTTTTATAACATTTTTAAGTTTAAAAACATACAATTTATTAAAAACTGAGTTTACTGATTTACTGATTTATATGTGTATGTTACTTCTAATATATTATCTGACTACCGACATTACGTTATGTTCTTAATTTATCATTTCAAAAAGTAGCAAATGTATAAAAGTAATAAATTAATATACTCTCTTGTTTTATTAAAATAACTTTATAAAAAAGTTTTCAAAATTTAAAAACAAAATGAAATATTACTATTATGTTTTCAAACATTAAGTTTTAAAAAATATTTTTAAAAAAAATTCAAAAGTATGTCTAACAAAATTATTTATAAGTGAGCAGGCTTATTTATGAATATACTGTATATAAGTGTAGAATAAATGCATATATTTAACAATATATTAAAATGGATTATGTATATGTTTTAAATAAGTACTCATATAAAAAAGAAACAATTTTTTTATTAAAAACAAATCAATTTACAAGAAAACTATATGTACAAGAAAATTATATTTACAAGAAAACTATATTTACAAGAAAAGATTTATTTACAGAATATTTTGATCTTGATAATTGTTCATTATATCACCAATTTTCTTCAACCAGTACAATCTAGAACAATTTGACAATGTCCATAGGCTAGACTTGTTATTCCATCATTCAGTAAATAACGTTTATCATCGAAAGGGCTAAAGCTAATCTTATTCTGTGTTAACGTGTACAGACGGTGTGCATCATGACCAATTCTCATCTGTACTTCGAAAGAAGTCGATTGGTTTTTAAGACAGTTCACGTAGTCTTCATGCTTAATTTTATGACGAACAACATAAGTCGATACACCCTTAGCTCGTTTCTTCTCTTCATTGAAGGATTTCAGGGAGTACATTTTGGATTTCAGCCCAACAAATTCAAGGGCTAAATCACCATTAAGTTCATCCTTGAACTTGCCGATTACTTTCTTGTTAACATCCGAGTACAGTGAATGATGTTTCGGATAGTCTGAGAAATCAAAAAGGTTTGAATGCTGTTTCAAATCATCATAAACATTTTGCGTTTTAATATGATAACACAACGAGTCCGTGTCGGTGAATAACAGCTTTACAGCATCATCTTTATATGTTTTCTTTATGAAATTATAATGATAATTGTACATCAGCACTTTAGAGAGCTCTAAAATAGCAAAACCAACATAAATTGGTCGATTCATGAGTATGCTAGTTTTCATCCTTTCAACGGCAGTTAAATCTTCATCATATGTTTTAAAAGATTTAAAAGTGGGTGAAGCCACTAATTTCTTGGCTCTTTTTTCGTTATTAACAAGCACAATATTTCTACGTTTTCGTAGATTTTCCATAGTTTTCCCAAACACAGAGTTATTCATTAGTTTAAAAAAGTCCTTTTCAAAAGAGGATTTAGCTTTTTTTCTTTTCTCGGTATTAAAATTAATATAATTTCTAAGCCAAGGTGCTTGTTTAAATTTAAGGACTTTGTGAACAGCTGTAAGTTTTAACCCGAGTTGTAAATAAAATTTAAGATTACGATAATGAGTAATATAATTCTGTTTATCCTTTAAATTTGGAATGAGTTTAGGAGTTCCTATGAATTTTCTATTGTTAACTAAGCTATGTGCATATGGGGATAACATCTCTTCTTTTACGACCAATCTTTCAGGAGCTAATGGGTATTCATTATGTGACGGATGAAGTTCTTCGGGGTACTTCAAATCAACCTCGAAAATATACCCGAAGTCACTATCATCAGCTAACGATAAAATCCACTCTTCTGTAATATAATTTGTCGCACACCATTCAAATCCACCATAAGGAAGAAATTGGGACATAGCCCAGCCATACAAGTTATTAGCATCCCAGTATATGATGTAACTAGGATCCTCATCTTTATTAAATTCCGGTGTATTGGGTATGTTCGCTCTGGCGTTATCTATGACTAATCATACTGATACCACCTCGTATCCCGTTTTCGATCATAAGCAACATATCGGGGCGGCCCCGGCAGGAGGTTGAGGAACTCCTGGCTAACTTCTCGAGGAGGAGAGCTGGGATCAGTAGAGGTAAGGCGGAACTCTTCTGTCGAACGCAGCGGAGACAAGCCGGACCCTGAAGAAGCTAGTGTCGGCGGAAGCAGGAGTTCGGATGTCTCCCCTCCTCATTTAGATGCCCCAGAAATGGTGGCGGAGGTTGATGAAATCGAGGGCGGATATGAGGACTCCACACAGATGTCCCTTGCGGACATGGTGGCGATCTCAGCCGCCTTCGTCGAGGACACGCACTCTTTAGGTGCGAAGTTCCTCATTAAGCTCGAGCGGGACAAGAGCATCAAGGTCGCCAGGAAGGAGGAATACGGCCAAATTATTGCCCCCCTCCAGGACTGCGTGGCGAAGATGCACTCTTGGATCTGTCTCTTGCACGGGAAAGCCTCGCAGACGGGAAACCGGCGGGTGGTGCTTAGGGAGATTGGAGTGGGAAATACACCCCACTCTTCGAGAAATCTCACTCGCCTATCGACCGGGACCCAGAACGGGGTGGTACCGCTTGAAGGCAATGATATTAGGGGTCCGATGTTCTGTCGGAAACCCCTTTTTTCAAGTAAGGCGTCACAAACTGATGCAACTGGGCCTCTCGGGGTTCAGGGGCGACAGCACAGACGACCTGAAACGCATAAGCAGGACCGAACTGAGGTGGTAAACCCAAGGGTGAGGCGATCTTTCGACTGTCCCTCCGTGGCAACACGGTGGAGGAGCTTGAGTGTGCCCCGCCGGGTAGACCTGCCGAGGGGAGGAATTGCCGAACTGCAATTGTGGCGCGAGTCTTTGGAGAGGGGATCCAGCTCTGGAAGCGGGGAGGATGTAACGGAGGATAGGAATCAGACGGGGGGACTCAGTCCCGCCAAAAGTGAACTGTCCGAAGGGAGTCCAAGTCGAGGAAGGAGTAGGAAACCCAAACCGAAGTCCAAGCCCACGAACGTATTAGCCGCTAAGTCTGGGAAGAGCCGAAAGAAGAGGAGGCGCCGACGAGTGGAGTCGGTTGCCAAGTCTACGGACGGCAATTCCCAGCCAGGGACTAAGGGGCAACCAAAGAAGGTAGAGGCTCGACTTGTGTCGTCGGGCTCGAAACCTACTAAGGAAGCCCCCGAAACTTGTGCAGGCAAGGGGGGACAACCGAAGAAGGTGGACAACCGACTAGTGTCGTCGGGTCAGAAACCTACTGAGGAAGTCAATCATACCTGTACAGGGAATAAGGGACGATCGAAGAAGGCCGACACTCGACTAGTGTCGTCGAGACAGAAGCCCACTGAGGAAGCCCCTGAAACCTGTAATGAAGCTACTGACCACGAGAAGTCTCAAACTTGGGCTAAGGTGGTCTCGAAGAGTGCGAGGAAGAGAATGCGGAAGAAGGAGCTGGAAAGTCGAAAGACGAGTACTGGCTCCAATGACACCGCTAGGCACAGGACTGGGAAGACAATCGCCCAGTCTCAGCGGAGTGGAACTTCCAAGCTCACTGCTCGGAAACCTCCGAAAGAGGTGACAGCCCTCATCGTGCGCCCACGGTCATCGGGTGCACACGCCAAATTCTCTTCTGATGACACGCGTAAGTTAGTGACGAGCAAAGTGGACCCGATTAGGTCGAAGATCGCGATCCGAGGGACGCGGGACATTTCCGGAGGCGGAGTACTCTTCCTGGCGGATAGTCCTGCAGATCTTGGAAAGCTGGAGGCAGCTATTGGGGCCACGGAACTCGCCACCGATCTCGAGATCACGAGACCGCGACGTCGACTTCCAGAGATCGTTCTCTTTGGCATCGACTCGAGTCTGTCAGACGCCGATATCCTTGTTGCGATTAAACAGCAGAACGAGGTCCTTCACAGGTCCTCACTCGAGCTTCGAACTTCGTTCAAGGGGGCTCGAGGACGCAACATGGTATTAGCGATCGACGAGAGTTCGTATGATCGACTCGCGGGCACTCGGAGACTCAACGTGGGTTGGGGTCAAGTGGACATCCGACCGAATTTGCGCCCTCTGGTGTGCTATCGGTGCTGGAGATACGGCCACACACAAACGGTATGTCACAACCTGCAAATTTGCGGGAAGTGTGGCGCCAAAGACCACATCAGTTCGGATTGCACCGCTGACGCGTGTTGCCCGAACTGCAGTTTGAGAAATACTAAGAGCAAAGGAGGTAGCGAACTGCCGACCGCTCACGCCGCAGGTTCTAAGGAGTGCCAGTTGCACAGGCTGGAGGTAGAGCGATTGAGAAAGGGCTATAATGGGGAGTAATCCACGTTTCGCACATCTCAATTGCCACCACGCCACTGCAGTGTGCGACCAGCTGTCTCATGACGTGATGTCGGGTGCAATTGATATAATCTCTTTGAACGAACCATACGTGACTGAAGGTAAGATTCGAGGGATTCCCAAACATTGCACGCAGGTGAGCTCGGAGGGAAGTCGCTTTCGAGCCGCTCTCTGGGTTAGCCCGCGTATCTCATTCTGTGTGGTCCTACGGCTCCCGGATGTGGTAGCTGTCCGATGCGTTTTGTCCGGTCGGAAGGTGTTAGTATTGACTTGTTACTGCGCACCATCTGAAGGCATCTCGCTTGTCCTCGATGAATTGGAAAGGCTGTTGAGACGTTCGCCAGGTGACCACGTCATCCTGGTCGGAGACTTTAACGCCAAGTCCAGCATTTGGGGACAACGACCCACAGACCCACGTGGCAGATCCCTGATCACCTTTGCCTCGAACGCAAATCTCGAAATCGTGAATGATCCGGATAGTCCTGCGATTTTCAAAGGCTCCAGAGGCGACGGTTGGATTGACATACTGTTGACCAGATACTGTGCCTCTAACATTGCCGAGTGGGAAATTTCCGATCTTGAGACACTCAGTGACCATCGACTCATGACGTGGACCTTTCAAGGCACTCCAGGCACTCGCCTTCCTCGTGTAGCTCGCCGCAGGTGGGCTCCGAAGAATTTGGAATGGGATGATTTCCTCCACGATCTGCAGACTGCGGATCTGAGTCACTATAGCTTCGAAACCCCCGACGAAGGAGTCGAACACCTGATGTCGACCTTGGACGGGCTGTGTTACAAACATCAGAAGCGCAAACCTACCTCACGTAAGGGAGCGTGTTGGTGGACAGGATTTCTGTCTAGCCAAAGATCTCAGTTGCGTGCGCTGAGGCGGCTGCACCAAAGAGCCACGTCGCCTCAGAGGGGGAGACTAGGTGACGTCTTCCGACGTAAACGAGCAAAGTACAAGAAGGCGATACTGCATACCAAACGCAGATCATTCCGAAGATTCATTTCTGAGGAATTGGTCACGGACAAGCTAGGTCAGGCAGTTGAGGTGGTGCGAGGCAAGTGGAGAAGAGAGGCACCAGTCCCACTGGTCCTCCCCTCTGGCGAGGAGGTCTCCACCTGGGAAGAAATCCAGGACGAACTTGCGAGATACCACTTCCTGTCGGCTGATGAAGCTTCCGAAGTCGCAAACATCAGGACTGGCGAACCAGACTGGTTCACGCTTGAGGAACTGGAGTTGTCAGTGGATTCACTGCCGAAAGGTAAGGCACCCGGCCACGACGGGATCAGTCTGGAAATCGTCCGTAAAGTCCTCCAGTACCACCCTCAGTGGTTACTGGCCTTGTACAATCATTGTCTCGAGACATCTAGTTTCCCGCGGACCTGGAAGCGGGCGATAGCGGTCTACTTCCCCAAACCGGGAAAGGACCGCAGCGACCCTGCCTCCTACCGCCCAATTTGTCTACTACCGGCCCTCGGGAAGGTTTTGGATAAGTTGTGCGCAACTAGACTGGCTCTCTTCCTAGAGACCAATGGGCTGCTAGACGCAAGACAGTACGGCTTTCGAAAGAATAGAAGCACTGTCGACGCGCTACGCAGTGTGTTTGCTACTACATTGCCGACTACATTGCCGACTCCTTTGACTACATTGCCGACTCCAAATGTGCAGGTGCATTCACATGTCTCCTGACATTCGACATCAAGAGCGCCTTTAACAGCGTTCGCAGGGCGGACATCTTACGATGTCTCGCCGAGTTGGGAGTCGAACTGTCCCTGCTAAATCTGATTGACGATTACCTTTGGTGTCGCTCGATCATCCTCTTCGTCGGGGAACACTACTTTAACATGGGTGTAACCCAAGGCTCTTGCCTTGGACCGATCCTCTGGTTGGTTATCATTAACATCTTGTTGAGACGATCACAAATAACGGAGGCGTGGCTTATTCAGGCCTTCGCCGATGACGTTTTTGTGGCTGCACGAAGCATGGCTGTGTATCACTTTCCAGCCCTCCTGAATCCGGTTCTGAAACTGATTCAACAATGGGCAACTGAATTCTCACTAGAGTTCAGTTACGCTAAGTGCAACTACACGGTGGTTCCCGCGGTGGGCACGCTCAAATATGCTCCTTCCAGGCCAATTCGTATGAATGGGCACAGGATTAAATTCGAGCATCGCATTGCCTACCTGGGAGTGACCATCGACAAACATCTTAGTTGGATGCCACACCTGAACGCAGTTCAGGAACGAGCGTTCAACCTCTTGCATAAAATGGATCGTCTCACTGCAGCCAACTGGGGGATCAAACCGCAACTCCGTAAGATGCTCTACCAACTTGTGGCGGAGCCGATTATCTTGTATGCGGCCTCCATCTGGTACACCGGTAGAGTAGCAGAAGCACAAAGGTTACTTAGCGAGGTCTTCTCCTGTGTGTGACTAAGTGTTACAGCACGACTTCGACAAACGCTGTGCAAGTACTAGCAGGAGTCCTTCCTCTAGATTTACGAGCGCAGCTAAACAGGGACTTCACGGCCCTGGTCAGGTGGCACAGGGGCGTTGACGGTACCGGGCTAGACCCTGGGACAGTCGATCTCTGGCGCCCTTCCTATAGACGAGAAGACCTCGGTCGGATCCCATGGACCACGGACCTCAATCCGCGGACCACGTGTTCCTATTACACGGATGGATCCAAGCAGCAGAACAACTCCGTCGGGTGTGCGTTCACAGCTGTGGCCGAAGGACAGATCGTCTCGGAAAACCAGTTCCGTCTCACTGATGGCGCTGAAGTCTTTGCAGCTGAGGTCCATGGGATCAAAGCCGCGATAATGGATGCACGTCAGCGAGGTCTCGGTGAACTCGATATCTACTCAGATTGGAGATCGGCGCTTCAAGCCCTCAACTGCCTAGTGTCCCAACACAGGGCGGTTGCCGAGATCAAGGACTTGGTTCTTCACGGTGAAGTTGAGGTTCATATGCATTGGATCCGAGCTCATGTGGGTCACACTTACAACGAAAGGGCAGACGAGTTGGCAAAAGCCGCCACGACTCGACCTACAGTCGACGTGGAGGTGAAGGTCACTCGCCCTCAGGCGAAGAGGAAACTCCTAGCCCGCGCCATTCAATCTTGGCAACTTCGTTGGGACACACAGGAGAAAGGAGACAGGACGCATGAACTGTTCCCACGAGTTCGCCTTGGGCGACTGCACGGAGACTTCTACCTGAATCAAGTTCTTACGGGACACGGGACCTTTGGCGACCACCAGTCTCGCTTCTTTCGGAAGGATCCAACATGTTTCTGCGGGCGTGGGATAAGCACACGGAGGCACTGTCTCTACGACTGTCCCAACTATCAAAGCCTGCGGGAACGGTTCTTTCCCCGAGACTTTCACAATCGAACGCTTCTCGATCTGTGTGTGGACGGCTACAGCCGTAAGGGGGTTAGGGCAATAGTCAATGACCTCCTCATCCGCACGCTAGATCGGGATCTTGGTCGCCAGAGGTCGGGTCGCCGTACCAGAGCTCCTCGCGGGCAACCGCTTTCGAACGCAAATAGGCCAGTTCGCCGCACTCGCGGCACTGGAGGTGGTGGTGCATGTAGTTCAGGTTCTCGATAAGTTCGTGAACCAGCTAGGTAGTATAATTTCTTCTTTTGTCTAGTATGTATTGTAAAATTTAGTTGTAGTAGTGTATATATGTAAGTAGTGTATATATGTGTAGTGCTATTATATGTATGCCTAGACTGGACGACTCCTTTAGTCGTTGCGAGGGGTTTTCTCGGCCCTCGAGGTTCCAGTTACGAGCACCTAGCCCCTAGCCCTGTGTCCGGACGCAGCAGGTGCAACCCAAGGGTTGTTCGTAAGTCGTAACGTGCAGGGTCTGGGGACGTCAAACCCTAGAGCGAGCTCATGTCTATGTGGGCAGGAGGAACTTTCCCCGTCCTCCTAGGGTCTTGCTAGGGGCACCTCTCATCCGCGGCTAACCCACATAAATGTGTTCCCTGATATAGTGGTTTCATCTTGTGGGGCCTGCCGTAAAGCAAATTTGCATCCGTAGTCCCATGGCAAGGGGTCACTGGTCTCGGCGCTCTTGTGGGCGTCGTCATCCTGGGGCTCGTCATGGTTCAATGGGTGCAAATCCCAGGTGTCCGACTCGCCTCTGAGGTTTCTCAGTGGGCAGGGGAGCTGTCGTACTCGGCCGCTTCATCAGACTTGGGAACGTGGCCGGCTTACGGGCTGGTCACTATAGCCGTGTGTGACGTGAAGGTGGGGTGTGCGGATGGGAGCCCGGAGTAGTAGCCGCTTGCGGTTTGCGAATCTCGGACCCAGTCGATGCCCCTCACTGGATGTTGCCGCAAGGGCCTGACAGGGCCTAGAGACGGGATGGTGGATCTCCATTATTTTTTATCAGTCAGTAACTCTAAAGGTGTTTCAGACATTTTCAAACAAGCTTGTCAAGCAAGCGAAGGTGCGGTAAATAAATGTGCACAATCAATATCATAGTACTGCTGACATAATTTCCTAAAATTCTGGAAAACATCAGCAAGTAGTACAACATCAGTCTTGACATACAGATCATGATACCCCCCCCAGAGATTGTATATCAAAGGTTTTCCAAACCTTCTGCGCATGCTCATAATCTCTCGCGTCTATTGATTCAGAAGTCAAACTATTAAAAAATGCAGAAGGTGGGGGAAGCTGTGTTTCGTTGAACTTTTCAAAACAGGTCAAGTAATCATAAGGGTAACCCCCTTTTCTTGTAAGTAGATCAAGATCAATATTTTGAGGGAAATTTTCTTTAAGAACATTAAACTGAGTCGGTTCCAAGTTGTTTACCAACTTTTCTAATGATGTTGGCAAAAATTGAAACGAGTCTAGAAAGACCATCTGTATAGGACTTGTTGACTTTCTTAACTTAAAGGTTATGTAATTTTCCAAAGAGGTAGCAATCACATCAATTTCATGATCTTTAAATTTTCCTAATTTGCTCATAATATGGTGCCCATCATAATTTTTCAGATTGTGAAATATAACAGGAATTGTTTTACATTGTTTATAATTCAAGTTACATTCCACATGAGCTGCTCCTCTATATTCTCCAGAGATGTGATCATGATCACGTGTACGTTTCGAATATAATGGTTGTTTACAAATATGACATGATTTTGCTTCTTGAAATGCCAGTTCTTGCGCGGGTGTAAGCTTCAAAGGTTCAATATTCATCAACTTCTCTCCCAATACATCTTTCTCATGCATCATTTGTTCTAAAAAGTGATCCACACAGTCTTTACCACGATATACTTTCGCTTTCTTCACACATCTCCCATCGGGTCCAACAACGACATAAGCATACCCACAGGGAAAATGGTATGTTGTTTTTTCAATATAAGATGTTTTAGAAGAAGGTGTGGAGGATGCAATAGGTATGAGTACACTCTCAAAGTCCGCATAGATAGTATAAGCAATAGGGTGTTGAAGATGAATACCAGAAAACTTGAGTATGTTATCATTTTTACTGGGCATCTTTATAGTCTGTGCTGTATGTTCACGACAATATTCGTCATGTTTATTCAGGAGATCTAATCTTCAAAACCGATGTAAGCATCGATAACAATAGTAACATACACCATTATGATTGGTGAGATCACCTAAAAGTCTTGAAAAACTTCTGATTAAAAAATAATGTTGCTTTTCACCATCACCAACTAATAATAAGTTAATAACATCCAGATTCTGCTTTTCAGAAATATACAGAGGACATACTTCATCTTCTTCATATCCAAATACATTAATCCGTAAATTATTCAGTTGTTCAATAATGGGGATCTTTTGAAGGGGAACAGGACACTCAACATTCCCTAGTTTAATATCACTCTCATAAGGAATGTAATGAGAAACTCTTTCAGGCTTTTTTGTAAAATCTAAGTTTAATTTAAATGCCAAAAGACACCACACCAAACACTTGTTATCTTCATTTTTTATATTAAGCACTGCTTTTTTATCATATAATTTCTTGGGTAAAGCTATATATGAACTTGCGGCTAAAGGATGATATTTAGCAATCTTAAGTTCTAAATGATGAATTTTTTGAAGTTTCCATCCAGATCCTCTTTGTATAAATTCTTCAAAGGATTTAGTTATTTTGGAAAATCCTTCTTCAACATGTTGTGAAATAGTATCTTCTGTAAGTTCAATAAAACACTGACATCGAAAAAAAGTCTGAATCTCTTCCATCTCCTGATTGTCAGTCAAACGTTCAAGAGATATTTTCATCACCATATACCATTTAACAGCACCTTTTTCTTGAATTTCACTCATTAATCGCTCTTCTAGTTCAGCTCGTAAGTGAGTATGAAACACTGCTATATCACTTTCTTCACGTTCATCAGGATAAAGCATAACAGTTTTAAAAACATTAAGTACATCAGATTGGTTTTGTTTAATTTTTTTGGACTTCACATTAGGTAAAGTTGTTTTCCGTTTTATACTTACAAGAGGTGCACGAGAGTGTTGAGTACGTATATGTTGTTTCAACTCCAAATTACGCACGAAAACTTTATCACATTCACGACAAGGAAATTTCAAACTTTCATGCGATCGGAGATGATGCTTCAAATTATCGTTTCTTGAGAAAACAATCTCACACTTATGACACTTAAATATAGACTGTTTATCAGCATTATGAGTTTTCAAATGTCTCAGTAAATCAGGTTTCCTTGTGAAAGACTTTTGATACGTGTCGCAGACATGTAACTTCTCATCCAAGTGAATCTTCTTATGTTGATTTAAATGAGAAGAAGAAATAAAGCGCTTATCACAGGTAGAACAGACATGCATCTTTTTTTCATCTGTCACAGTCTTTACAGAAGCAGATTCTCCAGATGTTGTGTTGATATTTGAAAAGAAATTATTTTTCAATGCAGATTCTTCAAGAAATCCAATATCTTCTAATGATTTAACATTACTATGAGTCTTCAAATGCCTTTGTAAGTGAGATCTTCGTCCATAAGTCTTCAGGCAGACTTCACAGGTGTATAACTTCTCATCAGAATGTATCTTTATATGCTGAATCAGGTTAGATGTACTTGTAAAATTTTTACCGCAAGTGAAACAGATAAACTTCTTCATAGATGTTGAATTTTCCAAATGCATAATCTCATCAGTGGGTATGATAGCATCTATGATAAATTAAAAAAAGAAAAAACTTTAACTTTAAAAAGAAAACAATAAAAAAATTTCAAACTAATCACTAAGATAAAGCGAGAGCAAATAAAAGCACGTCTTATCTCAACCAAGACTAATCATCAAATGACGAAAATCCGATTTTCCCCCCAATATTTATACCTCCCACACCAACAATCTGAATCTAACGACAAAACATTTTACTTGATGCGATAAAATAAAAGATCAAAATCATGATAATGTATTTCACTTGACGAGTAAACAAAAGATAAGAGTCATCAGAGTATTTTTCCCTTCCTATTGTTAACACGCGAGTGCTCATTTAAACTAACTTCACTTTATACACAATTAACATTATGAAACAAATGATATTATTAAAATATATTTATCAAAGTCCAACATTTATGAATAAAAAAAATACTTTATTCTGACATAAACAATTCTACTTTAAAACAATGTTTCAAAACTTTCTATAAAGAGAGATTTCCTTATATATCAATAATAAATATCTTATACATTAAATTATATATTTCCAATCCAACTGAAAAGTCTTAATATCTGAATACATGTAAAAATGATAATCGGAAAAATATGAAAATTCTTAATACATGTAAGAATGATAATAAAAAAAATATGAAATACAACTATCAGAGCATTCAATTAAAAATATATATATAATAGATGGAAATATTAATGTACTAATATACAATAAGGAACTAGTAAGGCATGAAAACCATCCGGCTGAACTTATTTAAATTTGTTGATAAAATTTTTATAATTGAATAAATTATATCATTAACACATTAATGAAACTTAGTAAAATTTTTATATAAATATACTACACACGGAAAATGTCTAAAACTTAATGAACAGGTCATCCACATTTTAAAAATATAATAACTTAATATATTACATAATTCTGTGTACTATCTTACATTAAATTTAACAACAAACAGTAATTTTAAACTATAGACTTAAATACTACTTGATGAAAAAAAAATAAACTAATTGACCATCAGCATTGAAAAATCCATGTGTAATCATTTCAATGTATTAAAAAATTCCACATGCTATAATACTATCCTACATAAAACTTAACAAATAGTAATGATTTTAAATTATAAACTTGAACTACTATTTGATGAATATTAATTAAAAGAAACTAATTAATAAATATTTTAACATATAATATTTAAACACTAATTAATAAACATTTTAAAAAGTACATACATAATAATTTCAATATGTTTAAAAAATTCTGTATACTATATTATTCTACACTAAATTCGACAAAAAATAGTGATTTTGAATTATATATTTGAACTACTAACTTATGAAATTTAATTAAAATGAATTAATTGATACAAATTTTAAATTTAAAACTTGAAATATTATAAATATATGCAATATTATCCAATTTTCACTTATTATATATTTGAACTACTAACTTATGAAATTTAATTAAAATTAATTAATTGACATAAATTTTAAATTTATAACTTGAAATATTATAAGTATAGGCAATGTTATCTAATTTTGACTTATTACAATTTCCTGCAAACATCCTTTTCCGCAAATGCAAACCTTAAAATTGTCCATTGTTTAGAAGTATCTTTAAAATACTCATTAAATATTGTATATATTCATATTAAATTTAAATACCTAACTGTAATTCAATCTTGTTATTAAATCTTATTATTAATTTCCTTTAAAGAATCAATAAAACGGCTTCAAGTTCATTAAAAACTTGTATTAATAGTATCAACATACAAACTAACCAATCTAAAATCATCCTATGCGTCATAATCTAAAAGCACATTCTTGATCACCATCGAAAGCAAAGTGTATTAGTGTATTAGCATATGTAAATCTTTACATCCTAACACTATTACATGCTCCGACAGCAGAGAGATAAAAATATTAATTTTAAAAGCAAAAATTAACGAAAAAAAGCGATAATTATCCAAAATCTCGATAGATGGCGCTCCCAAAAACGAAAAAAAGATAAAATAATAACATTTTAAACTAATAAAACAAGATAGTTGTGTCAGAACAGCTAACTACTAGTAGGGAAAGAGTGGGAGTTCAACCTCAGCGTGGAGGTGTTGGAGGTGGGAGGAGGAGAGGAGGAAGAGGTCCTCCACCTCCTATAAGAGGGAGGAAGGACCACCACCACCTGATTGAGAAGCTTATCTGATGGAGAGTGCATCATACTGTAGTAGGATGAGGGGAGGGCTTAAAATTGAGGGGGCTTAAATTTTTAGGGGGCATAAAATTTCAAAATGTGTTGGCTGAACTCCCACTCTTTCCCTACTAGTAGTTAGCTGTTCTGACACAACTATCTTGTTTTATTAGTTTAAAATGTTATTATTTTATCTTTTTTTCGTTTTTGGGAGCGCCATCTATCGAGATTTTGGATAATTATCGCTTTTTTTCGTTAATTTTTGCTTTTAAAATTAATATTTTTATCTCTCTGCTGTCGGAGCATGTAATAGTGTTAGGATGTAAAGATTTACATATGCTAATACACTAATACACTTTGCTTTCGATGGTGATCAAGAATGTGCTTTTAGATTATGACGCATAGGATGATTTTAGATTGGTTAATTTGTATGTTGATACTATTAATACAAGTTTTAAATGAACTTGAAGCCGTTTTATTGATTCTTTAAAGGAAATTAATAATAAGATTTAATAACAAGTTTGAATTACAGTTAGGTATTTAGATTTAATATGAATATATACAATATTTAATGAGTATTTTAAAGATACTTCTAAACAATGGACAATTTTAAGGTTTGCATTTGCGGAAAAGGATGTTTGCAGGAAATTGTAATAAGTCAAAATTAGATAACATTGCCTATACTAATAATATTTCAAGTTATAAATTTAAAATTTATGTCAATTAATTAATTTTAATTAAATTTCATAAGTTAGTAGTTCAAATATATAATAAGTGAAAATTAGATAATATTGCATATATTTATAATATTTCAAGTTTTAAATTTAAAATTTGTATCAATTAATTCATTTTAATTAAATTTCATAAGTTAGTAGTTCAAATATATAATTCAAAATCACTATTTTTTGTCGAATTTAGTGTAGAATAATATAGTATACAGAATTTTTTAAACATATTGAAATTATTATGTATGTATTTTTTAAAATGTTTATTAATTAGTGTTTAAATATTATATGTTAAAATATTTATTAATTAGTTTCTTTTAATTAATATTCATCAATTAGTAGTTCAAATTTATAATTTAAAATCATTACTATTTGTTAAGTTTTATGTAGGATAGTATTATATCATGTGGAATTTTTTAATACATTGAAATGATTACACATGGATTTTTCAATGCTGGTGGTCAATTAGTTTATTTTTTTTTTCATCAAGTAGTATTTAAGTCTATAGTTTAAAATTACTGTTTGTTGTTAAATTTAATGTAAGATAGTACACAGAATTATGTAATATATTAAGTTATTATATTTTTAAAATGTGGATGACCTGTTCATTAAGTTTTAGACATTTTCCATGTGTAGTATATTTATATAAAAATTTTACTAAGTTTCATTAATGTGTTAATGATATAATTTATTCAATTATAAAAAATTTATCAACAAATTTAAATAAGTTCAGCCGGATGGTTTTCATGCCTTACTAGTTCCTTATTGTATATTAGTACATTAATATTTCCATCTATTATATATATATTTTTAATTGAATGCTCTGATAGTTGTATTTCATATTTTTTTTTATTATCATTCTTACATGTATTAAGAATTTTCATATTTTTCCGATTATCATTTTTACATGTATTCAGATATTAAGACTTTTCAGTTGGATTGGAAATATATAATTTAATGTATAAGATATTTATTATTGATATATAAGGAATAAAGTATGTCAGAATAAAGTATTTTTTTTTATTCATAAATGTTGGACTTTGATAAATATATTTTAATAATATCATTTGTTTCATAATGTTAATTGTGTATAAAGTGAAGTTAGTTTAAATGAGCACTCGCGTGTTAACAATAGGAAGGGAAACATACTCTGATGACTCTTATCTTTTGTTTACTCGTCAAGTGAAATACATTATCATGATTTTGATCTTTTATTTTATCGCATCAAGTAAAATGTTTTGTCGTTAGATTCAGATTGTTGGTGTGGGAGGTATAAATATTCGGGGGAAAATCGGATTTTCGTCATTTGATGATTAGTCTTGGTTGAGATGAGACGTGCTTTTATTTGCTCTCGCTTTATCTTAGTGATTAGTTTGAAATTTTTTTATTGTTTTCTTTTTAAAGTTAAAGTTTTTTTCTTTTTTTAATTTATCATGGATGCTATCATACCCACTGATGAGATTATGCCTTTGGAAAATTCAACATCTATGAAGAAGTTTATCTGTTTCACTTGCGGTAAAAATTTTACAAGTACATCTAACCTGATTCAGCATATAAAGATACATTCTGATGAGAAGTTATACACCTGTAAAGTCTGCCTGAAGACTTTTGGACGAAGATCTCACTTACAAAGGCATTTGAAGACTCATAGTAATGTTAAATCATTAGAAGATATTGGATTTCTTGAAGAATCTGCATTGAAAAATAATTTCTTTTCAAATATCAACACAACATCTGGAGAATCTGCTTCTGTAAAGACTGTGACAGATGAAAAAAAGATGCATGTCTGTTCTACCTGTGATAAGCGCTTTATTTTTTCTTCTCATTTAAATCAACATAAGAAGATTCACTTGGATGAGAAGTTACATGTCTGCGACACGTGTCAAAAGTCTTTCACAAGGAAACCTGATTTACTGAGACATTTAAAAACTCATAATGCTGATAAACAGTCTATATTTAAGTGTCATAAGTGTGAGATTGTTTTCACAAGAAACGATAATTTGAAGCATCATCTCCGATCACATGAAAGTTTGAAATTTCCTTGTCGTGAATGTGATAAAGTTTTCGGGCGTAATTTGGAGTTGAAACAACATATACGTACTCAACACTCTCGTGCACCTCTTGTAAGTATAAAACGGAAAACAACTTTACCTAATGTGAAGTCCAAAAAAATTAAACAAAACCAATCTGATGTACTTAATGTGTTTAAAACTGTTATGCTTTATCCTGATGAACGTGAAGAAAGTGATATAGCAGTGTTTCATACTCACTTACGAGCTGAACTAGAAGAGCGATTAATGAGTGAAATTCAAGAAAAAGGTGCTGTTAAATGGTATATGGTGATGAAAATATCTCTTGAACGTTTGACTGACAATCAGGAGATGGAAGAGATTCAGACTTTTTTTCGATGTCAGTGTTTTATTGAACTTACAGAAGATACTATTTCACAACATGTTGAAGAAGGATTTTCCAAAATAACTAAATCCTTTGAAGAATTTATACAAAGAGGATCTGGATGGAAACTTCAAAAAATTCATCATTTAGAACTTAAGATTGCTAAATATCATCCTTTAGCCGCAAGTTCATATATAGCTTTACCCAAGAAATTATATGATAAAAAAGCAGTGCTTAATATAAAAAATGAAGATAACAAGTGTTTGGTGTGGTGTCTTTTGGCATTTAAATTAAACTTAGATTTTACAAAAAAGCCTGAAAGAGTTTCTCATTACATTCCTTATGAGAGTGATATTAAACTAGGGAATGTTGAGTGTCCTGTTCCCCTTCAAAAGATCCCCATTATTGAACAACTGAATAATTTACGAATTAATGTATTTGGATATGAAGAAGATGAAGTATGTCCTCTGTATGTTTCTGAAAAGCAGAATCTGGATGTTATTAACTTATTTTTAGTTGGTGATGGTGAAAAGCAACATTATTGTTTAATCAGAAGTTTTTCAAGACTTTTAGGTGATCTCACCAATCATAATGGTGTATGTTACTATTGTTATCGATGCTTACATCGGTTTTCAAGATTAGATCTCCTGAATAAACATGACGAATATTGTCGTGAATATACAGCACAGACTATAAAGATGCCCAGTAAAAATGATAACATACTCAAGTTTTCTGGTATTCATCTTCAACACCCTATTGCTTATACTATCTATGCGGACTTTGAGAGTGTACTCATACCTATTGCATCCTCCACACCTTCTTCTAAAACATCTTATATTGAAAAAACAACATACCATTTTCCCTGTGGGTATGCTTATGTCGTTGTTGGACCCGATGGGAGATGTGTGAAGAAAGCGAAAGTATATCGTGGTAAAGACTGTGTGTATCACTTTTTAGAACAAATGATGCATGAGAAAGATGTATTGGGAAAGAAGTTGATGAATATTGAACCTTTGAAGCTTACACCCGCGCAAGAACTGGCATTTCAAGAAGCAAAATCATGTCATATTTGTAAACAACCATTATATTCGAAACGTACACGTGATCATGATCACATCTCTGGAGAATATAGAGGAGCAGCTCATGTGGAATGTAACTTGAATTATAAACAATGTAAAACAATTCCTGTTATATTTCACAATCTGAAAAATTATGATGGGCACCATATTATGAGCAAATTAGGAAAATTTAAAGATCATGAAATTGATGTGATTGCTACCTCTTTGGAAAATTACATAACCTTTAAGTTAAGAAAGCCAACAAGTCCTATACAGATGGTCTTTCTAGACTCGTTTCAATTTTTGCCAACATCATTAGAAAAGTTGGTAAACAACTTGGAGCCGACTCAGTTTAATGTTCTTAAAGATAATTTCCCTCAAAATATTGATCTTGATCTACTTACAAGAAAAGGGGTTTACCCTTATGATTAATTGACCTGTTTTGAAAAGTTCAACGAAACACAGCTTCCCCCACCTTCTGCATTTTTTAATAGTTTGACTTCTGAATCAATAGACGCGAGAGATTATGAGCATGCGCAGAAGGTTTGGAAAACCTTTGATATACAATCTCTGGGGGGGTATCATGATCTGTATGTCAAGACTGATGTTGTACTACTTGCTGATGTTTTCCAGAATTTTAGGAAATTATGTCAGCAGTACTATGATATTGATTGTGCACATTTATTTACCGCACCTTCGCTTGCTTGACAAGCTTGTTTGAAAATGTCTGAAACACCTTTAGAGTTACTGACTGATATTGATATGTTGCTTACGATCGAAAACGGGATACGAGGTGGTATCAGTATGATTAGTCATAGATATGCCAGAGCGAACATACCCAATACACCGGAATTTAATAAAGATGAGGATCCTAGTTACATCATATACTAAGATGCTAATAACTTGTATGGCTGGGCTATGTCCCAATTTCTTCCTTATGGTGGATTTGAATGGTGTGCGACAAATTATATTACAGAGGAGTGGATTTTATCGTTAGCTGATGATAGTGACTTCGGGTATATTTTCGAGGTTGATTTGAAGTACCCCGAAGAACTTCATCCGTCACATAATGAATACCCATTAGCTCCTGAAAGATTGGTCGTAAAAGAAGAGATGTTATCCCCATATGCACATAGCTTAGTTAACAATAGAAAATTCATAGGAACCCCTAAACTCATTCCAAATTTAGAGGATAAACAGAATTATATTACTCATTATCGTAATCTTAAATTTTATTTACAACTCGGGTTAAAACTTACAGCTGTTCACAAAGTCCTTAAATTTAAACAAGCACCTTGGCTTAGAAATTATATTAATTTTAATACCGAGAAAAGAAAAAAAGCTAAATCCTCTTTTGAAAAGGACTTTTTTAAACTAATGAATAACTCTGTGTTTGGGAAAACTATGGAAAATCTACGAAAACGTAGAAATATTGTGCTTGTTAATAACGAAAAAAGAGCCAAGAAATTAGTGGCTTCACCCACTTTTAAATCTTTTAAAACATATGATGAAGATTTAACTGCCGTTGAAAGGATGAAAACTAGCATACTCATGAATCGACCAATTTATGTTGGTTTTGCTATTTTAGAGCTCTCTAAAGTGCTGATGTACAATTTTCATCATAATTTCATAAAGAAAACATATAAAGATGATGCTGTAAAGCTGTTATTCACCGACACGGACTCGTTGTGTTATCATATTAAAACGCAAAATGTTTATGATGATTTGAAACAGCATTCAAACCTTTTTGATTTCTCAGACTATCCGAAACATCATTCACTGTACTCGGATGTTAACAAGAAAGTAATCGGCAAGTTCAAGGATGAACTTAATGGTGATTTAGCCCTTGAATTTGTTGGGCTGAAATCCAAAATGTACTCCCTGAAATCCTTCAATGAAGAGAAGAAACGAGCTAAGGGTGTATCGACTTATGTTGTTCGTCATAAAATTAAGCATGAAGACTACGTGAACTGTCTTAAAAACCAATCGACTTCTTTCGAAGTACAGATGAGAATTGGTCATGATGCACACCGTCTGTACACGTTAACACAGAATAAGATTAGCTTAAGCCCTTTCGATGATAAACGTTATTTACTGAATGATGGAATAACAAGTCTAGCCTATGGACATTGTCAAATTGTTCTAGATTGTACTGGTTGAAGAAAATTGGTGATATAATGAAGAATTATCAAGATCAAAATATTCTGTAAATAAATCTTTTCTTGTAAATATAGTTTTCTTGTAAATATAATTTTCTTGTACATATAGTTTTCTTGTAAATTGATTTGTTTTTAATAAAAAAATTGTTTCTTTTTTATATGAGTACTTATTTAAAACATATACATAATCCATTTTAATATATTGTTAAATATATGCATTTATTCTACACTTATATACAGTATATTCATAAATAAGCCTGCTCACTTATAAAACTTTTTGTTAGACATACTTTTGAATTTTTTTTTTTAAATATTTTTTAAAACTTAATGTTTGAAAACATAATAGTAATATTTCATTTTGTTTTTAAATTTTGAAAACTTTTTTATAAAGTTATTTTAATAAAACAAGAAAGTATATTAATTTATTGTTTTTATACATTTGCTACTTTTTGAAATGATAAATTAAGAACATAACGTAATGTCGGTAGTCAGATAATATATTAGAAGTAACATACACATATAAATCAGTAAATCAGTAAACTCAGTTTTTAATAAATTGTATGTTTTTAAACTTAAAAATGTTATAAAACATTTGTTAAAACTTTTTTTTTGTTAAAACCTTTTTTTTGTTAACTTTTTGTAAAATTTTTTTTTTTTGCTAAATTGTTTGTTAAAACTTTTTTTTTTCGTTAAAACTTTTTTTGTTAAAACTTTTTTTTTTGTTAACTTTATTTTTTGTTAAAACTTTTTTTGTAAACTTTTTTGTTAAAACTTTCTATGTATTTTTTTTTTTGTTAAAACTTTTTTTTTTTTTTGCTAAACTTTTTTTTATAAACTTTTTTTTTTGTTAAAACTTTTTATATTAATAATTTTTTTAAACTTTTTATATTAATTTTCTTTTTTGTTAAAACTTTTTATATATATATTTTTTTGTTAACTTTTTTGTTGTTGTTGTTGTTAATTTTTTAAATTAGATTTTGTAATTTTTTCTACTAATAAATTTTTTTGTTATATGAATATGCATGTAGACACTTATACATGTATATAAACATGTCAACACTTAAAGATTAGTATCTTTACACTTATGTCATTCATATCAAATATTCATATTAATACGTTTATATCATTCATATTTACTTGTAATTATATATACTCAGACTTAACAAACACCTTTAAATGTTTAAATGTAATCATCTTTATACATATATATGGACGCATATGTCTGTTGATGTTTTAACATATATTGATACATAAAGCACATATGCAACATGAGAGAAACATATGCCTACTAACATGTACACACGCACACATTCAAACAATCGTATTAATTATAATGAGAGACATCGATACTTTTTAATGTCTGTTGATTCTTAAAACATATACAACATGAGAGAATCATATACCTACTAACATGTACATACAATAACATATGCATATATTTGAACAATCGCATTACTTATGAGAGAGACCTATATTTTTTAAAAGCATACTTGTATTCACATTTTTTTAAAACATATCAGAGAAAACAACAAAAATGAGCTAAAGTAAACAAGTTTTTTAGATATGAAACTGTTTTGACACTATTATTTTAGATAGTATGTATTTAGTAAACTGATAATAGCGGTGCGAGATAAGGAGGAGGGTGAGTCTGGTCAATTCAGTATTGCTCTCAATTGCCCATTGCCCCATCACGCATCACGCCTGTGGCGGTAGAACTCTCCTTTATCTACTACTACCAACAAATTTAATTTTAAAATAATTATAAAAAAAGTTATTTATTTTAATCAAACTAAAAATGTTTAAATTAACTGTTTAAATAAAATGCAAAAAAGGAATTTTTTCTTTTGAAAATCAAAAGTAAAAAAAAAAAAATTAGTGGAGTAAAGTAAAATAAGTTATAAGTAAAATTTTAAATTTCTAAAAAGTTAAAAAAAAAGTTTAAACGAAATTTAAAATTCCGAATGTTTAATAAATCGCAATAATTTTTAAAAACTAAAGAACGTTTAATTCCAAAAATTTGACTGTCAGATGAACGAAATATAAAGCCTAATGATATAAAGTCTTAAATTGGCAAAAAATACGACATTTCTTTTATTTAAATTCAGGTTAATATCGATAACATCAGGTTAATATTGATTCAACTTGCAGCACCGGAGATCGAACTAACATTCTCCTGTTTATCAACGAGACAATTTACTTCTAAGCTAATCTTTCAAATTAAGGTTCTCTTTTAAAGTGTAAATCGTAAATGAATGGATGACACTGATGGATTTTAATTAAAATAATTGTTGGTTTCATCTTTTTTATGATTTGCCGTATGACACGAGCTATTCGTATGTAAGTACACAAAATTTGAAGTCTCTGACTTACACAGTATTTGTGAGGGACTCTGTGACAGACGGACAGACAGAGGATTGAGACAAACAGTGTTGTATCAGATGAAGGAAATCCTATTAGTGTATTTCCTGTGAAATGAATATAGTGTGGACAGAATGATGATTTTTAAACAAAACTTATTCGACTATTCCTTGATTAGATAATAAATTTGGAGAATAAAAGAATGTAGTCAATTTTGGAGATAATTTTCTTTTTTTTAGGTGTTTTTCTTGTTGAAAATGCTAAAAAGCCAAAATTTTGAATTCTCTTTTTACGGAATCCGTAGGCAACATTTTTTAATAGTATTATATCGTACATAACAAATTAATTATTAAATCAGATTAAAAATTCACAGCTAGTCACTTTTTAGGGTTTCTTTCATCGCACGAAGCCTTTATAGTCTCGCTTCAATCTGTCCATCCGTTAAAATCTCCTACTCATTAACTATTTAAGTTGCCGACTTGAATTTTGTTTAGAAAGAGCTGATTACCCCTGTCATCCACAAAATAATAAAGTAAAAAAAATTGCATTCGACCATTTCTATGACATTATATAATCTTAATTTCAGGCTGTTTATTCGGAGAAAATGATAAGGGCATTGGGTTCATATGCTTAAGGTAGTGAGTTCAAACCTAGCAAATTCAAAATTTTCAAACTTAAACTTGTAATATTTCATGAAATTTCTTTTTAAAAGTGAATTTTCGAAATATCATGTATTCCTCTTGCAATCTTTCGTTTTGTTTTACTTTTGCCTTTTACGAACTAATAAGTTTTTGTCTTTCATAGAATATTGCTAGACCCTGTTGAAAACCCCAGAGGGGCTATAACTTGTCGTTTTAAGACTTTTAAAATTTAATTTAATATTTTTGAAAGCTTTTACCTGTGTGTATGTAATATGTTGTTTAGTAAATCTTTTTATGTATGTGTGAAATTTATTTGTGAGTAATTGATAATAATTCGTTTACTGTATTATAAATATCATGATGGTTATAAGACATATTTTAGCAGTTTCATTGGGGTTGAGCAGTTTCATTGGGGAAGAGTTGCATTGGGGAATTTCCCCATTATAAAAACAAAATCCATGAGTCTTTCACTTCCTTTATTTATTAACTCATAAACTACGTAAGTTCTTCCCCACATTCACCTTGGCCTGATCATCAAATATTCCAACTTCGTGATTAAGCTGCATTCCACGATATTAGAATTTTGGGGAGAAAAAAGAAACAGCATCCTAATAATTTAAAAGTCAATCGCATTCTCGGGAAACATGACATGGCTCCGAGTAGTTTTTAAGAAAAAATGCATTCTAATTCAGCGGAGCAATGAAACGCGCGGCTTGGTAGTTTAAAGAAAAGGTGCATTCTGTTCTCCTGAAAAGCCAAATGAAAAAATCATTTTCACGACAAAACTAGAGCCCTCCTACTTCGCGTCAATCATTTTAAAAATCCAATCAGGATGGACTCGAGCCTCTAACGGACAAAATGATCAATTCTAATTGGCCGTAATAGGCGGTCTATTGGCAAGAACTATATTTTTTCCTCGGAAGACAAAGCCCTTTAGCAACGCGTAGTAACACCTGTCACGCGATGTTAAAAATAAAAAATAAAATTAAAATCGCAGGAATATGCCAGAAAGCAAAAAGCTTACGAAATACTTCCCGCCTTTTTGAGAAGCAAGTAATAATTTATTAATAACTAAAGTAAGATAAAGAATTTTAGCTGTTACAAGTTACGAAACTAAGATTGAAATATGTTCCACACATTTAGAATTGAAGCTAAGAGAGAACAAAAAAATGGCGCAATTTTTTTTTTTTTTTTATTACAAATCCCCCCTCCCAGAAAGACGGGTGAAAAAGTAGGTCTGAGACCTGCAATTTCACAGAAAGGGAGATGATGCAGACTTAGCTCACGAAGTTGTTGATATAAGTAATAATAATTAGATACTAAATAAAAAAAAATTAAATTAATTTCTCTTTTTTATATAAATATAGAATTCAAATTTAAAAACACTAAGGTGATGCGTGGAATAACTTCAAATTTAAATACAATTAAATAGGCATCAATACAAATACAAGATATAATCTTGTTTAAAGTACACATCATAAAGTAATTTGAAAATATAAGCAATTGCCCATAGTAATAACATAAAAATGAAAAACAATAACGTTGAATTCTTTTTTAACAATGTCAAATCTAGAAATGAAGGAATTTAATAGAACTTTCTTGAAATCAATGTTGAAAGTTTGTTTCAAAAATCCATTTAAGAGTCATATTTGGAGTATTCATGATCTCTTTTCAAGGAAGTCTAATTATATCTTATTACTTGTCCAAGAGTCATATTTGGAGTGGTATAGTCCATTGCCTCTTTTCAAGGAGGTCTAATTATATCATTATTAATTGTCCAAATTCAATATAGTAAGACATTTTATAATATAGTAATAATAAACTTTAACAATGTAAATAATAAACAATATAAGTAAGAAATATAATAAGGAAAAATATCAATAATAATAAATATCATAAGTATAAGTAAATCTCATAATGGGTATAAGTAAATCTCTTAATAAGTAATAATAAATATCACAAAAGACATTCTTTAAATACTTAATCTCGTTTATCTCATCTCATATTTTTGGGATGAAATATAGAGAGAAGTGAAATAAAATAAAAAATACAATCAATTATGAAATCATTTACTTAATCTGGTAATTCAAGTACAGGATTAAGTAGGAATATGTACAAAAAAAATAAAAATAAAATATAATATGATAAATTAAAATAAAATAAAGATAAATAAAATTTTTGTTCATGTTTGAGAATGCACGTGACCTTTAAACTACTAAGATTCTTAAAAAGAAATATTAATAAATGATAAAAATAAAAAACAAGATCTATTCATGTCAAATAATTACGCAATAAATATTCTCTCGGTGTGATAAAACATTGCAAGATACAAGTAGAAAAGAGAAAAAGAAACAAAATTATATTATAATTGACATGTACTTGGACTGGAATGCAGAAGCAAAGAAAGAGAGAAAGAAAAAAAATTAAAATAAAGTGATAAAAATTTTGTTACTTGGCAAATAATTAATTTATTAATTGATAGCTTAAATTTAATATTACAAATAGGTTCAGTTGAAAAAAAAATTTTGTATATTTTTAAATATTTATTTGTTATTAAACTATTCTAAGTAGGGTAATTCAGTACAGAATAAGAAATTCCCACTTTGTTCGTCTACGCCGGCATAAATAAATAAATATAAAAATTTCCAGACAAGTGACACTCTCGCTGCAGTCAAGAGATATCATTGCCATTCTGTAAGAATTACAGGATATTATCTGAATTAAAATATGGAAAGAAATTTACTGTTTAAGAGAAAAAAAATTATAAAATGATAAACTAGAGATATAGTTTAAGCTACAGTTTTTACTTGAGTTTGTTGTTGTTGATTAGGGGGTTGTTGCTCATGACTTAATTTAAATTTATCAGGGGAATAATAAGGCCTTAATTTAGATACATGTACTATTTCTGAACTTTTGAACTGGTTTTGCCTATCAATTTCAAAATTTACTTCGGATAATTTGTTAAGAATTTTATAAGGGCCACTAAATACTTGTGACAACTTTCTAGTATTAGGGTACTGAAATTCTTCATAGATAACTAGATCTCCTATTTTAAATTTTGGTTCGATATAATCTTTATCATAATATCTTTTATTTTTTAAATGAAATTCATCAGTTCTTGCTTTAGCAATTTTAAGTGCTTCATGAACAGGGGGATAATAATTTTGTTGTAAGGGGGAGTCATAGGGTAATTGGGCAAAAAGCAAGTAAGCAGGTGGAAATTTAGTAATAGAATGGGGTGTATTATTATATTCATTAATTACCTCAGTTAAAAGCTTAGTCCAAGGAATTTTAGAGGTAGTGGAGTTTACTTTACATTTTAATCTAGTTACTATTGTCTGATTTACTCTTTCACATTTCCCATTCGTTTGTGGATGATGGGCAGTGGTCAAACGTTGTTTAATATTATGATTTCGCAGGAATTTTTTGAATCTTGAAGAAGTAAAAGCAGCATTCCTGTCACTAAGTATTTTTTGAGGGGACTGTACACTTGAAATCTTACTAAAACAGAATAATTGTTGAGGGATTTTGATATTGAAGATTTGTTTCAGACAATTTGTATAAGTTTCTGTAGTGACACTTTTGGAAGGAAATGCCCAAACATATCTTGTGGCATGGTCTATTATAATATGGAGATATTTTTTTGTAGAATTATAATAATTGAACCCTCCTACAGTATCAACAGACAGACAGTCAAAAGGTTGATCTGTAGTGGGCATAGCTTGTAATAAGCCAAATTTTTTCTGTCTAGGTTTTTTATTTTTCTGGCAAATATCACAGTATTTAACAAAATTAGTAATGTCTTGGGTCATATCTGACCAATAATAGTTAGGAGAAATTAAATTTTGCATTTTTTGAACACCAGGGTGACCAAACTGTTCATGAGCAACATTAAGCAATTTTTTTCTTAGGGACATGGGAACTACCACTTTACGAAAACCTTTTCTTTTAACTATAATCAGTCCATTGTCATTAATATAATTTGATCCACACACATTTTCTTTTTCTTGCATCTCAATAATCTCTTTAACGTCAAGAAGAAAAGTAAGGGGTTTACAAAAATGAGAAATAGGGTTTCGGGACAACATGTCGGCTTCGACATTTGTAGATCCCTTTAAGTACTCTATTTTGTAATCGAACATACTTAACTTCAATGACCACCTAAATAATCGACCTTTTAAATGTTTGACATTTTTTAACCAAACAAGAGATGCATGATCAGTATGGATGGTAAATTGTACACCGTGAAAGTAATGATAAAATTTATCTAAAGTATCAATGATAGCAAGACACTCTAGTTCGGTAATGAAATAATTTTTCTCATAACTTTTCAATCCTCTAGAAAAATAAGCAATTGGATGTAAAAAGTTATTATGGTCGGGTTGTTTAAGAACTGCACCTACCGCTACCTGAGAAGCGTCAACAAACATGTGTAGGGGTAATTTTGGGTCATAAATCTTTGAAATTGGTTTAGCAATGAGGGCATCTTTTAATTTTTGAAAAGAGTTTTGACATTCAGTATTCCATTCCCAAATAGTATCTTTCTTAAGTAATTTATTTAGGGGGTGTCTAATTTCAGCATATTTGTCAATAAATTTATGATACACATTTATAGAACCAAGAAATCTTTGTAATTCTTTAGTGTTAGTAGGAGGTTTTAATTTTTTAATCGTTTCTATATTAGTATTAGCTGGAGTTAAAGTTCCATTTTGGATTTCATACCCTAGAAAATTGATTTGTTTTTGAGCAAAAGTACATTTAGATAATTTTAATTTAATATTTTCTATTCGGCATAAATCAAAAATTTGAATAAGATGCTGTATATGTTCATCTATTGATTTAGAAAAAATAATTATATCATCAAAATAATAACAAGCAAAGTCTATTTTATATTTTGTAAGAATTCTTCTAATTGTCCTGTTGAAAATTGGGGGGACCTACCTTTACACCAAAGGGGAGAACATTCCATTCCCAGAGCCCACAATTAGTAGTAAAGGCTAACTTTTCGGAATCGGCTGGGTGAATAGGTATGTGCCAATAGCCTGAGGCTAAATCTAGTGTAGAGAAATATTGGGCACCACTTAATTTGTCTAAAATTTCATCTATTCGGGGCAAAGGTTCAGCGTCATTTTTCATGGTAGAATTTAATTTTCGGTAATCAACACACATTCGGGTTTTTTTACCTTCATCTCGTTTATTTACTAACGTAACTGGAGAAGAGTATGGGCTATAACTTTCTTTAATTAACCCAGCAGCTAATAATGATTGGATTTGCTGAGATATTTCTTTTTCATCAGCAGTGGATGTACGATAAGGCCTCAAAGATATTGGTAGGTCAGATTTAAGATAAATACGCTGAGGTTCAATATTAATTCTCCCTACATCATATTTATTTTTTGCAAAAATATCTAAATAATCTCTTAAAAGTTCCCTTACATTTTTATTCTGAATAGCATTCAGATCCCCCAATAGATTATAATCATCATTATTAGTTCGCGACAAGGATTGAGGAGTTATGGTATTTTTATAATCGGGTTGCACAGTAGTATCATTTTTTATAATATCAAAATGAAGCAATTCTAAGTTATCACTGGATATGTTGACATATGGGTTTAACGAAATATTGTCTTGTAACACCTGGCTTTTTGCACAATCAATTTTCAATTTAAATTTGGCACAATCAGGTAAACCTAAAATAGCATAGTCCAAATCAAGTTTACTTACTAAAAAATTAACATATCTCTTTATATTACCAAATTTAATACATAATCGACAAGATTTATTAATTGTAAGAGTTCCTTGTGTCTGTCTGATAGTAATAGGGGTAACATTATGTAAATTACCATTTAAATATCGAACAAATTTGAGGGGTAAAATTGAGACAGTTGATCCACTATCAACCACACAATACACTTTGTTATTGCCCACATATCCAGGGATAAATAATTGTCAGACATTATTAGTAGGGGGTGGTTGAATATGAGCAGGAGTTTGAGCTTGAAAGGAATTTGTGTTAAATATACAACTCCTCTCCCAATGATATGCATTTTCTATGCCTCTGTTTAAACATATTCTGCACGGACGACTAGGGTAATTGTTTTGATAATGAGTTGCAGGCATTCTAGGAGTGAAAAACCTAGGATTAAAATTTTGGGATGGATTGTTTGGAGTAGGTCGAGTCCAATGTCTGGGCTGAGGATTGGGATTGTGCATTGGTCTAGTTTGTTGAAAATTTCTATTGCCGTTATTAGAGGTATGATTTGGAATCGTTGCTAATTGTTTAGCAATGCGAAACCATTCACGAGTATTGGAAGGAGGGTTAACCATCAAACAATTTTGATACTCCGGCTGAAGTCCATCAGTTAATCCCTGTATAATTAAATTTTCCCCAAGCTGAAGTTGCCTTCCAATCTCAACTTTCTTTCTAAAATAAGAATCCAAATCACTTAGATCATTTAACTTTAAGGAAGTAAATTCAGAAAATTTTGGAACTCTAACTTGAATGAATTTTTCACTTAAAATCTCGACAATTTCCTCATAAGTAGCACAATCCAAACAATCATTTATATAAGCTTTTAGCGCTTCCCCCTTTAAATATTTTGAAAGATTTTGTTTTTTCCACTCATTATCTTTTTTTTCTCCAGAACATTCAGTATCAAAGTGTTTAAACCACTTAAAAATGTCCATGCCTGATTCAAAGTCAAAAGGGACCATATTAAGTTTATTTTCTGACATTTTTTCTTCTTTTACTAATCCTGATCTTAGTAACATGAAAGAAGGATAATTCATATGGAAAATATTTAAATGCTATACTTCAATTATTAAAATTCATTTACTATACTTCAAATACTTCAATAAATAACAATAAAAATAATAAATAATAAATAAATCAATTCTGTTTGAATTCATGTGAAATAAATAAATAATAAATAAATAAGTAATAAAATAATAAAATAATAAATATCGGTTTTCCATACATGGGAAATAACAAATAATTTTAAGAACAAAAATACTTTTCTTTACGTATGGAAAATAAATTTTGCAACAGAGTATTTTTTAACAACAAATTAATCCATCTTTCGATTAAAAAAAAAAAAAAAAATAACACCACAAAAAAATCACACCTAAAAAATAACACAATAAACTAAATAAAATTTCTATGAGCAGAAAATTTTAATTAATTATAAATTAAGAACAAATTTATTTTTTAATATCTGTAATAAAAGAGAAAAAAAATCAAGAATTTAAACAAAGAAATTATTATTAAAATTTCTTAATGAATAAAACAATAAAATAATAAATAATAACTTATAGACATGCTCGATGTGGCCTTGTTCAAATACCTAATTTTCTATTAAAATAAACAAAAAATAAAGCACTTCGTAGATACGACTCACAGGTGCAAATTTCAATTGACTTATATTACCGATGGTATCAACAGTAGTTTCGCAATCATGCTGCAGGTGTTCATTTATTATGAAATGAAAGTTTATCAAAATATTTCAGTACTGTTATCTAGAAAATACATAAATAAATAAATAAAAGAAAATGATGTTGAAATTTGTCGTTCTTTGGATTAAGTTATAATCAGTAGATGTTAATTATGAAAAAAAAAAATACTGTGAGACACATTTCACAAACAAAGAATTTCCCTCCTGTAAATGCCAACAATGATCACAAATAAAATTTCACAACATATTTCCTATGATTTTTTTTTCTTTTCTTTCGACAGCATTCCTTGCAACACCAGTGACATTACTTTGATGACTAGTGATTGTCTAGGTTGAAGATAAAGAAGTCAGACGTTTCAGTAACCAGTGTCCAACTCTGCGAAAATGACGCGTACACAATTAGCGTTGTGACGAAAAGGTTTCTCTAGAGACGTATGCAGGTTCATTTGAAAAATCCTGCCGGCTTTCACTGTAATGATAAATCGACCATTCAGTGTAATAATAATTCGACGAAGGCTATGTTCCGTAAACTCCTAAGAATATTACTTCTAAGTATCAGCAGCAGCACGAGCAGAGTAGTCGCTCCGGCGGTTGGCAAGCAGTGGAAGAGTTGCATTGGGGAATTTCCCCATTATAAAAACAAAATCCATGAGTCTTTCACTTCCTTTATTTATTAACTCATAAACTACGTAAGTTCTTCCCCACATTCACCTTGGCCTGATCATCAAATATTCCAACTTCGTGATTAAGCTGCATTCCACGATATTAGAATTTTGGGGAGAAAAAAGAAACAGCATCCTAATAATTTAAAAGTCAATCGCATTCTCGGGAAACATGACATGGCTCCGAGTAGTTTTTAAGAAAAAATGCATTCTAATTCAGCGGAGCAATGAAACGCGCGGCTTGGTAGTTTAAAGAAAAGGTGCATTCTGTTCTCCTGAAAAGCCAAATGAAAAAATCATTTTCACGACAAAACTAGAGCCCTCCTACTTCGCGTCAATCATTTTAAAAATCCAATCAGGATGGACTCGAGCCTCTAACGGACAAAATGATCAATTCTAATTGGCCGTAATAGGCGGTCTATTGGCAAGAACTATATTTTTTCCTCGGAAGACAAAGCCCTTTAGCAACGCGTAGTAACACCTGTCACGCGATGTTAAAAATAAAAAATAAAATTAAAATCGCAGGAATATGCCAGAAAGCAAAAAGCTTACGAAATACTTCCCGCCTTTTTGAGAAGCAAGTAATAATTTATTAATAACTAAAGTAAGATAAAGAATTTTAGCTGTTACAAGTTACGAAACTAAGATTTAAATATGTTCCACAAATTTAGAATTGAAGCTAAGAGAGAACAAAAAAATGGCGCAATTTTTTTTTTTTGTTACATATATATATATATATATCTATATATATATATATATATAAAGAAAAGAAAAGGAAACAGAAAAAATCGAGTTTTCTGTATCAGTTCATTATGTTAGTAAGATTGCATTAAAAAAAACTAGTTTTGTTATGCATTTTGGCATTGTAAAATTTTGATTTACAATGAAAACAAATCAACGTAAACAGAGGTTTTTCGCAATTTCCCAAAATTTGTTTCTCTGCATAAGACGAGTTTTGAAATTCACATCTTCATGCATATTACGATTCCAAGTTAAAGTTCTAAAAAAATTATATTTCGAAATAAAAACAGAGACTTAATGCATCCAATCACGTTTCTAGCATAAATAAGGTACATACTTTTGTTTTTATTAATCACTAGCATTGACCGCAATTTATGAATATTTATAAGGTTTGATTTAGATTACTGCTGAAAAAATTCAAGTAATGAAAGAAATCTGTTTATTTATACGTTGACGAAAAGAAAAATAATGCAGTTACACTGTTGTTGATGACTGCTATGTTGAGAAAACTGATTATTGAAATTCTATTTCGATAACTTCAATAAAAGTGGCAAGCATTAAAAAGAATGATATTTCTTAAATAAAAAGAGATGACGGGATTAATATATTTTTTAAAAAAGCAGCAGACTTTAGTTAATTTATAAAAGGAGAATTTAATTTTAAATTGGAGGAGTACTTACTGATATATGCGGATTTGTTAATCAGCAAATCTGGAAATCTGCAGCCCTGAAAATGCTTCGCCTCCATTTTGAAATTTCTCTACAAATGGGATATTATTTAAAATTATAAAAAATATTTTGATTATATTATATTAACTAATGAATCTATGACATAATTTTGGGAGATTTTTTTAATGTTGATTGAGGGGTGTGTGTCTAGTTTCTCATAGTTTCCAGTTTTACGAATTTTAAGTGGATAGATATTTATCGCGTTATCACACATGTCCAAAATTTGACAAAATGTTAACTCTCTTTTCGAAAATTCATTTTACTGTTTAGCCGTAGATTTTGTTAAACTGTTTACATCAAACAAAAACAATGCAAATAAATACTGAATGTAATAGTATGACATTTAAGGATAACTTAGAAAAATCTTTATCTCCCAAGGTTAAAGTTTTAACCTCCTGACTTCCCACCAAAAGGGAATTTTTTTTTATGCTATTTTATCTGATTTTTTTACATGCCAGAAAAAGATCATATTTTCAACATGATATGAGAAATATAATTACAGATATCAATATAACTTTTGATATTTTATTAATCATTACGCAATATTTAACATCAGTGTTTCACTAAAATTATATTATTTTAAATGATGCTCCGGCCCAAGCAAAATCTGCACTGCAGTTTAGTGAACTAATATATTTGTCCACGGCATTGGGAATTTTATAAACAATAAATATTTTTTTTAAAGATGATCATTTACAAAGTATTAATATACTAGCATAGTATGGTAGCGTAGTATTAGCATAATATAGCATTAGAATAAATATTTTCAGTTAGGCAATTCACAAACGAGAAGTATTTGCAGGGATGAAAAAAAAACAACAACAAACAAATCTGGCAAATTGTTAATTTTTTGTATATTTCTTTTGCGGTACAAAATTACTTTGAAATTTATGTTCTTTTTTATGAAAAAATAGATTTAGATAGAAAGTCTAATGAATTATTTATTAGTAGGCGTGTAAATCATTATTACTTTTATTTCTGAGAAAATTTTAGGATATTACCTTTTTAAACTGATATTATTTTTTATTGAATTGGTTCACTTCTCAAAAAAAAAAAAAAAAAAAAAAAAAAAAAAAAAAAAAAAAAAAAAAAACCAATAAATATATATTATTGTCTTAAGATTATGTAAGAATTTTTCCGAGTCATTCAAAGTTATAATAATATGACACAAATAAAAAAGAAAATTTTAAACAACATATTTATTAAATACATGATAACATAAATTTCAAAAATTAATTTCAATACTACGTAAAATATAAATTTTTGTAAATTTTTAAGAAATGTTACCAATTTAAAGCTTTAATATTAATAAAAAATACATATTTGTGAGGTTTATTTAATTTGAACCCCAAAAGATATTTTTAACGTGAGTTATTCATCATCTTTTTATTGTGCTATTTTAATAAGGAAAACTAAATTTACACACGATTATGATGCAAAAATATTATTTCAAGTAGGTTTACAGTTTAATTAGAATTCATCTTTCGTCTTTTGTGTTTCGTGTTTCTTTAATTATATGTTACATAACATGTTACATAACATGTTAAACAATAAAACATATATTAAAGTTTTTGGATTACAAAATCCAGGAAGACGAAAAAAATATTTGCTTTAAAAAATGTATAACCGTATTTCATCTGCAACCAAATAATACTATTTTTTAATCTTAGATAAATATTGAATGAATTTTCGAGAAATAATTATATTTAGTTAGCCGTACAATAACAGAATAAAGGAAAAAAAGATTAAATGTACCAATACATATTAATTTACATTTATTTATAATTCTAAACTTTTGGATGTTAATTAAAATGATTTTAAGTATTCAACAGAGGAATGTATACCGATCATTTTCATACGGAGTGTATGTGGATATTTTATCAATTAAGCGGAATATTGAAACATACAGTACAATAGAAATTTAAAAGCAGATGTTTAAACGTATTTGATATACCAACGAAATGTTAATCTTAAATATGTTTGGTAGACTTGTTTTTATAAATATTTAGTTTTTAAACACATTTTCTGCATTACATAAGCATGATTATTTCAGTTGACAAAAGTAAAAGACTTCTACGGCGATAGCAATTTGCAAGTTATCAAAAATAGGATCAGTAAACAAATATGTCCAAAATAAAACAAAATGCTAGGTATTTATACCAGGTTGACTGGTGGATAGAAATTGAGCTATCCTGGCTAAGTGAAACCCTTTTTATGTAGGAATAGTATATTTTTTAGATTTAATGTATTTTTTTTAATTTACCCAATAACAACATTAAAAGAATTTGTACAAAAAAATATTAATTTGTTCAAATACAGTTTTTGAATTTTTTAAAAAACGAAATTTTTTTAACCGCAAGGTAGGAGGCAATTATAATTGCGAATTTATATTCTATAGACACACTACCGTGATAAAGAAATAAAAGTGATAAAAAAAAGATCGCGTCTTTAAGTTGCAGTTTATAGCCAATCCAGATCCCTGAATATTGAAGACGGCTACAAGAAAAAAAAAAAAAAAAAAAAAAAAAAAAAAAAAGCATTCTGAAATTTTGAAGGCAAGTCGTTTTATTTTCAACAGGTCCAAGAATAAATGCCTTGTCAAAGGGAGACATTTGCAAACAGTCTGATCCCCTGGAGTTACAGATACATTTTCCGAAATCTCCAGTTTTGGCGCTGTACATATACAGAAAAATAGCCAACAACGACTCATACGCGAAAATTGCGATGAGAGGAGGCAGTGCAGAATTTCGGTTACACTGACTTTCAATGACAAAAACAAAAATGCAGAACTTGAAAAGAATTAACGCCAAACAATAAAAGAAAGAGCATGGCTTCTCTAAACCACATGGAAGTAATTCTCTACAGGGGGTTGCCAAAAGTCACACGGGTTAGTTATTCCCAGAAAATGAACGCTAATAAAATAAAAAAAGAAATTAATAGAAGACAACTTATTGTTTTAAGCATGTAGTAGTATAAAGATGAATCAATTCTGCATAGAAACAAGCCCTAGATATGAAATCTATATGTATATATATTTCTAGATATGAGGCTATTCTTAGGGAGTAAAATACATACAGCTACAGAAAAGCACCGAGGAAAAGTTGCGGTACATTTAGGGATAAACTTAAATCATGATTTAAAAGAAAAGGCCGTTACGAAATGAATCGGATTAGGGGATTAAAATTCAGCTTATTAAATAAAGTTAGGAATTTAGAGGTTATTATAATTTTTAAAAAATTAGGGAAAAGATACAATTAGAAAATAATATATAAAGGCAAAAGCCTTTATATATATATTAAAAATTTAATTTTTTTTCGCCAAAATTAACCTTTATACTATATTAATTTCCTTATAACAATATTCCGTACTTAGTTCAACTTATTAAATTAAAATCTTGTTTCTAGATCTAATCTATTAATCTTTATGAAAACGATATAAATTCTTAATTCGCCTTAAAAAACATTTATTCCAATATGCGTAAAATTAAAAGATGGCTCTAAGTTAAAAATATTCTTAACTAAACTTTATTTCTTAATATTTCAAACAATTTTTTTACGTTTTACATTTTTATTTTATATTTACACTTTTTCTACGTTTTTATCAACCCTTTTTAAGAAAGTCTTATTAAATTTATTCCAAAGCCATACCTTTCAAAAATATCATTATTTTTATTTATCTATTTATTTATTTTCCCTCCTTCAACATTCGATATGTGTGCATAACAATAAATTCGTTTCGTTTCTTTTTCTCTTAAAATTTATTGTCTGCAAAAAGATCGTTTGCACAGGATATTTGAAATTCTGAGTCGATTATAAATTGGTTAAATAATGTTTTTTAAAATAAAATTACCGTCTCTAAAAAAAATCTCGACTCTGGGCGACTCTGGGGACGACTTGCAAAGGGATCCTTTCCCTCTCTTATGACTACAGTTCAATAAATTAACTTGCAGCAGCCAATGAGTAATTTATTGGATCTTCTACATTTATTTATTTATTTTGTTTTTTCCTTTGCTTGCCATGACTGTGTGTTTTTTAAACCAGTGAATCAGTGAAAATAATTCGAGTTTCTTCTTAAATCGTCACATATATCTTTCCGATGACCGACAAAGAAAAAGCGTGAAACGCGGTAGACAGAAAGAGAAAAATCATATTCCTCCCTTCAACGCCTCCCCTCAACGTTAATGTCATTAAAACGCACTTCAAACTTTTTTTTTTCATTGGCCGTAATGTAAAAGAATATTGGCTGTCATGTAACGGAATACTTTTGATTGTCCCTATAATTATACAGTGCATCCAATTTTCATAAAATTTGAAATAATTCGACAAAATTATGCAACAATTATACATTTTAAATTTCAATCTATTCGGTTGAGTAGTTTTCGCTCTGACGGATAGACCGGGCGACGACTACGGGTATTTGCATAGTTACGAACGGACCTAAAAAGACTATTTATGATAATTTAAGCTATAGATACCTGAAGGGCTTGTAGTAGCTCCAATTGTTAATAGAGAATTCTTAAGTGAAGTCAAAAACAGTGACAAAGATCACGTTTCCACAATTAAGCAGTCAAAATATTATAATCTACAAGAATAGATACCATTTGCAGATTAAAATGTATTGGGTACAAGAACTTTTTATACAACAATGGCATTAAAAAGCCTCGAAAGTGCTGTTATGAAAACTGCAAAGTCATTCAAAAGCGTGTTGTTAAGAATGTAACATGTAGTTTTCTCTCTCTAGTACTAAGGATTGCTTCAATATATTTTCATTCTAAATAAATAAATTTATTTAGCGTATGACTTTTTATCCGCAAATTTCTTCTTTTGTAAATTATAACGTGATAGTTAAAATTGTTTAATATCGCTTTTTTGAAATGAACACTGAATGAGGAAAATTTGATGATATTTACACCAATATATAAAAAAATACTGTAAGTGATTGAAAAAATATAGCACAGGCATATTACATTCAACTTTTTACAAACATTGCATTTAAGAATTTTAAAAATAAGTGTCAGAAAACCGTTTAATAAAAAACTCCCCTTAAATCATTACATTAGGATTTTATATAGAAAAAAGTTCATCTGAAGTCTTTTTGTCACATATAAAATAATTATATTAATGTTGATGCGGTAAAATTTTTACTAGTGACAAAATACCAAAATGTATGGTATAACGGTGTACTGAAACTAAATCAGAAAAGATTATCATTACAGGTTTAAGTGAAAATTATGAAAATAAGAAAGTCTAAGACATAAAGATTAGATAATTCAACTATGAAGTTTAAGATAAAATATCATTCTACATAAATTTTTTTATAAACACTCATATTTTTATTCATGACAAGAAATAACTTCCTTATTCGTAATTATTACAATTATTTCAGCCGTTTCAACTAATAAATTGCGAAGTGTACATAATTGTATTTTTATGTAGCAAAAATAAATATTTTTAAAAATGTGTCATAAGTGTTATTTAATGGAAAATATCTATAACAGGATGGAACCAGTCGAATTTCGACGAAAGAAAGCTTTTACATAGGTATTGTTTCATTGATTTATAGTAAAAGTATGAAATAAGTTACTTAATGCAACTTACATTATTTTGTCTAACTCTCAAAGAAATCTTATTTTAACTGAAAGTTAACAAAATACTATTTATTATAAACCATATTGTCTAAATTATCAGTAAATGATTTTACATATGGATTAATAAATTTGCATTCTTTCAACTATTTGATGTGAATTATGTAAAAGTGGAGAAAACACAAATATTCTTTAAAATAAATGTTTGTAAAGAAAAAGTGTAGAATTGTGTGTAAAATAAGTTTGGGGAAAACTGAAAATCCCCTCCCCCCCCCCCCCAATCAAATGATAATAAAAAAGGAAATAAAACCAAACTTCACTGATTTAGTAACAGACGATATTCTTGACAAAGCAAGCAATTTAATACCAGTTTTTTTTTTCAGTTTTTGAGGAAATGGCAACAAAAAGATCCAGTAATAATTTTTCTTCCTTTAGTTTAAAGAAAAAATACGAGTACGTCTGCTTCCACAATTACAAAATTGGTATTAAAAACTATAATAAAATGTATATTGAAAAAATAAATTGAGATACAACTTTTAAATAAATTGCATTTAAAAGTACATTTTTTTCCCTTTTACAAGAGTATTAAAATTGAAAATGTGCCATGTTTTGGAAGTTTAAAAATTTGCAATAGCAAAAATTGCAAACCCGATATTTCATTTTAAATTTCAAAGCATTGCAATTAGCAAAATGATGTATGCTTTACGCACAGATACTTTTGGCCTTTACAATACAGGATTACAAATTTTTAAGAATCATTCTAAGTTAAATTGATGAATTTCAAAATGCTATTGAAAGAAATCTAACGCGTGAAAAATTAGAAAGAAACTGTCCAGAAAAAAATCTTTTGAAAGAGTCCTGAGCAGAAAAATGTTAATAATATTTCTTGAATAAAAAAAGTATTAACTAATGGTATTACATTTAAATACAAAATAATTTATTTTAAATTAAACTTCTCGATATTTTTTTCAACGAAAAACTTACAAAATGATTTTTTTTCCAATTGATCGATTTTCTTTTCATTTTTATACAAATTCTTTCCCTTCACTATCACTAACTATTTTAAATTATCTTCTGCTTCAGTACTTTATTGTTTCTTTTTTCTTTATTGTATAATTAAACGAAGTTTTTTTAATGTATAAAAAGAAAATAACACATGCCTTAATTTATAAAATTTTAAGTGTTTTAAGTTTAAAACTTAGGTTCTTTTTTGTGCAAATAGCTGTGACTTATTTTTTTAATCTATAATTTTATATAACGATAAATGCAATATATAAAGATATAGTTTTAAAACAGATTTAATATACACTTAATGTCCATTAGTGACTAGATGCCCAATTGTAGATGTTTTGTCGAACATTTAAAAATATACTTGTCAGATTCTTCTGGAATTTCAGAATTAAAAGGAACAGATTTAACCTTATATTTATCAATGCCGATTTCATAAGGAAGACAATTAGGGGGCTAACAAAAAATAATAATAGCTTGAATCACCCTGTAAAATAAAATGCACTAAAAGATCTATCGCTGTAGCATATACAAATACGCATACATTATACAATATGTGTATTCATTTATATACAAATAGTACGTATACACTATATTGCCATTGATTATGGGACACTTGCGATTTTAGACATTTTACTAAATATCTAGAAAAATACACGAGGAATCATCTCGAAACTCTTAGTGTATGAATATAATAGTATACGTCATACATCTCCGTGAAGATTTTTTACCGAAACGCCATAGGGGACCGTCAACAAATTAAAAAAGAATGAATATCTTTTGAATAACCCTGTCAAAACTAATGTAGCAAAAGCGCTCAAACTCTAGATTATGATTGAATGCCTTATTGTAATAAACTGTGTTCATTTTTATGCAAATAGCATGCACACTCGCAGAGTAATTAAGGTTTTTATAAAAATGGTCCCAAATTTTTCCAAGTTTTTCCGTTATAATTTTCAGAGTTCTTAATATAAAATAATATTTTTTTCAAAAAATATGACATACAACATTGCACACAGTACCCTGTAATCAGAATTAAAAAATAATAAAAATTGTATGAAAAATGAGTAGGTTTACTATATAATTTTTTACTACGCATGCGTCAAAGATATCAAAATTTCATTTGCATATTATGTTAGCTAAATGTATAGAGCAACTTTTGTAAAAGTCTCAAAATCATAGCTTGAAAATTCTGAAAGTAATCGTCTATAGAAAAAGGACAAAATCCGTTGTTTCCAAAATGAAGCAAAAAAATGAGGGATTTTATCCAAATGCAGTAGTACATCCCATATTGTGTATTCTATATTGACACTAATCAATGCATATATGGATAAAACCCCTCTTGTTTTTGCTTCATTTTGAGAATAACGGATTTTCGACTTATTCAATTGACGATTATTGTCAGAATTTTCAAGTTATGATTTTGTGACTTTCACAAAAGTTGCTCTATACATTTAGCTAACATATTATGCAAATGAAATTTTGATATCGTTGACGCATGCGCAGTAAAAAATTATTTAGTAAACCAACTCATTTTTTATACAATTTTCATTATTTTTTAATTCTGATTACAGGGTACTGTGTGCAATGTTGTTTGTCATATTTTCTGAAAAAAATAATATTTTATATTAAGAACTCTGAAAATTATAAGGAAAAAACTTGGAAAAATTTGGGATCCTTTTTATAGAAACCTTAATTACTCTGCGAGTATGCATGCTATTTGCATAAAAATGAACAAGGCTTATTACAATAAGGCATTCAATCACAACTAGAGTTTGAGCGCTTTTGCTACATTAGTTTTGACAGGGCTATTCAAAAGATATTCATTCTTTTTTAATTTGTTGACGGTCCCCTTTGGAGTTTCGGGAAAAAATCTTCACGGAGATGTATCACTTATACTATTATATTTATACACTGAGAGTTTCGAGATGATTCCTTTTGTATTTTTCTAGATATTTAGTAAAATGTCTAAAATCGCAAGTGTCCCATAATCAATGGCAATATAGTGTATTAATATAAATATAGCGGTTTTTTAATCAAAAAGTTACAGGGAGTTATTTGTTTATGACATGTAGGTTTAACTTTTAACGCCAGTTTCAGAAAAATTGACGAACTTTGGTAGAAACAATATGGTGCAATTGGAATGCAAATATATTAAATATTTTAGGAAATATGAGCAGTTGTATGAAATAATTTTACACATGCACATGAACGAAAGATAACAAAGAGGTTTTTGAATATTTTAATAGTCAACTTATTAAAAAAAAACTCCAGTCAAATATTGTAAACGTTTAGAACGATATCAGCAATAGAGTAAGCTGATTCTACTTTAGAACTACATACGAATATGATTTAGTTTTTTATTTTATGCACGAGAGAGCAACATTGCAACAATGACAATAATGTCATTGTTGAAAACCAAAGAGGAGAAAAAAGAAATTCGATGTCCTATATGCTGCTATTTTCTTAATGTTTGTCAATTTTATAGGCATGCAGAGTTTGTATTTTTCTAACTGGAGAATTTACAGGTCATTAGTCCATGTTATTTTATTGTTTAGTTTGCATGACGTTATCACCCAACTATGTGGGTAATAGCGCCAAATAGCATTGGTCCTGAAAACAAGTCATAAATTTTATGAATCCATATCTGCTAAACTATTCTTTCTTGTATACATAGTCAATAAGTTACCATATCAGATCCTACATTTGTTTGAAAAAAAAAAATAAAATTAAGTTGTGAAAATTGCTAGAACCTTACGTGATGTTATTACAGCTGGATATCTTAATATACCAAAGTATATCTGGAAAATACCTTCGTCTATTTTATTCTATTTACCCACGTACAGATTCCTCTTCTCAATATTAGTTATTCCCAACACAACTTTCTCATGATTTTATCCAGATTTAGCTTCTTTTCCTGTTTCCAGTTTTTTTGTGTTTTCATACTTTAGGCTACAGGAAAATATAATGATAAACCCCAATCAGTCACTAAAATCATGTTTGCACCAAGATATGACTTGTCAAACCAAATGCAGTTTAATATTTTAATCAAGTTCTGTTTATCCTCGAATTTTAGTCATCAACTCGTTGATGTAATGGTCTGTGAACCCGCTTCCCACTTTGTAGTGTTTTCTGGTTATTTTTATGAAGAACACAACTTTGTCCAAATGCGATAATAATAACAGACTCTAAAAAAATATTGATACTAAATATGAATGAAAAGTTGTAAAAATTTCTTGTCAAACTAATGAAAGGCCGTAGTTGGATGCATTCAATTCATAGAATACTGGCGGCTAATGAAGGGTGTTATTATTGCAGTTGCCAAATCCTGTCAACATACATGAATTTGTTGGTAAAGATCGGCCAATTATAATTGAAACGAAAGAAATTGTTTCAATTCATATCATTAATTCGATGGTCAGTTTGTAAAGATAGAAAGGAAATGGATTTAGTAATCCGGTAGGGAAAAATAAATTTTATCCTAAGTTGTTTGTTCATCAAAACATTGAATACGAAAGACAAGCCCCACATGATAAACAAAGCCCTCAGGCTAAAGCTTGAATAGCTGCATCATGCTATAAGATCTTAAAATGCAAAACTAGACTATTATTAATCATCAGGAAATTTTCTTTATAGCACTCGAACAACACAGAAATCTGACCTCTGAAGTCACAACATGGGATTTTTTTTTCGCATTCTCGAAGTGTGGGAGATTTTTACAGAATATGCAGAAACGAGCCAATGAGTGAAAAGGCATGGCAGCAAAGTTTGAGGAATGAGGTCTAATGAGAATGAATCCCATGTCTGCTAGCGTATTTTTATTCGAAACAAAAAGTATAGCGTCGAAAAAGGCGTGAAAAACTAGATTTGTGGAATTAATATTAGCTATGGAAATAACAAAATAGCTTTTGAAAACATTCGAAAATAAAAACTAGATTCTCTCAAAATATTATAGCTTCAGTAGTTCTATGAAAGGACTAAAAGTTTTAGATTAAGATTTTGAAAAAGATAATTATTAATGTACGCGTTTTAAATTTAAGGAAATTGGGAATAAATAATAGATATTATTAAGAAATATGGAAGTAATGAATATGCCGTGAAATAAGAATAATTTAGATGAATATTGCGAAGTAAAATTTTTTATATAACTTGCATGTTTATAAAATAAACACGCTATCTTGAAATGTACCGCTTTTAGACCGTTCAAATTTTCGCTATTTTTTTTATCTCTATCAGTTGGCACAATGCCACATGTAGCCTTTTCATTGATTTGTAAGTTTTGAAGGTAGGAAAGAGGATTTTTTTATTTACCGTAAATTACAATATTATATTAAATTGATGTAGTAAAAATATTGGTAGAATACTTTTAACAATAAACTCATCAAACGGTGATCAAAACGAAATTATCAGTAAAAAAGAATGACCATTACGGATGATACAGATCTAAGCAGTACACCATGATTAATATTTGAAGTATAATAATTAATAAACATCTTGAATTCATCTGTATAGTTGTAAGAAATTTTCAGATTGCAATGCTAAAACACTTATGACACGCTAAAACACGCATAATTACTTTAAATTTTAATCCTGAATTTTAATTGATGAGTCATATTTTGTTATATAAAATATTATTTCAATAACAAGGATAGTAAATGCAGATAAAAATCTTATTAGTATCATTAAAGATAATGATAGAAACAGTATTCTAGTAGCATTTTTTAAATTTTACAACTGCTTAAAAAAAGCTTCTTAGAAAAATACACATCTCTTTATTGATTCTAATTAATTATTATAAAATCGAAAGAGCTTTGATTACCGCTAATGTAAAAAAAATCATACAGGGAAGAAATTAAGAACATCAAAGAAAAATACACCTCTATAACCTTTTTAGAGTTTATAATAAGCTAATTTGAAAACAAAAAAAAAAAAATAAAGCGGATTTAAAAAACGTAAAAAAAAAACATTAAATTCTTCTTTTATTTTAAAACGAAAGTTGTAAAAACTAAATGCATCAAATAAAGTGCAATTAAGATTTAATTACACATTTTTATCAAAACTAAAAAAAATTAATTTCATACGCATTTATCTGTAAAAAAAAGTCAATGAAGTAAACGTCATTATCTAAAAGAAAAAAAAGAGATTAAAAATCTAAGGCTAAAAAAATTATTTAGTTTGAACTTTTTTTGAATTTAAGACACGTATTTTACATAATAAGAAGCAAAGATATAATTATTGAACAAACAGAATTAAATATTAAATATGTAATTAGCAGTGTTACCTGATTACAAGTGAAATCGAATGTTTTTTTATGTTCAAACTCTACAAACTTAAAATGTATGTTATAAGACTGGTATTAAAATAACACTTTACGCACACATAGAGTAACATCCCCAGTAATTGGCACATTAAGAATTTGTCGTTAAACTTACTTAAATTTTCATTACAAAGAAATAAACTATTTACTTGGAAATATTTTTAAATCAAAGAATGCATATCTGTGCATCTATTTTGCCCACTAAAAGCAAAAAAAAAAAAAAAAAAAAAAAAAAAAAAAAAAAAAAAAAAGTATTTTTATAAAAATATAATTATAAAAAGTTGCTGAAATCACTAGTAATTGGCACCTAGAGCACCAATGTATGACACCTTGTGATCCAGTAATTGGCATAAGATTATATTAAAAAAAATTACATTTTGCATTGGGTTTAATCGCTTTAAATTAATTTACTTTAGATGAAGATGCCATATTTCAGGTTTTTGAGAGTAAGAAATCAGCATATTAGTCTGAAATGTGAACACTTTAAAACAATACAATATACTTACATTAATACCCAGTAATTGTCATGCTGTCCCCAGTAATTGTCATATGAAGCTTTAATGGATTCCAATTACTGATAAAATTTATATTTTCAAATAAAAACAAATGATAAACAAAATTAGTCTATAATTTTAAAAGTACTTCCAAAATAAATGGTTTAATCTCAAATTCCTTGCGAATTCCTTGTGATTGGAATAGGTGCCAATTACTTGGAACTAGAAAAATTGAAGCACCATTAATTGGCATCTATTATTAATTCAGAAATCCAAATATTTGTGTAGAAAGTACTTTTACACAATTAAAGTAACCCTTTTTAACTAAACAAAAGTGTTGTCAATTAAAATTTAAAATATATTATAAATCAGATATTAATGAATTGAAAAGCATGCCTTTCTTAAGCCGAAGAAGAAGAATTTGCAACAAAATGGCTAATTTGATACAAGCCATACTTGTTTCTCTTTCCTAGGCTCTATTGGCATCTTGTAAAATAAATAAAAGTTATAATCTTTAACGTAAATGAGCATATAATTGATATATGGTCTTGAATTTTTAAAAGACTGGATATAAATCTTTTTAGGACATGTTTGTAAAATGTGCCAATCACTGGTGCATGCCAATTACTGGGGGGTGTTACCCTACATGCACAGTGTGAAAAATAAGCAAACAACAGAAATCTGAAGTGATTGTATTTACCTTTCCAAACTGATGTATCTGTCAAAAAATTAAACAATGTATGCATATATATTTCTATCCGAACGCTACTCCTCCCTTTTTGAATGTGGAAACGATAGCTCTTCGCCACTAATGTTCGAATTCACCGACTCAATATTCATCATTTATGACCTGTCACATTTTCTGCTTGAATTTCCATAAAGAATTGGTACGAATTGGAAACGAATTTGCGAAAAATTTAATACCCAATTCTTCTTGAGATTTTTACGGAAATCTATTTAGTTCTTGGGACAGTATTATATAACATATTCGACAAATGGGTTTTGAATCAGTAGCATTGTTTGGAAATTATGATGTTCAACTTACAGCATAATCTTATCATAATTACAATATTGTGTTACATTGTATGACCAGAAAACTAATTACATGTCGACATTACATATACATACCGCGTGTCCCAAAAATGAGTGATGGATTTTAAAATGCAATAACTTGCAAACGGTGACAGTTATTTAAAAAATTTTTGCAGGAAGGTTATGTATAATGTCAGGAGTTTTTTTACCGTATTTTTTTATTTTAGTTCGCATCTCAAAGAATAGGTGGCGCTGACGGCGATTGAAGGCCAGGTGATCAGTGCTGAGTGAAGCGTCGACCTGGCCTTCAATCGCCGTCAGCGCCACCTATTGTTTGAAATTCGAACTAAAATAAAAAATATTACGGTAAAAAACTCCTGACATTAAACATAACCCTCCTGCAAAAAATTTTTAAATAGCTGTCACCGTTTGCAAGTTATTGAATTTTAAAATCCATCAGTCATTTTTGGGACACCCGGTATGTGCCTGTGTATGTATGCGTGCATATTGCAAGGATACGGACGTGCTCTTGCATTCTTATGCTTGTGCATGTCATTGCAATCAATTTTCAATCCTTTCAATCGCAAAAAACGTCTAGTTTTTATTCATTTTCGAAGTGTTAACAATAATTCTTTTTAGATCTGAATGCAGCTTTTAAAATTTAAAGTTACAAAATTTAAGAATAAGTCTTTGTTTTTGAAGCATCACGAACGATTCAGCTGACTGACGTTACAGGGGACGGCGAAATAAAAATGTATTTATTTTTTACCTACCACGCTCTCAGAAAATAAAAAATGACCAGTTGTGCCCGGCAACGTTTGCCAATTTTTACAAAAAAAAAAAAAAGAACTTTTCTATGCGTTTTTTTTTACATTGAGGTTATAATTATATATATATATATATATATATATATATATATATATATATATATATATATATATATATATATATATATATATATATATATATATATATATATATAAATCTTAACTTCAGATGCATCAATACTTTCTTTGAGCTACTCTCATGCAAGTTTTCAGACTTTTACATGGGTTAGATAGTCATTGCCTACACGCTCAGGCACACAGGCAAAAATAGTGATATTTTCTTTAATTAGTATCAATTTTTCATGATAAGTGTTTAGTAAAGCGAAAACAAAAAGTTAAAATTCTTGATGTTATGTGACCTCAACTCAAAACGAAAAATTTTATCTTGGCATTTTCAGTTTTCAGTAAAATCCCATTAAATGTGAAATTCTGCTAAAAGAACAGTGAATCTCTTTGATTTTTTTTAAATTTAATTTTTGTATGCAGACTTTTGCAAAAACAACACATTGTGATACATTATAATATAAGAGGATGGATTTTGAAAAAAAGGTTTCGAGCTCACATTTTTTTTATTTATACGAATAAGACAGAAGAAAATATAAAATGAAGTTAAGTGTCATAATTGCCAAAACTTTTCTATATAATCACTAAACCCATTCAGGATTTATCACAATGCAAGACAACCTGTTTCATCCGACCCTATAGAAATCACGCTTCTGCCTATGACCCCATCATTCTCGGCCGCTGTTTTCATATCATTGTCAGAAAAAACCGTATTCAAAATAAGTGTTGCTTTACGTTTTTTAAAAAGGAAATAGTCATTTGGAGCCATATCAGAGCAGTATGGGTGTGGAACCAGACTTCTGGTTTAAGCTTTTAAAGCACTTTTCAGTTTTGCCAGCAGTATGTAGACTGGTTCTGTCGCATTTTAGGATAATGTCATCATTTAACAGTAGCAAACATTTGCGTAAAGTGCTACGAGCGGCTCCACTTATCTAAATGTCTTGATTTTAAAATAATTCCGAAATTACACTATCTAGCCGCACAACGGCTGTTTGACAAATAGTGCCAACTATCTCTTCTTCGGTGATAAATATTGCTCCCATAATATTTACTTTTCAAATGCTACCGATTATAATTTTTTTAGGATCTCCCATTGTATTATGCTCAATATAAAATGGTACTCTAAATAACCTGTTTTTTTTTGCTAACATATTCCACCATTTTTCATTTATGTTTTTGATATAAGTTATTACGCATTAGATTTTTCTGATTGTAGAGGAGCAAGTGGGAAATTTAAAATGTAACCCTTTCAAATTTCATTATTTTTTTTCCATATTGAGATCAAAATTGCTTATACATTAATAGTTTTAATACTTGTATCTAAATATATTTACTGATGTTTAACAAATCTGCCAGTGTTTGAAATCTAACGAATGTAGTTATTTTGCGTATTAATCAATTCATTTTCTTATGAAAATAGACTAAGGAAGAGTATTTCGAGATGTTTGTAAAATATCAAATTCCAACAAAATTTAACATATAATGTAATTTTCTAATATTTTTTAGTCTTATCACACGTTATTACTTAGAAAAGTAATCAATATTTTTAAATTAAAGAGTGAAATATATGTTTAAAATAAAGGAATTACAAACGGTGGAAAGAGAATTAAACAAATATTTATTATTAATATTATTACTATTACTAAATGCTTATACATTAATTAAGTCATATCGTAAAAGCATAGACATATACTAACATTACCAAACATAAACAGTAAAAAATATATTTGTTAAATCAAAATAATACTCAATTAAAAGAGTTGTACTAGTAAAATTATCCAGACCAGAAAATGTTAAAATTTTTTCCAATAATCAAATTTCACTGAGATTTATATGAATGGGAATAGACATGATATGAGAATTCACATCTGTCATGTATTGTTGTACTGTCATATTATTGTTAGACGATTTCACGTAATAGATGGTTTTATGATAGCAGCAACGTCCCTGAGAGATTTCCTCACTTTAAACTAATTATTCAAGAAAATTTCACCCAGTTTTCAGAATAAACTTCTACCATAGTAAACTTTATGTTCCATAAAAGTATATACTTGGTATAAATATTCAATAAGTCAGTTATAAATAACCATACTACACTTGGAATTTAACGTGGAAAAAACATAAAATCCGATTTCATAAAACGGATTACTTAATTACGTTAAATTCCATTTGTAAGAATTGCCTAAAAAAATGTCTATTGATTCCAATTATTTAATTCAATCTAAAATCTATATGTTAGAAAGAAAATCATTATTGCTTATTTTTAGTAATTTTGAGTATTTTATCTTTAGGCAATGCAATTTTCAAAATTTTTTGTACACCGTTGTCCCATAAAATCGATTAATGTCGCTTCTTTTTTCTTCCGATCGATTTTTTAATGTTTGAAGATAATTAGATAAGCATTAGAGGATTTTGTCAATTTTATTTGACAAGAAATGTTCGGAAAAGTTTGTCAAGAATGTAGCTGTAAATGACCAAAGTAATTAAACATAACCAGTCCTAAAAAAATAGATAAGAAAGTTTTTATATTTCTTAATTAATCAGATATATTCAATATTATTTAACAGATTTTAAAATATTTAATCTAAGAAAGAATATTTCTTTATATTCCATCACAAAACATTTCACCTTCGATAACAACAAAGTCATATTAATGTGCCAGGACAGTTAGAGTCATATTAATATTCCTGGGCCAGTCATAAACAAATGTTAATTGAAATTTCAGTTTAACAATTTTCGGTACTGTACATTTTTAAATTTCTAAAGATAACACATTTTCAATTTTTACACCGTCGTATACAGAAAAAAAATTATTTTTAAATGCAACTTGTTTGATACCTGTATCTGAGTTTGTTATTGAGGTGTTAATTTTTTTGTAGTTTTTAATATTTTTTTGTCATCTTGGCAACAGAAGTATTTCATTTCTAGACATTAAGCATGGACCAATCAGAAAACGAATAAAATAAAAAACAGAAGTATTCCATTTTTGAACATTATACATAGGCCAATCAGAAAACGAATAATATAAAATAAGTTGCGGAAATCAACCAATGAAAACATTCAGATATAATTCAGATTTCCCAATTCTCTACGAAGGAAAACAACTATTTTCCAAATAGTTAAAAAAGTAAATAAACGATATATCCGTTGTATGATTATTTATTCAAAATCAATGCAATTTATTTGAATTCATGCTTAGTATTACAGTAAAACCTTCTACAACGGTCTCTTCGAAAAACGGCAACCTCTGAATATCAGTCATATTTTAAAATTACCGTATCTCATTACATTAAATCACCAAACAAAGAATTTCGAACAGCAAACACTCGAAAACATTATTAATTTATTTACTTTAACGTTATGTTAGAAATGTTTGATAGTTATTTTAAGGGGATGGTGGACATTAATTTTTTTTTTCATCCTAGCAATAGAAAATTTTGTGCACATATACATTTCACCAAAAGGATATAGAACACCTTCAAAATATTTCCAATCTTATTAAAATTTTTAATTTTTAATTTTTTTTTTATTTCTAAACGAAATTTTAAATTGTTTCTCGTGTTTTATTTTTTGAGGTATTTTCTTGCTTTTGCATTTTTATCACTTAAAACTCTATTATAAACAAATTTGTGTCAGATTTTTTAAAATTTCTTGAATAGTAAATATTTTACAGATTTTTTTCTAAATTCCATATCGATTTTCATATAAATTTTGCCTTTTAATAAGTAACAAATAAAATTTGATTATTTCAATGAAGACGAATTTTAAAAAGCCTACACAATTCTTTTCTAAACAATATCAGGATACTTCCTTTCTAAAATTACGTTCAAAAATTCAAAAATTACGATAAAAAATTACGTCGTCAGAAGCCTTTCAAAAATCTAAAAATGCTGAAATATCAGTTTTGAGAAAAACAGAATTACAGTACATAAATACCTCATTTTCCTCTTAAAACCTTCATAAATGATATTTGAATAATAAAAAAGTGTTTTGGTACTATTATACCACAGAAATTGCGATTTTTTTGCGAAGATTTTGCTCATATAAAGGTCCATTGTCCCCTTAAATGACAAATCGCAATTTATCCAGGAACATAAAAGGTGTAAGTGTGCGAAAATTAGCCAAAATGTTGCGTAAAGATTCAAAAGGATGATATTCTAATAAAAAATTGAGTTTTATTTAGAAAATCTGTTTCAAAATGCAATTTTGAAATCGTGGACTAAGGGTCGTAGAACTGATTATGAAGAGATTGATAAGTTGCTTTTGAAATGGCTTTCCAATTGTCGAGAGCAAAACTTGAGCTTTAACATTCGAGACTTCTCTTGTCAGAAACTGCTATAATTATAAAATTCAAGAATAATTATAAGCGCCTTAACAAAATTCTTTGACGAAATATTCAAATAACTATTAATAAAGAACTACTATAAAATATAAGAAATCGGCTGAAATTGTACGCCAAATTTTGATACGTCTTATTGGTAAATGTAATGTAACTAATTAAAAAAAATATTTAGATTGGTAGACAGATGATGCACTCATATGCAAAAATGTTCAATCGCAAAATTTATTATTATTCTATACATTAAATTCAATTATACGGATATAACAGGATTCCCTTTTAAATATGACGCAATCACCATGACAACTTAGAGTCTTTACCTATCATAACGTATCATTGAATTACTTTCTTATGATGAGATTTGAAAGAATAATCACCATAGTAACTTACAATCATTTCTTATCATGTGCTATTCCTGAATATATTACATATGATATGATTTATAAGAAAAGTTTTATTTATGCCTTTTTAAATTTTTATTCTTTTTTTTTCTAATTTGAAAAGATTTGATAAAATTCTACATCAATTCTATACACTAAACTTAAACAGTTCGGTTGGGTAATTTTTGCGCTATTATATGCGGAGAGACGTACGGACAGACCGATAGACCAGATGATGATTATAGGGGCTACCTATGAACTATTATGAACGCATCTAAAAATTAATAAATGCATTTTAAAATCTCAAGACCTACTAAATTGTATGTCAGAAAATTTTTCTGCTAACTTTAGTTAGAACTTTAATTAATACCTTTGTTCATTAAAAGAATCACTCTCTCTCTTATTTAAAATTTATCTTCTTTTTTTCTATTTCGGAAAAGCAATGGCAAATTTAATTATCTCTTTTTCTATTAGTTTTTTTCTGCTTTTGCCGGATTAAAAAAACAAAAACAACAACAAAAAAATCCATTAAACATAAAATTACTGTAAGCAGAGCTTTACCTTAATTAAAAAACGATTAAGATTTTAATTTTCTTTTTTGTTTTTACTTAATAATTTCTTTTAGTCACTATATCATGAAGAAAAAGTACTAAAGATATGTTAAATATGTAATTTTATACTGTAATTCAAAAATAAGAAATAAGTAAAAATTCGTACAAAGTAATGGAATCTGTTTAAATAATTCATTATTTCTAAAACAATTTATATCTTATTATATAATAGCATTTTCTTATAAATAAATTATGATTCTTACGTTATAAAGATGTTCTAAATATTTTATTAAAACTGGTGTTAGTTTTATACAATGAACTTTTATATAATAATATTTAAAAAATATTTTTTAAGAAATACATAGCAATATTGAAAAAAAAATTTATTAGCAAAAATACAAATTTAATATTCTTCATTTTTGTACAAGTTTTTATGAAAAATTAAAATAAGTCTTAGCCATTTTAGCAGCTTGTTAATTGCCAACGGCGCACAGTGGGGCAAATTCCGAAAAGCTGGCCAAAATATGAAAATGTTATTCAAATTGTACGAAAATTCATATACAGGTGTTTTTGAGGATGCTAAGTAGGAATACAAAATTAAAATTGAAAAAAAAAATGGCGGATAAAATACGGCGGAATAAAAATTAAAATGTCTCGAAAGTTATTCAATTTATATGCAATTTCGTAAACTTTTCAGGATGCTAATTAGGATTCAAAAGTTAAATTTTAAAAATAAATTTAAAAATAAATAAATAAATAAAATTACCGATTAAAAGTAAAAACAATAGGAATTTAAATAAAATTTAAAATTTCGAGGTAAACTTAAAAGGGAATTTTCAAAAAAACAAGAAATATTTAAACGAAATTTAAGTACGTTAATGGAAAGTAAAACATTAGACTATTTAATTTTTATATTATTAAAATAAAAACGAAAATATATTCCAGAAATTGACCATTAGAATCAACTGTAGTATGATAAAAAGATTCTTCAGAGGTCAAGGTGTCGAAATAGTTAGCAAAACTTGTGAGGGAGTGACCTTTTAAAGGCACTCTAGTGTTTCTGAGATCGTGACGTCAATAAGTTAACATGTGTAAGCGTAAAAGTGACATCTATCCTCTCTAGAGTGTGTGTGTTCTTTCGGATTTTACAGTTAGCTTGCGGTTATTAGTAATATGTTAATGTGAAGTATCTCAGTTTGCAGCATATAAAAGCTTGGGTTTGAGTGAATAGCGAGTGTCTCTGGCATTAGCCAGCAGCCAGCGAGTGAGGTTCTCTGCCATTAGACAAGCGAAGTGAATTAGTGTTCAGCAAAGTGCTAGCTGATTGAAAAGTAGCAACGAAGCCTCCAGTGAGTGGGAAGGAGTTCCGACAGTTGACTTGAGAGTTGGCCGGGGTAAGAAACCTCTTAGTTTCATCTGGATTGTTTGTGAATAAAGGATTACCCACAGCCACGGGCTGTTTAATTAAGCTTTATTTAGCAGATCAGCCAATAGCGGAAGGTATTAGTAGGTGCCTTGACTGAGCTAGGCCGAAGCCTGTGAGTATGATTTAGTTGTTCATAGTGTTTTCAGTTGTGTAAATTTAAGACTTGCTCCACTTCCCTTCAGCCATTATCACTTTAATAAACTTTGTTATTTTATCCTAAATTACTGAGTATGTCTACATTTAACCTCCATCAAGACCAACCAAACGTTACAAATGACGCTCAGCATGCATGTAACGTTACAAATGGCGCCCAACGAAACATCGGACATTGTGAGATTGTGCCACGTGTGTATTTTACCGGTGAGGGTGATATTAGTGAATTTTTAGTTAAACTAGATGATTATATTTTGTTCAATAATATACTTGAGAAAAGTAGGTACGTAGTGCTTAAATGCTCGTTGAAGGGCGAAGCACTTTTGTGGTTGGAAAATATAGGAAAGTTTTTGATTAATGATGAAGCGAAAAGATTTGAACAAACTGTGATTGAGTTAAAGAAGGCATTTCCTCCAGTTAAAGATAAAAGTATTTTGAGAAAAGAGTTCTATTGTAATAAGCAGAATATTTATGAGTCGGCGTCAAAATTCAATCTACGTAAGCTTGAACTAAAAAAAAATTAGATTTAGATATCACATTTGAGGAATTGTTGGACATTGTTTTTCCTCTTTTTAATCCAAGTATACAGGACTTTATTGAAGTTAGAGCACCGAAGAATTTTGCAGAGATGCATCAGATATTATCGAAGTATGAGACTCGGCATAGCTCGGATCAACGGGATTTGCGTAACCCTCGTCAGAGACCGGTCACAGATAGTAATTTGAGAAATGAGGGGGAACGTAATTTTGTGAGAGGGGGGCAGCGATTTCCGGATAGTAATTTGCGTAATAGAAATGATGGATTTGGTCGTAATATGTCGAATACGAGTAATGGTAACAGGAATGGTGGTGGTGCTAATAATTTTAGAAGTGGTGAGAGAAATATGTATGGAAATAGACAGAATAGTGGTTATAATCGTAGTGGGGGAGGACGGGACTAGAATGTTTCTTCGCAAGTAAGAAGATTAACTTCGGATGAGAATTTTGAAGGTAGATCATTGCAAAGGAGAGGTGTGAGGAGGTCGGGTCAGTTAAACTGGTAGCTGACTGTATTTCGGAAGGTATGCAGTCACAGATTAAATCGGAAAAGCCTTCTGTGAGTTTGAATAAAATTACTATTAATCCGGTTGAGTTACCTGAAGTGTTAATTGTGTTAGATGGTATTGTCGTTAAAAGTGTCTTCGATACAGGGGCAGATAAGTCGTTCATTTCTTTTGATTGTTATCGGAAATATTTTTCGTATAAGAAGTTGAAGAGGTTAAGTCTGGTGGTTCAATCGGCACAGGGAGTAGCTTGCGATAATAAAGGTTCAGTAGAATTGGAAGTTGAAATTCGTTCGGTTAAGACATGTTGGGAGTTTTGTGTGTTAGATGGATTAACAGTGCATTGTATAGTTGGTGTGGATTATATGAAGGATGGAGGAATTAGTTTGGATTTCTTTAAAAAGTCGTTAATCGTGAATAATGATGAGAATGTGAGTAAGAAAGAGCATGTTTCAGTGTCAGTTAATTTGGAGGAGTCGGGGTTAAGTGAAATTGAGAAGGAGGAATTTAATAAGTTTTTGAATGAATTTGGAGAGGTTTTTTCAGATAAACCGAGTTTAAGGAATGAAATTCATATTGGTTTTGACGCACTAGTTGCTAGTAAACCATTTCGTTATGATTTTATATCTAATATTTTTAAGTCTTTGTGTGAAAAGTTGGAGACTGGGGACGGTAAGGAACTTCCTCAGTCTAGTATGGCTGAACGTGTAAATCGTACATTAATTCAAATGATTTCTTCGTATGTTGGTTCTCATCACGCAAATTGGGACCAGTTTCTTCAGCATTTTGCGTACGCACTTCGTACAGCAGTTCATGAGTCGACGGGGAAAACGCCAGCTGAATTGTTTTTGGGTAGAAAAGTCATTACTCCATTCCAAAGGCTAGTTATGGTTATGATGCGGAAAGTCAGTACATGTGTCAGGATATTGAGAGGTTGGTTAAGGAAGCTCAAGTTCAGATGGGAAAAGCGCAAGAAAAGCAAGCTCAGTATTATAATATGCGTAGGAGGGAGTTTGAGGTGAAAGTTGGAGATTTTGTGTTAGTAGAAAAGCATTGGTTAAGTTCAAGTCTTCAAAAGAGAGTAGCTAAGTTTGGTCTGAAGTTTATAGGTCCGTTCAAGGTTTTAGAAGTTCGAAATAATAATTTGGTTGTTAATGTCAATGGTGAAAGAATGACGGTTAATTTGGATCAGGTTAGAGTTTATAAGTTTAGAGAAAATGGTAGTGAAGGTTCTCATGTGTCGAGTGGTGTTTCGCGAAATTCCCGATCCAATGAGTGACCCGAGTCCAGCACTTCTTCATCTAATTCTTTTCATCAATATTCAAGAAGAAAAGTTGGTCAAACAGCTCCAAAAACTGTTATTGAGAGTCGAAAGCCTAGCAATCCGAGAGCAAAGTATGATAACAAAATAAGAGAGCAGTGTCAAATACTTCAGATTCTGTGTGCCATAAAAGGAAAAAGATTATAAACTATCCCGTTCCTCCACTAATGAGACAGCAACCTCACAAACATACATTATCTAGTAGTTCACCATCTTCGGTACTTAATCCCCGGAAAAGATTTCAGATGGACACTCGGCAAACTGTTAAACGAACTTTAAATTCCGAATTTTTGCCTAATAAGAAACAACATAGATCCGGAAAGAAACGTGTCCTAGGATCTTCAGTAACTTCGGGTGCGTCTAGAAAGAGGAGACAACTCTCAGATTACCGGCATCAACAGTGTGAATCTCGCCATGGAGTGACCCCAGCGAACCGGCCAGAGCAGAGTCGTCGAGCGGAACCTACAAGTATCCCACGGCATCCATTCAGAACCAGGCTGCAGGCACGGCAGTCAACTGTGGCGTCACCGTACAGTTCTGATGACGAAAGATCCTTCTTGAAACCTTTTTGGGGCAAGAGGAGAAAACCATCCTGTAGTATGAAGCCAGCCAGCAGCGAATCATCTCTATGATTGGGTGATAATGTTCTTTATTAAATTTCTATTGAAGTGCATATATGTGGTAGCAATATGAAGGAATAGAAAGCAGAAAGACTGTTTTGCATTTTTGGCCATTTGTGTTTTTTTTTTTTTTTTTGACGGACTCACGATTAGTGCTTAATTGTGTTCAAAATTTGTTTGCAAAATTGTTAGTTTTATGTATGTTTGAGATTTTGGTCTTAACTGCTTTTAAAAATTCTGGATCTATTGTTAAATTGTTGTGTTATTTGTTAAAAATGTTACTATATTGTTATATTGTTCATGTGTTATAAAATGTATGTTAATGTATGTTTAAATTTTCAGAAAGTACACATAGTTATTTGGGTTATTTTGTACACGCACCGCGGTTCAGGCGCGCACATGTTTTGCGGTCAAGAAGTCCTTGACAAGCGTTTCTATCTCTTATACTAACATTTAATGAATTAACTTTCTCCTTATCGTTCGTGTTTTATGTGTTGCGTTTGTACTTTAGTTGGGAATGGTTTCCGCAAGTTGCGAATTTTTAAGCTGCGTTTGAATTTGAAATTGTATTGTATTAAAATTGAATGTTAATGTGATTTTCTTGCAGGGAAGTATACCTGTGTTATGTATTGATTCTGCTATTTTTCTTTTAGTTAATACAGATGAAGAGCATCATGACGTCATTTTGTAAATTTTTGATATTTGATTGTTGCATAAGCACAGCGATATGACGCTGTACGTATGTGCCCCAATTATTGTTAAAGTGGAGTTAAGTTCTGAAGAATTTTAGGAGTTAGTTCATTGGCTAATGGGTATGTAGGTATTACGTAGTAGCAGAGTTATTTTAGTATGAAGTAAAATTTAATTTTAGATGAGTTCGGAATTTGGTGAGGAAAATTTTGCGCATTGGGTTTTTTGGACTTGGTGCGAATTCTAGTATTAGGAAAGTTTTATGGGAGAAATTTTTGGTAATGTTATAGTTGTATTGCAATATTGAGGAAAATTTCGGAAGTTTAGGGTTTTGAGAAATTTTAGCACTCCCAGTGGAGTGGGCTGTTTTGAAAGAAGAAGTAATTAGTTTTGAAAGTTTTACGAGTTTTTGGAAGTTTTACGGAGGCTATTTGTAAGATAGAAGAATGATTGGATTGAATATGTGAATTTTTGAGGCAAACTGAGGTTTTTTGGTTGTGATGGGTTAAAGTTAATATTTTAAAAGTTATGTTTCGGCGCTAAATTTCACCCATCACTGTGTTTATTACGGCTCGAAATTTATAACAAGAAAAAGTTCTGGGCATGCATTTGGCCCAGCCCTTTTTCTCTGTAAAATCCGAGGGGGGGTTGTGAGGGAGTGACCTTTTAAAGGCACTCTAGTGTTTCTGAGATCGTGACGTCAATAAGTTAACATGTGTAAGCGTAAAAGCGACATCTATCCTCTCTTTTACTTTAACTTTCTAGAGTGAGTGTGCTCTTTCGGATTTTACAGTTAGCTTGCGGTTATTAGTAATATGTTAATGTGAAGTATCTCAGTTTGCAGCATATAAAAGCTTGGGTTTGAGTGAATAGCGAGTGTCTCTGGCATTAGCCAGCAGCCAGCGAGTGAGGTTCTCTGCCATTAGACAAGCGAAGTGAATTAGTGTTCAGCGAAGTACTAGCGAATAGGAAGTAGCGACGGCCTCCGGTGAAGTGGAAAGGAGTTTGGATAATTGATTTGAGATTCGGCCGTGGTAAGAGAGTTTATATTAGTTCCATTTTTGGTTATTTGGTGAAATAAAGGATTACCCACAGCCACGGGCTGTTTAATTAAGCTTTATTTAGCAGATCAGCCAAGAGATAGCGGAAGGTATTAGTAGGTGCCCCGACTGAGCTAGGCCGAAGCCTGTGAGTATGATTTAGCTGTTCATAGTGTTTTCAGTTGTGTAAATTTAAGACTTGCTCCACTTCCCTTCAGCCATTATCACTTTAATAAACTTTGTTATTTTATCCTAAATTACTGAGTATGTCTACATTTAACCTCCATCACGACCAACCAAACGTTACAAATGACGCTCAGCATGCATGTAACGTTACAAACTTGGCGGTATTGGAGGATCCTGTGACTCTTAGGATCAATGATTTTAATTTCTTCTACGATAATTTACCTAAACTAGAAAGGAAAGAATCTGATGACATTAAAAGACGTAAAAATATCCCTTTTTTCTCGCTACTGCATCTTTGCGATAAATCTTCTCGTTGCCTTTTGATCAGTTTGTTGCATGATTCTTGAGTATCTTATGGCATTTGACAAACTGGCAGTAATGAAGATAATGTTATTTCTTTGTCATTAATAAGTAGTTTGTGTACTGAAGTAGGCATATAGAACCAGGGGTGCTGCTCAAATCTACGAGCTATTTGTAAGGGAAAATTTTCGAAGTTTATCAAATAAATAACATGGCTACAAGAAATTACTTATGGCATAGAAACGTTTAATCAAATCTTTCTATATGCTCGTTTAGAAACACAAATATTTGCGTTTTCAAAGAATCGTTGAATTGTATTTTCATCATTTGTGCTTCCAAATCAGGGATTTAGTTTCTCGATGAGAAGTCTTGATTGTAAACGAAATATTTTTTGCATATTTTAATTTGCAATTTCAGTGTTCTTCTTTTCTTGCAGAGTACGAGCTTTTCATTTTTTCTATCCAGTTGTCTGCCAGGTGTAAGGCCTCTCTAAACAACTTTGCATGTAACTTAGATATTCTGAATTCTAAATTATCTCAATACACTTTTAATAAAAAATGTCAGATCAGTAAGATGCTGTTTTGATGCTGTCTGACATAGGTAGCAACATTGAATATTACACTAATTCGTTTTTAACGACTTTTTCTTCTGTATCAATGATTGTATTAAACGAAATAAGTTTATTCTGCTAGTATTTAATGCAATCCCATTCATTGACAGTTGCTTCCGTATTTCTTGAAAAAGAAAAATGGATCTTGATTGGCTCGATAAAATCAGTGAAATGAAGATCGCGATATTTTCAAATTGACGATTCATGAATTATTCGCAATATTTATGTATTCTAGTAACACGGTAGAAAAGAAAAATATATTAGACGTAATGCCATATTCATAGCTAAATATTTGTTTAAATGTACTCAGAATAGATGTGCCATCACATCCTCACTTGCAAATCAAATCCAAATTACTAAAATAAGCGAAAGTGATATTCATACTGATTTTTATTCGCATTAATGAAATACGCTCAGTAGTTTGATCTAACAAATATAGCCATTGACAAAATAATTCTTCTAATTATAATAGAACAAACAAAATTACTACCTATAAAGATAAGAAAATGTTATTCTACCGGATCAGTAATAGAGAATTATTTTCATTTTTTCATTACTAAACTTACTTATCAAATTAATGTAATCTTATGATTATAGTACTTATTTACAATATAATAAGAAATAAACTATTATAAAATTGAATAATTCAAAAATTTGAAAAATATTTATCAGCTAAATTATGTGAAAATTAGTCAATTCCAAAATTTTTGAAGTGGCCAAAAAAGTGGCATTTTTACTTGCGGTTACTAAAATATGCGTGAAATGCAGAAATGCAGTTTTTGGAAGCTTGTTTTTATGAATCAATAGACAATAGCCCAAGTTATTATTTCCATTAAATTTCGTTGCGGAACACTGTGGAACATTTAAACTTTTTGATGTTTAAAAGCAAAAAAATACATTTTTTTCTAAAATTTTTTATCAAAAACGACAATGAATTTATTTTTACGTGCTTAATATAAATTTTGTCATACATGCAAATAAAGTACATACTATCATAGTGTGAATCCATTTCAAATCATTAAAATCGGATAATATTATAAAATATAGCACGCGTTTAGAAGAACTGTTGTTTTGCTGTTTTTGCTCGCCTTAAATGATACTCTTTCAAGCATCATTTTTGAAATGATGCTGCTTGTAACGGCAAAGCAAAAATCTTTTTTTTAATACAGATTCTGACTCTCCAAATATTATTCTAGCCAACAGTACAAACGAAACTCCCTAAATCGTAACTTCCTTTTTCGACTTTTGGCCAGCTTTTGGGTTTTTGTCCCACTGTGCGGCGATCCGAAATTAAAAGTTTGTAATTTGATTTAAGACTGACGCATTTAATTTCAAAATTATTGCGAAGCATATGAAATACTATTTAATAATAAGGGGGAAATTATTACTATGACTAGCAAGCATGACTATCAATATGACGTAATCACCATGACAAACTAGAGTCATTACCTATCCTGACGTATCATTGAATTACTTACCCATAATGAGATTTGATAGAATAATCACCATAGTAACTTATAATCATTACTTATCATGTGCTATTCCTGAATTGATTACGAATGATATGATTTAATAATACGGGTGAAAGAATTACTATGACTAGCAAGCTTGACTAGCAAAAAAGTTAGTTTTAGAAAATAGGAATAGATCTAATACAACTTATAATAGAATAACTTATGTAAGATTAAGTCAAGAGATAACCACGCCGTAAAAAAACACCGTAATTTTACAGATGTCAAGTTATAGAAATTTGTATGCTTATTAGTATTTTATCTGTATATTGCACAAAAAACGATTTTAATTTACAAAACTAAGTATTTTAAAGTTACCGAAATCTGTACTTTACAGGAGAATCTACTAAAATTACGGTAATCATAATTTCCCAGTTGCCTAAAAAATTGTTAGTAATCATACTAATTTCTTTTACTTATAATGTAAATGTGTATCTGTTGCATCGATTTTTATTGTTGCCGTTCTAGGAATGCCAGTCTTCTAGAAAATTTTTGCAACATTAAAGTTTTTTTTCAGTGCATCCAAACACATTTCAATGAAAGAAAGGATGATTCTCATCTTCAATATTTGTTATCCATACATTATAAGAAAACACAAAAGAACAAGAAAGAAATGTATCATAGGTCAAGCATAGATTATGAAACATTTTCCAATACATTCAGTATAATATTTAAAAAACTGCATCGTTTAATAAATTTTAATATTCTATGTAATTCAATAAAATTTGAAATGCACTTTTTATTACACAGGAAAAATCTTGTATTAAACCAAATCAACATATATCCATTTTACTGCATGCGAAATAGTTTGACATAATTAAAATCTGCCGCAAGCAGTGTTCTTCCTTATATCATTATGTAACGGAATACTTTTTATGGTCCTGTAAATGGATAAAAATGTTCCTTGTGCGTAATATTCTGCTGAAAGTATATTGGAATGCCCTTTATTCATACATATCAGTTATACATACCAATAATACATATCAGTTTCCTTATGTTGCAATGGGTGTAACATCATTAAAAGCACTTGAAACTATTCTATCCCTTTGGCCGCAATACAACGGGATAATTTTTGACTGACCCTGTATTTGAACTATATATCCGATTTTGCTAAAATTTGAAATGACTCAACACATTTCTGCAACAAATTTATACTTAAAATTGAAACGATTCAGTTGCGTAGTTTATGTGCTTTTTCTAGTCACTGTAAATCAATTATGCTATGAATGTTCCAATTTAATCGCAGTGAAATTTAGTCATTTATGTCAGTTTGAATGCATTTGCAAAAGCGTTATGTCATGATTTCCCCCACAGAATATAATGTAATGAAATTATTTTGGGTGTCCCGGTCAATGAAGTATTAATCCTACATACTTTCATATACAATACCAAACATGGCTACGAGACCATAAATAAGATTTCACTAGATTAATTTATAACACGATTTTTTAATCGGTAAGTCAATTATAACGGATGTAAATTTTCCATGTGGGTGGGCGGGCCAGGATTCGAACCAAGGATATATTGGATGTTTTATTCTGTTGAGTTGATCCATACTATCACTCCAGATTATAGGATCGTTAAGGTTATTTGGGTGAAATAGTCCTCCAGTATTCGTGTACAGGATGGTTCAGTTGGAAGAGTATTGGCGGCTTTAGCCAATACATCCCTGGTTCGAATCCTGGCCCGGACATTTTTCACCCACATAGAAAATTTACATCCGTCATAAATAAGATTAACCAATTGGATGAAAATTCGAGTATGTTTACAAGTTTTACAGCGTGGACAGGGAGACAGATAAACCGAATACATAAATACTTTTAAACTTTGTTGGAAAGTTTTAAAAAGGCGATATTCGAACATTATCTTAGCTACATATTTAGTACTAGCTAACCTGCCCGGTTTTGCTCGGGTTCGTCAAAAAATGCAAGAATTGCGAAAAAAAATGAAAAATCATAATAAAAAAACTCGAAATTTTTTTTTAAATGCTGTACGAATTTCGTCTAAACTTCATCGAAAAGAGCAGGGATAGAAAATTGAAACAGGATTATTTTTACCAATGTGGAAAAATCTTACAAAATCGCAACAACATTAAAAATCACATAAAAATATAAAACAAAATTCGAAAATTCTGTGTCGAATTTCAAAGAAACTCTGTGGAAAAGAGGGCAGAATTTATTACATTAGGTAAAAAATTAAACGGCTAAAAAATCGAAGAAGATAGCTAAGAAACGTAAACAAAAAAATGGCAAAATTTTCAAAAATTACGGAATTCAAAATTTACTTTATTTGGATAAAAGTTTTGAATCTAATTAGTTAAATGGCAAGCAGTGAAATGCGAAAAACCTTTAATCGCAAAAAATCGCAAAAAATCGCAATAAAAATCTTTAATGAAGCAAAAATCTCACAGGAGAAAATTTATCATATTTCCAAAGAAATTTGAAACCAAATTCCTTTTCCTTATCTGAAAAAATCGCCGTGAATTCAAACAAACAAAAAAAAGCTAAAAAAAAGCATTAAAAATCGCTGTAGATGAAAATAGGGGAGCAAAACAGTTACCTTAAGGACTAAAAATTTGAAACATAATTCCTATTAGAGTAGAAGTTTAAAATCGAATTCCTTTGAAAAATGTAAAACATGAAAGTCCAAAAATTGCATTGAAAATCGTAATAAAAGTCGCAATGTATTAAAAATCCCTAGAGTAAAAATTTACTGTTAAAAGACAAAATACTTCAATCAAAAAATTAACTATTCTAAACAAAATGTTTGAAATTGAAATCAGTTTCTGAATGTCTAAAAATCGCATTACAAATCGCTAAATATTTGGAAGTCAATGGTTAAAAAACTAATATTAAGGCGAGGGAAGGGATTGTAATAGGTAATTATTCATGAATGTAGACATTAAACGCCAATAATTCTAGTAAGAGATAAAACATTGCAATCAAAAAATGGCCAAGGAACTTAAAGAATGGCAAAAAATCGCATTGAATATTATATTAAAAATTGCTGAATGTTTGAAAATCATAGCTGTAAGAATTAAATATTCAGTCGGAAATCATTCATGAAAAAAAAAATCGACAAGGAACACCTAAAATTCCCCAAACTCGCTAAAAATCACATTGAATATCGCATTAAAAATTGATAAAATTTAAAAAGCGTGGAGAACAAATTGAACTATTTATGCTAAAAGTCAGAAACGGAAATTCTTTTACCAATATTAAAAATCTGTTACGGAACTAGAATAAACACTAAAAAACATTAAAATTCAGTAAAATTCAAAAAATCTGGACAAAATTTACTATAGAACGATAAAATTTTTTATCAAATTCCTACAGATAGAATTTACCGTAATAGGACCAAACAGTGTAATCTGAACTCTTTCATTAATTAAAAAAAATATGACACAAAACGTAGACAATATCCGCTAAAATATTGCATGAAAATACGCTAAAAATCTAAATCGTTGACGACAAAATTTACTTTATTAAGCTATAAATTATAAACTAAATTTCTTTTCCGAATGTGAAAAAATCGCTGTGGACTCGAAAACGTCTAAAAATTGTATTAAAAAATGCATTACAAATTATTTTAAATTTAAAAATAGCAGGGGACAAAATTTACATTAATAGTGTAAAATACTGTAATCTTAATTCTTTCTTAAATAACAAAATATCGACGCAAAGAATCTTTAAAATTTACTAAACATCGCTAAAACTAAAAATTCGGGGAGAACAAAATCTATGTTAAGCTAAAATATTAAGACTCAATTACTTATAAAAAATGACGAAAAATAGCCTTGTATTCATATAATCGCTGAAAATCGCATTGAAAACCTCTAAATATTTAAAAGTTGCAGGTGTCAAAATTTACTACATTTGGGTGGAACACTGTAATCAGAAATCATTTACAAATGATAAAAAATCGGCGCAAAACGAAGAAAATCTCAAAAAATCACATTAAAAATAGATATAAAAGGAATAATTAACTATGTTAGGCTAGGGTATATAAAGGTAAAACATCGTAATTGAAAAACTTTCATAAATGACAAAAATTAAAGCCAAACGTATAAAATAATGAAAAAATTGCTAAAAATTGAATTGAAAATTGCATTAAAAATCGTTAAATTTCAAAATTCGTAAAAATTTTTAAAAGAGTGAGGGTAAAATTTTGAAATTAAATTCCTTTTCCTAATTTCAAAGAATAGCCGTGAGATAAAACCACTAAAAAAATTTTGAAAAATTCATTAAAAATCGCTAAATGTATATCCAACCCGGGAATAAAAATTTATTCTAATCAGGTAAAACATAACAATATTACATTTTTCATGAATTAGAAAAAAATCGTCCCAGGACACAAAATATATTCAAAAATCGCATAGAAAATCGAGAAAATTTAAAAAAAGGTAGTTCGCTAAAATTCTTAAATCTTAGCAAACAAGTTTAAAAACATTAGACAAAAAATTTAAATAAAAAATTCCTTTTTTTAATATCAAGAAACAGCGAAAAATGCAAAAACATTAAAAATTGTATTAAATTGTTCACTAAAAATCCAAAAGTCATTGCGCAAAATCCAAATAAATTATATTGAAAAGAGAACAGTTTTCACTATATTAAGTTAAAAGACTGAAATCGCATTCTTTTTGCAAATGTGGAAAAATCGCCACAAAATATTATAAAAGATTTGCTAAAAATCGCATAAAAATTAAATTAAAAAGTCGAAAATAGGCCTTCGAGGTGCAAAACTTCATATACAGGGGTGCCTTCCCCCCGAAATTTTCTAGTTCTTCGTGTAGCAGTCTCTTTGGAACATCCTCGGCACTTTACAATTTTTATTGTGTATTATAAACTACCTTAAAGTTTCAAACAGACATCCTTGTTACATTTCCTAATTTCGTTCGCGCCTCTTCGCTTTCGCAATGTGTCACACCATTTTTTTAATAGTTTTTTTATGATGTATTATAAACTATCTTAAAGTTAAAAACAAATCACATTGTTAGATTTCCAAATTTTTACAAAATCGCGTTCTGTTAGTTCCATATTCTAGCACCAGGGAGCATGCTCTATTCTTATCAAAACTATAGCTAAATAAAACTCCGTTAAACAACCTATCAGGAGATATATTACTCAAGAAGGTGGCAGTCATAAGCAAGAATTTAAGAAATTTGATAAAATTGCTATTCAAAAATAGTGGTACCTAAACTTTTGACATTTTAGATACATTTCGCAAAAAATACTACCTATTACATTCTCAACGGTTAAAATTTTTATGGAACAACTATGAAAAGAAAAATAAATGCTAAACGCAAAAAATCTCGAAAAATCGTTAAAAATCGCATTGAAAATCGTATTAAAAATCATTGAAATCTAAAAATCGTAACAGACAAAATTTAGTGCATTAGGCTAAAAGTTTGAAACAATTTTCTGTTTTTCAATCTCAAAAAAATAGTCACACAATGCGAAAAAACACAAAAAATCGCATTAAAACATTCGTTAAAAATTCAAAAATCTCAGTACGGATTCCGAATAGACTTTATTAAAAAGAAAACATGCTATATTGGGCTAAAAGAATGAAACCGTATTCTATTCACTAATGTGAAAAAATCCCCTCAAAATACAAAAAGAACGCTAAAAATCGCCTAAGAAATTATAAAAAAAAAATCGAATCAAAAAATCGAGAATCGGGCTTCGAGGTGCAAAACTACATGTATAAAAGTACCTTCCCTCCAAATTTTGTAACTCTACGTACAGCGGTCTCTTCAGAACAGCGCTGACACACACACAAACTTGCCTCTTTATTATTATAGATACTTTTTTTTTAAAGCAGGCATGTAATATATTCTTCCTAACAGTTTTATTCCTTTTTTTTTTAAATTTGCGTCACCTGGATATGGAACACTTGCATGATACTGGATTTGCTTTGCACCGTCCTTTTCCATTGGCAAATGGAGAAACGTACTTCCATACACTAACATAATTTTCTCAAGTTGTCTCATGCATAATTCCATTGTTTGGTCAATCTATCTGTCTGTATCTACATCTATACATTTTTACATACAGGGAGATTCTAAATTGTTTTTACAAGAAAGAGGGATGATAATACACGTCAAGACAAACAATATATTGAATAGGAAACCAAGGGTTCCAAACGTTTTCCGAAAGAGATAGCAGCCATTAAATTTTAGGGTCCAAAATTTCAAATAATCATAAAAAATAAAAAATTTGGTCGATTGATTTGTGGTTTTCACTAAAACTATTCTTTACGTCAGTATTTTCTTGAAAATAAATTATAAAGATACATTTAAAAAAATTCTGATATAGGGCGATTTAGACTTTGGAGTGACGAAAAACTATTTTTTTGCCGTTATTTTTTGCGTCTCATTAAATGTTTTCTAAAGCTTAGACGTAAACTTAAATTTTGAGCTCAAAATCTGAATAGTTGGGAGTGGTTAAGTAGCGCAAACTGAACTGTGTTCAGAGGGGGGGGGGGGGGGAGTAGAGGTGGTTCAAATTTTAAATGATTATAAAAAACGGAAGAATTGGTCGATTCGTTTGCGGTTTTCGCTTACATTACACTTTAAATCAGTATTTTCTTGAAAATAAATGTAAAAGATACATTTCAAAAAATGCCGATAAAGGGCGCCTTAGATTTTAGAGTAACGTAAAACTATTTTTGGCCGTTATTTTTTGTATCTAATTGCATGCTTACAAAAGCTTAGATTTAAATTTTGAGTTCAAAATCTGAATAGTTGGAAGTGGTTAAGTAACGCAAAATTGAACTGTGTTCGAGAGGGGGGGGGGAGTTAAATTTCAACTCCTGAAAAGACTTAAGTTTGCGCTTTTTAATCCCCCCCCCCCCTAACGATTCAGAAGTTGAGCTTAAAATTAATCTAAGCTTTTGCAAGCACTTATTTAGATAAAAAAAAATGACGCTTAAAAATAGTTGTTTAAAACGTCCTCTAATGAAATTTTTTGAAATTTATCTTTAAAATTTATTTTCAAGGAAATGCTGACATAATGAATAGTTTTAGCGAAAACCGCAAACGAATCGACCAAACTTTCCGTGTTTTATAACCATTTAAAATTTGAACCTTTCCTCCCCCCTTGAACACAGTTCAGTTTGCGCTACTTAACCACTCCCAACGACTTCAGCTCAAAATTTAAGTTTATATCTAAGCTTCTAAAAAAAATTATTGAGATGCAAAATATAATGGTAAAAAATAGTTGTTCGTTACTCCAAAGTCTAAAGCGCTGTCTATTGGCATTTTTTGAAATTTATCTTTATAATTTATTTTCAAGACAATACTGACATAAATAATAGTGTTAGTGAAAACCGCAAATGAATCGACCGATTATTCCGTTTTTAATGATTATTTGAAATTTTGGACCCTAAATTTTAATGACGGCTCTCTATTTCGAAAACGTTTGGGACCCTTCGTTTCCTATGTAATATTGTTTGTCGTGTACTATCAACATTCTTTTTTTCGTAAAAACAATTTAGAATCAACCTGTATGTACGTATCTACATTTGATTATTGTGGAAATAAAATGTTTTATAGGTCTATGAAACGTATCGATAAGAGTGTGTCATTCAGAAAAAGCTTTATATATATAAGTAGTATTTTGATGAATGAATTTATAACCTAATCAATAATGGAAATGGTTATAATTGTTATTTAAAATATACAAACGTATTATAGTTTCGTATTAAGGATTTATATACACATTATTTATATTTACAAGGAATTGGTGCAGCTTAAAGTTTGTATTTAGTTGTATTTCTTCCGAGATTTGATATATACGTTTACTAAGTTCCAGCTTTCACTGCACGAAAAGCATTATTAAATTAATATAATTTTACAGACATAGTCCAGTTTTAAAGAATTGGGTTATGTACCTGTGCGGAATAAAAAAAACTTATATCATGTTTGAAAATACATATTTTTATACCATTAAAAAAAAATTACAAAAAAGCAACATTACAATTTTTCCCGTTCAGGCGTTAAAAGTGCTGTTATGATTTTATAATATTTTATTAATCTTAAAAATGTTTTTTTTTAAAATCATATGCATGAAGAAGGATTCCGCAAATATTTATTTTTAAGACCTCATTTTAGTAAACTGATACTAAATTATAAAAAATTTCCTATTTAAAAGATTATAAGAAAAACATTAGTTTACTTTATATTTCACATTTTATACTAGATGGAACCCGTCAAAACTTGACGGTACAATATAAAGGCAACAAAGAAAAAAATAGTATTTTTATTAGCTATAAAAGAATTTTTTAAAGATTAATTTTTATTAAAAACTTCAAAAAATGAAAAAAACTCTGAATTTTATATCCAGGGAAATTACATTCACAAATGCACTCATAGAATTTCTCTCATCTGACGCTTTTCCATTTACAGACAAAACACCAATATCACATGACACCGGGCGCAGAATCGGTGCACTGGTGCGACGCTCGTCACAGACTCTTCAGAACGTCTGCAGACTATTTTTCACCCGTTAAAGTTTTTAAAAAATGCTAGAAATCATTTATCATGATTCATTGTAATATTATCCGGATAACATACGATTGACGGAGCTCCAATTCACGTTAAATTATAATTCAAGGACGATTCTGTTTTGAATTTTCCGAAAAATTTAGGCAATTATTTCTAAACTTAGAAAATACCGTCCTAAATCTGAAAATTCCGAAGTAATAGTAAATTTTAACAAATATCAAAAAGGAAAAAAAACAATTTTGTCAATTGTGCGAAGAAAAAGCACCAGTTTCGCACATATATAACTCGGGAAAAACACGATATAAACTATAAATTGATATGAACATGATCATGAGATAAACTATAAATCAAGGAGGATTCAGTTTTAAATTTTCTGAAAAAAAATAGGCAATCATTTCTAAACTAAGTAATCTAACTAAAGTAATAGTAAATTTTCACAAATATTCTATAAAAAAATCACATTTGTTAATTGTGCAAAGAAAAATCACCAGTTTCGCCATATATCTCAGAAAACATGATATAAACTGTAAATTGATAGAAACATGATAAAATAATCATGATGTTGATAACATGATCATTAAATATGATATAAACATAATAAAAACTATAAATCAAGGACGATTCTGTTTTGAAAAATTCAGACAATCATTTCTAAACTTAAAAAAGAAAATAAAAAAAAATACGTCATCGATCTGAAAATTTATAAATTTTGACAAATGATCTCAAAAAAAAAAAAAAAAAAAAAAAAAAAAAATCAATTTTGTTAATTGTGCGAAGAAAAACCACCAATTTCACTATATATCTCTGGAAAAACATTATATAAACTGTAAGTTGATATAAAAATGATAAAAACTATAAATGAAGGACGATTCTGTTTTGAATTTTTTGAAAAATTTACGCAATCATTTCTAAATTAAGTAATCTAACTAATGCAATCGTAAAATTTGACAAATGGTCTATAAAAAAAGAAAAAATAATCAATTTTGTCAATTGTACGAAGAAAAATCACCAATTTCGCCACATATCTTTGGAAAAACATGATATAAGCTATACATTGATATAAATATGATAATATGATCATGATCATAAAATATGATATAAACGTAGTAAAAACTATAAATCAGGGACAATTTGTTTTGAATTTTCTGAAAAATTCAAGAATTCATTTTTAAACATAAAAAGAAAAATCCATCATAAATCTGAAATTTCGTAAAATTTGACAAATGGTCCTGGAAGGGGAAAAAAATCAATTTTGTCAATTGTGCGAAGAAAAATCACCAATTTCGCTATATATCTCGGGAAAAATATCTCGCAAGTTGACGGCAACAATATGAAAGCACCAAAGAAAAAAAAGTATTTTTTTCAGCTATAAAAGAAATTTTTTAAAATTAATTTTTATTAAAAAATTCAATAAATGAAAAAAACTCTGCATTTTATATCCAAGCAAATTACATTCACAGATGCACTCATAGAATTTCTCTCTTCTGACGCTTTTCCATTTTGAAATAGTAAGTTATTTGTTATTTATCATGAATTTATTTTATTTTGCTGTGTCCATTTCGATCTCCATTATTTTGCATCGAACTATCTATTATTTTGCTATTTTTCATAGCAAGTCCTAAGCATATTTGGTTAAGGATCTAGCGTATCTTCGCGATATGTTAAATTTTTTTCCCCTGCAATTAATAAATATTGCAGAATTTGAGTTGAGAACGTCTCCAGACTATTTTTCAACCGTTAAAGTTTTTTTAAAAATGCTAGAAATCATTAACCATGTTCCTTTATAATATTATCAGGATCACATACGATTAACAAAGCTCCAATTCACGTTCAAGTATAAATCAAAGAAGATTCTTTTTTGAATTATCCGAAAAATTTGGGCAATTATTTCTAAATAAAAAAAAAAACCGTCATAAATCTGAAAATTCCGAAGTAATAGTAAATTTTGACAAATATCAAAAAGGAAAAAAACAAAACGATTTTGTCAATTGTGCGAAGAAAAAGCACCAATTTCACACATATATAACTCGGGAAAAACATGATACAAACTATCAATTGATATGAATATGATCATGATATAAACATGATAAAAACTATAAATCAAGGCCAATTCTGTTTTGAATTTTCTGAAAAATTTAGGCAATCATTTCTAAACAAAGTAATCTAACTAAAGTAATCGTAAAATTTGACAAATAGTCTATAAAAAAGAAAAAAAACAATTTTGTCAAATGTACAAAGAAAAATCACCAATTTCGACATATATCTTGGAATTTTTGTCAAAGGGTTGTGAAAAACATTGAAATTTTGTCAAAGGATTTCCTAAAAAGGTACATTTCAACAAAAGATCACAAAAAACAACAATGAATTTCATTAAAAGTTTACCAGAAACTTATTTTTTAATAAAAAGATCATGGGAAAATGCAAAATTTGTCCAAGTATCACGGAAAAAACGCAGATTTCGACAAAAGTTTGCCAAAATATGGAAAATTTCGTTGAAAGATTTTGATAAAACGGCAAATTACATCGAAAGATCGCGAGAAAACAACAAATTTCCAAGACCCCGAGAAAATGAGAAATTTCATCAAAAGAATTTGAGAAAACGACAAATTTTGTCCAGGTATCACAAAAATTGTAAATTGCATCAAAAGATAGAAAAAAAAATTCTAGGCACCATAAAAAACGCAAATTTTGGAAAGTAAACACAAAAAGTAGCAGATTTCGTCAAAAAATTGAAAAAATAAATAGTAAATTTCATCAAATTACCTCCTTTCTCCCCAAAAAACGAAATTTTGTAAATAGATGACAAAAAAAAAAAAAAAAAAAAAAAAAAAAACAGCAAATTTTGTCAAGAGATCCCCCAAAATAACAAATTTCTTCAAAAGATTGTTAAAAAACTGTAAAATTTGTTGAAAGACCGCAAAAAAGCCAATTTTGTTCAGGTATTTCTAACAAAACACAAATTTCGTCAAAGTATTGCAAAAAATTAAAACTTTGTTAAAATGTCTCAAAAAATGGCAAGTTTCATGAAAATATTTTGAAAAAACAGCAAATTTCGACAAAAAGTTGTCTAAAAAAATAGAAAAATTTGTAAACAGATCGTGAAAAAAATGCAAAAGATTGTGAGAAAACAAAAAATTTTTTCAACCGCAATTTTTAACAAACGGTTGTGGAAAAACAAGTGATTGAATGGATTTTCTCCCTGTTTCGGCAATGAAGGATGGTGTTAAAAATTCTGAGGTTAAAAGTAGTTTAATTTTAAAAGTACTTTCTTTTTATGTCAATCACAAATACTTGTAACATAATGTAAGGGATTGAAAAGAGGACAATTAGTCTTTACGTTCTTCAGACTGTTTTTTAAATTTTTACTCGTGTTGCAGCCTGCAGAAAAAATTCTGCTGCAAGACATGATATGGATAAATTATAAATTACTTGGCAAATAATCACAAAAAATACCAAATTTCGTCAAAAAATAAAAAAAATAAATATTAAATTTCATCAAATAACCCCCCCCCACAAGAAAAAAATCGAAATTTTGTAAATAGATGGCAAAAAACAGCAAATTTCGTCAAATAATCCCAAAAAATAACAAATTTCTTCAAAAGATTGCTAAAAAAAAACTGTAAAATTTTTTAAATGACTGAAAAAAATGCCAATTTTGTTTAGGTATCCCTAACAAAACTCAAATTTTGTCAAAGTATTGCAAAAACTTTAAATTTTGTCAAAAAGTCTGAAAAAACGGCAAGTTTCATGAAAAATTTTCGAAAAAACAGCAAATTTCGACAAAAAATTGTCTAATAAAACAGCAAAATTTGTAAACAGATCGTGAAAAAAACTGCAAAAGATTATGAGAAAACAAAAAAATTTTAACAAATGATTGTAGAAAAAAAAAAGTTCTTGAATGGATTTTCTCCCTGTTTCGGCAGTGAAGGATGGTGTTAAAAATTCTGAGGTTAAAAGTAGCTCAATATTAAAAGTACTTTCGTTTTATATCAATCACAAATACTTGTAACATAATGTAAGGGATTGAAAAGAGGACATTAGTGTTTACGTTCTGCACACTGTTTTTAAATTTTTACTCGTGTTGCAAACTGCAGAAAAAATTCTGCTGTAACGCATGATATGGATAAATTATAAATTACAGTCATTATTCATTACTAATTTCATATAAAATGCATTCATATACACTATGATGACAAACTCACCATTGTAATTCATTCTTTACTATTGATATTTGTGCATATATTTAAAAGACAACATTATGACGAATGTTGTTATTACCGCTTTGTACTTTGTTATTAACGGTAATATTAACTCAAAGGTTTAAATAGATCGAAGCGTTTTAAAAGATTCAATGTTGTCTTCAATAAGGTAATAACAATGTGCTGTTCAGTGCTAACTTAAAAGTATTAAGTTTAAGGGGTTTTGTCAAACATTTCCAACGCTACTTTTTATTTTCTAAAAGATTATATTTTATATAAAAAAAAACCCACTAATATTCAAGCATGCCTATTGCAGGGGGAAAAAATGTAACATTTCGCGAAGATATGCTATATCCATATCTAAATAATCGTAAGCTTATATAGTGACTTGCTATGAAAAATAGCAAAACAGTAGATAGTTCCATGCAAAATAATCAATATTAATAAAGGACACAGCAAAATAAAATAATGATAAATAACAAATAACTTACTATTTCAAAATGGAAAAGCGAGAAAAATTCTATGAGAGCATGGGAGTATTTATCTGTATTTAGGCACCGATTGTCATCTGAAGAAAATGAACTCTCATTAAAGCACAGCGCCCGCACATGTGCTCTGACGATGATACATGGAGTAAAAGTTGATACTCCGTGTGATAATGTGATTGTCCTTCTCTCTCTCTACGGTGAATCGTTCTCGTGAATGAATCACCTGGTACTCACCGGAAGGCTTGCTCGCGCATGCGTAGAGACCAGTTTTAAGTATGCTGACTTTTTTTCCCTTATCGTTTTAATATATGGATTATTAATATTTATTTTATATATGGTTAATATTTTAAAATAGCATTGTATGAAGAACATGTTTGCAATGACAAAAATAAGTATGTAAAGAATATACTTGTTAAGATAAGATACATATACTGATGTAATCTATATGATTGCTTGTTTTATTAATCAAACAAAAAAAAAAACCTTTAGATAATTTAGTTTAGCTAAAACGAAAAATCTTAGAAAATCATCTCCTGGAATCTTTCCAACCATTCATGAATTATTCAGGATAAAATTTCAGTTTGTGGCTTATTTCCTTAACTATTTCCTTTGAGAATGCAGCCTGATTCTTTGAACGGAAAAAGTTTCATAGTTTTTGCTCCTTGTGGAAATTTACTCATGGGAATAGTAGCTTTTGATGAAAAAGAGGAAAGGAGATAGTTTAAAAAATAGAGAAAATAGTTGCTTTTGAAATAGATATTCGTCTAATTAATTGTAGTTATTTAAAGAACACAATATGATGGTAAAATTTCGCATAAAGTAATTTTAAACTATCCATTCATATATACATTCATGTGTTTGTATGTGCACATAACCAAGAGCGTATGTGTGCATGAATGTGTATAATAGTGCATATTTTCATTAAAAAATGCGTTTAACATTTTTGAACTAATGAACGTTGTTATTTTATATTACATGATAATTGGCATAATAGAGACAAATATTTATTTAAAATATTATCTAAAATATTTATTTCTTATTTCTCTTAAAATCAATGTTATATGGAGATTCTGAAATTAGTTATTAAAACATCTCCTTTTAATCAGCACTTGTAATCTACTGTGTTTTCTAATTCATTATGTTACGATTTGTACTTAATTATTTCTGGCATTATAAAGTAATCAATAACACAAACACATTTATCAATAGAAAAATTCTAAAATATATGTGTACAAAAAATCAGAAAGCTTCGTATAAACTATGTAATTGATAATTGGAGTATATTTTTATTCTTAATTGACACATATTTTTATTCTTATTTTAAATTATTAGCAATATTTTTATTCTTAATTCACATATATTTTTATTCTTATTTTAAATTATTAACATATATTTTTATTCTTACATAAAAAAAATAAAAAAGGCTCACTTCATGTAAATTATAGCTTTTTAATGCTGTAGCGAACATATCAAGCAAAACTTTGCTATATACTTGTTACCATTATTTTTTAATAGCAAATTATCTTATTTTTTTATATTAGATATAAAATTAGGCAATTGTTGATATTGGAAATATCATTAATCAAAAATAAAAACAGTGGAAACAGGCCTGCTAAAGTAAATGTTAACATTCAAAGTTGTTAATTATTTTATTGTAACTGCAGGTGTTTTATCACTTACAATATTTACGAAACAAACATTTTAAAGAAACAAAATTTTCATTAGAATATTTTAAAATGAACAAGGTTCAAGCATAATTAACTAAATTTATAACTGACCTCATTATATATTTTAATATGCAAACATGTTCTTTCTTAAGTAAAATTTTATATTGGAATTAAATTTATAATTCCAATAATTTTTTCAGGTTTTAAGTTAAAATATTGAGGCGAAAAAATGAGTTACGAGAGTAACTTAAATTAAATGAATGGAAATTTGACAGACATGTGTATAACTAATCAATATATTAAAGTAAAACTCGAAGAAAAATGCTGACTCGAAATTCTTTCCGCTGTTAAATATTATTTTACAGTTATTAATATTTTTAAAGTTGTTGAAAAGTTTTTTCTAATACTAGAAAAAGAAATTAAGTACAAATTATGCAATAAATAATTAAAATAAATACATAACCTCGTAATTATTCTTTATTAGAACAGTTAAAATTTTAACATAAACTGGAAATAGAAAAAACTTTTTATAAACAATTTTCGGTTGTATTTTTAAAATAGGGTGAATTGGATGAAGATGCCGTAGTTTTTGATTTAATCATTTTAAAATTCGCCTGTTGATTTTATGTCTTATTCAATGATTTCTTGTTAAAATTTCACTGTTATGTATGGTATAAAACATATTTCATTTTACAGGCATTACAGAAAACATCTAAAATTTTGTTCAGGTTCATACCCATCATTTATTTATTTATTTTATGTCTAAGTGGGAAAGATTTAACAGACTTCAAAAGTCCGATATAGACTCTATTTTCCCCACGTGTCGGATATACGTGTCGGATATACGTGTCGGAGTGCTCTCCGACACGTGGAAATTCGTTAAAAATTAACAAAAAAATAAATAATTAAAACTTTAAAATTAAAAATTAAAAATTCAAAGAATATGTGTACAAAATAAGCTCCACCCGCCGCCGGCGCGCCGGATCATAGGCTGCTCTCTCGCGACAAGGGGCGGACCAGCACAGTGGGTTATGATAAATGTATTAAGTTGCGTAAGAACAGAAGATTGGTGCACGATCCAGACCTATGAGATGAAATTAGTTTGTCCCATTTGGAAATTTAAGATCCTACTTAATTTGACTATAAGAAGGGGTCTTGATAAAATATTAGTTAGCCATTTTTGGGAAGGATGGAAGGACGTTTAATATGGCTTGAGTAAACGTGCAGTGATTGTAGCTATGCCCAGGAGTGCCAACCTCGCTGCACTCGCAGAAGTGATTGGCTGCTCGATGAAAACGTTTCAGATAACTTTGAAAGGTCCATGACCAGAGAGGAATCCTGCTGGTGAGAGAAAGTACATTTCTCTAGACACTACAGGTATGAGATTGTAAGTGTGTCTACATTTGGTAGATACATCCCAATAATTTTGGCACTCTGGCATGATTTTTAGATCCAACTTTCCGCGAATGTGTGAGGGGGGAGGGAGAGAGTAAAGTCTACAGATGTTTTTACCGTTGCTTCTGTCGCCAACTTGTCAGACCGCTCATTGACCACAATACCAATGTTAGCTGACACGCGGCCCATGGCGACTTTGCGAACGACAGAGGGCAACTTAAGTTTTATGTCGAGAACTAAAGGGTTCTTATTTCTGTGCGCGAAGATTGTCTGTAGGCCTGAAATACTATCACTGTACAAACTAGTGAAGGAAGATTGTTGGAAAGAGAATCCAATCTAGAGTCTGCAGAATCGAAAGAAGTTGTGTTTGGAATACAGAGTTATCATCCCCGATTCTACAGGCCCATTCATTGATCACCACATCATTCCGCATGATGCAAGATGATGACGCCACACCCGATTCCATGCGGGATCCATCAGTGTAAACGGTTGGGAATTTTGAGGGTACAAATGAATGTTTACAGGGGTTGACTTGCGGATGTGATGTTACTTTTGTAGGATGGAGGGACCAGCTGCTAACTTTCCTTTGTACGTCCGTTTATGGAAAGGGTGCGTCTTGTGTCTGTTTGTGATCGAGATGAAGGTTTCTGTTTTTTATGTATTCATAATTGAGTGTTAATTTTATGGGAGGGATACCTGTAAGTACTGTTTAGCGCATTTGTAGTAATTGTTTTATATCCTTTCGCCATACGTATGAGAAACATCCTTTTTAGCGAGGGAAGTTTGTTCTTCACTCTATTGGTGAGGTTTCCTTCCCAGACGCCCACGTCTTAAAAGATAATTCGTTACACAATTCTGTGATACCATGTTTTTAGCATGTTGGGCTTAATAGACCAAGGTTTAGTTAATTTGCAGCTATTATTCTGAAGTGTTCCTAAGCGTAAATTTATTGCGCTAATGTGTTTCGTTTAGCTCCGATGTTTGTCTATTGTAATTCCTAGTAATTTTATATGTTTGACGAATTTAACGCTGCGTCCATTAACTCGCATCATGCTGTTGCGTTTTAGATCTATGGGTTTGTCAAATGTGAGTGCTTGAGATACTCCTGGTGAGAGCTGGAAGTGAAGGTCGGTTAGCAGCTGAAGGAAAACAGGGAGTGCTCGACGTGCCGCGATTTCAAGGTCTAGGCGTCGACAATAGGTGAAAATAAAACTGAAATCATCGGCGAAAGCAAATAGAAAGAAGCCTTATTTATGGAGTTCTTTTAAAATTACATTTGCTATGAGCAACCATATTATTGATCCAAGGCAGGACCTTTGTGGGCAGCCTTTTTCTAGTTGGTGCACTAATGTGAACGTGCCCCAGTTAATTAATATGCTTCTGAAAGAGTGATATGAGCCGATCGTTCCAACTATATTTCCCGCTCAATTGATTGCAATCAGCTGGAGTAAGATGTCCCCAACTCCATTTTATCAAGTGCATCTTTGATGTCGAGAGTGAATACGGAGGTGTAGAGTCCAGAGTCTTGATTGACTCAAAGGTTGATGAGTTGTTATATAGTCATATTCAGGATGGGGCTGCTGCGAAGATGGTATTGCTCTCTAAGTGATGGCATGAATATGTTGTGCAACCTTTCTCTCTCCATGCTGTAGGAATGTCTAAAAGTCTCAAAGGTAGGATTAGAGGCTTTGTGTTTGATGTTGTATCTTGTTTTGTGGCGTCTGTTGAATTCTTTACAATTAATGCAGCACAGTGTGTTCTGTCAGTCATTTGAGGGATGATCTTTCCAACAGGTCTAACAGAAGGCTCTGGTGGGACAACAATTCTCGGTGTGATGAAAAAATCTGACATTTCCTACAACGCTGTATTTGAGCTTGCGGGCGGAGATGGGACTGCTTGAATCCAACCAAGAGACCACCATCCAAGTTGATAAGGTGCGTCAGAGGTATAGGCATGGCTATAAGCCAGTTGGGAAGTCCCCGTGACCTACCATCAGTGATTTTGATGTATGAGAGCTCACATTCATGAGCACTATATCGGGTTATAATTTAATCCGTTATAAGTTCTTTATCATAGTTTGATGGTTTGTTATAAATGTAAAATGCCGATTTAGTTCTCTGTAAACTTGGAGATCTCTATTGTGATTGTTCTCATTTTTTTCTGATGTACATTCTATTTCTAGATGCATCCTGTAGGGGTTGGTTTTAGAAATGATGGATGCCGGGCCGGAAATACGGGCTACTGTTATTTTTCGTTGAATTTCTACTCCCGTCATTTTGTTAGCACCTGATGATATGCGTCTGATGACGATAGTTTTTCTATATTCAGTAGTGGTACGGTCAAAGTCTTGTTGTGAGTGCACTGCTAAGGCTTGTGATGAGGTTGGTTGTGTGGTTTCTGTACGTTTTGATAAATTGGCCTTGCTAAGAGCTGAGGTACTGGGGCGTTATTTTTTGTGGTAGTGTGGTTTGGAAAAGAACGCAAACAGTTCTCATTCCTGAGTGCCGAGCCAGCATCGAGTACTTGCTTTGCATTTCTGTGTGTTTAGACAAGGCCTTCGATATGGCATCTTGGATAGCTTTTGCGCTCGGGATAGTAGTTAAACAGTGTCTTAGTTGATTTTTATAAGATTCGTGCTGCTCTCTGTATTTGTTATTATTTTCTTGCACTTGTATTAAATTCTGTTGAAGCGTATGTAGCTTTTTCTGTTGTCGTTTTCCTATAGTATCGATTTCTTGTAGAGTATTTCGTAAATCTTTTATATGATTCTGTATATTCCAGTACTGAATGAGCTGGCTTTATCATTTTTAGCTCACAGGCTATCATAGCCTGAGAGCTTATGTGCCCGTCCTTTCTGTATGTATGTGCGTTCCTGCGTAACACGATAACTCATGATAAAAATATCGGATCCACTTGAAATTTTGTATATAGGTATATCCTGATAAAGCGCTTCCCTGATTAGTTTTTGGAGTTTATTCGATATGTATAAGAGGGGGAACGGGGGCTCATGCCCCTCCCCTTAATGGATATAAATGGGTTTTTCATGCAGATTTAACAGTTTTTGGCCAAAATTTAGATATAGGATCATTCTGATGAAGCGATTCCGTGACTGTTATTATGTGTTCATTTAATAAGTATAAACAGGGGGAGCGGAGGTCTCATGCTCCCCCCCCCCTTTATAGATATAAACGGGATTTTCATGCAGAATTAACAGTTTTCGTTCAAAATTTAGATATAGGATCATTCGGATGAGGCGATACCGTGGCTGTTATTAGGTGTTCATTGAATAAGTATAAACAGGGGGAACGGGGGGCTCATGCTTCTCCCCTTAATTGATATAAACGGGATTTTCATGCAGAATTAACAATTTTCGTTCAAAATTTAGATATAGGATCATTTTGATGAGGCGAGTCCGTGGCTGTTATTAGGTGTTCATTGAATAAGTATAAACATGGGGAACGGGGGTTCTAATGCCCCTCCCCTTAACTTGCATAAACGGATTTTTCAATCAGAATTGTCAGATTTCGTTCAAATCTCTGAATAGTTTTGGAACTTTAATGGTTAAGTATAAAAGAGGAGAATAACTCCTCTTAAATTATATAAATGCTAAATGGGTTTTTATTAAGAATTATCCGATTTGCTCTGAATTTTGGATATAGATTTTTTAATATGAGAAAGCATGTACTTGATAGTTTAGGAAGTTCAATGATTAAGTATAAAAAAGGAGAAAGGGGAGAGCTGTTTCCCCTTCTTAATTTTTTTTTTCGAACGGAATTAACGAAAATACAAGGCTGTAATGTACAATTAGTATGCGTAGCCTGTGAGCTCAATGCCATCAGTTTAACTGGGCAATGATCTTTTTATTTGTTTTGGTCAGTGTTTTTGTGGCTTTTGTGATTAGATAATGAATTTAAGTCTCGACAGTCATCTTAGAGACAGAGCTTAAGCCCATGCATCGTCCGAGTGAAGTTCTCACTGACTGAAAAAAATTGACTCACGGGTAAGAATCTGACGAAATTTCAGACATTATGAACGTAAGAAGAAAACGAACTTTATAAATGGGGAATGCAATACACAAGAAAACGACCCTTGGATACCGAGATCCCCACATCATAGGTGGGGAAGTTCCTCTGCGGGAATGTAGCATGCTGAGTTTTAGAATAAGAGGGGGAGTGAAAAAGTGCCATTTTGGATACCAGCCGTCACTTGTGCCGGAGATACTTATGATTAAATGAATAATAATGAAGAAAAAAATAATAAGGTAAAAGGGACCTGAAGTGGGAATGAGAAAGTCAGTCTGCTTAAAATTAACTAGGAAAACATCTAAAAAAAGAAAGAAAATATCCAGGAGGTTTTTACTTACCGCAACAGAATAAAATAAAATAATTTCAAGTAGTCCCTTCTCAAATATTCTCTGCGCTCATGATTAATTCAGTGAAGATTTTCACTTCGTTGCTCATTTTCTTCGCATAACACCCGTTTAGAATTCTTTCTGGTTTTTAAAGAAGCGGAAAGCTTTGCTCATTTGCTTCAAACTCTGTGAATTAAACAGAATTTGTAGGTTAAATATAACATGATAATACATATGAAATATTATCCTCTTTTTAATTTAAGGATATTAAATATGTAACAAGTCCCATAAACGTTTTACAATGTTAATAAAGACTAATGTGCGTTTGAATTTAATAAATTATTTCTAATACAAAAAACAATTTTTTTAATCTATTGAAGAAGCTAAAAATGAATTTAAAAGTAATATTTAAAGGTAAATTAAAAAGGTAACCGATTTTTTAATAACATTTAATTAAGGTACCCTGGGGTAATAACGCCACGTTAAGGTTCTACCAATTTTCACGGCTCAGTTTTAGTTTGTATTTTTCAAACAAACATATGATTTGATACAGCAACTCATTGACTATCTATATAAAAAATATAATTTAACAGATATGTATTAATAAAATATAATGGCGTGATTTCTTGACCAATGCTATTTGGCGTTATTACCCTCCTAAATGGGTAATAACGCCATGCAAACAAAACTATGAAATAAGATGGAATAATTGCATGTAGATTGCTCAACTCTAAAAATACAAACTCTACAAACTTAGAAATTGACAAATTACATTCTAAGCTATTGAAAATGTTCAATTTTTTTTGAAAGTGTAAGAAAAATAAAGGTGTGGTGTGTGTGGGGGGGGGGGAGAGGATGAGGCAAAAGAATATCAGACCGTGAGCTTCTTTTTTGCTTAAAAAGGACCGCTTAAATAGAATTATTAGAAACATTGCACTGTTTTAACTGTGTTTATTTGAATCAGTATTTGGGATGTATCTCGGCCACTGTAGGGAATCAACCGGGGTAATAATGCTAAGGATTGGCGTTATTACCCCGTTATAGTTATTGCGCTGTACATTTTAAATTACAAATTATCTCGAGAAGATATCCAAAATCTTCAAGAATATTTTGAAAGTCCATGAAATGTACTACAAATTTATGTAATTAACAAAGTATTTCCGGATAAAAAAAATAGTCTTCACATCACAAAACGTATCTCGCAAATTTTAGATCAAGCGTTAATTTTAGTTGTTTGTAAAAACAATAAAACCTAAAAATTAAACAAATTAACTAGAAGCTGTTTTTTGCGATTTATATGACTCAAAACCCTTCTGCGCAGAGCACATAGGTGTCATTCACCAGATTATTTCACCACCTTACTTCTAACGTACATTTAAAAATAGCAAATGATCATTTCAGTTAAATGAAAACAATTTACATTATTCAAAGAACGACAAAACAAAATTACAATGCTACATTAAGAAATTGCATTAAATGTACCAAAATCAGTATTTCAAACTAAGAAAAGAAACTCTCATATGCTACAATCAAAATTTTGTTCTGTTTTAATTCTCTAATGCTGAAATATTATAACTACAGAATAATGATTTTAAAAATTTTGCTCTTGTTTGAGCCAAATTTTGGTGCCCGTTAGCTGCCACCATAAGATGGTGAAACCTCGTACCGGCATTTGGAGATTCCTATTTCAACCTCGATCCAACTATTGGAACTATGCTTCAAAAGGAGCTGCAAATATTGGTTCAAAATTTCACCATCTTGCAGTGGCACTTATTGAGCACCAAAATTTTGTTCAAACTAGGACAAGATTTTTTAACTGTGCATATTCTTTCTTGTTTAATGAATAATATGCATTCAAATCAAAGATTTTATATAAAATATAAATGTAATCGATTTAGACGCATAATTTACTTTTGTTTACCAATCCAATAACTTACTAAATTATTCTTGCTATTGAAGTAGCAAAAGTAGCCGATTTTCTTGGATGTTTTACATACCACAACATAATAAAATAAAATTATTTCAAGTAGTTTCTTCTCAAGTATTTCGTTCATCTGTGAATAATTCATTACAGATTTTCACTTTGTGGTTCATTTTATATGCTGTATCCTGAGGGATTCTTTGAGATTCTTAAAAAAGCTGGAGGCTTTCTTTATTACACAAAAACTCTAAGAATCTAACAAAACTTGTATGAAATGAAATACAGCAATACATAGAAGTATTATCTGTTTTTCTAATAAATGGTTAAAATCAATATTTTTTATTTTCTTAACATTATAATTGCACATAAATTTATTGTTGTATATAAAAGAAACTGGCATTCAAATATATGTTTCCAGTGAACAATACTTAAAAAATATTTAGAATTACATACCTTTTAGGTAGCTTTCATTACAAAAAGTAAAAAGCTACCTATTGTAGCCGTCCGGAGGAAAGCACTTCCGGAAAATTTTGGTATATTTTCACCGATCATGACCTTCCAGACCCCAAAACCACCCTCCGTTCAAATGTTGACATAAATATATATATATATATATATATATATATATATATATATATATATATATCTGATTTTTGTCATGCTGTAACTAACGTATTTATGAACCGATTTGAATGAAACTTGGTATGTACATAGTACATACAAATGTCTCGACCGAGGTCGTTGGTCAGCATCATCCGCCATTTTGTTTCAAAATGGCGGCCATTTTAATTTTTTTCAAAAATTTTAAATTTAAAATTAAATGCGAAAAAATTAAAAGTTGAAAAATATTTTTCTTTTACGTGTTAGAACTTAAAACAAAGATTCCAGAACACTTTTTATTTTGTCTATATCTTAAAAAATGATTGAGTTATAGCACTTTGAATTTTTCTTATGGCTGACATTTTAAAACGATCTGATTTTTGTCACGTAATAACACGCGTATTTATGAACCGATTTCAATGAAACTTGGTATGCACATAGTATATATAAATGTCTCGACCGAGTTCGTTGGCTAGCATCATCCGCCATTTTGTGTCAAAATGGTGGCCATTTTAAAATTTTTAAAAAATTTAAAATTTAAAATTAAATGCGAAAAATCAAAATTTGAAAAATATTTTTCTTTTACGTGTTAGAACTTAAAACAACAATTCCAGAACACTTTTTATTTTGTCTATATCTTACAAAATGATTGAGTTGTAGCACTTTGAATTTTTCGTATGGCTGACATTTTGAAACGATCTGATTTTTGTCACGTGATAACACGCGTATTTATGAACCGATTTCAATGAAACTTGGTATGTACATAGTACATACAAATGTCTCGACCGAGTTCGTTGGCCAGCGTCATCCACCTTTTTTGTCAAAATGGTGGCCATTTTAATTTTTTTTTAAAATTTAAAATTTAAAATTAAATGCGAAAAAATTAAAAGTTGAAAAATATTTTTCTTTTACGTGTTAAAACTTAAAATAACGATTCCAGAACACTTTTTATTTTGTCTATATCTTAAAAAATGATTGAGTTATAGCACTTTTAATTTTGCTTATGGCTGACATTTTGAAACGGTCAGATCTGAACAATCCACCATGTTGCTTTAAAATGGCATACACTTCATGATATCGTGGAATTTGGTGACTCTCTAAATCGCTTAAAATAAAACTAGGTTGAATAAAAGATGACTAATTTCTAAAAATTCCTATTAATATTCATTCTTGACAAAAACTAGTATTTAATCTTATAAAATCACTAATTTTATAAGATTATTTCCACTAATTTGAGATTAGTATTTTTGAACAATGTAACTTACTTTAAAATAAATAAATAAATATATAAGTATATGAAAGCTACCTCTTCCTCCCGGCATTGCTGAAAGGACTTTTTTAATATGTACTTGTATTGTTTATGATGTGTGTTGAGCCAATATTCCATCAGAAAGATATTCTTACGTATACGGAATTTTTAACCTTGAAACCATACATGCCAATTTTTACTCTTTTTTAATTTTCCACTTCTTTGTTAACTTGGAAACTTGTTTTACTTAATCAAAAAAATAAATAAATAATAAAAATAAATAAATAAATAAATAAAAATTAAACATAAGATTAAAATAAGAAAATTTCTTTCTGATCAAAAATAGCGGTAGGGAAAAATGCGTAAATGTTGGCAGCTATGCTCGGAACTGATAGATCAAGTGGCGACAGCACAGATCTCATCAAATCGATGGCTGAAATTTTAGGTTTAGGCAGAACATGTTTAGCATATTTAATTGAAACTGGTAATCCATGTCATCTTTGTGCAAAATCCCTGCAGGCACGATTTCAGCGGTTCATTACTAGTTTTATTTTCACCCAAATGTGTGACAATATGACAGAGAGCAGGATAACTCAATGGCAAACTTATCTGTAACCCATTGAAATGGAATTTGTAACTGTTTTCCAACAAAATATGATTTTGCTGACTAGTTGCATTTTACTATCGGGATCGAGGTTTAATTAATTCGACAACTTTGTGATGTGATGATCTGTGCAGCCACCTCTCGGTCTATAATGGAATAATAACTTCCATAGTGTCGTTTTAATTGTCAGAAAGATTGCGACTGTTTTAACCTAAACATTTTATATTACCCGATTTTTAAATGTATAATTGATCTCAATTATCAAAACCGAAAAAAGGCGTCATTTGATACGACACAGACCGATGAGGACGGAATAATTAAAAAATGCCCCATTCCACCAAAAAACAGTAGCAAAATGATTTCAGAAAATAGCAGCATTTATAGAGATAGTACTATTTAATGTTCAGTAACCGGGAAATATTTAAAAAATATACCATTAAAAAAAGTTAAAACACATCACTATATTTTTAAAAGCAATGAAGCGTGAACGGCTTATTGGTGGGCATATTTCACAGGGGGCAGACACCCATAGAAGATGTATGATGTTGTTTTAAAACAATTGTTAAATATTCAGCGCTTTTTAGTGAGTAATTTGGGGGAAATTATAGCGGAAATTTCTGTATCTAGGTATGCTTAGTTCAAATGATATGACTGAACGTATATTATGTTATTAAAAAAAATGAAAGAGCAAAACACTCTCAGAAGCAAATGTGTTGGTTTAAAAATTTTAAAACAAAATGATTGTCTCATTCTATATTTTATATATTATATGGTCAAAGATGACCGACCTCTTGCGATTTTAGATATTTTGTTAAACATCTAGAAAAATACAAGAGTAGTTATTCTGAAATTCTATGTGTGCAAACATAATAGTACAGGTCATACATTTCTCTGAAAAATTTTCTCGAAACTCCAATAGAAGATCGTCAACAAATTGAAAAAGAACGAAAATCTTTTGTCAGAACAAATGTAGTAATAACTCTAAAAATTTAGACAATGATTGAGAGGTTAATAAACTTTGTTCATTTTTAAGCGGATAGCATGTAAATTTGTAATGAAATTAAAGATTTTATAAAAACAGTTCCAAAATTTTTCCATATAATTTGCAGGTTTCTTAATATAAAATAATGTTCTTTTCCGAAAATATATCAAACAACATTGTATACAATACTTTGTAATCAAAATTTAAAAAATAATAAAAATTATACGAAAAATGAGCAGGTTTAATAAATAAGTTTTCATTGCGCAGGCGTGAAAGCTATCAAAATTTCATTTGCATATTGTATATATTCGTTCTTTTTCAATTTGTTGACTTACCCTTATGGAGTTTCGGGAAAAAAATCTTCACAGAAATGTATGACCTACTTTTTTGTGTTTACACATCAGAAGTTTCAGGATATTTCCTCATGTATTTTTCTAGATTTTTTACAAAATGGCTAAAATCGCAAGTGGCTGGTTATTTTTGGCCATATAGTATATTAATTTTACTTTAAAAGAAAAGAGTTATTGTAATATATTTTAAGTATTTCCAAACAAAAATTTGCGTTTTAACATTACGGAACAATTAAAAAAAAGCAATTTATTTATTTTCTTTTCTTAAGAAAAATACATTAGTTATTTATACACATAGCAAGAAAAATAACTGAGTGTTCAGAAAACATTTTTCAAAGATTTTTCAAGACATTTCAGAAAAAAGCACAAATAAATAATCCCGATAGCATAAAATGCAACTAAAATGAAACGCTTAAAAATATTTATACATTCTTTTTGTAAAAAACAAACAAATGGAATTCCTGAAAAAGAATCAATTATAAGTTTTCTTTTTTCTTAAATACTTAAAAAATTGATTATACTCATAATGTGAGAATAGTTTTTATTTTCCTTTATACCCTTCATTATGCTAAATGAGAAAATTACAAAAGAGCTATTTATATTTTAATATTATAAATAAGCTAAATAAATAAAAAAATTATATAGGATTAATTTATTAAATTATGGTGAGCATTCTTATATTTTTAAATCTACTAAAAGGCATTGAGAAAATTGAAATAATTTAAAGTACGCCTTTTTTAAGTTGTATTGTTTAAAGACAAACTGAATTTTTAGCAAAAATTTAAAATTTATTTTATCTTTAATTAACATAAACGAGTTTTTTCTCAGTATAAGTGTAATTGTTTATTAAAGTAAGAGATTCTTTTGAGGGGGGGGGGGGGGGTTCAATAATTTTCTGGTTGTGCAATTTAGCAACATGTCACATTCGATTTTTTTTAGCCCCTATGAAACAAAATGCAAAAAATGTTTAATATATACCTCTTAATATGACTTCAATTTTAAATAATTCTTTTTAGCATTTTATATTGAAATTTTATTTTATTTTATATGTTTAATTTTGATTAAAAAAATTTCTTTGACTGTATGAACATTTCTCAAAGACTAATAAAGCAATTTGCATGAAACTTGGTAAATATCTTCATTTTAAAGTTAAAAAGTAACTTATACTTCAAATTCTGCATTATAAGTGTATTAATTTCTGGAAAATGGAAATTTTTTAATGAAAAATGTGATTTTTTTTGTTTAACTTTAAAATTTAAATTAAAATTTTAAGTAATTGAATTGCTTTCAAAGAAGTTTGCTTTCAAGATACGTTCTTCGAAGTATGTTTTATAGCAATATCATTATTTTTTGGGGCTCTTGAACCAATAATTTTGCTACAGTCTTGCGCACAATGGATACAAATGAAAAAATAATTTAATTTTTTTAAATCAAAATTGAACATAAAAAATAAAATTTTAATGTAGAATATTAAAAAAAATTCAATTGAAGATACATTAAGTTTCCTAAATTAAAAATATTTTCATATATGTTTATAGGTATATTTTTTATTAGAAAAAATAACGATTCTAAATTGCACTACCAGGTAAAAAGTAAGACCCCCGAGTCCGCTTAAGTGGAAGAAAAAACTATTCCCTTTATAATAAAAAAATTGTAAGTAGATCTTTTCCGTTCCCCAGAAATGATGCAAATGAAGAAATATTTCTATATTTATAGTATGTTACGATTGAAGTTTGATTGAAGATTGATGTTTGATCACGTATTACAGCGAAATGTATTCATTTGAAATATTATATCGATCAGATAGTTTTGACCTCCTCAGGTATCACCTGTTCATTTATTTGTTATAGCTCAAACGGTCGTAATTTTTGGACTTCCCTGTTGGACACGACTGTACGTGTTTAAATTTTTAAATATTTTCCGAACTAGAATAATAGAAAAGAAATAATTTTTCGTCATTTTAAGTCTTTCTGTCAACTTTATTAGTGTGTATTTATATCTTAAAAATGATTAATGAACAATTCGTTAATATTCTTTTTAAAATGTTATATTGTTTGATTAAAAAATACCATTTTCACTGAAGATTTATTATGAAAACCGTTGCATTAATAGTTGAATTTGAAAAATTTCATTTGAAAGTGAAACAAAATATGAACTTATTCACCATTAATGTCCAAGTATCATTTCATTTAATGAAAAGGTTAAGTATTATAATAATAGATAATTTTCATTTCGTTTTAATTTGGTAGATTTAGTAACCAATACGTTCTGTTACAGTATATTATTCAATCTTCTGCAATTTATATTTTTTATGTCCAACAAAATTTTATTAAAATTCATTTAAAAGAGATTTATATTTTTAGAGACTCATAATTTTATGACTTAAACGACGCAAGTAGTTTTATTAATAAAATATTTTAAATATTTGAAAAAAAAAAAAATCACAAAGTGGTGTTTTCGGGATTCATATTTTCGTCCACGCGGATCTCTTATACGCTTATCAAAGACCTACTTATTTGTCAAATTTCTAATGTTAATAAAATAGATGTTTTTACTTTTACTTTTACCGCATGAGCGAGACTGATAAGACTGAGAAAATGGTCTTTGGAACACAGATCCCTCGATATACAAACACACCGGTTTCTGAGATCTTGAAAAATTACAACGTTTGTAAAATTACATCGCTTATACGCTTATCAGTAATTTAAGTCTTTATCTGATTTCGAATGTCAGTGAAATAAATGTTTTTACTTTTACTGCATGAGCGAATGAGCGACACTGTTAAGACTGAGAATAAGGTCTGCGGAACACAGATACCACGATATACAAACACCCCGGTTTCAGAGATCTTGAAAAATTACAACGTTTGTAAAATTACATCGCTTATACACTTATCAGTAATTTAAGTCTTTATCTGATTTCGAATGTTAGTGAAATATATCTTTTTACTTTTACTTTTACTGCATGGGCGAGACGATTAAGACTGAGAATATGGTCTTTGGAACACAGATACCTCGATATACAAACACCCCGGTTTCTGAGATCTTGAAAAAATACAACGTTTGTAAAATTACATCGCTTATACACTTATCAGTAATTTAAGTCTTTATCTAATTTCGAATGTTAGTGAAATAGATGTTTTTACTTTTACTTTTACTGCATGAGCGAGACTGTTAAGACTGAGAATATGGTCTTTGGAACACAGATACTTTGATATACAAACACCTCGGTTTCTGAGATCTTGAAAAATTACAACGTTTGTAAAATTACATCGCTTATACACTTATCAGTAATTTAAGTCTTTATATGATTTCGAATGTTAGTGAAATAGATGTTTTTACTGTTACTTTTACAGCATGAGCGAGACTGTTAAGACTGAGAATATGGTCTTTGGAACACAGATACCTCGATATACAAACACCCCGGTTTCTGAGATCTTGAAAAAATACAACGTTTGTAAAATTACATCGCTTATACACTTATCAGTAATTTGAGTCTTTATCTGATTTTGAATGTTAGTGAAATAGATGTTTTTACTTTTACTTTTACTGCATGAGCGAGACTGTTAAGACTGAGAATATGGTCTTTGGAACACAGATACCTCGATATACAAGCACCCCGGTTTCTGAGATCTTGAAAAATTACAAGGTTTGTAAAATTGCATCGCTTATACACTTATCAGTCTTTATCTGATTTCGAATGTTAGTGAAATAGATGTTTTTACTTTTACTTTTACTGCATGAGCGAGACTGTTAAGACTGAGAATATGGTTTTTGGAACACAGATACCTCGATATACAAACACCCCGGTTTCTGAGATTTTGAAAAATTACAACGTTTGTAAAATTACATCGCTTATACACTTATCAGTAATTTGAGTCTTTATCTGATTTCGAATGTTAGTGAAATAGATGTTTTTACTTTTACTGCATGAGTAAGACTGTTAAGACTGAGAATATGGTCTTTGGAACACAGATACCTTGATATACAAACACCCCGGTTTCTGTGATCTTGAAAAATTACAACGTTTGTAAAATTACATCGCTTATACACTTATCAGTAATTTAAGTCTTTATCTAATTTCGAATGTTAGTGAAATAGATGTTTTTACTTTTACTTTTACTGCATGAGCGACACTGTTAAGACTGAGAATAAGGTCTGCGGGACACAGATCCCTCGATATACAAACGCCTCGGTTGCTGAGAACTTGAAAAATGACAAAGCTTGTAAAACCACATTGCTTAAACGCTTATCAAAGATCTACGCTTTTGTCAAAACTCTAATGTTATTGAACTGGATGTTTTTACTTTTACTGCACGAGCGAGACTATTAATACTGAGAATAATGTCTGTAGAACACAGATCACCCCACACAAATACTCCGGATACAATGACATTGTTTATACGCTTATGTGAGACCTACGCTTTTGTCAGTTTTCTAATGTTAATGAAATAGATGTTTTTAGTTTTACTTATGCTGTACGAGCTCGACAATTAAGACTGAGAATAAAATTTGTGGAACACAGATCACTGCCCACCCCCTCTCCACACACAAACATGTCGGTTGCTGAGATCTTGAAAAATTATATAGCTTATGACATATTCTGGTTAATTGATTCTTAAATTTACAAAGTGTTTTGTAATGCAAACGTACACAAGTAATTAAAATTTATTAGTTAAAAATCGTTTGTATCTTACGTGCGTTGGATTGAATAGTAATTATCACAATATAAAACTAATTTTCACTCTTTTAAAAATTAATCATCTTTTGTGCATAGATAGTTTTTAAAATTGTGAAAAGGAAAAATCGATCCACCCAACTAAAGACCCCCATCCTCTTTTTTTTTATTCATTATGTAAAAAAGTTTTAAATTTAATAAAAAGTGTTTACAATAATTATCATTTGTGTAATCATACTGTATAATAATTTTGAAAATATATTAATTTTTTTTTAAATACATCCGTAACAGAGGGGATGTAACAGAGGAGACAGAGCTAAATATCCCCTCTATTACACATGGTTGTTAACAAATCTGATTGGTTTGCTCATAACCAATCACATTAGAAAGTCAACACAATCTAATTATTTTAAGCAGCTTAGACAAAATCCTGCTAAGTGAGTGTTATAAGTAGATTATAGCGAAAAGTTTACTTTTGTCACACAAAATGTGATACAATCAGCACATTGGACTCACAAACAGAGTTCTCTGTGAACTGTTTGCTTGGCTCCCAAAAGGTAGTCTCTTGGAAGAAAAAGAAATTATGAGTTACCTCATAGCCAGTGACTACATGCAGCATGACAAATATGCAATCCACACTTTTAATGAAACACTCTTTGATAAGTTAAAAAAGGAATCCCCTGTGTTAAAAGAGATTGACATTTTTAGTGATGGGCCATCATCCCAATTCAAAGAGAAATACACTCTTTGCAATGTTACTTTCTCACCCTTTAAAGTCAATTGGCATTCCTTTGTTACTAGTCATGGAAAGGGTGCAGTTGATGGAGTGGGAGGTACTGTGAAGAGGGCTGTGTACCGAGGAATTATGTCGGAAAAATGGGCTCCTTCGCCATCTGATTCTAAATCATTTGCTGAATGCGCAAATACCATTTGCAATGGAGTAGAAATTATTTATTGTGGATGTAGAGGATGTAGAAAGGGACATTGCTGCGTTTAATGAAAGAGTTTCAAACATAAAAGCTATACCAAATTTGAGGCGAATTCATTGTGTGAGAGTCCTACAAAAATATCACGTTTCTTATTCATCTATGTCTGTTGAAGAAGGTGCACAGTTTTGCTTCCAAGATGGATTTGGATAAATCTAGACAAAATAACAATTTGTTGACTCCTGGTGTTAATGTTGGCCATTTTGCAATTGTTAGAGCTCAAAGAAAGAATAGGATGGTGAAATTAATTGCCCAAATAACTGAAATTGACAATGAAACTGACAATGTTCATGTTGTATTTTTAAGTTGGTCTAGTGGGCTGAAAACATTTAAATATAATTATAAAGATGTAACATAGCCTCACATGTCTGAAATTAAACAAGTATTAACATTTTCTACATTAAATAATCGAAATGCACCTTCAATAATGATATTGTATTGAAAATATGATCACTCAATTGTAAGATGTCCCCTCTGTTACGTTCTATTAATTCCATTTAAATAAAATGTGTTTTCAATTTGAACAATCTGACAGGTAATTATTTTATCTTGATATGTCTTTACTTAAAAAATACATTTAATTTCTTTTTTGCAATTTCCAAATCACAGAGTTCTATATAAATTGTAATGCATGTCAAAAATGTGAAGGCTTTTTTTGTCCCCTCTGTTACATGCCATTTTAATTAATTTATCACTAAATAATAAAAGATTTTCATCGTTTATAATTAATTAACTAGGCACTGCTCCATAAATTAACATAGTCTTGTAAAATTTTAAACTTTGGAAAATTTAGTATGTATTTAAATGGTAAAATATTTGTGCAATTTCCCCTCTGTTACGCTTGGAATTCACCATTTATGATTAAAACTAATAAAACTTTGCCAAAAATAAATAAATAAATAAATAAAAAATAAAAAAATATATAAAATAAAAATAATACATAGAACTTGTTTCCAGCTAAAAATATTAACAGCTCGCCATCAAATGAATTAAACAAGTCTCCGCAAGAAAACCGCGTCAAAAAAGCTTTTTATAGTGTGTCTATTTACGCACATTTTTTTTACCTTGTTCCTTTACAGACACTTGTTCACTTCAGCAGACAAGGAGTTATTAATGTATTTATCTCGAAACACATTCTATCTACTTTTTAGGTAATTTTGTTATTTTAATTGTTACATATAGTCAGATTTAGATGCTCTTTCTTAGTACCATCTATGATCGATAATTACCCCAAGATGAATTTTGAATCCTGTTATTTGGAACAATAACAAATTAGTATATGAATACAAACATGTATACTAAGTCTTAATGTTCTTTATTAAAAGATTCGGATGAAATCGTTAAACACTTTTTTAAAGGCAACAGAAAATAATACAGATGCATTATATGTTACCTACAATTAGTTTAGGAATATTTATTTTTAACCGAATTCAAAAAAGAAGGAGGTTATCAATTCGACGCGTATGTATTTTTTTATTCTTTTTATGATCACCGATTACCTCAAAAACATGCGACCGATTTTTGTAATTTATTTTTAAATGAAAGGGGATGCTTTCGAATTGATACCACTTCTGTTTCATAAAAATTAGTTCAGAACTTTTTCAGCAACTAAAAAAACTTAAAAAAAAGAATGATTTCTTGAAAATTAACTTTCATTGTTGCAACCGTTTTCCAATCATAAGAATATTAAAACTATGTATATTAAAATTATGTATTAACACCAAGTTATCGCGCTATTTGGTGAAATATCGCCAAATTTCGCGAATAAATAAGTCACTAATTATACAAGAACATAATTATTAATGTGCATAAAAAGTTTACATCATTCTACTATGTATATTAACAAGTTTATTGTTTTCATCTGCTTAAGAAATGACTCTCAGGTACACAAAAATATTTTGAATAATCATAACTGAAGGCATTTTCCGCAAGATGTACGATGGCTTCTAATAAAAATACAATTTTAAATTCTATGTGAAATGAACGTTAGCAACATTCTTTACAGTAATTTTTCTTTTATTTTAAACACATTTGTGAAATAAGTGAATATTTTATATCACAATGCCGACTGTGTATGAAAAAATGATTTTTTTTGTTCCTTAAACAAAAATATGTTATCCATCGTTTAACATCCGTTAAGAGACTTTAATAATGTTGTACAAGCTCGTCCACTGTGATAATTAATATCTTCTCTTTCGCACGAATAATTCCTTTTCAACAGTAAATTTGATAAAACGAAAACAGTGCATTTTTTAACAGTAGCTATGACTCTGAAAGAATAAATTAAAATTTGTTACATAATTTTCATTATCCAAAAGGATATATTTCTTTTCAGAATGAAATACAAATATTTATTTTAAATTAACAATGTTAGTTTTTAGAAAAATATCCAACATCAGAAGAGAAGTGTTTTGAAAATTCCGTTAATTTGAGATTTTGTTATCTTTTATTATAAACATCTGCTATTGTTTAAAGAGGATATAATAAAAGCTTTTATGTTAAAATTTGAAAGAGTAAGTTTATCCTAAATAAAATTGTGTAATCTGTTAGATCGTGTTTTAGATATAAGATATGGTAAAATCGCATTGATTGTCATTGTTATCGTGAATATAAGAATTAATTTTTCCGTTTTTCACGACGTGGCCGTATCAGCCGGACAGTACTGGCTCTCCTATTGACCTTTCGTTAAACAATAGTATTGAGACGCTGAAATCGCTATTTCTGTTTTAGTTTTGAAGCTTTGATTGTTTACCATTGCCACGTTATAACTTTTATGCATGTGTAAATAAGCTCTGCTACAGATGCAGGTAAGAAATATCGTTTCTCTTTAATATTTATGAGTAACTTAATTTATGTACTGTCTATTATCATGAATAAATGTCAATTAATCGCCTTCCTTCATGGAAATGAAAACGAATATTTATAAACAGGATATCCGGGGCAAGATGACGGGCTCATCATCTTGCACTTCAAAGGATGGTGATTTCAGATGTCCTGCATATGACGAGGAATATTATGTTCCACCAACAGAAGAATTGATCCAGTGCTGTAAATGCCAAGTGTGGTGGATTGAAGAATGTTCCAGTTATGAAAATCGCATTTTTATTTGTGACTATTATTAGCTGCACAACAAAACATTTCAACATTAAGATACAATGCATCATGCTTAGTTTGATACTTAGTAAATTTTAAAAACACAGTTATTTGTTAAACCAAGTAAAATATTCAAAAGATAAATTCAGTGTTGTCATCTTGCCACAGTACTGGAGCACGATTCACACAAAATAAAAAAACACAGTTTGTGTCACATTTTTGTGAAACTCAAAAATACATGTAATTACGTTTTTCAAATTCAAAAATTTCGATGTCAAACTGAAAATTTTCAAAGAAGAATTTTTTTATTTCTGAATAAGCTCCTCAAGATGAGGAACTTACACCTATTTTTGTATATGCAGAGTGTATTTTCGCACATGGTCCAAAGCTATTTAGATATTTCTCTCACAAGTTATCACATGCGCAGTTTATCATATAATCAGGAATTGTCACTGGTTATTCTGCAATCTAATATTTTTGGTATATGTTGAAGTCTCTTGTATTTGTATTCCATGTGGATTATAAACCCTTAATTTTTGCTTTCCAACACAAACAAGAAAAATACTCCCCTACAAATCATCAGCAGTTACACTTTATACATCGCTTTACTACGGATATACATTATTTGCCACATAAAGGAAATTTTGTTAATTATGAATAGGGCAAATTGCACCATAAATTATATTAAAAATATTTTATAAAATAAATACAGATTGCTAAATGGTACACTTTAGAAAACATATTTAAAATACACTTAAAAATTCATTACGTTTCATTCGCTTCTGCGAACGTCGTCAGGATACAATAGAAAGATGTTAAATGCAATTCAAAGTTTCAAAATATAAACTCATACGTCCAAGAGTCCATGAGCATACTTGAGCTAAGAGTGCGTAAACCTGCTTTTTAATTAGTTATAGCATATTATGCCAGATTTCATGAACGGTATATGACAAATGATCGGTACAAGCACGTTGCCGGAGCTTAATGATCTAATGGACTCTAAAATTTTATTAAGATATGGATTCTTGCACGGAATTAGGACTTTAACTTCATCAAAGTTAATTTTACTCCCCTCATTTGAAAAATATAATCTTGCGAGAGCTGTACGCAGTTTTGACTGTGCAATATCTCTTTTTTGCTCTTTAAATCTCTTTGAAAATTTCCGTTTAGTTTCACCAATGTATACTAATCTTTCATAACTTACGAGGATAACTGGAATTTTCTAAACTCCTATGCTACTAAGGAGTTATTGACTATTCTATTGGACTATTGTTACTATTGGGACTATTGTTACTAAGGAGCAGTATTAGGTATGGAGGAGGTATAGCTATGAAATTTATATTGAATTCTTGAAGAACCTGTTTTAATTTTTCGTATACAATGGGAACACAATGCATAGCTGCCAACTTTTACGCATTTTTCCTACCACAAAAATTTTATAATAAATATTATATTACTTAATCGTCGAAATCTTATGTTTAAATAAATGGAAAATCTATGCACAATTTTAGTGGTAGCAAAAATGAGTAAAATTTGGCAGCTATGATAATGCATACTTTTGTCTTTAATACGTAAATTATTGACAAAACGCTGGGCTGAAAGAGAGAGAGTATTATACTGTTGAATAATCTTGTCGATATCTGAATCCTTAAAACCATGATCTAACGCAATTTTTTAAATAAAATTGTTAAGTTGGTAATCAGAACAAATTCTATATGCACGGCGCATAAAAGATTGAAATGCAACAATTTTAAATTTAAAAGGTATATTAGTTTTGCTGTATTTTCTTTTAAAGGTTTTCTGTACACAGAGAATGGGAAATAATGACTGTTCCTGTTAAACTGAACATATAGAAAAGGCAAAGCTGAGTTTTGTTCTATTATTAATGTAAAATCAATACTATTGCTTAACTTATTGATATTCTGTAGAAAAACACTCGCACATTACCTAATTTACAGATTTTTCTTCAGGTATTTAAGTCAATGCATGCATTGTCGCATACAGGATTACTGGCTATTAGGCAGTTAATCGCTTCGAAATATATTTGACCAAATTTAAAGAAGGATGTTGCTGTATGGTGTAGACTTTGCATACCTTGGCAAAAGAAAGAGATAAATTTGCATAAATTCTTAAACAAAATTAGTTATTTTATTTTTATGACGTAAGATTCAATCATAATAACAATCAGAAAGAAATAGGAAAAAAAAATACACTGCACATTTTAAAACTAAATAAAGTCTTTATAAACATACACTTAATTTAATCTAGTAGTATATTAAATATTAAAAAGTTTATATTAAATAGTAAAACATAAGAAATTACACTGGTGGACGAAATTGTGATCTTTTTTTTTTTCCACGCTTTATAACTTCGTGTGTTTATATAGTATATGGATTTGCATTCAAATAAAAATGTTTATATATCAGCTTCTAGAAAATTGAATGTAGAGATAATAAAAATACAGAATTAAATTATCTGTATTACAAAAAATGTTATTCTTTATTTAGTCTAAAATATAAACACGATTAGTCATGAATGCTGGAGTGAATTGCAATGAAAGCTTCCTAGCCAATCACAATGACTGTTCTGAGAACCAATCAAATGTCAGTAACTAAAGTCTAGAGTGTTTCGATTTGTAAAAGCTTTATTTTGCTGGAATTAATTTTGCAGAAGGATGGATATTTGTATACCTAAATATAATTATGTTTTTTTTATATTTGTATTTTTTAAATGCAAATAATTTAAAACAAAGTCATTAACAACAACAACTGACTGGATACTTAGAAAAAGAAGCGGGATTGTCATATTGCGAGAAAATTACATCTTTTGTGCTAAAATTGTAAGACAAGATAGATCAGCCACTCCTTCTGTCATACGAAAGTTGTTCTTACGTTACAAAGGAATTAAATCTGTGATAAATAGGGCAAGAAAAAATGCTCAAGTGCCTATAATAATAGAGGGGAAAAAGATATACCTCAAAGATAGAAGAATTTCATGAGATGCGTTTAGATGTAAAATAAATGGCTTTGGTCTTTTAGTTGAAGAACATCACAGAATCAGCATGTTTTGTACTGAAAGGTAAAATTCCAAGAAAAAAACCATTTTTGAATCTTCAGCAACGCAAAGAAAACAAGTTCAGTGGATAAAAAAACACATTAATTGGTCGGAAAATCAATGGAAGTAAATAATGTGGATTAATTAGAGTAAAATATTACTCTTTGACAGTAATGGGTGAAAATATATGAGACATCGAGTAGGGGATGAGCTAAATTCTGATTGCATGGAAGCAACTACAAATGTCATTACTTGGGCTTGTATATCTGTAGATGGTGTGGACCATATTTAAGTGTTTGAAAGCACTCTGAATGCAAAAAATGCGTTGAAAATATCCTGGAATCAAAATTGATATCTTCCGTCAGGGATGTCTTACTTATTAAAGTGCCATTTATCCTTCAGCAGGATTCAGCTCCATGCCATACGGTAAAATTATGCAAAGAATCTTTCTAAAACAAAAAAATACAGTACTTTCCCTGTCCAGGAAATAGCCGTGATCCGAATGCTATAGAAAACTTGTGGCAACGTTTGAAAATCTTTCTACAAGAAAAGCGTCTATGTAATAAAACGTAACTTATTAAAGCTTTATGTTATTATTGACATCATATGATTAAAAAATATGAATTCCAAACACTAGTTCAGTCAATGAAATAAGTCTGTGAAGCTATAATAAATAACAAGGTTTATACAACTATACATTGAATATGTAAGTGTATTTTTGAAATCTATATATACAGGGTGGTCATAAAAAAACTTTGCCGATATACAGAGCTCTAGCGGCCAGTCCGCTCAACCGATCGAGGTGAAATTTCAGATATAGCTATTCAGAAGTATGAGCTCGAGATTCTGTGAACGGCAACAAAATGGCGTTCACGGATACGGTCATAGTTACAGAAACTCGAAAATTTCCAATGGCAACACTCATTTTTTTCATCGTAAAATGCTCAGCGCATGCGAAAACCCTAAAGAGCGTTGGAACCGTACTTGTATCGCAAGAAACGGACATGTTATGCACGCATAAAAAACCGTTCTGGGAATACTCCCCCCCCATAGAAAAAACTCGATTGGGGCGCCAGGTGGAAATTTGTATATGACGCAGAGTCAGTACACTAATCTCTGATTAGAATACAGATCGGAGAAACTAAAACTTTTATTTTGATTAAAGATTTTCCACATGAGTGCCATCACAGGCAATTACACATTGCATGGTGATGGTACCCGTATGAAAAATGTGTTATCAAAATAAAACTTATAGTTTCTCCGATCTGTTCTGTAATCAGAGATTAGTGTATTGACTTTGCGTCATATGCAAATTTCCTCCTTGCGTCCCAATCGAGTTTTTTCTATGGGGGGAGGATTTCCAGAACGGTAATTTGTGCGTGCATAACATTTCCGTTTCTTGCGATACACTTACGGTTCCAACGCTCTTTAGGGTTTTCGCATCGCTGAGCATTTTGCGATGAAAAAAATGGGTATTGCCATTGGATATTTTCGAGTTTCTGTAACTATAACCGTAACCGTGAGCGCCATTTTGTTGTTGTTCACAGATTTTCGAGCTCATACTTCTGAATAGCTATATCTGAAATTTCATTTCGATCGGTTGAGCGGACTGGCCGCTAGAGCTCAATATATCGGCAAAGTTTTTTCATGACCACCCTGTATATTATGCTAACGTATGTGGCACAAAATTGCGGTTATTTGTTAATTGTTTACTGGCAATGCCCAAATGAAATGCATCTAGATCGTGGTAATTTACTTTTATTATTTACGGATTTATTTACGTTTTGTTCTTACGCTGCAATTAAGGAATTTCCAAAAACCGTTATTTTTGTTTTGTTTCTTTATTCTAATGGCTTAAAAAAATTATGAATTTTAAATGTTTCAGTTTCAAATTAAAGTTATGTTATTATAAATGAAATGAGTGAAAGGATTATATTATTAAATATATTTTAAATAAAATTAATAAAATACAAAAAATGCCACGGGTACAATATTTGGTGTTGCGCCAAGTTAGCATAAAAATACCGAGTGCTTGATTTATCGGCACAGAGGTCATATATGGATCACACTGGTGCAATTTTTTTCTGGGGCCAATTTGCCGAAAATTTCGTTTTCAATATCAATTACATATATATTTTTAACTCTTTTCTATTATTTTTAAAATGAAATAATAATTAAGAAGTTGATTTAATAATTATAGAACAAAACAAATCATTTCAAAAAAGAAAATAAAAGTAAATAAACAGTTTATTACAGAATAAATAACAAATGCTGGGTTATCACGTGAGACATATATTTGCCTTTTTGTTGCAATTGGGCCAATGTGGTACGTATATGACATCTGCACTAATTCTTTAGCAGAATCTTCTAATTTAAAAAAAAATAAGCAATTAAAATAAATTATGAAAAAAAGCAATATGATTTAATGCTTAGTATGCATTTAAGAGAGACCAAACCGGTCACCAAGGGCGGTTAGTACAATGAAATGTATGTTAGATATTACTTTTGTAAACGTAACTTTCTTTGTAGATATTTAAATAGAATTTTTCAATTTAAATGTACATTAAATTCTTTGAATTTGATATATAAACATCCCCAGTAGCCAAACAATATTGGGCCAATGTTGGCTATATCTTGGAGCAATATTGGCACATTGCCGCAATATTGGCATGAAATATTGCTCCAAAATCGGGGTGTTTACATTTTGCTCTTATTTAGCCAATATTTATAGCCAATATTATCCCAATATTAGGGTTTCATTCAAAATATTGCCAATAAAACGCCATTATTTGTTAAATATTGGGATTTCATTGGAAATATTTCCAACGTAACGTGAACATTTGTGCAATATTGGCGTTTTATTGACAATATTTCCAATATTGGCATAATATTGACTAAATAAAGGCAAAATGTAAACATACCAATTTTGGATCAACATTGACGTTTTATTTGCAATATTTCCTATAAATGAAATATCGGCGTAAACTTGGACCAATATTGGTTTGTCACTAGGGGTTATTCTTCAAGCACACAAAGTTATAATACAGGAACATTTCAAAAAAAGTTTATAATTTTAATCACTTCTGTATATATTCAATCATATTTCTTTATCTCATTGTTGAACAACATATAAGAAAAGCATTTATGCACGAAATTATTAAAACAATCATAGCTATATTTTATACATCACATGCACACAAAAGTAATTTTTGTTGCTATTTCGTCAGAGAAATATAATATCTATAATAATGTTGTTATTTTAACGCAATAAAATATAATCTCATTGAGCGTGAAATTATTATTTTTTATTCATTTATTAATACTATTTTGCAAATGTTGTAGATATAAGCTTAGAACTAACTTAGAAGTATGATTAAGAAAATTTGAAGCAAAATGCATACAGAAAAATACAGCATTTTTATTTCTTTACTTCCCAAGAAAAATACTGTGTGGCTAATTAATTTATAAGTTAATTACAGTATGTTACTTTACCGGTAAAGAAACAGATGTTTTCTTTTTGATCTTTTAATAAAATGTGTCATGATTTTATTTTATTTTCAGAAAAATTCTGAACTTATTTTGATATAATTATTTGGAGTATGGAGATATATCGATACCATTTTAATTAATTTTTCAGGAATTCTTAAAGCAATGTTTTGATTTATAAAGATGTTTTTTGAGGCAACATTAATTTATTGTCTTTTTTTTTAAATTAGATTTGCCATTTGAAAACTGTAAATGAGTTTTTGAAAAAAAAAGAGCATTAAAAAATAAGTAATATCAATGGAAGTATTTGCATCTTTGTCAGAATAAATGTTAAAATTTTTATTACTGGCCAAGATTCGTGGATATGTTTTCATTCAGTCCTACAACAGCAACAAATACCTTTATGATAAATATCTAGTAACAAATAATTTATTATATATGGGGAATAATTTGTCGAATATCTTTCAAAACGTGATGCAAATATAATCATAAATAAGTTATTGCTATGCACGTTGTCCCAACGCCATAATGTACATTTTATTGAACTTTATGCGTGCATTATTATAGATTTATCGCCGCTATGCTTTCAAACTACTACGTGATTTCGCTAAATATATATATGGAAATATATATAAAAAACTGAAATAAAAAACTTTTTTTATATTGTTAATGTTAAAATTAGCATAGAGATATATTTTTAAATTAAAAACACCAAGTCTTCAAAATCAGATATCCGCACAAGCTGCTTAATGGATACCTTTTTACTAATTTGATTAAATATCATTTGATTAAAAACCACAATAAATTAATGTCTCGTACAGACGAATTCATGTATAAAGATCTACGCGTTTATATTAACATTTCAGATATATTATTTTTGATATTCATCCGTTCTTACTACTAATGTTACTGTTTATAGTAATGATTATATACGAATTATAAAACAAAGAGGTAATTAGGTATAAGTTTGTTTATTTATACGTGTGACATATTTCAAAGAGTCAATGACTGTTCAATGGCATAGGGTTCGAATTCTCGTGTAAAACATGGATGTATTTGTGAATGTCCTTTTCTAATTATAAAAATGTACAATGGATAATAGAAATCAAAATTCTTGTGATTTGCTGCTGTTTCTAGGTGTAATAATGGTCATTAATGGTCAAAAGTCACAGTTTCTATCACCCTCAAAGCGAAATCCTGCAAAAAAAAAAAAAAAAAAAAAAAAAAAAAATAATAATATATATATATAAATAACTGAGTAATGTGGTTTGAACTGTAAAAAAATAATTCTAGAAATGTAAATTTAAAGAATTGTGTATGCTTACTAAAATTTTTACTATACATTTTACAAAAAGAAAAAAAACGCAAATTTACAAAACTAAATTTATAATGCGACCGAAATCTGTATCTTTGGCTATAAAAAAAGTTAAAATAATTAGTTTAATTGATAAAAATAACTCTAAAAAGAAAATGCATCATGTGCAAATGCGTAATTATATAAGGGTTTAATAATCAACTTATTATGTTTAATTTTAAAATTTTCTTATTTTTTTTCTAATGTCATGGAAAATGTCAATTCAGTCAACAAAAACATTGTTATTTTTGTGGTAATTTTGGTATATCTGAATCTAAAATCTCGAAAGATTCTTAAAAGTACGTATTTAAAACTTGCAACACGGCATTTCTTAGTCAATTTCGTAACCTTTTGCGTTAACGTCTTCAATTATTATTTTTAAAAATAAATTTATTATTTTTAAGTGTTAAAATTATTAGACTGTTTAGTTGTAAAAGGAAAACGATTAATATACCTTAAACACTACATAGTGGGTGGATTGATTATCTATTGAAGCAGATCGGTAAGCAGATAACAAATTATTGCAAAATATTAGCAAATATGGGAATTTGTTTTGACCAGTGTCAACAGTAATACACTGAGTTTTAAAGATTTGAGTAAAATAACAGGTTGTGTCACATTCTTTTTCATAAATTGTTATATTTTCTAGTGCTTTATGAAGTAAATTTTTATAGAAATATAACAGAAAATTCTCGATAAATCATAAATATATATGAGATATTAATAAAATGTTTATTAATTAATTAAAAATTAATGTTTTACATTTATAATTTGGAAAAATTATGTTTTTCTGAGATATTTTTGGAATTAACTGGTGAGATTTTTAAATATATACTATGAAGAAAGATAATATCAATACAAATAACAACAAAAAGCTTAGACATCAATTTTCCCGAAATGTAGTTTTAATATAATAGGGTATTCTTCAACACGCGTTATGAAATAACATTGGCTGAAATACGAGAATTTATAATAAACACACACACCTATATATATATATATGTAAATCTTTATATATATAAATCTTCTGTGGGTGTGTTTGTCACTGAACTCCTCCTAAACGACAGGACCGATTTTGATGAAATTTTGTGTGTTTGTTCCAGTGGATTCGAGAATGGTTTAGATTCCCATTTCATCGAAATTGATTCAGTACTTTTTTAGTAATTAGGCAAAAACTACTAGTTAGTGATTTTTCGCTAATTAAAAGTGTTGAATAAGTTCGCTGAATAGAGTGCGGAAGGAATGGCCGAGCGGTGTAAGGCGCCATATTTAAGCTCTGGTTCTTAAAGAAAGAGATCGCGTGTTCTAACCCCACTCCTGACATACGTGTATGATTTGCAATAATTTTTCCTGTATTATAATTTTAATTAACCGACTTCAGAATATCGTTAACTTTTAACTAAAAAGAGAAAAAATTTATCAAAAATTGAGCCGTTCTCAAAACTACTGAAAAGTGAAAAATAATTTCCTTATATAATTGTAATAAGAAATTAAATTACGAGCGTAGTATTTATCGTGCGTATTATTATATTTATGTACATTCATTTGATTTTTTGGAGTCGGTCTCAGGACAACGTCTGTCGGGTCTGCTAGTATATATGTATATATATATATATATATATACACTGGTGTGCAAAATTTAAGGTCGAAGGGATTTTCATGCTATAATTTTCACGCAAATATTCAACAGGCAGTAATATAATTCGAATAATTACTATCCCTGCATAACAGCTTGTCCATATAACATCTCATTCAGGTCACACATTGTCACAAGAGTCACAGTCACTACGGTGAAACAAAAAAATAAGAAATTTCATGCGTCTCTTTTATGAGTCTCAAATAACTACTATATATGACTTCACTGTCAGGTCACTGCGACCGCTGCTTTGTGACGAGTCATCGGGTGACTTTACAGTGTCGTTTTATTGAGACTCATGTGACTGTCATTTAAAGGCTCAATTTCAAAGTCATTGTGAATGTTGTATTATTATAAATAACCAAATAATAACACATTAAAGTCATATGGTGACTTTCTGTCACAAGACTTTGTCAAATGGTAACAGAGACTCTACTGTGAAGTAACCACTGTAAAAAGTGGTGAAAACTCACCATGTGACATTAATGGGACGTTGTTTGATGATTCATCATAATGCAACATTCACAATGACTTTGAAATTAAGCCTCCAAATGACAGTCACACGAGAGTCTCAATAAAACGACATTGTAAAGTCATATGGTGACTCGTCACAATGCAGCAGTCGCAGTGACCTGAAAGTAAAGTCACATATAGCAGTCATTTGAGACTCATAAAAGAGACGTATGAAATTTCCTATTTTTTTGTTTCACCGTAGTGACTGTGACTCTTGTGACCATGTGTGACCTGAATGAGAGGTTATATGGAGTAGCTGTTATGCAGGGATAGTAGTTATTCAAATTATATTATTTCCTTTGGAATATTCGCGTGAAAATTATCGCTTGAAAATCCCTTGAAAATTGGCATTTTGGGACTCCGTACTTAAATTTTGCAAACCAGTGTATATATATATATAGAGAGAGAGAGAGAGGCTAATTGGCTGACGGCTAGTAAACCAACAGCAGCAGCATCTAGTCATATATACTCCTAAATATTTATGTCGTTGGTGAATGGAGATATTAAGCTATTCTCAAGATTCCTAGGGTGTTTGCAACCAGCCCATAAAATTGCAGAATCATCTCCTTTTTTCCAATTGACCTGATATTTTTAAGGCTTATAGCAAAGAGCCAAATAGACAAATTAAAGCTTATTCGGAAATGATCGTTTGTTTCTCATTCAACCACATAGTTTAAAGGTATATCGCAGAAAGACTGTGGATAGATAGTCTAATTGGGAATATCCACTTATTTCTCAATCAGCTTTAATTTTATTTGAGGCTCATTGCAATGAGCTATGCAGATTACAAAATGAACTCTGTTAGTCCAAACCGTTTAGAGTCATTCAAGTTTATTCCAGTATGATAGTGAATGTTTACACATACTTTTACAACAAAAAAGAGTTAAAATTTATAAACAATATTTAAGAAAACAGTCTGACTGACAGAGAACAATATTGTGAGTGTGTGATTAAAGTTTGTGAATTATTCATTTTTATTTTAAGTATATAATTTTTACTAACGACAAATGTAGAAATGTCATTAAAATCTGTTGTTGAAGCAGATTTTTAAGATTTTTCCGTAAACACGGGAAACTAGTCGTTGGGGGTACCAACGTAATACTTAACCATCATGGAAATGCATACTATAAAATATGAAAATAAAACCCGTGTAAACTACTTTTAGAATGCATCGCAATTCCAAAATAAAATTTAAACGCATATTTAAATAGTTTTAATATACATAGTAATGCTCTGTTAATGAATTGCTGATGAACTCATTTCGACAAATTATATAAAACGCCAAAATTCTCAAGTAGTACCGGATTGCGTAGAAAAAGCATCCTTATAACTCCAAAAATAATAATCCTAGTAACTAACAATTTACTGCGTCGGATTAACCGTCTTATTTCCAATTAAAATATATCTTTGAATTGAAATTTTAATGAGATACAGGGTCATGAAATATTGAAGAATGTGGAAAACAGGATTACACATATCTCGGCAACTAATAATCCGAATGACTTCGTTTTTCATGCAAAATTTGTGTTATTTTATCGCCATTTATGATCACTCCTTCAAATAAAAAAAATCGAAAAAATTTATTTACCTTTCATCAGAACGAATTTTTCGAGAGTCCGGGAAAAATAGTTCCAGATAATCGAGGTTACTGTTATAAAATAGGTTTCGTCTCATTTTTACCTACTAAGTACATACAAAATTTCAAGTCTCTATCTCGATTTGTTCGGGAGATACACAGACAAACAGACAGACAGGCGTTTACAGACAGACAGACACACTCACAGACGGACGGACGGCAAATTTTTTTTTCTAAAAATATGTTTTTCGTAATCTCCAGTATCTGAAACGTGTAAATATGTCAAAAAAATCGATTTTCAAAACGATTGTAAGACTTACCCTATACTATGTATAATGGGTAAGTGAAAGATGTGTTGCTAAATGAAATGACATATGCAAATACTCAAGAAAAATTCTGAAAAAAAAATGTATTTGGCAGATAAGGAAATTTAGATTCCCCCCCCCCCCCAGCATTGAGTACAAGATTGGTTGCTGAATAAAAGTAATTATAAAACATAAATTTAATTTAATTATTAATCAGGTGCATATATAGATCAATAAAAATATCTTTTTTATATATAATTATTTTTGAAATCCTTTTCATTTAGAAACCGGTTTTTTCCGCATAATGGAAAGATAAAATTTAATAATCTGCTACATTCACAATTTTAGTTTTTAAAGAAATTTTCTGATGTAATTTGTATGTAGTGCCATGTATCAAAATTATTATTTTTTGTTAAATGACCGGGGAAACATCGCTGACCCTTATCCCCAGATGACATTATTGCAGTGATTTTCTTATATATTTAAATTTTATATAGTTTAATTAGCAACCCATTTTTTAATAAAATATTTGGAAACATCAAATTCCGTCCTCTGCAAATTTTTATAAATGTTTTATAAGTATTTCCATACAGCAGAAAAAAATTCTCTGCAGAAAAAAAATGCCTCTTCTACAGGCTTCATTAATATCGATATTGCCAAATGTATTTTTTGTAATGAATTTCACTGAAAGATCCATTTTCATTAAATAATGCAAGAAAATCATTAAGAATTTTCGAAAAAATCCTTACACATATTTTCGTGGCAACTCATTTTTACAACTTTACATAGGGAAAAGCTTAAAAATCTACATCATCTGCTTATCTTTTTGGTACAGATTTTTTCTTATATAAAGTTTTTAAATATTATAATTACGCATGTGTCTCAGATGTGTCAGATTGCGCAGATTCAATCATCAAATATTAAAATCTGCATATTTTATTGATTGTTCTGCAGGCAGTATTTGAGAAAACCTCACCCTTAAAATAAAGATCAATATCCCCTATTTCTGACATACGAGTCGTTTTTTCAAACCAGAAACTTCACTTGATAAATAAGTACTAATTACAAAAACATTCCTTTTTATTAAATAAAATTTCTGGTCCAATTTGATCTTCGGCTTATACCCTAGAATGGCATTCACTAATTTTTAGATAGTCGCTTAAATGAAATCAATCAATAACACTTTTCTCATACTAAAAAAAAAAAAAAAAAAAAAAAAAAAAAAAAAAAAAAAACTCAATTTCACTTTTTAATGTAAAATTATATTTAAACACTCACTACCTCAGGCTCATTTAAATAAACCTAAATGAAATTAAACTGATTTTGAAACAGGTGGTACTCTTTTAAGTATCCGGAAACAATAGATAACGACATTTCTAACCTAATCATTTTATACTAACTGATTTTTAAATGTGTAATTGATCTTGCTTATTAACTCCGAAAACATTCATTGATTGTTATGACAGCGATGACTGATTAATGATATCTACAAAAAACTAGTTTAAACAAGTAAGAAAAATCATGAGTTAAGCATAGATTATGAAACACTTTCCAGCACTTCTTCAAATCTTTAAAAAACTTTGTTATCTAGGAAAATAAGGTATTACTGTCCATAGCCAAATATGTATTCCAATACTTTTGAACAGCCCTGTATTTAATTTGTCTGTTGATATTTATATGCTATATAATGGGAAATTAAAATAGCAAGAAAATGCCTAACTTGTTATACTTTCTTTTTCAGCAATTTATACTAATAGATGGGCACATACTTGACTAATTTTGTTCAGCCCTGTAGCTTATCTAATATCTTTATTCCACGCTAGTAATTTCCTAAAATTAAGTTCAAACAAAAATACTCTCATAACTACTTAACTCACATTTCCAGAAATTATCATCCATAAATGACCATTTTTCCAGTTCTTTGCGTGACCCTGTCTATCATTTTATCTATATTCTACAAACATTTCTGAAATAACAGAAAGCAGTTCAATGTAAAAAAAGCATAGCTTATTTAAAAACCGCCTTCAATTAAATTACGCTCATATTCAGAAAACTTTACGAGCTCTTGTAACCCTGTAACCTGTCTACATAACCCTGTATATCAACTATAGCATTTATACACACGTATATCACAATTAAAAATGCAACAGCCATCATCGACAATGTACAGTACTTCGGAGAGAATATATTATTTGAAATATTTTGTGTGTCTTTGTAATTGCTATGTACTTTATATTTTGCGTGATCATTTAATATTTGGCTTTAATCAAAATTCGCAAAATTCTAAATTTAGTACAGTTAACTATGGATTTTGAGACGTACCTAGTATTCCTATAAATAGGAAACTTTCTTATCTTGCGTCATCACAATAACCTGATTTATCGTCCTTCTCTGAATTCAGTGTCAAAATGTATTAACTGATAGAATTATCATAATTTTACTTATTAAATAAACTAGTAGATCAAACCCAGGCTTCCCGGGTTACATAGCAAAAATAAAAACCATTTTTTTTTTTTGAAAACTTTAATGAATTTTTTATATGTAATATGCGTTTTAGATTGCTAACTAACTCCAAAAAAGCATTTTTTAACCCTTTAACCCCTAGAAGTCGGTGGGATAAAATATATCTCACTTAATTTTAATTGCAAAAAGCCACACTGACGCCAGTAATTTGAAATAGCAATTTTATTTTTCTCAAATACGTGAAGAAACGCTTTTCAATATTTTGAAACAAATTTGTTTTTAAATTCTGGTGTCAATCAATCATTTCAGCATTTTAAGAATTGGTGTGCTTTTTCCCTCAAAGGGTTAAGTGTCTTGCGGATTTTTTCATTCATGTTTCATTCATAAAATAATAACAATAAAAAGTATTGGTATGAAGATTTGTATTTGATAACTATACATTTTTGTTTATCTTATACAATTCAAAATATTAACATTAATCTCAATATTACATTAAATCAATCTTTGAATTAAAATATTACACAGCGGAAAAACATGGTTAGGTTAAAGGGTCAAATATTAATTATGGAATCAAATAAAGCTATGAAGTTTATCAAAAGTCACATTTAAGTGTTAGACGCATGCCAGAAGTTATTAGCCAAATATTTCGTTACGGCAGCAATTTTGTTTCTGGTCATTTCAGTGCTTCGAGCACGTAATACAATTATATGTCTGTTAAATTTGTATTTATTTATTTGGTATTTATTAACCATTTGAAAAATGGTTGTTGTTTATTTTTTGGTATTTATTTATTTTATTTTATTTTAAGAAATCCCAAACTCTTTATATTTTTCTAAGGCCAAATAGATTAATCTATCGTAATCGAGTTTCACTCGTTAGAGATAAATTTAAAAATAACTCGCACCTGATTTTTTTAACCACAGCCAATCAGTAAATTGAAATACTGTTTTCAAACAAATTCAAAGTATTTTCAAAGTATTTTTTTTTTCTTATTTGTCAGTGTAAAATTTTAAGTTGTTTGATTACATGTTATATTTGTAAATTTTAATAATTTAATCAGCATTTTTAACCATTCTCTTATTTTATTACTCATGCAATTTTAATTTTATAATGGAAAATTATCAGGAACAATATTTATAGATTTATGAGTAAATTGTGTATCATTATTTCTTGATAGATACGTGATCAAGATTTTAAAAAAATGCTTGAAAAATATAAGCTTGTAATAAATGAGTCAAATGAAATTCAATTTTCAATCAAATTGTACTTGAAAGTAGATTTTTTTTCCTATATGACGAAATAAAAATTGAAAATGTGCGACGTTTAGAAGATAAAAAAATTGCAGTAACAAATATTGCAAAAAGTCATTTTATCCTGAAATGTTATCATTCGCAAAATAACGTCAATGCTACACACGGACACTTTTGTTCGTTACAATATAGATTTTGCGCATATGAAAAATCGATACTACTTGATTATCCCGTCGACCATTTTCTACAAATTAAAAAAATCACCAAACTAATAGCCAAGTTATATATGTTGATATAATTTTTATTTTAAATCAGAAAAACAAATAAATTAGTAAAACATGAATAAAAATACAAATAAAAAGTGGTATTAAAAACCATATGATGACATTTTAAACATGAGTATCGTGTTTAATTGTCATCCTTTATTAGCATTTCATATTAAAATTTGTGATAGTTTTTGGGTCGACGGGATAACCAAGTAGTTCCGAAAAATCTTACTAAAATGTTACTACTAAAATGTTAAAATTAAAGAAACGACTGCGCATACATTTTATTAAAAAAGTTTGCTTCAAAGTTAACTCTATGACAAATTTAAAATTCGTTTTATAAATTAAAATACACAATACAAATTAAAACAATAAACATTAAAATACACAAACATAGCACTCCGTCACTTCAACGTTAAAGATGATGCCGTATTTTCCGTGAAATACGCAAACCTTGATTTTTACAAATCATGCCAAACCAAATTTTCAATTACATTTTAAACATTGGATATTGGCGATTTATGAAATCTCATTTCGTCATTTACATAGTTCTTTTTCTATTTCAAATCAATTTTCTATGAGAAAAATATACTTTTTTTTTCCGAAAATATATTTCGAAAATAAAAATGGTTCCAAAAATAAAGTTAAAAATGAATAACATAAAAAAAATAATAATTATTCAAAAAAGAAAGAAAAATTGGTATACTACTCTGTCCACCTGTCTAACCGGTCTACCAAAATACTATCGCCAAATTATAAGATTAAATGCCAATAATGGATGATTGTGAATGTTAATTCAATGACATTAAATACGATACACGTGTTTAAAACGTCATTAAGTTATTTTTATTTCGACTTTTTATTTCTATTTTTATTAATATTCTAGTAATTATTTGTTGTTTTTATTATTTAAAATAAAAATTACGTCAGTATGCATAATTTGGCTGTTAGTTTGGCGATTTGTATCGAAATCGATCGACGGGATAACAGAGTAGTACCGAAAGATTAAATAATTTTGTTCAGCATTTTCCTTCTGGTAAAATGACAGGTAACGAAAGAACTAAAAAAAACGCCTGCTCTATCAAGTTTAACTGAAATTTATATAAAAAAAAATCACATTAATCGAATAATGTTATTTTAATATAATTATAATTGAATGTCTTAAACAAATGTACAAAAATTTGGGGAACCGGACATTACTTTAAACCTGGAATTATTGCCAAGATCATCTTTGTTTGCTTGTCTAACACGGCAAAAAAAAAAAAAAAAAAAAAAAAAAAAAAAAAAACAACCCGGAGGGGGGGAAAAAGAATCACATTGAACAGGTACTAAATCCTTTGACATCAGCCGTGCATTTTTTCTCCAAATAAAAGCATTCTAAGGTAGCATTTTATTTTTATTATAAACTAAAAACCATAGTACTAAATGTTTCCACAGACTTGTCATTGAAAGTTTCCTTCTTTTTTGTGAAAACACGCGGTTGTATTTGGGCTTAATGTAGCAGATTTCAGGATTACATTTTTTTGCACTACTTCCAGCCACCATAATATCTCTCTATTTCTTCTTTTTACTTTATGGTTATTTTTCCTTTACTTTGCACAGAAATGGAGTACTCAAGTTGCCACCTCCAGAAAAATTAAATTAAAAAATACAAAAAAATTAATATCTCAAAAACAAATTAAGATACAGTTTTCAAACAAATTGCATTTAAAAGTACATATTTTTTCCTACACAACGGTGTAAAGATTGAAAATGTGCGATGTCTAGGAATTAAAAAATTTGCAGTAATGAAAATTGCAAAAGCGAAATTTCATCAGAAAGTGTTGCCATTCGAAAAATGACGTATGCGTTACGCACAGATACGTTTGGCCTTTATAATATAGATGTCATAAATAATTTTTGAAATCTTTTAACTATTTCTTCAACTGTCCTTTAGCTACTGAAGACCCGAAACTAACGTAATTTCGGAAAGCTATTCTAGAATACTTTTAAATAGTAATTATTTCTTTTAAATGTTATTTGATATAAAGTGATATTTTATAGATATTTTTTCGGTTGGTTCATCAAGGAATGTGAAAAACAAATGTGACCATTTCAATATTTCGCTCCAAACGAAAAAAATACACTTTGATAAATATATTATTATAGTCCGGGAGCCGACCGTCGATTTACCAATGTATCGAGTAAAAGGACCGGACATACATCAAAATGTAGGTCTCAATGTGTACATTAAGAATATCACTGTCTGCCAGGTCCTATCCTGCCGGAACGCAAGGCAGTCGCACTTTTATGACGTCAATTTTGAGTGTTTACCTATGTATCGAGTACAAGGACCAGACATACACCAAAACGTAGGTCTCAAGGTGCACATTAAGAATATAACTGGCTGCCACATACATCAAAATGTAGGTTTCAATGTGCACATTAAGAATATCACTGGCTGCCAGGTCCTATCATGCCGGAACCCGGTGGCAGCCACACTTTTATGACGTCAATTTTGAGTGTCTGCCTATGTATCGAGTACAAGGACCCGACATACATCAAAATGTAGGCCTCAATGTGGACATTAAGAATATCACTGGCAACCAGGACCTATCCTGCCGGAACCAGGTGGCAGCCGCGCATTTATGACGTCAACTTTGACTGTTTGCCTATGTATCGAATACAAGGATCGGACATATATCAAAATGTAGGTCTCAATGTGCACATTAAGAATATCACTGTCTGCCAGGTCCTATCCTGCCGGAACCCGGTGGCAGCCGCACTTGTATGACGTCAACTTTGAGTGTTTACCTATGTGTCGAGTACAAGGCCAAGACATACATCAAAATGTAGGTCTCAATGTGCACATTAAGAATATAACTGGCTGCCAGGTCCTATCCTGCCAGAACCCGGTGGCAGCCGCACATTTATGGCGTCAATTTTGAGTGTTTGCCTATGTATCGAGTACAAGGACCGGACATACATTTAAATGTAGGCAAAAACTCAAAATTGACGTCATAAATGTGCGACTGCCACCGGGTTCCGGCAGGATAGGACCTGGCAGCCAGTGATATTCTTAATGTGCACATTCAGACCTACATTTTGATGTATGTGGCAGCCAGTGATATTCTTAATGTGCACATTGAGACCTACATTTTTATGTATGTCCGGTCCTTGTACTCGATATATAGGCAAACACTCAAAATTGACGTCATAAATGCCCAGCTGCCACCGGGTTCCGGCAGGATAGGACCTGGCAGCCAGTGATATTCTTAATGTGCACATTGAGACCTACATTTTGATGCATGTCCGGTCCTTTTACTCGATACATAGGTAAATCGACGGTCGGCTCCCGGACTATTATTGGGGGGAGGGGGTTGGAGGAATGATAATGTAGGATATCGAAAGATGAGGAGCGGTTCTAAATTTGCCAAAAAGTTGATAACATTACATTTTCACTACCTCTAGTGTGATATTAAATAAAAATAAAAATTCCGTTAAAAGTAGCGCTATGATTGCAAGTAATAATTCACTTTAACCTGTAAAAGATCGTAAAATAATATTCGTCTTAGTGTTTGTAATAGTGTCTTAATTTTATTTAAATGAATGTGGTATTTTGTTTCTATTTTAAAGTATGTAAATTATGTTTATTTCTAGGCAGTGTCTTTTGATGAAGAGTACGCTTTCTTTGAATTGTACAGAGAACGCGTCATTTCTTTATTAAATAGATAAAATGAGCAGTACTTTCTTCGCTTTTTACCTCAACAACTACGATAAGATGGTTTTTACTATCATATAGTACCATGCACTATATAAATATATTCCTTTATTAGAAGCATTTCACAAAAATTGTAGCTACAATATTTCAAAAAGGTATAATGTGTGGTAAAAGCAATTATAGTATGTAGTAATGTTTCACTTTGAAATTATAAAAATATTATGTTCTTGTAAATCATGAGTTCAAATCTATCCTTATTCTTTTTTTAAGTGATGTCTAAGCTTTTTTCTTAGTATGGTTGCATATTCTACAAATTGTAAGCTTTATTATCAAATCTACAAGCTTATACTCTACTTAAGGCTACAGTGGACTCTCAAAACTATTTTTTTTAATTTTCAATGATTTTTTTTAATTTCTGGAAATAATCATAATATATATATATATATATATATATATATATATACAAAAAATGGCAATATTTCAAAATGCTCCATGCGAATTTTTTTATGCCCAATTTTTCTGATTTTTTGTTTAAAATGCTCTCTATGTATGTGTTAACAAATGTCACTAAGCATTTTTAGCATATTACTTGTAAATTATTTAAAAAAAATTATTTTAACTTAGTTCTTTTGTATTTTCCGCTAAAAAATCATTAAAAATTTCATATAACTGAAATTTAAAAAATTTACATTCGTCTAAAAAATTATTGCCAGTAACATTTGTTAACACATACATAAAGAACATTTTAAACAAAAAATCAGAAAAAATGGGCATAAAGAATTTCGTATGGAACATTTTGAAATCATGAAAACGACGAAAATATTCATTCTGAGAAAAACAGGTTTTAGTAACTACAGTGGTTATAATAACTTAATATTTTCCTTCTGACACAGTTTCAGCTATTAAGGGATATAATATCATTTCTATCTTATATGTAAGTGCTTTATGTTTTTATGATAAATTCAGAAATTCAGATAAAATATGTGGCTTTAACAGTAATTCATGCAAAGGACGTGAAGTATCTGAATTTTAAAAAATCTTCTCAAAAGTAACATTTTGTATTTTCTAATGAAATTTTTTCAAATTTTACTAGACATATTCGTGGTGTAAATACCTCTTATTGTACAAATTTTTGTTAAATATATTAAATGTTTTTAATATTTTAAATATATTAATTTTTTTTTAATTTAAGCTAAAAAGATTGGGGACAAAAAGCAATTCCTCTAAATACATTGTAAAAAAACGCTTAAAGAAACAGTTAAAGTATTGTTTTGCGAAATCACAAAATGATTAATTTCAGTGCAAATAAATAACATTTTGTATGCTAAAACTAAAAACTAGGCTAAATTTTACGGATGTGAATCGGCAAAAAAGTACTCAAAGAGGCGTGGTACAATCAGCTGATTGGACAAAAGTGCTTCTAACTCCAGTAAAAATAGTCGAAATTGAAAAATTCTTTTTTTGTTCAATAGCAGGAGTTCATATAATGTTATTATGCTAAAAATGAAAATTCGACAAGTTGATGATTTTTTGCGATTTTGAAAGTCCACTGTAGCCTTAACGTGTTTTCAAGTCGCATTTTGCCAAACGGATATTTAACATCAAAGTAATAAGTAGTTTACCAATTTTTACATATGAATCCGAATTTAAATATTTTGAAAATGTCTTTTCAGTTTATCTAAAAAAATAATCGGCGGAAAGTTTGTTAAGATTGCGATTGAATACTACTTGTCAAGTTTTCTTGTACACAAATCACATAAATCTAGCTATCATTTTTTTTTATCTAGCTATCATTTTTTTTTTAATCTAGCTATCATTTTTTTAATCTAGCTATCATTTTCATCATACATTATTTCTCTAAGCACGTAACTTCTCTCGTGCTTCCCATATAACTTGTTGTTATTCATTTCTAGCAAAAAAAAAACAAAAAAAAAACAAAAAAACAAAAAAAAAATGAAAATTTGCCTTGAAACATGCATTATTTAGGTACATTGAATTTTCTTACACATCCAATGCAATGCATATTCGTAAGATTTGCAAATGTAGTTATCTAATAGTTAGGAAAATACAGAGTATTCATTTCATTTTCTTATACTATTGCTGATGGCAAATGACAACATGAATAAAATGAAATGCATTGCTGTATTGTAAACGATCAAAATTTAGCTTCTTTTGTTTTTTCTTTATTATTATTTTTTTACATATCAGAAATTTTATCGTACGTCTCGAATTGTTCATCAGATCTTTAACAATTCGTGGGTGACATGATTCAATAACTGACACGTCACCCTCTCCCTCTGCCGCAGAGTTTGGGGAGCGCAGAACGCACGTTCCGTCCGCGATCCTTTCGCGCCAACATTCCGACGTCTATATCTCTTCACAAGTACCGAGATTCTAGCGAAAGCCAGGTTGAAAAGGAAGTAAAAAGATTCAAATAAATGAATACGGACAAATCTGGAAAGGAAATTGTTGTGGATTAGTATTGTTTTGAAATGAATTTTTTGAGTTTTACTTTTTATAAACTGAAAATCACACTAAACAAAGATAAATATAGCTCCACGTAAAATATTTTCACTCAATGTTGTCTAATTAGGAAATCTATTGATTGAAAAGAACTGCGTAAGGAAAAATTGTAATAATAATAAATGTTGCACAGTGTCCCGCGAAAATCGGTGATTCATATAAAAACAGTGTTTTACAGTAATTTGTCTCGTCTTATATAAATGTAATGATCTGCGATTAAAAATGGAGAAATAAACTGCAAAAATTTAGCGGTGTCCAGACCATTTGCTGTCCTAATTTACATATGACACCAAGAAAAACCAGTAATAATATATTAATAATGGATTTTTTTAAATTGTTAATTAACTTTGAAGTCAACAAGACTTTCTTTCATACCAACTTCTCAACAAACACAAAATTTCTGGTCGCAATTTGCACGCTTTGAGGCCAAACATAATTATCACTTTTTTATATTAACAGATGCACCATTGCAGGTGATAGCCATCCTTTTTAAGATAAGGCGCAAGTGAAGAGAAAATGGGTGCCTTTTCTTTCTTACAGAACAATAGTCACTGAAGTAAAATTCTGATCAATATATAAAAGTACAGAATCGGACAAAAACCGCAGAGACATTTTTTATATACAATGTATAGTAATTGTAATTTTATATTAAAAAGAATGAATAGAGATGAAATTTTGTACTGAGAGTGATGCCATAAATGCAACTCTAAAATCCGCCACATTAGTCTCGAACAAAACCACGGATGTTGCGAAAAAGGAAAAAAATATTTAGTATTAGTGTTTTTATTCCATAATACAATGTAATGTCACTTCAAAATTACAAACAGATCAGTTTCAATTAAAGAAAAAATATATTGACTATGTCAAGAAGTTCGGTCTCTGTTCCACGTGCTTTTTTTGTTTGGGACGAATGAGGGCATGTAAATTTGAGCGATAACACACCTCCTAATGCAATGTATATATACATGAGGAGCCCAGAAGCCAAGGGGTATAAGTGACAAAATTGAAAAAAATGAGTTAAGTGCACAGGCTATCTGGAAATATGTCTATTTATTTGTAGGTAAAGAGTTAAGAGTGATTTTTTCATTATGTACTGAGTTATAGGGGTCAGTCACTCAACCTCTTTCCCAAAATTGTGAAATGATTGGAGGCCAAGAGGTATAAGTGCAGTTGTGTCCGTTAACGTCTATATAGCAGAAGCACGACCAACGACATACATACAAAGCCATTTGCTTTTTTTATGCATTAAATATATGCATTTTAATTGTTATCAAATAAGAAAAATCATGCGTTAAGCATGGATTATGAAACACTTTCGAACACACCCTGAAATCTTTAAAAATTTTTGCTATTGAGGGTAATAAAGTGTTACAGTCCATTGCCAAATATGTATTTTGATACTTTTTAACAGCCCTATGTTTTATTCGTCGGTTGATATATACTGTATAATGGGAAAAATTAGTTTAGCAAGAAAACGCATAACAGTTCGAAATTTCTCTTTCAGCAGTTTATATTAATAGATGGAAGCACACTTGTATACTTTTGCTCATCCTGTAGTTTATCTTAAACCTTTATTATACGCCAGTATTTAGCTGAAATTTACTTCAAATTAAACACACTTAAGACTACTGAAATCACATTTCCAGAAATTATCATTCATCGATGACCATCTATAAAAATTTGTGTATGATCCTGTATATCATTTTATCTATATTTTACAAGCATTTATTAGTAAACTGAATGCAGTTCAGCATAGAAATACGAGACTTATTTAAAAGAAATCTTTAAGTAAAGTACGCCCATAGTCTGTAACCTACGAATATTTTTGTGTAGCCCTGCATATGAACTATAGCATTTATACATATCATATAACGTGTATACTTTTAGTGAAACTTAAAAGCGCAAATCATAATTAAAATAGCATTTTGTTCATCCATCAATCATCATCGATAATTATACAGTAATTCGGATAGAAATTCGGTCCTATTTGAAATCTCTTTTTGTGTCCCTGTAAATACTGTGTACTTTGTATTATGTGCAGAATAATTTATATTAAGCCTCAGCGATATATATTAGTTTTATTATACATGAAAATTGTAATATAATTAAAACAAGTCGCAAACAATTCCCTCTTTATTATTAGGTAATGTGAATCTTTGTATGGTCCTGTAAATAATTATTAACTATTCTTTTCACCTCAGAATGTCTATCTTAGAATATCTATTTTAGTGCAATTCATAAATGCATAAAAATTTTAACATGTGACAAGGTATAACATATTTCAAATTCATTTAAAACGATTTTTCCCATAACCCGTAATGTAACGGAAAATTTTTGATTGTCTCTGTAAATAAGCTAATCATGTTAGAAATATGTGCAATAAGTTGCGCAGAGTCATTGCAAGAGTCATTTGCAATAAGTTCGTGTTGAAGTAAACATGAATAATTCCCAAAAATTTCAGGGCAATCCGAATATATTTACGAGAGTCAGGACAGGCGGACGGACAAACCAAAATCATATTCACTTTTCAACTTTGTTGGTAAGTGTTAAAAAATATGAAATTCCAATGTTTCTAAACTTATAATAAAAATTTAAAACTTATATTAGAACAAAAGTTTTTCATTTCATTCATTATATCAACATTGTTCATAAATTTTTCGTAAATTCATTTTTTTATTTCATATTTTTTCCTTTTTTAGAATTTATATTAAAACAAAATTTTGTCCTTTGATTTATTTGTATCAACACTAATCTTAATTTTTTCATAAATACAATTTTTTATTTAAAAATTTTTCATTTCTTGTGTTCATTCGGCACTTGTACCCTTTAGTTTTCAAACAGCTTTCATTAATGCTTGGAAGCCAAGGGGTATAAGTGCCGCATGATGATAAATATTGCTTAGTTATAAATTAAAAAAATATCTTATTCCACCTTTTTTTAAAACAGTTATTGAAACAAGAGTTTAAGGATCATTAAGAAATAAGCAAAGTTTTCATATCTCAATTCATTCAATTACAGTCGATGTGTAACTTTGAACTCAATTTACTCGAAATCTAAATTTTGTCACTTGTACCCCTTGGCTTCTGGGCTCCTCATATATTATTAAAAATTTATTCAAAAATTAGGATAATTTAAAATCGTTATAGCTGGAAATATTATTTGAAGAATTTTCGCTTTTATTTAAATAAATATAAATAAATAAGCTTTAATTTCGATCCAGCATATTTAAAAATATTAATTCAAATAAAATTTAAAATATTTAAAATAGAAAATTTAAAAAAAATGCATATTTTCAAAAGTGAATTAAAAAAATTGTATCAGAATTAAAGTAAAACAATTGCAAAACTCACTATGAAGATAAATGCATTTTCATACGACGTCATTTCTTGATACCATTACAACCATATTATTCAAATAAAATTTAAAATATTTAAAATAGAAAATTGAAAAAAAATGCATATTTTCAAATGTGAATAAAAAAAATTTTGTATCAAAATTAAAGTAAAACAATTGCAAATGACATGTACCATGTTTGAACCAACTATCTTTAACCATTCTTGAATTATAACGGATTAAACACGAAAAGTGTTGAAAAGCTCACTATGAAGATAAATGCATTTTTAGAAGACGTCATTTCTTGACACCATTACAACCATATTATTCAATAATAATAATAATAATAATAATTAAATATTTAAAATAGAAAATTGAAAAAAATGCATATTTTCAAAAGTGAATTAAAAAAAAGTTGTATCAAAATTAAAGTAAAACAATTGCAAATGACATGTACCATGTTTGAACCAACTATCTTTAACCTTTCTTGAATTATAACGGATTAAACACGAAAAGTGTTGAAAAACTCACTATGAAGATAAATGCATTTTCAGAAGACGTCATTTCTTGACACCATTACAACCATTTCTTGAAAGCTACACTTTGAAAAAACATGATAGAAACTTGATTTAAATGTCATTTTACGTAGCAAAAATTAGAAAAGAAAATAATATAAGACTTTTAAAAGAAATATTTAAGATTTTTTTTTATCCCTGACCCTTTTAAATATTAAATAAGCTCCGATCTGAAGAAAGTTCTAATAAAATCCAATTCTTAATTACATATTGAATGTGACAAATTTTTAATGTATACAATTAGAAATCTAATTTAATGTGTGAGTAGCAGAAGTATTTTCTATGGCTGTTCTCAAATCCGAGGGTGCTTACTTTCTGCCAAGTATTTAACTTCCTATTTGTTCGTAAATTTATTGAATGGTAGGTGCTGTTACTCAGAAATTATGTAATCGAAATACGATTTCCATTTTTTGGTAAATGCAAAAATCCTTTTAGGAAATGCTGTTAAAGAGGGAGATTTAAGCAGATTTTACAAACGTGAGATTGCTAAACAGGATTAAAAGCCGTTGTCACCCAAAACGCAATAAATTAATTATTTACCGTTAAATGATTAAACTTTTTATACTTGCTCAAGTTGTCAGTCCAGCAAAATTCTGTGATATTATGTCAGTATTTACTTTACAAATGTTTCAGAAATTGTGCTAGAATGTTTTGTTTTGTTGAACAGGGGAATGGAAAGTCGCATAAAATTTGGATAATATGTTTTGTGAAAGCAAAATTTAATGTGAAGATTAAAAAAAAAAACATTGAATATGTTATTTTTGCTGTTGTTTGAATTTCAAATAGCATTTAAATTTTAAATACACAATACGTTAATAACAGTTCTTCTTCTTAACTATTCAGTCTTAAAGCTTGAATTTTTAAACAATATTGGACATCAAATAATATCATATTTGTGAAGTATATTGCTTAAAAAAACGATCCTTTTTTCTGTTGCATTATATTTTTTTTCGCAAATAATTGCTTTAATTTTGTAACTACTCCATTCTTTATGTATTTCAAACTAGACATTAAAAATGAACGCTCTTTAGCTGATTTATTTTATAATTTTCTTAAAGTTTAATACAATAATAAGAAATTGAAAAGATAAAAAAAAGTGTATTATGCCTTTGAGAATAAATAATTTTACAAAGTCATTGTTTATCTGTAGCTTAAAACAAATATTATTGTTTACGGTGACATATTTATTTCACTTATTTTAGAAAAATTGTACTACCGAGACTCTATAAAAAGGCTCAAATAAAAACTAACTCTGAATCAATAAAACTATTTCCCATGTGAACTTTTATTCAATATATTATTGAAAAGGTTCAAACAATTCATTTATTTTTCTACATTTCTTAGCAAGATACACAATTTAAAAACTTTTTCAAATAAATGTAGTCCTATAAAAACCAGAAAAAGAAACAAAAGTATTTTTAGGAAAATATAACACATATTTTTATATAAACTGATTGTAAAGCATAGAAAAATCGGTAAAATATTAAATTTTAAATTTTGTTACAAAATTGTACAGGATGAATAAAAAATCTTCTTTAAAATTGACAAATGCATTGTTGAAAGTATAATGCTTAACAGTGCTTTTTTATTTCTTTTATGAATATGTCAAAGTAAACTTTTATGTACAAAAAGATAAAGTTATTGATTTATGTTATGTTTACTTTGTGCTGATTATATTATCAGTTTAAGTTTATCAGTTACATTAATTAAAACTTTTTATTTAATGATAATCGCAATCTCAGAAATTTTGTACCTATTTAAATTTGCCCGTAAGTTTTTGGACGGAATTTGAATACATAGTCAAATCCTAACAAATAATGAAATATCAATAGAACAAATCATTAATTTAAGCTTACTTATAAGATTCAATGAAATCATTAGCTCCAATTTATGTCTAAAAATACTGGTTCAGTTACAATGCAGTTGAAATGCTTATAATTACTCGGTTATTCGGAAAATCGTGTCCGTTTGGGGAAATCAATTCAGGGATTGTACAAGACTGGATGGCCGTTTAATAAAACTGGCATGGATGAAAAACTGGCAGTTCAGAAAATATGGCATTGCATTGAATAATTACCACAATATCAAAGCGTGCGCTTTTTTCTCCTCAGTCCTGATGTCGCATGGAAGAGATACCAAAAAACATCTTTTAAATGAGTTACTTCTATGCATTTTTAATAAATATATCACAAGCATTGATATACACCTTTGAAAATGTTTTAAAGTAATTTTAATCATGTTTTAGTCGTAATGTAAGTCCACGTAATATTTGTCTCTGATCTGAAGAGGTTTTTAACCACGCTAGACCCAAGAGAAACATCTATACTGTTAACACGTTCGCTGCCGCTTACGTGAAGATGTGATGATAGTTAATGCCGCACTGTAGAAGTGGGTTTTTCCCAGAAGCCGATTCACTTTTTATGAAAGAGAATCAGCGAAAGATTTCCCCACGCCAGCGCGTGACTGGCTATTGAGACATCACCCCACATCACGCGCTGGCGTTTGAATCGCCCATTAACGTTGGCGCCATATCACGCGCTGGAGCGTGATCGGCAGCGAATGTGTTAAAAAAGACTGATGATTCTCAATCTGTGAAAATGTACAATAATCTCTAAAAAATATATATTATGACTTGTTACGAACACTTAAGATTCCGAAAAGTATTCCTTTATCGTTAGACACCTGATAAAATAATCTGTTTTGCAAATTAAAAAAATTTAAAAATATACTTTTTTATTAGTTGCCTGTAATTTTCGGAAATGTTTTCTAGTATTTTTTCCCATGCATTCATCAGTTCTCCGCACCCAGAGAATCGATTTTTTTTAGATTCTGTCAATTCTCAAGTAAACATTTTCAGCTGCATCGCTGAATTTCTGCATCCAACTATAACAAAATAATGTTAATTTTCATACTAATGTTAATGCTGTTAATATTATATGTTTGTGTGAAGCATAATTTCTGATTATCAAAATAAGGATTCAGTATTTTTGTTATGCTAATACTCCATTACGAATTTAAACTTAAAAAAGTAAAGTAACATGATTTTAGCAAGCAAATAAGTGAACTACGCGCTTAACTGCTGTGCACGAGCGACACGTATGCGTGCCGCATACAGGCTTAAAAAATCGTGTTTATTGCCACCGTAATATTATACCGTAAATTTTGCCTTTTTTAGTTGGAGAATTTTCTCGATTTAAAAAATCACAAATTTCTGGTTTTTAAAACCGGTGACAAAACATTAAAAATTTCGTAATAGGTTCCAGTCGCGAAAGGGTTAAACACTGTCATAATGAGAATAAAAATGGTTTCAATAATTAGTAATGTGTTTAACTATAATTCCAGAACTGTTCCTATGACGAAAGTTTTGTATTTCAAATTCCATTAAATTAAAAAAAAAAAATCTTTTAATATATTATTGACACTGTTCCTTAAAAAATATTTACTGTATTTTATTTATTTAAAAATATTATTGTAATTAATATAACATAATCAGAATTTTTTGTAGCTTTTAATGTAATATGACTTGCACCTATATCTGTACTTGTGATAGTGAATTCAACAACCCGGATGTCCTGGATGTATATAAATGGTGAATCTGAATTGCAGATATGAATCTTTTGATGAACTGAAATAGGTAATCACTCCATTATATTTCCTTTCACATATAATTCAAATATCACTTCGTGCATTAAACAACTGTGTAAATAGCTTACCATTGTTAGTATAAATTATAATTACAGGTAGAGTTGAATGTAAGTTTCAATTTTAAGGTGTCAGCGCAGGAAGATTATATTAGTTCAGTTCGCAATTTCCTTACAATGATTGATAATTTTGAAAGGTCGTAGATATTTATAAATTTTTCAAAAAACGTTTAATTCTATAAGACAATATGCGAATTTTTAAAATTACACGAAACATTATATATTATCATATATTTTGTATTAAAGCATGTTTTGAATAGTTCGGAGGATTATTTTAGTGTTTTGGTAAAGAAAAAATTAGATATGATAATAGGATGCATGAGAATTGAGCGCATTTAGAGTACGTCTGTTAGTAGAGTACATCTGTTTTATCTAGAGAAAAACAATTTTCCTAAGCTTGAGAAATGTTAAATAAAACAAAAAGCTTATGCGATAGTCTGTAATTTTTATAAAAATAAAGATTTTTCCAGAATTCATACATTTAGCAATGCACTATGTAATTTTGTAATGTTATTCGCAACCAAACAATAGATATATATAAATTTGATTCATAATGATACTGAAGTAACCGGTTGATGAATAGGAAATGACAATTCCATTTCTGACACTATAAAAATAAAAATCCGTATTTTATACAAATTTGATGGCAAAGTTTACCTCGACAGAGTTTTTGCAAAATTTACAATCTACTGTACTTAAGAATTATTCCGTATAAGAATCTCCCAGGCTGTGATTAAATGGAAAACGGATTTTTGTGAATTTTTTTCTCAGTGAAATGTAATTACTAAGAAAGAAATCCAAAATATTAATGCTGTGGGGCCATTGGTTTTAATCTCGTGTGGGGGGGGGTCGAAGGTCACTACCCCGCTTGAAATTTTGAAAATTTAAGTTTCGCATAGTATTTCTCATGGTATGCAGTGAAATTATCCCCCAAAACAAATTGCGCGGTTGTATTATATAAGATTCGCCCTTTCCTAGTCAAAAATAAAAATTATGGGTTATGTGTAAATAAGTGAGATAGGGGGCTTAAGAAGTTAATTTTTTTTAAATTTCACTAAAGTTTTGACACATGTAGCTCTTTGCATTAAAATCATCCCATCATTTTTAACTGCTGTATGATATCCTATGGGGAAATGAAATACAGAAATGTATGCCCTTCCATCGGCAGACTTTAATGTATTCCGAATTTCATGCCAAATTTTCAAGAAAACGTATTTTTGCTTATATTAAGTGAGGTATACCATGTATGAATTAAAGTCAGAAGCCTGTAAAATAATAATAGAAATGTACAATAACTACTCACCTTTCAAAATCAACAAACAGAATCATGGGAACTAAAGCAGTTTTCATAGGGTAATGGAAATCGCATTTAGGAAGCATGCTCCCTTCGTCCATATAATTCATTCACTGCCAAGAATAAAAGCACTTCACAATTATTTTTGAAATGCATATATTTTAATATTCTAACATCATTTGTGTTATTTATTGTATAATAAAAATGTTTTAAAATTATTTTACTGTAGAGAGTGAAGTAAAAAGAAGAGAAAGGTAAATTGATTTTTAATGAAGTGGAAAGAAGTACATATATTTTTTTATTCTAACATCATTTCTATTACTTCTCTTTAGCAATAAATATTTTTAGTATGTTTTTTTTAGAGGCACTTAAAGAAGAGAAAAGTGAAAAGAAGTATCTTAATCAGATAATCAGGCCATTCCATAGTCTGTTTCAGAACATTCCGTTCTGAAACAGACTATGGAATGGTTCGTTTAGAAATTTGGTATAAAATTTTGGAATACATTAAAGTCTGTCGATGGAAGGACGTACTTTTCTGTATTTCACTTCACAGTAAGGAAAGCATACATCAGTTAAAAATGAAAGAATGTTTTTAACGCAAAAAGCTACATGTGTCAAAACTTTTTTGAAATTTCGAAAAAAATTCAACTTTTGAAGCCCCCTATCTCACTGATTTACACATATCCCATACTTTTTATTCTTGAATAACAAAAGACAAACCTTATATAATACAACCCTGCAATTTGTTTTGTGGGATAAGTTCATTGCATGCTGTGAGAAATACTATGCAAAAATAAAAATTAAATTTTTGAAGCTGGGCGGCACTGACTTTCGTTTGCCAACCAAATTAAAACTAATAGTCCTACAGCATTAATATTTTAATTTTCTTTCTTACTAATGGTCATCTCAATGAGAAAAAAATCACAAAAATCCGTTTACCATTTAATCACAGGTCCTCTGATTCTGGGTGATTCTTATATGGAATGACTCTTAAGTATGCTGTAAAATTTCTCGATTCTCAGAAAAGCCACATTGCTATTGGCAACGTGGTGCATGTTTCAGAAATAATTCTTTTTTTTACTCTACTTGTTACTTTAATTCTCTTTCACAATATTGGTATTTGAATTCGATTTCACAGGATCAGTTCTTGAAATATTATAATGCATTGTTATGAAAAAAAGAACCCAGTATTCAAAAAAAAGAAAAAAAAATGCATACCATTTTACAACACAATTGATGTCTTTGAGGGGACCGTGGACCTTTAATTGAGTAAAATCGTCACAAAAAAGGTCTGTTTCTTTGGTATAATAGTACAGAAACAGTTTTTTCTTATTAAAGTATCATTTATGAAGGTTCTAAGAAGTAAATAATAAAGGTAAGTGTATTTATTTATTTTAAATCTGTTTTTCTCAAAACTAATTTTTCAGCATTTTTAGATTTTAAATACTCCTTGCGATGTAATGTTTGATCGATATTTATGAAATAGATAAGGAAGTATCCTGATATTGTTTAGGAAGAACTTGTGCAACCTTTTTAAAATTCGTCTTCATTAAGATAGTCAAATTTGATTTTTTACTTATTAAAAGGCAATATTTTGATGAAAATTGATATGGAATTTTGAAAAAAAATCTGTAAAATATTAACAATTCAAGCGATTAAAGAAATCTTACACAAATTTGTTTATAATAGAGTTTTAAGTGATAAAAATGCGAAAGCAAGAAAATATCCAAAATTAAAACACGAGGAGCATTTTAAATTTTCTTTTAAAAATTTATAACTTTTTTTAAAATTTAAAAATTTTAATAAAATTGGAAATGTTTTTGAAAGAGTCCTATATGCTATCGGTGAAATGTATATATGTACAAAATTTCATATTGCTATGATCAAAATTTCACATTGCTATGATGAAAATTTAAAAAAATATATTTAACGTCCACCTTCCCCTTAAGAGAGTTGCAACATAAAAAGCTAGAAAAATCCCAATATTTTTATTTTAATGTGTATTGAGGTGGTAGGTGATATGTTAAATTGAAAATAAATAAATAAATAAATTGAAAAAAAATATCAGTTCAAGCGTTAAAGGTTATTCACAAGGTTTGCATCACGACAAGCATTAATGATTTCTAACATTATTGATCATCTTGTTACAATAAAACCAATAATCTATTTCAATAGTTAAAAATTGCGATTTCACACTTGAAAGTATTTTTATTATAGTATTTTCTAAATTCATAAAAAAATTATTAATAGCTCTATTGAGTAATAACTCACATTAGAGACATACAGATATCACCTTTTAATCTTTTTTATATTCTTTCAAATAACCTGAAATGTTTCCGTTTAAAACCCCAGTTTCAGGTTTCTTTTTTATTATTATTAAAGCATTTTTTAAGCCAGTGAATCTAATGGATTACTACTCATAGAAAAAATATTCTAAAAGTACTTTAATTTGTACATCTAGTTTTATATCTCATAACTGTTTTAAAGGGACAGTGGACATTAAAAATCAAATCCTTTTATTTTTAATGGATTCATTTGAAAATTAGCAGACGTGTCGTTCGTAGCTCATAACATTATATTTAAAATAAGGTGATAAATTATTAAAAAAATTTTTAAATTCTTCTAATTTTAAATTTTAAAAATAACGAAAAACTGTCATATTTTAAATTATCACATGCGCATTACTTTTGTATAAAATACGACAATATTTATTTTTGAGATACTTTTTATATATTACAATGGAAGTTGTCATGAATTGTAAAAGGTCAATAAATATATAAGTAGAAAATAAAATATTTTAATAATTATGCTTTATTTTTTCAAAAAAGTTACTACATATCATATTCACATAAATTTTAACATTAGAATATTCTTAAAATGCAACTTTTTATGCTAAGATTTATTTATTTTTTACAGAAAATATAAAGTATCTATAAAAAAATGTGATAATTAGGAATGCGCATGGAACGATTCAAAGATTTGAAATGCGCAAAAATTCTGAGAAAAAAGCACTTACATGTATACCGTTTTTACAAATATAAAAGCTTATACCTTTAAGAAGTAACTTCAGAATTGAAAAAAAAAATTTTTTTTGCATAAAATAGATATGAGCATTTAATTTCATAATTATCCAAAAGAAAAAAAATCCATTTCTTTGTTAAATTTCATGATATGGAATGTTCACTGCCACCTTAATTGCTTTATCAGCATGATATTTGATTAATTTAAATCAATAAATTCAAAATTCTGACTGAAAAAATTCGTGAAGGAAAAAAAATCTTTTAATGTTTTGAGGAATTTTTCATACATTAAACTTTGCTCTCTTAATTTCTACACTGTTAAAAATCTTAGTTTGAACCAAATTTTGGTTCTGTAAGATGGTGAAATCCTGAACCAATGTTTGGAGCTCCTGTGGAAGCATAGTTTGAATAGTTGTAACGAGATTACAATAGAAAGCTCCAAATGTTGATATGAGAATTCATCATCTTCTGGTGGAAAGTACTGAGCACCAAAATTTAGTCCAAACTAGGACAATATTTTTAACAGTGTATTTTATTTACAGAAAAGTTTCTGTGTAGAAAAGAGTTTGGATACTATAACGAATGTACTGATGTACTTTATTTATCAGTTAATAAATGAAAATTCACAACAACAATAAACAGAAAATACTTTATAAAATACAGTCGAGTCTCTCTCTAACGAAACTCCATACATCGAATTTCTCTATATAACGAATTTTTAGTAGGAACGGTCCCCTTTTCGCATGATTACATTAAAAACAGTCTCTATATAGCGAATTATCTATATCTATATAACGAATTTTTTCATAAATTGGTCTTAATTTATTCAGTTTTAAAAAAAACTTCGAAATCATATGGTATCAATTTTCCATCACTTATTTTTGATTTATCATCAATGCTGAAATTTTTTTTATGTATATATATTACTTCTGCTCTTGTTCTTTAAATACAACGAATTCATCCTACCTCCCACACATCTTTCCACATCCTTCTCAAAACAGAGTCAATTGGATTGATATACATGTAACAGAAAACCAACGAGAGGCACATAAGAGAGGCCTTCAAATGGAGGAAAGCTACAATTTTTCATTCTTTGCTAAAATTTGAGCTTTTTATTATTATTATTATTATTATTATTATTATTATTATTATTATTATTATTATTATTATTATTATTATTATTATTATTATTGTTATTATTATTATTATTATTTTGAGAGCATAACAATTTTAAAATCAAAACAACAAAAAATTACAGATTTCTTCGTCTGAAATTAATGCAAGTCTTTCTTATTTGATTTTCGTTAAGCCTTCAAATAAATGTATGTTCTCTTTTTTGAAACAGCTTAAATAATTAAGAAATAAAATGTTACGTTAATATTTACTTTTAAACATTTCAAATTCTTAATTCAAAAGATCAAAAATAATATGTTTTCAAATTTTACACATTAAATACGATTTTTAACATCATTCTCTATACATCGAATTTCTCTATATAACGAATTTTTTACTGGAACGGTGGATTTCGTTATATAGAGACTCGACTGTATATAGAAAAAGTAGCTAGGTATTGATCATTATGCAAAACTCATCATGACAACATGAAATAAAAAATGTCATCGACATCTATAAATAAGAATTTTGAAACTTTTCCTTTCCAGTTTTAGTGGTAATACATTTTTGTATTTATTTTTCTTTTGTGTTGATTCATCTTAAATCGAGTCTTTATTGTTATACATTTTTCGGTTTATTTCAGAATATGAAATCGATATACAATGTGCAGTGTCTTTAAAGTAACAAAACATAAATTAACTCGGAAGAAATGCTTGTAATTATCATCATTTTTAAAAAAAAAAATTTGCACATCCTTCAACGAAAGAACTAAATTTCATTATTTTAATTTGTAACTTATTTTCAATATATTTTATATTTCGTAATTTTTAATTATGTGTGTAATAATTATTTTATGTTTTGATTTGAACTTTTTTTGTTTAAAAAAAAATCGTTTAATTATGTGTTTAATGATTAATTTATATTTTGATTTGAAAACTTTTTAGTTAAAAAAATACACAAGGATATTTCTTCACAAAGGTATTCTTCACAAGGATACTGAAAGAAAAAATATATTTAAAAATAATTTCCTAACTGAGGTAAATTAATTCGCTCTTTATCCTTTGTTTATATTTTAAATGAGTCAAAAATACATGCATAATTTGAAAAATAAAGATTAATTTCTTTCTTATTTAAATTAAAACTGTTTGCTTTTTTATATCAGTAAAGCACTATATTATTAATATATACTCAAAAATTAAGGTTAGTAATTTTAATTCTCATTTGTTTGTTTTAATTAAAATTATACTATGTACTTTTTTCAGAAAATTTACTTTGTCAACTATCGAGTATTTATAAAGTACAAAACGTTTTAATAAATAAATCATTAAGGAAATGCGTAATAAATCTCATATCTATTTACTCATTTTCAGTAAAAACGGTGTTTCTGTTTATTAGATATTGTGTGCATTGTTTTACATGTATGTATACATTAAGAAAAATATCTTTACCTATACGAATGCTTTTTTTGAAACCACGTTTATTTTGTTTGTCTTTCTCAACTGTCGTTTGGATTTTTTCCCATGATTTTTCCCCAGGTAACCTTCAAATGTAAGAATATTGCAATCATAGCGTTGCATTACTTTATAATTCAGTTTTCTTTTTAATACACTTATTTATTTTTAAATATGATTTATTACTCAAGCTATCTTTATAGCTTACTTCCATGTCCTCTACATATTTGTTATGAACCCAATAAAATATATAAATACATATTATTTCTATGTTTTTTCAGTTGTTTCAGTTCTTCTAAATATCTAACTCAATATACTTATTTCAATCCAGTCTTACCTTTTTTTTTCTCTTCGGTTTTTTTCAGCAGTTTTATTGAGCGATTATATACAGCAATGTAAATTCATCAATGTATTAAAAATTGAAACTATTGAATTTTTTATCTGATATTAAACATATTCTTTATGTATTATGGTCTTTGAAGATTTAATACACTCTTTATAATTTTATTAATTTCATGCCTTGTATTAAATGAAGTTATGATATTAATTTCTTGAGATATCTCTAAAGAGTAAGCATTGGAGATGTGTGTTTACTTAGAATTTTTGGGAAAGCTTTACTTAGAACTTTTGTAAAAGTTCTTCGGTTTCCCTGTGATTATAATTAATCTCTCACAAGCCTGTTATATATCAAATCAAGGTAATAAACCTTTCTAAAGCCTTCTTAATATGCTTAGAACAACATACGCTCTACTTAAAGTTTCCTTATTGGCCTTGCATCAGTTATTGACCGTATTATATTCATATATTTATTCTGAGTCTTAAATTTCGTGGTTTTGAATTGAACTAAATTACCTGTTAATGTTTTTTCTTGAATGTTTGAAGATTTTTTATGAATTAAAATATAAGATATTTGTATAATGGATATTTGTGTATATCATTTCATGAATAAGAAATGCAATTAATAACTTTAGAAAAATAAAGCGTTTCTTTTACCACACTGCAATTTTTAAAGTCTACAGAATATACATGATAGACCGGAGCAGTGGCACATACAATTATTTAAAGCTTTATGCGCAAATTAAAACGCAATGGGTCTGTCGCGTCACATCTTGGTGGAAAATACCTGAAAGCTAGATTTTAGTGGTTGACTCGTAGATTTATCATTGTGTTTACCTGCTCCCAATCCTTCATTTTCTCATAACTTTAAGTGCTGGAAAACACAATGATAAACCTACGACTCAACCAATAAAATTGGGTTTTTGGTGTTTTTCACCAAGATATGCTTTGAAAGACAAACTTGCAGTTTAACATACGAATAGAATTTTAGCAAATTCTGGAATTTCAGCTTCAAACTCTAAAAGTTTATAGGCTGTGCAATCATTGACTCTTTAATTTAACTTTTTTTATCCAGGCATTTGTCGATGTTTTATCCATGAATTCAAAAATGGGATATTGTTATAGAATATCACTCTTTTTTTAAGTTTTAGAATTCTCCATTATTTGGAATGGTGTGTTTCCGATAACAAAAACAATATTCAAATATTTCCACTATGAAATTATAAGTTAAGGGAATACCAGATTAATTAACCAAGTTAGATTTTCCACATAATTTAAATGACTTTTCTTATGCGCCTGCATTACTTTCTAAAAATCTTGATATGACCGTTTAGGAAGTTTTATAAGCTCTTTAGAAACTTAAAATGCAAAATTTTATTATAAGATTTCTTAGCTTCTGACGATAAAGATTTTTTTTTATTCTTGTCCGAATACTTACTATTATTATTATTTTTTATAATGTGTGAAAATTTTTAAAGATCCATCAAGGTAATAGTACGAATAACAATAATTCATATAGTCAAATTCGGTACTGTCAGAGTGATAGATATGCACTGAGGCCTCTCTTTAAGGGCAGAGACGAGGGGTGGGCTTCCACTGAAAACTTTCGAAAATGATTATAAAACTGCAAATTTAAGCGTAAATATTATTTACAAATAACAACTATATTGTAGGGGAGAGGGGGGCACCTTTGAACTGGGGGCACCTTTGAACACTCTAAATATTTTTCTTCAAATAAATTATTTTTTAAAAATTCCTATGGCAATATATTACTACTGTTTCAATGATATAAGTATGCAAAGCTTCACCATTTTGTATGAACAGTCATGTCTAAACAAGATATCTATTTTCTCTTATATGGAATCTAAACTTAAGGAAATAAAGTTGTAAGATTTTTGAAAATTTGAAAGTTGTTGAAAATTTAAATTGATGTTGGCATTCATTTATTGGATAACTGAAATACTGGATGCAATATAATGATTCATGGTTTAGCAATTTTGCCAAATTTTATATCAGGTTTCTTCATAAAAAGTGTGAATGAAAAATTTTAATTTTTCAGAAGCATCTAATATTACATTGGTGTACTTAAAGGATGCTGTAAAAAAGCTTCCACAACCAAACATAACAGGAAGGACACTCTGTGATGTTTCAACAATGAGTTTTGACATAAATTTTGATGGAAATAACTTTGGTTAATTAATAGAAAAAATAGTATTTTCAATAAAATGTAGCAATTTAATTTTATTCATATTATTTTATATATCCGAAACATAAGCAAATTTTTATAAAAACTTTCAATATTTTTACATTTTATTCATTTGTTCAAAGGTGCCCCTTGCTTGTTCAAAGGTACCCTTACATGGGGCAGGTTTGAACAGAAATCCTTCAACTTTTTAAATGCTCACAACTTATTTAATTTAATTGGAAAACTTTTAATTTCTGATTCATATGATAAAGAAATGCAGTGTTTTTATTATGTAATATTTAAAATGCAATAAATATAATTTAAGTAAGAATTCTATTGATTTAAAAAAAAATGTTCAAAGGTGCCCCCTTCTCCCCTATATTATAATTATAGTAACTTGGTAAAATTTTAAAATATGTTGGATGTCGAGACAAATGTCGTAACAAATGTCGATAGTTATTTATACTCGTTTCTCAATGAGTTGGCAAATACTGAAATTTAACATGACTATTTGCGGTCCCCTCAGATAGCGATAGCCCTGCAAACATTACTATAATTTATACATATTTTTAATGACAGATTAGTAGATACAATTATGGAAACCATTCTGAAAATGTGTCTTTTTAATTTGTTTCTTCATAAAACTCCATTCTGTAAAACTCCGTACGTACTATTGTACAATATTATGCGAATAGAAAGATAATTTAATCAAAAATGTGATGAATTTTTTTATGATGGAATATTTTTGAGAACAGCATTTATTCGAGAAAAGCTGAAATACTTTTAATAAAATGAGATTAAGAAAAAAGGAAGATAATACCTAGGTGAAAACTATTTATTATTAATTACAACCTTCCATTAAATAAAGCCTCGAAATTGAGATAATCATCTGTTTCATTTCCAAATATCTAATAATGTAATAACAAGCCTCAATTATTTCTTCTCTTAATTGGATTTTATTGATGAGATATTTCTGTGAAGTAAGTTTCTTTACTCCATTTCATATATTTTCGACTGTATTAAGATCTGTGCTATTCCCGGGCAATTCCAAAATAAATAAATAAATAAATAAATAAAAACCTGCCAAATGTTTTCTTAAATAAATAAATACGCATTAATAGTTCTTAAATATGCCCGACGACAAAAATACAGATCCAACTGATGCTTAATTCACTCATAGACAAAATATGGAGCACCTAATTGGCTCTCTAATAACTCATGCTCATTTTTTTATTCCTATAAAAAAAAGTTAATTCATGTTAAAATTAGCAAGTTTGTTTCCTGTTTTTGTTGAATTATTTATATTTTTTTTATTTAATAGTACTACTAATAGTAATAATAGTACTAATAATAGTAATTGTACAAAATTTATTTTATTACATTCTTGTGTAAATTTTCTGCCAGATAAGCCTAGCATCAAATTTGGGTGATTTTAGCTTTCTAAATTGACTAAAATTTGTTGTTGAAAACTTTAGTGTTTTTTTTTTATTATACGCTAGAATAGAAAAGTATAGAAACCTTTGAAATGAGCTTTTTTGTACATTCCATTTATTACATAATATCGTTTATTAATTACCCTAAAATGTTGCATAAACATGTATGCATCACATTTATATCATCATTTGCCAAATTATTCTAACGAAAAAAAAAATCAGAAGCAGACAACTAAACATGCAAAGAGTTGAAAAACAACGAAATATCTGTGTTATATTATAACACCTAAGAAAGGCAAGTAATATATCGTTGGTTTATTTCATTTTTTGTGAATAATTAAATTTCATTATGAAATGTGTGATTCATTTGATTAGTATTTAAATATTATTTTTAAAGCATAATAACATTTCAATGTTATTTTATTATAATGAATTTACTATTTATTCATTTTTGATGTAGCTAGCTTAACTTAAACATTTTAGCGACTCAAAATGTTACATATTTCGCACTATACACGAGGGAATATTGTTCTAGTTATTCTTTGAAACACGGCTTAGTTTGTTTCTTGAAAAATATTTCTGTATATTTATTTTTTCTTAAATAAATTACTTTTCACCTATTTTTATCTATTAAACTAATATGCATAAAGTTAAATACATATATTTGCAAGCAATGTGATAAACATAACTTTAATATATTTCAATCAAATCAACAGTTTTAAAGGTTTGTTAAGTGAATTTTCATCGACAAATTTTAATTCTAATAATGTACCTTTTCCCGCTTGAATTTCGAAAACAGAGAAAAAACCGTTCTATATATTCATACGAAGAATACATTAATTTTGTAAAATAGTCTTAATTTTTTCATAGTAATATTTTTAACCATATAAGTTTCGACTTAAATTGATGTACCATAACAGAAAACATTGTATATTTTGTTTACTTGAAAAAAATATTCTTTAAAATACTTAAATCAAATTTCCAGAAATTTTCAATCAAAGACGACCATATATTCTATTCTTTGCGTGCCTCTGTATGTCATTTTACCTATATTCTACGAAACATTCTTAGTAAACTGAATGCAGTTTAACGTACAAATCCATAGCTTATTTAATAACCACCTTTCAGCAAATTACGTTCAGATTCAGTAATCTTTCTGAGATCTTTCATGTAACCATGTATATCTAAATAGTGTAATTATTATCATTTACACACGCCATATAATATGCATGCGTTTAGTGAAACTTAGAAGCGCATATCATAATTTAAAATGCATTTCATACATCCAGCAGCCATCTTCCATAATATACAGTACTTCGAATAGATTATACTATTTTAAATCTTTTGTGTGTCCCTATAACTGCTACGCAATTCGTATTATGCATGAAATAACTCATACTAAGCCTCAGCGACGTATATCAATTTGATTATACATTAAATCGCTTACCATAATTTAAATGTGTCGCAAACAATCCCTCCCTTTGTTATTATGTAATTAAATTCTTTTGTCTAGCCCTTTAAATGAATAACAACAATTCTTTTCACTGCATACTTTAGTGCAAAATGTATATTTTAGCGCACTTCATAGACGCCTATAAATCTGAATATGTTTCACCGGGTGCAACATCTTTAAAACACACTTGGTACGATCTTCCCCCATAGGCCGTAATTAAAAAAAAATTTACGGTACCTGTAAATAAACTAATAATGGTAGAATCTTCATTTTCAATAGGGTTCGTGCTAGGATAAACTACAAATAACGTCCAGAAATTTCATGGCAGTCTGAGTATATTTACAAGAGTTAGAGCGCGGAAAGAAGTCCATATGGGCAGCGGACAGACGGATATATAAACCGAATGCAAAATCTTTAAAACTCATTTGACACGTTTTCCCCCCATAGGCAGTAATGTAAAAGAAAACTTTTGACTGTCCCTGTAAATAAACTAATCATGGTAGAAACTTCATTTTCAATAGGGTTTGTGCTAGGGTAAACTACAATAACGTCCAAAAATTTTATGGCAGTCTGAGTATATTTACGAGAGTATGGACAGCGGACAGAAGTACATTCAAACCGAATGCATAAACACTTTTCAAATTTGTTGAAAAGCGTTAGAAAGAAAGTTTTTCCAAAGCATTGTAAACTATCCTTTTAAAACATAGAGCAGAATCATGAAAGTTTCCTGTTTGCGAGGTCAACATATATAATCTGAACAATGAAATCCACATTTTAAGAAGAAATAATATAACCATAAACGTGATTCTACGCCTAGCCTATCGCCTTGCATTTAAATAAACACTGTGATATTCGTTAAAAAATATCGATTAATAAATAACAATAAATAGAAATAAAAGCTCTGCTAATATCGTTTAAACATATTGATATTTTCGAATTATTCATATACAAAATGTTTCTGGAAATTCTTTTTTTAATTTTATACGCATTTTAACATATAAAATCAGAGCGATGAAATCTGCAACTTTAGAAGTAATAGTATAACCATAAAAGTGTATTTTACGCTTGTTATGCTTGTTTTTTTTATATTGTATATGAAAAATATCACTTAATAAATAACAATCAATAGAAATAAAAGTTCTGTTAACATCTTTTAAACATTTTGATATTTTGGGTGCCGTATTCATAAAGGATACAAAATATTTCTGGATTTTTTTTTTTCAATTTTATACTCATTTAGACATATTCTATTGTTTCGGTCAAAAATTTACAAACATAACAAGATAACGCAATACAAATATACAGAAAAATATTTTATAAATATATTTGTAATTATGATTTGATAATCTCATTGTCAGTTAAAAATTATCATATTGCAAATCATTTCTATTTAAACGTATTTTCCTTTTTATTTGCAAGTGAATAGTTATTTAAAACGTATAAATAGATACAAAACTTTTATTTTTTTAAAAATCATATTTAAAACGTATTTCATAAATTTGTTATCGATTCAATGATATTGAACAGTTGTGTCAGTTTGTTATTTTCAAGAAATATCATTTAAGTATTGGTTATTCAGGATACCAGGATATTGGATATCCAGGATCCATTTACCAGGATATCAGTACGATGATACCATTACTTCATTTTTAAGTATCAAGCATAATTATATTAAAAATCAGCATAAGAAAACTTAGAATCAGAAAAAGAATAAGAATTAGAATAAGAATAAGAATAAAAATCAGAATAAGAATTTTTATAAATTAAAGATTTTTAAATTTTCTAATACGTATTGTTGCTCTTTGAATAATTTTACTTGCAGATTTATATTCTTCCAACTTTCATTTTTATTTTTTTGAATATGTTTTGTTTCATGATACATAGATTGCGGCACAATCTATTTTCTAGCGAGTTTGGGATTTTTATTATTCAGTAACAAATCAATAATAGTAATAATAAAATAATAATAAAAATAATAATTTGTAAGTGATGAGATAAAAATGGTTTAAAAATCAAAAATGCTAAATGAATGCTTAAATATTCTGGCATTGTAGCTAAAATATGATATTGATTTTTTTTTATTGAGATTTTTAATTTATAATTATAAGTATACTTATAAAACAAAACATGAGATAAACAAACGGAGCGCTAAAATATGATATTGATTTTTTTTATTGAGATTTTTAATTTATAATTATAAGTATACTTATAAAACAAAACATGAGATAAACAAACGTAGCGCGACCTGAGTCCACTGGTCAATAAGTTAAAGTTACACCAACTGAGCTACAACCAACCATGTCCTTTTTTAAAAAGTAAGTATTCAAGTTATGTAGTAATGTTAGACCCTCCATCCCCTGTTTCTCGAGAACTAACGAACGTTGTACAAAATCGATTGACTCTGAGGCTAAGAGGTCTTTGTCCAAAAATATGCAGGGTGTCCCTAAACTTAAGGTATATACGCTAGGGGGTGATAGAACACATCAAGACGAGTAATCGTAAAAAGGAAACCAAGGGTCCCAAGCGTTTTCCAAAGGAGATAGCCGCCAATAAAGTTTGGGGTCCAAAATTTCAAATACCCATAAAAAACGGAAAAATTGGTCGATTGATTTGCGGTTTTCACTAAAACTATTCTTTATGTTGGTATTTTCTTGAAAATAAATTATAAAGATAACTTTCGAAAAATACCGATAGAGGGCGCTTTAGACCTTGAAATAATGAAAAACTATTTTTTGCCGTAATTTTTTGCATCTCATTAAATGGTTTCGTAAGTTTAGACTTTAATTTACATTTTGAGCTCAAAATCTGAATAGTTGGGAGTGGTTAAGTAGTACAAACTTAACTGTGTTCAGAGGGTTTAAATATCACTTGATTATAAAAAAATGGAAAAATTGGTCGATTGAATTGTGGTTTTCACTAAAACTATCTTTTTATGTCGGTATTTTATTGAAAATGAATTATAAAGATAAATTTCAAAAAATGCTGATAAAGGGCGCTTTAGACTTTGGAGTAACGAACAACTATTTTTTACATTATTTTTTGCATCTGATTAAATGTTTTCGTAAACTTAGATTTAAACTTATGTTTTGAGCTCAAAATCTGAGTAGTTGGGAGTCATTAAGTAGCACAAACTGAACTGTGTTCAGAGGGTTCAAATTTCAAATGATTTATAAAAACGGAAAAATTGGTCGATTCTTTTGAGTTTTAAAATAAAACTATTCTTTAAGTCAGTATCTTCTTGCAAATAAATTTTAAAGATAAATTTCAAAAAATCTCGTTAGAGGGCACCTTAAACTTCAGAGTAACCAACAAGTAATTTTAACCGTTATTTTTTCTATCTAATTAAATGCTTTCAAATCTTATTAATTGTTTTCGAAATCTTAGATTTAAACTTAAATTTTGAACTCAAATTCTGAATCGTTGGAAGGGGTTAAGAACAGCAAACTGAAGTGTGTTCAGGAGTTGAAATTTGATCCCCTCCCCGTCAAACACAGCTCACTTTTGTGCTACTTAAACATCCTCAACGATTCAGAATTTGATCTCAAAATTTAAATCTAAGCATTTGAAAGTATTTAATGAGATTTAAAAAAAATAATTACGGTTAAAAATAGTTGTACGCTACTCCAATGTCTAAGGTGCCCTCTATCGGCATTTTGTGAAATTTATCTTTAAAATTTATTAAAATTTTAAAATTTAAACACTGATTTAAAGAGTAGTTTTAGCAAAAACCACAAACGAATCGACTAATTTTTCCGTTTTTTATAATCGTTTGAAATTTAAACTGTCTGAACACAGTTCAGTTTTTGCTACTTAACCACTCCTAACTATTGAGATTTTGAGATAAAAATTTAAGTTTAAATCTAAGCCGTCGAAACCATTTAATGAGATGGAAAAAATAACGGTAAAAAATAGTTGTTCGTTAATCCAAAGTTTAAAGCGCTCTCTATCGGCATTTTTTTGAAATTTATCTTTATAATTTATTTTCAATAAAATACCGACATAAAGAACAGTTTTAGTGAAAACCGCAAATAAATCGACCAATTTTTCCATTTTTTATAATCATTTGAAATTTGAATCCTCTGAACACATTTCAGTTTGTGCTGCTTAACCATTCCTAACTATTCATATTTAAAGCTCAAAACTTAAGTTTAAGTCTAAGCTTACCAAATCATATAATGAGATGCAGAAAATAACGGCAAAAAATAATTGTTCGTTAGTCCAAAGTTTAAAGCGCCCTCTATCCTCATTTTTCGAAATTTATCTTTATAATTTATTGCCGAAACGTCAGTTGAAGGCTTACTTTGGAGACACGAAATTTTTTGGATTCTGTCTGTCTGTCTGTCTGTCTGTCAGTCTGTCAGTCTGTCAGGCTGTCTGTCTGTTCCGCGATAACTTCCGTAAAAAGCATTCGATTGGCTTGAAATTAAGTGGGTATGTTAGTGAGACACTGGGATTAAGCTGTATAATTTTTTGTAAGATTTCATTCATTCGTCCGAAAGATATAGAATATTTTATTTCGCGCAATAATGTTTTTCTAGGGCTAATCCAATGATTTTCCTTTTTTTCCCCTGAAAGAAAATGACACATTTGATTAATGTAATTCAATGATAAATGAATACTAAAATTTACCAGTTAAATTATTCGTATTATTTTGAAATTTTGTCAACGCATTTGTCAGATTTTTAAAATTATTACTGTAAATTTTGTAGATTTTTTATAAATGTGTTCCAATAATATAGACTAATTTGTTTTAGAGATTTACTTATTTGAAATGTATTTATTTCATTTTCTTTATTTTCTTCTAATGGTTGCTATGCAACCATTCATCTTAATCCTTATCCTTATAATGCTATGAATTTGAAAACGTGTGAAACATTTAAATGAAGTCAACATCAAAACTTATGAATTAATTAATTTCTTTGTATCTTTGCGTATAAATATAGCATAGCCCAGAAAAAAAAACATAGGCTATGTTTTATTAATTTTATTTAAATATTTTCCTTAATAATTCAAAATTTCCTTCTTTTTCGTACAGAATCAATAGTGATTTTTAAAATAAAATTTAAGCAATTTCCTTTATTGTTGCCAAAAAAAAAATCAAAACTTGGAATAATAATTTTTCAACTGCAATAAGTTTCAATTGAGCAATTTCCATTCGAAAAATTAAACTATGAAAAAAATGACGTCAGAATTAAAATAACTATATATATAGTACTTTTTATTAAATATTAAACACGGATATTCGTTTCGTTAATAGGAATTTTTCTGACAAAAATGGGGACATAATTAGAAGTAAAAGAAATAAACAAGAATTATATTTTTAATAAATATTTCACTTAGTAAAATATGACGTCATAGTTGAACAAAAACAGGTATTTTATAGTAGTCGTTAAAAATACAAGAAACATGAATATCAATAACTCATGAAAAATGACGTCATTGCCGAAACTTCAGTGAAGGCTTACTTTGGAGACACGAAATTTATTTTTTTTCATATGTCAGTCTCCACTTCTGTATGTCTGTCTGTCCCGCTATAACTGCAGCAAAATGCAATCAAAAAAAAAATTTTTTTTCGGAAACAAAATTGTAAAACTCTAGATTACTGAGTTAAAAATTACAAAACTTCCTGATGCATCAGGTTTAGGTGTTTGTGGCTGGCAGTCATGTAGAAGTATGAAGATAAAGAAAAATATTTGCCCAAACTGTTACTTATTCTTATAAATCAAAATGTATAAAGAAATGCAAAATATGCAATAATCATTAGCACAATTATTAGAAAGTGACAAATTTAAATTAAGTGAGGCTCGGGGGGTTCAGGGGGGCGGAGCCCCCCTGAACAAATCTACTATGTCATAATAAAGAAAACAAAAATAATAGATCATGAAAATTTCAGAATATCCTAACATAACTAAATTTTTAATTTACCGCTTTTGATGGCTGAAAATTTCTAATTCCTATTTTATTCTTATAAATAATTACGCAATTTGAAAATTTAAATTACAGTTTCCAGGGAGTTGAATATTACCCAAAGTGTGTTTTAAAAAAATATGAACAAAGCTGACGTTGAGGCTCCTGATCTGCAGATTTACTAGTTTTCAAGAAAATACCGTCCTAAAGAATAGTTTTAGTGAAAACCGCAAATCAATCGACCAATTTGCCTGTTTCTTATGTTTATTTGAAATTTTAGGTCCCAAACTTTAATGTTGGATATCTCCTTTGGAAAACGTTTAGGACCTTTGGTTTCCTATTTCCAATTACTCGTCTTGATGTGTTCTATCACCTCCTAGCGTATGTACCATAATTTAGGGACACCACGTATATTTAAAATATCAAAATATGTGATTATCAAGTTTGGCCCTTTCCTTGTAAATGAAATCTGCAGTTTACACCCATGTCGAACGGAAAAGTGGGGAATTTGGAATACCATTTGGATAACTTAAATGGTAGAAAAATTGCAAGGCAAGCGAGAGTATCTAATTTTAGGATTTATCATTTTTACTCTTTTGAAATAAACCCAGAACTGTGTTATTTCAACTTTGAATGTAATTTACTCTGTTAGAAAAAAACTTTTTCTTTTTAAAAATAATACTCCATTTTCTTTTAAATCAATCATTTAAAAAAATAGATGAAAATGCTTGATTTATGATAGGCAATATGTAAATAAATAACTTGAAGTGTGCTCAGTTGCCTCAAATTCACTGAGTACTTGCAGACTGTTATTATTTTAATGAGCCTACTTGCCAAATGATAATGCCATACGTTAATATCGCACCCGTAGACTCAAGAATGAAAAGTCGATTTAACGGAAAGAAATCCCAAATGCTAATTTGATGTCTTTCTGCCAACTCATCTGCCATTATAAAGAACAAAGAGTACGCTGCACTATTTCGATTGCATGTAGGATAAGAAAGTTTTGCGAAGAACTGTAAATTGTCCTCTTTTAACTCACAGCAGGATCATGAATGTATCCTGCTTGCGACGTCAACATATAAAATCCGAACAATGATATTGATATTTTAGAAAACAATAATATGAACATGAAAGGCTGTTCTACCCTCAACCTTTCTTTAAACAGCATTACACTCGTTATAAAAATATCACTTATTAGGTAACAATATAGAAGAAACAGCAAAAACGAGTAAGCGCTACGAACAGCATTCAAACATTTTAATAATTTGGGTGCCACGTTCACAAAGTAACAAAATATCTTTCGAAATTCTTTTTTTTAATTTTATAGTCCTTTCGACATATTTTATTGCTTCAGTCAAAAGTTTATAAGTGTACCAGCACAACGCATTACAATTATACGCTAAGACATTTCTCAGTGACTAAGGAAGAAATGCAAGAAACACAGCTAAATAAGAAGCTGCTGCATTATTCCAATTTAAACCCAAAACTGAATCTTTCTGGAAAGCCTCAAATGAATGATTTGTGAGAATAATAATAATCAGTATAAAATAACCTATATATAGAAGAATACAAGACCCCCAAAATGCATTTTTAACATACACATTATTAATTTTCTTACGCAGTAAATCCCTATAAAGCATATATATTTGTAGAATAGCAGCTATTATTTTGTTAGCATTTTTTATAATAATAGTTCTAATGCCTACACTGTAAAAAAAAAAAAAATCACTAGGTTACTAAAAATTTTTTAGTAAATTTGTATTCCACAGATTTTTTTAGTAACCATTCCAAACTTTTTTTTTGCAAGTGAAACAAACCTTTCTTTTGTAAACTGAACAAAAGAATTTTTTGTATAACTAACTTTAAACTTTTTAGTATGAACCAGCCAGCAAATTTTTGTAACAGCTCCAAAATATTTTTAGTAACCATTACTCACGGATTCTTAGTAGCTAGTCCAAACGCAATTTTTGCAGCGGTAGATTTCCGGCGACGCCTCAATAGATGGCAGCATCAAACATTGCCACCAGCGCAATTTTAATTTCATAACCCTTTTACTTAACGAATACTTACACTGCATACACTCGGTACATCTTTGGTGGTGTCGAGCTTCGAACCCGAGGGTTTTCAGTCTGGAGCTCTGTGCTATGACCACTAGGCTATCACGACCACACAAAACGAGTTTTAGTAATAGCTATTAAAAATATAAAACTATTAACTCTATTCATTGCTAGATTTTTTCTAGTAACTCTTACAGATTTTCTTGTAACTGAGTAAGATTACTAAAATTTGTTTAGTAATTACAAGGATCACTATTTTTTTTAGCAGATCGACTCTTTTTTTACAGTGTATACTGCAAATTACTTCGAGAGCTTCAGATAATATTAACCCAAATTTTACATTTTCCATATTTTTGAACAATAAATAAAATACATAAATAGCTTTGGGCACTAGATACAGAAAAACTATCCAGTTAAGTAAACTCGAAAAAATGCAATGCATTTTACTAGCTTTAAGGGTTTTAAATACAAACAAAACTGGATAAAAGGCTCGAAAAATTATTTAAATAAGAATTTATAATTTAAATAATAATAAGAATTATTTAAATAAGAGTTATTTAAATAATAAGCCATAGTTTAATAATAAGCCATAGTTATAGTTTAAAGACTGCATTCTCTTTTTGTTTTTCAAACGATTATTAGGTAAATATACTTCAATGTAAAGTATACGTTTTTATAAGAAGTAACAGCCAAAAGACATACAATAAAATTAATAAACAAGTTTTAGAAGTGTGATGATCACACTTATTTATCACACCAAATACATAATTATGAAAATTAATCTTGAAAGTGATTTGAAAATTAAGTTTTAAACAACAAAGCAATAAGATTTTGCAAAATTATCATATGAATTTTTAGAAAATTAAAAGAGATTTTTTCTCAGATAGAATTTTTTTATAGCCTTACTCATTATAGTAATTGTTTTTTTATGCAGATTTCATTATTGTCATCATTTTCCGCTGATATCTTTTAAGTCTGTATTAAAAAGATTTGTTATTATAGATTTTAGTACTTTTTCGTTGTATTGTAAGCGGAATGTGCATACAAATATATCTGATCCTGTATACTATCAAATAACCAAGAAAGTTCGTGCGGTTTTTGAGAACAGCTATTTTTGTTCCTTAGGCGTGGTCATACTGATTCTGATTACGTCATTACTGTTCATTGCCTTTAAATTGCAATCAGTAGAGAGTTGTTTAACGTATCTCACGTTTCGCTATCCGTTTTGCAGGAAGTACAATCGTTGACAAAGGATGTCGTTGACAAAGGAGATTTTGTGCCTATTTTGCTCTACGAGTTCAAATCAGGAAACAAAGCTGCAGAGGCTGCTAGAAGAATATGCTCCGTGTTTGGATAGACTTCAGTGAGTGAACGGACCGCTCAAAAGTGGCTCAGCAGATTTTCCTCCGGAGACGAGAACCTCGAAGACAAGCCCCGTGTTGGTCGTCCATCCATCTTAGACCAAGTCCAGCTGGAAGAGAAAATCAGACAGAATCCTGATCTAACATGCCATGAGCTTGCGCAAAGATTTGAAGTATCTAAAAACAATCCGATCGCATCTTCATAGCCTTGGGATCTCGTGGAAACTTGATAACTGGGTTCCTCATGTCCTGTCCGAGGAACAAAAGTTCCAACGATTGAACATCTGCTTGCCATTGCTGTCGCGCCTCAACAAAGCATTTTTCCTGGATCACATATTGACATGTGACGATAAATGAGTAATGTATGATAACCGAAATAGAGAACATCATTGGTCGACTTCTGGTTCCGTCTCATTGGTTGCTAAACCGGACATCCATCAAAACAAGATAATGCTGTGTATTTGCTGGACTAGCGCTGGTATAGTTCACTATGAAATCTTAGAAAGCGGGAAAACAATCACAGCCGAAGTCTACTCGTCGCAGTTGAAAAGGGTTTCAGCTGCTTTGCTCGAAAAGTAGCCAGCGCTGATCAACAGGAGATGAGTTTTTCTCCTCCACGATAACGCCAGACCTCATACGGCCAAAGCGACCAGGGACGTGATAAAAACATTGCTTTGGGAAGTTTTCCCTTACCCACCTTACTCCCCAGACATTGCCCCATCGGACTATTACTTGTTTTTGACCATGGATAATCACCTGCGGGAACAGCAGTTCCAAACCCAAGATGATCTCACAAAAACTATAACCCAGTTTTTGGACTCTAAACCAAAAGATTTTTTCAAAAAGGGTATTTATAAGCTTGTGTCTCGTTGGGAACACGTAATTGAAGTCAATGGTGATTGTTTCAAAGAATAAAATAAGCATTTGAGATTTTTCTTGGTTGTGTTTTATGGCTGATGAAAACCGCACGAACGTTCTTGGTTACCTGATAACTACCTTGGAATTGCTTACATGTATGAAAATGAAAACTGACTGTACAGACCTCTTATCTCCAAATCACTTAGTGACTGGTGCCTGCGTGGTACAAATCAACTTATTCAATACGGAATAGATGCTCCAACTGAAAAATTTTGAGGTTATAAAATACTAAAATGAAAATGGAAAATAAGTGCTGAAACATATTTTTGTTCACATTGCGGGATATGATTAAGTTTTGTATTAATGAGTCCAATTATTAATCACTTATAATATCACCATTTATAAAAAATTTTAAAAATCGTTTATAAAACTCTTAATGTTAAATGGAAATCTTGTTAAAGTCTCTAAGTGTACTGAAGAGCAAAATAAATTAGCATTTACATCAATGAGATATATCCAAACAACTTTTTAGAATTGATGCATGATACTTTTAAAAAGATGTCACTTGAAATATGCTTCGACATTAGCTTTCCTAAATATGAAGTTCGATATGCATATAAAGTTTTTAAATAGATTGTTGAGAAGTTTACCATAAAATACCCAAACATACTTTAAGATGAAAATTTATACTAAACAGAATATTTTACATATTATCTTTTCCTATGCAAAACTGAATCTCCACAGACAAGATATAATATCACAGAAAAGCGTTATTATCATTCAGAAAAATGTTTATTTTTTATAAAATGATTTAAACTGTTTAAACTTTGTTTAAACTGTTACAGCTAAAACACATTTATTCTTAGCCTTTCAATGAATATGAAAATCGAGACTGTGTGATATGTTATGAAAGCAACATTATATAAAAAGCATTTTGTTCTTTCAAGGTAACATTACATTTTTAAATATCAAATTATAGCATCTCAGATAATCTTTTAACAAAATGACTAATCGATAATCGACAATCGATAATTTATATACTAAGAATATGTTTTACATAATAGAAAAGCTATTACATAAAGTGGCACTCAATGTAATAGCTTTCCGGTTTTTTACCACTTTTGATTTATTATCACTATTTTCATTTTCATCCCCAAATTTATAATTTTTTCAAATCACTCATTTCATTTATATTTTTCTTGTTACTTTATATAATTATACCAAAAAACATACATTTTCCCCCATTAATGTTTTGTAGAATATTTAGCTTTATTGAACAGATGTAAATCATTACAAGGGCTTGGAAATAAAAAAGTCGTTTCCAAATTAAATACTGAATATAAATTTTCCTTTCAGAAATAGTGGTGTCATTCTCGTAGAAATCCCCTAAAATTTGCTGATTTTGTAACGAAAAAAAAAGTTTAGATATGTAGAAACTTCATTTTCTTTCAAAACAAATTTTGAAAAAAATGAAAGTTAGTTGAAAATATTAAATGCATGATAGGCAAACAAATATTCTATGGGAATATTAAATGGCCTAATATGTTGAATTTTGTTATGCACTTTTTTCAGTTTTTTATCTTGATTTTTAAATTATTTCAAATTATCTCATTTATTAATATTATAAGTCATTATATTTTTAATAGCTTTACAAAACACACAGTTTTACAAACATTTTTAATAAAATATTTCGTCCGTTTACTTAATGATAAAAAAATTCGTCTTAGGATCGGAGATCCTTAGAAACAACAAACCCCGTTGAAGACAATTTTTAAACACGTTTTTATTTTGTATAAATATATTTACAAATTATTTTAAGAAAATTTTCAGAAGGTAGAATTCTTCCCAATGTTGATTTTAAAATGAAAACAGTTCTTATGATCACATGATTTTGCGTGAACTAGCGTTCTTAAGAGTTGTTTAAAATTTAAAATCCTAATGATAGCTTAGTATTAGCTGAAAGAACTCTGTTTTTCATATTTTTAATTTGTTTATAATCTTTTAAGTATTGAACCATTTATGGAATTCTACGTTATATAATTGAAATGATTTTTAGCATTTATAACTACTTTATTTTATGAAATAAGGAAAATAAATGGGAAGAAAGAATATGTGATGCGTGACATATACTATTAAATAATACATATTGATATCTTTGAAAATAACAAATACATTTTACACACATACTGCTTTATAATAAAAGAGAGAAAACCTTTTAACAAGTACTCACTTAATACTAAGCTAGAGAGTACTTTTTTTAAAAGATTTATCTAATGCTGTATTTCAATAAGTCAGAGGAAACTGATAGTAGAATTAGAGAAATCCTTTATAGTCATTTTAGTCATAATCATACATTATAGATGGCAGTCAGAGAAATCTTTTATTAAAGATAAAGGATTTGTGCATTTAAAAAAACTTTAAGTAAAATTTATGATAGAAAAATGAAGAATGTTTTAACTCAAAGAATATATACATACGATAAGCCCGGTGCGTAACATGCGAGCATGCAAGGTTCTTCAGACTAAGGGTCACATCTTGATTTTTAATATAGTTAAAACGCTTGGATAATCTGAGACAAATTTCAAATGATTTTATATGTAATATCAGTAGTTAGATTAAAATTATAATAATCAAATTCTCTATATATCTATGAAGCAATGCATTTGATCGCCCAAGTTTATGTCTGCACTTGTAGTGTTTCTATAAACTTTTACAAAGTAAATAAGATACAATTTTTTTTGTGTGTATATACAAAAATATATTGAATGTAAAGGGTGATATTTTAGTGGGATATTTTGAAATTGGCATTTTTTTTTTAGTAATTGTCAATTTGACAGCTTACAGATGATTTTTTTGCATTATGTTTTGCCATTTAACCATGAATAGGCTTCACAGTCCATTTAACAGCTCACAGATGATTTTTGTTCATTACCATTTGCCATTTCACCATGAATAGGCTTGAACAGTCAACTTGATAGCTTACATATGATTTGTGTTTATTATGTTTTGCCATTTCACAATGAATAGACTAATGCCAAAAAAGGGTTCACAAATACTGCAAAGCACCACCAGTTCCCTGCGGGAGATATTTAATAAGCGCATATTATTTGTGCAATTGTCCTGTGCACTATTCTCCACAATCATGTGACCTCAGATCAATGAATTATTTTCTATGAGGATATGGGGAATTGCTGATCAATGCTTATAAACCATGGGCGTTACATCACGTGGAAAACAATATTCGTTGCCTTGTTGTTGATATATTGCACCAGATACTTATTAAAGTGGTCGGAAATCTTCCCACTGACTTAAAACCACTGATGTAGCTAAATAAAACTGCATGGTGAATCGGTAAACTATGGAAACATTACTTAACTATACTGCAGATAAACTTACTTAACATAAAATCGTTGCTCACTGAACTCTTGTTAATTATTATTATTTTAACGACGCCATTTGCCAAATGATAACGCTATAGGTTAACATTGCTCCACTGGATTCAATGACAATACGTCGATTCAACGGGAAGAAATCCCAAGCTGTAATTTGGAGTTTCTTTTCAAACTCATCCACCATTGTCAAGAGCAAAAAACAGGCTCCACTGTGTCGATTGCACATAGAAAAAGTAAGTTTTGCAGCAGAACTGTAAACTGTCCTTTTTAAATTTATAGCAGATTCATGTACAAATGCTGCCTGTAAACTAATCGCATAAAATGCCAGCAATGAAGTCAATATAGAAAAACTGCGATGCATAATGACCTTTTGCTCTTCTTTCTGCTGTGAACTAATCAATATTGTACAATGAATGAAAATATTACTCATTAGGCTGCAGCACAAAAGAAATAAAATGATTGAGAAAGCGGTTTTTATACCTTCTGAGCATTTTGATAATTTTTGTGTCATTTCTAGAGAGTAATAGAATATATCCCGAATGTCGCGCTTCTTTTTTATTTTCCTCTCAACGTGTTTTATTGCTCCATTAAAAAGTTTAAATGCATAGCAGCACAAAGCAACACAGCAATACGGTAAGACTTGATACTGAGTGTAACGTACGAAGCGCCAGAACAGAGCTAAGTAAGTAGCAAATACGCTTTGCCAAGTTATTCCAAAAAATGTGTATTTCTGGAAATGATCCAATTCTGTTTCTACTTTTCTAAAACGATTTATCTTGAAAGTTATATAAGTTATATATGGGATTATGCAACCTCCAAAGAATGCAGTTATAATATACACTTTACCAACTTTCTTGCGTAGTAAATCGCCATGAATTATACTTATTTGTTGGACAGCTGCTACTATTACATGAAATTTAATTATAATAACTGTTCGAATTCCGGTGCTCAAAATTACCCCCATTAATGCAGTTAATGTGTATCTTAATTCTATTTTTTCAATATTTCTGAAAAGCAAATAAAGTGTATTAGTCACTGCATTCAATTGGCAAACAAAAACAGTCCAATTAAGTAATATGGAAAAAACGCGACGAGTTTTACTAGTGTTAGGATTTGTCCATACGAAAAATGCAGGATAAAATGTTCTAGAAATTATTTTAAGGTAATAAGAAGTCATTTTATTAGAATGTATAGATTTCATTTTCATATTAGTTTCTCCAAATAATTTGCTAAAGGTTTACATATAAATGAAAAATATGTTTTCCAACAAATTCACTACCACTATTATTAACAAGCAGATAAAATCTATAGAGTCTGACAAGTTCAAGATATTAAACTCTGATATTGTTTTTTTCTAAATTCAAGTTTTATAAGAAAGTATCACTAAAGTGCATTAAAAATTAAATTTTGAATAAGCATCTAATAAGTTTCAGTCAGAAGTTTCACATGATTTCTTCAAAAAATCGAAAAACTTCAACTCGAAACTAAACGGTGAATATAGCAATGATAAGATGGATTATTCTTGTTGCACATTTTTCATAATGGCTTACATTGATCCGAAAAAGAAAAAAATTAAACAAAATTTTAAAATCATTCTGCTTATCGAAACAATCAATTTCATAATTTGAAAATGGTTGAATGATTTTATAAGAACAAATGCTGCTCGAAATGTCCAGCACAAAATGATGATATTAAGACACTGGTGATTGTATAAATAGGTCATTACTACCTTCTTTTATCAATATTTACAAGATATTAAAAAAAGTATGTAAATATGCTAATGAAAGTAAAACACATATATACACATGTATTATATATTATATTTTGGGATACAGTCAAAAATTTTTTTTGATCTTTTAATCATTAGATTTAGAAAATTTATGTTAAAATTTGTTCCGACACTTTAATTTACGATAATAAAAACAATCATAAATTGTAAATAAAATATTTAAGCATTTATACTACAAAATATTTCATTTTAAATAAACGAGCTAAATCATAGCGAAACTTATCACTTCAGATTTACCCAGGTGAAATATTGAAGCTGTACAGAAAAGAGAAGTACAGGGTACACTTTTATGTTGCATAAAATATTTTTAAGGTAAACATAAAACAATGACTTTGAATTACGAAAATTTGGATTTTGTTAAAATATATCCTTACAACCTTTCAAAATACGAGGTAGAACCCGTTGAATTTCGACGAAAGAAAATATTTAGAAGGAATTGTTTCATTGACTTATAATAAACCTACAAAATTAGTTACAATAAAAAATGCATCTAATATTGGTTTGTCTAACTCTCATACGCATAGTATTTTAACCTAAAATTAACAAAATACAATTTCTACGAAACTCAGTTGTCCGAATTATTGAAATTTAACTTTAATCGTAATGTAAGCAGTAAAATATGGTAAAGATCTGTTATTATGACAAAGGTTATCAATTAAAGGGTCGTAGGTTTGGTATTCCAAAATGAAAAATAGCAAAATTTATTCCACTTTGCTTAATAATAGAATTTTTCCCTTGTGAAATCTAAATCCGACATGTGAAAAGGCAAAGGCTAATGAAAAAATGACGACATAACAATACAGTAATCTGCTTATTTCGGCTTTTCCTCCTTTGCTTTTAATAGAAATGAAACTCTTCTGTTGCCACAATTAGAAAACTGCATTAAAAACTACAAAAAAATTAATAACTCAAAAATAAATTAAGATACAGTTTTCAAATAAATTGCATTCAAAAGCAAATGTTTTTACTATAAGATAGTGTAAAAATGAAAAATGTGGAATGTTTAGAAGTTTAAAAATCTCTAGTAGAAAAAATTGCAAAACCGAAATTTCGTTTCAGATATCAAATTGCCATTCTCAAAATGACTTATGCGTTATGCACAGATACCTTTGGCCTTTATAAATATAGATGTACACAATACCTTTAGAAATCTGCAGTTAGAAAATGCTCAGATGTTATTGTTCATTATCATAAGATTTAATTGAACATCTATAAATTCTGAGTAAAATCTTTAAGAGGTTAATGAACATGAGGTAAATTGAACATTGTATCAACCGGGCAGATTTGAATAACTCTTTCTATTGAATCAGAATCAGCTAAATTAAATTGTAGCTAACACTTAAATAGTAGTGTTTTTCACTACATACTTTCTTTCAATATAGAAGTGAAGTTAGTTCAAGATGGATGTAAAATTTTCAGCACTACCTGTCCACCGTAATACATACTGATAATCAAATGTTACAAAAATCAAAGTTATTTTATATGTATGTACACATTTTTAAGTGTATACAATTAATCAAAAATTACATTATGATTAAAGGATATACTTTGTCAATCAAGATATATTTTACTGCGTCGTTATTGACTCATTTTGACTACATATATTTTTACACATAATAGATTCTGCATTTTTTTCAGACTTTAAAAGTCCATAAACGCCTGTGGTAATGAGTGATAGAATCCCCATGAAAAATTTACAGGTAGGAGAATTTCATTTAACTATATTTTTGTGAAATATATCTATAATTAGAATTAAATACATGGAAGTAAATAACATCACTTTCTAAATATAATAGCTGCTACATAGTATTTTAAAATAAAAGGTAAGATAGAGCAAACCATTTTACATCATATTTCCTGCAGATAAATGTTTAATCTGTGCAGAAAATATGTAATCTCATAGAAAAAGTGTTATTTATTGCATTTACAGCCATATTGATTTTTATTGAACTGTTCGGCATTCAGTTTCAGTCTTTACAATCATTTTTTGCACATTATAAATAAATAAAAAGTGTAAAATGAGAATGAAAAATATGCTATGTGAAATAAGATGCAGAACAAAAGAAAATGTATTATTGTTTGACGATAATAATATGTTTATTTTCAACACTAAATTATAATGTTTTACAGAAAAAGTTTATAAAAACGCTACTTCAGTTTGTTAAAAATGTAAGTAACATTCAAAGGAAAAACGACAATACTTTTATAAAAGTACGTGTTTGTATAATAATATGATTTTTGCTATAAAAAAATGTGAGAAATATATTGATAAGTGTTATGGAAAATCGATATTTTTCAAGGTAAAAATCAATTTTAGACAGAATATTAGTAATTACATGAAGTGATATTCCAATTTACTTTTAACATTAAATTTGGAGTCTTTATTTTATGTTTTCTTATTAATTTTGAAGGTCATATCTTCTTACTTATTTGATTCATTTTCTTTCTGTTATTTTTTCGTTTGTTTTCTTATCGAAAATGAAAGTAGGTTATTAATTTATCTAAAATTGTATGGAGGATTGGAAAAATAACTTCTTCCAGTATTTTTAGACACTCTCGTAAGTATATAAATACGTAGCATCTATAGTCGTTGTTCAGTCCGTCTGTCCGTCTATTCGTCTGTTTGTCAATCCGCATATAACAATGCAAAATTTACCGAACGGAATCGTTTAAAATTTAAAATGTTGCATAAATTTGTCGAGTAATTGTAAATTTTTATGAAAATCGGATGCATAGTTCATTTACAAGGACAATAAAAAATAGTCCGTTTTTTACGGCCAGTGGTTAAAAAAATAAGGTGTTCTGGTGTAATAACGCCAGGCTGGGTAATAACGCCTGGGTAATAACGTGCGTGCTGATATTACGCATACGTATGAAATAATTTGGTAAATAGCACCTGTGGTCTCTGCTCAGAAGGATTCTGAGTTATATAAAACGCAAACAACAGCTTAAAGTTAACTTGTTCTATTTGTAGGCTTTATCGCTTTTAGAAGCGACTGAAATTAACGTTTGACCTAAAATTTGCGAGGAAAGTTCTGTGATGTGAAGACTATGTATTTATCAGGAAATATTTTGTTTGTTACATAAAATTTAGTATAGTTCATGTACTTTCAAAATTTTGTAGAAGATTTTGGATATGTTTGCGAGATAGTTTGTAGTTTAAAATGTATAAAATGTAGTTTAAAAACAAATATACCGGGGTAATAACGCCATTCCTTGGCGCTCCATGTATGTTTTCTATTACATAGAATGCATGCATGGAACCATAAATACTGATTAAGCTAAACACAAATAAAATCATGTAATGTTTATAATAACTCTATATAAGCGGTCCTTTTTAAGCAAAAATAAGCTCAGAGTCTAATATTCTTTTCTCCCCCCCCCCACCACCTTCTTTTTCTTACACTTTCGCAAAAAATTAACATTTTCTATCGTTTAGATTGCAATTTGTCAGTTTCTAGAGTGGTACAGTTTGTATTTTCAAAATTGGTCAATCTACATAGGATTATTCCATCTTATTTTATAGGATTGTTTGCATGGCGTTATTACCCACATAGGCGGGTAATAACGCCAAATAGCATTGGTCAAGATATCATGCAATTACATTTTATGATTATATATCTGTAAAATTATTTTTATATATAGATAGCCAGTGAGTTGCTGTATCAAATCCCATATTTTTTTAAAAATACAATCTAAAACTGAGCCGTAAAAATTGGTAAAACGTTAACGTGGCGTTATTACCTCAGGGTACCTTAGTTTCAATATCATTTTAATGATGTTACACTCTTTCGAACATAAAAAAATCATATATATGAATAAAATATATACTAAATTATGCATTCTGTACAATTTGTGATGCAAAAAGTATTTGTTATTTATTTACAGGGTCACATAAAAGTATTCCATTACATAATGATAAACAAAAAAACATTTTTGGGGCGTGTTTTAATTATATTAAACTCTTTCACCTTTTATAAAACTGATATACGTTGCTGAAGTTACTAAAGGTTACTTTGTTTTTAAAAGAAAGCAGACAGTATTTACAAAGACAGACAAAGATTTCGTATATTTATATAAGGCACCCTGGGTTAATAACGCCACGTTAAGGTTCTACCAATTTTCACGGCGCAGTTTTAGTTTGTATATTTCAAACAAATATATGATTTGATACAGCAACTCATTGACTATCTATATAAAAAATAATTTAACAGATATGTATTCACAAAATGTAATGGCGTGATTTCTTGACCAATGCTATTTGGCGTTATTACTCACCTTTATGTGTAATAACGCCATGCAAACAAAACTATGAAATAAAATGGAATAATTGCTTGTAGATTGCCCAATTCTCTAAAAATGCAAACTCTACAAACTTAGAAATTGACAAATTGCATTCTAAGCTATTGAAAATGCTCATTATTTTGTGAAAGTGTAAGAAAAATAAAGGTGAGGTGTGGTGGGGGAAGATGAGGCAAAAGAATATCAGACCGTGAGCTTCTTTTTGCTTAAAAAGGACCGCTTAAATAGATTTATTAGAAACATTGCAGAGTTTTAACTGTGTTTATTTGAATCAGTATTTAGGATGTAGCTCGGCCACAACCGGGTATTAATATAGAGGATTGGCGTTATTACCCCGTTATAGTTATTCCGCTGTACATTTTAAATTACAAATTATGTCGAGAAGATATCCAAAATCTTCAACAACATTTTGAAAGTCCATGAAATGTACTACAAATTTATGTAATTAATAAAGTATTTTCGGATTAAAAAAATAGTCTTCACATCACAAAACTTATCTCTCAAATTTTAGATCAAGCGTTAATTTTAGTTGCTTGTAAAAACAATAAGACCTAAAAATGAAACAAATTAACTTGAAGCTGTTTTTTGCGATTTATATGACTCAAAACACTTCTGCGCAGAGCACATGGGTGTCATTTACCAGATTATTTCATAATTATGCAAAATATTAGCACTTGGCGTTATTACACCAGACCACCTTAGTATTCGAAGTATTGTATACTATTACACCAATATCTGAATATTTTCAAAAGTTCGTTATACTTACGAAGAAAAGTACGAAGAAACCTCATTTGCTACATTTGACGTGCACTTTCCGACTTGTATTTTTTTTTTTTTTTTTTTTTTTTTTTTTTTTTTTTTTTTTTTTTTTTTTTTACGAAATATTTTGACCATGTAAGTTAAGCAAAACATATTTGTAATTGGAGGTAGTTAAGTTTTCATTCATAAAATTCTTGAAATTATTTCATTTCATTCACAATTATTTTCTTTATCAAAGAGTATTTCATATAAAATGATGTCATTTCAAGGCATGGAGTATACTTATTTTGTGTAAAATCCACGTCTATCCTTTTGAATCATTATTATTTTAGTGAATTTATGTGCCATATGATAAATTTTTATTTCAGTTTTATTCGCAAGAGCATCAAATTGAAAAGTGTTCTTCTTAAGGAGCTTCGTAATCGACCTTTTTTTCGGATTTTGGTAAAAGTAGAAGATTTTTCACAGAATGCTGCTAAAGTCGGCATTTTGAACAGAATTTCTGTTCAAGTCCGCTTGGGCAAGTTGAAAAGAAAAAAAAAGTTGGGCAGGACTAAATATCTTTACTGAACAGAAATCCTGACAGTTTAAATGATTTTCTTATAAGATTGGTTGGAAATTAGTCTGAAAATTTCTACCTGTGCAGATCTCAAGAAGGATACAGTCGAGTACCGAGTTAAACTGGAAGAAAAAAGTTGAGTCTTTATTCTCCTGTTGAGTCCTCTCGAAAAATGTAATTTTCAAACCAACTTCAGGCCGTGTTAAAATTAATTGAGCGAGCCCATAAAGACACTTTCATCGAATAACCAAAAGACTAGCACATAAGACTTTGTGAAATTGAACGTTAATCTTCTATCACATGTAAAAAAATATAATTTAACAAATTAAAACAAACTAATTTGGTCTGAAAAGCCTTCGATCAAAGAAATACGAATGGAAATCCATTTATAGTGAAATCGCCCTTGAATTTTTAAATTATAATTCATTTTTTTAAGCCGACGAAATTAGCACACTTTCAGAATCTTGGGTGTCTGGACGGGGGTTGGCGAGCATAGTTCGCAGCGGGCAGATCCCCCTAGTTCTGTAAATGATAATAATTAATATATGAAATGTGTTAAAATAGCAGAAAATATTACGAAACAATGTAACGGGGTGAGTTGGGTATCGAGCCAACTTGTTTCGTGTTCAATGCGCCTACGAATGTCACAACAAATTTCTCCACAAAACTGAAGTTAACAAGACACTCTTTCTACAAAACTCAGATGTAGAAATTATTAAAATTAAACTTTAATTATACATGTAAGCAGTTAAAAAAATAAAGATCTTTTATTATGACAAAGTTATCAATTAAGGCTCTTCTGGAAGTATTCCAAATTGAAAAAAAAGCAAAATTTATTCAACTTTCAGTCAATCAATGGAATTTTTCCCCGTCAAATCTAAACCTGACACCATTTTCACCATATAAAAATTTACAAATGCACATTTCATATCTGTATTCATTTTTTCAAATTAAAAAAAAATGATATTTAAATTTGACCATTTTGATTCAAAATTGAAGTCTCGATGCTATTAGCTGAAACAGATATTAAACTTTTGACTTAAGTGTAAATCAAATTTTGTTAATGAGATCAAAATTAACTGGGTACATATTTGATTTTCATTTTTTATCTTTTAATGAGAAATTGGCAACATAAAAATACAGTAATATGTTTTTTTCTTTTTTCCTTTGCTTTTACTAGAAATGCAGTACTCCTGTTTCTACAATTAGAAAAGCGGTATTAAAAACTAAAAAAGAAAAATATTTTTCAAAAATAAATTTTAAAGTAATCCCCCCCCCTATAAAATGGTGTAAAAATTGAAAATGTGCGATATTTAGAAGTTAAAAAAATTGCAGTAGCAAAAATTACAATGCCGAAATTTCATTTAAAATTTGAAAGTGTCGCCATTTACAAAATGACGTATGCGTTACGCACAAATACAGTTGATATTTATAATATAGATCGATAAGCATTATAAATTAGAGAAAAGAATCAAACAACAAAAAATATTTATGAATGAAATAAGAGAAAAAATCGTAATAAATATCTACTTCGGCGATTGTAGAAATTAAGAAGAAAAGTAGACCAGCATCAATTCATAAACAGAAATATTATGGTGAATGCTCTCCTGTAATCTACTATAGTTACCCCTGTAGTCCACTGGACCCAGCCTCTGAAAAAGCATAAATAATGCTTCTTTTTTTATATTTGACACCAATTTAATCATTTAGTTAAATTTTAATGCCTTCTTCAACATAATAAGTTTTTTTCTAACTATTATTAAACATTTCGTATTCTGAACTAGATTTACTAAAAGTATTTTATTCTGAATATTTTTCAAGATGGTGTCAGTCGCAAATACTTTTATGAGAATCGACTGAATCTGAATATAAGATCAAATTTATTTTTATTGAATATTTAAAACTGTAAAATTGTTTTATTTCTGCATAATAATACTTTTATCTTGGGGCATAAAATATGGATGTTCACAAAAAAGAAAACAAATCGAACTCTCAAATAACATTTCAAGTTAGATGATATGCAATAATATGTAATTGAATGAAATTTTTATGTAAAGAAACGTTTCCTTTCCTTTTATATTACAAATTTTGTGTTGCCTACGCTGTAATTTTTTACTTTCTTTGATTTTAGACAAATATTTATATTTAATAAAATATCTATATTTTCTCATTTATTTATTTAGTTATTTTTTTGCAATCGGTAACTAGGTTTATAACCCATGTTTTATTTTATTTTTACATTTAATTTACTTTATCAAAATATCTAAAACTAAATATGTTTTAAGTTCTATATATTCTTTACATCATATGATTTTCTTGTTATATGTGAGCCTCAGGTTTTAAAGAAGACTGCATCTTTCAATGTTGTTGAAATATAATATGTAAAAACACGTAATTAAGTTTAAAGTAGTATCGGATTTTTGTACAATGTGTATTTTTCATTCAAAACTATATTTAAATGAGAAAATGATGAACTTACATACGTGAATATATTTTTTCAGAAATGCATTATTATAATAGATTTTAATTTTGGTACTTTGCTTTGATTTCTTTAACATTCAAGCAATAATCGAACAAATATCAGTTTTTAGCATTTTTCAAGATAATTGAAAAATATTCATAAATTCCGTTTGTCGGTCCGTCTGTCTGTCCATCTGCCTTCACTTCCATGCTCTAACTCTGGTAAATATACTCCGAATGCCATCCAACTGAACATTAAATGTGTAGCATTTACATTACACACAAAATATTCCGTTACATTACGATCTTTAAAGAAAATTCATTTGCAGTGTGTTTTAATGGCATTACGCTATTGTGAACAGATTGAAATTGTTATTTGACAATAGAGGTTATTGAAGAATAATTGAACTATTTAAACTGCTCAATTCTTATTAGTATTTTCAGTAGAGTAATTTCTTTCATTCATTTTTACCTATATAAGGGGTATTCTATTTATCATCATTTGACCATTCAGATCTAAAATCTACACTGTTAAAAATATTACTTTAAAATTACGGGCAGAGACCGGCACTAGAAATTCCAGTCATACCCCATAAATAATTTTTAATAAGTCCATAATTTTCTGCAGTTTATAAAATAGGGCATGATACAAAATAAAACACAATAACAGTTCAATTACTTGTCATAGCATGTAGCCCGTTAGATAATTATCACAGAATTGCTTCTTTGGTGGGCTAAAACTATATAGCGGTTAAGTGATGTTATTTTTTGAAACACGACTAAAATGAAGGGTTACACTCTATAGAAGGATATAGTGCTGGGATAAACGTTAAGGATTTCCACAAATTTCAGGACAATCCGAATATATTTACCTGAGTTAGAGAACGGGCAGACGGACAGGCAGACATATGGCCGCACAGCCAGACAAAACAGAAAGCAATAACACATTTCAACTTTGTTGGAAAGTGCTAAAAATGCTCAAATTAAATAAGGCAACTTTTGATTCCATAATCAACTGATGCGAAAAAGAAATTTTACAAAGAAAGAAAATGTCTAGTGAAGCTAGGCATTTGAGTGCGAAAGGTTAAAGGAACACATGACTTGTGTTATGCATAAAGTAGTATTATGCATTACAATGTGTCTAACCTTAAATCTAATAAATATTTTAATTAGTTATGTGTACGTACTACAATGAACTATATTTAAACTATAACTAATGCCAAAATTATGTAAACGAAGTTTAAGCTTTTGGATTGGAGAGTATTACCGTGTTTGTTATTCAAGCTGTATGAATACATTCCTATAATGCTCATATAAATTAAATTTAATTTATTCAAAGTTACTTAGGATAACATTTAATGATACCTATGGTAATTCTGATGTTATGAGTATATTGTTATATATTATACATCATTTATTATTCATTTTTTATTCCTCAAAATTTATGTGAATGTCATAGCATATATTTTATTTCAAAAAGTAGTTTTAAGATATTAAAATTTCGAATACTCAGTAAAAAATACCAGATTCTCATTTTTTTCCGTATAGTCGATAATGAATTGAAAGTCTTTCTGTAATGACCTTTTAAAAAAATGCAAACATTTATTTAATATTTTTTATGACAATTGTTATTTTACTCATGGTATAACCATTTTCTTACTATACTGCAAATTCTGAACACATAAAAATAAACAAATTTTTAAACACTTTCTGTCACCAAATTTACAACATATTAATGTGTTGTATATCAGAAAACTTCTTATACAAAATGATTTTTGTGTTGTGATTGTGTTCTTAATATATTGCAGAAGTGCTCCTATCTAAAAAACATGTTCTTAATATGTTGCATAAGTGCTACTATCTAGAAATTGGTTCTAAAAATGCGTTGTTAATTCTGTTGAAATGGTTTTGTAATTAGTATTGACAGAAATATTTTCTTTCAATAGCGTTGTAATGCACATCCATTTGTCAGCATATTAACAACATATTGTAAACGCCACGCAATTTAGAACACTATAAAAGAACACATGTAAAACACGTTCTAAACGATCCCATTAAAATTACACAATTTTATAAAGCGTATAAGAGACAGTTCGATTAAAAAAAGTTTGCAGGACATTGCAGAGGGAATTGACTAATTTTGCCAAAATATATCAATAACTGCATTTCTGGAAAAAATTAACTAATTCTTGACAATACTTTTTGCAAAATCTTTTTCCTGGCACAACGTATTCACAAGACAATCCAAACCGAATTTTGTTAGAAGCATTAATTATTATGTTCAATAGTGTTGTAAAAGTTATCCACGAATTTCCAGAGTATTAATTATATATATAAAACCCCTCCGTGTATAACAATTCCGGGGTCAATCTATCCACGAGAAAAAGAAACTCATTCACCAATGAAAACGTTTCATAGTCGTAATGGAGCTTTCTCATTGGTGAGATTTACAGTGGAAGATGTAAATGACGTCAATACATTTTACTTCGCTTTGAAATCTTTCACGATTTCAAAAAGTATATTTAATTAAAACTTTTTATTAAAGGAAAGCGAAGGTGTGTTTTAAATGCAATATTGTTAAAATTTTTATATTTTGGTTGCTTTATTTTTTTTTCTTCACAGCTGTGAAAGACTCTTGAGAATTTCAAATCTATAAAAAACATTCTGAAAAGTTACCTCCGATTTTAAAGGCAATCTATTTTCTGACAAATGAAACCGTTCCATAGTCGTAATGGAGCATTCTCATTAGTCAGATTTACAGTGGGTGCTGTTAAATGACGTCACTACATTTTACATCGCTTCGAAATCTTTTCACGATCTCAAAAACAATATTTAATTAAATTTTTTTATTAAAGCAAACCACAGGAGGGTTTTCAATTTTATTATAATCCCCTCCCCCATCAACCAGATAGTTTTGTTGTAGTTTCAAATGTCAATTTCTGTTGAAATTTTCTTTCTTTCTTTCTTTTTCTTTTTTCCTTTCTTTCTTTTTTTCTTTTTTTTTGTTAGATTTTTCCCTCTTCAAGTTTAATCGCTGTATTTATCAAATTTGTTTCAGCCTAAAATGGCTATGATTGACCACAGTTGTAATTTTTTATCATCCTTTAAAAATGCAACACGTCATTTTGACGGGCTATCTTCTAGTTATATGATAATAAGTTATTAAGTAATGATTTTTTTTCATTTATCTCTAAAATAATGGAAATGTGAGAATACATTTTTTCTTAGTCAAAATTATTAGTAAATTATATTTACACCATCTGTGATATTTTTACGAATTTTACAATACACAGAATACAGATATTTTTTATAATGCAATGATAAATACCTTTAATGTTTATTATTAATGAATAAAATAGTGTTGTGGAGAAAGAATTGGCAATATTAATTATGTAACATGAGACATATTTGCTGTTTTATTTTTTTCATACATCGACAACAAATCATTATTTGGTAAAAAATATACTTTCTCATGACATAATCTTTCATATTATGTGAAAGATCGAATCAAAACTAATATTTATTATTTTTTTTTCATTTATCTTTTACTTTATCTAATTTATTTTTGAAATTTTAAGATATGTATTTTAGTTGTAATAATTTGTGCTACGTTCCGTGAAAAATGCATTACATAAACAAATTTCTGTCATATCGATAAGTATAAAATTTGCATTTTGTAATGCTTTTGTCAATTGTTTAAGAGAAATATTTTAAAAAACATTTGTTTAAAAGAAAACTAAATCATGCAAATTTAAATTAATAGGATTATTATCATTTATTTTTAAATCTTTTGATAAAATCTAGAATACTATATGTGAAAGTTTAATAAATGATCATTCTTATTTTTTCAAAAACAATTTCCATTAACATTAATTTAAAGAAAAAAAATTCTCAAATATGCAAAAGAATTTCAAACTAGAAAAAAGCATTGTTTGAATTTTAAGCATTCCTATTCATATTTTCATTTTAACAAAAGATGATCCATTAATAAATTGTGTTTAGTAACACACATGTATATTTACGTGATACGAAAAATAATGAAAAATCATGCATTGCACTTCGTGATACAGAAGAGAAAGATTCAGAATATGCAGGACTTATCTTCGAACATCACTTAGTAATTATTAATTATTTAATGTCACTCATTTAAATTTTTATATACTAATGATATTCTTTAGATAAAGTGAAATTATGATTGCTACGCAATCTTAGGAAGTACCAAACCATTTTGAAAAATTCCATACATATACTACATTTTGTTTACAATTTGTTGATGTTCGTTTAGGTCACATTAACATATTTTTTCCGATTTAGAATTCTTGCAACATGAACTTAATAGTATTATACGACGATATAATTATATTATATATGGAGCCGAGAAGCCAAGGGGTATAAGTGACACAATTGAAAAAAATAAAATAAATACAAAGACGACCTAAAAATATGCTTTTTTCATTTCAGGTAAAGAAATATAAGTGATTTTTTTATTATTTGCTGAGTTATAGGCAAACCACTTTTTTTCGAAAAACAAACAATATTGATTAATTATACATTTAAAGAAAATTGTACTTTATTTTTTAACAGTTATTGAAATAAGAATTCAAAGACCAGAATGCAACAAGCAGAAATTTCCTATTTCAATTCACTCAATTGTTATTGATGTTCCAATTTAACATCAATTATCTTTAAACTCAATTTACTCCAAATCGAAATTTTGTCACTTGTACCCCTTGGCTTCTGGGGTCCTCATATAGGGTCGTAACGTATTATTGCGAAGAGATGGGCTAGAACTGTAATAAGATGTTAATTGCCCTTAATTTTTAAAGTATCTAAAAGATAAGACAGCTTATTTGATGGATCATACCTTTTTCATCAAAATAAGGCTTTTCTCCGTGAAAATTGAAGATCAACGCTCAAATTATAGTTTTTTTTTCTGACAATCAAATTGAAGTAAATTTACAGTTTTATCTGAGAGCGTAATTCTTTGGTCTGTTTTAACCCTTTAATAGTCGCATTAAATTACGGTTTAAAAACTCAAATACATTATTGCCACCGCTTTTTTGAAAAAAAAAATTCATCTTATTTAATGACAACTAAAATGATACCAGAATAAAACCAATTACACTATTTTATAAAACTTGTGGGAATCAAACAATTCCGAATAAAAGCCGCAAAGCTTGCAGCTCGTGAATGTCTCGGGCGCGCTGATTAAGAGGTTAATACATCTCCTACGTTTATTGGATTTTATCATTGTATTTATCAGAAATTCGTTATAAAATGTGGCCAAAAATTTCTAAAAAAATGTCGTTACTAAAAATTATTCTTTAATAGCAGTTACTTATATTTATAATTTTCAGACATAAAACAAATTAGAAGCATTATAAACAAACACGCTTTATATTTAATACTAATAATGACCTCATGTTGGTAACATTTTAAAAATATGTGTATTTAAATTAATTGTAAGCGTTTTTATCGAAAAACAGATTTTTTTAAAACAAATGAAGCTATTAATATAAATAAAAAAAGCAGTTGATATAAAAAATACGATCTCTTAGTTCTAATTTTCTCTTAAAAGCTAGTGTAACAAATTAAATATTTATGAAATTACAGTCAAATGCATTCAAATAACCATGATCGTAGTTGGTCATGGTTGATCATAATTTCCCGATTTTTCAGAAAATAGTGTCAAAGTGCGCATTTTGAATTGTCTTTCCGCACGAGTGAAGAAAAAACCAGTTTAAACTTATGTGAAAATAGCCTTTTAATGAGACCAATAAATCTTATACCTTAATCGGTAATTTATTAATTAAAAAATAAAAACTAAGTTAGATTCCAAATCGCTTTCATGGTCGGGCTTTGAAATTTTGTATTTCCGTTATAAGATATGTTTATAAATCTGTCAAAACGTTTTCCACTTGTTGAGTAGAGTAGTTTAGAGCAGCCTTAAATAATGTGTTGAAAAACCTTCTGACCAGCACTTAACCACTATTTCTTTAAAAAAATAACTCTGGTCGTTTTAGACTGGTCCTGTTGAAACTCTTTCTGGTGAAATAAAGAAGTGTTCTACATTTGTGTGAGTTTTGATGGGTGTAGGTGACATGTATGGTTATATAATTTTAGTGACATTAACATCATAAATTATGTCTCAAAGTTCTTCTAACCTGACACAGAATGCTTGTGAGAATTCCCCAGAAAGAGTTTAGTTGTTTCACAGAGGCTTATTTTGATTGAATATTAAAATTTCCAATTAAAAAATTAAAATCTTGACGATTAAAATCTCCATTAATTTTTTATAAAATTTAAAAGTTATTTAATCTTAAAGGCTGTTATTTCTTTCTCTCTAACCGATCACCAGGTCCCTACCTGCTGGGTTTCCTCAGCTAAACGGGTTTAATACCTTGTATAGGGACGGGAAACCACCTAATCGCCGCGTCGCGCAGTGTAAGATTTTGCTATTCTAGCAGGTCAAAAATAAATTTATGAAAATTACCAATATTAAAATAATAAAGTTGATCTTACTAGAGATAAAAAGGTTACGTATTATGAAAAAAAGTATTTTTACGGATTTAATTATGCAATGTATGTTATTGTTATTCCATCATCATAATCATAATAAAAAGATGTTTTCTCATTTTCATACATTGACATTAGCTTAGTGCTGTTGTACTAGCGTCTAGACCCCGCCCCAAACAACAACTCTTATCACAAATGCACCCAAGGAATTCCCGATGCTGCCAGTGAATTTCCTTTTTAAAAGGAAAATATGGTTTCTACCGTTTCTTGACACTAATACTAATAAACAGAGACGAACCAACAAACAGGCACAGACAGAAAAACAAATAAACATAGAAACAAAAAACCGGCAAAAAACAGAGAAACAAAAAACAAACAAATCAACACAGACAAACAAACTGACAAAGAAACAAAAAGACTGACAGACGAACAAACTAACCGACAAACAAACAAACAGAAAGACAAACGAACAAACCAACAGAGAGACAGATAAACAAAGATTGACAGACGGACAAACAAACAAAAAGACATACAGAAAAGCAGACAAACAACCAAGCAGACACACCAGTAAACAGACTGACAAACAGATAAACAAAAACAAAAAGACATACAGAAAAGCAGACAAACAACCAAGCAGACACACCAGTAAACAGACTGACAAACAGATAAACAAAAACAAAAAGAACGACAGAAAAACAGACAACCAGACACCAATAAACAGACTGACAGACAAATAAACAGACATACAAACCAACAAAGACAGACAGACGAACAAACTAACCAACAGACAGAAAGATTGAAAGACAAACAAGCAAAGAAACAGACGGACTGACAGACAGACACACAAAGTGACAGACTAACAAACAAAAACAAAAAGACAGGCAGAAAAACACCCCAAAACACCAAAAAACAGACTGAAAAACAGACAGATAAACAAAAACAAAATGACAGACAGAAAAACAGACACACAACCAGACACACCAATAAACAGACTGATAGACAAATAAACAGGCTAACAGACAAGCCAACAAACAAAGGCAGACGAATAAACTATCCGACAGACAGACAGACAGACAGAAAGATTGACAAACATACAATCAAGCAGACAGTCAAACAGACAAACAAGCAAAGAAATAGACGGACAGACAGAAAGACACACAAACTGACAGACTAACAAACAAACAGAAAGACAGACAAGAAACAGACGAATAAACAGACACAGACAAAGAAACAAACAAACAATAACATAGACAGACATACATATAAACAAAGAAACATGCAAACGAACATATAAACAAACAAACGACAAACAGACAAACCCACAGACACTGACGTGCAAACAAATTGACAAAGAGTCAGACAGGTAGAAAAACAAGCAAACAAACAAACCGACAACAAACAGACAAAAAATAAACAAGCAAACAGACAGACCGACAGAGACAAACAAGCATGCCAACAAATAAGCAAACAGATAAAAAACAGGCAGAAAAAAACAAGCAAACAGATGGACAGACAGACAGGAAAAAAACGACAAAGAAACAAGCAAACAGACAAAAAAACAACAAGCTAGCATACAGACAAAAAACAAACAAGCAAACAGACAGACCGACAGACATAAAACAAACAAACGGATAGATAGACGCACAGAGAAGCAAACAAAGAAACAGACCGTGAAACAATCAGATAGACAGATAAACAGTCAGACAGACAGAAAAACAAAGAAACCTACAGACAGACATACAAGCAAACAAAGAAACAGACTGACAGACAGACAAACAAACAATGAGACAGTTATACAAACAGACAAATAAACAGACAAACAGACATACCGACAGACAGACACTAGCGTCTAGACCTAGCTCTAAACAATAATGTCATTTGAACCTGCGCGACGTGCTACAGTTCCTTGAGTGCTTTGTGATAAAAGCCGTGGTTGGGGCGGGGTCTACACGCTAGTTTGTATTCAGTGTATATTTTTAAGAAATATAGTATATATTTATTTTTAACAATAAGAATTTTCTTCTATTAAAAAATATAACTAATAACACACTACTATAGATACCAGTGTTATAATAAATTGAATCTCTGTCATTTATTATCGTTTGCTATTCTATCATTATTTGTAAGAAAGTATGAAAGTTAAAACTTCAGGATGAATTTCAGCAACTCCATAGTTTTACTGAGATTTTAATGTCATGATTTATAATACTTAAAACCAGATATATTTATTTTATAGCAACATGTAATGCAAAATGACATAAAATCCGTACTTATATTCGAGAGTTGCAAATATTTGCAGCTGAAATTGGATTTTTTTTTATATATCTATATGCATACATAATTAAAAAAAAAATACATTACAATGAACCGGCGTGGAAAACATTTATGGCAGCTTTTGAAAATTTATCGTTTGATATCAAATAATTCTAATAATTTTTATTGACTTTAAAAATGTTAAATAACTATTGTAACTATAAAAGACAAAGTATTTACATTAATGTAAAGATTCCATGCTACAAAAAATATTTTGAAAAATATTAATATAAAAAAAATAGTTTCAAAATAAGTGTGTTATTGGCCAAAAATATTCCTGGCAATTACAATTACATCAAACGCAATTTTAAAAATATTAAAAGAAAAATTGGTTTTAGAGCATATTTTTGATAGTATTGTTCTAGATGTAGGTTGATATCACTTTAATTTTTTTTCCTCCAATGTCTTAGATGTTATTTGAAATGCCTAAAAGTTAAATTACTACAAGTTTGGATTTTTTTCCGCTAGATTTACAAAATCGCACACTGTGTGTCGCGGGAATGAATCCGACAATCGCCTAAATCTTTAACCTAACGGCATCGCCTACTTCTTAGTTGTGAACTATGTTAATCCGGTTGCTTAAAATTTTGCGCTTGTTTTATAGTTATAAGTTATTTCTGCGCTTTTTCATGCGAGTTGTTGTCATAATTTAGAACCTGGATCAGGTGACGAAACCTTCACCTTTTAAGGCATCTCCAAAGTTTCCCGATCAGTTACTTTCTAACACATTCTTTATTTCAGTTGCAATTTAATGTTTCGCAAACTTTTCAAATATGCAGATTATCTTATTAGGTGCTTTCGAAATTATGTAAATACGTAGCACATTTAGTCGTCGTTCAGTTCGTCCGTCCCCACATAACAGAGCAAAAACTAGTGTGTGCATTTTAATGGTTTTTCAGCCCTTCGAACATTATAAAATTGATTATGAAATATATACTAAAATATGCATTCATATACGGTGCAAATAATATTAATTTTAAATTTACTGGGCTATACAAGTAATCTCATAACATAATGGAACAGTGGCAAACATAATTTGGGGCACATTTTAATAATATTAATTTTTTTCGCATTTTGTGAAATTGGTATACGTTGCTGAGATTTATTACAAGTTTTCATATCACGTTTACTGTATGAAAGAATGCAGATAGTATTTACACAAATTTTGGATACTCTACTGTATCCGAAGTTCTGTATACTATATCACCCAGATCTGAATATTTTAAAAACTTCTTTATACTAGGAACACTGTTAAAAATAAAGGTGATAAACCAGTTGCATTTGGCACCCAGGGGTGAAAAGGTGTTACTATTTGACACCCGCGGGCTTGAAAATGTGTTTGGGGTGCCATTGAGTGTTTCACGCTAATTAGGGTGCCGCGCAATGCATACCGTTGGACAATTTTCACCCCTTAGTCATTTGCGCATGCACTGTTACATGTATCTATGCCCTTCAACTCGCTATCACTGGTGGATCAACACAGCAATTTTTTCCTATGATGATTATCGCCGCTATACGCTATCCCAATTTCGTTTAGAACTTCGCTCGGCTAACTTTTGGCGAGATTTATTATATAAAGCAACCTTTGAATTTCAGGACATTTGAACATTTCAGGGAGGCTTTGAAGGTGAGCTTGATGGCCGAGTGGTTAGAGCGCTGAGCTTTTAATCAGACGTTGTGTGTTCGAATCCAATGAGGGTCAAAAGTCGGTTTGTATATATTTTTTATTTTTTTATTATTGGGCACTCTGGATTAAGGGTGCCATCTTTACACCCCAATTAAAAATGCTATTTTGGCTCCTTTAGGGGTGTCACCAGTGAGACAAGTCTTTCACCCTTAAAAGGTGCAATGTGTCACCATTAGTTTTAACAGTGAACACATCTATTTGCCAATCTTGACATGCATTTTGCACTTATAAATTGAATAGTTATTTACTCCTCGAGAATGTTCTGATATCCTGACTGGTTACTTTCTAACGCATCCTCTAATTCGGTCGCAATTAAATTTTTTGCAAACTAATCAAACTGACAAGTAATACACTGTTAAAAATAAAGGTGACGAACCGGTTGCAATTGACGCCCAGGGGTGAAAAGGTTAAATCACTTGGCACCAGGAGGCTTGAAAATGTGTTTGGGGTGCCATTGGGTGTTTCACGCTAATTAGGGTGCCGCGCAATGCATACCGTTGGAAGATTTTCACCGCTTAGTCATTTGCGCATGCTCTGTAACGTGTATCCTTGCACTTAAACTCGCTGTCACTGGTGGATCAACACAGCAATTTTTTCCTACGATGACTATCACCGCTGTACGCTATCCCAATTTTGTTTAAAACTTCGGATGGCTAACTTTTGGCGAGCTTTTTTATATAAAGCAACCTTTGAATTTCAGGACATATGAACATTTCAGGGCGACTTTGAAGGTGAGTTTGATGGCCGAGTGGATAGGGCGCTGAGCTTGTAATCAGACGTTCTGCGTTCGAATCTATCGATGGCCGAAAGTCGGCTAGTATATTTTTTAATTTTTTATTAATTGAATTTTACTGAATTAAGGGTGCTATCTTTTCACCCTAATTAAAGGTGCTATTTTGGCTCCTTTAGGAGTGTCACCAGTGAGACAAGCCTTTCACCCTTAAAAGGTGCAATGTGTCATCATTAGTTTTAACAGTGGTGATTAGTGCTTAACGAATGTTTCATTGTTTGAAAGATAACGAATGTTGTAGTTTTGCGTATTATTAAATTCATATGGCAATCGCCTAAAGGAGAAGTTTTAGAGATATTTAGAATTCTAACATTTTTGCGCTTTATTACACGATTCTTTCAGGAAAGCAACATCTATATTATAAAGGCCAAACGTATCTGTGCGTAACGCATACGTCATTTTGCGCATAGCAACATTTTCAAATTTTAAATTAATTTCGGTATTGCAATTTTTGCTACTAAAAGTTTTTAAACTTCTTAATGTTTCAATCTTCATTTTCAATTTTTACACCATCGTGAAGGGAAAAAATGTATTTTTAAATGAAATTTGTTTGAAAGATGTATCTTAATTTGTTTTTGAAATATTAATTTTTTTGTAGCTTTTAATACCCCGTTTCTAATCGTGGCAACAGGAGTACTCAATTTCTATTTAAAGCAAAGGAAAAAAGGGGAAAAATTGAGTGCTGTATCTTTATGTTGCCATTTTCTCATTAAAAGAGAAAAATTTAAATTTAAATATCTTCTGTTATGAAACCCGGTGAATTTTGGCTTCATGTACAAAATATGATTTACACGTAAAAGAATATCAACAGTTTAATATCTAGTTCAGCTAATACCATTGTAACTTCAAGTTTTGAATCAAAATTATCAAATTAAAATGTCCATTTTTTTAAACAGGAATACAGATGTGAAATGTACATTTGTAAATTTTGATATAGTGAAAATGATACCGGGTTTAGATTTCACGGGAAAAAAATTCTATTATTGAGTCAAGGTTGAATAAATTTTGCTTTTTATCATTTTGGAATATTAGCATAAGAATCTTAATTGATAACTTTATCATTATAACATATCTTTATTATTTTTTACTGCTTACATATACGATCAAAGTTTAATTTTAACATTTTCTACAACTGCGTTTTATAAAAATAATATTTTTTTTAATTTCACGATAAATATCGTTTGATTAAGAGTTAGACGTACCAATATAAAATGTATTTTTTACTATGACTAATTTTGTAGATTTATTATAAGTTAATGAAACAGTTCCTTCTTAAACATTTTCTTTCGTCAAAATTTGACGGGTTCTACCTAGTATATTTTAAATTTAAACACCGAGTATTAAGCAAATATATATTATTACTAAATCCCTAAATATAAATGAAATCATATAGTCAATGCATAAATATATACTAACATTTCTACATGTAACTACTAAAAGGAGTATTTCTTAAATGAAAATAATACTCCATTAAAAGACATGTACTAGGACTCGGAAGGGTTAATCGAAAGAAGCATTAAGCGCAAGATTAATTCATTGGGTACTGTTTCTGTATTAATCTTTCCTAGCAGTACTAGTATAATTCCTCTTGATAAGTCATACTCAGTAGTAATAGACCTCTACCTCCCCTCCCCCTCACACCTAGTTAGCTTAAAACGAAACAAATTTTCACATAGTGGCGTTTTTTCAATATAAAGTTTTTTCGTCTGTATGGAAATACCAGTGGCTGAGAAGTTTTGCTGTAGAAGCTGTAAGACGGGCAGAACTAGGTTCGCGTCCATCGGCCTAATCGTTCGGAATTTACAGCTGTTTTTTTCGAATCTTGGATTTCCTTGCGTTACTAGTTAAATACCCTTAAAAACATCCCAACGGAAGGCATCCCCTCTTAGGGTCTATATCCCTCGTGTTGATAATTGGCCGACATAAACACATTGTCCTTATAATAGATTACATCATTTAAGGGTTAACAAATCATCTCGAAGTGTTTAATTTTGATACTTTGTTACAGGTATGCGATATCTCTATCGAATATTCCAGTCTAATTTACTACATATTATATTGTCCCATCTATATACTTAAAATACAAGGCTGTTTTTGTAGTCATTAACCCTGAGCTTTCTATTGAACCAATTTTGAACGGAATTTTTCTTTAATGAAAGCTGTTTATTTGTAGATGTGCCCGTTCTAGCTATTTTTTTTTAATAATTACATTTCTATATTTTATTTTTTGTTTTAAAAGCATTTTCTGAAGTTTCTTTAAAATAGTGGCAATTCTTTTATTTACAGCGTTGCAGAAAAAAAGAGAAAACGGGTTTTGTTTATTGATTATATCCTTATTGATACCATTTTCAATATGCTGCTATGACTCATTAACAATTTTCACAATAGCCATATCTCAAGAACTAGTGCGTAGATTTTCATAAAACTTTAACACTAGAAAGACGAGAATTTTCACTCAAGTTTTAAAACAGGTATTTAATACCAGAATTTTGATTTAAAATTGTTTGAATTATTTAAACAAGCCTATTACCCTTTGACACTTTTAACTTATTATATAAAGAAATTCATGGTACGAACTTAAATATAAACATTTGATAAGAGCCAAAATGTCCCCTCGCCATCATTCTAGTGTTAAATTTAGTTATTACTTGATATAACATGGAGTGGATTTCATTTTGGTGCAAATCTTTCAACAGGTGGCGCTTCTATGGTGCATTATTCGTCATTATCACCATAGCCATATCTCATGAACTAATGTTTGAATTTTTGTAAAACTTCAGATTTAGCTAGTCCTTGATATATATTAGTGTTGCTTAGTTTTTCGTGTAAATTGCCCTACAGATGGCGCTACTATGCTGCATTATTCACGATTTCCCAATAAATGTATCTCAAGAACTAATGCATGGATTTTTAAACTTCAGATTCAGTTAGTAACGGATAAAATATGATATTGATTAGTTTTTGGTGTACATTAACCAGCATGTGACGTCTTTATGCAGATTTTCTTTATGAATTTGCATTAGCTCTTTCTCAAAAACTAATGGACGGATTTTCCTCGAACTTCAGATTCAGTAATAAATTGACATAAGTTGTTACTGACTAGATTTTGGTTTGAGCCACCTAACCGATGACGCTGCTATGCTGCTTTTATCAAAAAGTATTAACGTGCATAAGATAAAAGAAAGTTTTGGAATTGCCACATCTGACTAGTTTAAATGTTGTTGAGACCTATATACCATTTGCCTTTCATTAAAGTTATTTTTTTCCAAATTAGTATTCCCTCTCTATGTTTTCTAAATTAAATTATATGCTCCCACACTATTTTTTTCTCTTATCTTTTGCTTGTGTTTGCCCATCTCCTGTTTTCAACTCTGTGAGTAATAAAAAACATTCCCCGAAGTATTCCCACACTTTAAGTAGAAAAGAGGACGAACCCCTGTCACAATAAATAAATAAATGAATGCATGATGCTTGCATGTGACATTGTAAAAATGCAACTAATATCCGCCTCATGAAAGACCACACACTTTGGAGTTACAATCCTGCCTTGTTAAATTTATTAGGGCAATTTTACTGCCCGAGAAAAATGTTAACAATACTGTTTTTAAGAAAATTGTGCAGCAATTGTTGAAATAACCCTGAATATATGTTTTACTTAAGGACCACCAGCGGTAGTGAAAGTTTTATTACCGTCAATAAAAATACGAAGGCGAAAATATTTCTCTCCCCCGTGTTTCCGTGGGAACCATAAAATGAACAATTTTAACACCTGCTCCCATCAGGGAGGGGATTTACGTCACGTGGATAGTTTGGTCCTGTCATGCCCTTATTTGGTAATAGAAAAGTGTGAAGTAACTAGTAGCCAATGGTAGCCCACCCCAGTATGCACGAGGCGAAGCAGGAAGCCTTGCTGCTAGTTAGGAGACCCCGAGTTTGGTTTTTATTCCAGTGAAGTGGGATGAATTTGGTAGTATCAGGAGTGACCGGTCAACAGTGAAGATGTAAAATTCTGGGGCTGCTGAATGCCCCCCCCCTTTTTCTCCTGGGGAGAGGGGGAGAATTTTGAATCGAGGCCTGAGATAAATTTTTCTTTTGGAGATCATTCGTCTCTTAGTCTTGGAGTTGTGAAGAGAGCCTACACCTCACCGGTTGCCTTTTTCAGAAACTGCTGTGTTCCAGCAAAACTTAGCAAGGCAGTTACTTAAACATGTAAAACTGCTCATCGGGCTGATGTTCTGGTCGATATAGCGGCAATACTTGTTCGGTGTTTATTGGAATCATTGTGCTTAGAATTTCCCTAATCAAAAGAAAAAGAGAAAAGGGTATGGTTGCCCTTAGAAACTTGTATTTGCTATGAAGAGACGGAGACCTTGGGAAACCACCCCCGGTGAATAGATAGGACGGTCATGTCCTCCCTTCCGACAAGTGTGATTCGTGAATAGTGTCGAAAAAATTAGTCTTCACTGATTCCCTCCCGACAAGTGTGATTCGTAGATAATGTCGAGAAAATAGTCTTCGCTGATTTTGCTAAAAAGATCTAAAAAAGCGAGGACTGAAGTGACGGAGATCTTGGGAAGCCACCCCCGGCGAACAGATAGGACGGTCATATCCTCCCTTCCGACAAGTGTGTGCGCCTTTCCTGCATGTGTGGATTTGGAGGAGTAGCATGTAAATATCAATGTAGGTAGAAGCTTTGGTGAACTTTAACACCATAGTTTACAAAAGTTCAAGTTGTTGTAAAGCAACGATACTTTATGTCAGCCAGTGGTAAGCTTGCTTTATATTATAGATTGATTTATTTCCTATTTGAATATTGATGTTAGCATATAAAAGTATAATTCCTGTTTATAAGTGTAAACAGTTTATTACAAATCAAGGGATGTTATAGATCAGTTTATTTCTCATTTGAATATTAATGGAGGAAGTGTCATTTATTGTTTTTATTGTATATATAATAAATTAAGTGTGCAAATAAATGTATATGTATTTACTGAAATTTTACTCTAATTTTTCTTCATCCAAATAATTAAGGAAGTTTAATTAACTTCAGCTCAGAGGAAGAAATTTTTCTTATTTTGGTTAGTGAATAGAATTTGTCCAAATATAACTCTAACTTATTCTGAGATGAAAAGTGAAGTAACTTTATTCCAATAATGTAATAGTAATTTAATACTTAAGTTATATAAATTCTTAACCTTCTTAGAAATTCTTAATGAGCTTGGATAAGCTTATTTAATGTTCACTTTACAAAATTCTTCTCTTAATTCTAATTAAAAATGAGGATATTTAATTGATTTTCCTCAGAAGTTAGTAATTATTATATCAAAACCCAAGAGTTTTGTATTTAATTCTCATACTATTGCATTTTAAGAATAAAAGAGGAAATAAGATGAGTTAATAGTTCACAACGCTATGACAGGAATAATAAAAAAAAAAGAAGTAGAAATGTACTATCACTATCGTATCAAGGTCATATACCATTACTTGTGTTGCAGGATGAATGTTATAATATTGAGATTTTAATCTATTTTAAGAAAATTATGTCTTTCTTGGCTCTCTGAATATCTGAGAGATTTCAGCTTTTCTTTCTCTATTTCTTAAAGTTAATTGATCTGTAATTGTGATTCTTTCTTAAGCGTTGATATGTATTTTTCATCCTACAAAACAGTAATGGTAAAGTTGGGATAATTGCTACTAACTTACAGTGAGTTGGGGATCTGAATAAGTTGAGAATTTTGTTGCATTTTGTTAAGTGGTCTCTTTGATATTTTTATTCGTGTAATAAGTTGGAATGTTCTCATTAGTTAATAAATTTGCTATTTTGGTCGTGTAACTTTAAATTACTTTTCTAATTCCCTTTTTCCCTTTTCAAAATAATTATGATGTTAAACTTAAATTAAATTATCTTGTAGCAACAAGATTCAGAGAGGTGGAAACTTGATTCAGATCTCAATTGATTTAGTATTCTAATTGAAGAAATAATTTATCTATTGAACCCATAATACTTGTAAATGATTATTATTTAATAGAGGCTCATGCTAAATATTCAGAGGTGAATTTATGAATGAAGTTTCAAAGTTTATTTACTAAAAAGTTGTAGCAAAAGTCCCAACAACATAAATGGTGCCGTGTGTGAAAAGCCTGATTATTGTGGCACAATAAGTATAAAAATAGTACTATGAAGTAGAGCCTATTTATTACAACAATAGCCTGAATTTTGATATATATTTACTATATTAAGAGTGAAACGAAATGAAAATATATGTGTTTTGTGATTTTATTGTGTATTATGTTTGATTATTTTAGTGTATGTTATGCATAAGCAATAGGGGTGTACATAGCTTAATAATTTCAAATGCTTTTTTTTTAGTTAGGCAATTTTACCGGGTTTTCAAAAAACTATTTAATTTGAAATTTTTACTGTTATATTTACATTTAAGTGAGTGTTCGGGCTTACTGAGTAAATTATATGCCAATATAAGTATTGTATTTATGTATTTTTTATTTATTTTTTTTTCTCTCTTTCTTGGGCATCTGAGAATTAAGTAGCAGTTAAATTACTTTATTTTCTATTATTTTATTTTTAATTCGGTGTGAAGTTTTGCCTAAAAATGACAGAAAACCAGCATTTCAAGGAGCTCGCTCTTATTCAGAAAAAGAGTGCTTTAATCGAAAATGTCAGTCTTATTCCCCCTTTTAGTGGCGAAGGCAACTCTTGCTCATTTACTGAATTTTTGGAAAAGTATGAGCAGTTGTCCGAGTTCTTTAATTGGTCAGAGGATGAGAAAAAATTTGCCCTACTAAGTAGATTAAGTGGGAATGCTGCTAGGATATATAAATTGCACCGCACTAAGGAAACTGTAGAAATAATTAAAGTACTTAAAGAGAGATATACGCAAGAGCTAGCCCCTGATATTGCTTTGACCCAATTTTTGAATTTTAAACAAAATCCCCATATGCCTGTTCAGGAATTTTATGACAGAGCATATGATTTGTCCCTTAAAGCATTAGTAGTCGAAGGTGTAGTACAGAATGTTGCTGATAAAAGCAGGGAAGCTCTACTGCATTCTATGTTATTAAGTATTTTAGTTCCTGAGATAAGAAGAGGAGTTATAACTAGGTGCCCTAAGACACCTGTTGAAATTTTAGAATTTGCCCTCCTTGAGGAAAAAGCATTAAAGAGTGTTAATCCTTTCTATAACATGCAGGTAGAGAATATCAACCCTTTTTTCCCCCAAATTGCCCAGCAAAGTGTTGCATGTGCTGCTATCCAGCCAAGTCACCCTAATCAGTCAGAGCAGGAGGTTAGTAAACTGCGGGAGCAGGTAGAAGCTCTTACTAGTAAATTAGAGAGATTTTTAGAGGGTAGCAATCAGCAAAGAGACTTTCACACTACTGAGAGGCCTCAGTATAGAGAATTAATCTGTTACGTGTGTTCCCAAACAGGGCACATAGCCAGATTTTGCCCACAAAACCAAAATGCTAACAGAGGGAACTTTCAGAATTTTAGAGGAAGAGGTAGGGGTAGTTATTCTCAGTCCCACCAAAATCGCAGGAGAGGATATAATAATTACAGAGGTAGAGGGGATAGAAATAATAATAATGGTGTAAATATAGAAAGCGAGAATGTTCAAAGCTCAATTAGTGAAGGGAATAATCAAAACAATTCTTTAAACAGGTAAGGGCTGGTATCGATTTGGTCGAATCGTCTCCATCAAGGCCTCTAGACCTCCCAATTATTTTTAGTATGTTTTCACCCCAGTCTTATCATTTACCTACTGTCTTCATAAATGTAAATAATGTGTTTTTTAATGCGCTGTGTGATACAGGATCTGCTATAAATATTTTAAGTAATACAATAATTAATGATGTAGATTCTTATGAAATTGTAGAGTGCAATACACCTATTTTAACGGTGACTGGCGAGAGAGTGCTTTTAAACCATAAAATTTCCTTAAATTTTAAATTTAATAATTTATTATGTCAGTCTGAGTTTTTTATTGTCCACGGTAAGTTGGCCGATGAGTTTAGTGTAATTTTAGGGATGCCCTTTTTAAGTAAATATCAGGCTGTAATTAATTGTAAAAATAACAATGTGGTCTTAGATGTTCCTACTGAAACGCAGTGTAAGCAAATAGTAGAGAGTCATATGTCAAATGTTTCACCTGTGAAAAATTCTAGAGAAAAAAATGTTGTAAATAGTATCAGTGTAAATAGTATAGGTTTAGAGAATAATTATGTAAATACTTGTAATGTGCAATCTAAAGGCAGGCAAAGTTCTGATAGTGAACAGAGAAGTAAGTGTAGTAATAAGAGTACTCCTAGGAAAAGTGTAAACAAAAAGAGTAAGGAATGTGTACAAGAAAAATTTGGGAATCTGGGTAGTGGAAATGAGACGGTTCAGGGTAATATGTATCCCATTATGGAGGAAAGGGTAAACTATTTATGTTGTTGGGACTTTTGCTACAACTTTTTAGTAAATAAACTTTGAAACTTCATTCATAAATTCACCTCTGAATATTTAGCATGAGCCTCTATTAAATAATAATCATTTACAAGTATTATGGGTTCAATAGATAAATTATTTCTTCAATTAGAATACTAAATCAATTGAGATCTGAATCAAGTTTCCACCTCTCTGAATCTTGTTGCTACAAGATAATTTAATTTAAGTTTAACATCATAATTATTTTGAAAAGGGAAAAAGGGAATTAGAAAAGTAACTTAAAGTTACACGACCAAAATAGCAAATTTATTAACTAATGAGAACATTCCAACTTATTACACGAATAAAAATATCAAAGAGACCACTTAACAAAATGCAACAAAATTCTCAACTTATTCAGATCCCCAACTCACTGTAAGTTAGTAGCAATTATCCCAACTTTACCATTACTGTTTTGTAGGATGAAAAATACATATCAACGCTTAAGAAAGAATCATAATTACAGATCAATTAACTTTAAGAAATAGAGAAAGAAAAGCTGAAATCTCTCAGATATTCAGAGAGCCAAGAAAGACATAATTTTCTTAAAATAGATTAAAATCTCAATATTATAACATTCATCCTGCAACACAAGTAATGGTATATGACCTTGATACGATAGTGATAGTACATTTCTACTTTTTTTTTTATTATTCCTGTCATAGCGTTGTGAACTATTAACTCATCTTATTTCCTCTTTTATTCTTAAAATGCAATAGTATGAGAATTAAATACAAAACTCTTGGGTTTTGATATAATAATTACTAACTTCTGAGGAAAATCAATTAAATATCCTCATTTTTAATTAGAATTAAGAGAAGAATTTTGTAAAGTGAACATTAAATAAGCTTATCCAAGCTCATTAAGAATTTCTAAGAAGGTTAAGAATTTATATAACTTAAGTATTAAATTACTATTACATTATTGGAATAAAGTTACTTCACTTTTCATCTCAGAATAAGTTAGAGTTATATTTGGACAAATTCTATTCACTAACCAAAATAAGAAAAATTTCTTCCTCTGAGCTGAAGTTAATTAAACTTCCTTAATTATTTGGATGAAGAAAAATTAGAGTAAAATTTCAGTAAATACATATACATTTATTTGCACACTTAATTTATTATATATACAATAAAAACAATAAATGACACTTCCTCCATTAATATTCAAATGAGAAATAAACTGATCTATAACATCCCTTGATTTGTAATAAACTGTTTACACTTATAAACAGGAATTATACTTTTATATGCTAACATCAATATTCAAATAGGAAATAAATCAATCTATAATATAAAGCAAGCTTACCACTGGCTGACATAGAGTATCGTTGCTTTACAACAACTTGAACTTTTGTAAACTATGGTGTTAAAGTTCACCAAAGCTTCTACCTACATTGATATTTACATGCTACTCCTCCAAATCCACACATGCAGGAAAGGCGCACACACTTGTCGGAAGGGAGGATATGACCGTCCTATCTGTTCGCCGGGGGTGGCTTCCCAAGATCTCCGTCACTTCAGTCCTCGCTTTTTTAGATCTTTTTAGCAAAATCAGCGAAGACTATTTTCTCGACATTATCTACGAATCACACTTGTCGGGAGGGAATCAGTGAAGACTAATTTTTTCGACACTATTCACGAATCACACTTGTCGGAAGGGAGGACATGACCGTCCTATCTATTCACCGGGGGTGGTTTCCCAAGGTCTCCGTCACTTCATAGCAAATACAAGTTTCTAAGGGCAACCATACCCTTTTCTCTTTTTCTTTTGATTAGGGAAATTCTAAGCACAATGATTCCAATAAACACCGAACAAGTATTGCCGCTATATCGACCAGAACATCAGCCCGATGAGCAGTTTTACATGTTTAAGTAACTGCCTTGCTAAGTTTTGCTGGAACACAGCAGTTTCTGAAAAAGGCAACCGGTGAGGTGTAGGCTCTCTTCACAACTCCAAGACTAAGAGACGAATGATCTCCAAAAGAAAAATTTATCTCAGGCCTCGATTCAAAATTCTCCCCCTCTCCCCAGGAGAAAAAAGGGGGGGGGGCATTCAGCAGCCCCAGAATTTTACATCTTCACTGTTGACCGGTCACTCCTGATACTACCAAATTCATCCCACTTCACTGGAATAAAAACCAAACTCGGGGTCTCCTAACTAGCAGCAAGGCTTCCTGCTTCGCCTCGTGCATACTGGGGTGGGCTACCATTGGCTACTAGTTACTTCACACTTTTCTATTACCAAATAAGGGCATGACAGGACCAAACTATCCACGTGACGTAAATCCCCTCCCTGATGGGAGCAGGTGTTAAAATTGTTCATTTTATGGTTCCCACGGAAACACGGGGGAGAGAAATATTTTCGCCTTCGTATTTTTATTGACGGTAATAAAACTTTCACTACCGCTGGTGGTCCTTAAGTAAAACATATATTCAGGGTTATTTCAAAAATTGCTGCACAATTTTCTTAAAAACAGTATTGTTAACATTTTTCTCGGGCAGTAAAATTGCCCTAATAAATTTAACAAGGCAGGATTGTAACTCCAAAGTGTGTGGTCTTTCATGAGGCGGATATTAGTTGCATTTTTACAATGTCACATGCAAGCATCATGCATTCATTTATTTATTTATTGTGACAGGGGTTCGTCCTCTTTTCTACTTAAAGTGTGGGAATACTTCGGGGAATGTTTTTTATTACTCACAGAGTTGAAAACAGGAGATGGGCAAACACAAGCAAAAGATAAGAGAAAAAAATAGTGTGGGAGCATATAATTTAATTTAGAAAACATAGAGAGGGAATACTAATTTGGAAAAAAATAACTTTAATGAAAGGCAAATGGTATATAGGTCTCAACAATGTGTTTTCACAATTTTTTTAAATATTTTCAAATGTGTATTTCGCAAGACTGCGCAGGTATTTTTAGTTACATCTAATATTGAATTTAGTATAATTTTTTGATATATGTAGTGTAAAAGATGAAATCCAACACACCTCCTTATACTTTTCTTTAAAAAAACAGCACGAAAGATAATTTCATACGCAGATTTCTTACAATAAGGGACATGTAAAAAGATTTTTTTCACATCTCTATCTGAAATTAAAAAAAAAAATGTGCTTTAGCCTGATTCAACCATTTTTTTCTTAGAATTCTAGAAAATAAGAGCATGGAGAAGAAATCGTCTAAAATGTACCTATTTTTGTAGGGAAAAATGCTCTGGTTATATTAACAAAATTGACAATATTTCGCGATATAATTGCCTTAAAAGTAAAACTTAGGTGTCAAAAATCTATCATTAAAACAGGCTTCCATTTAATAATTAAAAATAGATTTATTTTATCAATTATGGGTCAGCCACGTCACTTTCATGATTTTCTAAATACAATGAATTAAATTATTTTTCATTAATACTTATATGAAATTTTACTAAAATAGAGGTAAACGACATAATTTATTCTTCTGAAATGTTTAAAAAATACATTTAATGTATATTCAAATTTACCTGACAAAATGTCTTTAAGTTTGTTGTAACTGAAACATGTTCTTAAGTCCTTTTAGTTTGAAACTCACATTATTTTATGTCAACTGATACAAATCCGGGTAAATATAGGCCCGTCGTTTGTATTGTTCCCGCCATAATTGTTCATGTTTATTTTTAAAAATTGCATTTGCTCTATGTTGAATATGAAAGATACTTTTTATTTTCAATAACAAGGTATTGCAATGTATATTTCATCTTTACTTCACAGAATGTCTTTCAGTTTGTTGTAATGTAACTGACAAATGTTTGTATCCTTTTCTTTAGAAATTCACATTATTTGATGTCAACTAGTAAAAATCCTGGTAAATGTAGACCCATCATTACAATTTTTCATGTGCTTTACTTTAATAACAATTGAATTTGTTCTATGTTGAATACAAAATACCAATTTTCTTTTTCAGTAACAAGGTATTGGAATTAATTTTGGTTTTCAGTTAGCAGGAATCATAGTTTCATTTAATTGCCTATAATTTGTTTCTAGAAATTTTTTCCAAAATTTCTATTGCATATTTTTTTGTATATATGTATCTTAATCTATAAAATAACATTTTCAATGATAACTAAAATCTATATATGAACATTCTAGTGTAAATCTGACATTCGTTACGTTTTAAGATTTCGATTATCACATTGAAACAAATTTACTTGTAAAATATATATAAACATACGTACATATATAAACATAACGTGCCATGCCAATATTTTAATTGCAATTCATTTTACATTGCTTTGTTATAATTTCTTGTTTTTAGAAATTATCATTTTCGAAGTTTTCAATATTTGTTATATTTCTAAATCCTTTCTAGAAGGTTTTTCCAAAATTTTTAATTTTTTTTCTACATTTTTATATGCATGTTTCTAAATTTGTAAGTATTATATTCAATGTTTGTTGAAATCTACGTATGAACTGAAAATCCTATTGTAAATTTGTCCTTCTTTCAATTTTAAGATTACGATTATCCCAAAGAAAAAAATTCATTTGTAGATTATATACGTAGGTTGATCCAAAAAATGTTTACAAGCAGAAGCATTTGAAACGTAATAATTTTGGAGCGAATATTTCTACCCAGGGTGGTTGACAGATGGCGCTAGTTGTCCTACAGCGGTTCTACTAGTAAGTAGCATCAGTACGCAGATACTTAAGAGCGACAGTAATGGCACGACGTTTAAAAAAGTGGTCTCGCATAGAGGTGCAAGCCGTAATTCAATTGTTATGGGCCAAGAATGTGGCCGCATCCGAAATTCACAGACAAATTCACAGTCATTTTTCTGCATGACAATGCCAGGCCCCATACAGCTCACCAGACTCAGGAATTAATGCAAAAGTTCAAGTGGGAGGGCTGGAATCACCCCCCATACAGCCTCGATTTGGCTCCAAGTGACAATTTCCTTTTTCCGGCATTGAAGCGAAATTTATACGGAACACAGTTTATATCAGACGATGGTGTGAAAACAGCTGCGAGAAAGGGATCAATGAGCAGGGCCCTGTTTATTACCAATACGGGATAAATAAGTTGGTCGAACGTTCTGACAAATGCCTAAACAGGTTTGGCTACTATGTGGAAAAGTAAAGCCAGATGTGTCTGTTGATTGCCATTTGTATCTTGTTTCGATTGTTAATAAATATTTTTCCTTTCCCTTGTAAACTTTTTCTTGGATCACCCCTCGTATATAAGTATATAAACATACTATGCCATGTTAATATTTTTGCTATTCCATTTTAAATTGCTTTGTTATAATTTCCTGTTTTTAGAAATTTTATCTTTTACGAAAATTTCAATATTTATTGTATTTCTGATTCTTTTCTTTTCTGTATATGTTTCAAAATCTGTAAATATTATATTCAATGTTAATAGAAACCTACGTATGAGCTGAAAATCTTTATATATATATATATATCTGATCTACCGTAAATTTAAAGATTTCGATTTTCCCATTGAAAAAATTAATTTGTAATATAAATAGATAAATATAACATGCCATGATAATACTTTAATTGCTACTCATTTTAAATTGCTTTGTTGTAATTTCCTGTTTTTAGAAATGTTGTCTTTTCCAAAATTTTCAATATTTGTTGTACTTCAAATTATTTTCTTTTTGCATGCATGTTTTGAAATCTGTGAATATTATAATCAATGTTAACTGAAATCTATGAATGAACTGAACAACCTAATTTAAATCTGGCAATTGTTAAATTTTAAGATTATGATTATTCCATTGAAAAATTAATAATTTCTAAAATACATATGCAAACATAACATGCAATGTTAATATTAATTGTTACTTTAATTGTTACTTATTTTAAATTGCTTTGTTGCGATTTCCTGTTCGTACAAATCTTATCTTTTTCCAAATTTTTAATAGTTGTTGTAATTTTATTTTTTGTTTCTTTTTGTATACATGCTTATAAATCTGTAAATATTATATTCAATGTTAGCTAAAATCTATGTATGAACTGAACATCCTAATGTATATCTGACTTTCCTTAAATTTTAAGATTTCCTGTATTATAGAAAGCGTTTAGTATTTACAGGGACAATTTTTTAGACGGCTTTTTTATTTTCGAAACCATTTTTGTTTTCAAAACCGGTTCCGAAAATGAAAGCTCCCTCATAGCGAAAGCACCCTCATGAAAAAAATATCTGCAAGCAAAATCGAAAAAGTAAGAAACGTTTTGCATTCAGATCAATTTCAACTATCCAATGCAAAAAAAAAACATTTAAAAATATTGAAATGCAACCGAGATATCTTTATAAATTTTTTCCACAGGATTAGCATTAGCGAAAGGGTTTTTTCATTTGACTGAAGTAGTCTCATAACTCGAGATCTTTTATAAGAATATTTTAGTCCTATTGCTGGACAACAATACATTTAGCATGTGAAAATATTGAGATATATCGTAAGCTGTAACCGGAAATATGCAGTCTGTGAGATGTTTGCCACTACTCCAGCGCCGTAGTCAGGGACGGAGTCCAAATGTTCTGAATGCTACTAAATTTGTAATGGTCTGTTAGCTTTATCTAATCGCAGACTTTCCCTCAACTTACTACGGCGAAGAAAACTTTAAAATGTTAGTGGTATCCACAGCGTTTGGACCCCTCCCTGACTACGCCACTGACGTAGACGAAACGATCTCACAGATGGTACTGTTTCCGATTAAGAGACCACACTAATCACCCAAAAATACCCGGATAACAATGTTAAGTCTATGGAGGCGTTATTTTATAATAGCTCGCTCAAATTTTAATATTTTTGATACTTGATTTTTTTGCATAGGATACCTGAGGACGTCTAGTTTTAAATTTTTTGATTTCAGATTTTCTAAAGAAAATTACTTTAACTTTCTGAACTGGTTTTGAAATTAAAACTATCCTAATATTTAAAAAAAATGTAAACGAAATTTACAAATTAAAAACTAGCCTTGAAATAGCCGTACTCAATAATCTTATGCAAAGAAAATCGTTCAAAAATATTAAATTTTGAGTGAGATATTTGAATATAACGCCTCCATAGACTCAACATTATCATCCGGGTCTTTTTGAGCGACTTGTGTTAGGTCTTTTGGGTTAATCTAAACAGCGTTTCTGCAAATACTGTTTCTTACGGCTTTATCAAGATTTCTGTTTACAAATCCAATAACCCGAAAATACTTTTATCTAAACGTGTCCCGGTGATATGCTTTTTAAAAACCAATTTTTGACATTAAAAATAAAAAAAAAAATACTGAGGAAGACTAATTTATCGACAACATAAAGAACTGATGCAAAGAAAACTGCACTGGGGTAAATTTACTTTCTGTAGCAATTTTTTTAACAGACTTCAAAAAGAAGGAGGTTATGAATTCGAGCTGTATGTGTTTTTTGTTCAAGCATAACTTTCGTAAATATCAACCGATATTGATAACTCTTTTTTTACTGAAAAGCGTAAGACACCCGTGTGGCCTCATTCCAATTCCATAAAAATATAATCATTGGAAGTTTTTTTAAATAAAAACTTCAAAATTAAATAATATCTGAAACAATATAGCAATTGGAAATGTTCAGTTTCATGTGCTCTTATATTAATCTTTTCAAAGTGCCAGTTGGCAAATCTTGGCTAATATGATTTGCTATGTTGAAGTGTTTTTTTTTAGAAAAAACCTTTAATAATATCCACATTTACATTGAGCCAAAATTTTGCTAATATCTTTTTGTCTCATTCTAATCTTAGCTGTAGACTCGATTACAAAAGATTAGATAATTATCTTTATTCTCATCTAATTTTTCTTGACTGAGCTTCCTGACTGACTTGGCTAGTTTTTCTTGACTGAGCAGGGATTCACGTACATTTTGCGCTGTTAGTAAAAGAAGATTAATAAGAAAATTTACTTAAAATATTGCAAGTTTCGCAAAAATTCAGATTTCTGATTGGTCACTGCCAAAAATCAATCTTTAAACATTCCTCGTGTTCCAAGTGTCTCTGTAATACGATGCCTGTTGTGTCGAAGGCACAAAATGCGTTTATATGTCCGTACATAGTACGGTGCATTACTAAATGTACCGACACTGTTTTTAGATTCAGATTCGGTTATCGGGTTAGATATCAGAAGGATTTCAAATTTTCTTTAGGTTGATTTCCCCTATAGGAAAGTTGCGCCATATGTAAATATTGACTGTCGAATTTAGAGAGCGATTATTATTATTTTTTTTTCATCAAGAAATATTTTTCGTTATGTTATTAACCAATGGAAGGGCCGTGTTGGCAAATGACAACACCTAATTTTAATTCCAGATTTCCACACTGGCACCAGAAGTTTTCTCTGAAATTTTCACTTTTATTAAATACTTTTATTAGTTTAAAAATAAAATTTCATGTATATACTGGTGTCATTAAATTATTTCAACATTTTACAAACACAAGTACCTTGCCTCGGAAAGGGTATATAGACTATATAAAAGAAAGAGGTTACAATTGGATTCTATGTATTATTGGTCAAACTCACGCATAATAACTTTCCTAAATATGCACCGATTTTGATTATTTTGGGTTTAAGTGTTTGATTTGTGTATAATTTGGTTTAAGGTGGTAAAAGCGCTATTTCATGAGAAGTCAAAGTCACTTGAATCAGGCGTCTCCATGTTATTGTATCCGTAGAATCTCTTCAAAAGAAAGCAACTCCCCTCTGTCGTTGCATCATTGATGCCTGAAACGAATCGAGAAAACGAAGTCAATAAAATACTTTGAAATCTCATGACATAAAAGCCTTTTCTTGAACAGCCAATAATATGTTTAGAAAACGGAAAAAAGAAGTAGGGTGGCTGCGGGGGAGAGGGGAAATGACCAGTCACAAGCAATAATTGTCGCTTGATATTTTTACATGTAATAGCACTTTAAGACATCCGTATGGTCCCATTCAAATTTTGTCTAAATCTGAGTGTTAGAATATTTTTTAACTGCAAAGTTCAGTTACAATTGCAAACAATTGTCCAATTAAAAGTATATATTTTTTAAGTAACGTGTCGGGATCGAGATTGATTTTTCGCAGTTAGCGAAATGAGATTGATCAATCAGAAACCTGCATATTTGCAAGATTTTCGCTGATTACTTCAACCAATGGAAAAATTCGCAAAAATTAAGGCTTACATTCTTAGGAGTTAATTAATTTAATTTACTGACTTTTAATTAGCAATTATTTAACTTCTGAGCAGTAAAAATATTAATTTTAAATTAACAGCTAATTCACTATACAGTTTCATAATAAATATTTCCTTATTTGGAAAAATACACATATTTAGTAATGTTTAGAAAACATATTGATCAAATGATTATTATTTGCTATAAAAAAATAATTCTTCATTGAAACTTATGTTTTGTTGAAGTTATGCTAAAAATAAACACTTCTGGATTTCGTTTACACAAGTATATAAATAAAAAACTCGTAAGGCAATTCATAAACTGTGCTATATTTATATAACAAAACAAATGTTGCGATTCGTCACATTATGTAAATTGTAATGTGCAGTAAATAAACTAATAAAATTTTTATATATTTATAACAGATTCTTTATAAGTATAAAACATAAAATCTTGTTCCGTTCAAAAATAATTTTCGCAAATAAATAATAATTCTCAACTGAAGTCACAATAATAATATTTCTTCTCGGACTTCAACAGTTACGTCTCCCAAAATTAGAGACGTTAGGAAGACAGATGGAACAGACAATTCATCTCAGATTATCTTCTATTTATCTTTACGCAACCGACAATAGAGAGCTGTTTCGAAGATCAATGTTCTTCACATAACACTTCTTTTTATAAGAACTTTATCATTTGTGGAATTAATGGATACTTCATCAATTCAAATACATTTGCTTTCTGTCTGACCATTCCTAAAATATTACATCAGATATATGAGAAATTTCACTTATGATAACTTTTATAATTACATGAAAAATAATCATAAAGTATTGAATGTATTCTAGGAAATACAGGAAAATGTATTATACATCTGAATTTTTTTTCTAAACATTTCTGAAATAAAATCACATTTTAAAACATTACACCATTCTTCGATATATTTAAATTCCCTCATATAACAAACAAGATCAAATCTTTAAAAGTTATTTTGAGTCTCAGGTAATACCTTGAAAGACATCTAAAAATAAACAATTAATAAATTAAAAGTTATCAAGATTAAGACTACTTCCATATTTCACTTACAAAAAGCAGGCCATTTTTTTAGATGTTTTTGTAGATATTTTCTATGCATGATATTTTTAACAATTAGTATACATTTAAAGTGTTTATAATTTTCATACTTTTGAAATTTTGTTTTCTTACTCCTATAGCCCACACTGTTGAAAATTTCTTCGTCAGAAAACGGCCATTTGAACGGCAGCATTCTGTCCGGCATTTTGACCGTAATTCGAGATAACGGTTAGTTAACCGTATTATGCATATATTGTCATATGACCGTAAAAAAATATATATATGGTCATTTGACCGTAGTTCTATAAAATGGTCATTTGACCGTTATTCAATGAAATGGTCATTTGACCGTAATTGTATGAAATAGTCATTTAACCATAATTGTATGAAATGGTCATTTAACCGTAATTGTATGAAATGGTCATTTGACCGTAATTGTATGAAATGGTCATTAGACCGTAATTGTATCCGATGATTATTTGATTGTGAAATATACATGGTATGTTTTTTTGACCGTATTATGATTTTATTAACATATGACTGTAAAATATGTATGTACGGTCATTTGATTGCATTATGGTTTTATTAATATATGACCATAAAATATATAGGATGTTTTTGAATTTGATCGGTGAATTAAGAGAGGTGACAGTAGGCATCAAGCGGATGAAAAATTGTCATAGAGCATCTGACGGTTGCAAACCACATTGAGAGGGGAAATTCACAAAAGTAGTTATGAAGGGTGTTACATTCAGTGGAACAAATAATAAGCAGACAGATATTTATTTGACCTAAGCAGGATTACAATGCATTACAGTTTGACACCAGAAGGACATGAAAAGGAATTTTCATAGGAATTGTTTGAAATTGAGCCCACGAAGATAATTGCACAGCAGGCATCTACAGGATTATTGTGCAATGACATTCACATTTGTAATTTTGAACAATATCTGTAAAAATGCCTTGTCATGTCTTTTCTGATGTCGAAATGTAATGCATTATATTCCTGCTGAGATCAAATAAATGTTTTCCTATTTATTTGTTCTACTCAACACACACATTTAACTATTTTTGTGATTTTCTCTCACTCAACGTGGTTTGAAACCACTCCATGTTCCATGAAAATTTTTCATTCTCTTGATGCCTACTAGAAACCCTCTGATTTTGTTGCCCAAATTCGGTAACACCTTGCATATTTTATAAGCATATACTAATAAATCCATAATAAAATCAAATGATAGTACATAAATATTTCACAGCCACATGTTAATAAAATCATAATACAGTTAAATAACCACAATAACTATGAATTTGTCAGTCAAATTCAAAAACACTCTGGACATGTTCGGTCTTTTGACTATAAATTTTAGATAAATAATTTAACCATATTTTCAGTTTGTTATGTAAGCTTTATAAATATATATTGTGGCGCCAACTTTTGAAAAATATTGGGTGAGCTCAAAATTTTTTGAACAAATACAAACTTATTGGGTGGGCTCGCACCCGATGGACCCATACAAGTTGGCGCCACTGTATATAAAGTTTATATAACAAAAATATATCTATGATTATTTGACCTTATTAAAAGTCAGACAAAAAAAGCTCGTATATATTTCTCACAGTTATAAAACTATAAATTAAAAATGTATGTAATAAATTGGAAATAAAAATTCTGATTTTATGTAACAAGAATATCAGAAGTACATGTCAAATTGTATCAAATTGGTCTCAGTCTTAAAAAAATAAAATAAATAATTAGCTGTTCTTGTACAATAAATAATAAATTAAAAAATATAAACAGAATAGTATGTAATACTGATTATGCCCAACCAGGAACCAACTTTTCTTTTAGCCATATAACAAATAATTCGTTACTGCACTAGAATAAAATTTCTTAATCATGCAATATAAGTTATTATCCATGTGTAACATGGGTTTCTTTTTCATATTATAATATTGATATTTATTAAACAAGAACATCAATGTATTTTTTAAAAAAATCTTATTTTCAAATAAAATTTTAAAAATTGACCAAAATTTTACATTTACTTCCAAGATTCTTGTTATTTGTAAATTAGAATTTATTTTCTCTCAACATACAAATTTATCTAAATTTTCTTATTTTCAGTTAAATGCTTGAAACTGCCACTTTCTAGCAAATCAAACTTTTGTGATTTTTTAAAAATGAAAAAATAGTGTTTTGTTATTCTTGCAAAACTTAGTATATAGCTTAAAATGTAGAACACTAATAATAGACTTTCAGAAATTCTGTATGTATTTAACTTAATAGATTTTTTTACAATATCAATTAATTATTATAAATCAATTAATTACAGAGAAGTTTACTACAGTATGTTGAGATTTTAATCCTTTATGTTCGTAATTATGAATTTGTGAAACTTTCGTTTTCCAAAGCATTTTTCATGAACATTTGAAGCTTTAGAAGACTGAACATTAGAAGATTTACACAATAATTTAATAAATTTTAGAAAAATTTTGCTAAATAAAATTAATTAAATTTGAAGGGATTCTGAGCAATATTTATAACTCCAATCATTTTTTTTTTTTTTTTTTTTTTTTTTTTTTGTAATTTATAAAATCAAGAAATCTACAAATATAATACTTTTACGATTGAAATATAGAAATATTTCAAACTTAAACTTCTCCCCCCCCTCTATTCTTTCAATGCCAAAATAGTTAAAAAGATGAAAATGGAAAATAAATCATTCTTTTAGAAATATTTTTGTTTTTTGCAAATAATAATATTTTTAGAACAAAATAATGTAAATAAGTACAGTTCATTCTAAATTGTATTACTACAGTCAATGTACCAAATGAATCTTAGAACAAGTTATTTTAATGGTGATTTAAAGTGCCATTGGGGACTAAAGAATTAATGAAATTATGAATAATTTATTGCAGAATAAGTTTTGAATATTTAGATTTTGAGTTGATATACAAAGAATATACATATTACTATACTTGTGTTTTTTAAACATATTTCCTATATATATATAAATATTCTGTAACAAATTTAATACAACTGCAAAAAACTGAAGACAATATCGAATTATTCACAACTTATTCTCTAAATGACTTATACAGTTGCAGCACAATCATTGATTATCCGAAATGTATGAATTTACATTTAGTATTGAAGTGGAATACAAGTTAACTTAATGGGCTTACACAAACAAATATGTAGAAGTTTAATTGACTATAAAAAACATGCATAAATTGAAAATCATTAAGTATAATTTTCAATATTAAAAAAAAAAGATTGATTGATATATTAAAATGAATCCAATAAATTTATAAATTTTAACAATTATGAACAAACAGTATTTAACAAAACTTCTACATATTAGCCACTGGCAGAGAAAATAATAAAAAATATTGATGCATGTGTATTTAGAAAAAAACGTACTTAAAAGTCAAGCTTGTTGATTTTAATATTAAAAAAATAAAGATAATTCTGCATCAGAAATAATCACAAAACAAACAATTAAAATACAGAAATACATTTAATATAATAAATAAATTACATTAAATTATTATACATGGTTATATTAATAAATATTTTTTTCACAATTTTTTTTGTAGAAATATGATACAATAATATAATGAACTGTTCCAATCGATTTGCTGTAGTTTGTTCCACACACAGGATTTATCAAAATTGAATACCTTAAAGAAAAAGTTAAATGCATTAAACTTAGCTATAATATAATGATACTTTGATAAAAAATATTCAAATATATTTTCAATACAAAGTAATTTATAGAAAGTTTTATAAAATCATCTAAAAGCTAAGATTAAAAAAAAAAGCCGACTACAGGGTTGGTGATTTTTGACATGTTTCAATTTATGACGGGTTTAAATTATGATGTCAAAATGCTCTTGTGAAAAAACCCATAAAAAAAAACCAAAATACTTCACTGATTTGAAAAATTTCACCTTGATCCAATCAAAAGATGTACAGTATGAGCTTTAAAATATCACTGTTTTACTTAAAAGGCAACTAAAATAATAGAAGAGATGTTACAAGTCGAAATTACTACCCAAAATACTAAGAAGTTTTAAATAAAACGTACATTTTTAACTATAGTAACATACCATTATTTTCAACACAATCTAACTGATTGGTAAAGTAATCATATGAAATAGTAACATAATTCTTATTATTTTAGTGTCTTTTTTAAGAAAGACTGAGTTAAGTTTATATTGTATATTTTCTGTTCACATTAAATGTCAAACATAACAATATTATACATAATTTTTTTAATTTACTATTTAATGTACATCAATAATTAGTATATATACATAGTATATTATTTTTAAGTGCAACTTTTTAAAAGAGTAAAACTTTTGTTTATTTATTTATTTTTTTTTGGAAGGGGGGGGGGTAAGAACTGTGCTTTTCTAAAAAAGACACACTAAGCTCACATGAACAGAACATTTTTTTTTCTCTTACTTAAAATCTTTTAAATTTCACTATTACTTTTAAAAGCTTAAAGCTTTTTTTTGAGGGGGAGGGGGGTTAGAAATTAATTTTAGAAAAGTGCAGATATTTTTAATGTAGATATATAAATATCAACACTGAGTACCTTAAAGAAAACATTAAATACACTAAGCTTAGTTAAAATATAACAATACTTTGAAAAAATACATTGAGATAAATTTTCAATACAAAAGTAAAGTGTGTATATATATATATATATATAACAAGATAATATGCATCAATTTTACTGTAATCTAGACGATAAACATTCCATTAACATTGAAATCAAATTATTAATGTTATTATAATGTTGTGTTTTGTAATGCTAAACATTTACAAAACAAGAAGTATTTAAAAAAAAAAATTAAAATAAAAAGTAAAATCTTCATAAAATATGCTTTGTTTGAACATATAAAAATATTTTTTGATTATAAAACTGAATGAAATTGGTTCGGTCTTCTAAAAGAAAATTAACCAATGTCTCATAGTGAAAATCTGCATAATAGAAGGAATTAAATCATGAAACAATACCTGCATCCTGACCATCAAGGACAAGGGTTGACTGGGGTACAAATTGATTTAGCTCACATTTAGCTTCAAAGAGAATTTGTGGTTACTTGCCAGTGCTGATTATTCTGATATATTTTATGAAAGTTAAGAATCCCCTTTAGTGTCATAGGAAGGAACCCAAATGGTGAAATGGTATCATTAGATGCAATAGCTTTTTGTCTGAGCCTCCTTTAAAACTTTCTCACCTAATAATGACTAGCAGGGGTGACCGAGCTCAACTCGGTCAAAATTAACTTTGTGTTCGACTCGATATAGTGTTTTCCCTGAATCAGTCACTCTGAATTATTACTGTAAAACATGTTATTAATAATAGTATTATTTACAAAAATAATTAATAAGAAAAGTATGTTTGTATGCACATGTTCATAAATTTTACTTTATTTTAAAATTTACAACGAAAGGACATCAATCCAAATCACTTTTTTAGTTCGATTCACTTTAGTTAACAATGCATCTCGAATACTATTAAGAATGTATAAGAAATTTCTTCACATTCTGAAAGACTATATTTTTTGCCAGATATATCCAAATTTGGACACATTCTTTCATTTGGTGCCAAATACGTGTTTTGGTTTCGTAATCTTAATAGTGGATTTTTCGGCCAAATTTAGCCAGTATTTTGTCAAATATCGCCAATTTATCGGATTTTGCCATAGTCTCGTGATACTGACCCTTATTACCCATATGATCCACTAATCAAATGTGATCAAACGTATGATTTAGCTCAATGGTCTTCAGGTAATCAAAAACAGTAGAGTATAAAATGAATCAAAATCGTTTAAGCCATTTCTTAAGTAAAATTAACTTGACAGCATTCAGCAATGAAGCGATATGACCCACTAATATAATTTTGTTTAATATGCAACTCAGCTCAATAGTCTTCTCGTGTCAAAAGACGTTTTGTTCCAAAATTTAGGTAAAATTGATTGAGTCGTTATTATATATAATTAGAATGACCCGAACCCATTAAGACCTAAAACGACCCACTAAATGAATTGTTACGAGAATGTGTCCTAGACCAATGGTTTTCTCTTGCCCGAAAACGATATAATAGAAAGTATACTCAAAATGGCGAGAAAAATTTTCTAGATAAAATTAGCATGACCCACAATTGACCATTATATCGAAATCTCTCGAAAATGTGATCTAGCTCATTAATTTTTGCGTGCCGAAAAACGTTAAATTTAGATAAAATCGATTGAGCCAATTTTTAGGTATAAATAGTTTGACCTTGACCCATTATGACCCAAAGTGACTCATTAATAGAATTTTCTCAAACATCTGACCTAACCCAATGGTTTTCTTGCGGCCGAAAACGATAGAATATAAAATTTAGTCAAGATTGCGCTAGATTATTGTCTTTTTAAAATTAGTATAACCCAAAAGTGACACACTGATCAAAATTTCTCGAACATGTGACCTAGCCCAATGATTTTCTCGTGCCAAAAATATGCTGTATACAAAATTTCGCTGAAATCGATTCGCCCGTTCTTTAGATGTAGCTTGACCATGACCCATCATGACCCACAAATGACCCTTATAATAGAAATCTCTCGAACATGTGACTTAGCCCATTAGGTTTCTCTTGTATAAATATTGTTACACTCAAAATTTCGTTAAAATTGGTCCTGCCGTTCTTTAAATATAAATAACTTGACCCAGACCCTTTATGACCCAAAATGACCCATTAATCGAAATTTCTCGATCATGTGACCTAGCCCAATGATTTTCTCGTGCCAAAAAATGTTGTATACAAAATTTCGTTAAAACTGATTCACATGTTCTTTAGATATAGATTGACATGACCCGTTATGACCCATCATGACCCATAAATGACTCTTATAATCGAAATCTCTCAAACATGTGAGATAGCCCATTAATTTTCTCGTGTCAAAAAACTTACATACAAAATTTCATTAAATTTGATACTGTCGTACTTTATATATAAATAGCTTGACCCAGACGTTTTATGACCCAAAATGACCCTGTAATCGAAATTTCTCGAATTGAGACCTAGCCCAATAGTTTTCTCGTGCCAAAAAAATGTTGTATACAAAATTTCGTTAAAATCGATCCACCTGTTCTTTAGCTATAGCTTGACCATGACCCATTATGACCCATCATGACCCATAAATGACTCTTATAATCAAAATCTCTCGATCGTGTGACTTAGCCCATTAGCTTTCTCGTGTCAAAAAACTATTACAGGCAAAATTTTGATGAAATTGATTCTGCGGTTCTTTAAATATAAATAGTTTGACCCAGACCCTTAATGACCCAATATGACCCATTAAAATTTTTTTTCGAACATGTAACCTAGCCCAATGTTTTTCTCGTGCCCGAAAACCATAGAATGCAATTTTTAGTCAAAATTGCGTGAGAAAATCTCTAGATAAAAATAGCATGACCCACAATGACCCCAAAAATGACCCACTAACCGAATTTTCTCGAACATGTTACCTAACCCAATGGTCTTCTTGTAATCCAAAACGATAAAATATAAAATTTGGTCGAAATCGTTAGAGCCGTTTTTTAAATAAAAATGGCTTGACCCACAATGACCCAAAAATGACCCACTAATCAAAATTTTTCGAACATGTGACCCAGCTCAATTGTTTTCTCGTGCCAAAAAACGATTGGATACAAAATTTCCTTAAAATCGATCCAGCCGTTCTCTAGATATAAATAGCTTGATCCTGACCCATTATGACCCGAAATGACCCAATAATGGAATTTTCTTGAACATGTGACCTAGCCCAATGATCTTCTCGTGCCCGAAAATGGTAAAATCCAAATTTTTGCGAAAATCGTTAGAGCCGTTTGTGAGATAAAATTTACCCACACAGACACACACACACAATTTTTGCTCGCATTATAGTATAAGATTTTGCTATCAAGTCCATCTAGCTGACTATCAATTAACCAAGACATTTCTGCTCCAAAATTGTTTACACAACCAATTCACACAAATCACAAACAAATTTATCTGATAATAATAAAAAGACTCGTTATCACGTTTGTTATGAGATCAAAATTGTACTAAATAATTACTGGTGCTACTTGGCATTTTGGACAGCAAAATTAATAGTTTGCAGACTGGAAACAGCGCCCATGAAAGATTTACAAAACGGACCATTTTCTAATGCTTCATTTCATACACTCAGACTCATAAATCATTTGGCTATAAATAAATGTGCTGAACAGGTATGTGCCACAGCATGTTCAGGGGTAAAATTGATCCGAACTATTTAATTGCACAAAATGATTTTCATCTGATTGAAATTCGAAAATATTTTTTTTTCGATTAATATATTTTTATAATTATTAAAATATTATAATTTTAAATAAAATATTACATAAAATCATTGGCTTAATTAATTTTTACATATTGTTATTAAAATTTGTTTAGTGTGTTAGTTTTTCATGCTTGTCATATCAAAACCCCACCGTGGCAGATTACTTAAACCACAACCTTTAGCTCATTGCATTTCATTGGATAGTACATTCTTGCGAAAAAGAACTGCATAGAATAAAATTGGATAAAATATGTAAGTTTTTAAATTAAATTTATAAAAAATACAAACTTTTTTTGGCAATTGTTTCACCTAATTTACAATGAATAATAAAATAATTGTTGCATATTATTATGTTAGTGTTAACTCTAAGTTGTTTTAACAGGTTACAGAACCGACATTCCTTTTTATTTCTTTTATGCCCCTGATATCTCTTTTAAAAGTTCTATAAGTTGTAGGTATGTGATCACTATGTTCTATTGAGTTTTGTCAGACCTTCAAAGTTGAAGGCACTCCAACCATGCGTAAATCTGTTTAGGGATAGTTACTGGTCCACATTATGTTGCAAATAGATGTCAATGTGTGCTTGCTCTCAACATAACTGGTTTCAAAATCCAAGTACTGGGGAATAAAAACAGCAATTAAATAAATTTTGATTAAAATGTTGAGAAATCTCAAATGAAAATCAAATTTTGAATTGCTTAAAAGGCGCAAATACCAACTTAGTGAAAAAGTTTCCATGCTGGGAATCGAACCTGGGCCATCAGTATAGCGCACAGATGTTCTACCAACTAAACCACATGGAATGACACCCAACAAGGAACTTTCCGCTATTACATGTTGGCAAGGCTATAAACGCAGCACAAGATGGAATACAATCCACGAGACAGTGATCTGGGGCAGTCACGAAACTCAAATTAATCCAGCATCGATTGAAACAATCGGTGTTCGATTGTTGAATCATCGATATTCATTCGATGCTGGATTCATTTGAGTTTCGGGATTGCCCCAGATCGGTGGTTCGTGGATTGTATTCCATCTTGTGCTGCGTTTGTAGCCTTGCCAACATGCAATAGCAATGAGTTCCTTGCTGGGTGTCGTTCCATGTGGTTTAGTCGGTAAAACGTCAGTGCACTATACTGATGGCCCGGGTTCGATTCCCAGCATGAAACCTTTTTCACTAAGTTGGCATTTGCGCCTTTTAAGCAATTCAAAATTTGATTTTCATTTGAAATGTTATATTCAAGGTGAATTTTCTCTCTGAAAAAATTTCCACGCATTAATGTTGAGAAATTATCAATCATTATTTTTAATTTAATCAAGAGTATTTTATTAATCATATAGAGATTTTTATTTTAACCTTTTATAATGTGAGATAGTTTTTATTCCATTTAAATTTAATCAAAATTTATACCAGAATTTTTGAACAAATTATACTTTTATAACATCGGTGAACAAAGCTGTAAAATTGCTTTTTTTATTATTGAAAAATATTATTTGAAAATTCTGGTGTGAATTTAACATTACAAAGCACAATTTTCTAGATCTCAAAAAGTTAAAAAACTTTTGGAAGATACACCTGTAGAACTCCATTTTAATTTGGATCCACCACATTTATATTATTAATATTTAAAAATAAAATAAAAAAATATAGATCTTTTCAACTTTCATTCATGCACACACATTTGGATGCATAGATAGACAGAAAACATTTTTAGTAGCCAATAAAAGACATCTGCTTTTTTGAATCACACACAAAAAATTATGAATAAATTTATTTTATAAATTTAGACGGTTTATTTATAACAATCAATAGAAATAAATCATATCTTAGCATGTTAACAAAAAGTCAAATTTTAAATTATTAATATGCTTTGACAAAAAATGAATATCAATTAGTAAACAAATGATTGATTAAATAATTATGTAGTAACTACTTAAAAGTTTGTACAAAAAAAAAAAAAATAATAATTTTCTAAAATATAATGCGATATCTGATTCCTCCCCCCCCCCCCCAGCAAATTGCATTTGCATACTTCTCTCACTCTGATTTAAAAAATACATTACAAAAGACCTTACCCAACAAATTTTCTTATCCTAGTAGTAAGTAAACTGTTCTAGTAATAACTTAAAAATTACACATCTAAATATTTCTTAATAAATTTTTAGATATTTATAATAGTCAAATAGATAAGCATAAATAGCATTAACCATTTAACATATTTTAACTTAAGTTCTCTATTAGCACTTTAATTTTAAAATTCAATACTTGGTTTAAAAAAAAAAATGCTTCAAAAGGATGGACTTATGCCTGCTTTCTTATGTCCAGTGTTCTCGCTGTCACTCACCAATGCACCAAATTGCGACTAAATTCTTCATTTGGCGAGTAAACAAGCGACTAGATTCGTCAAATTGCTAGTGCTCAATTTTTGCTTTTTCTTTTACGTTTTTCATACATATATATATATATATATATATACATACATATTTTTTATATTTGTAGCACATAGTTGAAATTAGATTAATAACAATCACTGTCACAGTTATAAAAAATTAGATTATTTTAGAACATATTGAAAAAAAGGGTGTACATTAAAAGATTAAAGATAATTTTTTTGTGCTACACGGCGAATCTATTTTGCTAATACTTTTTTCATTTGGCGAATGTATTTTATTTTTAATTCGCCAAATTACTAATGTTGGTCAAATGTCAGCGAGAACACTGTTTATGTCCTCTATTCCCAAAATGTGCAAGATATTTATGATCAAACACAATTTTCTTAACAAATCTTGATCTAAATTCTATATAAAACAACTTCTTCAAACTATGGATTTAAATCAAATGAAAAAAAATTAACTCATTAAAATCAAGCTAATAATAATTTAAACTAGGAAATCATGTAATTAAATAAAAATACAATGTATCCTTTGCAATGTATCTTTGGCAAAATTTCAAATATATAACTATGAGAATTGAAAGCATTATACCAGATTTCTTGTTATGAAAACATCAGAACTGCAGGCATCAGAAATATCAAAAAGAGGACATCAAAAAAACTTCAATTAAACCCTGGAAAGAAACAGATGAACAATTAAAAGCAAGTACATGAACAGCCTGATAAGGGGCTGGTGTACAAAATATATGTTATCACTTTAGGGAAGAGGGGGGTGGGTAATCTGGCAGAAGATGCCTTAAAGTATCTCTAGAGAGAATGGTAATTTGTCTTTTTATATCATTATCATGTTTGATCCAAACCAAAAATTTCTCTTTTTATTTGTGACTAGTTATTTACTTCAAAATTTCAACATAGTTTGTAATCTGTTTTTATCAAAATACAAAGTAATTAAAACTTTTAAATGACTATAAAATTATCTTATCTAATTCAGAAATGTGGAATACTTCCAACATTTGGCATTCCTATTTTTATGTCATATGGTTATGCATCAGGGTTGCAAACCATACACGGATGAAATTCCCAGATTTTTCTATGTGCATTTCACGAAAATACTAATCTAGCAGAGTAGTGCTTAGTGGAGATGTTGTGGGTAAAACAAATATTGCATCACTTTACACTCAAATTTCCTAAATACTGATGACAAGTAAAAAATTTTCTTATATTCTCCCCCCCCCCCCCAACACAGGCATATTAAAATTGAAAAATGCTCTGAAAACTATAAATGGAATTACTTTAATAATTTATAATCATTATAAGCTTCCAACAAACTATTAAAACTTCCTATACAATACTGAGCTACCATTTACTTCAACTGTATCAGAAAATCACTAATACCCAGATAAACTGTATTTCCAACAGGAGGCAAAGCAAGAAAAGAATCAGATACTTCAGCGAGGAGATGCAGTCTTGTGAAAGTTGTTTATTGTAACTCGAAAATAGAAAACAATGTTGGGAAATGTTTTAAAATCTGTAATACTAAATTTTAAAAATTGTAAGCTATCTGCTATAGTGAGAGTGGGGAATAACAGAGGATGCAGGTAGAATATTTTTCATTGAATTTGCCAAACTACAGAAGATTTTCATCTCTGGTATTCCAATCCAAAGGCGATAATTTTATGGCTATCACATCGAAATTTTATCAATTTTCCTGACTTTGTAAGAATTATTGAAATTTGCTGACTTTTTTCTTACTTATATGGTCAGTTTCTTCCAGGTTCTCCAAGTAGTGTAGCAATCCTGATGCATGTATAATCCACTGTTTCAGAAACTATTTCTGAAGTACATTTGAAATGATACTTGTTGTCTTTACCAGTAAAGAAAAGTGAAAATAAAAATGTTATCCACCTGTTTTGTTCACAAAAATCCTACCTACTGCCCCCCCCCATTTATGGGGATAGGTGTAAGAAGGTTGTTATTGTTGAATGCATTATGTAACAAAAGACAAAAGCACAATTAAATTGTTTAAAATAGTATATATTTCTTTTAAATGGTATACGATATAAAAATATTCATACATAATTATATTTTACTCGCTTCTTTTCATTTGAATCAATGAAGTATACAAATAATAAATGCATAATTATATCTGTATATCACATTGAACAAATGAAAAAACACCAGCAAAAATAAAAGTAATTTTAGGCATTGATAATGATATCATTAAGGAAGGAGGGAGGGGAGTTGACAGGATGATTACATGATATCAGAGGTCATTCAAGAATTACATAAGCAATAAAGGGAAGAGGGGGTCCAGTGTCAGCTTATTTTTGCAGATAAGTGGGGGGGGGGGACACACAAGAATTCTTATATAAGCATTAGGCATCGAAGAAACTATAAGTTAATAAAAATCAAAAGATCATTACTTGAATGACTGTTCTGCAGGTGTTGAATAACTTGAGAAAAAAGATATGGAGCATAAATAAGAATTGAAAATGAACATTCTAACTTGTCACTACATTAAAAACGTAATAATAGACGATGCAGAAACATTGATTCAAAATCAAGACAACCAGAGTAGAAATGCAAATGCTGAACACATATTGCTATGACTCTGGTTTAAATTTTTAGTTATGTGCCTAAATAAATTAAAAACTGTTGTATTTCTTAATTTTTTTTTCTTTTTCGTTTAAAGGTTATAAATAATAATGCATTAAAAACTATTTTGCATTCTATGAGCTGTTTAATTTAATAAGTGACAACCTATTAAACTGATTTTGTTATTGTTCGATACCACAACCCCTATATATTTATCTATTTATATAAATATGCTGGATTAATAACATAAATTTATAGCTAATTTTGTATGACAAACAATTTGATGTTAATATGTCATAAAATCTTACATAAGCAATTGGGAGGGGTCTATCGTTTGCTTATTTTTTTCATACAAGGGGCAGAGAGGGAAGGAGTAACTCTTAAAATTAGTAATAAAATGTGTAATTAGTAGCCACTGTTCTCTTTAATTTTACAAAGCAATAAAAATGGAAAAACAAGGGTAGGATTAAAGATCAATGTAAATCTGAAAAAAAGGACTTGGTATGGCTATTTTATAAATTAGCTGACATACTTGCAATTCTGACTGTAAACCACTAGCAACTCCACCAATGTGTTATTCTAGTATTAGTGTCTTCATTATTGAGAAAATGGGTTAACCCAATTTTTCAAAATGAATCATAATTAAAATTTCAATTTTCCATTTCAATAAAATAGATTTTTTAAACTTAAATTCAGTTAAACATCATTAAAACTACTTAGAAAACACTTAAAAATGTGTAGCTTATAATTAAAATGTTATATATAAAAGTATGGTATAAAAGCCAATAATGGTAAAAAAAAAAGTTTGTTAAAACCAATGAAAGCCACCAGCCTGGCATTTTAATTTTAGCCAGCTTTTTTGCAACCCTGATTTAAAATTAAAATGTGAAGTTGAAGAAGAGAGTATTCAAAGATGGGTGCTAGTTATAGCATTTTAATAACAACATTTTTTTCTTTGCATTATCTGATGAATCTAATGACCAAAAAGGTTGACTTCAAATTGTCATTCAAAAAACAAACCCAACAAGAATTTTTAAAGTTATTATTGGAATAACCACGGAAAAGAATATTATATTTATCAAACTGCATCCAAATGTTCATTATTAGTTATCAAAAGATTGTTTAAAAATATTTTCAGAGTGTCAATGCTTCTCTGTGTAGAGTACTTTATTTTTTGGACATAAATCTGTTTGCTTATACAGTTTAAATTAAAATATGATTTTTTTTTTCAATTTTCTATGTAAATTCACTAAAATTATTTAATTTAAATTATTTTAATGAAGTTACACTAATTACAATCCAACATTGTCCATTTTTATCAATAAATATGCATGTATATGTAATAAGAAAGGATATTAAAAAAAATCTGGCTTAAAAAAACAAAGTTTAAAAAAAAACAGGTTTTTTGCCAACTTTGAATAAAAACAAACTTGATATTTTCTACTTGTTTAATAAACAGTACAGGGTAGATGTAGATCAAAAGATTGTTTATAAAGACTTTCATAGTGTCAATGTTTCACTGTGTAGAACATATTATTCTTCGAGCACAAGACTGTTTAAATTAAAATACGATTTTTTTTTCAATTTTCTATATTAATTCATTGTAATTATTTAATCTAAATTAGTTTTAAATGAAGTTACACAACTTATAATCCAATAGTGTACATTTTTATCAATAAATATGATTGCACTTGTAATTAATAAAACAAAACGGAGGGGGGGGGGAAATCTGGTTTAAACAAAAAAAGAAATTGGTTTCTTGTCAACCCTGCTGTAGATAAATAGTTTAAAATACTAGGGCAATATCAGGCGATAACTGTTATCAAATTATTGAAACAGTAAAAGGTAAAATAATAATAATAATAATAATAATAATAATAATAATAATAAAAAATTTTGGAATATTAGTGTACAGTTTCATCTCACTATTTTTAAGAATTAAACTTCCACAGATTACTTGATAATTTAAAATAATAAATATTACAAATCTTAAAGAAATTATTGTGAAAGGAATATTTTCAGCACTTAATAAAATAATTTTAAAAAAATGTAGAAATGATGTTTGAGGCCACAAATCTGCAGATTTAATAATCATTCATGTTTGCATCAATTGTAATTATCAGAAGATAAACATTTTAATAATTTTAGATGGATAGTTTTACAAAATGTAAGGCAATTCCACTATCAAATTATTGAGACAATGGAGTACCTAAAGGGTAATAATAATAATAATTTTTGGAAAATTATCGTCTCACTTTTTTATCAATTAACCTTCCATAGAAAATTTTATACACCATTTATAATAGTTAATATTACATATGTAAAATAAATTATACTGCAAGTTGAGTATTTTAAATACCAAATAAAATAATTTCAAAATAAAACACAGAACTGATGTTCAAGAAAACTGAATCTGCATATTTAATGGTTTTATGGTTACTTTATAATTTTTTTTTTTTTTTTTTTTTTTTTTTTAGGTGGAGGTGAATAGGGAAATATTTAAAATACAAAATAGACTATAAATAGTTTGTGTAACAGGGGACAGTACACCTTTAACAGCCGCAGAAAACGTAAAATTGTATCATGTGCTGTACATTAAAAAAAAAAAAAAAAAAGAGTAATGTCTCTGGAAACACAAAAATTTCAAAATATCATTATATGGTATTGAACTTTCTTTAAAAAATTTTAGTTTAGATATAATACAGCAATTTTTTTTTATGGGGTCGATTTCGAAATGATATTTTTAAAAAATTACGACGTATAACATCTCACTTCGCGCAAGATATCTCATGCAGATTTCATGCGATTTGCATAAATTTGATCTTAAATTAAACATAATACCTCGGACTACAATTTGAACTAGAATGTTTATGAATGGCTAATTAGATACAGAGAAATTAGATTTTAACTATAGAAAATAAAAAAATAATGAATTTTTGCATACGTTCAACCTTGTAATTTTTTTCATATTGAACACAACTGCATAATTCTAGTTCATTTTCTTCATTATATGTACATGTAGGCAGGGTAAAAATTTTGAAGGTATACTTTGAACGGTTTTGGAGATATCACGCCCGCAAGTGTAAAAAACATCATTTTGAGTAAAAGCCGTTTAAAGATTAAAATGTATTTTACAAATATATAACTCATAAAAAAAGAAATAAAACTATTAATAATATAACATATTCAGCATTAAAAATAAAATTTGATGCTTGTTTAAACTGATAAATAAAAAAATAGTTTGTAAAATGGAGTAAAATGTAGGAATTTGTGTACATGTTTGCGACTCGCAAAAAATACGAAATTCGATTATATGGTTTGCATTTTTTTTTTTTTTTTTTTTTTTTTTTTTTTTTTTAAATAATAATGTCCCTAGATGCACAGAACTTTCAAAATATCTTTATATGATATTGAACTGCATTAAAAATATTTAATTTGGATATATAATGTGCAAAAAATACCAAAGAGTAGGTTTTAAAATGATTAAAAACAAAAAAAATGACGTCGAATAAGCGTTGAACAATCGCTTACTGCATGCATGATATCTCATGCAGATTTCATACGATTTGCATAATTTTGTTCTTAAAATAAACATAATATTCTAGCCTATAATTTAAACTTAATTTTATATAAATGGTTAGTTAGAAAAATAGCAATTACTTTTGAATTATAAAAAACAGAAATCATTATTTTTTGCACACGTTCAATCTTATAATTTTTTTCCAACTAAACACAGCTGCATAATTCTAATTTATTTTCATGTATATATATATATATTTAGATAAGATAAAATTTTTGAAGCTATACTTCTCATGGTTTTGGAGATATGATATGCACAAGCATGCAAAACTTCATTTTGAAAAAAGGCCGTTCATTTTTGCACACATTCATAATTTCTTTCAAACTATACACAGCTGCATATAACATTAGTTCCTTGTCATCTTTGTATGAACATTTAGGTAAGGTAAAAATTTTGGAGCTGTACTTCAAATGATTTTGGAGATATGCGCAAAAGCGCAAAAAAATACATTTTTAGAAAATTCCGTTTTATGATTAAAGTGGATTTTTAAAATATAAATTTCAGAATGAACAAAACAAAACAATTATATAACATTCAGAATTAAAAATGAAATTAAATGCTAGTTTAAATTGATAAATATTGAAAAATTTGTAAAACGCTGAAGAATACACAAAATACACAGACTTGCGTGAAAAACGATAATTATGTAAATAGGAAACGTTCCACTTAAATTAAAAAAAAAAAAAAAAATCATTTAATGTTATATTTTACATTGCGTTGACTTTTCAAGTGAATAAAATATATGCTTTTTTATAAAATTAAAATATTTAATAAAAAAATATTTTTTTTATTGAACAAAAGCAGCTTTCGAATGCATTTTAAAACTTTCCGCCGGGGCGTGATGCTTGGAACTTATGGAGTGATGTTGACATTTTCAGCAATATCTCGGTAAATAAGAATCGCAAAATTAAAATATTGGTATCAAATTATTCAAAATAAAATTATCTTTATAAAGAAATAAAAATTGAAAAATCGATTTTTTGACCATTTTAAAGGTGTACTGTCCCCTTGTTTTTATTTAAATGGGGAGGGATTACACCTTATGAGCCTCTCTTACACTGTGCCCTGAAAGAATATTTTCTGCTTCCAGACTGGTTTGATTCTCATATTATAAAATATGCAAGATAGAGTTATATACAATAAAAACAAATAAAAAAACATTGAAATTTTACTAACCACATCAAATAATTTAGAATCAGCTATTGATACAAGTTTTGGGATTATTACATTTTGGTAAATGTAATTTAAAAATTAAATTTGATCATTTAAGATTTCTGTTAAGTCAAAATATTTTTTGCTCTATAAACATAAAAATAAAATTGAATTTTTAGCAATGTCTACATGAGGTGTCCATAATTGGAAAATAACTAATTAAGCATCCCAGTAATGGACACTCCCCCCCCCCCTTTTAACATCTTAAAAATAAATGAAAATTTATAAATTGCTATTGGTAAATAAAATTCAAACATTTCTATTGTTACTCAAGCAAAAACATGTTAAAATTTTGCAAGAAAATAAATATACAAATTTATTAAATAAAGTCAGTCCTTAGAATTTTCTTTAAGATTTTCACTAATAAACAGTGGAGCTTTGAAACATTTTCTGCTTTCTGACTGATTTGACTAAAAGTTTTAACAATAACCCAAATATATAAAACATGCAAGAGAGAGTTATAAAAAAATAATTAAAGCTAAATATTTAATAGTTATTTTTTTATGTTCCAAAAGCATCAAGAACTGCCCATTACTGGCAGCTGGCACATCGACCATGTATAATTTTTTATTATGCTCTTATTCTAAGCATGTGCTTTAAATTCTAATTTAAATTAAGTGTGCAAACATTTATAATAATCCTAAGTTAACAATTTAAAAAAATCATATATAAAAAATACACAGTGAATATTATAAAAAATCAGATTTTTTTTTTAATAAAGAGTAGATGTACCAGTAATGGAGACACTTAAAGAATTTATTTTCAAACAGCTATAATTATTTCTTTTTTCCGATATTAAATTAATCAATCAACAATATTTAACAATATCTATAGCTTCATTTCCCAACATATGAATCAAAATTTAATTTTAAATAACAGATAGACTAAATGTGCCACTTGTGGACCCCTTTAAGAAATTTCATTAAAAATACTTTTTTTAATTTTTTTTTTAATATTAATTATTATTATATTCTAGTTTTTTTTCCATTTTATATTAATCATTCAACAATATTTAACCAATTACATAGTTACATTTCCCAATATGACATATTTTATGGCCTGCAGTTATAGAAAAACAAATTTAATAAAAATTTATTATCAGAAATTCTCGCTTGTAGAGAATAAAATAATGAATTTCCCCACCCCTGAGTATGGCAAAACACATCGCAGATTTTTAAGCCATAAGGATGATATTCCAGAAATTTTCACAGAATTGTAAACGATATATAGAACAATATACGAGGCAGTCTAAATTAGATTTTTAAGCATTTAATAATATAAAAATGAATCGCGTAAAATACATATAAAAGCATAAATGAACTTACTTTCACGCAGATCAACCATATCGAGAACGCAATTCATCCTTGCCCGCCAAAGCTAAACAAACACTGATATGTTGCCATTCGTGAATCTAGATTAAGAGAAACGGATAGTTTTAGCGAACAAGGTATAAATCCATCTCGTTGGTTTTAGCGCTGTTCCCGAGACGAGATTGACCAATCACAAGTCTGCATGGGATGTAATTTTATGCTTCTTTCACCGTATTCAAGTGCAACTGCTAAAAGAGGATTTTTTTACCGCTGGTCGTTTGATATCTTTGTAGATTAACGGTGCTTCTTCAATTTTCTAGAGAAATGGTAAAGTGAAAGTCAAAAATACATTCAGCGCATCCTTATTTTACAGAAATTTTTAACAGTGTGAATTTGCATTATGTTATGCATTTTATATGTACCATGCATAAATAATAACATTAATGAATGAAAAATATGAAATATATCAGCAAAAAAAGCAGGCTATACATGTAAAATTGTCATTAAGGCAAAAGGATTTGTTAAAAGGTACAATTTATTGCAATTTAAAAATACATATATTGAGAGAGGTAAAGTCGGATTACATTTTGGCAGTTTGAATATTTTGAGAGATTGCAGTGGATATTATGCTAATTATACGCATAATTTTGCTTAGAAAATAACTGTTTCTTGAAATAGGTAAAGAATTATTTTTAATGTTCCATATTACCTAGTACAAGAGACATTTTATACTATAATAGATAACACAAACTTACATTTGAACAATTTATATGCATAATGGGTAACATAAACACACTAACCACTTAAAGTGCAATAAAGTTATTCTACCCTTTCAAATTTTTAGATTTGCTTCTTTAGAAATCAGTCAAGTTTCTTTTTTTTTCTTTTCTTTTTTCCCTTTATTTTCTTCTTCTTTTTATATTAAAACACTTCATCTTTATTTGGGATTAAAGTCTCTTAGAACTATTTTATCACTAAGTGACGCGGCAGCATTTTCCTCTAAATATTGTATAAGACCTTCAATGTAAGCTAAAGCTATGCCGTGGCTTTTGTTTCTTACATGTTCTTATTGCTCATCATTGTTCAATTTCATACTCAACGCTTCTTGTCCAATTTCTTCATCAGTTAGATTTTTGAATCCTGGATAAATCTGTACTAATTTATTCTGAGTTGTTAAATCAACTCTTTTTCATTTATGCTATACTTTTAAGAAATTAAAATTTAGACTGGTGCATCATATACAAAGAAGATAATCAGAAGTTTATTGTATTTTACATTTTGCCCACGAAACAAAATCAAATGCAAAATGTTATATTTGGAATAAATAGTATTTCTTGTTGCTAGTAAAAGCATTTTTAGAGATTAAAAAAATATTTTTTTTAATAACATGAAATGCAATCAGCGGGGGAAAGAGATCAATCATAGTTCGTTTTGTGTTTCATTTACATTAAAAGTGTTCATGCCTGATTATTCCTAAAGCACGTAGTCAAGGATAGAATTAAAAATGACTGGATTTAACAAAATCAATATTTTAACAAAAAATGTGCAGTAATATAAATCAGTCGAACGGTGTTTTACAGTATCTGACAGATGGAATATTTAAAAATGCGTTCTAAATCACAAATTGATTTAAATGGAAAATAAAAATTGTGATTATTTTTATCCCTTAACACTTCAAGCAAACAAACCTTTAAAAATCTATGATCCTATTCATCTCCTAAATGTTGCTACGGGGTTAATTATGAACATGAAAATCATTTTTATTATGCTACATCTATTACAAAACGCAAAGCCCCATCAGTAACCGAGAGATTCTGACCTCCAAACTGGTGGACGGTAGGAGCTGGGTTCGAACCCAATCGCGACCGTCGATCTAATCGTTCGAAGTTTTCCGTGGTTTTCTTCAAACCCTGGATTTCCTTGCGTAATTACGGGTTAGGTTCCCTAAGAAAGACCACCCATTGATGACACCCCTCCCCTCAGAGCCTGTATCACTAGTGTTCATAATTGGCCAACAAAAACAAGCAAACAAACCCTTAAAAATCTATGATCCTATTCATCTCCTAAATGTTGCTACGGGGGTAATTATGAACATGAAAATCATTTTTATTATGCTACATCTATTGCAAAACGCAAGCATTTTCTCTTAAATCAAACTTCTTCTAAATGCAATCAAAGTTCTGTATTTAAATATGCCTACAATTGTTTATACAGGGCCTTTTTAACTAAAACATTTTCATATTGACGGACAATTTTGTACTTTGTGTTCTAGGAAAATGGTGATTTATTATACATGAACGTATATTTGCACGTCAAACAAATTGCACATAATATTGCACTTCATAATTAGCATGGTTAGTTGTTTTTTTTTATAAATTGCCTCTGATGTAGCCCCGATTCTAACGATTATTCCGTTATATGTGTTTTCTTGTCGCCCTCCCCCCCTCCCCGCTGTTTCACTCCAATGTTCATTCGAATACCTTATGTATTTGATTGTAATATCGTCTCCCTGAGCAATTCTAAATTTAAGTCTAAAAAGTTAAAATTTAAACAAAAATTTAAAACTAAATCGGTTGTACTAATTGCTCCTCTCATTTAAAGTAAACTTTTTATGTTCTCTTAATGTTATGTGTGTGTAATGTCTTATGTTCTCTGTCTGTAATGTCTGTAATGTAATGTCTTATGTTCTCTTAAGCCTTAATAATTAAGGTATATATTTTTATGTTCCCAGTTTACTGTGAGATACTTTCTCACAGATAGTCAGACGTTAGAAATAATATGCAGCTGTCAGTTAATACAGATGTAATTTAGATTCTCTCCTTTCCTTATTTGATAGTGTTTCTGAGACACGATTAAAAATAGTACCTAAATTACCTTCTTCTCATAAGAACTTACGTCTCATTGCACTTTGTAATTCTGAACGTTGGGTGTCGTAAATGTAATTGCTACATATTTTACCTACTGCTGTATTCTGTTTCAAATGAAACGAAGACAACTTTTGTGGTATCAGCAGTTAACTATTCGTTAATTTACTTTACTTTTTTTCTGTTCGAAAACTTTCTCTCATCCGTTTCTTCTTAAAAACATATTTTATCAAACCGGAAATTTTGGTAACCACAGGTTTTATTCCTGAACAATTCAAATTGATATGAAAACCGCTTCTATCTGGCTACGTTATTAGCAGCCAAATCCTTTGTGGAATCCCTTGTGCATGGCGCAAAATATTTGTATTTTGGCGTCATTGTATTTACGCCAAGCCTTTGCGTTTCATCTCTGAAGTACTTCACTTTGCTCTTGTCACATCTTTGGTTAACTGCTGCTCTTTTTCGGGGACTTTAATTTTCGGTCCCTGTTCTGTACGTGCCTCTCCTCCGATATTAAACTTTCAAAATAGGACTGATGTTCTCACCATCTGATTGTGAGTTTTTTTAATACACGTTATGAATTGTGTGGTTATGCCTAATTGAATCATGCCTAATTTGATCATGAGCCACCTCTAACGAAAAAGCTGTTATATGGCTAACAATTTCACGATACTGATCCCAGTTATCCCTGATCCTAACTACCCCTACATCTTATAATTGCCATTTTTTTTTCTTTTTTTTTTAATTTGCAAAAAGTTAAGAAAAAATAATTGGCAAAAATATTACATTCATAACGTCTTTTTATTTCCTATTTATTTTTAACAGAGTAATTCTATAATTATTAAATATTATAATTTCATGACATTTTACAACTGTGTAACAGAAAAATATTCTGCATACTAGTTTCAATACATATTAAATTATATAAAAAATAATGTGTTTCTTTATTTGTAGAATGGAATGTTGTGGTGATGACATTAAAGCCTGGAAGCCGAATAGGTCTAAAATTCTGTTATCACGATTTTTTTTAAATCTAAATTTATAGTAAAAAGGTATAGGAACAAAATATGTTAAGAATTATGAGATTTCGATTATAAACATAAATTTTTACTAATAAACTGTAATGAGTTAAGGGAGATCCGTAAGAAAAAACCCAAAATTTTTATTATTGATTTTAAAGTAATGAATTTTGGTGTACTCTTTAAGAATCTTCTTGTAAGGAATATTTAGCAAAAAAATTCACTTTTTATTAAAAAGTATATTTTTATGGGGATTTTTATCATTTTTTTTGTCGAAAAATACATCTTTTAAAATTACTACTCATTAATTTTCAATATTTTGGTATTAATAAAATTTCTTAAATAGTGTTATAGTATATAGAAAAGAACTAAGGAGAGATATTTTTAATTTTCTATTTTAATCGGCAAAAAAAATAATAAAAATACGCATGGTAAATTTCCTTAAATTCGTTATAATTTTCATGTTTACCAATTTATGTAAACTTTTCAGAAATAGTTTTAAAAAAATATCTCTCCTTACTTTTGTTGCATTTTTTTTTAAGATTCTAAAAACATAAACACTTTGTTTCTAAATCATTTTACCACTGAGCCTTGTGAGGGAGTGACCTTTCCATAAAGGCACTCTAGTGTTTCTGAGATCGTGACGTCAATAATTTAACAAGTGTAAGCGTAAAAGCGACATCTATCCTCTCTTTTACTTTAACTTTCTAGAGTGTGTGTGCTCTTTCGGATTTTACAGTTAGCTTGCGGTTATTAGTAATATGTTAATGTGAAGTATCTCAGTTTGCAGCATATAAAAGCTTGGGTGTGAGTGTCTCTGGCGTGTCTCGGGTGTCTCTGGCATTAGCCAGCAGCCAGCGAGTGAGGATCTCTAGTATTAGACAAGCGAAGTGAATTATTGTTCAGCGAAGTACTAGCGAATAGGAAGTAGCGACGGCCTCCGGTGAAGTGGAAAGGAGTTTGGATAATTGATTTGAGATTCGGCCGTGGTAAGAGAGTTTATATTAGTTCCATTTTTGATTATTTGGTGAAATAAAGAATTACCCACAGCCACGGGCTGTTTAATCAAGCTTTGTTTAGCAGCTCAGCCAGAAGATAGTGAGAAGTGTTAGGTGGTGCCCCGACTGAGCTAGGCCGAAGCCTGTGAGTATGATTTAGCTGTTCATAGTGTTTTCAGTTGTGTAAATTTGAAGATTTGCTCCACTTCCCTTCAGCCATTATCACTTTAATAAACTTTGTTATTTTATCTTAAATTACTGAGTATGTCTACATTTAACCTCCACCACGACCAACCTAACGTTACAAATGACGCCCAGCGTGCATGTACCGTTACAAATGGCGCCCAACGTGGGTTTACCGTTACAAATGGCGCCCAACGAAACATCGGACATTATGAGATTGTGCCACATGTGTATTTTACCGGTGCAGGTGATATGTGAATTTTTAGTTAAATTAGATGATTATATTTTGTTCAATAATATACCTGAAAAAAGTAGATACGTAGTGCTTAAATGCTCGTTGAAGGGCGAAGCACTTTTGTGGTTGGAAAATATAGGAAAGTTTTTGATTAATGATGAAGCGAAAAGATTTGAACAAACTGTGATTGAGTTAAAGAAGGCATTTCCTCCCGTTAAATATAAAAGTATTTTGAGAAAAGAGTTCTATTGTAATAAGCAGAATATTTATGAGTCGGCGTCAAAATTTTATCTTCGTAAGCTGGAACTAAAAAATAAATTCGATTTAGATATCACATTTGAGGAATTGTTGGACATTGTTTTATCTCTTTTTAATCCAAATATACAGGACTTTATTGAAGTTAGAGCACCGAAGAATTTTGCAGAAATGCATCAGATATTATCGAAGTATGAGACTCGGCATAGCTCGGATCAACGGGATTTGCGTAACCCTCGTCAGAGACCGGCCACAGGTAGTAATTTGAGAAATGAGGGGGAACGTAATTTTGTGAGAGGGGGGCAGCGATTTCCGGATAGTAATTTGCGTAATAGAAATGATGGATTTGGTCGTAATATGTCGAATACGAATAATGGTAATAGGAATTGTGATGGTGCTAATAATTTTAGAAGTGGTGAGAGAAATATGTATGGAAGTAGACAGAATAGTGGTTATAATCGTAATGGGGGAGTACGGGACAGGAATGTTTCTTCGCAAGTAAGGAGATTAACTTCGGATGAGAATGTTGAAAATAGGTCAATGCAAAACAAATGTGTTCAGAAATCGGAAAAGCCTTCTGTGAGTTTGAATAAAATTACTATTAATCCGGTTGAGTTACCTGAGGTGTTAATTGTGTTAGATGGTATTATCGTTAAAAGTGTCTTCGATACAGGGGCAGATAAGTCGTTCATTTCTTTTGATTGTTATCGGAAATATTTTTCGTATAAGAAGTTGAAGAGGTCAAGTCTGGTGGTTCAGTCGGCACAGGGAGTAGCTTGTGATAATAAAGGTTTAGTAGAGTTGGAAGTTGAAATTCGTTCGGTTAAGACATGTAGGGAGTTTTGTGTGTTAGATGGATTAACAGTGCATTGTATAGTTGGTGTGGATTATATGAAGGATAGAGGAATTAGTTTGGATTTCTTTAAAAAGTCGTTAATAGTGAATAATGATGAGAATGTGAGTAAGAAAGAGCCAGTTTCAGTGTCAATTAATTTGGAGGAGTCGGGGTTAAGTGAAATCGAGAAGGAGGAATTTAATAAGTTTTTGAATGAATTTGGAGAGATTTTTTCAGATAAACCGAGTTTAAGGAATGAAATTCATATTGGTTTTGACGCACTAGTTGCTAGTAAACCATTTCGTTATGATTTTATATCTAATATTTTTAAGTCTTTGTGTGAAAAGTTGGAGACTGGGGACGGTAAGGAACTTACTCAGTCTAATATGGCTGAACGTGTAAATCGTACATTAATTCAAATGATTTCTTCATATGTTGGTTCTCATCATGCAAATTGGGACCAGTTTCTTCAGCATTTTGCGTATGCACTTCGTACAGCAGTTCACGAGTCAACGGGGAAAACGCCTGCTGAATTGTTTTTGGGTAGAAAAGTCATTACTCCATTCCAAAGGCTAGTTATGGTGTCAGATGCGGAAAGTCAGTACATGTGTCAGGATAGGGAGAGGTTGGTTAAGGAAGCTCAAGTTCAGATGGGAAAAGCGCAAGAAAAGCAGGCTCAGTATTATAATATGCGTAGGAGGGAGTTAGAAGTGAAAGTTGGAGATTTTGTGTTAGTAGAAAAGCATTGGTTAAGTTCAAGTCGTCAAAAGAGAGTAGCTAAGTTTGGTCCGAAGTTTGTAGGTCCGTTCGAGGTTTTAGAAGTTCGAAATAATAATTTGGTTGTTGATGTCAATGGTGAAAGAATGACTGTTAATTTGGATCAGGTTAGAGTTTATAAGTTTAGAGAAAATGGTAGTGAAGGTTCTCATGTGTCGAGTGGTGCTTCGCGAAATACCCGATCCAATGAGTGTCCCGAGTCCAGCACTTCTTCGTCTAATTCTTTTCATCAATATTCAAGAAGAAAAGTTGGTCAAACAGCTCCAAAAACTGTTCTTGAAAGTCGAAAGCCTAGCAATCCGAGAGCAAAGTATGATAATAAAAATAAGAGAGCTGTGTCAAATACATCAGATTCTGTGTGCCATAAAAGGAAAAAGATTATAAACTATCCCGTTCCTCCACTTATGAGACAGCAACCTCGCAAACATAAATTATCTAATAGTTCACCATCTTCGGTACTTAATCCCCGGAAAAGATTTCAGATGGACACTCGCCAAACTGTTAAAAGGACTTTAAAGTCGGAATTTTTACCCAATAAGAAACAACATAGGTCCGGAAAGAAACGTGGCCTAGGATCCTCAGTAACTTCGGGTGCATCTAGAAAGAGGAGACAACGCTCAGATTACCGGCATCAACAGTGTGAATCTCGCCATGGAGTGACCCCAGCAAACCGGCCAGAGCAGAGTCGTCGAGCGGAACCTACAAGTATCCCACGGCATCCATTCCGAACCAGGCTGCAGGCACGACAGTCAACTGTGGCGTCACCATACAGTTCTGATGACGAAAGATCCTTCGTACAAGGTTTCTGGGACAAGAGGAGAAAACCATCCTGTAGTATGAAGCCAGCCAGCAGCGAATCATCTGTATGATTGGGTGATAATGTTCTTTATTAAATTTCTATTAGAGTGCATATATGTGGTAGCAATGTGAAAGAATAGAAAGCAGAAAGACTGTTTGGTACTTTTTGGCCATTTTTGGAATTTTTTGACGGACTCACGATTGGTGCTTAATTGTGTTCAAAATTTGTTTGCAAAATTGTTAGTTTTATGTATGTTTGAGATTGCGGTCTTAACTGCTTTTAAAAATTCTGGATCTATTGTTAAATTGTTGTGTTATTTGTTAAAAATGTTACTATATTGTTATATTGTTCATGTGTTATAAAATGTATGTTAATGTATGTTTAAATTTTCAGAAAGTACAGATAGTAATTTGGGTTATTTTGTACACGCGCCGCGGTTCAGACGCGCACGTGTTTTGCGGTCAAGAAGTCCTTGACACGCGTTTCTATCTCTTATACTAACATTTAATGAATTAACTTTCTTCTTATCGTTCGTGTTTTATGAGTTGCGTTTGTACTTTAGTTGGGAATGGTTTCCGCAAGTTGCGAATTTTTAAGCTGCGTTTGAATTTGAAATTGTATTGTATTAAAATTGAATGTTAATGTGATTTTCTTGCAGGGAAGTATACCTGTGTTATGTATTGATTCTGCTATTTTTCTTTTAGTTAATACAGATGAAGAGCATGATGACGTCATTTTGTAAATTTTTGATATTTAATTTGATTGTTGCATAAGCACAGCGATATGACGCTGTACGTATGTGCCCCAATTATTGTTAAAGTGGAGTGAAGTTCTGAAGAATTTTGGGAGTTAGTTCATTGGCTAATGGGTATGTAGGTATTACGTAATAGCAGAGTTATTTTGAGTATGAAGTAAAATTTAATTTTAGATGAGTTCGGAATTTGGATGAGGAAATTTTTTGCGCATTGGGTTTTTTGGACTTGGTGCGAATTTTAGTATTGGGAAAGTTATGGAGAGATAATTTTTGGTAATGTTATAGTTGTATTGCAATATTGAGGAAAATTTCGGAAGTTTAGTATTTTGAGAAATTTTAGCACTCCCAGTGGAGTGGGCTGTTTTGAAAGAAGAAGTAATTAGTTTTGGAAGTTTTACGAGTTTTTGGAAGTTTTACGGAGGCTATTTGTAAGATAGAAGAATGATTGGATTGAATATGTGAATTTTTGAGGCAAACTGAGGTTTTTTGGTTGTGATGGGTTAAAGTTAATATTTTAAAAGTTATGTTTCGGCGCTAAATTTCACCCATCACTGTGTTTATTACGGTTCGAAATTTATAACAAGAAAAAGTTCTGGGCATGCATTCGGCCCAGCCCTTTTTCTCTGTAAAATCCGAGGGGGGGTTGTGAGGGAGTGACCTTTCCATAAAGGCACTCTAGTGTTTCTGAGATCGTGACGTCAATAATTTAACAAGTGTAAGCGTAAAAGCGACATCTATCCTCGCTTTTACTTTAACTTTCTAGAGTGTGTGTGCTCTTTCGGATTTTACAGTTAGCTTGCGGTTATTAGTAATATGTTAATGTGAAGTATCTCAGTTTGCAGCATATAAAAGCTTGGATGTGAGTGTCTCTTGCGTGTCTCGGGTGTCTCTGGCATTAGCCAGCAGCCAGCGAGTGAGGATCTCTAGTATTAGACAAGCGAAGTGAATTATTGTTCAGCGAAGTACTAGCGAATAGGAAGTAGCGACGGCCTCCGGTGAAGTGGAAAGGAGTTTGGATAATTGATTTGAGATTCGGCCGTGGTAAGAGAGTTTATATTAGTTCCATTTTTGGTTATTTGGTGAAATAAAGAATTACCCACAGCCACGGGCTGTTTAATCAAGCTTTGTTTAGCAGCTCAGCCAGAAGATAGTGAGAAGTGCTAGGCGGTGCCCCGACTGAGCTAGGCCGAAGCCTGTGAGTATGATTTAGCTGTTCATAGTGTTTTCAGTTGTGTAAATTTGAAGACTTGCTCCACTTCCCTTCAGCCATTATCACTTTAATAAACTTTGTTATTTTATCTTAAATTACTGAGTATGTCTACATTTAACCTCCACCACGACCAACCTAACGTTACAAATGACGCCCAGCGTGCATGTACCGTTACAGCCTTAGTACTTTGAACTTAGGCAAAATATGAAAAAAGTCATTTTCAGGAAAACACGTTTCAAATGGCCGCTAGTCCTTTAAACTCTATAGTGAGTACAATTTAAAAAGCTCATTTTCTACCTGTTCCAAGTGTCCCCGAGATCAGAAATTTTGCATGGATATTGTCGTTGATGTATTTTATCGTTATAATTTGTTTGCATTGGATAGCTGAGGTGCATGCCGACAGCGCACTTTTTTTACTTTTTCGATTTTAGTTGCGGATATTTTTTAAAAAGCACTTTCAGTTTCGAAACCGGTTTTGAAAGTGAAACTAACTTTGTAAAAAATATCTACAACCACAATCGACAAAAAAAAGGGCGCTGTCGGCATGCACCTCAGCTATCCAATGCAAAAAAAAAAAAATATTCAAAAATGTCAAAATGCGAAAGAGTTATTAGAAAAATTCTTCTCCAATAGTATTAGCTCGCGAGCGTTTCCTCGAGCGAGAACAGGGGCCTTAAGGAATTGTGTCTGAAACGAAGATTAAAGCAACAAGACAAAAGATTCATTTTCACAACTGGAAAAGTAGTGCAAATAGAAATGATTTTCTGGACGTTCATAAACATTTATCAGTAATTTTGTCAAACTTAATTTTTTTTCAATTTATTCTTAGTCATTTTTTGTCATATCTATTTTTTGTATTCATATTATTTTTTAGAACCTCTAAATCAAGATGGCCCATGGTTTTAGGCGAACAATTTTTTTTACTATATAGTAAATAGATCGTAGATATGCTGAATTTTTTTCACAAAATAACTGTCACTGTAAAAAAAAAGAAAAATTGTAATCCTACAGATGTAAAGTTGACAAAATCTGTTTGCTTACTAACATTTTATCTGTACACTGTAGAAGAAAAGATGTAAATCTACAAAACTATTTTAAGTAAAGCTACAGAAAACTGTAACTTTGCAAATGAAAACGACTAAAATTACAATTATCTTACTAAAATCTTATCTATAACCAGGCTTGCCGTTACATAAAAAAATTCTAGAAATTCCAGTTTCCCAAAATATTTAAAATTACAGATTTTGTAATTTTCAGTGCAAATCTGTTGTCGTTGCATATAAGTTTTAGGAATCCCAGTTTCCTAGAAAACTTTTAATAACTACGCAATTTTTTTTTTTTTTTTTTTTTTTTTTTTTTTTTTTTTTTTTTTACAGAGTGCCCATAAAATTCTATTATGTAGTTATCTGATTTTTTTAAAACACTTTTTCTTACAAAACACAGATCTGCCCATTTTTCTCGATTTCCATGCAGTCTTGAATCACGAGATAAACCTCCCAGACCTATGGGTTAATTGCTTATTTAGCTAATCTAAAATCTGAATCAAATTATCTGAAAGTTCCATTTTAGTTATGCTTTTACACCTAAAGAGGAAACGCCAGTTATTAAATAAAAATATATAAGTCTACCAACTTTTTTTGCCATTCTTTAAAACTCGTCAGAAGCAGGTGGCTTTAACTCAAAAATGTGTGATTAGCACAAAATTTTAAATTAAGTGAAATGAATGTATCTTGAATGCATTCAATAAATTTATCTTTTCGATCATTTGTAATTTCCGCCTCTCCAATATCTCGTAATACTTTTTTTTGAATTATATTTAATATTACATTAAAAGAAACTATAAATTGAAAAATAAAACCTATTTGGACAAAAACTTTATGTCAAATTAAAAGCATGATAAATTTGGTTATTTCTTCCAAAACCAAGTTTCTATTTTAATAGAAGCACTATTAACCTCCTCAGACCTGACACACTTTAAGCCATCATAAAAATTATTTCACAGTTTTTTCCATCTATTTGTACATATAGAAACCTAAATTTGCAATAAAATTAAAATAATTGTTATTAGTTTCTATTTACTAGCAGGTACACATGTGTGCACCTCGGGTTCATACTGAAAAAAAATACTTCGTAACAAGGAATTTGGTGGACAATTGATACATATAAGTTTATTTTACATGCTATTTTCGAAACAATTATTTTTTATGATATATATTGCAATATATAGAGATATATATATATATTGCACTTGTACAAATAACTCTTGTTCTTAATTTGCAGTCTTCATACTTACATTTTGAAGCAAAGTTATCATTTGTTGAACGAGGAAGCTGTCCAGTCTTGTAGTATCTACTATAGTAAATTTGCTGCTGAATACCCTTACGTTGTTTTTCTACGTTATTTATTTTCGGAATCGTCTTAACAATCATTTTCAGATGAATAAATTTTGCATGGTCTCCCTGATCGTCGTTCTTCACTTACTTTGCCCTCATATTTCATCAATACTTATGCCATCTCTCAAAATACCGTAAGAGAAACAATTTGTCTTTTCGAAAACTTCACCTGCTTTGCAATTTCTGATGTACATTATCCAAAAAATGAAAATAACTAAATCTACAAAAACTCATGTTGACTACTTTTTTGTGTGAATAGCACAAATGTAGTAAGCTAAACACCTACCGTTTAAATCTGTACCACACATACACGTAATGTATGTATTCCTATTGCAGGTTGTGTGACATTAATTTTACAGTTTTAATCTTTAGTCCACTTAACACAATTGCTCTCGGGATCACTACCTAAGCAAGTCGAAAGCAAAGTTACACATTTGTTATCTTTCCATTTTAGTATGCACATATCTTTCCTTTTCCATTCTCCGAGCTACGAATCTCGATCATTCTTGATTTTTTTTATCTCTTCCTCCAAGTCTTTTACTCGTAATCTTTCCAGTTTGGTAGATATTGTTCCTCAATAAAAAGTCAACACTTTTTATACTAATAAAAAAAATGTCCGTGTAAATCACCCGCGTGTTGTCTTAAGAAGAAATAATTTTTTTCTCATTAAAAACACATTTTAAGGTATTCTTTTAAGTTAAACTTATTGATTTGCTCAGATATTTTAAATTAAGTGAACTTTATTCCAATCTGTTGAGATTAAATTTATTCTCGTGGAAAGTTTATTTGGCTCTATACTGTGAAATTTAATTAAAAAACTCAATTTTTTAAAATCGATTTATCGATTCATAATTCATTAAGTTAAACTCTGTAGCAAATAAATGAACGATTTAAAGATAAATGAATAAAGTTTTATAGAAATACATTTTTCTGAATACTTTATCTTGAATGACATTTTGTTTCTTAATAAATTTCTATTAGAAAAAAATTTAAGTGATTATAATTTACGACAAATACATCTTTTTGCGTTGTTGACAACGAAACATTCGAAACAATTTGTGATTTCGGATAAAAGATTTAGCTTTATGCATAAATGTTTATTTACATAGATGTATTTATTTATTATTTTTATGTTTTTCTGGGTATTTTATCATGAATTTAATTTTGTTTCTTAACAAATTTATATTAGAAAACATTTTAATTGATTACAGTGTACGAGAAAGACATTTTTATGCATAGCTGTTTTTTTTTTTCGAAACAGTTTGAGTTTTCTTATGAAAGATTCAGCTTTGTACATAAATGTTTTTACACAGGTGTAGTTCCTTAATGGTCATACTTATTTATTTCTTATTGCTTTTCTTTATGTATTTATTTATTTTTAATTGAACTTATAAATTTAGGTTCATTCTTGATCATTTTGTTGATGTAAAACAATTTAAATAGTGTTAGTTGCTGTTTAAATGAGAATAGTTATAGTTATCTATCTACACCATTCGGATTATGCACCATCATCACGTATCGTTTATTCATTAGGGGTTTGCGCGTGTCAGCCTCGGCCCGGCCCGTAGGAAGGTAATTTCGGGCCGATCCGTCCATTGTAAAATTCAAAGTTCGGCCCGAGCCCGGCTCGGTCCGTTTATATTTTTACATTTTTAGGCCCGTCCCGTTCTGCTCGACACAACTTCTACTATTTCTAAAAAATTCAGATTTTTTAGAAATTATTTATCATATAATTAAGATTCTAACAGATGTAAGTTACATCTGTTATAATTGATTTACCGATTAAAAATTTGTGTTATAAATTACTCTGATATAAGTAAGATTCCTTTAAAGAATACTGCATACATATCTATGGAATGATTTTACAGTATATATTACTGGAAATACACATTAGCAAAATTAGTGATTACTTAGATTCTTTAATTTTCAACATTCAAAGATTCATTCATTCATTAAAAGATTAATATAGTTTATAATTTACAAAAAAAGTTTAAATCATTGTAACTTTTGAAACTGTATATTAAAAGTAAATTTATGAAAATATCTCTATATCATTTTACTAAAGATTCCAAATCGAAATTCATTCTGAAATTCAAAGGAGCTACTATTTGATACATTTCTGAAATCATTTTTTTCTGGAAACGCGTAAGATTAGTAGGTGTCTTTATTCAGAAACTATGTTATCGGAAATCGTTATTCATTTTTTGATACAAGTATTTTAAGAAATACTGTCAAAGTTCGCGTTTTGAATAGAATTCAGGGAAAAAAAGCATGGGAAGGGAGGAAAATCAGCAGCCATTTGATAAGAATTTCTTATATCTCAACAAGTTTTTACAAGTATCTTATTTACCAAAAATGAAAAACACTATTCTATACCAAATCTCTTGAATAATCAGGCTTGTCAATTTTACACTATTAGTCAAAAAATATTCAGAAAATGTGTCAAACTTTCGCGTTGTTAAAAAGTGAATTTAAGAGACACGTGAATTCAAGAAGTATGTATCGAAAGATTGCGTTAACAAAAGTTCTTTAACGCTATTAATACTTTTACAAATCATTTTGTCTATCCTACACATTTTGAGAACAATTAAATCTAATTCCGATCCGGCTGGTCTATATGTAGAAAAAAAATGCAAGCTTGATCTCGGTCCGGCATGAGTCTGCTAAAAATATATTAAGCCCATATTATACACAATGTAACTTTCCCATGCCAATCTCTACACTGTACAAGTTAAAATTCTGTATTGATGTTCTCAAACTATGGGTTCGTGACATACATTTATAGTTATTCTCATTAAATCAATATTCATTTAAAATAGCTTATATTTTATCGATTCTGCTGAAATATTTGTAACGGGTCAGTAGGCCCGCTAAATTTCTTTTTAGTTCCTTCAATTTCTCTTCCGACCCGTTAGAAAATGCGGAACCATTCCACCGACCCGGCGAGTTCCAGGCTTCTTCAGATCTCTATTAAACATGTGCGATGTAAATTAATCGTTTAAACGCCAATGTTCTCAAATGGGAACATTGCATTATTTGTAATACAAAACATATATTTTCCAACATAAGAACGATTTCCTTAATTTTCTTATAAAATATAAGGTTGATTTGAACTTTTGAAAAAAAATATTTATTTTTAAGCATTTTTTATAGGTATTAACGAATATGCAAATTCATTAATTTGCATAAAAAATATATTATTTGGTTTTATCGTTTTCTCTATATTATTTACATTTGAGCACTAGAAATCTAAATGTTTTTGGAATTTGAGAAAATACTCAAGAACATTATACAATAGTATATTGCGAAAAATAGTTTGTTATGTTTGCATAAGTTGTCATTCAATAATCATGTTCCAAAATGCGAACGCTGAAATGAAAACAGCCAAAAGAACTGCAGAAATATTTTTTTTTGGTATTTATAAATTTGTGTGCATACATTTAAACATTTGAAGCGGTAATATAGGAAAAATAAAATTATTATTACATTGCGATATTAATTCGGCGTGTAAACGGTTAAAATTTTTGAAATCAAGGATATGTTTAGAAACAAGTATTTCCGACAACAATTTACAGTTCTGCCTCAGTGAAAGAAATTTTCACGACGGTGCACAGATAGGCATAACACATGCAGGATTCGACTAATTTAAGTAATACACTGTTAAAAATAAATCTGTGAATTCCAGGTGAAACTACCGGCAGCAATGTAGCCGAACTTTTACCGTTCCGTTAGTAGATTTTCCGTTGTGGGAAATACAAGAAAGGAAAACTCTGGTGTAAGAATCAGTAACTTTCCGTTACAAAGTTTGATTTACAATAGTAATAATTTAATATAATTTTTAAAAATGATTTACCGATTAATCTTCAAAGAATTCGAAATCACCGAGGAATTTTAAGCTGCTATGTTATTTTACTTAATTGTTATTTTAGATAATCTAGTTCACGCCGTCCTCAGGATCGAACTCGGGACCTCCAGATTGCGGAACAAATTCTTACGAACTGAGCCAAAGTTGCTGATGCCAAATGGTACAAAGTATGTCTTTTATGAGTTAGTGAGAAAATCTTTTGTGTTTTTAAAGATTTCCTTTCAAATATATTCCTTAGAATGTTTGTAAACGGATTATTTTAAACTGATGCATAATACTTATTTTTTTAAATCATTTTTAATTTTTTAAATAGTTTAAATAAAAAAAAATCACTGTTTGAAACCTCTGTTTTTTTTAATAAATTTTTTTATTAACAATTTTTTTACAATATATATATATATATATATATAGACATTTTTTTAAATTGTCGTACACTATTTATTTATTTTTCGGCTAATAAATTAAAAGATTTTTAATAAGAAAAAAAGAGAAAAATAAACAGAAAAATGTAATTTAAAAGGAATTTTTTATGTTTCATTATTCCATGGCGCCAATGGGACTCGAACCCACAATCTGCAGTCGCAGGCGATTAGCGGTGTGGTGCCTTGACCACTCGGCCACGGAGCTCCCCACACAACGGAGTGTCTCCGTTTTTTGTTTTTATTTCTATCCGTTTCGTTATTTTCAGGAAATATGATTGAATTTTGTGATTTGTAACGGAAAATACCCTTTTGTTGTTAAAAGGGAGCTTTTCTGTGAAATTCAGGAAAAAATGTTCGTGAATTTCAGAATTTTTTTAATAGTGTACCTTGTAGCGAGCATTTTTTTAAATCGTCAATGATTAAGCTTAAAGTAGTTTTAAAATTTGACAATGGAAGGGGCTGCCTGTAAATTTATCATAATGATGTCCAAAATATAAATTTATCTATGTAATGAGGATGATAAATAAAAATAATATTTTAGAGCTCTTAGTTACATAATTTAGAATATTAAATAATTAAGAAAGATAATATAAATTAAGTTTCTTGTTTGCAAATGCAGGATGCCTAAAATTTTAACATGTCTAGAAAGTTGATGCTACAAAATATTGTTTTTGAAAAAAAGAGAGAGAGAGAGAGAAAGAGAGAGAGAAACCAGGGATGCAAGCGTTGTGCCAGAAATGGCAGATTTCTTCCGCTAAATACTAATAGTATTTCTTGACATATCCTAAAATTAAAATTTAGTAGTCATAATAAGCCATTTCTGCATATTTCAACACTTACATTCCTGTAAAATATTAGATTACTTTTATATTCCAGAAAAAAATAATTACCTAGATAGATGCGTTCTCATTTATAATTTAATATTGCAGATTCGATAGGGAAATGTTCTAGATACTACACAAAGCCAGACTGTGCAAACAATAACAATAATCTAAAAAAAATTGCAGATATTTTTTTAGATATTTTCCTTCTTTTATAAAGAAATCAATCTTCACAAACAAGGAGTGTCCTCAGTCTTTGACGTCATTTAGACTACATTCCTAAAGGTCATGTTATTGAAAATTCTTTCTCATAGCGAAATTTTCAGAAAAAAATCGCAAAAGAAATCTCACACGAAAAATATTGTTAAACAACGCATTACAAAACGTTTTTCTTCAAACCCCTTTTTCGCTTATCTGTTGTGCAATTTGTGTGGTGCGTACAGACGCCAGCTTAATAGAGGTAACAAACGTTTAAAGCGCGTAAGTAGTATTTAAAAAGCACAAAATATTTTTTAATATTATTAAAATTATTTAATTTAGAAATTTTAAATGAATTTTAAATATAAAAAAATGAATTATTTATAATGACTTATTTTGATATTATATGTGATATTTAATGTGATATATAAGATAGATTTGAAAGTTACACCAAACTTGAGCGTTTTTTTTAATTTCCAGTTTTAGACGCCAGAAATGCTGGATTGACACAATTTCTTGCTGCTTTAATGACACTCAATTTTTTCATCAAATCCTGTGGCATTCCAACTTCATACAGTAAAAAATGATTTGCATTATTACTTTCTTCTATCTTCGCAAGAAGAAAGTATCGTCAAACTTTTAGACTTCCAGTTTTTGACGGATTTACACGTTTAGGGGTTACAAAACCCCAAACCATGTTTTTACAAAATGTGTGTCTGTCACTCTGTCACTCTTCTATGAAAAAAAATTTAGACGCCCATCGCAATAACTAATGCACGGAATTTCACAAAACTTTAGATTCAGTTAAACATTAATATAAACATGAGCTGATTATTTTTTAGTGTACATCACTCAATAAATGGCGAACCTATGTTCCTTTTTATCACAATTTCAGCAATAGTTAAAACTGAAGGTCTAATAGATGGATTTCTATAAAACTGCAGATTCCTTTAGTCCTTGATATAATAGGATGTGGATTTTATGTTTGATGTCAGTCGCTAAACAGATAATGCTGTTATGAAGAAATATTAATGATTATCGCAATAGTTCTTAGTCAGAAACTAACGCTCGAATATTCATCAAATTTTAGATTCACTTAGTCCCTGATATAAATTATTATTGTCTAGCTTTTGGAGTATATCTCTCAAAAGGCGGCATTTCTATCCAGATGTTATTTACTATTTCTGCAATCATTCTATCTCAAAAGCTAGCTCAGGAATTTTCCTCAAACTACAGATTCAGTTAGAGCTTGACATAAATTATTGCTGGATAAATTTTGGTATAAGCTGATGACGCTGCTATGCTTCATTTTTCTAAAAGTACTAACATGTATCAGATAGAAGTAAATTTTCGAATTGCCATATTCGAACAGTTTGTGTATGAAATGAAATATGACTTATAAACCTGGCGCTTCCAATAAAGTCACCAAAATAAATAAATAATATAGATGAAAGATGAAAAATTAAAAAAAGAAAGAAAGAAAAAGATCATTGCTTTTATCGACTCAGTAGAAGTAGGGGGATAGAAGAACATATTTTAGTTAGTTCGTATGACAATTGATCAAAATTTTTATAAAAGAAAGAAATAACATCAGATAAAATTTCTTGTTTGTTACTAGGGTATTTGTTACCAGATTTTTCAGAGCAATTATTGCTAAACTAACCTCATTACAGAAATGCTATTTATTACATAGTGCATAAAAACTTTTCATAGATAACTCAGCTTTTACATTACAGTGTTGAAACCATTCTTTTTTTATTCGAATTCGAAATCCGTACCTACAATTTGCGATGATCCTATTCTAGTTAATATTTTCAGTGTTCAGAAAATTTAAGAACAATTCTAATAAGTTGAAAAATAATAACACCAACATAATTAATTGTAAAAATATGAAAACTTATAATTGCAATATTTGAATGTGTCACGTTTGAAAAGAAAATCTACATCTTTGAATGTGTAGTCAAGTTTAGATAAAAGTAATTATTTGGAGAAATACTATGGAGATTTAATAAAACTTTCTGGGAGATTTAAGAACTTAATATCAAAATTGAGTTTTTTATATTGCTGTCAAGAGAAAATGTGTGGTACATTTTCCAATGCTATATTATTCTACAGTCGCAATATGTATAAATGATAGTATTCTTCAAATAACATTTAATGGGATAGAACATATTTTTGAATTGCATTTTAGACGATATCTTTGAAAATATTATAACTAAAATTAAAAGAAAAGTATTTTTGAATTCAGTGTTATGAAAGCTTTCACACAATATACAAAAAAATTCTTCTCTATGTCAATAAATTATCCTTTAGACATTTTCCTGAATATTTGTGAATTTTTAATAATCTGTAAGCATGTGGGCCCAATAGTCCTTATTATGTCCCCTAATTTGATTGTTTGACGTTCTTTAGAAACAGGAGTTTTCTTATAATTGTTCCGTTTTTGTTTCGTAACCACGGACCTCTAAAGTTTTAAAAACTTTCTCTGACTTCTCGTGGCATCAAATTTTTATCACAATGGGAATATTTAATTTTACTTATTTATCTTCACTCAAACGCTAGAAATTAATTAGGAAAAATGCATCAGTTTAAAAGAAGAAAATGTTTTTGGCAATGTGTTTGGTTCTGTTTTACAATTAAAATACAATGATTATGTAGACACTTAAGAAAATTATCACCGAAATGGCTTTGTTTTTGAAGTATACATTTTGAAGTATACATTTAAAATATCATCAAAATCGGTTAAGTTGTTTCGGAGAAGTATGGCAACTAACACCGTAATTTTATATATTAGATGTATGTGTGTGCATGCGTGTGTGTATATAAAGTTAAAATCGGATATTTAAATAGGCAATTTCAACAATTACTTAAAAAAAAAAAAAAAAAAAAACATAATTTCCTATTAAATTTCTTTATTTGTTTTTCTTTAAAACAATTTGATGATTAAATTGTATATTCGTTTGTTTGTTTTTCATTTACATTAACTTAAATAACGACCTTTAAAAAGCAGAAATGTGAAAAAAATACTATATCATAGTTATCAAGTTTTGATAAGAAAATACACGTTATTGATAATTTATTCAAAATCAGAAAGTAAAATTAAACACTTTCACATTTTTATCGTTAAAAGTCATCGTAGCCACAATTTTATTGCTATAAATATTTTGCTTGAAAATAGCGAGTTGAAAATTACAACTTGATTTTTATAAAATAATTTTTCATAAAATGCAGCAAAAAGAAATACCACTTTTTACAGAAATGCTTATGATACAAACTCGTATTAAATAGTAACTTGCAGCACATATTTAATATTATAAAAGGAGTGCTTTCTTTTTCGTCAATAAAGTAAAATAAATAAAAATAGAACTCTGGGAAAGTATACGCTCATTCAATATTTATAATTCAATTAGCAAAAGAGCATCGTCATAAGAAAGGAAATGAATTTCATTTCATTAATGCATATAATATGTTCTCAGTGAGGCATTCAGTTAATCAAATATTTATATTACCTTCCTTTTTAAAATTTACTTACATAGCAATTATATTTATTCAATTTATTTATTCAATTCTGCATCTAACTATAGGAGTAATATCGTTCCATAGAATTTACGTATTTATTTATTATTGAAAAGTTCCAAATTCTGTTTAGCGATTTCTTTTACTTTACTATCTTCTTAAAATAATTATAATCTATATATATAAAACGCTAACGTATTTGGTATAAAAACCACGATTATTTGATAATTGTTTAATGGCAACATCCAAAATTCCTTTGGTAAGATTTAGGCTGTGGTAAATTGGATTTATTTGTCTTGTTCCTTCGCTGCAGTTATGGAGCTTGAAAATATCATTATTTTTATTTTTTTTTGCTATTCTTTTTACATAAAAAAATAAAAGTCAAGAATTTTAAACATTTCAGTTTCGAATTAAAGTCATGCATTATAAATGAAATGTCTGAAAGGATTAAATTATTATATTTTAAATGAAATTAATGAAATACGAAAAAATGCCACGGGTGCAAAATCTGGTGATTTATTATCAGAGTCAAACTAGCATAAAAATATGGAGTTCCGATTTAAACCCACCAAATTGGCCCGTTATTTTTCTGACGCCAATTTGACGAAAACTTTGTTTTCAAATACCAATTAAATACATATTTTTAAATTAATTTCTATTATTTTAAAAAGGAAATAATAATAAACACAAAAAGTTTAGCTATTATTTATAGAATAAAACAATTTATATCATTTTAAAAAAGAAAATAAATGTAAACAAACATTTTATTAATAAATAAATAACAATAGATGGGTTACCATGTGAGGCACGCTATTTTGTTGAAATCGCGCCAATGTGGTGCGTATGTGACACCCGTGTCTTTTTCTCTAGCAGAATCGTCTGATTTGGGAAAAAATAGAGCAATCAAAATAAATTATGAATAAACTAAATCATTTAATGCTTAGTATACATTCAAGGGAGACCAAACTGGTCGCCAAGGACGGCCTCTATAAAAATACCGATATATTTTTTAGAGGAAATAATTTTGCTGCTTCTTCTCAATAAATAAATATATAAATTAATACAAATATTTATTATTAGAAAACATCAAAACATTTCTTGCAATTTCATATTAGTTATTACATTAAGATTACATTTTCGACTTTTCTTTCTTTTAACGTTTTTTATTTTTTATGTGAGCAGGGTATTACAATTAAGCGATATTGATTGCCCAAAATACTTATGTAATTTTTACTGCTTAAACGCAAAACTATGATATTAAAAGTATTTTTCTCGAAATCAAGCCATATAAACTGAGAGAAATTTTTTTTTCGAAAGCTATTTAAACAATTACTTTAATGTTTTCTTGAAAATTAAGATGATTATTTAATGGAGTTAATAAAATTGAAAAAAAAATATTTTCATTGATAAACTATCTTTTCAAGAACGAAGAGAATAAAAAAAATGATGCAAAAAAATGACGTTTTGATCTAATATAGTCTGTCTCAAAAGTTTAAGTACTCTGCAAATCTGGTTTAAAATAATTGAAGAAGTAAATATTGTATGCTAATTTACAATAAATACTCGACATTTAATCAAAATAAAATAAAAGAAGCCATTTTGGGTAGTTAAAATAAAAAATATATTTATTTTTACTTAATTTTTCCTTTTTTCTTGAAGTAACGCTGTCTCAAAAGTTTAAGCATTTGATGCAATTTTTTTAGAAACACGGAATGGCCGTTTGTAATGACATCATATTGCACTTTTATAAAAATATTAAAGGTAGAAAACTATTTCCTCGTGTTTTAAAAATGCCAAAGGGTAAAGAATTCACAAAATGTCAGATTTTGGAAGTCTTAAAATTAAAATCGCAAAATAAAACTGTTTCTGAAATTGAAAAAGTTTAAAATATATAAAATCGAGGTATATATCAAGTACTCTCTAGAAATGATAATTTTAAGCGGAAACCAAGATGTGGACGACCACGTATGACGACTGTTCAGACTGATAGAATAATAAGAGATTGGTATCTAGACAAAATATGTCCAAGCAGCAGATTAAAAATAATCTCAGTATACAGGTGTTCCAAGACAATGTACATAGATCTATTAAAGAGTGTGATTACATCGTACTAAAGAAAATGGCTCGCAAACCATCTCTTAAATTACATAACGAACAGGCAAGAATGAAATGGGCTAAAACATACATGTCCTACGGGGACAAATGGTTTACTGTTTTATTCAGCGATGAGAAAAAGTGGAAATTAGGTGGCCATGACGGTTGGAACTCATATTTGCATGATTTACGAAAAGAACCAAGGCCATTTTTCATTAGGCAACAAGGCGATAAATCTGTTAGGGTTCGGTGGGCATTTGGATTCAATGGCTAAACCTCTCTGGCTTTTCTAAAATGAAGACAAGATTTAAAAAAGTATCAAGGGACGCTAAACCAACATTTGCTTACATTCGGTGACAGTTTGGGGGATCCTGAATGGACTTTTCACCAAGACAGTGCTTTAATCCACAAATCCCATTCTACGAAACTTTGACTTTCTCAGAAAAATGTTAAAGTTCTTGACAGTCCAGCTTTAAGTCCAGACTTAAATCCGACTGAGAATGGCTGGGGTATTTTAACACGCCAGGATTATTACAATAGAAAGCAGTATGACTCTATTAAAGAAGTCCAAGAGGCCATTGAGAAAGCATAGTACTCTTTGTCAACAGATATCCCACAAAAACTAATAATTTCGATGAACGCACGTTTATTTGAACTAATCCGAAATCACGGAAAAATAATTTGCCAGTAAAAATTTTGTAAAAATTATGAATCCGGTTGTTTTTGACATTGTGCATAAACTTTTGAGACAGTTTTTTAAATTCTTTTAATTATATTTTTTTACAATTATACAATTTATTTTTTTCTACTTTTGATATCATTTATTTTGATAATGTTGCGAAATCTGCAAATAAATAAATGATATTCATTATAACTTTTTATAATTCCCTGATAATCGACATTTTATGCTTGTACTTAAACTTTTGAGACAGACTATAACCGCAAGTTAGTAAAAAATGAAATTTTAAGAACAAATACAGTGAAACTTCCAAAGTTCACACCTCTCTCAAGTAAAATAAAATTATTTATTCAAAAGTTTATATGTAAAAGGTGAATTTCTTAAAATGTTGTGATTTAAAAATCTAAAAGATTTAATAACTTTTTTATGGTAGTCTATGGACATAAAAAAAAAATCATTCTCTTTGATGGCATTATACATTAAATACTCTTTATTTTTTCAAATAAATTTTTTTAGTGACACGTGCTCTAAAAGTCTCCAAAAATGTTGTTGAAAGAATATAATGAAGAAATGATTATAAAATAAACAGTAATTTACCAATTTCCAATCTTAAAATGTAGATTTTAAGTATACATTATAACAAGAAATTTAGATGAAAAAAAATCCACATATTTTATCCTTTTGTGCATGTTTTAAATAAAACATGAACATGAGATAGCCGAAAAAATAAAATCTATCATTTTGCAAATATGTATTTAATAAGGATAATAAGTAATTTTCTGTGAATTTTCTTTAATATATGTGGTGCGGATTGTTTACCAGAAAAAAATGTTTTTATGAATTATCTAAAAAAAAAATTTTGAAGAAAAAAATGTGTGTCAAAATTTATAGTGCGGAAGCTTTGACGCTTAATGGACTTTAAGGATAGAATTTTCAATAATAATACTTAAAAAATCTTTAAAAGAATATATTTTCGCATAACATGACATTTTTTCTATTTATTTAAACAGTTTCATCGTTCAGTAGTCCAAGATGTAAATTTAATAAGGGAAATGTGATACTTTTCAGAAAAGTGTATAAATGTAGTGCAAAATAATAGAGTATGCAGGGATGGAAATGCTTTAAAATATCTATAAATATTTTAATATTCATACACATATATTTTTTAAATTTCGAGCAACATTATTAACAAGTATTTTAATAAAATCGTTTTCTTTCCTTAAAAATTAACAATAGGTAAAAAATGATACCGAAGCAATTTAAATTTAAACAAGTCGGAAATTCCACGTCAATCGTAGCAAATGAGGAGCGTTCGTACTATAAGGAAGTTGTAATAGCAATCTTGTTGTAATAGTATGCAATGATTCGTATGCAGTATAGTAACTGAAATCTTTTATGTATCAAAGTAAATATTATCTGCTTTCTATTATACAAAAAGCCATTTGTAGTCGCAACATATATCAGTTTCGTAAAATATGAAATAGTATAATGTAATCAAGGTGCGACCCAAACAATGTTTCCCCCTATACCATTATGCAATGCTATACTTTTGTGTGGCCGTGTAAATTAAGGAAAAATATTCTTTGTACAACACATTGTACAGATTCTAATGTTAGTATGTACTTCACAAATGCATATCAATGTCATTATGTTGAAAGAGTAGAATCATTAAAATGCACTTGAAACTTTTTTTTTACCTTTTTTTTGTAACTACTAACATAAATACGAACTCTCATAAAACTTACGCGAGTCTGTTTTGAAAAACTATGCATTGCTAAATATATATATATATATATATTACAAATTAAAATTTTTTTCGCCAAAACTAACCTTTATACTATCTTAATTTTCTTATAATAATGTTCCGTATTTACTTCAAATTATTAAATTAAAATCTTGTTTCTAAATCTAATCTGTTAATCTTTATGCAGACGATATAAAATCTTAATTTGCTTTAAAAAACATTATTCCAGTATGCGTAAACTTAAAAAGATGGCTCTAAATTAAAAATATTCTTAATTAAACTTTTTTCATAATATTCCAAATAAAACTAATTTCTTCTATGTTTTTATCAACCCTTTTTAAGACAGTCTTATTAAATTTATTCCAAACCCATACCTTTCAAAAAATATCATTATTTTATTTTATCTATTTATTTATTTTTCCTCAGTCAACCTTTGATAGTGTGCATAGCAATAAATTCATTTCTTTTCTTTTTCTCTTAAAATTAACATTCTATAAAAATCGTCTGCCTAAGATATTTAAAATCCTGAGTCGATTATAAATTGATTAAATAATATTTAAAAAAAATTATCGTCTGTGGAAAATAGTCTCGTAGCTGGACAAGAATTCTGTTTACATAAAAGAATGATGGTTTGAGGTTACAGAATGTTCTGGAATTTTCTTTTTAGATTTAAGAGGGAAGCCTCGAGTTGAGAAGGAGGATTCTTGGGTTTTTTCTTCGATGAGTACGGCTCGCTGAAATAATGATGGAATGTTTCGGTAAAATACAGTTTGCAAAAGGAGCTTTTCCCTTTCTCATGATTACGGATTAAATAAATGAACTTACAGCAGCCAATGAGTAATTATTTGGATTCTCTACATCTATTTATTTATTTTCCTCGGTGACCTTGACTTCTCTGCGGTGAAAGGGAAACCCGGCGTTGATGTCTCTGGCTCCTAACTTTTAAATCGTCACAATAAACTCTAAAGTTGGCAGGATTATTTATCTGTGCTGCCTTTTCGGATATTTAAAAAAAATTGCGATGGAGCAAAGTAGAACATGCTATCGCCGAAGTTCGATTGAATTGTATGTTCTGAAGGACATTCTATATGGTAGTTTCGGCTTGCTAATGAAATCGGCTGTGGAACGAAAGGATGATAGGTTTGTGAATCGCCGATAATCGACTTCTTGTGAATGTTCTTGTGCCAAAATCGCCGTAATTTCTTACTTAATTAAAGTAAAAGAAATGCTCTTTCTAAAGAACTCCACAGCTATGCTTGGAAAGATGCTAATCTGAAAGAATTAGTGCTTGCTTTGAGTTTTCTTGTGTGTTCCATGACGATTGAGATTCGTTCTTTCATAGTCGAGAAAAAGTAGTCCTCGTGGTGATGAAAAAGAAGAAAAAAAAATAATAATTACGAGACCATTTCTTGTAAATTGGTCAATAGACAAATATTTTTCGAGATAGTTGAGCCCAATAGGATTTCGGTGAGATTTTTTTCGTACTGTTTTGATTATTATTATTTGTATACTTTTTATGTATTTATTTAAATTAATTATTCTCTGTTTGTCAGGTTTATTTATTTGATTATTTATCTGTGAATTTTATTTACTTGCCTATTTATGAGTATTATTATTATCATTATTATGTGTTGGAGATTGAAACATTTTTGTTCTTAAGGATTAAATTGAAGAGTATGATATTCTTAGACAATTACTGTTGCATATTAAAGATTATAATGATATTTTTATGCACGTTTAAAGATAAGTTCTTAATAATAATGAAGTATAAAAGAACTTAGAAGCTCAAGTTATTTTTTTTAAAAATACATTTTCTATTTTATTGATGTTTGTTTGTTATCAAGAACTATTCTCAGAATGCAGTATTTTCATGCTAATGTTCCTACAACTAAACATTTGAGCTGAAAATTAAGTTAACATTATTGTTTTTCCTTTTATTTGTTAGAATTTCTGGTTACAGTGAGCTTTGGTTCCCGGATTCTTATAATTTATTTGAATTCAGTAAGAAAGATGGAACTGTGCAAGGCTGTTGCTAGAATTTTGACTGATAAATATGATTAATTTTTTCAGTAAATTTTGTGATTTTAAGTAAGAAATTACCTATAATTAAAATTTTTGTATCTGTTTATGATCTATAAAATAATAGAATTAAAAGTTGATCCCAATGTATGGTATATATATGATATTTACAATTTCTGTTTTATTAGATAAAATTTCTGGTTAATGTTAACAGCTAAATATAGGCAAATTTTCACGATAATTCTTATTCAGATTAAAAAAAAATGGAGGGTAATGGTTTTGTGTGAGGCAGTTAAAATGCATACAACTCCAGTAGACAAAGCCCTCAAGATTGCGAAAGCGCGAACTCGTGAATTTCACCTTAAAAGTAAAAGACTCTATGCTCGAAATTTTGTCGAATGTCCATTAAAAATACAAGACTGTAATTTATGAAGAATTTAAATACCCTAACACTCGAAAATTAGAACCTACTTTCTCTGGACTATATAAAATTAATAATAAACTTTCCGATGTAATTTATGAAATAGATAAATTTAATTATGAGACAGGACAGAATTCCGTTATTGTGCATGTTTCTAAATTAAGACCCCATTTTTCACCAGAAGATTTTAAACTGTTTCATGAGCAATCCAAAAAACCAACAAAACCTCAGATACAATCACAATCACTAGATCAAACTAAAGTCAAGACCGTTGATTAAATTGTAATTCTTATTCTTTAAAAATGTTATCACCATAATTTTCAACATTAGCAGGTATGTTCTTGGAGCGCTACAAGAATATTACTTGTTTTGGGGAGTTTTTGGGATTAAATTGGGCTCCTTATGCAGGCATAAGGTGTACACTTTGATTGTAAAAGCTTTCAAATTGATGTTGATAAATTAATTTTAAATGTATTTAAGTCTAACTATATTTACTCATTTATTGACATTAGTATTATTCTATTTATTCAACAGATATTAGGTGATAATAGTTATAAAATTTGATGACTTTACTCAAACCTATAACTTAATATGTGATTTTCAGTGGTTGTGAAAACTACAGATATTAAGTGTTTTTCAAAAAAGCACACTATTTTTATTTCCATTTCTCAATTAAGAATGACACTTTTTATTCCTATTTGTATTTTATTATTAAAGTTTATAAACCATGTGTAGATAAAACATTATTCTACATTTGGCATTTGAAAACTTATAACCAAATTTGACAATTTTGTAAAAGAGTATCAGAGAGGAATTATTGTAAGGAAATACTGGTTGAGAGCCCATTTTCTAAATAGTTAGATTTAATTTTATTTGGATTTTGGAATTATTATGATTTTTTTTATTTATACTTTCGGCTAGCAAAAAATACTTTCTTATGCTATTAGAAGATAAGAAAATTATTTAGTTGCTATGTAATTATTTTTATCCTCAACCAATATTTTCCCTATCAATAATAAACAAATAGTGATATTTTCTTTTGATTATACTCTTGTGTTACTATTATTATTATTATTATGATTTCTATAATGAAGTTTAGTATTAATTATACTCTTATTGAGAAATATTAGGATATGGAGTCTTATTATACTATTACTTATTATTGTTGTTATTGTTATTATTTAAATTTTTCTATATTATTTATTATTGATATTGAGAGTGATGCTATTTATTATTGAAAAATTGATATATTATTGAAAGATGTTGATTCCAACGTAAGATTAAAACCAAAGATTAAAACTAGATTTACAAAAATATACAATTTACTAGTGAACTACATTGAAGAATTGCATTTTTAAAACTATTAGAGACTTTTGATTTGAATGACTATGTAGTCAACTAAGTTTGAGAAGAACGTTTATTGTAGCCTTTAAAGATTATGTTTACTACAAGGACTATACTAACAAATTTAATTTCTGAACTGAAATTACTACAAATTAAGTCACTGAAATTCTATAAACTCCCATGAAAGAGATTTCTTATTGTTTTTATTATATTATTAATGTATCTTGCTTATTAATATTCATTACTTATTTACTGTTATTGTATGTATTATCTCCTATGCACTTACAAATGGTAAGTGATGTTGTAACATTATTGTATTTCTTTCAGGGAAATGCTCCTACCTAAATTTAATTCAGATTAATTTTCTCTTAACTATTTTTTTAATCGCTAACATATTTTATATTGCGTTGATTTTATTTTCTTCCAGCTCTTAGCTTTAGGAGTTTGACAGTTTTATTCCAAAATTTAACTTTTCTAACTTATTATATTTCTGTTGTCTGAACTTGTAGTTTTATTTAACTATCAATTTCATACAAAGTTTTGGGGAGGGGAGATAATATTACAAATTTAAAATTTTTTCGCCAAAACTAACCTTTATACTATCTTAATTTTCTTATAATAATGTTCCGTATTTACTTCAAATTATTAAATTCAAATCTTGTTTCTAAATCTAATCTGTTAATCTTTATGCAGACGATATAAATTCTTAATTTGCCTTAAAAAACATTGTTCCAGTATGCGTAAACTTAAAAAGATGGCTCTAAATTAAAAATATTCTTAATTAAACTTTTTTCATAATATTCCAAATAAAACTAATTTCTTCTATGTTTTTATCAACCCTTTTTAAGACAGTCTTATTAAATTTATTCCAAACCCATACCTTTCAAAAAATATCATTATTTTATTTTATCTATTTATTTATTTTTCCTCAGTCAACCTTTGATAGTGTGCATAGCAATAAATTCATTCTTTTCTTTTTCTCTTAAAATTAACATTCTATAAAAATCGTCTGCCTAAGATATTTAAAATCCTGAGTCGATTATAAATTGATTAAATAATATTTAAAAAAAATTATATTCTGTGGAAAATAGTCTCGTAGCTGGACAAGAATTCTGTTTACATAAAAGAATGATGGTTTGAGGTTACAGAATGTTCTGGAATTTTCTTTTTAGATTTAAGAGGGAAAGTCTCGAGCTGAGAAGGAAGATTCTTGGGTTTTTTCTTCGATGAGTACGGCTCGCTGAAATAATGATGGAATGTTTCGGTTAAAGACAGTTTGCAAAAGGAGCTTTTCCCTTTCTCATGATTACGGATTAAATAAATGAACTTACAGCAGCCAATGAGTAATTATTTGGATTCTCTACATCTATTTATTTATTTTCCTCGGTGGCCATAACTTCTCTGCGGTGAAAGGGAAACCCGGCGTTGATGTCTCTGGCTCCTAACTTTTAAATCGTCACATATATATTTAGCTATATATAGGGGAAGATGGGGATACTTGAGCCATTTTTTGAATTTTAATTTTTTTAATTTTTTTATATTTTTTTAGAATAAAATAAAATATTGAAAATGAAAATTTGATATTTTTCCTTCAACTAAAAACCACTTTCAATAAATTTTGAACTATTTTTCTATGTATAATAAATGTTTATTTTTTGTTTTACATCATGGCTCAAGTATCCCCATGGCGGGGATACTTGAGCCATAGTGAAGGGATACTTGAGCCACTACGGAAAAATACCTACAAAAGTAATTTTTTTCGCTTTATTTTTGCACAAACATTTTACAGAATGATAAATTATGAAACGTAAAGTCTTTCAAAACCAATTGAGAAAACAAAGCTAGTAATACGATAATTTTTTGTCGTTAAAACTGGTTGTCGAAAGATAATTTGAACTTGAGTTATAACGACGGTAGAAACATCCTCAGTTCAGAGCCATTTAAATTTGGAATCTGCAATTCTTCGGACAAATTTCATTTTCAAAATATTAAGCACTTATCCAACAAATATTTTTACAGTTTTCTTTCTGGCATATTTTATTAGTAACCAACCATCAATAGAAGGTTTTCTTTCACATCATCACCATCATTGACAGAATTTTCCTCTAATGATATTGTCGAACTCATGCTTTTAGTTTAGTAGCTGTCGGAATTTAAGCCAGATGTATTATTCTACTATTTCAAACACTTTTTTGATTTCACAGGAAAAGATTTTGTCTTCCTCTTTCGCTCCATGTAGGTAAGTTTGAACTGGGATTTTTGTTGCTTTTCTTGTTTTTGTGCGCTCTTTTACCAATTTTTCTTCAATTTTCTTAGTTAAAAAAAGTTACAGCAACAGAGGTTACGATTTCAATATAAAATACTAATCTTAATATGTTATATTAAAAAATAAATATCTTAATATGTTGGACCTAACTAATTAAAGTATTAGAGATTATAGCCTGTAAAACCGTTTTAAAAATTATTTTCATTTAATGAAAGTTAAATTGAAAACTATGTTTACATTTATCTAGACAGGCTATTTTGTTAGTCAAATCGAAAAATAAAATAGACATTTTCATTTAAAAAATATACATTTTTAAACATTTTTAGGTCGTTATTTTTTTAAGAAAAAAAAATAAAATGAAAAATTATTCTCCCTTTTCTCCAGAAAAATATCTATTAGTGAATATAAGGATGGAATTTTATTTTTTGTTTGTTTCACCCATGTTTAATTTCTAGTGGGGATGGTTCAGACATGGCTCAAGTATCCCCACTCTCATTGGCTCAAGTATCCCCACTATCACTATTTTTGTTTCCCAGAGTTTTACTAAATAAAGCATGCAGCAATTAGAACTATTTTAGACTCAAAATACAATTGAAATTATGCTTATTGAATGTATGTATATAGTTGCAACTTTAAACAAAACTTTGATTACAAAAAAACAAAAAACCATTCACCCAAATATTTACTTCAGATAGGGAAAAGACAACTATTAATCACTATACTTTCAAAATGGTACCAAGATGTATGATTTCTTTTTTACGTGTTCAGAACTATAAATATGTTATCATATTGGCAGTTTTAGAAAGAAAAATTAACCAACTGTAGAGATAATAGGGGTGGCTCAAGTATCCCCACTCTCCCCTATATATATATATAGCTAATATTTTGTGTTTAATATAACTATTTAAAAGTTTTAAACGGTGTCAGACTCTATTACATGTCTTTGAATCCGAAAGAATTTTAGAATTAAGAGAACTCCAAAAAAAAATGGTTTCAGTAAGTGAGATATAGACGCACGCCCTTAGAGATGGAAATGATTTCTGAAGAATGTCTTTGAAGCCGAAAAATTATATGATGAAACTGCTGTCACAGTGTATACAGCTGAACATCTGATTATAAAGTGAGTTTATTATTTCATTTTCTTTCCAACAATGTGTAAATTAGTAGATTTAAAGGAATTAGAACTTTCATTGAAAACAGAAAAATCATCTAGTATTAAGACATTGCATAAATATATATATATATCATTATATATATATATATGAACGCCTTTTTATCTGTATGTATCCTAGAAATAGAAAGCAAATTTAAACTTATTTCCTTGCTATAGATTGTTTTAATAAATCCAGAAAATATTCTTTTAACGAAAGAATTTTAGAGTGGCCAAAATGCAATTATTATTGGCAGATATTTAATTATATTTGATGGCAACACTTTTCTTAAAAGTGCAGTTATTCAGTCAATATGTTCATACAAATATTGAGCTTATTTATAATGAAGAACGAAGAATTATTATTGCTTAATCGCGCTTCATTTGCTTAATGGGTTTGGAAAAACCTACATATTAAGTATAATAACCTTTATTGATTTTTGCAGAATTTACCCAAGTAAGACTTTTTTCCGTTATAGCACATTTATATAACACACGGAGTGGTGATTATTTTATCATCATCTGAAAACACAAATGATTAATTTATTAAATGTTTATTATTTTACATTCTGTTTATCACTAAAAAATACGATTATTTTGATTATGTTTTTAAAACATACGTATCCATAATATATAATATAACAATCAATTATCATATAAGTTGAATATATTAGTGAAACAAAAACTGTTTTATTAAAATAGTTATCATTTTATATTCACTTTTTTATTAAAGCAAAAATTCATCTTTTTTTATCTTTTAAAATACATATATGTGTATTCTTTAAAAAGGATAAGGTTTTATTAAATATGTTTGAATGCATGTATAACTATTATTCCATGAATCTTGACTGTTTGTTGATAAAACTAAAGTATATTTTTCCACGGGGATTTGAGGTTATTAAAAAAACTCTAAAAATTTTTAAGTTTCAATTATTTCTCAAGATATCATATTTTTTTCAGAAATACATAATTACATTTGTTTAATTGTGACTATTGTATTATTAAAACTGAAATGATAAAACTCTTCAATTTAAGCAAATATTATATCATAGTTTTCTTCAGGTTTCTCAATAGCTGAAAATATTTTAGATATTATTTTATTTTTAAAACTCGGTTTAATTCAAGTTTAGTTGATCTTCCCCAGGGTTCGTATGGACACCGATATTTTCCAGGTCAAATAAATACCTGATTTTTTTATATATATATATATAAAGAAAGTAATCCAATTCAAATTCGCACAATTTTGCTTTAAGACCCCACGATATTCACTGAAAAAGACCCGGATGATAATGTAAAGTCTTTGGGAGCATTCTTTTCAAATATCTCGCTCAAATTTTAATATTTTTACATGATTATTTTTTTGTTGTTGTTGCAAAAGTTAGCTGAAGACAATTTACAGCCGGCCTAGTTTTTACTACTTCGATTTTGCTTATATATTTTTATATTATGATAGTTTCTATTTCAGAACATGTTTAAACCGATTTTGAAATTTAAAGTAATTTTTTTGAAAAAATCCTAAACCAAAATTGAAAAGTAAAAACTAGGCAGGTCCTCAGCTGAATCGTCCTCAGCTGTCCTATAAAAAAAATCATGTAAAAATATTAAAATTTGAGCTAGATATTTGAAAAGAACACTCCCATAGACTTTCCATTATCATCCGGATCTTTTTCTGTGAGTACTGATGCGCCTTAATTCATTAGAGATTTTTTGTACGATAATCTGTGAGTACAGAAAAATTTCTTGGTCATGAAATTCCAAGACGCGTGCGACTCCTGTTCTGTAGAAGTGATATAATATACAGAACGTATGCATGTGATTTACCTGCTCAATTATTTTTATTTTATAAAAAAATGAAAAATTTATATTTTAATTATCAACTCGAAACACGATTTTCGAAATTTTAAGGAAATGTAGATAAATATATTTTGATAATTCATGGATCTTATTGGAGTTATAGTTTTTCATTTTGTCTTCACAGCTATGCAGATGAAAAAGTATTTAAGAAATATGAATCATCCGATGAGTGAATTTTATGCTGGTATTCTAGACTTGATATTTATTTTGGCTTTATTTGTTTACCAGTTTAGCAGACGTGACACCATGCGAATGCTACGTATGGGAGCTCCTTCTTTAAAATAGTAGAGTAATTCAGTGGGAAGAACATACTTAATTTTAAATAGAAAACATGTATTTTAATTTATAAAATGAAAAATACCTATAGACAAGCATCAAAATATTATTTATTTTCAATGCAGTTGCTTTGAATTTCTCAATATGCCCAGTATACTTGACAAGTAACGCCTCGTTTTATTTAAAAAATAGAGAATTTGAATGTCAAATAACATTCTTTTTATGCAATTTAGATTGTAATTATAAGCAACTGTAACATAAATAGGAGGCGCTGGTTGAGATAATTGCTAAATTGTAGAAACACAAGTTAGAAAAAATCTGCCGTCTTCAGTTGTATGAGGAGCTTTCTTTCGAAAGAAAAAAGTTATTATTGTGTCAATACTTCTAGGGATGTTTGATGAAAATAGAAGTTAGTACCACGCAAGAGAAAAAAATCAATGATTTTTTTATACCGAGAAAAAGGTAAAATAAGCACAGAAAAAGAAGACACAGAACAAGGAAAAAAATGGTAAAATAGATTGTTCATCCTTCTGATATTAGAAATGCTTACTATTTCAGCACTAAACTTTTGAATGATAACGCAGCTAAATATATTATGCAGTTTTAATTTTTTGTTAGATACGATAAAAAAAAAAGCTCCAGCAGAGATTCCAGACAATATCCGTAAAAAAACGGACTTTATACCTACATCAATGAACTTTGGCATTACATTAACGATTTCTGCCAGTAAAACACAAAAAAATACGGAAGTTGAACGCTTGTGTGAAAAAAGTGACACAGCCCGTAAATTTACTGGATAATTCACGGTTTTTGCCAGTAAAACACAAAAAATTAAGGAAGTTGGACGTTTGTGTGAAAAAAGTGACACAGCCCGTAAATGTTAATGCATGGGAAAGTACCGTAAATTTAAAATTTTTTAAAGGTGTATTCTGTATGAATGGAGTTAGTGTTGCATATACGAACTATGCAAGATGATGAAGACAAGTGGTGGAGGGTATAACGATTATTTCGTTATATATTGGTTATTTTCTTAAATTATTCCTTTACACCCCCCGTCTCTGTTCAATTCAAAATTAGTTTTAAGTTGTCCTTCATTCCTTTTCCATTTTTCTTGCTTATTAATTCTCTAACCGAAAATCGGCAGCTGCTTAACTTTATCTGTGAGAAATACACTCACATATTAATCAACCGTTTAAAACAATTTCCAGATGTCTGCTATTTCCGATTGAAGCAATTCTGCATTACCTTATAAGGAGATCATCTCTGTTTCGCAGTTAAAATTTATGCTTACGCTTCTTTTTCCTTTCTCGACAAAACCCTAAAAAGAATTTAACATCTGCGCAGTAAAATCTGATGTCCCTTCGGTGTGCCTCTGTGTTTAGACATAACAACACGTGTAACAATTTATCGTTTGGCAACCTTTCCTTTCCATCCCAGCTGGGAAACCAAATTGAATTCTGATCTTGCTGGCTGCATTTTAACTGTTATTTGGCGTATACTATCCATTGTGCATGGGCGAACTTGTGTATGTTGGCGATTTTCTATCATGCCAAAAGTGGCGGTTTGTTGCTATGTACGAAGCCACTTGACTCACTGCTCTCGTCTTGTGAAGTTGCTAATCGCTGTTCGGAGATTTTCTCCGGGTACTGTATGTGTGCCCCCCTAGTAATACATGTCTAAATAAAGAGTAACTTAGCAATCATTGTGGGGTTTTTTCGTACATCTGAACCTGGACTACTATACGTAATCACGCTTCTTCTAAGTATTCTAATAAAATAGCAGCTGCTACAAAGCTACACCTTCACAAGAATCTCTATTACAAAAATAACTGGTACCGTTTGACTTTTTCGTTTTTCCCCACATAAAAAAAATAATAATATGGAGGGGGGTACAATCAACTGCTACTTTCCTGCAGATGAGATGCTTTTTGTTTCTTCTTTTTCTTCTCTGCATCCCCCGGTAGAAAATGCTATTAGTCTTGCCTGCTAAGTGTCAACCGATGTGGAATTGAGGTCCCCATCGTCACCTGCGGTCGACGTCGAAAAGTACAGCGCTGTTCCCGTCCTGAAATTCTTTAGCTGGACACCCCTTTTCCTCCCCCGTGTGCTCCATCTCAACTGCTTTGGAATGTCTCCCCTGCGGCCAATTGTCACCTGAGCGCTGGGCGTTCCTTTTTTTCATCTCCTCGCATCGTCTGTGTGATTGACGTGTTTTCTTTGCCGGCAGATATCATCGAGGGCTGCATGTGCTCATTTTGTGCTTCTATACCAGTGTGTGTTTTGTGTCTTTAGTGAACGTAATCTACAGAAAGTTCATATAGTCTCATAGAAAATTTAGTGAATAACAGTATTTCTGTGGTGTTATGCATCGTAAAGTCGTTCATCGTGCAAAAAAAATAGTGATTCATTCACGGGTGTCTGCAAGAGAAAGTAAAAATTTTGCACATGCAATATAAGTCTTCAATTCTGAGAAATTCAGCAGAAATAATTCATCCTATGTATCAGTTAACAGTGCACAAAATTAATTAATAAATAAATAAGAGAATTACAAAAATTCTCTAAAAGAGATGTCACCACCTTCGATAAGTCAATATTCAATTACCTGTTTACAATATAAAATTTCTGCTAGTCTTCTGTGATAAAAAAAAAGAGAAAAAGTGCACAACAACGAAAATCAACTTCGAAATAATCTACATTTTGAACGTGAGAGCAGATCTTGCCCCATTTCCCTAAGTTTTTGTGTTATTAAATTAGTAATCATTTAATTATTTTTTTAAAACTAAATCAGTAAGTCAACCCACCTACTTTGTTTATTTCATGTTCTGCTTTCACATTCAGGACACAACGGTCAACATTTATGTTCTGTTGTAGAGCATTAATATAATCCTGTTATTGTGTTTTTGCAAAGATTTTTAATTTGCGAAAGCACGGTAACTGTTGTCATTTCTAGTTATTATTTTTGCTGACATTTTATGCAGTTTTTATCAGTTATTTGCATTTATGTGCTATTATTTCATATTTAACGTCCCATACCCCTTCGTTTTTTAATTTGTATTTAGATTCTCTAGTATGCTTAAATGAGTGTTTAACCAGTTTTGAACTTTTAATTACAAGGTTAAAATAAGAACATTCTTTTTCATCAAAAAAATATAAATAAATCAGAAGGTTTTAAGTTACAAAAAAAGGAATTTTTTTTTCCTTGTGTAAAGAAGTTAAAGGATTTCTTTTTTCCTTGCTTACTAACAGTTTTTGGTGTTTTTATATATAGTTTTCTTTGCTTTATTGGCTAAGGATGAAATAACTTCTTTTTAAAGTGAAGGAATATATAGATATATGTTTCAAAGTGTAATTATTTTGCTATTTTATTTATTTTATTTTCTAAATGATTTACCTTTTGTATGTGCTCCCCTTGCTTTACTATCATAAAAGGTTTAAATAAGATATCTTTAAAGTGAGGCATATTTTAAGGTCTATTTAGTTTGCTAGTTTACATATTTTTACTAGCTAGGAAATTTACTTGTTTTCAATGTGCTTTAGGGTATAAGTCCGGTCTCTGTAACAATTTCTCTAAAACTTGTGAGCTTAAACAAAACAAAACAAAACAAAAAAAACTGTAATCATGGCGGCAAAACAAATTCCGATAAATATCATTCAATTTGATGGAGATCCAGATTTACTTAAATTTTTCTTTGACCAAATTAGAGTCTGTGCAGAAATTAATAAATATAACCCACAGAAAACAATTGCAATCTTAAAGGGAAAGTTAGTTGGGCCTGCACAAAAATTTCTAGCACAAAACCCCGACCTGCAAAAGATAACAGACCTCGATTTGCTGGAAAAAGAATTTGCATCATTCTTCGCCCCCCCCTAGTAAATGTGTTGCCTCTGTTGAATTGTCCAGTTTAGCACTTATGCCTTCTGAGACCATAAAAAATTTAGCTCATAGACTAAATGTTCTTGCGGCGACTGTTTATGCAGATATCAATGACGAAAATGCACGCAACACTATCAAACTCATGAAATTTCTAGAAGCCCTTCCTTCAAATATTAGAATAAAATTACAGGAAGAAGGCATTAATGATTATAAAACAGCAGTTGAAAGAGCGCAAACCCTTCATGAAATTTTAAGGAATGAAAAAATTTTACATTCCTTACCTTCGGCACACAGACCAGAAAATCTCATCGAATCGCAATTGAAAGAAATTTCTGAGAAAATAAATGCATTGTCTTTTGCCCCTCCTGATACTAAAACCGAAACTGAGCAAAAAAATCTGCAGATTAGACCAAAACATTCCGCAGGTGTTTCACGTTTCAAAAAAAATTACAAAAATCGGAGCTACACTAGACGTTATTCCCCACACAAGTTTTCACAAAAAAGACCAGTTGTTTGTCAGTTATGTGGCCGAAACAATCACGACGCTCTCTCTTGTTTTAAATGGAAAAGAGCAAATACTCAAAAAAAGCAATTACACAAATTCCACTCCACAATTTTAGGAAAACTGAAACAGAGATACAATTTTTATGCTGATGGTGTTGTGTCTCAATCTAATACTTCTACATCAGCAACTTTTCTTTTCGACCCTGTTTTACCTAAAATTTCAAGTTCGAGACTAGTTAATTCAGTAGGTTCCCAAACTTTTGACTCCATTAAGATAGCAAATAACACCAGTACACAAACAGAAAGTGATAATGTTCAGATAATTTGTAGTGTAAACACTATGTCACCATCCCTTCCTCTTGTTAAAGCCACTATAGCAAACCATGATATTACTTTGTTGGCTGATTCTGGTAGTAGTATATCTTTACTTTCACAAAAATTATTTAATCAACTTAAACCTGTCTTAAAATATAAAAGACTGTCCACTGACGTCAATATTAAAACTGTCAATTCTGATGTCTCATTTTCCGCCTGCATCAGAACATCCATTAAGCTAAAACAAAAAGCGTTTTCACACCACTTTTATATTGTTGACATACCCGAGTCTTCCAGTTTTGAAGGCATTTTAGGTTTTGATTTCATAACTAGATACAATGTTGTCATCGATACTTTTAACAAGTGTCTCCATGTCAACAATAATTTCTCTGTTCCTTTAAAAACCAGTAAAGATTCATCTGGAGAGAAACAATCAAAATCATGCAATTCGTTGAGTGATGTTGTAATGAATCAAGCGGTGTTCTTAACTCGAAAAATAATATTAGAACCCCAACAACAAGTATGGTGCTCTGTTTACACATCCAATAACCTCAACAATAACAGAAATTATCTATTTGAATATTTGGCACAAACAAAAGAATAAATAGGAAATGATGCCATTATTCAAATGAATAAATTATCCAATAAAAGAAAGAAAACTTCACAAATACATCATTTCTTCTCAATAACACTTAAAAACACTTCTGAAAAGACCATTCATCTCCCTAAACACACAAAAATAGGTCAATTATCTGAGATTGAGGAAATTCGCGACTATACTTCTGAAATGTCTGACAAGCAAAATAACTCAGAACAGCACTTTGTAAATTTCATTCAGGCGTCTAATGAAATCTTACAAAAAAGAAAGCAGGATTTATCGGCTAAGGATTTTAATCTTACTCACTTAAATTCGAATGAAGCAAAGAACCTAACTAAATTGTTACTTAATTATTATCCTGCCTTTTCCAAATCATTAGACACACTTGGTCATACTGATAAAATTGTACCTGATTTGAAATTCATTAATGATTACCCCATAAAGACTCTCCCTTTCCCTCTTCCCCAAGCTGTGCAGAAGGATGTTTTAAATCAAATCAAACAATTGCTTGATGCCAAAATCATTGAACGTCATTGTTCCAAATGGGCCTGCCCCATGCTCCTTGTTAAAAAGAAACCAGACGGTACAGGTATACAGAAATATAGACTCGCATTAGATCTCAGAATGGTTAATACTATAATTCAAGGTTCGTCCTATCCACTTCCAAAAATTCAAACTATTATTTCAAATCTTTCACAATATCGTTTTTTCTCTTCTCTCGACTTTCATCAGGCATATCATCAGATTGATTTGCCTGCAAAATTTCAAAATCAGCTCACATTCACTACAATGTTTGGTTCTTTTCGGTATAAGAGATTAGTATTTGGATTAAAAACAAGCGCCTCAATTTTTCAAGCTTTAATGGACTCGTTACTTGATGAATTACAGTTAGAAGGTGTCTATACCTACCAAGATGATCTTATTGTTGGTGCCAATTCATATCAAGAAATGTGTGATAAGTTGGATAAAATTCTTGCAATACTAGTAAAATATAATTTAACGCTGTCCCCTAACAAATGCACTTTTCACAAAACCAGTTTAGATTATCTTGGATTTCACATAGAAAATCAAACTATTTCTCCTGTTCAGTCGAACATTGTAAAAATAACATCTTTTCCAACACCTACAACTAAACGACATTTAAAAGCACTCATAGGTGTCATTACATTCTACAAATCTCTGGTTCCATCCTTTTCTGAACTTGTGCAGCCTCTCATAAACTTAACTACTCCAAAAGCCAAATTTAAGTGGACAAGTAAACATCAAAAAATTATGGACACCATACAGAAGATATTCTTTAATCCACCCATGGTTAGATTACCTGATTGGAACAAAAAGTTCTATTTAAATACTGATGCGTCAAATATTGCTATTTCTGGCGTCTTACTACAAGAACATGATAAACAACTATTACCTGTTGCATACTTTTCAAAATCTTTAAAAGCATCAGAAAAAAAATATCCTGCACTTAAATTAGAACTCATGGCGATTCATAAATCAGTTACTGCTTTCAAATATTATTTATACAACAGAGAATTTGTAATCCTTTCAGATAGTAAACCCCTGGAAAAGTACAACAAAACTACAAACCCAGCTGATATTATCTCTCGTTGGCTCATGGATCTCTCAGAATACACATACAAATTTCAACATATTCCAGGTAAAAAGAATGTACTCGCTGACTATTTATCTCGCTGTAACTTTGAAAATAATCAACAGACTTTAGCTACAAACCCTGAACTTATTCATGATACTCAACCCTTACCTATTGTAGAATGTGATACTCCACACTCCAGCTCGAATGATTCTAATATGCATGTTAACTGCCTTATTTCTGGTACACAAACAAATCCTGACCCTTTATTAGAAATTTCGAATGAAACATTTGCTACTGAACAACAAAATGACCCTACTTTGTCTGTTGTTTATAAAGAAATCTTAAAGAAAGGATCTTCTCAAAAATTTCCTAACTACTTCATTCATCCTGATTCGAAAGTATTAATGTTAAAGAAGAAAATATTTTTAATGACACTTTTTCGTATCACATTATTGTTCCAAATTCACTTAAAAGCAAAGTCTTATCAATTTCACATTTATCTCATTTTGGCTTTAATAAAACTTATGAATTCTTGTCAGGTAGATATTTTTGGAAGGGTATGTATGTAGACACTTTAAACTTTGTTGCATCATGTATCAAATGTCTTCAAACTAAACATCACCAAACTCCACCCGCACCTTTGCAGCCCACATACACTCCCAGGTACCCTGGTCACACTATCAGTACTGATCTCCTTGGACCGTTTACTAATGGAAAATATGTTTTAACTATCACTGATCATTTTTCGAGACATATTGAACTCTTTCCACTTAATGACATATCTGCAAGTAAGGTTGTTAAATGCTTATTCTCTTACATAACCACCTTTGGGAGACCTTCGGTTGTCTTATCAGACTTAGGACCCCAGTACACTTCTCAGGTATATAACATTTTTAATGATACATTGGGCATTAAGGTATTACACAGTTCTGCCTCGAGACCACAATCAAATGCGACAGCAGAGCGAATCAATAAGTCAATCAAATATTCAGTTAATATTCTTTTACAAGAAGGTCATTCATTCGAAAATGCTGTATTTATACACAAGTCACTTTATAACGGCTCCAAACATGCAACTACATTGTACTCTCCTAATTTTCTTCATTTTGGACGCGAACTTTCTCTAATTTTTGACACTTTTGATCAGTCGTGCAACCAACCCTTTCTTGATAAACATATTGAAGTACACAAATTACTTGATGATTTGAGTAAGATATATCACAAAGCTTATAACAACATTAAATCTGCTCAAGATAAAAGATATAAATATTACGGTCAGAAAGCTAAGTTAAGATCCATTTTCTTAAAAGATATTGTATATCTAAAATCAAATGACAAGTTTAAAACAAAGTACACTGGTCCATATATTGTCACTTGTAAACATTCCCCTGTGTCATTCTCAATTAAAAGGTTGTATACTCCTGATAACACAGCATTTCGGGTACATATTGATAGACTTTTACTAGCACCTCCTCGTTATGGACATTTATTTGATGCATCAAGTCATATAAACAACACTAACTTTAATACGTTTTATCAACCTCACACATACAATCTAAGAAACAGAAGCTAATGTAAAAACACTATTTATTATTTTTTTAAGTCATGTTTATGATACCACATATCCAACCAAAGAGCTCATGGTTGTGTGTATGTTGTTTTTGACTGATCTTTAACAATATCATGGCTGGTCCATCACTGTTGCTCTGAAGATCTCTTAGGAACAATATTAGGTATCATTGTTATCCTTTAACACTTAGATATGTCTTCATACTCACTTAAATTTTAGTTACTTTTATTTTGTTTCTTTTTGCAGTACACTTAAAATTTCTTTGACAATATTCATTAATTCAATATTTTTCCACTAGCTAACCTCCCACTTAACAATCCCTGTACTATAAGTCAAACATATTATAGTTAGATAAACAGGTACTGTAGTTTAGAAAAGTAAACAAATGATTCATGTAGTTAAATATAACACATTTTTGTATACGACTTGTTCATCACCCCCCACTCGATTGTGACACATTTTTCGTCTCTCTTCACTCTAGGAGTGTCTGCCCATATTAGTTATTATATGATATACATTTTTTTTTTGTTTTTTCTTTTTGAATTCTTCCCTTTGAAGTCTTGTTCCCGTTCAAAATTAATGCCCTAAGGGTTCAAGCTTCATTGTGTTGAGAGACAAAGTTTTGGAATTGGAGTTTCGATTCAAATTTTTGAATTGTGATTCCAATTCACAACAATTCAAATTTTTTTCATGTAATTCGACGTGGGCTCCTTCAGAAGACCGCTAGTGCCTTCGGGGGAGCATCACAATTCCCTCCTCATCTAAGGCTAGGCCCTAAGCCGATGCCATAATACTTGTGTTGTACACAAAATTCAGGGTGACGCATATTTTTATGGGCGTGCTTGGAGCACCTCTTTTTTTTTGTCATCCTATGCTTCGGCATGAAACATGTTTTTTACAAAAACATTTTTATTTTAATATACATCATATTACTCTTTTTTAATTTTTTGAAAAATATAGTGCTATTATGTTATTTTTGTGTATTGCCATTTTATATTCATTTAGTATTAGTTTCATGTTTTGTGTATATGTTTCAAAATTTTTACTTGTGTAATGATAACAATCAAAGCTGCAGTAATGTTTTTGTACTGTCTGAGTCGACTCAACTTCTACATATAAAATACAGTACTAGCTTGGATCCATATACAGAAATAGTAAAAAAATATAGAAACTTTAGAACTGCTGACTGTTTTTGAATACAAAAGTCTCCATTATCATGACGTCAAATTTCCACAGATACATATAAAAAAAAACTTTTGCATTTATGTATGTTTTTATGTTATAATATTGTATGTTAGCCTATGCACATTGGACAGCAAAAGTTTTTTTTGTGGTGCACCGGGTGATATATATAACGATTATTTCGTTATATATTGGTTATTTTCTTAAATTATTCCTTTACACCCCCCGTCTCTGTTCAATTCAAAATTAGTTTTAAGTTGTCCTTCATTCCTTTTCCATTTTTCTTGCTTATTAATTCTCTAACCGAAAATCGGCAGCTGCTTAACTTTATCTGTGAGAAATACTTTTCACATATTAATCAACCGTTTAAAACAATTTCCAGATGTCTGCTATTTCCGATTGAAGCAATTCTGCATTACCTTATAAGGAGATCATCTCTGTTTCGCAGTTAAAATTTATGCTTACGCTTCTTTTTCCTTTCTCGACAAAACCCTAAAAAGAATTTAACATCTGCGCAGTAAAATCTGATGTCCCTTCGGTGTGCCTCTGTGTTTAGACATAACATCCTTTCCATCCCAGCTGGGAAACCAAATTGAATTCTGATCTTGCTGGCTGCATTTTAACTGTTATTTGGCGTATACTATCCATTGTGCATGGGCGAACTTGTGTATGTTGGCGATTTTCTATCATGCCAAAAGTGGCGGTTTGTTGCTATGTACGAAGCCACTTGACTCACTGCTCTCGTCTTGTGAAGTTGCTAATCGCTGTTCGGAGATTTTCTCCGGGTACTGTATGTGTGCCCCCCTAGTAATACATGTCTAAATAAAGAGTAACTTAGCAATCATTGTGGGGTTTTTTTCGTACATCTGAACCTGGACTACTATACGTAATCACGCTTCTTCTAAGTATTCTAATAAAATAGCAGCTGCTACAAAGCTACACCCTCACAAGAATCTCTATTACAGAGGGGGGGGGTGAATTTTGTTTGAGAAGTCACAGAGAAAAATGTTCTGTTAAATAGATAACATTATTATACATTTTGAATAAAATATAAACTTGATTGAATAATAGTTGTTTTTAAGATATTAAATAAATTTTTTGTTGAGCTCCTTGTTTCACACCACATATCATGGATATTGAATATCCCAAATTGGATACTTTATTTTAAATTGTGTATTTTGAAATTAAAGTTCCAAAACATATATATTGTTAAAATCAAATAATATGTACATAAATCTTCAAATAAAAATATTAAATGTACGAAACCTGATTTCCGCATTATTCCACAAAGATACTTCTAAAGAAAGCTTAAAAAAAATCCCTGCACAGTATCAACATTTGAAACTGAAAAAAGCAAATAATCAATTCAACTTTTGGGGATGTTCACCGAAAGATTTTACTTGTTGCATGAAATGGTACAATTTACAGAACTATTCATATGATTTCATGGATACTCGAATTTTTAAATTTAGATTTTGTTACAATACAATAAGAATACAGAATACATTATTTTAATTTAAATTATAACTGAATAACTATTGAGCGTCATGACCAAATGATATTATTGAGGTACGAAAAATTAAAATTCACCGAAGATTTTATATGATGTCCACATTAAATGTTTGTGTTGAGAAATTTAAATTGTCTTACAATAGAATATGAATACGGATTTTATTCTTTTAATTTAAATTGTAACTGAATAACTACTGAACGACGTCCGTGAATGATTGTACTTGGGGTACGAAAAAGTAAAATTTACCTAAAACTTTTATGATGTCAATATCAGATGCTCATGATGACAAAGTAAACTTTTGTTACAATACAATATAGATAGTGATTTTAAAATTTTAACTTAAATTGTAAGGTATAATTTCCAATAAAATGGCAATATATCCGTTATAATACTTTGATTAAGAAGCATGTTTATTATTATCATTATTATTATTTCGACATTTTACACGATTCATCCATTAAATTATTTATATAGAATATAAAGAAGAATATTTTATGGTTCATGAAGATAACGGTTAACTGGTTAAATTCTAAATACACCGATTAATATTTTTAATTAATTCACGTACGTTCAAGCATAATTATAAAATCAATAATCAATATAGTATAAAACTTTTAGATTATATAAAAGGCATTACGTTAAATCAAAAATAAAATAATGACTATAATTCTAATTATTAATATTAAGTATAACAATTATTTGCATATTATGTACACAATTATATTTGTAGTAAACGAAACTATTTTATTATGTCTTTAAATACATTGATTTATAGGGATCTATTTATAATCTATTCAAATGTAAAAAACAATCTATTCAATATAAAGTTAATTGTTTAATATAAAGTATAAAATAAAGAATAGACAAAAAATATGACAAAAAATGTGCAGTACTTGCTCAATATGACATAATTCTTGTATTTGAAACTATTCTTTATCTTTATTATATTCGAATCCCATACCTTAAATTTATTTATTCATAAGAATTGAAAGTTAGATATCTACACATTCCTTAGAGAAATAAATGGATTTTGGAGTTTACTCTAATCCGATTCAGTGTTTATTAATTCTACATAAAATTCTAAGGAATGCCATCGGATTTGAGTAGATTTCACTCCAATTTGCGCGGTGAATGGGAGTAATCGCATCCATGCTCAATAACTAGATGTGATAATGAATAAAGAAATAGAAATGCTCGTCAAATAATGTTCGTTTTCCTTAGAGTTAAATCGAAATTTCAAACTTTATTCAAAGCCTTAAATTCACTATATCAAATGCATGTAAGTAAGCAAAAGGCGTTGAAAGCTTTAATGTTAAGTTTCTTTTATATTATATTTAATCATTACATATATTATTACTATAGTTCTATATATTAGTGTATGTTACTATAAAATAATTAATTGATTTTGTCATAGATTTTTTAACTTTTCTTTCAAAATTACTATATAATTAAACCTAAGATAAATACAGAAAAAAGTACAATAGCTTTAGTAATACGTACAAATATTCATGCTAAAAACACAATTAATAACATATTGCGTAAATTAAAGAAATACTCCAGTAAAATAGTCTGAAATGGGAGGCGATAAATTAAAAAGTTCTGCAAGAACATTTTATGATTTTCAAGTGCTTATGGGGATGCTAATGACAAGATTTAAGTTTTTCAACAGAAAATCACAAGTGTAATCTTTCAGAAATCAAATAAAACACGAAGTTTAGGGATGTTTTTTAGAGATGTTTTCCTATTACTCGAGAATTATAAAATTTTGTGTATCACAATTAAATACTAATGGAATCAACTTTTAATTTTTGTAATTTTTTTAAGATTTTCTATACCAATTACTGTACGCACCATAGACTTTTGAAAGCAACACTTTTTCTATTTTACAAAAAAAAAAAAAAAAAAAAAAAAAAAAAAAAAAAAAAAAAAAAAAAATCTTTATATTTTTTATAAAATATCCGTTCAACATAAACTGTAGAATGAAATGTACAGTTGTGGGAATCCCCCCCTCTACTAACTCCTGAATAAATTATCGTAGAAGAACGTTACTGGTACTGAACGATTGGAAATAGTCTACTTTTAAATGATTATAAATTTTTCTTAAGATGACATCTTCGACATTTCTTATTTATAAAACGTAAATCAGCTGTTTTATTCATTAAAACAATTTCTAAATTCAAACAACTTAAAATAACAAAAAATTAAATACTATAAAAAATTAAGAAATTGTTAATAGTGATAAAAATACATTTATTTAGATGAACATGCGCTTCATCGCACAGACGGCTACAATTTCAAGATAATTCTTTATAGGAATATTTTCGCTAAAAATTTAAAAATAAGGACCATGTTAGAAAAATCCCGTTTTTAACTTAAATGTAACTATCAAGCTAAATGTTTAAGTTTCTGGAAACAAGAATACCACAGGACTTCGTTGGCCAGCTTCATCCGCCATATTGTTTCAAAATGACTATCATTAAAATAAAAACTAAAATAATTATTGCCGATAAATAAAAAAATAAATAAATGTATGTGACGATTTAAGGAGAACTCGAATTATTTCCACTGGTTAAAAAGAAACCCACAGTCATGGCAAGCGAGGGAAAAAACAAAATAAATAAATAAATGTAGAAGATCCAAAAATTAGTCATGGGCTGCTGTAAATTCATTTGTTAAATTCGTAATAATGAGGAAGAAAAAGCTCCTTTTGCAAAAATTCCATCATTATTTCAGCGAGCTGTCCTCATCGAAGAAGCAACCCAAGAAATCTTCTTTTTCATCTCGAGACTTCCACCTTTTTAAACTAAAAAGAAAGTTCTGGAACATTCTGTAACCTCAAACCATCATTCTTTTATGTAAACAGAATTCTTGTCCAGCTACGAGATTATTTTCCACAAACGATAAATTTATTTAAAAAAATATATTATTTAACCAATTTATAATTGACTCAGAATTTTAAATACCTTAGGCAGACGATTTCTATAAATGATTAATTTTAAGAGAAAAAGAAAAGAAATGAATTTATTAATATGCACACATCAAAGGTTGACGTAGGAAAAATAAATAAATAGATAAAATAAAATAATGATATTTTTTGAAAGGTATGGTTTTGGAATAAATTTAATAAGACTTTCTTAAAAAGGGTTGATAAAAACATAGAAGAAATCAGTTTTATTTGGAATATTAAGAAATAAAGTTTTAATTAAGAATATTTTTAATTTAGAGCCATCTTTTTAAATTTACGCATACTAGAATAATGTTTTTTAAGGCAAATTAAGAATTTATATCGTCTGCATAAGGATTAACAGATTAGATTTAGAAACAATATTTTAATTTAATAATTTGAAGTAAGTACGGAATATTATTATAAGAAAATTAAGATAGTATAAAGGTTAGTTTTGGCGAAAAAATTTTTAATTTGTAATATTATCCCCCCTCCTCAAGACTTTGTATGAAATTGATAGTTAAATAAAACTACAAGTTCAGACAACAGAAATATAATAATTTAAAAAAGTTAAATTTTGGAATAAAACTGTCAAACTCAGGAAGCCAAGAGATGGAAGAAAAAAAATTAACGCAATATAAAAAATATTAGCGATTAAAATAAAATAGTTAAGAGAAAATAATTCTGAATTTAATTTAGGTAGGAGCATTTCCCTGAAAGAAATACAATAATGTTACAACATCACTTACCATTTGTAAGTGCATAGGAGATAATACATATAATAACAGTAAATAAGTTATGAATATTAATAAGCAAGAGATAAAAATATAATAAAAACAATAAAAATTCGTTCTCATGGAAGTTTAAATAATTACAATGACTTAATGCATAGTTTATTTTAAATAAGTCCTTTAAATGAAACAAGTCTTTCAATAGTATATATAAAAGAGTATTTTCCAATGTTCTCTGAATACAGTCTCTTTAATTAAAAATCTTCAAACCTAGTTAAATCTTTGGTTTTAATGTTATGTTGGATCCAACATCTTTCAGTAATATATCAATTTTTCAATAATAAATAGCATCACTCTCAATATCAATAATAAATAATATAGAAAAATTTAAATAATAACAATAACAACAATAATAAGTAATAGTATAATAAGACTCCATATCCTAATATTTTTCAATAAGAGTATAATTAATACTAAACTTCATTATAGAAATCATAATAATAATAATAATAGTAAAACAAGAGTATAATCAAAAGAAAATTTCACTATTTGTTTATTATTGATAGGGAAAATATTGGATGAGGATAAAAATAATTACATAGCAACTAAATAATTTTCTTATCTTCTAATAGCATAAGAAAGTATTTTTTGCTAGCCGAAAGTATAAATAAAAAAAATCATAATAATTCCAAAATCCAAATAAAATTAAACCTAACTATTTAGAAAATGGACTCTCAACCAGTATTTCCTTACAATAATTCCTCTCTGATACTCTTTTACAAAATTGTCAAATTTGGTTATAAGTTTTCAAATGCTAAATGTAGAATAATGATTTATCTACACATGGTTTATAAACTTTAATAATAAAATACAATAGGAATAAAAGGTGTCATTCTTAATTGAGGAATAGAAATAAAAATAGTGTGCTTTTCTGAAAAACTCTTAATATCTGTAGTTTTCACAATCACTGAAAATCACATATTATGTTATAGGTTTGAGTAGAATCATTAGATTTTATAACTGTTATAACATAAATATCTGCTGAATAAATAGAATAATACTAATGTCAAATACATGAGTAAATATAGTTAGACTTAAACACCCTTAAAATTAATTTATCAACATCAATTTGAAAGCTTTTACAATCAAAATGTTCACCTTATGCCTGCATAAGGAGCCCAATTTAACCCCAAAAACAAGTAATATTCTTGTAGGCCTCCAAGAACATACCTGCTAATGTTGAAAATTATGGTGATAAACTTTTTAAAGAATAAGAATTAAAACTTAATCTACTGTCTTGACTTTAGTTTGATCTAGTGATTGTGATTGTATCTGAGGTTTTGTTTGTTTTTTGGGTTGCTCATGAAACAGTTTAAAATCTTCTGGTGAAAAATAGGGTCTTAATTTAGAAACATGCACAATAACGGAATTCTGTCCTGTCTCATAATTAAATTTATCTATTTCATAAGTTACATCAGAAAGTTTATTTATAATTTTGTATGGTCCCGAGAAAGTAGGTTCTAATTTTCGAGTGTTAGGATATTTAAATTCTTCATAAATTACAGAGTCTTGTATTTTTAATGGGCATTCGACAAAATTTCGATCATAGAGCCTTTTACTTTTAAGGTGAAATTCCTGAGTTCGCGCTTTCGCAATTTTGAGGGCTTTGTCTACTGATGGGTAATTGTTTTGTTTTAAAGGAGATTCATAAGGCAATTGACCATAAAATAAATAGGCAGGTGGGAACTTGGTGATAGAATGGGGCGTATTGTTGTATTCTTCGATGACTTGGTTTAATAATCTAGTCCAAGGTATTTTAGAAGAGGTGGAATTAACTTTACATTTAAGCCTGGTAACTATAGTCTGATTAACGCGCTCTACCTTTCCATTGGTCTGAGGATGATGTGCGGATGTAAAACGCTCTTGAACATGATGATTTCTAAGGAATTTCTTAAATCTTGGAGATCTGAAAGATTTATGCCTGTCACTAAGTATTTTTTGAGGTGCTTTGATATTGAAAATTTGTTTTAAACAGTTAGTGTATGTTTCAGTGGTAACATTTTTGGAGGGAAAAGCCCAAACAAATCTAGTTGCATGATCTATTATTATGTGTAAAAAATTTTTTGTTGAGTTGTAATAGTTAAATCCACCAACAGTATCAATAGAAAGACATTCAAAAGGTTGATCTGTTGCTGGCATAGCTTGTAATAAGCCGAATCTTTTCTGTTTTGGTTTTTTATTTTTCTGACAGGTATCGCAATGTTTAACAAATTCTGTAATGTCTATTGTCATATTAGGCCAATAATAGATGGGAGATATTAAATTAAGCATTTTTTGAATCCCTAAATGTCCAAAATTATCATGAGCAATATGGAGTAATTTTTTCTTAATGACATTGGTACAACAATTTTTTTGAATCCCTTTTTCTGAACTATAATAATTCCATTCTCTTTTTTATATTTTTGTCACAAACATTGTCTTTGTCTTGCATCTCTATAATTTCTTTCCTATCTAGCAATAAACTAATATGTTGATTAAAATGACAAACAGGATTTCGTGACAACATGTCTGCTTCGACATTTGTTGAACCCTTTTCATATTTTATCTCATAATCAAACATACTAAGTTTGAGCGACCATCTAAAAAGCCTACCTCTTAAGTTTTTAACACTCTTTAACCATACTAGAGATGCGTGGTCCGTATGAATTGTAAACTTGACACCATGAAAGTAATGATAGAATTTGTCAAGAGTATCTATAATAGCTAAACATTCTAATTCAGTTATGAAATAATTTTGCTCATAACTCTTCAAAATTCTAGAATGATAAGCAATAGGATGTAAGAAATTTTCTTTATCAGGTTGTTTTAGAACGGCACCTACTGCTATCTGAGAGGCATCTACAAACATATGTAAAGGTAATTTAGGATCATAAATTTTGAGGATGGGTTTTGCAATTAAAGAATTTTTTAATTTTTCAAAAGACTCCTCGCACTTTGAGTTCCATTCCCATATTGTATCTTTTTTAAGTAATCGGTTCAGAGGATATCTAATTTCAGCATATTTATTTATGAATTTATGGTAAACATTAATGGAACCTAGAAATCGTTGTAACTCTTTCACATTTGAAGGAGGTTTTAAATTTTTGATGGTTTCAATATTGGCATTTGCTGGTGTTATAGTTCCATTAGTGATTTCATAACCTAAGAAATTGATTTTATTTTGGCCTAATTTACATTTAGAAAGTTTAAGTTTAATGTTTTCTTGTTTGCAAATGTCAAAATTTTGAGCTAAATGGTTTAAATGTTCTTCTAATGAGGAAGAGAAAATTATAATATCATCAAAATAGTGGCACGCAAAGTCGATTTTATATTTATTAAGGATTCTTCGAATGGTTCTATTGAATATGGGAGGGCCCGTTTTTATGCCAAAAGGGAGCACGAGCCACTCAAAAAGTCCAAAATTGGTTGCAAATGCTAATTTTTCTGTATCGGATGGATGTATTGGTATGTGCCAGTAGCCAGAGGCTAAATCCAAAGTTGAAAAATACTGAGCACTACTCAATTTATCTAAAATTCCATCGATACGGGGCAAGGGTTCTGCATCATTTTTAATTATTGCGTTTAATTTTCTATAGTCTATACATAATCGCGTTTTTTTACCTTCCTCTCTTTTCATAACTAGTGTAACAGGGGCAGAATAGGGGCTATTACTTTCCTTTATCAGTCCGGCTGCTAACAATGATTGAATTTGGTTTTTTATTTCTATTTCTTCTAGGGGAGATGTTCGGTAGGGCCTCAAAGATATAGGTAGGTCTGATTTTAGTATAACGCGTTGTGGTTCAATATTTATCCTACCCACATCATATTTATGCTTTGCAAAAATATCACTATAAATATGAACTAATTCCCTTAAATTTACATCTTGAATTAAATTTATTTCCCCAGTTAAATCTGAATCCGAATTATCGCGAAAATTTTGAAGAGTCATGGAACCTCTATAATCAGGATGCACATTAATTGCGTGATCATATTCAACACAGTCTTCATTTTTCATAATATTTCCACAAGTAGATTGTAACTCTATATCATGATTACTTACATTCAGTGTTTCATTATCATAATTATCTATTGCTACAGTATTACCAGTATTTAATTTCATATTTTTTTATATTCTGAGGTTACAAATTCATTAGATTGATCCCTGTTTTGTTGTACTTGGTCCATATTTACTGTATTGAAATGAAGGGATCTCTCATTATGTATGGATATACTGTTAGTTATAATTTTCCTTCCCTGCCTTACAATACAATTTTTACATTCTATGGTTAATTTAAATTTAGAACATGCTTTTAACCCCAAAATAGCATAATCCAAATTTGTATTGCATACTAAAAAGTTAACATATTTTTTAATTTTACCCACTTTTAGAAGAACACTACATTTTTTATTTATATGTAAAAATCCTTTTACCTGACCAATGGTAACTGAGGGTATAGTCTCAATTTTAGCATTAAGTTTTTTAACAAATTTAATTGGCAATATTGCAATAGTTAAGCCAGTATCTACAACACATGGCAAATTATAATTATTTGTACATCCATACACAATTAATAGTCAAATATTATGAGAATTATTTTGTGAGCTACTTGGAAGAGTATCAGAGGATAGCAACTCACTCCTAAAAATACATTCTCTTTCCCAATGAAAAGCATTACTCACACCCCTATTTGTGCATATCCTACAAGGTCTTGAAGGGTATGAATTTTGAATATAATTATTTTGACAAACTCTAGGTCTTTGAAACTGAGATTGCCTTTGGGGAATCCAATTCCTAAGTGTATTATTGGGCCTAACTGGCTGAATCCAGGGCCTAGTTGGTTGAAAAGGTTGAAAATTTTGTCTAGCTGATGGTTGATTTATTACTTGGTTTGAAACTAGTGGGGTGGAAACTTCCACGAATTGTTTGACAACCCGGTACCATTCTGTGGTACTACTAGGAGGATTTATAATAATATTGTTTTTGAATTCTGGTTTTAAACCATCAGTTAAACCTTGTAATAGTATATTTTCACTAAGATGTAATTTCCACTTTTTTACGAAAATAAGTTTCTAAATTGTCTAAATTATCTAATTTCAGATTTGAAAAATCAGAAAAACTCGGGAAGTCTAATTCAATGAGTCTTTCTATCAAAATTTTCTTAATTTGTTCATAATCCGTACAATTTAAGCAGTCATTGATATAAATTTTTTGCGCTTCCCCTTTCAAATATTGCGCAATAAAATTTCAAATATTGCGCAAAAAAAATATTTTTCTTCTCCTTTTCACATGTTGTATCAAAATAAGTTAACCACGACAAAATGTTCATTCCAGAACTCGGGTCAAACGGTACGAACTTAGGATCTTCCATAATTTTTTGATTCTTACTCATTATAATAAATGAAGCACTTCTATTTTCTTTATTAAATCCTGATCGTAAAATCATTTGCAATAAATTTCAAAGTTAATAATTTCTATCAATTACATATTTTTTTCAAAATTACTATATCAGATCCATAACATACAATAAATAATAAAATAATAAATAAATTAGTAAATTAATAAATTAACTTCAAATTACTCTCATCAATAAAATAATAAATAAATAAATAAATAAATAATAAATACTTTCCATCAATCATAAATAGAATATAAATAATAATCAAAACATTTAATAAAATAACTTACAGTTCACGAAAAATCTTCAATAAAATCCATTCTTCATTAAATTCCTCATCAAATACCTTTCGCATACTCACCACTTTGAAGTCATTAATTTTCAAAAATTTTCCTATGACCATGAATACTGAATCAAAATTTGTGCGCACAGATCAACATCAAGCGTCAGGAAATCCACATCAGACTCGAAGCAAGTACTATTCATTAGCAAGCTGAAAATACCATATAGGCTGTCCTTCAATCGAACTTCGGCGATAGCATGCTTTTCTTCGTTCCATCGCAATTTTCTTTAAATATCATTCATTAAAAAGGCAGCACAGATAACTAATCCTGTCGACTTTTCGATTAGTTGTGACGATTTAAGGAGAACTCGAATTATTTCCACTGGTTAAAAAGAAACACACAGTCATGGCAAGCGAGGGAAAAAACAAAATAAATAAATAAATGTAGAAGATTCAATAATTAGTCATGGGCTGCTGTAAATTCATTTATTAAATTCGTAATAATGAGGGAGGAAAAGCTCTTTTTGCAAAAATTCCATCATTATTTCAGCGAGCTGTTCTCATCGAAGAAGCAACCCAAGAAATCTTCTTTTTCATCTCGAGACTTCCACCTTTTTAAACTAAAAAGAAAGTTCTGGAACATTCTGTAACCTCAAACCATCATTCTTTTATGTAAACAGAATTCTTGTCCAGCTACGAGATTATTTTCCACAAACGATAAATTTATTAAAAAAAATATTATTTAACCAATTTATAATTGACTCAGAATTTTAAATACCTTAGGCAGACGATTTTTATAAATGATTAATTTTAAGAGAAAAAGAAAAGAAATGAATTTATTAATATGCACACATCAAAGGTTGACGTAGGAAAAATAAATAAATAGATAAAATAAAATAATGATATTTTTTGAAAGGTATGGTTTTGGAATAAATTTAATAAGACTTTCTTAAAAAGGGTGGATAAAAACATAGAAGAAATCAGTTTTATTTGGAATATTAAGAAATAAAGTTTTAATTAAGAATATTTTTAATTTAGAGCCATCTTTTTAAATTTACGCATACTGGAATAATGTTTTTTAAGGCAAATTAAGAATTTATATCGTCTGCATAAGGATTAACAGATTAGATTTAGAAACAAGATTTTAATTTAATAATTTGAAGAAAGTACGGAATATTATTATAAGAAAATTAAGATAGTATAAAGGTTAGTTTTGGCGAAAAAATTTTAAATTTGTAATATGTATGTTTCTTTGAAGCGATTGATATTAATGCAAAAATTCGGATACATTTTTCTATTTCGTCTTTATAATAAAAATATAAAAAAATAGCAATAGAATTTTTATGTTGACTAACCTTTTAAAACAATCTAATTTTTATCATGTGGTAACTCTCGTTTTTAAGAACAGATTTAAATGTAATTTCTCGTGTGCATAGTAAATACCGATATCCCGAGCGAATTCATGGGTCATCTTCATTCGTGATCATGCTTTAATTGAGGACATTTAATAAATGCTTTTTTTAATTTTTTAAAATTTAAATAACTGTACAAAAAATTTGGAATTATTATTATTGTTTAAAGCAGTATGAAAAATTCAAAATTTTAAAGGTATTTTTTAAAGCGTTTTTACTGTTTGATCACAACTTTTGGAAACAAAGTCCATTTTGGATTTAACAAAAATGTCTGTTTAAAGGTGCATAAATTCTTTTTACATTTCATGGTGAATCAAGTCTGTTTTCGCATATTTCTTATGTGTGGCATCTGTTTAGACTTGATGAATCCAATGAAAATGCCTTGTCCACAAAAGGAAGCAAAAAGATGAGGGGCTTTATTAAAATATATCAGTACGTGCAATATTATGTATATTGTATTAATACTAATCAACGGATACATGGATGCAACCAATCATCTTTTTGCTTCCTTTTGGAAACAACGGATTTTAAGCTTATTCTATCGACGATACTTTTTAGAATGTTTTGGTGACATTCACAGAAGTTGCTCTATACATTTAGCTAACAAATTATGCAAATTATATTTTGATTTTTTTTCACGCATGCGCTGTGAAAAACTTGCTCATTATTCGTACAATTTTTGTTATTTTTTAATTCTGATTACAGGATATTTTGAACATTGTAATTTGTCATGTTTTCTGAAAAGAACATTTTGTTATATTAAGAATTCTGAAAATTATAAGCAAAAAACTTAGCAAAATTTGAAACTGTTTTTATGAAAACCTTAATTTGTCTACGGGTATACAAACTGTCCTCATAAAAATCAACACCGTTTATTTAATTAATCATAATCTACAATTAGAACTCTTTTGATTTATTGGACAGTGTTACCCCAAAGATATTCGTTCTCTTTCAGTCTGTTGAAGGTCCCATATGGAGTTTCGGGAAAAAATATTTGCTGAAATATAATACATGTACTATTCTGTTTACCCACCTGGAGTTGCAGGATAATACTTCATGTATTTTTCTAGATATTTAACAAAACGTCAACAATCGCAAACCTTTGATCATATTGTGTAGCAGTTTAGAACTCTACGGTGCTTGACAATCAATAACATGTTGTTATATTGTGTCATACTAATGCATACACATTTCGTTGTCACTAGTGATGTGTGTATCACATACTAAAGTCTCGATCAAGTTCACTAGATAACTTCATCCATCATATTATTTTAAAATGTTGGGGACATTAATGTATTGCCAAATTAGGAGACTAATCACAAGGCACGCTAAACGATGCAAACTTGGATTTAGTTGACTAAATTTCGTTTCATATTCAGTATGGAAAAAAATTTTAAACGAATTAACTATAATTGAGTTCCACTTTTTTTGGCTTCTAGTGTTACACTAAAATAATCTATATTTAGAAAAAAATGTAAAGAAATGAAAACTGTTTCTTTCGGCATATGCTTTTGTTTTACTTTCAAATGTATTATAAAATTTTGCAAGTATTATTTTTTATAACCTTTATGAACAATTTCATAAAAACTATTTTTTCACATACAGTAAAATTAAAAACGATAATAAGATCTATCAAATTGATTGTAGGGTAGATAAAAATCAAGTTAATATATTTAATTAATTTTAAAAGAAAATTTTCAATTTTTTATCGACTTTTTATATTTTAAAACGGACATTTTTATAGGAATGTTTACTAAAAATAATTAATCATAAATACCTTTGAATAAGATTATTAAAATTCTGACCCACTTTCTCCTTTAGTATACTTGAACATTTATTTCTCCTGAAAACAAAGAATTTATTATTCTTAATATTTTAATAACGCGTATAATTTTTCAAAATTATTTTTACCAGACATGTATATAAATTTTAAAAAATGCACTTAGGTTAAAATATTTGTCTATGCATGCGCCTGTTATGTTCAATGCGTCTCGAGATATTTTATTTTTACGATGAATTTTTTAAATTTATATTTCCTTATTCAAAAATTTATAAGATTTTATAAAAAAATTACAAATATGTTTTTTAAGCAATCATTCTACTAAAATAACCACTTTAAAACGAATAGAAAAAGGAAACGTAAACATAAAATTTTAATCTTTATTTTATCTTGAACGAAAAAACATATAATATGCATTTAAAAAAAGTAAATAAACGCGCCGAATTTCACACCTGGAATTTAAACAGTTGTTGGTTATAAACATTAATCTTCAAAACGTTCTTTTGAAAATCTTACACAAAAGATAAAATTTCGAAACGACAAAATAAATTTGCACTATGTAAAGAATTCAGTATGCCGAAAAACGAAATAAGATATTTTTCTTTCGTTATTTATCAACAAAAACACATTTTAGTATAAGGAAAGTAATATTATTTTTCAAAAATAATGCTTTAAATAGATATGAGGTTTCGCTACATCTATGCTTGTTTTGAAATGAATTATGACACTTAAATACAATTTATTTATTGAAGAGTGGTTTATATTTATACAATGATAATATTTGAAGGGTTCCTGGTGCAAAAATAAAAATTTAGTTAAAATATTTTTTTCATGTCAAAAGAAAACACTGCTGATTTTATTTATCTAGATATTTAAATAAATATGTAAATTCGTAAATAATTTTTATTCACTCATTGAACATAAGATAAACTCTATACTTAATACCTTTATTTATTTTTTTAAGAAATTTTAAATTTTAATCGTATTTTTTATACGATAATGTTATTGTATAAATAATTTTTAAAAGGAATTCACTGGAAATTTATACTTCTTTTATTATTTTAAGATATTGTTTTTCATTTAAATGTATTTTTTTAGCATAAAAAATCATTGTTTTTAAAGATGCACAGTAAAATTAAAAGTAAAGAAATTACATTCTCAGATCCTCCACATTGTATATTATAGAAACATTAAAAATAATCTAAACTGTAGAAAAAAGTCCTTACGTAAATACCGGGATGAAGAAGTAGCTTTTAAATGCCTTAATTGTATATTTATTTATTTTAAGTTACATTATTTAAACATAAGAAGCTCGGAGTAGTAAAACCCGTTTATATAAGATTGAATACCAGTTTTTGTCGATACTGAATATTAATGGGAATTTTTAGAAATTACTCATCATTTATTCAAGCTGGTTTATATTAAGCGATTTATAAGGTCGCCAAATTTCACGATATCATGAAGTGTATAGTGAAGTGAACCATTTTAAAACAACATAATGGATAAACGAAACCAATGAGCTTGGTCGAAATCTTAATTCATGTGCACATGCACATTCACATTGAAATCAATTAATATATACGAGTGCTTTCGCGGGCAAATGGATTTTTACAAATTGTCATCCACATTAGAAATTCAAACTGCTATATCTCAGGTGTTTTTTAAGGTAAAGACAAAATAAAATATACTCTTGAATTAATGTATTAACCCTTCACTGCACGGTGTGCCATATATGGAACATGCCGATAAAACACTTTTATTTTCCTAAGAATCTTATATTTGGGTTATCGGAGCTTTGTGGCATATGTAAAACATACAAACAAAGAGTTTCGTATCAGTTTTTCTCACTTGATGGCAGTACCTCACTAGTTATTAAGGTTTTCTTTCAAAAAAATATTTCCAGTCTGCATCGTACTCGACAGTAGAATTTGCTTCAACTTTTTCACCCAAAAATATCAAAAGTATCGTAAAATAAAATTCTAGGCATTCGAGTATATCACACATTTGTAATTAAGGTTGCTTAAAAATAAAACATTTCAGTACACCAGCTTGAAATCTTGTTTTTGTGTTTGTGCCAGATATGTAACATAGAGCATAAAGCTCATAAAACATTCTAATGAAAAAAGGCGCGCAAAGGGCTAACGCAAGGTTAAATCAATGCAATATTATTTACATCTGATAATGATGATCAATTTTTTGGAGTTTCTGATGACAGCTGGGATAATTCGACATACATTCCAGCTAAAAATAGCTGAAAATGCCATTTCTTCATATGAATCAGACGTTGAATACAACATATGTGATCAAAGAAATTGATTCAACAGCCACAGGAGATAAATTTTTGTCGTTAATAATTAATTTTAAATTTCATTAAAAGTGCTCATTAAAAATTATAATCAACAAGTGAAATTCAACAATACTGGAGTCAAACGTTTTTTCGCTGGAGGGACATTGTTATGTACCGGAAGTGTATTAGAGGAGGGGGAAGGAAAGGCTTGAATTTCTAAACTAAACAAATTTTCAAAATATCAGTGTAGTTGCATGTAAATGCTCTCGACGAATGCTCCCTCCCCTCTCTCTGACACTCTGAATTCAACACTGAATATACATAATGAGAAGCATCAATTTAGAGAAAGATTGTTTATTTTTCCAGATTCTGCAGATATCCCTCATCGACCCATTGTTGATAGAAAAAAGCATGTGGTATAAGTACAGTGGTATTTTAGGTAACCAATCGATTAAAGACACAATGTCTGTCAATGAATTTGAAAAAAATTCGACATTTTTCACATATTAATAACAATGCTAAAGAAATACCTAAAGGCATGAAGGTCCATGATAGACTTTTTGAATTAAGGTCTCTAATAGAGTGTATCACGGCCGTGGGATGTATTATATACCACTTGATTTGAATCAAGATTTGGAGCAAAAGCTTGTAATTAAATTTTATGTTTCTAACTTTGGAAAAAAAAGTTTCAAAATTGATTTATTTATTTTTTTGTATATTCTGGTGTGAATTCATCATTATAGAAAAATAATTACTTACCCCTTAAAAGGTTAAATACCAGCAATACAATTTTAATACATACTATACTATTTTTATAAATATAGTACACCAGTATTGTGAGCTTCATGCCACATTTGGTACAAAAATGAAAATATCTCATTGTGCGCTTTGGGACAGATATGGCACATACCACAAAAATCTCTATTAAAATAATATATATGAAGTCAGAATTTTTATTATTTTTCCTGCACTTATGACTACCTAATGTATGCAAAATATTTTTTTTTCACACAGAAAAGAAAAATCGTGCAGTGAAGGGTTAAGATCAAACATTTCAGAAAGAATCTTTTTTCAATTTTCAATTTTTTGTTTGTACATCATTATACATTTAAAAGATTTTTTACAAACTTAAATAGTTGCCATTTTGAAACAAAATGGTGGATGAAGGTGGTCAATGAACTTGGTCAAGACATTCATATGCACTATGTGCACACGGAGTTACATAGAACTCAGTTTATAAATATGCATATTATCGCGTGACAAAATGTCAACCACATTAGAAATTGAAAGTGCTATAACTTGCTAATAATTGAAAGTGCTATGCCATTTTCCAAGATACAGATGAAACTTAACACTAGAACCGCCGGCTGTTTTATAAAAATTTTATGAAAAGTGTTTGACACCAGAATTTTTATTTAAAACTATTTAACTTATTTAATTAGTCTACTTTTGTTCTGCAATTATTTAAAAAATCTCATCAAGAAATTTCTGGTTTGAATCGGCCATCTTCAATTTGGCAGGGGTCATAATGACCCCTTATGGCGGTTCTAGTGTTAATTATTGATATTTGATAATTAACTTTCTAATTTTCATTTATTATCACCAGTGTTTTGTGTATACTGAATTTGCATATGGAAACAATTACTTTTAGAAAATATTTTGTTTAAGAAAAGATTAAACTGAGTGAAATCATACGGAAAATATGTCAATTTTAAGACCCGCTCCCTAGAAAACTATCAGTCCGTTTTTGGTGAATTCTAATATTCATTTTCACTGGTTTATGCTCAAGATGGTGGATTATAACAGACTGTTTTTTTTTACTGGAAATAAACTGTTTTTTTTTTAATTTTTTATTTTAGAGCAATGATCATTTTTCAAATGAAGAACAATTATTGCTGTGGTTCATATGTGTATTCCATGAAGATATGTGGCGGAGGAATCCGAGAATATTTCTTAGGTTATACAACACTATGCCTATCCACATTGAAAGTAAAAAAAAAATCATTTTTTAAACAAACGCTCTGATAATTAGGTTATTTCTTTGGACTCCTGTGAATTGTTTTTATCCACCTCTGTTGTAAAAAGAATTATCTTTTTCTGATTTTTTTTCTTTTCTCTTTTCCGATGATCTGAATTCGCACTTGCGCAGTCTCAAATGACCATCCGTATTCTACCGAAAAACTACTTATTTCTAAATATGGAATACACATTTATGACAATATTCGTTTTAAGTATAAAAATGTCTGTTATACGTTATTTAATCTTTTACACCATGATGTTTCATAAATGAAACATCAACTTCAAAATTCTGCAAAAAATACATTTTTATTCGTATTGCTCTGCAAAAATTAGTATTTGAAAAGAAAGTGTGGATTGATATTTCGGCGTCGATATTACATTGATAAAATAAATCATGTCTTAGGGAAAAAATCATAATTTAGGCCTTTTTTTAGACTTTTCGTGAGGCAAGATTAACAAATTCATATGAAATCCAAAAATTAACAAATATTTTTATACCTGACTAAGATAAAGTAAAAATAATCATTTTATTAGTAGAACACAAGTTATTAAAAAAAGATTGATTTTTATTGGTTCTTTTAGATAAGAAATGTGCATGTTCCAAAAATGGAACATTGGCGTGTAAAGGTATATTTTTTAACATGATAAAGTCCTTTGGTTGCAGTGCATGAAAGTTTTGATAAAATGTTTCCGAATACAAGTTGGTTTAGTAAGTGCCGACAAAAGATGGTTATGACTTTAATTTACTTTCTTCTCCCCCCCTCCGCACCCTCCTCCCTCCCCTCTCTCTCCCACACTCGTTCTCCCATCTGAAGTGGATTACTCACAACTGACGGGGGAAACATGTCTGTTTGTTGATAGTTAGACGTTGTTTATGACTCAGATAAGCTAGAATGTAAGAGGTGACTTTGGAAATTAGCGTGATAAGGAATCCATATTATTTTACTTTACTCTGCGTTTTTCTTCAGTCAGTTAGAATTCTTCATACAGACCAGATGTCTCTTTCAAATCCATTTCGAACAGTAGAAGAGGCACTAGAAGATTTTTATGAATTACCAGATAATTCTGAAGAGGAATGCATTGCTACTTATCAATTACAATATTTTGTGCCATCAACACAAAGACAATGTGTTGTATGCCAGAAAAACACACACAAAAAAATTTTTGGAGTGTAAACAACCGACTACATGAGAAATGCTTCCCTGATTATCATGTATAATAGATCAAATGTAGGAACCAAAAATTAAGAACAATATATATATATATTTACAGATATATATATTTAAAAAAAAATTATAATTTTTTTCTCATTTCTATTTTTTAGATTTTGATTAATTTGATTATTTTTCTGTAAATTGTAGTATAGACATTATTATTATTATTATTTTCTATTACATTTTTTGTATATATTTCTTTTTTAATTTTGATAAAGATGCTTTCCTACAGTGAGTACTACCTGTCATCTATATAATAATTTTTTTAAGCAAGGGGGAGAGCTTTTCTGTAAAAGCTTTGTGAGGTCTTGAGCTTTTTAGCGGAATCCCGAGTTAAACGAAGGCTCGACGGGCGAAGCCCGGCTGTTTACCTGTTTAACCTGTGCTATTGATGAAAAATGCTTACACATTAACTGTAATCATGAAAAAATTGCGCACAGAAATAGAGATTTTAATTTAATTGTTGTTAATCATATTTTATAAAAACATGTGAAAAAACTAAGTGTTTCCCGCCAATGTTCCATTTTTGGAACATGTTATAAATCATACACAAAAAATTTTTTTCGAGAAAAAAAATTACTCATAGTGCTTATGTTTGAATTTTAATGGGATTTTTACCAATAAATAGTTTGTGTTACCTTTCGAACATAATGCGGCGTTTAAAAGGTTTGATCAGACCTAATATAAATAGTGAAAATTGCGCAATTTTTATTATTGATATTAGATAATAATTAAATATTAAAGTTTTCTATAGGTAAATATATTAGAAGCAAAGCAAACATTTCTGTGTGCACCACCGTAACAGCCTTCATTGCAAAACACAGCTACTCCTATTAACATTACAAATTATTTATTTCATCGTGTAAATAATCTGTGTCGGTTGCATGAATTTTTGTTATTATCATTACAAAAAATTTTCTTGATGTACAAGTTTTCTAGATAAAATTTGGTAATTTTATAATTACTTTTTACGGTGTTGGGAGGACACGCTGGCACAAGTGTCCATAATACGTCGTTTAAGGTTCTACATGCTTGTAGAAAGGTCGAATACACTGAAACAAGAAAAAAAGATTAAAAAAAAGATAAATAAACAAATAAAAATGTAAAAATAGTAAATAAAATAATAATAAAATTTAATAAAAGCAGTAATGTCTCTAAAATTATTGAACGTTTTATATAAAGGTAAAAACAAAAATCCATGCTAACACAAACTATTTTACACTCTAAATCAGAAAATCTCTAACATTACAAAGAATTTTTTAGGAAACTGAGATGTCTAAAGCATTCATATAAATGCAACCTGAGTTATATGTAATATTTTACAACCCTTCGCAAAAAGTTTTCGATCAGTGTTATCAAATTTATGATTTTTGCATTTCGAAGCATATATTTTGCGATTTATGAGCATAGGACCGTTTTTTGGTACTTCCAAATAAAAAAAACACATATGAAAATATAAATGAAAAGCAAATTCAACATAACAATCATATACTAGGGGCGATCAAATGAAAAGGCACGAAACGCCCTAACTACCAAACCGGTTGAAATTTGAATATGCCGCTTTGGAATAAAGTAGTGAGACGTCGAGAGATGCGATTGGAGTACCCATCGTCGTTGTGAACATGCGTAGGTGCTTGTGCATGAAGGGGGAGAGAAGCAGACAGCAAGTGAGTTCTGTCCAATTGACGCGGTAGTGCCTCTGAAGACCATCATGACTGAGCTGACGCGAGCTGTTATCAGATTTCACACTGCTTCAGACTTTGATCAGACACTTCGCTGCTCTTTAATCATCGGATTTTGCAATGGAAAAGCCATGATGACCTCACAGGCACTGCCGCTTCAATTGGAGGAATTCACTTGCTGTCTGCTTCTCTCCCTTTTCATGCACAAGCGCCTACGCCTGTTCACAATTACGCTGGGTATTCCAATCGCATCTCTCGATGTCTCACTACTTTATTCCAAATCGGTATATTAAAATTTCAACCGGTTTGGTAGTTAGGGCGTTTCGTACCTTTTCATTTGATCACCCCTAGTAATTAATAACTATACTACAGGTGAAAAACTTTCTTTGTGAGAAAAATTATCCGATCAAAACGGACGTTGGAAAATAGTAATCGATCACTGAGGATCACAAGTTTGAAATTTGCATATTCAAGACGGATAAGGAAGCCTGCGCATGCGTACACTATTCGAATCTTATTTAAAAGAAGGAATCGTCCAGCTGCGGTATCAAAAGCAGCTTTGAAGTGTTGGACAATGGCTAGTGTGAAAAACATGTCTTCCGATTTAAAAATCCGAATGATTAAATTGTTGCAAGAGAGAATTTCACAAAGAAAAGTGACTGCTTTAATAAATTGTGCTCAAAGTGCTTAATGGACTTAATGGACTAATCAAAAACCCTATACATAGGTTTATAGAAAAAAAGTATTCTATACGAAGAATTAAAAAATATATTCCCAAATTCAAAAAAAAAATAAGAATAAGGAATTATTAATATAGGAAAAAAGGAATACATTAAAAAAATATTTTTTGTAAGTTATATCTGTTATAAAAATTACTTTTTCTGATTTTTAGGTGCGTTCGTAAATATATAAATACGTAGCACCTATAGTCGTCATTAAATTCGTTCGTCCATCTGTCAGACCGTATACATATCAACGAAAAAACTACCCAACAGATTCGTTTGAAATTTAAAATATATAATTGTTGCGTAATTTTGTCGAGTAAGTTGACATTTTATGGAAATCGGATGTATAATTACATCACAGGGACAATCAAAGTATTTTATTATAATACGGCCAATGGGAAAAACTAAATTCAAGTGCATGTTAATGATGTATCACTCCTTCGAACATAATAAAATCTATATGCATCTATGAAGTATATACTAAAATATGCATTTTCTACAATCTGTGGTGCAAACAATAATTTTTATCAACTTACAGGGTCTCACAAAAGTATTTCCTTACATAATGTATAGGGAGGAGACATTGTTTGGGGCGCGTTTTAATTACACTGTTAAAAATAATTCCGTGAATTCCAGATGAAACTACCGGCAGCAATGTAGCTGAGCTTTCACCGTTCCGTTAGTAGATTTACCGTTTGGAAAATAAAAGAAAGGAAAACTTCCGTATGGAAAAGCGGTAACTTTCCGTTACAAAGTTTCATTTTGTAATGATAATAATTCGATTTAAATTTTAAAATTAGTAAACCGAACATTCGTTTAAGAACTCGAACTTTTAGAGTGGTTATATAATTAATTAAAACCATTTATTATTATTATTACTATTATTTTGCATAATTTACTTCAAGCCGTCCTGAGGATCGAACTCGGGACGTTTGGACAGCGGAATAAGTCCTTACTGATTCAGCCAAAGCTGCTGATACCAGTCTTTACAAAGTATGTCTTTTATGAGTTACTGGGAAAATCTGTTGTGCCTTTCAAATATATTCGTTAGAATATTCGTAAGCGGTTTATTTTGTTTTATTTTAGACTGATGCATAATAATTATTATTTTTAAAACCAATTAAAATTTTTTAACTAGCTTGAATAAAAAAAAAACATTGTTTAAAATCGCATTTTTTTTTTTTTTTTTTTTTTTTTTTTTTAATGAATGTATGAAAAAAAATATTCATTTTTTACAAAAATTAGACATTTTTTTTTTTAAATTAGTGCGCGCAATTTATTTATTTTTTGGGAGGCTAATTAGTTAAAAGATTTTTTAATAAGAAATAAGAGAAAAATAAACAGAAAAAAGTAATTAAAAAGGACTTTTTGTGCGTTCATTATATTATGGCCCTAGTGGGATATGAACCCACAATCTACGCTCCCAGGTGTTTAGTTGGTTGGTTGATTTTTGACGTCCGATTATCTGCGCTAGGGATATAGGACCAGGGGGGGAGTGCCCTTCGTGGGGGTCTTTCTAAGGGAACCTAACCCGTATTTACGCAAGGTTCGAAGAAAACCACGAAAACTCCGAACGGTTAGGCCGACAGCCGCGATTGGGTTCGAACCCAGCACCTGCCGTCTACCAGTTGAGAGGTCCCAACCTCTCGGCCACTGGTGGGGCCCCAGGTGTTTAGAGGTGTGGTGCTTTGACCAGTCGGCCACGGAAATCCCCGATTAGCGGAGTGTCTCCGTTTTTTGTTTTTATTTCCATCCTTTTCGTTATTTTCAGGAAATATCGTGGAGATTTCAGATTTGTAACGGAAAATGCCCTTTTGGTGCGAAAAAGGTTTTTTTCTGTGAAATTCAGGAAAAATATATCCGTGAATTTCAGATTTTTTTTAACAGTGTAGGTTAAACTGCTACACACTGTTAAAAATAATTCCGTGAATTCCAGGTGAAACTACCGGCAGCAATGTAGCCGAGCTTTCACCGTTCCGTTAGTAGATTTACCGTTTGGAAAATAAAAGAAAGGAAAACTTCCGTATGGAAAAGCGGTAACTTTCCGTTACAAAGTTTCATTTTGTAATGATAATAATTCGATTTAAATTTTAAAATTAGTAAACCGAACATTCGTCTAAGAACTCGAACTTTCAGAGTGGTTATATAATTAATTAAAACCATTTATTATTATTATTACTATTATTTTGCATAATTTACTTCAAGCCGTCCTGAGGATCGAACTCGGGACGTTTGGACAGCGGAATAAGTCCTTACTGATTCAGCCAAAGCTGCTGATACCAGTCTTTACAAAGTATGTCTTTTATGAGTTACTGGGAAAATCTGTTGTGCCTTTCAAATATATTCGTTAGAATATTCGTAAGCGGTTTATTTTGTTTTATTTTAGACTGATGCATAATAATTATTATTTTTAAAACCAATTAAAATTTTTTAACTAGCTTAAATAAAAAAAAAAAAACATTGTTTAAAATCGCATTTTTTTTTTTTTTTTTTTTTTTTTTTTTTAATGAATGTATGAAAAAAAATATTCATTTTTTACAAAAATTAGACAATTTTTTTTTTTAATTAGTGCGCGCAATTTATTTATTTTTTGGGAGGCTAATTAGTTAAAAGATTTTTTAATAAGAAATAAGAGAAAAATAAACAGAAAAAAGTAATTAAAAAGGACTTTTTGTGCGTTCATTATATTATGGCCCTAGTGGGATATGAACCCACAATCTACGCTCCCAGGTGTTTAGTTGGTTGGTTGATTTTTGACGTCCGATTATCTGCGCTAGGGATATAGGACCAGGGGGGGAGTGCCCTTCGTGGGGGTCTTTCTAAGGGAACCTAACCCGTATTTACGCAAGGTTCGAAGAAAACCACGAAAACTCCGAACGGTTAGGCCGACAGCCGCGATTGGGTTCGAACCCAGCACCTGCCGTCTACCAATTGAGAGGTCCCAACCTCTCGGCCACTGGTGGGGCCCCAGGTGTTTAGAGGTGTGGTGCTTTGACCAGTCGGCCACGGAAATCCCCGATTAGCGGAGTGTCTCCGTTTTTTGTTTTTATTTCCATCCTTTTCGTTATTTTCAGGAAATATCGTGGAGATTTCAGATTTGTAACGGAAAATGCCCTTTTGGTGCGAAAAAGGTTTTTTTCTGTGAAATTCAGGAAAAATATATCCGTGAATTTCAGATTTTTTTTAACAGTGTAGGTTAAACTGCTACACACTGTTAAAAATAATTCCGTGAATTCCAGGTGAAACTACCGGCAGCAATGTAGCCGAGCTTTCACCGTTCCGTTAGTAGATTTACCGTTTGGAAAATAAAAGAAAGGAAAACTTCCGTATGGAAAAGCGGTAACTTTCCGTTACAAAGTTTCATTTTGTAATGATAATAATTCGATTTAAATTTTAAAATTAGTAAACCGAACATTCGTCTAAGAACTCGAACTTTCAGAGTGGTTATATAATTAATTAAAACCATTTATTATTATTATTACTATTATTTTGCATAATTTACTTCAAGCCGTCCTGAGGATCGAACTCGGGACGTTTGGACAGCGGAATAAGTCCTTACTGATTCAGCCAAAGCTGCTGATACCAGTCTTTACAAAGTATGTCTTTTATGAGTTACTGGGAAAATCTGTTGTGCCTTTCAAAGATTTTCTTTCAAATATATTCGTTAGAATATTCGTAAGCGGTTTATTTTATTTTATTTTAGACTGATGCATAATAATTATTATTTTTAAAACCAATTAAAATTTTTTAACTAGCTTAAATAAAAAAAAAACATTGTTTAAAATCGCATTTTTTTTTTTTTTTAATGAATGTATGAAAAAAAATATTCATTTTTTACAAAAATTAGACAATTTTTTTTTTAAATTAGTGCGCGCAATTTATTTATTTTTTGGGAGGCTAATTAGTTAAAAGATTTTTTAATAAGAAATAAGAGAAAAATAAACAGAAAAAAGTAATTAAAAAGGACTTTTTGTGCGTTCATTATATTATGGCGCTAGTGGGATATGAACCCACAATCTACGCTCCCAGGTGTTTAGAGGTGTGGTGCTTTGACCAGTCGGCCACGGAAATCCCCGATTAGCGGAGTGTCTCCGTTTTTTGTTTTTATTTCCATCCTTTTCGTTATTTTCAGGAAATATCGTGGAGATTTCAGATTTGTAACGGAAAATGCCCTTTTGGTGCGAAAAAGGTTTTTTTCTGTGAAATTCAGGAAAAATATATCCGTGAATTTCAGATTTTTTTTAACAGTGCATATGAAATTGATATATATTACTGAGGTTTACTACAGGTTATTTTCTGTATAATATAAAAGCTAAGTGGGGCTTGTTGTGCTTAAGCCATTTGGTAGGGCTTCCCACCTAGCTGAAACTGAAATTGTATAATAGAAAGCAGATAGTATTTACAGGGACACAACAAAATTTTTCGAATACAATACTGTATTTGAAGTGCTGTATAGTATTACACCAAGATCTGAATGTTTTTAAAACTTCATTGCAATACGAAAACACTTCATTTGTTACGTTTGATGTGTAATTTCCAACTTGTTTATTATGATTTCGATTTATCCAAAAATGAACCTAAAAGTATAAAATATTCTGTATATATGTAATATCTACTTTTCGTGTCAAGTAATCTTAAAATATTCATCAGATAAAAAATAGATTCAAAAGATTTGCCTTGACTGGATATACCTGTAATTTTTTAAAAATATTTTTTTGTTGAATTCTACATATATATGTACTACGGAGAATTATATATTTAAGTGGTGCAGATCCATTTAATAAATAATTACTGAAGTTATTTAAGTACACAGAACTTGAGAAGTAAACGATCACTTTAAGATAAGATATTATAAAATATGAGCAACCAGATGTCAAGTTTGCTAAGTCGGGAAATGTATTTTTATGAAATGGAATGGATAAAAAACTAGTCGTTGGAGGCCACCGTAATACTTACCCATCATTTATATGCATGTGAAAATAAATTATGTGAAAACTATTTGTACAATGTATTTCAATTCCGAAACGAAATTTAAATGTTGTTAATACACATAGTAATACTCTATTAATGAATTGCTGATGCAACAAATTATATAAAACGCCAAACTACTCAAGAAGTACGTAAAAGAAACATCCTTGTAACTCCAAAAATAATAATCATAGTAACTAACAGTTTGCTGCGTCGGATTAAGCGTCTCATTTTCAATTAAAATATACCTCTGAATTCAAATTTGAATGAAATACAGGATCATGAAAAATCCAAGAATGTGGAAAACAGGATTACAATTATCTCGACAACTAATAATCCGATCGACTTCGTTCTTTATGCAAAATTTGTGTTTTTTTATTGCCTTTTACATGCATTCCTTAAAATAAAAAAATTCGAAAGATTTTATGTAGCTTTCATCAGAACGAATTTTTCGAGAATCCCGAAAAAATAGTTCCGGATAATCGAGGTTACTGATATTCAATAGACTTCGTCCCATTCTTACATACTAAGTACATACAAACTTTCAAGTCTCTACCTCAATTTGTTCGTGAGATAGAACGTTTACAGACAGGCAGACTGACTGATAGACAGACAGACAGACAGACAGACGGACGGCAAATTTTTTTCTCTAAAAATATGTTTTTCGAAATCTCCAGTGTCTAAAACGTGTAAATCTGTCAAATTTTTTTTTCGATTTTCAAAACGATTGCAAGACTTACCCTATACTACGTATGATGGGTAAGTAATAGCGGTTAATAAAAGTTGAGAAAAAGTTAATATAGTGCACAATGTCTGAGAAAAACAACTGATGTGAGGGGTTTCTTTCAATGGTATTTCCAACCAGGAAATATTTCAACTGTTAATAGAAATTTGAATTAAAATCTTGTTCAATAAAGACACGAAGAACATATGATGAATTGTCCCAGATAGCTATATCTAATCAATAAGGACCAGTCGCGTGATTTTCCAGTGCACCAATGCAGATGTATACAAATATCATTAATTCACTCTAGCGTTCTGTAAAAAAGATACTTGGGATGCACTGCGCTAGCCTTTATTTTTCGTTAGCCTCGCAAGTACATTTTATGACATAAAATTCATAATCTTGCTGCAGTAAAATCACAAACAAAGCTCAAGCAAAAATGTATAATGCATTTTTTGGTAGAAAACAAGTACTATATATACATATACTCTACTATATATATGTAATTTTAAATGTGTCTCAAAAATTTATTTTTTTTATTAATAATTGTGCTTTCTGTTCACGAAATACCCCAGCGAATAATAAAAAAAGAGAATATAATACCTGATACTATCTTTATAAAAAACACCTGACGAATACAAGTAATATGTTTCTTAAAAATAAAATATTATATTCAAGATTTATTTCCTGTCTATTTAAGGTAGAATTTATATCTTCCCGATATAATATGTTTCTGTACTTAAATATGTATAAAATTGCATTACACTTTGCGTTAGAGTATTTCAAAAGATTTAGTCAACTGCCTGAATGATGGTCACGTTTCTGATCTGATAGAAATGCATTTTATTCTATTTCTAAGACACTCGGCCAACTCATGTGTATTTCAAATTTATAGCTTTCTCTAAAATCTTTGAGTTATAGTTTCATGTATATTTCATGACGGAAATCTATATACACTTTTCTGAGACATTTTACAGGAATAATTTTGATAAATTTTAAATTTTGCTGAATATTGAATCGCTTATAAACCTATAAATATAAATGTATTATAAGCTTATGCAAATACATATATATTATAAGTTATAAATATTGTAGTTACATCTGCTGAAAGATCTAAAATTATAAAATGAAGTGGTAAGGTATAATAAGTATTTATCAGGCGTATGAGTTCAGAATTTCAGATACTAAACGGTAAATTTAAATAAAAGTTATGTTTTTCATTGTTAAAATGTTATTATTAAAAATACAATTTCAAATGCAAAATTCCTACAAATCATGTAAAACATTTAGATATGGTATTTATTTAACAGGACTTTATGCATGTTACAATACGAAGTTCATTTTTGCTTAGTTTTTCTACTATAAATTATATATGCATAAAATGCCGCCACATTGTAGGAAACATTATTAAAAAATTATTTTTTCTTGTACAACCAACAATTATCGATTTGTAGTATGCTATATTTTATGATTTTTCTGTACTTTCGGACACAAAAAAACAGAATATGTGCGTACATATTATATTCACTCTTTTTTTCTGAATTGTTTAGAATAACTTGTTAGATAAAATATCATAACTTTAAAAAATCATAAGTAAAGTTTTAATTGTTGTGTAGTGTAAAATTATTTACAGACTAGAAGTGTTTTTAGCTGCAATTTTCCTGTTTCTTATATATATATTTTTATTTTTCTATTTTAAATACAATCGAACATTCTTTAATTAATCTTCGAATATCTACCATAAGTGTTCCTTCTTACAATTGTTGTAAATGTTGTATTTGAGGTAGAGCATATACTCGTAGTTAGTTAGTTATCACATACTCGTAGTTATTCTTCTGCGACTTCATGTAAAGCCTGTTTCTTATCAAATATCAAACAGCGAATCCAAATATTAACGTTTAACATCATTATGTAACACAGGGTGTTCTTAAAACTATGTCCAACTTTAACGGAACATTCTATAAACACTGAAGAGCTGACACAAATAACGTTTCTTTGTTAATTTCTTGAAAATAAAGACTAAATTAAAAATAATTAAATATAGGAGAGACTGGGACAGATGAAAACGTTGCCATTTTCATTAGTTATTACATGTTGTTTTATTTCAAAAATATCTCCAAAGATGACAGCACCTGTAGATATATTGTAAATTTTTTTAAGCTTTTCATCTTGTTGTTTGTCCACAGGATCCAAAACATTATTTATTGACATCAAAAGTAAAATCTCAGTTTCAACGTTCTCTATACTTTATTTATTTATTCATTTTTTTTAATTTTGAAATTTTAACATGTATTAGGGATATTAATAAATATTTTTGATGCTTTTTTTTAATCAAAAATTGAGAAATGTTAATGATGTGACATTTTATCGCTGGTGGGGATGTGGGGCACTTGTGAACAGCCTACTTGTGAACCTTGGGACAGATATGAATAGTTCACAAGTTCCCCAATAATCATTCTATGACTCTGTTGATTTCAGTTAAGTTGATGAAAAATAATATCAGCTTCAATATCTATAATTTTCTTGAATTAGAAGAAATTTCCGTCATATAAAGTTCATTTCGTATTGAAACTTCTACAAACACATCTGTTAGGAAATATAAAAAAAAATCAACAAGCTCGTTGACAGGTTAGCTCGTTACGCTTAACGTTTAATGGTAATGTAAATAAATTCTATGGGTTTCTAAAATGGAATAAGTTTTTTGTATTTTTTAATATAACGGTTTTCAATACAACTTTTTATGCACAGTTAATACAAAAAGAATTACGTTAAGCAACTTTGCAATTATAGGTAGATTTCGTAAGAAATACTACCTATTGCAATCGCACCAGTTTATATATATATATATATATATATCTATATATCTCACTTTTTTATGGACACGATAACTTCTATAATTCTTCACCAATCTCCACCAAACTGGTACATAAAATCAAAGGGGATAAAATCTTGGCTAAGTTCGTTAATGAGCAAAATCAAACCAAGGGGGTCGGAATAGGGGGCGTTTTTGGGAAAAGAAAAAAAAACGCCATAACTTCTTAATTAAAGTAGATATCGAATCGGTTTAAAGTTTATATTACTTCTTAAAAATGGGCCAAAAGTATATGCATGACAGATTTTTGATAAATTTAGAAGTGGGCTCAAGGGGCGAAAAAACAGGGATTTTGAGAGAAAAAAATTCATAACTTCGTCAGTTTTTAAGATATCAAGTCCAACTAAATTTTTTGTAAATGTTCTTAAAATTATCTAAAACTTTTGCATTTACAAGTTTTTTATAGGACCAACTTTTACCGATGAAAAAAATTAAAAACAAAAAGAAAAAAGGCGCTAAAAAAAGAGAAAAATCAATAACTCCGTCAATTTTTAAGATATCAAATCTGATTAAATTTATTTTACATCTTCTCAAAAATATCTACAACTTTTATATTGACAAGTTTTTCATAGGACCAATTCGTATAGCAAAAAGAAATTAAACAAAAATAGGAGTTGGAGAAAAAACTTCAAATCCAAACTGCTTATATTCTGACTCATTTTTAAATTCATTTTTGATTTTAAACGCATCCAAATAGTAGGTCCTCTTATTTAGAAACTGTATAAAGAGATGCATTGGTCAATTTTCTGATAAAGACAGAATATATTTCAAAAAAGGCTACCAAAAAGGGTATTTTGAACAGAATTTCCGAAAGTCATCGGGACTGAAAATTGAAGGAAGTATTCAAATAAGAAATTGCGTTTTTTTTTACTCGTTTTTAAGTCCATTTTTGTTCTCAAACGCATCCAATTTACAGATCCTTTTATTTAGGAACTATGTAATATGATGCATTGGTCAGTTTTTTGATAAAGACGGAATATATTTCAAAAAAGACTACCAAAAAGGGTATTTTGAACAGAATTTTCCGAAATCATCGAGACTGAAAATATAAGGAAGTGTTCAAATAAGAAATTGCGTTTTTTTTTTCTGACTCGTTTTTAAATCCATTTTTGCTCTCAAATGCATCCAATTTACAGATCCTCTTATTTAGGAACTATATAATGTGAGGCATTGATCGGTTTTTTGGTAAAGACAGAATATATTTTGAAAAAGGCTACAAAAAGGGTATTTTGAACAGAATTTCCCGAAGTCTTCGTGATTTGAAAATTTAAGGAAGTTTTCACATAGCATATTGCATTTTTTATGACTCGTTTTAAAATCCATTTTCGCTCTCAAACGCATCCAATTTACAGATCCTCTTATTTAGGAACTATATATTGTGACGCATTGGTCAGTTTTTTGATAAAGATAGAATATATTTTTAAAAATGCTGTCAAAAAGAGTATTTCGCACAACAATTTCCGAAGCAATTAAGAATGTATTCAAACAACAAATCGGTTATTTTATGACTCATTTTTAAATTCAATTTTTTTCTCAAATGCATTCAACTGACAGTTTTTTGTTATTTAGGAACTGTATAATGTACTGTTTTGGTCGATTTTTTAATAAATTCAGAATCTATTTCAAAATATGTTGTCAAAATGGGCATTTGAGCTGAATTGTTCTTAAGATGATTCTGATAAAACCAGTTTTTGCAGAAAAATGAAATTAAAAATTTTTCATAAACGGCCAAATGAAGTTATTAAACTGGGTTTATCTCTAATCATATATATATATATATATATATATATATATATATATATATATATATATATATATATATATATATATATATATATATATATATATACATATATATATTTGTTGAAATGAGCACTCTTCGAAATCTACCTCTGCCTATAGGCCCAGCCGACAGGAATTTTTTTTCAATTTAATTTGTTCCAAACTTGCAGTATTTTTTAACTTCCATTTCTAAACTCAGCTACGTTATTTGATGTTTTGAATATGGATATATTATTGTAGGAAATTAAAGTTTTTAAACCGATAACTATATACTCTAAAATCTCTATTACAAGCTCAACCGCTCATCTTTCAAAAGCAAAGGAATTTAAATTTGGAGAGAGTTTATAATCGGAAAAAAATTATTTATCCTTAATTTAGAGGTAATTAAGGCAAATATAGGACTGAGAATTTTTCGTATTTCGGCAGTGTTTGTTCTTCGATGGGAAGTGGTAGTGTGTAATTTTAATTATAAACAAGTTGAACACACAAATGAATGTCTGTGAATTATATTATGAATAGTCGTTAACACTTAGTTACCAAAAAGACAGGGTTACATTCCCCTGCGTAAAATAGAGAAAGTCAAATAAGCACGATGTGGGCTTGTCAGAGTCTGAAGTAAAACTGACTCTCTCGTGAAGGTGCACTAACAGTCAGAAAATTGAACCAGGAAATGGCCTTGAAGTTATCAAAAGATTTTCACAAACAAGTGCAATCATTTTCTAACACATAATTTGTTTTATAAAGAATGAAATTAAATTTTAGTCATTAATGTCAGCGCTGATTTGTGGTGTCATTTACTGTTTATGAGAGTTAATGTTTTAAGATAAACAGGCAGACTTCCGATAAATATTATCTAAATGACCAATCAAACAAAAAAAACATTAAACAAAATTTAAATGCTTTAATTATTTTTTCAAGTTTACTTTTTTATATGACAAACTTTATATGAGATAATCGACATCTTGCCTGGGGCAATATGACAATTTCTTAATGTTATAAAAAAATTCTTTTTTTGTTTTATTTGAAAAATTAAATGGCATGTACTTAAAACTACAAAGAAATATCCTAACAGTTAGTGCAAAAATAATTATACTAAACTTAAAGATAAATTTAAAAACAACAAAAATTGTTGATATAGTCATGTTGCCCCGGTCCCCCCTGCATAACCTTGCAGTTTTGGGTGTAACTTGAAACTAATTATTTATATTAACTTTAAACTAATTATTTCTATGGACTGGATTTTTTTGAACTAAATATTCTTATATTGAAAAAATTTATATGAAGAAAACACACGTGTACTTGGTGTGTTTATTTTTTTTCCAGAAGGTTTATTTATAAACCACAAGAATTATAAAAAACTGAATCGTATAAAATTATATTTATTGCATGCCATTTTTTGTTAATATTGTTTTAAAGCCTTAAAATATTATAAATAGAACGTGTATAATCTGAATAAATGAAGTTTTAAAATAAATTAATAAAGTAAAATCATGATGCTGGTATTATTTCTGAAATTTATCTTTTTTTTTTAATCTAAATTTTGGGTCGCATGTTATGAGAGATTTAACTACGTCAAGAGGAGAAAATAACTATTTCATTCAATCTACAGTGATTCAGTGTACAATCGACGATATTTTAAGTCCTAATTTTTTCCAATCAGCAACTGTTATACATTAGAAGTTTTCAAACATCGCTTTTTATTATATTCACATACGTTAATAGATTTTTTAAATAATATTCTTACATGTGTTTTTCTGTGTAATACAGAGTGTATCTAAAAGCCTGGGCGAAAACTTACGAAATGATAAAAAACAAGTATTCGAGTAATATTTCCCCATTTAATGTATGTTAGAAACGAGAGCGGTAAGAAGTTAACGTATACTTTTCCAATGGTGTAGTCGTAGAAACAAAAACAGAGGGTATACGATTTAAACATAGAGGACGCGCTCAAGATAGAGGGTATGCGGTGTTCCTTAAAAATCAAGAAGATATACGGCGTATACCCCCGTATACCCTTCACTTCATTACTGAGTTTCCCACTGTCCCTGGGCGATGAATTGATCGAGGGGTTCACAGATTAGACCCTTACAAGGGCACCACCAAACATGGTGCACACAGATTTTGATGATTTCAAAGTATGTTGTAGGGGTCATACCACTAATTATTCAGCTGAAAGGATTCTTTCAAATGGGCCTTAGTATTTGAGAAATTGGGGGTCAAAGTTCAGCGTATATTTCAAATACTTATTAGTACGAGCGCTGCGTGTGAATCGGTGGCGTAGTGGTAACGAATGAGCCTGCAAGTCGAAAGGTTGCGGGTTCGAATCAGTCATCGGCTTTTATTTATTTATTTTTGTATTTTTACACGTTACAAATTTTAAGTATTTTTATTACAAAATTGCTACAGCTTTTGATATTTTCTTAATAAATTACATTTACAATTTTAAATTTTTTCATGAAAATTTATTTTTTTTCTGCAATTTTTAAACGAATATTTCTATTGACAAAACTACAAAACTAGTTTACGTCTAGAACTTTTTTTTATTAATTATTATTCGCGTTTTTTATTTTAAGCACAATCCTGAAATAATGATTTTTTTTCCTATTGCTTTTTTATTTTATAGTATTCTAAATGAAAACTTTCCTTTTTTTGTATATGTATAAATAATACAAAATAATTTTCGGGTGCAATTTTTTAAATGTCTTTAGGATTAGATTATTGAAGTAATGCGTATCTTCGAAAAAATAATGAAATATTAATGCATTAATGTTAAAATGCAAGTTGTTGCCAGTTATCCAAGTTTTCAATTTTCCAATTTTCTGTAAATACATTTATCTCCAAAGTTCAATATAAACATAAGTTATATTTTGCACAAATAAGAAATGACAGATTACATCTATTTTTATAACAAATCAAAACACTCTTTCCGTATCGTCGCCCCACCAGTGGCCGAGAGGTTTGGACCTCTCAACTGGTAGACAGCAGGTGCTGGGTTCGAACCCAATCGCGGCTGTCGGCCTAACCGTTCGGAGTTTTCGTGGTTTTCTTCGAACCTTGCGTAAATACGGGTTAGGTTCCCTTAGAAAGACCCCCAAGAAGGGCACTCAACCCGGTCCTATATCCCTAGTGTAGATAATCGGACGACAAAAATCAACCAACCAACCAACCAACCAACTTTCCGCATCGTCTGTTTAATGAGATAAAATTTATAATACATATAAAAATACTTTTTTTAATCGTCTGCTTTCCTCCGTAATTATCAGAATAAATGAAGATTTCTTGTTATTGGTCTTATTTTTGCACTTTTACAAATGATGATTAAACCTTTTTTTTTTTACTTTTAATATATTTTTAAGCATATTCATCACGAATTATAAGTATTAAGAAATTAAGTATTTTAGTAATATAAATTGCATTAAATGCAGTATTAAATTATCTAAAAATCCAAGCACAATAATGTGTAACACACATTTGAAAAGAAAAAAAAGTGACTGATTAATCTAAAAATATTAATATTTAAAGTAGTGGAGATTTTAAAATATTGAAATTTTCTTATACTTTTTCAAAATTTTAATTAAATACAAATTATTATTTATTTATTTGTTGCAAAATGTACTTTTAATTGAACCCTGAAGTGCAGTCAGTTCACCATATTTAAAAAAAAAATAATAATAAAAAAATGTTGACAATGTAAACTGTCCTCTTCAGAAAATATCAAAAAGTTCAAAGCTGTCGAATTTTCAATTCTGCTTATAATTTGCGAAGTGTAAAAAAAACATAAAAAATAAGTAAAAGGCCGAGGACTGATTCGAACCCGCAACCTTTCGACTTGCAGGATCGTTCGTTACCACGACGCCACCGATTCACATGCAGCGCTCGTACTAATAAGTATTTGAAATATACGCTGAACTTTGACCCCCAATTTCTTAAAAACTAAGGCCCATTTGAAAGAATCCTTTCAGCTGAATAATTAGTGGTATGACCCCTACAATATACTTTGAAATCATTAAAATCTGTGTGCACCATGTTTGGTGGTGCCCTTGTTAGATTACCGGATCTCTCGTGTTTGGACTTCTTCCTGTGAGGCCATATGAAAAATATAATATGCGAATGCCTCATTGAAACCCATATGAATCTAATCTTCAGGATCACCGCTGTTGGAAACGAACAGGGTGTTTTTTCCCTATTTTGTGTGTGATTAAAAACGTTGGATTCAATTTCCAAGTTATTCATAATATGATATATTAAATCGTTAATTTTAGTAGTTAATGTAGCTTCTTTTACAGAGAATGAAAAAGTAAACACTGCTTTCATGTACAATTCTTAAAAACGCAAAGAAAAATATTACAAAAAATTAAAACTGTACTTACAAGGAAGGTCTCCATACTGCGCATACTCAGAATTTTTTGAAAAAAAAATACAATTTAAAATACATATGTTTGTAATAAGGAATCAGCCAAATTTAGCGGCGAAATCACAGTAGAAAGTATTTAAAAAAAAAAATAGAATACTTTCGATTATTTGGCGTGAAAAGACGAAAGCATCACTGAATTGGCGAGCAGCCTTTTTCCTCGCCAAAAGCAAACAATTTAATGCAACTTAAAACTGGCAACTGAAAACTGTTAGATTTTTAGAATGTGTGTAAATGGTATTTAACGAATTTAAACATAAACAATGAAAGAGTTTAGTATATTATATACACACATATATATTGCTTGTTGTTATAGTGTTTAATTTATCACTGGAAAAAATATTTTCCTACACAAAAAATTCATATAGAAAAAATATTTTTATACATTTAAGCATATTAAAAATTAAAAGCGAGATTTTCCATAGCAACAAAGTTGAATTAAAAATGCTCAATTGAACTTGGAGCTTAAAACAATATTTAATTTAAACTATAAATTTCGTTTTAAAGCGCAAATTTTTATGGTTAAATTCGAATATAAATACATAAAATTGATATAACAAAATTATGTTTATAACAAACTAAAACTGACAAAATTAAAATTATTTAAATTAAATTTACGTAAACAACTTCAACATAATTTTTTTCCTTAAAGTGTATTTGACATAAAAAAGTATTTGTTGAAACTGCATTCCCTCTCCAACCGATGATAAATGGCAATATAACGAAATTTTCATTACTTTTTTACAGACGCTTTATGGAGGTTCCTACAAGATTTTTTTATAAACGTATATATCCACACGAGAAGAACATTTTGTAATTTTTTTAGATTTTTCGGAATATGCCCGTGAGGAGAACTTTCTTGTTAGTGATTGATACAAAAATCCGATTGATAGACAAAATTCTAATGTTATTTATTGACTTTATTGGATTTATTGGATAGGGACTGACGCAAATTTGCGAAGACATTAGGCATTCCAAACTTATAAACTTCTCTAGTTCTTCTAACTGCATTAATGCAAACTTGCATTAATAACATATATATATATATATATATATATGTAAACTGCATTATTAATATATATACATGTATATAATTTGCAATATTCTTCACAAAAATATGCGAACAATATGGAATATATATTTAACAATATTTTCATTATAAATCAAGCTGAGTTATTCAGTTTTATATTTTTTATGTGCATCGTAAACAACAGCAAAATGAAATATTTAACACAAGTGAAATCTTTTAAATGAAGTAATTTCTATTGCAGTTTAAAGTTTGTTTATTTAGTATAGAGCTATTCTATACCGCAATATTTCTATTCGAATGTTCTTTTCTTTTCTTTTTTTCCTTTTTAAAATGGTTTCAGTGACAAAAAACTGAGTGGTAAACAGTCAAAAGTTATTCGGATAAATTCAGAAAAAGAATTCTATCTAAAATACTTTGTATTTATTTTCGCAAATATTTTTTCAACGTATTTCTGACTTCACATATTGTAAGGATTTTATTCAAAGTTTTAAACTTTTTTATCCGCATTTCTCTGATTTTTTTTAAAGTTTTTTAAACAGTAATATGACTCCGTTTATTATATGGAATAAGGTATTTATTTTTATCAAAAAAGTTTTCTGAGTGCTTGCCTTAATTTGTTCCAAAAATTTAAAATATATGTAAAAAATAAAAGCAACTTCTAAGAGTTAAAAAAATCAACTTTTGTAGATGTTGATACAAAATTCTTTACAATAGGAATTTTTCAATATATTACTATTTTACTTAAAGAGCTATAAAAATAATAAAATAAATGCTAAAATTTAACTAGTCAGATGTGGCAATCCCAAAACTTCTATCTTATGCATATTAATACTTGCTAAGATGCAGCATAGCAGTGCCACTGGTTAAGTGTTTTAAACAAAAATCTAATAAAGAACAACTTATGTCAACATATAATTGAATATGAAGTTTGATGAAAATCCGTACATTAGTTTTTGAGCTGAAGCTTTTGAGAAATGAAAAAAAAATCTGCATAACAATACCACATGTTGGGTGACGTACTTCAAAAACAATCAAGAAAAATAATCAAGATCAAATATTTATCAGGTACTAACCGAATCAGAAATTTGATGAAAATCCATGCATTAGTTATTGAGATACATTTATTGCAAAACCGTTAAAAATGCAGCATATCAGCAACATTTTTAAGGCGATTTACACCAAAAACTATATGACTCTAATCTATATCAGAGTCTAACTCAATCTGTATGTATGTATGTATGTATGTCGGCCGATTATCTACGCTGTGGGATATAGGACCTAAGGGGTGAGGTGCCCTCCGTGGGGGTCTTTCTAAGGGAACCTAACCCTTATTTACGCAAGATTCGAAGAAAACCACAGAAAACTCCGAACGGTTAGGCCGACGGTCGCGATTGGGTTTGAACCCAGCACCTACCGTCTACCAGTTTGAGGTCAGAACCTCTCGGCCACTGGTGGGGCCCTAACTCAATCTGAAGTTTAAAAAAATTTTGTGCATTAGTTCTTCAGATAGAGCTATTGTGATAGTCACGAACAATGCACCATGGCAACGCCACCTGTTAAGCGATTTGCATAAAAACTAAATCAGCACACTGTTATGCTAAATACTACCTAAATATAAAGTTTTGCGAATGTCCATGCACTAGTTCTTGAGTTATGGCTATTGTGTAAATTGTAAATAATACAGAATAACAGCGTCACCTGATGAGCTATATACACCAATAACTAATCAAATCTAACTTATATAAAGTTCTCGCAGAATCTAAATCTATTTCCTGCATTAGTTTTTGATGTAGAGCTTTTGCGATAATCACGAATAATGCACTATGGAAGCTTCATATTGTTTACGATTTGCACCATTTTACTGATTCTGTTTTTATCAAAACACAATCAGCGCCATGATACATCAAATACTAACTAAATCTAAAGTTTTATAAAAATCCATGCATTACGTTTTGATGTATGGCTATTGTAAATGCAGCATATCTGTGCCACCTGTTCAGCGATATACACCAAAAAACGATTTATCGCAAGGACTAACAATATTTAAAGTTTTGCAGAATTCTCTGCCTTAGTTCTTGAAATAGAGAACCCACAAAAGTCTTGTCACACACACAGACAGACAACAGACTCACAGACTTCAGACAGACATTTTGTAAAAATATTTTTTTCGAGTTTTCTAATCCCGAAAACGTGTAAATCCATCGAAAACCGGACTTCGAAAAATTTTATGGATCCAATACTTTTTTCTTGTAAAGATTGAAAAAAGTAAAAGTTTAAAAAAAATTTTGGTTTAAAAAGTTTCAGTACGTTTGGTCTGAAAACCCTCCAGCCATTCTTTTATAATATTTTTATAATTAACTGCTATTTCATTCACAAACACCCTCCAACTTCGTTTGGAATTTAATAATCAACTCTTGACTGTTTGTATGTCTTTTCTTTTAAAACCTATCAACGCCTATATGTCTGCAACCGCAAAAACTCCACTGAGCGTAAAAGTTTGCAGACGCACATTTGCACAAATCACAAATCATAGCTAAAAATTCAAATATCATTGATATTGAATACCGACATTGATCAGTAGTTGAGAGAGATTTGAAATGAAAACTTAACAGAAAGGAATAAATTTTCTTTTTTTTTATAGGACGTTGACCAAGGTATATACGCATGTCTTTCCAAAATATCTAAATAGAAACAAAAATAAGATGAGAGATCGTTTTTTCTGTGCCATTTTTCATAACGTGCTATGACCTCTACGAGTTAATATATGCAAAAAATTAAGAAAATTTTAACGTCAAAATCCGTTTGAAAATATATCAATGTTAATCCTTTTAAAAATTTAATTACTAAATCTGCTTTTGAAAACATTCTTTTATGATAGAATTTCTTTTTTTTTATGAATTGCGTTTGTCTGCCCTTCTTTCCGTGTTCTTATTCAGGTGAATACAGTCAAATCTATATGTAATTGACAAATGATACTGAAAATCATCATAGCATGTTAGGTATTCAAAATGAAGTGTGTTGTATTAATTACATAATTTGAGTTATAGGAACACTCAAAACTATACCGTCGCATTATGGTCACTGGGAAAATATTATGGTTTATTTTAATAGTGTTAAACAATTTTAAACATAATGAAATATGTGTACATAATTTCGGCACACTAGAAGATGGTTACTACACAATATTTTATGCTTAACGCATACATAATGCGCATAGAACAATTCAAAAGTAAATACGTTACAGGTAGCCAAGTAGAAAAATCGTTTGCGACGTATTCTGGGGATATTACTTTGTCACGAAGATAATGAAACTGATATGAATTTCTGCGATGTACCAAAGTATTTTCTGTAGAATATGAGCTTTCAGCAATCATTTAAGGGATTACAGAGTTCGGTTACATAATTATCTACGCGGATAAACTTTTTGTAATATATTTCAATTGTTTTGGACAATTTGAAATATAACGGAATGTAGGCACGCTACTGAGATGTACTACTAGATACTTACATTAGAAGAGAATTTCCATTGCATTTATCTTTCATTTACAGGGACACATAAAGAACAATTAGATTCAAAATTAAATCCGACGTGTTGTCTATTAAAGCTGACTGCGGACAGAGTGTTTTCTGATATAAAATGGGCTTTTCACTTAACTAAATTTTGCATGTTACAGGTTGTACAAAAGAACTTGCAGCCATTACTAAGAATTAACAAGAAGTGTTTAACCACTTAACCGGTGACGGGTATAGGGAAACAGTGCTTTAACCCCCGACTTATCTTGGGGCAGCCATTGAAGTGGTTAAATGCGTTTTTTCTTCTTGAAATATACATTTTCAAGTTCAATTACCTTTAATATGTAAAGAGATGTCTGTTACATATAACCAAAATCATATGGGGTAATAATAACTAAAAATACAGGACTAAGCAAAGAAATTGATGCGTTGCTTTCTACGGAAGGTATTTGGTTGAACAAAAAGTTCTTGGAAATTTTTAATCTAATAGATACCATTTTTTTCATATTGGAGTTCTAGTAGTATATCTGCAGGAGTTCAGAAATTCCTCTCCAGACATGGCTCCATCCGATTTCGGTCTCTTTAAATGAATGCAACACTTCTTCTAGGGCCATCAATTTTAATCCTTTAATAATGTTGAAGAATCTAAGGTGTCGCCACGGTGCATTCAGCCAATCCGGAATCTGGTAGAATGATGGCAGACATTTGTGGACTATGATCCTTCCTACGTTGAATCATACTCCTTGTTCTTTATGTTGTTAATATTCACATAACTACGCAAAATTCAAAAATTTTCTAGAAATTTTTGCACTACCTAGTAAGTTCTGGAAGTGTAATTTCAGTAATTTTAATCATGTTTTTGGGTGAATTCAATTTCATCTTAACATGTGTGTGTATATATTTCAGTATGCAACATACAAGACCGTACAAAATAATTCAAGTACGTTTAATTGTGTTGGTAGAAATTGCTGAGGGTGAATTTTCTACTCTTTTGCGCATTGTCTGCAATTTTTATCAATATAAAGAAAAACTAAAAATACACGATCACATTATTTTTATTGTAATTTTAAAATTTGCAAAACAATTTGAAAAAAACAAAACAATTGTTAACATATTTAAAAAAAATAAATTATATCTCTAAAGTCAATTTTGAAAATTACTTCTTCTGTGCCAGGTATATAAAAAAACGCATTGCCAGAGGTAATAAAAAAATTAAATTCTACTCGTATAATTTTGTTGTAACAAATCTTATATTTCTATAATATTCAGCCTTTTTTATTTTAAAATGTATCAATTTTAACTCTTATAAAAATCTTGATTTCTATAATCATTTTTCCCAGTTCCATTTATTTTTTCCAAAGATGCACTTTCCTATATCACAATGTTGAATCGAAGTAAAAAATAACAAATCAATCGCACTAAAAAAGGCATATTCAGCTGTAAAAAGACGTTTGTGGTAAAAACACAAATTAATATTCACCATTTTGAAATATATATATATATATATATATATATATTGATAGTATCCTTTGGTGAATTCTGTTTTTTTCACGCTTTTGACCACCAAATAACACTAGGCACATTTTTATTACAAAACAGTACTCTTTAAAGTATATAACCGCCCTGAAATTTTAAAACAATTTACTACAATATAGCTAAACTTATATTCTGAAATAAAGAAATTTTTGGGAAACTATTTAGTTCGGAAATGTAAGGAATTATCTTACGAGAAAAAGATATTCCCTTAAAAAGAAATGGCTTCAAGTAAAATATCCGGATCAAAGAGCTTTATTTGAATCAGTGTTTTAATAAATAAGTTATTTAAGTTTTATTTATTTATTGCTAATATATTCAAGGTTCATTTGATAAATAAAATAAAATAAACCTTGGTATGTTTCTTGGTACACTGTAAAAAAAATTCAAGAGGTTACTAAAAATTTCTTAGTAAATTTGTATTCCACAGAATTTTTTAGTAACCTTTACAAACTTTTTTTTTGCAAGTGAAACAAGCATTTCTTTTGTAAACAGAACAAAAGAATTTTTTGTATAACTAACTTAAAAATTTTTAGTATGAGCCACAAAGCAAATTTTAGTAATAGCTCCAAAATTACTTTTAATAACCATTACGTGCAACCGAACCGGAGGAGCTTCCTTCGAGCTGCATCCAAACTTCTGAAGCGGAAGATTTTCGGCAAAACCGCAATAGATGGCAGCACTAAACATTCCTTACGGCTCCGACCGGATTTTCATAATTCCTTTATTAACGAGACACTACAGACATTCGGGGTGTATTTGGCGGTGGCAAGTTTCGAACCCGGGACCTTTTAGCCTGAAGTCCGTTACTATAACCACTATGCTATCAAGGCCACACCAACTGAGTTTTAGTAAGAGCTATTAAAAATATAAAACTATTAACTCTATTTGTTGCTAACTTTTTTCTAGTGATTCTTACAGATTTTCTAGTAACCGACTAAGATTACTAAAATTTTTTTAGTAATTACAAGGATCACTAAAGTTTTTTTAGTAGATCGACCTTTTTATTTTTACAGTGTACCTATTAAAACGTATTCAATAATTTGTCTCTTTCTATATCAGGATTACAAGGAATAATTCTATTTAACAAAATATTTTAATTCCGTATTTCGGATATTAGTGCTAATTCCAAAAAATATTTTAGGGAATTTTTCTTTTTCTTCGTTAATTGGCACTGATAGAAAAAAAAAGTTTAAAACAAGAATTATCCATTGAAATATTTTAAGTGTCTGTCTAGCTAACACTTGATGACAGTAAGTACTTCGTTGAAAATTTTGCTAATATTTTTTAAGAATCTTATGTCTAATACAAAATTCTTTAAAATGTATTTCAAATAAAAACCAAAACGTAATATATCACAAACTTATAAATATTATTCCTCAATAATGACTCCACATTTTTTTTTATTATATTTTAAAATATACACATTTATTGAGAATAATTAATAAAAATAGTTTGTGCCTTTTGTGTTCATATTCTTTTCCGATTTTATAAACTATTTATATTTTCTTTTAAATTAACTTTCGGTAGAATATCTTTTATATTAATGCATTTTTTGAAAATAATCCAAAATATGTAGATTTTAGAAGAAATAAACAATAAAACTGCTTCCTTTATTAGATACACTAAGCTAAAAATTCTCCTGACAAAGTATTTCATTTTCATACAATTTGTATTTTCAAAATTTATATATAATCTCTAGAGCATAAGAAAGATCTCAAGTGCGTCATTTTAAACAATTGTATATATTCTTTCAGCAATAAAAATATCTTCACAATAATAAAATTTATTCTCAAAGGCCAGAAATAAATTGCAAATATTTTAAAATCATTTTAATTGTATTAAACTTTAAAAAATTAAGTATACTGCTTAATCCAGCATAATTAATTTTTCAAGTATTCAATTATTTTGTATCAAGAGATTGCGTTTATTCCTTTAATGCGTAAATTTTTAATGCATTCTGTTTGAGATATATGTAACTATGATAATATTTTATTTCATGAAGGTTAAAATTAATTTTATAAGCCGCTTTTATTTATTTATTTTGATAGGGAAAATTTCAAGCATCACACATAGTTTATTATAAAACGTTTGTTCAGAAAATCATCTTTTGAATTTCTTTAAATATATATATATGCATAAATATGTGTACATGGACTAAAGGTGATTCTTCATATTTGACGGTTAAAATTTTATGATTTCGGAATGTTTGATTACTTCATTTTTATTTTTTTTTTTTTTAAATTCATGCCTCAGTAAGTAAAATATAAAACTAGTACACAAAGTAAAGATTATCCAACGAACACATCGAGATTGATAATATAAAACTTAACTGTTTAATAAGGCCTATTAAAATGCTTGGCTGCCGATATCCTTAAATATCACTAGCTTAAAAAGTTAAAAAATAATGTTAACTTTCTGAAAACACGTCCTTCTTTTTATTAATTGTTTTACAAATTGTTAAATAATCACACTGTAAAACATCTGAATAACGTTATTCCATAAAATTGGTGACAGCCAAGTTTCCACCAATTTTATGGTGTCATTATCGATATAACCGGTTTAACCGATATAACCGGTGTAACATTATACTAATATGTAATGTTACACCACTAACATATGTTTAAATTACACTATTATATAAGTGAAAAAAATCACTCCATAAAATTGGAGGCAGCAAAGGTGCCACAGTGCATTTGTTATTTTATTTTTACAGTGCATTTGTTGTTTTATTATTTTTATACAGTGCATTTGTTGTTTTATATCAGTTTAAGGGCTACCAGTTAACATAATATTGCACATTTATCTGATAAAATAATAATAAGGACAATAAAGAATGATTACTATGGAGCTTCTTTAGTCGTGTGTTAAAATATTCTTCGATTGATAATATTAATAGGTTTGCCGCACTGTAAAACGTTTGAGTAAATTTACTCCATAAAATTGGTGGCAGTCTTGCTGTGACCAATTTTATGGTGGCATATGTAAAGGTGTTGGTTCATAGGCCCAGGTGATTTACCAAGAGAAGCACACACAAAAAAAAACTCCGAAAAGAGAGTTACATTTTACGACGAGACATTTATTTAGTCAGAGATAACAGACTGTAGGTTCCCCATAAAGGGGGGAATTCTCAGAGCTCTAGTGAGCTACATGTTGTCTGAATGATGGCAATCAGTGGAGTGACGATACAACGTCATAGCCCTTATCGCCAAAGGGCATCAGAAGTCTTTCATACAAAGAATTTTGGCGACATTTTATAAACCACACGTTCAGTATCAGTGACTACATTTGCGGTCTGGGAACCCAAGGATTATTTTCACATCTTCGAATATTTTATAGGGTTACAGAAATATTTTAAGCTTGGGAAGTAGACAAGGGCAAAGCAGGCCGTTACTTAAATTGGAGTTTTGCTGACCACAATTATATTACCCAGATGCGAAATTGAACAGAAAGAAAGCACAGTCAGGATAAACAGAGATAAAAGTATTTCTAGTTTTAAGCATTAATTGTGAGAATGAAAACAGGGTGTGGAAGGCAGATGTTAATAAAATGTAACGGATAAAAGATTATGATGAACAAAGCCCAGAGCTTTCTTTATTTTGTTAATAAGTGCGGTATCTATGGGCAGATGTTTTTCCAGACACAACAGAAAATTTGTGGGAAAGGAAGTTCTCTTATTAATTTTCTACAGAGAGCTCCAAAAGATGAAAAGCTGAACTTCTAATAGTGTGAGGATGAAAGCTAGAACTTAACTATTAAATGTAGGATTAATTTAACTAATGGGCTTAATAGTGAAAAGGGAAACCAAAATAAAACAAAGAATTTATTAAAGGGAAATAATTATTGCATTTATGAAGGGGAAAAGATATGTAGCGATAATCTCCGCTACATAACTCACCCCGGCCACCACAAAAAAAACTTTATACCTGTATTAAAGTTTTTTTTTTTTTTTCAATACTATTATTGTCATAAGTTTGAGGATACTGAACGTGTCGTCTACCAAAATATATACAAAAACACATATCAAAAACATACAAGTATATATATATATGTACTACAAAAATGATTGATTGTACTATTTTGCTTGCAGCATATGTAAATAAAAACAATGGCCATATATATCTTTATAATTATCATGACAGGGAGCTCCTTACTAGTTCAAAAAAAAAATGCCACAAAATATTTAATTAATATCGGATCCTTTATTTAAATTCTTAGTTGTGGCGCTGGTACCAGCTGTTTATCTTATTATGCCATGAACAAAAATTGAGAGAAGTATTTTATTTATTTGTGATCACCTGATAGCTTAGTATTTGATAACTTCTCTTTAAATTGATCCTTTTTGAGATCAAAATGGCATAATTGCAAGCAAAAATATATATTTATAAAACACAAAACACAAATAGTATATATTTAAAACAAAAATAAAAGAAAACTAAGATAATATGTTCTAAAAATAATGTATGTTGTTAAAAATTGAAAATGAAAATTTGTGCATAAGGCACAGGACTACTAAAAAAAGAGATGCCACTGGCATGCCCATAAAAAGGTTGTAGCCCTTAATCTTGTATAAAAAGTACAAGTATTATGGCTTCGGTTTAAGACGTCGGCCCTAGGGGAAGAGGGAGTAGTGGACGAACCCATATTGCATACAATATAAGTCCGCCCCGCTCCTCAGTAAAATCGCACTGATCTACGAAAAAAGCGCGTTTGGAAGTCACATAAAAATTTAACCTAAAAGAATTGGTAGGCCAATTCAAGGTAAAAAAATGTTTTGCAAGACAGGTGTGGCGTGAAACCTTGGGGCATAATTTTGAACGGTTCACAACTTTTTGGGGGCTAAATTAGAAAAAAAAAATAAAATATAAGATGAAATGTAATCCATCTCATAAATTGAAACAGTCTGTCCGGGTAAAAGTAAAACAAAATAGTCAAGTTTAGGTGCTACTACAACTGGAATATTTCAAAAATAAGAATGTTACAAGGTTTTTTTTGTGTTTTTTTGCATGGTACAATTCCACTGTCCAAAATAATTTGTAATTATTGTGGAACTACAATGTTGTGATAAAATGCATGTAATGAAAATTAATTATTAGTGAAGTAAGTGACCTCCTTTTCATGTACTGCCACTACACAAAAAGAGGTAAGTGTAACAAGGGAATTTACATGTAGTGTGAAAAAAATCAAATAACCTGCAATGTAAATGTGACAAACAAAAATGAACTAAGTGTCGTTTGAATCACTGTAATATGTAAAGGGAATAAATAAAACTTTGAACAATTGAGATGAAATGGTTAAGTGTGAGCATGACAAACTGTAAAAAAATGTCAATTGTTTTTTTGTGTTAGAATGAGCCTTTTAACAAAAACAAAACAAAAAAATGAACCGAAGAGAATTTAACGGTAAGTGTGTTAAATGAAAAAAATATTTAAGATATTTGTGTGAATGAGGGTTTCAACTACCTAATACACAGTAATTTGTATATTTAATAAGGGAAGGATTCATATCACATGATAAAAGTGTAAAAATGTAAACACATGACATGACTGTGTTGTGTGTTATCATGAACGAGCTTGGAGAAAATAAGTGAAATTGATGTACAATCCTCAACCCGAGAAATAAGAGAAAAATGTAAGAACCACATGACCTAGTGTATTGCACATGACTGAGTGTATATAGAAAAAAAACAAAAACAATGTGATAGTGTAAGAAATCGCATGACCTTGTGCAATAGGGTGGGCCGAAAAAAACTTTTTTTCGATTTTCGATTATGGCGGGTGCGGAAAAGTGGCCACTGGTGGCACTGAGTTCACACAAAAAATTTGAGATTTTTCGGACTTTTCCTTACCCTGCCGCAAACGGCTTGAAAATTTGCAAAAACGCTGATTTTTGAACTTTTTTAGCTAAAAAGTTAAAAATGTTAAATAAAATTTATTTTGGTTATATTTACTTGAAAAGGCAGTTTTAACGTACCAAATGCTTAAATAAGTTCTCATAATGCATTATTTAATTGCTAAGTGTATTTTAAATAAGCCGATTTTCATAGCTTTTTCACGTATAATAGGCAAAATATGTATTGCTTTAAATCGTTCGTTAATTTCTCTCTTATTTATGTTCCTTGCTCTTTAAATTTTTTCTATGGGTCAAAGGTCATATATACAGCAGTCTAACTCAAAAACAAAGCTGGAAGGTGAGAAGGGGTGAAGCAGGACTCAAAGAGTACGCAATGCCTCATCGTAATGTTGAGGGAGTTAAGGAGAAAATAAAAGCGAAGAGAAATTTGCTATAAGGATTGTTATTATTTTACCATGCTCAAAATCTGCAAAATTTGTTCAGTGTGAATGTGAAACCTTTTTGCTAGAGAGATTCAGTACTTTTTGGATCGTTTGAAGTACCATTACGGTGTTTTGTGCGTTTTATTACGACGAGCTTAGAAATGGCTATTATGAAGGTCCATGGCAATGTAAAAGACATTGCGACAGAATGAAAAATATCCTTTTTGGGCAACATGCTTGTTGAAAGACTTGTAATTGTCAGTTAATACTGATATCATACGCCACTACTACTGGTTGCGAAGCGATATGGCAGAAAACCGAAAAATTCGATATTAGTCAATAGATGATGTTATTAGAATGGTAGATGAAAAAGTTACCGAAATCTGAATAAAAGCCAGTGTTTTCTCAACGATCAATTTACAAAAAGATTAAAAACTATTAAAAGAAGTGTAGATCATTGGAGAAATCCTGAAATCGTATGGGCTTGAAAGTAAAGACAACCCGCGAAGAATTCGTACGAAATGGTGAAACCTTTTAGTAATTTTTAATCTTTTTGTAAATTGATCGTTGGGAAAACACAGATATGGAAGCTTTTTTCAGATTTCGATAACTTTTTCACCTACCATTAAACTATTATTCTAAACTATCACTATTAAAAAAAGTGTAGATCATTGGGGAAATCCTGTAATCGTATGGGCTTGAAAGTAAAGACAACACGCGAAGAATTCGTACGATATGGTGAAACCTTTTAGTAATTTTTAATCTTTTTTGTAAATTGATCGTTGGGAAAACTCTGGTATGGAAGCTTTTTTTCAGATTGTTTTCAGAAACTTTTTTTCAATGGTAACTTTTTCATCTACCATTTTAATAACATCATCTATTGACTAATATTGGATTTCTCGATTTGCTGCCATATCGCTTCGCAACCAGTAGTAGTGGCGCATGATATCAGTATAAGTTGGCAATTGCAATTCTTTCAATAAGCATGGTGCCCAAAAAGGATACTTTTCATGCTGTCGCGTGTCTTTTACATTGCCATGGACCTTCATACTAGCCATTCCTACGCTCGTCGTATTAAAACGCACAAAGCACTGTAATGGTACGTCAAATGATCCAAAAAGTACCGAATCTCTCTAGGAAAAGGTTTCACTGAACATATGTCGCAGGTTTGGAGCATAGTAAAATAATAACAATCCCTTATCGCAATTTTTTCTTCTCTTTTATTTCCTCCTTAACTCCCTCAACATTACGATGAGGCATTGCGTACTCTTTGAGTCCTGCTTCACCCCTTCTCATTTTCCAGCTTTGTTTTTGAGCTATACTGCTGTCCGCTGCCCAAATATATGACCTTTGACGCATAGAAAAAATTTAAAGACCAAGGAACATAAATAAGAGAGAAATTAACGAACGATTCAAACGAATACATATTTTGCCTATTATACGTGAAAAAGCTATGAAAATCGGCTTATTTAAAATACACTTAGCAATTAAATAATGCATTATCGGAACTTATTTAAGCATTTGGTACGTTAAAGCTGCCTTTTCCAGCAAATACAGCCAAAATAAATTTAATTTAACATTTTTAAATTTTTACCTAAAAAAGTTCAAAAATCAGCATTTTTGCAAATTTTCAAGCCATTTGCGGCAGGGTAAGGAAAAGTCCAAAAAATCTCAAATTTTGTGTGTGAACTGAATGCCACCAGTGGCCACTTTTCCGCACCCGCCATAATCGAAAATCGAAAAAAAAGGTTTTTTCGGCCCACCCTAATGTACAGACTGTAATCAACTATAAGTACTCATTTAAATTTAGAAGATTTCTATTTGTCGCCGTGAACCATTTTGCATTGGGTAAGCTTAGAATGGTGTATAATAATGGATCATATGCTACTTCAATTCCGGTGAATTTCCTCTGCGCCAATTGTTAGAGAAGTCGATGTAAAACGTTATAATCTACTTGTATTCACTGGATCAATAAGAAAATCTTTGTCTACGTACTATTAACTTCCTATTGCAATTTTTTATAAAATAGATAATAATTCTGAAAAAATATTTTCTCAAATTAAGTAAAAGATACTCAGAACAGACTAGAAATTTCTGTCGGAGATTGCAAAGCTAATTCATAAGGAAAACTATTTCTCAGAAGAAATGGGGAATAAGAATTAAGAAAACATCTCGCACAAAAAACAGTTCATAAAGCGAATAAAATTTTCTGCTTCATATAAACACAGAATGGCAATCATAGTTTATAGATTCACTCAAAAAGTATATAATCAAAGTTTATACCGCGAGATATTTTATTCCAAATGTAATTCACACCTAAAGAATAGGTCTAAAAACTTATTAGAAATTACTTGACTACGAAACAACACAGGAAATGACATAAAACAAATACTAAAACTTCTGTCGAAATATTGTTTCTTTACACGCAAATTTTGTTTGCAATCCTCTATGACGATCGTTATAATATTAAACTGCTAGCTTCTCAAAATATATTCAAAGTAATAGGTACAGTAAATGATGCCATACTAGAAATTTAATTCATACAATCAATTTTTAGGCATATCATTATATATATATAATGTAATTGACTGAAAAAATGTTGTGGTAACAGAACTCCCAAGCATAATGTATTAATTGTATGAAAATTGAATGAAGATAGTAGACTGCTGAATAGGTTCAATTAACAACATACCTAATACATTACTCAGCTTCCTCCTCTATTATACAAGGTATAAAAATATACGTGCAGCAAATCACACCAGCAGCATCCAATGTCAGTGAAAACAAAGAAGAGGTAAACTATTTTGATACATAGAAAACTTATGCCCTTCTTCGGGAAAAAATAACAATTCAATACATAAATAAAACACTGGGCCTAGATTGTTGGGTGGCTGAGACGGGTGGGATATGAAATACAGCCACAACTACGAGTTACATACAGAATAGTATTGAAAGCAGATTGGTAAGAAATGCATTCAAAACAGCATTTCGTTGTATGCTCCAATAGAGAGGTAAAGCTGGTTTTTACCAAAAGTTGTCAGATTTGCTTCTATTATACAAACTATAGATATTGTTTTATAGTTTAAATATGTTAACCAGATAAATATAAAGGTTTAAGTAACACTTTTAAATAATAACCAGCTCGGTAGAATTTTTTTTTTTTGAAAAAATGATAAATTTTACCGAAAATTTCGATTTTTGGAGCAAAAGCGCAGATTCAAGTTATTTTTTTCAACGGTAAAATTTCACGCAGTTGATGTACTAGTATAAAGGGAACTTTTGGCACCTACCCGTTTTTGATTTTTTAAAAATAATTTTTTCGCTGCACCCTAATGTGTACATCATCACACGGAGTAAGAACTTTTACTCTATCTATCATCGTAATCCGGGTAAACAGCGCATGTGCGGTCACTGTGCTCCAATGGGAGTTCAGTGTGTGCAGAAGACTTCCTGCCTAGATACAGATTTATTCTTAGGATCTTAGGAATTACGATTCATTTATTCTTCCACGCTGTAGCCGTTATTATAGTGGCGTAACACGCACATTGCTATCTCTAATATTATTTACTATAAAATGATATCGCGATAAAATGCTGCCTGTTAAATGAATTTGAAAATATTTCAACAGGATTAATTACAATTGTTGAAAAAACTAAAAAATGTTGAAACTTTTGGCATTGTGTTTTCTAAAAACGCAACCTAATTGTTAAATACTTATATATGTAGGTCTCTATTTGAGATATTTTGGATTTTACATGTTTAAATACTTTTATACAAACAAAATAATAAAAACATAAGCTTATTTGATTTTTGAACTTCATTTTTAAATTTACCGCTTAAATTAAAATGATGTCGATTTATTTATTTTCTTTTATTTATGTATGATCTTAATATCTCTACATTATTGAATTATTTTATTTTATGAGTGACATAAAGCATGAAAAGTGTGATTCAAGATTTTAAATATTCACAATTTGTTAGAAAAAATAATCAGTTGACATGTTTAATCGACTCTTCACTCACCTACAGAAATAGATTTTGTTGGAGGGAAAGAGAGCTAAAATAACAATTATGATTGAATAATATCTGTTATACTTAATAAAAACCATCAAATCATACTTTTTAATAAGCTTTGGCATTTCACGCTTACCATAAGTAAATTGTATTCAAAAAGGGTTTTTGTCACCAAATAACTGATTTTCTCTTTACGTATAATAAATAAAAAATATGGGATAAACACCGCTTTTTTAAGTTAAAAAAAAACTTAATATCTAAACATTTCTTCCATAAAATAGTATGAAATTGTATTTAAAAAATTAGTGATATCAAGTAGCTTTAAGGGATGGAGCAAACAAACTCTTTTTGCCTTTACGTCGTGTACTAAAATCAGAAAATAAAACAGTGGTAAGTAAATAGTGGGGGCAAGTTCTCTGTCTAAAGTAAAAGTAGGAAGTGACTTATAAATCGGCACTTAAAAATATATTAAACCTCAAAATAAAGTTTCGTCTATATTTTGTCTATAACAAATCCTGTTTTAAATATAAAAATATTGGCCACGACGGAGGAAAAAAAAACATACGAAACTAACTTCTAAGACGAAAACCTGTCTCAAACGAAATATTGTTCATTTTTACGCAAACCGAATCCATCCCTTCGTTATATTCATATTTCGATATTTAACATATCTAAAAATTTATTATCAAAGCCACGACACATTTTAAGATGATTTTTACTCACAACCCTTCCCTCTTCTTCCTCTGACTTAAATGAATGTAAGCTGAAATGGAAGGATACTTAAAAAAAAAAAAAAAATACTTACCTGTTTTTATATATTGCGAGTCACCCCTTTTCAAAATTTCATTACAGAAAGCATAATAAATTTTGAATCATCATAGAGTCATCATAGTTCTACTTATTTTAGTTCAATTTTATAAATATAAATATTACCAAATTATTGGAGGACTAGTGTTTTTCATATATATTTTTTAAAATGTTTTTAGAAATTTTTTTTTTTAAATAATGTTTCATATTTCAAATCAGATGCAAGAGGAAATTTTCAGAATTTATCTTTCCCTACTTTTACTCATGAAAGATAGTTAAGGAACGGGGGGGGGAGGGGAACGAAAAATATATTTCAGGATCTATGATGCGCTTTGTAATGAAATTTTGAAAAGAGGTAACTCGCCGGATATAAAACAGGTACGATTCTTTTTTTTCTTTTTAAACATCCTTCCATTTCAGCGTAGATGAATTTCAGTTGGGGGAAAGGTGTGTGTAATAGTCATCTTAAAATCTCTCATGGCTTTCGTAATAAAATTATCAGATATGTTAAATGTCAAAATATTAATATATTTGATGAATTCGGTTTTAGGAAAAATGAACGAAAAACATAGGTGCCAACCTGACATAGATTATCCGTAATACGTGCGTTAATTTGACCCTGTTTTAATGAGTTTCGAATCAGAAATTTTTCAAAGAAATGAAATTAAATATTTCTCACCAACAATCTTGAAATTAAATAAATAAAGATTCGTGAAATATATTTTCTGGTTTGAAACGACGTTAACCTGGATAAAACTAATTCAGGTATTACGGAAGATTAGTTGAAAGTTGGTAGCTATGGAAAAAATGATATTTCGTTTTAGGCAGGTTTCCGTCTTAACAGCTGATTTTGTATGTTACTTTCTCCATCGAAATCGATATTTTTCTAGATTTTAAACAGGATTTGTTATAAACGGATTCCTTCATTCTAAGGTTTATTATATTACATTCGCCGATTTATAAATCACTGCTCCGTTTTTTTTAGACAGGAAACTTGCCAATGCTATTTTAGTACCACTGTTTTAACCACTTAGCTGATTTCACTGCACGGCGTAGGAAAGAAGAATTTGCTTGATCCATCACTTACAGCTTTTTCACACCACTAATACTTTTAAATACAATTTCATAATATTTAATGGAAGAAATGTTTAGATTAAATATTAAGATTTTTTTAACTTAAAAAAGCGGTGTTTATCTTATATTTTCAATTTATTGTACGTGAAAAGAGAATCAGTTAACCAGTATGGTGAATGTGTAAAAAGTCAATGCTTATTAAAAAGTATGTTTTGGTGTTTTTTTAAGTATAATAGACAATATTCAATCATAAATACTATTATAAATCTCTTTCCATCCAACAAACTATTTCTGTAGCCGAGTGAAGAGTCGATTAAACATGTCAACTGAGATTCGACTCTGCGAAATGAGCCGAAAAGATCACGCGTATGAAAACTAGAGTAATGTCTGAATTTCGACAGCCGGTTGCCGCCGCCAGCGCTATCTGTTGCCTAAAATTCGAATTATTTTAAGAAAGTGCATACCTAAAAATTTATTGATTTTCTGATAGCAATGGAGTAAACCGCACATTTTTATCTCAAACTGTTTTTTTCTTATTTACAACAAAATAGTTTGGTCATTTACTGGATACCCTGTATATCTTTCATTAAGGAATTATTTTACATTGTGAGTGACATAAGGCATGAAAAAATAGTGCCTTTTAAATACTTTTGACAACATTTTAACAGAATTAATAACAAGAGTCCAAAAAATTAAAAAATATATTGTAGCTTCTACATTGTGTTTTCTAAAAATGCACTTAAATGTTAAATACTTATATATGTAGGTCTCTATTTGAGTTTTTTTCTGTATTTTACATGTTTAAATACTTTTATACAAACAAAATAATAAAAGCGTAAGCTTGTATGATTTTTTAACTTTATTTTTAAATTTACTGCTCAAATCAACATGATGTCTTTTTATTTATTTTCTTTTATTTATGTATGATCCTAATATCTCTACATTCATGAATTCTTTTATTTTGTGAGTGACTTGAAACATGAAAAAATAGTGCCTCTTAAATGAATTTGAAAACATTTTAACAGGATTAGTATTAACTGTTCAAAATATTTTAAAATATTGAAACATCTGACATTGTGTTTTCTAAAGATACAACTTAATTGTTAAATATTTATATGTGTAGGTCTCTATTTGAGTTTTTTTCAGTATTTTAAATGTTTAAATCCTTTTATACAAACAAAATAATAAAAACATAAGCTTATATGATTTTTGAACTTTATATTTAAATTTACCGCTTAAATCAAAATGATGTCGTTTTATTTATTTTCTTTTATTTATGTATGATCGTAATATCTTTACATTATTGAATTATTTTATTTTGTGAGTGACATAAAGCATGAAAAGTGTGATTCAAGATTTTAAATATTCACAATTTGTTAGAAAAAATATGCGATTCCGGGCAACGCCGAGTGGGTCAGCTAGGGATTTCAGAGACCGCACGCCAATGTCGGTGGGTTCATATACAATTTACATTGAAACTGCTGTCCCTTAGCTTGCTCATCATTATTTATATCAGCCCTAGCTAGAATAAATATTATCATTAATCTCTTTAAAATGTGAAATTTGCATGTATTTTTGATGTATAAAAAGGTAATGGAAAAGTTCGTTGAAAATGCAAGTGTTTATTTGTTGAGTGGGTTAAGTAATATGACAATAAATTAGCCACTGAGAGGATCATTGTTACAGTTGTTGCTAAATGGCAAACTAAAAATTTCAGTCTCATTTTGCTACCATGTAAGTGAAGTATATATATTTTGTATGAAATTAATAATTATTAATGATAGAAATTTATGATTTATTCATGTTATGTACGATTTATTGGTGTTATATTTGTAAATGAAAAACATCGGATGAGAGAGATTTTAATTCTATGACTACATGTTAGAATATAACACTGCCAGTTGCGGGTCTTTTGCCTGTTTGTAAAATGCAGTTTTTTAAATTTATTGAAATTTCTGCTGAAGATTAGTCGTATAAAAAACCTTTAACAGCTGGAAAATACCTTTTTTCTTTGGTGCCGTCAAGTTTTTAACGGGTTCCATCTAGTATAAACACTTAAAGCAATATTAAAAAAAAGAAGTTTTTGCCAAATTGGTGGCGGAAAAATCGCGCCAACGTGGTCCGAATATGACGCCTGTTTCTTTTTCGCTTACAAATGTCTTAGAAACCCACTATGAAGAAAAGTTTTTCCATACATTTATGTTATTTCTTGTGAATAGTATTTTGTTCCCGGTAGTATAAAATTTATTTTTTGCACAGGAAAATAAAAAAAAAAACTTTGATGTTATAGATTGTTTTGCTTTATAGTGTTTTTTTTTCATTCTTTCTTCTTTTTAATGAAATGTGTGAAAGTTATGTATTTTAAATTATTGCTGTATGTGTATTTTACATGGATGTATTTTAAATAAAATGTTCGAATATTTTTATTTTAAATGAGACGAATTTAATAAGAATCATAGCGATCATAATATTATTTGGCAATTCATCACATGCGCGCTAATAACATAAAAATACCGCTTTACCTTGCAATTGTCATAGCAAACTATCACTAAAATAATTTATAAAATATATTGGTGCCCCCTCCTTCTCCCCCCAGAAAAGGACGTTCCGAGGACTGAAAATAATGACAGAAATATAGAATATCCTGATAATATTTCGAAGATGCTTATCTAAAATATTGCCACAATGAGAGATGCATTTATATATAGCTGTAACCACTTTTCCTGATTGGAAATTAGGTGTATTTTATATCATATGCATTATATAATAGGTTTATGTTACCAACCGTATTTTGACACTGACTTAACTTAAAAAAAGGATTAAATTGGTTTTATGTCTTAAAAGAAGTCCAATTCCAGACTCGAGTCTACAGCAAATTGGGATAATTTTGAACAAAGTTTTTTTGGATATCTCACCGTATTTTCGGGTAGTAACAACATCTGCCAAAAAGTGTGCTAATGCGCCATTTGTTACAAACCTGAATGTATAAAGTATTTTTATTGGAAATCACGCCAAACATTATGATTCTGTATTTATTGAAATATGTCCAATATCTATAAAATATGAATAATAAACTAAGAACTGTAGAATTATTTACATTAATTCAAATGGCATCAAAATAAAATTGGATATTGTTTATTTGAGGCTCATGACAAATATAATCTTTAATTATTTTACAAAATGTCGAATATAAACAAACTTCAGACACCGATCTTATATACATATTACTATTTGCACAAGTCATATAATTTCATCTGACTCTTTTGGAACTGGATCTATATATTCTTGAATATGTGAAACCAGTTACATAGTTTCTGGCTTACATAATTCTTTCTTTTGAAAACTAAAGATATTATTTCACTTTTTAAGGCTTTATTACGGAAATACTGACGATTTTAAAAGTTTTTAATTGAATAAAACAGATGGCATGTTTCAATAATTCTTGCGTTGAATTGTGAATGATAAGTTTTCAAGTTACTAATTTTAAATTTTCCGACAGGTTTTAAAGATTTTAATACATTTGTAACAGATTAAAATATAGTTGTAAAAGTTTTAGCCGAACATTCTTTACATTTTTTCTAATCTAAGTAAATTTTCTTGTTGTATTTATGTATCATATTTCAAATTTTTTATTACATAATAGTTGCTTAGAAATTATATCATGATGTTTAAAAGAAGAGAGTTTATTTTTTATTGAATGTAGTTTCATAACATTATTGTTCAAAAATAAAATTCTCCTAAATTCATCTTCGAAATATAATTAAAATGTAAATATATTATCATAGAAATGAATTTCTTGTATTTTCAAACAAGCCATTTCAAAATTTCATCTTATTTGTTTTAAAATTAATTTTGAACACTTTTCGAATTTCAGTTTATTTTGCCATTGTATTAAAAATAAATTTAACAATACACGTTCTAATTGTAATATCGACACATTTGTTTTTACCTTTTCACCAAAAGAGTCCCCGTTTGATATTCAAAAATTATAATTTGCAGATCAATAAAAATACCGGATGTCCCAAAAATGACTGATGGATTTTAAAATTCAATAACTTGCAAACGGTAACAGCTATTAAAAAAAATTTTGCAGGAGGGTTATGTGTAATGTCAGGAGTTTTTTTTCCGTAATTTTTTATTTTAGTTCGAATCTCAAACAATAGGTGGCGTTGACGGCGATTGAAGGTCAGGTCCACGCTTCACTCAGCATTGATCACCTGGCCTTCAATCGCCGGCAGCGCCACCTATTGTTTGAAATTCGAAATAAAAAAAAATTACGGTAAAAAAATTCCTGACATTACACATAACCCTCCTGCAAAAATTTTTTAAATAGCTGTCACCGTTTGCAAGTTATTGAATTTTAAAATCCATCAGTCATTTTCGGGACACCCGGTATTATTTCAAATTAGATCTTAATATTTAAATTTCAAAATATTTTTATATTTAAGATATGGAGTCGATACTGAAGGATACTTTTAATATAAATTACATATATATATACAGTTGATTGTCTCTTTATGTATTTCTCTGAGATATATTTTTGTTTCTTATTTATAGACATTATGTATCTCAAACCTTCATTTAACAGAAATGTAAAGATATACACACACATACATATATATATAATAGGTGTGTGTGTGCTGCATAATTTAATTACATGAAAATTAAAATTATTTTTCGTATAAATTAATATTTATTTATAATTTTTGATTAAATTGTATTATCGGAAATCTAATGCAACGCGCGCAAAATGCGGAAAATATAGAAGCATAAATTTTCTTTGAAATAGATTTTCTTTCAAGTTACTATAAGTATCGAAATCGTATATTATTTTTCAAAAATTTTATTATTATAGTAGAAGTAAAAGGGCATAATAATCTGCATTTCCACAAAATCCTTCTTCAGTTAATAGCAATAATTATAATGAAACATCCATTATCCAATATTTTATTATGATTACATCAATTTACATTGCACATTCATAAAACAGGAATATACAGAGATGAAAAAAAAAATTGTGGAACAAAAATATTTTTCATTTACGTACATGTACAATGATTTAAACAATAAACACTTAAATTTTATGATGCGAAAGCTTTCATTTGTATGTCTTTTGTTAATCTTGTACTTCCCTACAAAAAATAATTTAATAAAAAACAATATCAGAACAATTAATCTCTTTCGTTTTAAATTTTCTTTCAACATCTAGGCCCTTAGGTTATATGAAAAAATAATACATGTGATAAAAAATATCAGAAATTTTAAGTAATAATGTTTAAATCTTACATTTGAAGAAAATTTAAAACATGATTAAAACTAAAACAAAAACCTAAAAATTTCAGTTACCCCATTTAATATAGAGTTAATGGTATCTTATTTTCAACAATGATATTTTGTCAAATAAAAATGATATTTTTGTTTAATTACACTTTCATTTTCATATATAATTAATGTTACAATTCGTATTCTTAATTATGCTTAGAATGATAGTGAGTATTATTCGAGAATTTTTCAGTTCTTGAGAAATGAATTGTTTCATCTGTTCTTCAGGAAAGCACATTTTATAACTTATTTCAGACTTTTGAAAATAAAGTTATTCAGATGTATTGCATAAATTCTTAGAAGATGAAAAGGTAGAAACGCAAAAGCATATTTTCAAGGAGGTCATTAAAGATATGCTTTGAAAGCTAAAGTAGTTCTCGGACCATTAAAAGAATTGAATTGCATGCTATGTTAGGGATAGAATAAATTGTGTATTTTGAATATTTGTATTATGTGTGAACAATTGAAAAGTATACAAATATTAAGTTTCAATATCAACTGAAGGTTTTCTATGAAAAGTTGCTAATTCTAAATCGAAATCGCTGTTTTACGCAGTAATGAGAAAAATTTATTAACAACATAAATACTTTCAATGATACATTTAAAAAAATAATAAAAAAGATTAAATTTCGGATTTAAAAACGTATTTCCCTTTACATAAAGATAGTCTCAATTTTTTTTTAAACTTAATTTATCTTAAATAATTAACTAATTCTGTAATTACTGAAGAAAGTTAATTAATTATTTTACGATTAAAGTGAATTAAACAGATTAATTGTCTAATATCTTAAAAAGACTGGAAAATCAATTGGAATCTTCATATTTGCTTCTTAAATGCTTATGTTCCATGTGAAATTTACTGAAAATCCGAAATAAAATTTCAGATCTGAATTTGCATTTTAATTTTCAAAGCAAATCGAAGAATTATGATTTTTTTTCATATAGAAATAATTTATATAATATTTAAAGGTACATAATCCTTCCAATCTATTTTTTTGCGGTGGTAAAGTAAAACGGGTTAATTATACATTTGCACGTGTGTATTACATATTGACATGTATGGGTATTAAGAATTATTTTATGCCTCGATAGAACCATTCAGGTATCAGCAAAAGCTTAATTACCAACTATTTCCATTTTAAATCTACCTCCTGATTGAAGCGAACTGATATATCCGTTCACTAAGCTGCAGATTTCACGACGACATTAGCAATTATTAAATTAACATAACTTTACAAATAAAAGCCAGTTTTGAAAAATTAAGTTATGATTAATACTCACAAAGCTTATATACTTATATCTAATAAAATATTTTGCATCAGGTTGGGAGAAACATCTTCTTTTTTTTTTAATAATTTTTATAAATTACAAAGAAAAGAATTACAATTTTACCCTTCTTCTTGGCGGTCAGGGAGTTAGATCTATTTCCTCCATAAATTTCGAAATGAAAAAATTAGTTTTTTATATTTTGGTGAATCTAAATTTAATTTTAAATGATATATGAAAATATATAATGAATATATATTATGAAATTTCTGTTACAGGTTTATTAAAAAAATTACGAAGTTTAGCAGCTATACATTTGTTTTTATATATGTGTTTGTACATATACAGGGTGAGTCATAAATATCGAAACAATAGGCTATCTCCTTAAATATTGTCCCTAGACCGATACTTCCAATTGCAAAGTTTCATCAAAAAAAGTAAATTTTTGGATAAGATAAGTTGCAACTCCATGGGGGGTCTATTTTAAAAAATACGAAAATTAAATTTTTATACGGCCCCCAGAGGATAAAACTTCCAATTAGAAAAAATTTCCTTATCCATTCCTGAATCGAACAAAAAAAAATCATCTTGATATCTGCAAATCCTTGAAAGATATTAAAATCCAAAATTTTCCAAAATTCGTGACTTACACCACTTAAGCATACCTCTGAGCACATCGATATCAGCTCATTTAAATACAATTTAGGGATCGACCATTAATTTACGCATTATTAAATGTCGATCCAAGACGATACTTTAACTTTTAGATATAAAATAAAAGCGCAAAGGTTTTTGCTTTAAACTTCCTTGAAATATGCTAGATGTCTGTAATAACTCGAGCTTGGCACCAGGCTCGTAACTAGCACGACCCATTGGCCGGACCGCCTTATTAAACACTTATTAAAATTGTTACTAAATTAAGTGATATTAATTAAACTCTCATTAAACGCGTCTTTAAAACTTATTGCCGCAGGCAATAAGTTGAGTAAAAATAGTAATAGCGATAATGATACTTCTATTAACTGAGTTGTATGGAATATATTTTAATGTTAATATATATTTTAATGTTAATGGGAATATATTTTAATAAATGACACAGAAATATTTTCAAAAATCTAGTTTTTGCTATTCAGCTTCAAAATTTATGTGGTTTTAAACCTATTTTTACTTTTTTCTATCTTTACAAGAGAAAAGTATTGGATTCATGAAAATTTTGAGTTCCGGTTTTCGACGGATTTACACGTTTTAGGGATCAGAGATATCGAAAAACATGTTTTTACAAAATGTCTGTCTGTGAATCTATGCTCCTGTATCTCTGTATATGACATAATTTTTGTGAGCGCGCTATCTCAAGAACTAATCTACGGAATTTAATAAAAAATTATATTTACTTAGTTCTTGATATAAATTGGTGCTGATTAATTTTTGGTGTGAATCGCTTAACAGACGACCCTACTGTACAGGCTTTTGTGCGATTTTCGCGAAGCTGTACCTCCAGAATTAATGCAAGAAATATCATCAATCTTCAGATTCAGTTAGTCATTGACATGAATTGATGTTGTTTATATTTTGTTGTATATAGCTCCACGTGTGGCGCTGCAACACTGAATTCGTTACGATTTCTGCAATAGCTCTACCTTAAGAACTAATGTAGGAATTTTCATAAAAAGTCAGATTCAGTTACTTCTTGACATGATTTGGTTTTGTTTACGTTTTTGTATCAATCTTCTTTCGGGTGGCACTGTTATAATGAATTTTGTATAATTTACACGATTTCAGTGATATCAAGTACTAGTACTCTGAATTTCGTATCCTTAGAGTCCTTCGATTGATACATCCGAGTAGTTTATTTATTCCAAACGGCATTTAAAAAAACAAAAATATTTATTCGAATGTTAAAGTCTAAGAGTATAACGTTTCTGTTTCGTATTTTTTATGCTAAACTCCCACTAATATTTCGTTATAATTGTATTTAATTGATCAAGGTTTAATGCATCCGAACCAAACATCTTTTAAGAAATTCATTTGAATAATTTCAACTTAAAATGTTTAAATTAAATATGCCAAAGATTCATTAAACACCTGTTCTTGTTTTAAAGTTGATGATTCGCAAATTAAATAAAATTTAAAATGTATTTGTAGTTAAACAGAAAACTGTATGTTAAACTCTAAAAGAGGAACCGCTTACAGCGGTTAACACCTTGGGATTTTTTTTTTATGCCGGTCAATTGTCTAGAATAGGGATATAGGCCGTGAGGGTCTTTTTAAGAAAACCTAACCCGTATTTACGCAAAGAAATCCAGGGTTCGAAGAAAACCACGGAAAACTTCAAACGGTTAGGCCGACGGTCGCGATTGGGTTCGAACCCAGCACCTACCGTCTACAAGTTTGGAAGCCCCTAATTAGAGGTGCCTTTTACACATCGTGTAATAGCTATTTTAACAAGAAAAATATGAAGTTGACAGCGATAAAACAATGAAAAAAAAACGAAGTTTAAATCAACTGACGCATTTAAATAGTAATTAAAGAAGGCGAGAATGGCAAAACTTAAACAAAATCTGAAATCAAAACTATACAAGACGGAGTTAATCACCTAGAAACTTTTAAAAAGCATTTAAACATTAGGAGCTCATCTTAGTTTAAAACTAAATGCACTTTTCTGCATCAGATGTTTTTATTTCAGTATTTCTCATTTTTAAACTGACGTAAGTCAATAACCTTCGGTTACGGTAATAGTACTGTGAATTCAATAGTTTTTTAACACCTCAAAAAAAAAAAAAAAAAAAAAAAATGCTCAACGCGCCGAAAGAAGTTTTCATCTCAGAAAATTAACTTTTAAAAATATGATTTGATTACAAAAAATTGCATCTTTTTTTAAATTGCTATTTTAAATACTTTTAATTTTTTTAAATATTATTTAAAATTCTGAATCAAAGTTGAAAATTACACATTTTCATTTAATCAAAAGAAAAAAAAATCATCGCGACAGATAATATTTTGAGTTATGACAATTTTAATTTACTCTAAATTTTTTGAAAAAAAATATTTTATTAAGAAAGCTTATGATGTGATAAAGCTTACAAATTGTGTGGTTAACCATCACAAAAAATTCCAAATTCTAACTCTAAATAAATAAAATAAATGTTTACTGTACAACTTACAGCAACATTGTTTCTTCAATTACACGCATTTCAATTTGTGTCTGATCCCTTGAAACCTCACGATTTATTAAAATTGTCATAACTCTCTGAGTTTTGAAGATTTCAAGATGAAGTTTTTTTTTTGTTCAATTCAGGAATGGATAAGGAAAATTTTTCTAATCGGAAGTTTTATCCTCTGGGGACCGTATAAAAATTTTATTTTCGTATTTTTTAAAATAGACCCCCCCCCATGGAGTTGCAACTTATCTTATCAAAAAATTTACCTTTTTTGATGAAACTTTGCAATTGGAAGTATGGGTCTAGGGGCAATATTTAAGGAGATAGCCTATTGTTTCGATATTTATGACTCACCCTGTATGCATTTCGAAAATTAAATTTCCGAGCTATTTAAATTTATCCCATAAAAAGTTCCATTCTGTTTTTTTGTCTGCAAATCCTAGTTCCTTATATAATACCTTCTCTTAAATAATATTGCGTTAATTCTGATTACTTAAATTAACTTCTAATTAAAATATCTTTTGAAATATTTAGTCATTTTGAAGATCTTTCTGAAAAACATTTCGCTTAATCATTTTTGTCTAAAACTTTTTATTTCTCAATCTTAAAAGCCAATATATATTCTCTTAATATGTTTTATACTATTGCAATTTTCTAATTTTATTTCACGAGTAAATTTTCCGCCGCGCAGTGTGAAATTTTTCAAATATGTCGAAAAAAAAAAAAGACCAGAAATCGACTTGCGGTAATTTAACTTTTAGACATTTCAAATAACATCTAATACATTGCAAATGAAATAAAAGTTATATCAACTTAACCCCTCAGCAACACTATCAAAAATTCGCTCAAAAATCAATCAAATTTTCTTGTAACCTTTTCAAATTTGCTATGTTTGTAGTTGCAATTATCAATAATATTTACGGTTAAAAATATTGTTATTTTGCAAATATTTTTTTTATGACAGCATGGAATAATTACAACAATGTAGATACTTTGTATTTTATAGTTATGATAGTTAGACAGAAGTGTTATATTTAAAAAATACTTTTATAAGGTATATAAAAAATATTAGAAAATGTAATAGCATATGATAAATTTTACAATATATAACCCTTGGCACAAAGTTTCTGATCATTACATCAACACTACCATCTTTTGTAAGAAAATATTATTTATTCTCACTGCATAAAAAGGAAATAATTATTAGTGATAATGTATTTGTATTATACATAATGAACAACAGTATGCGATAAAGAAAAATCATTATACATGAATTTAGAAACAGAAAAATTGAGATTGAAATTTATGCACCAAAGAAAAAATTATCATGCTTTGATTTGGAAAAAAATAACCGATCACCTTAATCAATATTTCGTAAATACACTTTTATTTCGGAAGACAGCCAAAGTTCTTAGCGGAATGGACTCAATATGATTTTTACACTCATTGGGAGCAACTTTACACCAGCATTCCCTTATAGCTTTACATAGTTCTATGCATCTGTAATTCATCGAAAATCGATTTTTCTTTTATTATATTCCACAGATTTTCGATGGGATTAAGATCCGGACTATTGGGCGGTCAAATCATGGTTTGAATTTTCATATTACCTACATTTTGCTACACAAAAATTTCTTCACTGATTTGGTGCGTTGGGGAGCTGCGTTGTCATCTTGAAATAAGAAGTCATTTTGATCCCGGAATCGATGCTAAAAATCAGAAAATATTCTAAAATGTCAATGTAAACTTCAGAGTTTACTGTACGTAATACAATACACAACTTAACGACGCTTTGTGATGTCATAAAGCTACAAACTGTAACTGAAAAGAAAATTTAGTCCTCGTATTGACACATTTATTATTGAGCTTCTCACCAACTCTCCTCCAAACAAATGTTCCAGAGTCATCACCTGTTCCGAGAGATATCCAAGATTCATCGCTAAAAATAACTTTATTCTATTATCAAGTGGCCAGTGTACATGTTTTTTACACCATTGAAAGCGTTCTTTTTCCAGTAAGGTTTCGTTTTAGCTTTACGGAATTTAAGTTCTGCTGCATTTAGACTGTTACATACAGTACGGTCACATACATTTACGTTATACTTAGACTATTCGGCATTGAGTTGTTTTGAACTTGCTGGCATCTTTTTTTTGCTATTTCCTCAAATTTTCTGTCCTCCTTAGGCGTTTTCATTCGTGCACGTCCACATCCAGGTAAATTTTCCACGCTGTTAATCAATTATATTTTTTACGAATATCGCTACCATACTTTGATCACAGTTTAATAAAACAGCCACTCTCCTTTGTGAATTTCTCTCTTGCAATAATTTAATCATGCGGATTTTTAAATCGCGAGACAGTTTATTTACACGATTTATTGTCCAACAATTCAGAGCTGCTTTTGATCTTGCAATTGGAAGATTTCTTCTTTTAAATAGGATTCAGATATTGTGCGAAAGATCAGGCACTCCTGTCTGTTTTCAATATGAAAATTTCAAACCAGTTTCCTCAGTGATCGATTACTATTTTCCAACTCCCATCTTGATCGGATATTTTTTTCTCACAAGGAAACTTTCTTGCATGCCATATAATTATAAATTATATGATTGTTATACTGAATTCACTTTTCATTTATATTTTAATACGTGTTCTTTTATTTGGCATTTTGTAAAACGCCCCTATGCTCATGAATCGCAAAATATATGCTGCAGAATGCAAAATCACAAACTTGTTAACACTGTTTGGAAACCTTTTGCCAAGGGCTGTATATATATATATATAGGGGGAACTGGGGCACATTGATACATGGGGAACATTGATACACCCCCTCTACTGCTCACAGAGTCATTACAGTAAGTTTCACAACAGCTCCAAAAGGTGATGTTAGTGCACTTAACTACATACAGAAAGTCTTGGAGTGATTCAGTAATTTGATGAAATGGGACGAGTGATTTATTGTTTTTGTAGGTCAAAAGTAAATTTAAGTTGTACAATTGAAATGGTATTATACAACTGTTCGAGTATTTTCAACCGAAAAGATTACTCTCCCTAGCAAGTAAAGCTACTCTTTATCAGTTCCTCATTCTTTATTGTTAGATAAATTGCGAAGTGTTGGATTTGAGACTCATTTTATTCAAAATGGCTGAATGGGGCACATTGATACAGTCTATGACGGGGCACATTGATACAACCTAAATTCTTTTCTAGTTCAATTATCAATAACTTTTATTATCATTTTTTACCATACACTCCGTAATCCAACCATTTTTCGCCAAAAATTCTAATATTAGTTTTTATTGAAGTGAAATAGCTCTAATTTTTTTTATATTAGAACATTTTATAGTATTTTTGAAAAACAGAAGATGTACGAACTTACCCAACATCTAGTTCTAGTAGAAGTAACAAAAGAAAAAGACGGCAGCCTGGAAAATCTCAAATTTATATCAATACTCTAGAGAAAAAAGTATTTTCGACATGAGAAATATTAAGTAAGAAAAACAAGCTGCAGAACAGCACAGGATATTTATGTCATAAACAGACTTTTTAATATAAATATCCTTTATTTTCAGTTTATAAACCGAATTATAAACAGAAAACCTGGTAATTTTTTTCATCTCTCGTAAGAAAGAAGTTAATGCTGGGGTTCAAGTACCTGATATGACAAAGTTACCACAGCCAACAATCAGACAAGAAACAGCCAGAGCACCAGGTCATTATACATTTCATTTTGATTGCTTTAATATTGCTTACAAATAATTGTGGGTGATTTGAATTTCTATGAATAAATATAAAATGGTTTGCTAAGTATTTTTCTATGAAAAATATGCATTGGTGTTATTTTATCTCCATTTTTCCAGGACATATCGAAGTGTCCCATGATGTGTATCAATCTGCCCCGAAGATGGGGCACATTGATACAAATGGCTTTTTTTGATTTTTTTTTAAATTACATGCAAAAATAATATAGAAAACAACGATTGTACATTTTTATATCACACTATACAAGTTTTGCTGACACCACATGGAAAAAAATCTCAAATTTCTGCTTTCTTGACACCGAAAAATTTCTTAGAAAAAAGCTGTATCAATGTGCCCTAAGTCCCCCTATATATATATATTGTAATAATGTATGCATATGGATATAAAATACATTAATTAAAGCTTCAACAATTTGCAAATATTGAATATAAAAAAAAATTAAATACGGAAATGTAAATTTTGAAATGTAAACTATATGAAATTTCGCAATATTATGCAATCAGATATGAATCACTTTTTGTTAATTCTAAAAGTATCCTGATAGATTATCTGTTGCATGAATGTAATCCTCAGTACAGCTGATCTGTTATGTTAGATCACATTAAGCGGTTGATCTATTTATTTATTGTTGGCAGTAACCGAAGGTGCAGAAACCGTCATCGCGTTTTAACAGTTTCCAACAAATTTGAAAAGTGTTTATGCTTCCGGTTTGTCTGGCTGTCTGGCCGTCTTTTCGAGCTTTGTCTCTCGTATATATACTCGGATTGCCATAGAAATTGGACGTTATAGATCTGTACCCTAGGAAGAACCCTAATAGAAATGAAGTTTACACCATGACTCATGTATTCACAGGGACAGTCAAAAGTTTTCCATTACATTGAGGGAAAAGTTCGTTTCAAATGAATTTTAAAGATGATACTCCCTGTCAAACATATTTAAATTTATATGCATTTTCGAAGTGCACTAAAATATCCAATGGAAATAATAGTTATTATTCATTTACAGAGCCACACAAAATAATTCTAGTACACAATAATAAAAGGGTGAAATTGTTTGCGTCATATTCTAAGTGTGTTAAACAATTTGATGCATAATAAAATTGATATACGCCTTTGTGGCCTAATATTTCTGGCATAATATGAAGTGAGAGACGCACATTTAGAGAGACACATAAAAGATTTCAAATAGTATATTCTATCCGAAGTACTGTATAATTTCAATGAGTGGCTGCGACATGGGTGAAATGCATTTTTTATTATAATAGATGTTGTAATGTTCACTAAATGAATGCACATTATATGGTGTGTATAAATGCTTTTGTTGATATACACAAATACATAAAAAAGCTCTCAACGGTTACTGAACATGAGCGTTATTTACTTAAAGGTCTTTTTTAATGCTTTCCAACAGTGTTGAAAAGTGTTTATGATTTCGGTATGCTTGTCTCGCTGTCCGTGTCTATCCTTCTGTCCGCGCTCCTACTCTCGTAAATATACTCGGATTGTCCTGAAATTTTTGGACGTTATTGACGTTTAAAGAACCCTCTTTCAAATGAAGTTTCTAGCACGATTAGTCTATATCCAGAGACAGACAAAATTCTACCGTTACTTTACGGCATGTGGGGAAAAATCGTTTCAAATGAATTTTAAAATTTATATGCATTTACGTAATCAACTTAAACATGTATTCTGTAATATGCGGTGAAAAATATAGCTATTTTTCAGTTACAAGGCTACACAAAAGCCATTACATAATGGTAAAGAGCGGAATTCTATTTGACAAATTTTAGTTATATTTAACTATTTCATATATAATAAAAATGGTTTATGTCCGTGATTTTTAATATAAGTTATAAGATATTGTCATGTATAATACTAAGTTCACAGTATTTACAGGGACTCACAAAAGATTTCAAATTCATTATTCTTTCCAAAATACGGTATATTAGGGTGGGCCGAAAAAAACTTTTTTTCGATTTTCGATGATGGCGGGTGCGGAAAAGTGGCCACTGGTGGCACTCAGTTCACACAAAAAATTTGAGATTTTTTGGACAATTCCTTACCCTGCCGCAAATGGCTTGAAGTTTTGCCAAAATGCTGATTATTGAATTTTTTTAGCAAAAAAAATTTAAATATTAAATTAAGTTTTTTTTGTTGTATTTAGTTGAAAAGATGTATTTAATGTGCCAAATGTTTAAATAACCTCTAATTATACATTAGTTTAGTGCTATGTTCTTTAAAAATGTACTTGATTTTAATTTGTTTCGCGTTCCGTACCAACGCGAAACAACCGAGAACTCCTCGCGTGGATGCAGCTGCACGCCGAGTTTTACTCGCCTATAAAAATCGGTTAATTTAAAATACTCATAGCAATTATATAATGCATTATCCGAACTTATTTAAACATTAGATACGTCAAATATGTCTTTCCAAGTATATACAGCCAAAATAAATTTAATTTAATATTTTAAAAGTTTTTACGAAAAAAGTTCAAAAATCAGCATTTTGGCAAAACTTCAAGCCATTTGCGACAGGGTAAGGAATTGTCCAAAAAATCTCAAATTTTTTGTGTGAACTGATTGCCACCAGTGGCCACTTTTCCTCACCCGCCATTATCGAAAATCGGAAAAAGTTTTTTTCGGCCCACCCTACTGTATATGTATCCGATGATGGCTGATGGATGAATGAAATGCATTTTAATTATGATATGTGCTTTTAACTTTTACTAAATCTATGCGTCTTATATGGTGTGTGTAAACGCTATAGTTGACATGCAGGGCTACACAAAAGAGCTCATAAACGTTACTGAATATGAGCGTAAAGTATTTAAAGGTGGTTTTTATATAAGTTATGTATTTTTACACTGAAATGCATTTAGTTTACTAAGAAATACGAACTAGATATTTCCAACTCAGTGAAAAATTGCCCAGGCCGAGAATCGAATCCAGATACTTGGCTTACAAGGCCAATGCTTTACCGTTTAAGCTAAATGGGCACGATATCAGGTGAGCATTTTCCGCTCAGATACTCTTGTAGGTCGTAGCATCTGGTCTGTCATTTAGACAGCTCAACAGAATAGACGGCAGGTGACTCAGTTGGACTCAGGTGGAAATATATAATTCGTATGATAACTTTATTAATTAATTTGATTGTGTTAAAAATGTAATTTACTAAGAAATATTTATAGAATATAGATAGAATGATATACAAGGTCACGAAAAGAATTGGATACATGGACGCTCATGAATGATAATTTATAATAATTTGATTTCAGTCTTTTTAAGTGTGTTTTAGTTTAAAATAAATTTTAGCTAAATACTGGCGTGTAATAAAGCTACTTGTTAAACTACAGGGCTGAACAAAAGTATTCAAGTATGTTTCCATCTATTAGTATAAATTGCTGAAAGAAACTTTTCATCCTGCTACGGATTTTCTTCTTAAACTAAATTTCCCCATTATACAGGGTATTTATAAAGTTCCGGATCCATTTTAAAGTTTAATAACTCATAAAATAATGCAGATATAAACAAACTTATGCATTTATTGATGGAATAACGCATATATTTTCCTTTTCAGGTTTGAATATCTTTACTTTTGTAAATATCGTTTGCGCGTGTGGTTAATTTCAGATAATTTCATTTTCCAGTCTAAATATCTGTACTTTTCTAAATATCGTCTGCTTATTAATTGCATTTTTCTCACTTTTGTTTTTGGCAACTATTGCAATGTTATGTTTACTTTGATGTGTTTGTTCTATGTTACGTTTGTATGTGATGTTTTTTTTCGAGCGGATATTAAGGAGAATCCATATGCCACAAGAGAAAGCACAGATTTTATGAAATTGACTATCGACTTGATATTCTCCGTACGACGAAGGGGGCACACGTGGAAGTTCATTGACAAGGGTCATGAAACTTTTTCAGTTATCTCTTAACATTTATGTTATTTTAATCTATCTTTATTATTTTATGAGTTATTAAACATCAAAATGGGTCTGGGACTTTATAAACACAATGTATAGTATATATTTCAACCGACAGGTCAAATATATGGCTGTTCAAAAGTACTTCAATACAGATTTGGAAACATACAGCAACCTTATTTTCCTAAATAACGAAGCTTTGTTAAAGATTTCCGGATGTGTTGGAAAGTGTTTCATAATCTATGTCAACTCATGATTTTTCTTACTTGTTGGAAATTAAATAAGAGATGGTCAGATTTGAATATTAACAATAATTATAGAAAGGAGGTGGCAGTAATAATGACTACCAGAAAATGGTTGGACGACCAATGAATTTTTTTATTTATGTGGACCGAAATCAAAAGGTAGAGGTGCATTCGCTATTCTTAGAACACATATAAATTTACACGTGTTACTTGCTTAAAACTGAGATAATCCTGATAAAAGGAAGCTGCAAATATATTAAAAATACATCTGAAATTCCTAAAAGAGCAACGATATTTAAAAAATCGTTCAAAAAGCCGAGTACTCCTCATATAATAAAAAGCAGTTGAAATGAAGAAAATCAAATTTTTATAATGATTAAATCCGCACCCATCATCTACTTCTTACTGAAGCGACTGCAATTTCCTTACAGCGTTTGAGTTTGTCATTAAAACAGATCAATCAAAAAAAAATCTCTGTCGGCTTTTTCTATAGGCGGAGGTAGGTTTGGAAAAGTTTTCATTTCAAAAAAAAAAAAATAAATAAAAAAAAAAAAAAATATGATTAGTTATAAACCCAGTTTAACTACTTTATTTGGCCGCTTTTGAAATATTTTAATTTCATTTTTCTGTAAAAGCTTCTTTTATCAAAATCATCTTAAGCAAAATTCTTTTACATTTGCCCATTTTTTACAACATATTTTGAAATATATTCTGACTTATTAAAAAATCGACCAATACGCACATTATATAGCTGCTAAATAACAAAAAACTGTCAATTAATTGCGTTTGAGAGTAAAATCGAATTTAAAAATGAGTCATAAAATAACCAATTTGTTATTTTAATACATTCTCACTTCTTTAATCATGATCGCTTTGAGAAATTTTGTTCGAAGACAGCATTTTAACAGCTTTTTTTTAATATATACCGGGTGTCCCAAAAATGATTGATGGATTTTAAAATTCAATAACTTGCAAACGGTGACAGCTATTTAAAAAAATTTTTGAAGGAGGATTATGTATAATGTCAGGAGTTTTTTTACCGTAATTTTTTATTTTAGTTTGAATTTCAAACAATAGGTGGCGTTGACGGCGATTGAAGGCGAGGTCGACGATTCACTCAGCACTGATCACCTGGCCTTCAATCGCCGTCAGGGCCACCTATTGTTTGACATTCGAACTATAATAAAAAATTACGGTAAAAAAACTCCTGACATTATATATAACCTTCCTGAATTTTTTTTTTAAATAGCTGTCACCGTTCGCAAGTTATTGAATTTTAAAATCCATCAGTCATTTTTGGGACATTTACCGGTATTTAGCCTTTATAAAAAAACTGACCGATACGGCACATTACACAGTTTCTAAATAACAAATAACTGTCAATTGAATGCATTTGAGAGCAAAATTGATTTTAAAAAATGAGTCATAAAATAACCAATTCGTTATTTGAATACATTCTCACTTCTTTAATCAAGATCGCTTTGGGAAATTTTTTGCAAAGTGCTCACTTTGACAGCTTTTTTTAAATATATATTTAGCCTTTATCAAAATACTGATCAATGCGGCACATTACACAGTTTCTAAATTACAAAAAACTGCCAATTGCATGCGTTTGAGAGCAAAATTGAATTTAAAAATGAGTCATAAAATAACCAATTTGTTATTTAAATACATCCTCAGTTCTTTAATCATGATCGCTTTGGGAAATTTTTTTTGCGAAGTGCCCACTTTTACAGCTTTTAAAAAAAATATTTTATTAAAGCAAAATTGGATTTAAAAATAAATCATAAAATCACCAATTTGTTATTATGCATCCTTAATTCTTTAATCATGATCGCTTTGGACTATTTTGTGCGAAATGCCCAATTTGATAGCCTTTTTTCAAATATATTCTGCCTTTATCAAAAAATTGGCCAAACCGTCACATCATATAGTTACTAAATAAGAGGATCTGTAAATTGTATGCGTTTGAGAACAAAAATGGATTTAAAAATGACTCAAAAAAAAAACGCAATTCGTTATACTTCTTCAATTTTCAATAACGATCTCTTCGAGAAATTCTGATTAAAAATACCCATTTTGGACTCCTTTTTTGAAATATATTCTGCCTTTATCAAAAAACTGGCAAATACGACACATTATATAATTCCTAAATAAGAGGATCAGCCATTTGGATGCGTTTAAAATCAAAAATGAATTTAAAAAAAGTCAGAATATAAGCAGTTTGGATTTGAGGTTTTTTCTGCAACTCATATTTTTGTTTAATTTATTTTTGCCATAAGAATTGGTCCTATGAAAAACTTAATGGTATGAAAGTTGTAGATATTATTGAGAAGATGTAAAATAAATTTAATTAGATTTGATTGTTTTAGAATTGAGTAAGTTATGGATTTTTTTCTTTTTCCACCCCCTTTTTCTGTTCTTTTTTAATTTTTTTCATCGGTAAAAGTTTGTCCTATCAAAAACTTGTAAATACAAAAGTTTTAGATAATTTTAAGAACATTTATAAAAAATTTAGTTGTATTTGATAGTTTGAGAATTGATGAAGTTATGAATTTTTTTCTCCCAAAAATCCTGTTTTTTTCGCCCTTTTGAGCCCATTTTTAACTTTATTAAAAAACTGTCATACATAAACTTTTAGCCCATTTTTAAGAAGTAATATAAATTTTAAACTGATTCGATATCTGTTTTAATCGAGAATTTATTGCGTTTTATCGGTTTTCACAAAACCCCTTTTTATTTCCACCCACTTCATCCGATTTTGCCCATTAACGAACTCGACCGAGATTTTATATCCCTTGATATTATGCAAATGTTTAAAGGAGAACTGAGCATAATTATGGAAGTTTTCGAGTCTAGAAGAAAGTGAAATATATATATATATATATATATATATATAAAGTCTTTTACTGATGGTAGTTTTGGGGTGGTCTAGGAGTCATGATTGGTATAGATCTGCAAATTTGTTTCAGAAATTCCAACATGGGAGAGAATGCAATAGGTAGTATATCATACGAAATCTACCTAATATTTCATACGAAATCCACCTAATATTTCATACTAAATCTACCTAAAAATTCAATTGTCATAGATGAAACCTTTACAGTTTGTTTTAACTGTAGTAGAATTCAAAGTCCGTACGTATGAAACACAGCACAAATTTGAAACCACGATGATAGACAACACAATGTTCAGCATTCTATCTTCAAATAAAGCAATTTAAAAAATGCAATGAAGGTTGGCGAGTGGTCAGGGCAAAACATAGTAAAAAAAAATGTTAATTGCCAGCACTTTGTTAAAAAGAAATCCGCCTTCTTCCGGCGATAATATAAAATATTATTCTTATATTACTGGATTTTTCTTATATTATTCTATAAGAAGATACCAACAGCTTACTCTTTTCTTGATTATGTCTGTTCCCTAACCAGTTGCCACCCTGGATGACTGTAAGAGAAAATAAAATTGATTAATAACTTAAAAATTATTCGATAATACATGAATAATATTCCGAAGTTTTATGGAAGTTTATTAGATGCGCAATTAAGATTTATGATATGTGATTAAATATATATATATATATCCCTTAAGCATGATAAATAATGACTTTATAATCTCAATAAGACAACAAAGCGGTTGAAATTCAGCCTGAAATTTTAACATTTATACGATCATCTAATATAAAAATAATGAAAAAATAGCAAATGATAAATGACAGTGGTTCACTTTATGATAACACTAGAAATTATAGCAGTATGTCATTAATTGATCTCATTTTTTATTACAAGAAAGCTCTTATTGTTGAAAATGAATAGGCACTGTATTTTTAAAAATATGGATTGAAGAAAATAACGCTACGCAAGTGTCAATGGTTGAAAATGTCAAAATATCTTTTTGTTATTATTATGATGACGGAATGACAATGACTTTATAATATAATGTGTAAAGATATAGTTTTTCATAATATCTAACCACTTTATCCCTAGTAAGATCAATTTTGATAAAACCTTAATATCGATAATTTTCATAAATTGAATTTTGACTTACTAGATTCGCAAAATCACACTTTGTTCCGTTTTCTTGAAGTAACTGCACGCGTCCTGAATTCTTAGGCCACGGGAGTATAGTTCTTCCCTGATCCAAAGCTGTCATTGGCACCCCATGCATCCGCATTAGCTTAAATAACCTTACGCTTCTTTCTGTTGAAACTAAAACCCGAGTGAGAAGCTTAGGATATTTCATCTGATCTGTAGTTTAAAAATATTGTTATTTCTGTGAGATAGTGAGACTTCGAAATTAGAATACAGTATAGAACATCTTTAAAAATTTCCTGCAAGTACGATGATATGTTTAGATAACTCTCTTCAATACAGTACTAATATACCCTTGTCGTATATTCATCCATTCACTATACTCTATTAATGAACAAAGGGTCGCCGTATTCTATGTCCCCAAACTTAAAGCAATTTGTATTATAGAGCTCAATCAGACTGCCGGATCCAGTCAAAGATAATCGAAACTTTTTACAGTCAAGTGTCAATTCTATTTCTGTATGCTCCTTGAAGTCTCATGAGTGCGCTGCCTGAGGTTTTTTTAAGGGCTCAAACGTATTAAAAAGCATATATATCTATATCTTATATAGAGTCAAAATTCCCTGGCACTAATACCTTCAAAAACTTACTTTTATTGAGGCTATTCCAAACATCGACAACCAATCCCACCACGATAACGGGGTTTCTAATTATTAAATGTAACTCTTTCTACCCATCGGGCAGTATTTCTCTTTGTTGAAGGATTTTGGAACGCTAGGAACTTTTTATTTGCCATAAATATTATCCCGACATTACTATGAAGGCTATTATTCTTAAATCTTGTAGACTTGACATCGTTCTGACATCACTGAAAAACATTTTTTGTTGTTTACAATCACAATACATTACTTAGGGCGTGTTCAGAGCAACTTACCAAAGTAACCAATGTCACCAACCGATTGTAGGGCAGTATGAAAGCGAATTGTGGTACCAATGAAAACTATCCTGTTGAATTGTAGCTGACGTCACACGTCGGCTTGATTTTCATTTCGTACTTGTCTACAATCGGTAAGTGACCGGTAAGTAACCGGAAAGTTGTGCTGAACATGCCCTTAGTAATTAAGTTAGAAGAAAATAACTTCGTAGGTACATTTCATGGCGAATATTAATAATATATATTTATCATAGTTTTACGTTGTTTAAATCAAGCGATATGTGTACTTAAAGTATCAATTACGTTGAATTCGCGTTCGAATAAAATCGATACTTTGAACGAAAAAAAATATGTGTGTTTCGTAGCATCTATCATCGTTGCTAAAAGCAAATATTTTCGTAGAATACATGTAAAAAAACCGTAATTCTTGAAAGTGATCATAAATCTAATATATTCTTTATAAACTAATAACTGATTCTCAAAGAAAAAAGTGGTTTAAATAGAAATCATATTCGGGATCAATAAAAATAATTGAAAAACCTTCAAGAATTCACTCTTCCCATGCTATATCATAAAATAAGTAATATTTCTAATAGTAAAGAAGTTATAAAACTGTTAAAATTCTTAGTTAACTTATAAATTAAAAAAGAATTTGACTTTTATCTCATAGACAAAAATAAATTTAATACATAAATTCATCCATATTATGCTATGTTAGATTATAAAGAAATATTCTAAGTATTCTTTGTGGGTTTTATTTAGCAATAAAAAATAATAAAAATAATATTTTTTGCACTAATAAGCTTTTATCAACGCATGTTCTAAAATTTAATTTGAAAAAAAAAATCTTTTCGTAAGTGTCGCAATTTTTGAAATATAACTGAAATAATATGTACATAGAAATGTTGGTTAAGATTGAAAATATTAATAAGACTAAAAACAAGATAAGATAAAAAAAAACATAGAAACAAGATAAGATTAAGTTAATATTTAAAAACAAGGTTTGAAAAATTCGATACCCACCATATTCTTTATTTTCTACAAATGACGTAATTTTATTGACAAAGAAGCAAATTAACTTTTACATTTGAATAAAGTAAGATATCAAATTTCTTTTTCACCACAGAAATTCTTTTACAGTTTGTAAATCTAATTAGGTAAATCCAATCCAATTGTAAATTTTATATTTTGCAATAACAAATAATTTTAAAAGATCACATTCAAGGCTTAAAGTGATAAATATTAAAATAACAGTCATAAAGTATTTCACAATGTAATAAAAAAGAAATTGCTTTTTTTGACATTGCATTATTGTGGTTATTATTAAATGAGAATATGAATAAATATAAAAATACATGACGGGATGAAATTTTCGCCTTGCTCTTAACACAAATATATAATATGAACTTTAAAATGTTCAGGTTTACTTAAAAGGTGATTAAAATAATCACATATAGATGTTAATAGTTAATTTTATTTAAAAAGCATCTTAGTACTTTCAAGCCATTAATCAGGCTCTTCCTCAGAGAAAATGTTATTTAAAAATGAAAAATTGAAAGTAAATAAAAACAAGTTGAAAGTAGATTCTGCCATTGCAGAATTCAGTTTCGCCTCCGATAAAAAAAAAACGATAGAGGGCGACCCCGTTTAGAATGCAATGAACTAACTTCATTTTTCTTGTGTTTATCAGTATAATAGCAAACAGAACGGCGTGAAGTACCCAATTGATTAGCAATTTCTCTCTGAGACATTGGAATTGCGAAATAATAAAGAGATACAATTTGACGGGCTATATCTTCATTGACTAGATTCATCAAAAACGGATTTTTTCTTTAGTTTAAGCGCTTTTTTATAGACTCTGAGAAAAATGAAATGCATTTTAACAATAAAATTGTATGAATGTCTCGTTTTAACGGCCAGATTACGAAACTAGTCCTTAGGGGCCACCATAATACTTACCCATCATGGATACACTGTAAAAAAATTCTGTAAACCTACAAAACTATTTTTTGTAAACTTACAGAAATCTGCAATGTTACTGAAATTTTATCTGTAAACGGGTATTATATTTACTACTCGCTTCAGTGCTGACGTAATGACTATTCACGGAGCCATAGAGGCGTGAAATGCATCCATTTTGAATTCGAAATACTGATAGACATTTCTAGTTACTTAGTAAGTAAATTTTTATTCTTTATTTTATTTATCATAAGTAAAAATCAAAAACTCTTAAAGGACTATTTGATTTTTAGTTATTGGCAAGATAATCTTTAAATTATGTTCTGTTTACTACATATTTATCGTTCGGTGAAATAAAAATTCCTTGAGTCTGTGTTTAATACAAGTGAAATTTCTAATGTTTTGTGTAATAAATAAAATTCACCTGCTCTTTTTCTGAAATTTCACTTCCTGTTCTTGCCCCCTTCTCCACAATATCAAAATTTAAAGTATTTAAAACTTGATTTTTTTAAAATTATCACACAATTTATTTCTCCATAGTGAATAAATTTCATTAATCATTCTTACATCACATTCATTTCATTAAAACTTCATATGAATTTCGCACTTAAAATTTTGCTTCAGAATTTTCTACAAAAACTCATTAAAACTGTTTAATTTAAAATAACATAAAAAAGTACAATCTGTGCTCTATGTGTTAATTTATTGTCGTAATAAATTATCAATTCTTTCCTGTTCTTCCCTCACCCTTTTTTCAACTAAAAGAATGCATAGAATTACAAAGAGAAAGTCTAAAACTCTATATACCCCAGTGGTACGCTGTAAAAAAAATCTGCAAAGGTACTAAACCTTTTCTAGGAAACTGGGATTCCAAGAACTTTTCCTGTAACGGTAACAGCAAAAAATCAAGTTTCAGAATCGATTACATGAATTTTTCCTGTTATCGTTACATGAAAAGTTCTTGGAATCCCAGTTTCCTAGAAAATGTTTAGTACCTTTACAGATTTTTTTTACAGTGTAGGAGAGGAAAAAGCCTAAATCAGAATTATTTAGAGGAAAGCTGGAAATTATTTAAATTCATTTAGTTTAGGTCTAGGATGAATGTATTAAGTTTTTCCCCCTCTTACTAGGTTGCGGTGAGAAATAAGCACAAATGTATAATTGAAAAACACAATTTTATTAATTACAATAAAAATATCTATTTTAAAAAAAAACCTCTGTAAAACATTGTCAATGGAAATGTTGTAGAACTTAAAATTATAAATAAAATAATAACCGATATTTAAAAATTTTGTTGAATTTTCACAATTTTATTTCAAAGTATTGGCTAAATTGCTAAACAAGAACTTGAAACGCGAACAGACGAGGTTACCGTGTTAGTTTACCGTGCTTGTTATTATCTGCATGCAACTTTTTTTTAGTTATTGATGCATTACTTAGAGCAGCTATTTTTGAGAATTATGGCTTAAACTCTTCATTATGGAATATAGCCTAGTGGTGGGGTATAAAAGAAAGGCCAAAAGTCGTGTTTAATTACAAGAAATCTGAAAATTATTTTAATCCTATCGACATAGATTAGAAATGAATGTACCAAGTTTCCTCCTTTTGGAGATGAGCTTTAGCCGCTACAAACAAATTAACATAATTACATATTTTCATAATTTTTAGAGTAATTCAAAAATGACTCGTAAATCATGGGAAATATTGTTTATCATTTCCGATATTGAATTTGAAATATGTGTAGCACTTAATATGATGCTTATAGAGTGAATAACAATGCGTATCTACTGAAATTAAGGATATTGAAAATAAAGAGTAAGGATAGGGGGAAGGGGGTAGAGCAAACAAGTGCATAAGACTTTTCTCTAGAGGAATTCAAGGTCAAATAATAGAACGATTATAAATTTCGATATTTTGCGTAAAGGACAAAGATGGTACTAATAAAATGATTTTCGACAAGTATACAAGAAACAAGTTTAAAACATTAGAAACATTAAAAAAAAGTATTTTAGTCTTTACATAAAAAATCTTTCATTTTAAACTATGGTTTAAGGTTGGCGGAGTTCGCTGCGAAATGAAATGCAAACAGCTATCATTTATGCATCGCTTTCTCGATAACTACTAAATTATAATTCTCAAAATAGACAAAATAGATTCCTAACATAATTACAAAAACATCGTGAAGGTCTCAAGAATTAAATATATATATGTATGTTAATTCTATACCTAAACTGGGGGGATTAAAACAATTTTCAGTTTCCCCTAGTTAATTTTGAGTTAAACCTCCTAACCACTGCGGTTAAACTTTGAAAGAAAATTGTGGCAATAATGTTCAGCAAAAATATTAAATGTAGGTGGTCATTTTACTCAGAATTTTAAGCTTTACTATATCTGTATTGACAAGGTTATTTAAAGTTAATTCTTTTGAGATATTTTTATGGTATTTAAAAAAACAATTGTACTCTACATCTATATATTTTTTCTAACTCTCACCTAGTACGAGGAGGAAAATTAAATATATTCATTGTAGATATAAGCTGAAGTGATTAAACCAGTTTCCTACTTTCCCCTAATAACGAGCTCTACCAACTTATCACTGGGCTATTAGTATTTCACTTATTTCTAATTTTTAACTACACTGTAAAAAAAATCTGCAAAGCTACTAAACCTTTTCTAGGAAACTGGGATTCCAAGAACTTTTCCTGTAATTGTAACAGCAAAAATTCAAGTTTCAGAATCGATCACATGAATTTTTCCTGTTATCGTTACATGAAAAGTTCTTGGAATTCCTAGAAAATGTTTAGTACCTTCACAGATATTTTTTACAGTGTAATGTAAATAAGTCATCTAATACTACCCCTTTCTAAAAAACGCTTATTTTTAAGTTTAAAACCTTAAAAGCCATTCCTTAAAAAAAAAAAATCCTGATCTGTTACTTTATTGTAACAACAATATAAATAAGTAATAGATCACATAGCTTTACCCCTCCTCTCACCGGAAATGACGTTATTTCTTCCCCTTTTTTTAAAAAAAAATACAAAATTTAGTCTTTTAAACTGATGAATTTTCATTTTTTTGTACAATTTGTAAGTCTTCAATAAGTTATATTATAAAACGTTTGGAAAATTCTCCATCCCTTCCTTCAATAAAAAAAGAAAATATGGTTATCTTTGTCGCCATGTATTCTTTTAAAATTGTAAATATTTAAATGTCTATCTTTTTCTTGCTCTATTTGTTACTTTATTATGACAGCAATTAACCACTTGAAATCTTCTCTAAGTCTCTTAACCTAGCATTTTATTACTTAGTAAGGGATAGTGAGGTGGAATGTGACAGGAGATTTTTCTCTTTTGTTTCATTTATAAATATTTCATCAGTCACGTTAGAATATGGAAAAGCATCCACAGTGTTCAGCTGGAAAAAGTTGCTTATATGCACAAACTTGCAATTGTAAAAAGAAAAAGATTATTTCAAGAACCAAAAGTAAATTTGCTTTATAATTTTTATGCTTTCTGTATATTAATGACTTGTTTATGTATATATGTAATTGTTTCCCTATTTACAGAGCATTATACTATACAGGGTGTTTCGTTACCAGACCAACAAACTTTGAGGGGTGATAGTAGACATGAAGGAAAAAACATTATTAAATAGGAAACCATGGGGCACAGACGTCTTCTATAAGAGCTAGGGGCCATTAAAGGGGTCGAAAAATTCAAAAGATGATAAAAAACGGAAAAAAGGGTTGATACGTTTGTGGTTTTCACTAAAATCATTCTTTATATCGCGATTTTGAAAAAACAAATTATAAAGGTTACGTTCAAAAATTGTCGATAGAGGGCGCTTTAGACTTTAGAGTAACGAACAACTACTTTTTATCGTTATTTTGTGCATGGGGTTGAAATTATTTTAAAGTTTAGACTTTACCTTAAATTTTAATCCCGAAATCGGAAACATTGGGATCGGGTAACTAGCGAAAATTGAACTGTGAACAGAGGGGCGGATTTTAAACACTCATAAATATTATACAAACTGATCGATTTTGTTGCTGTTTGCGTGTAGGTTATTCCCTTGATAATTATATTATTGCAAATGACTTACAGCCCTTGTGTCTCCATTTTTTGATAGAGGGCGCTTCCGACATATCTCTGACATTTCAATGGCATTACTCCTGGGTGTTTTACTCCCAGACCAACATACTTTCAGGAAGTGTTAGGAATATAAAGCGACTCGTAATCACACAGGAATGTTACGTTGAAAATGCTTTTTTAGCGAGCTGTAGTTAAAAGAAGCAGAGGAAAAAACAACAGAAACAGGTCGTGAAACAGGAACACGTTAATGTGGCAGAAAGCAATTTAGTTAAAGGTTTTACTACAAAAGGTGTACAAAATTACGACCAGAAGTAGTCAGGTATGCTTGACAGCAGCGTCGCATGCAATTTCACACGCTTTGAAAGATTCCTGGCATCTCGGATAGCTTTCTGGCAGCTACAGAAATTCGAGCTGAGAGGTCTCCCACTGACGGTACCGGAGTCTCATACCTGCAACTTTTCATTTGACCCCAGCAGAAGAAGTCCATACAAATTCAGATTCAGATTCAGATTGAGCCAGTTCTTTTAACCCTAACGTGTAAAAAAAGCATTTTTGACGTTACATTGTAATATGATTCCGAGTCGTCTTTGAATCCCTAACTCTTCCTGGTAGTGTGTTGGTCTGGTAGTAAAACATCCAGGAGTAATGCCATTCAAATTTCGGAGGTGTGTCAGAAGCGCCCTCTATAAAAAAAATTGGGACACCAATGCTCTATGTCATTTTGAATAAAATAATTACTAAGGGAATGACCTACACGCAAACCGCAACAAAATAGATTAGTTTGTCAAATTTTATGAGCGTTCAAAATCCCCTCCTCTGTTTACAGTTCAATTTTCGCTAGTTACCCGATCCCAATGTTTCCGATTTTAACTTAAAATTTAAGTTAAAGTCTAAACTTTAGAATAATTTTAATCCCGTGCACAAAATAAGGGTAAAAAATAGTTATTTGTTACTCTAAAGTCTAAAGCGCCCTGTATCGACAATTTTCGAACGTAACCTTTAATTTTTTTTTTACAAACAAAACATGATATAAAGAATGATTTTAGCGAAAACCGCAAACAAATCCACCCTTTTATCCGTTTTCTATAATCATTTGATGTTTTGGACCTTAAACTTTAATGGCCGCTAGCTCCTACGGAAGACGTTTGCGCCCCATGGTTTCCTATTTAATAATGTTTGTCTTCATGTCTACTATCACCCCTCAAAGTTTGTCGGTCTGGTAGCGAAACACACTGTATATCATCCATAATTTAAACTATATCTAAAAGCAGCATTTCTGTCTATACAATAAGTTTAACGTAAAGTATAGGGAGGAATGGGACATGCCAGCAAAGGAAGAAATAGGACAAGTCCAATTTCTTTACTTTTTTTTTCCTTTAGTTACAATTTCGTTATAATTATAAAATCGTTCCTGAAAATTATGTTTCTAAAGTGTTCAAGGACATTAAAAATGTTTCATTTTGTATTCTATAAATCGAAATTTCGGTATTTGTGTCAAAGTTGATTTTCTCATTTTTGAAAGTTGTCTCATTTCTCCCCACTCTCCCTTAATTTCTTTTCATATTCAGATAATTTCAGAGCTTTAAGCGAGAAGTTCAGTTGCATGTCTTTTATTTTAATTATTTTTAGAGGAAGTTCTATTTTCATGTAAAATTAGCCGTAAAAAAGAACTCTTTAAGTTTTAACAGCAAACAAATTAATCTTTGGGGCTAAGCAAATATAACGTTATCATTTCAGGGGGAGGGAGGAGATTGTCATTTGATATCGATATAATTTCTGATCATCAATTTTTTCTCTTTTTATTTGTAACATGGTCTTTAATACAAAGTAGCATGTTATCTTTTTAGCCTGCTATTTATTTTTACGAAAATACAAAGATATTAAAATAACTGAATTATTATAAAATTATTTAATTCTAAAAAATAGTATACTCGAACGTTTACGATTCCTATTTTTCTTCATATGTGTATGCATATATAATCAGAGTTCGATACACCGTATGAAAAATGTGCTTGAAATGAAGCTGTGTTTACTAATAAAGTAAAAGAATGTTGTCCTTGTTTTGTTGATATGAATTTCTATTTGCCCCTCACCCTTTTCTGTTCGGTGCAAGTACAAAAGTTCTTTATTACTGTTGCGAAGGGATTTGCGTTCGCCAGTGTATTTGAAAGAGTTAAAATTCATATTTTTAATACTCAACTGCATTATCAATTATAGCCCTTTACTTTTAAAGCATATATTTTGTTTGTCGTAACTTTTAAAATAGCGGAACTACTTTGATATACCCCCCCAAATCGTAAATTTGGCGAATTTTTTTTCTCGCCAAGCAAAATACCCATTAAGTTAAATTAAGTTAAATACAAAAAATAAAATTTATTAAAATTAAGTTAAATACATTAATTAAAAATACATTAATTAAAAATAATAAATTAATTAAAAATACATTAATTAAAATTAAGTTAAATACAAAAAAGGAATACCTAAAAAATACAATGAATACATAAAAAATACAAATGAAGGAATGAAGCTGAGTAACAGCAAACCTAAAAGGTCCGTAGGAAAAATGCGTAGGGAGTGCCAGATTTGGCGCGTAATTTTTTTTTTGGGGGGGGGGGGTATATCAAAGTAGCACCAAAATAGCATCTTGGAGTAAGCTGCTTATGGAGTAAAAAGATTTTAGAGAAATAGTTTGAGATTTTTTTTAAAAATCTTACTGTGGGGTTTTGTAGATATCAGAAATTTAATATCGGAATATATAAACATGTTAAAATTGGTACTTATGATATATCGCGATAACTATCGTAAAGTGTATGAGAATAGAAAAATTGTCAATTTCAAAAGATAAATGCATGGTAGCAGATATTTATGCAGAAATAAATGCAATAAAGAATACTGCCCAGTTAAACTGATGGCATTGAGCTCACAGGCTACAAATACTAATTGTACATTAAAGCCTTATATTTTCAAGGGTTAATTCCGTTAAAAAATTAAGAAAGGGAAACAGCTCTCTTCTTTCCTCTTTTTTTATACTTAATCATTGAACCTCCTATACTATCAAAGACATGCTTTATCATATAAAAAATCTATATCCAAAATTCAGAGCAAATTAGATAATTCTTAATAAAAACCCATTTAGCATTTATATAATTTAAAAGGAGTTATCCCCCTCTTTTATACTTAACCATTAAACTTCCAAAACTATTCAGAGATTTGAACGAAATCTGAAAATTCTGCTTGAAAAACCCATTTATATAAATTAAGGGGGGGGGCATTAGAACCCCTGTTCCCCCTATTTATACTTATACAATGATTACCTAATAACAGTCACTGAATCGCCTCATCTGAATGATCCTAATCTAAATTTTGAACGAAAACTTAATTCTGCATGAAAATCCCATTTATATCAACTAACGGGGGGGGGGGATTAGAACCCCTGTTCCCCCTATTTATACTTATTCAATGAACACCTAATAACAGTCACGGAATCGTCTCATCAGAATGATCCTAATCTAAATTTTGAACGAAAACTTAATTCTACATGAAAATCCCATTTATATCAACTAACGGGGGGGGGGATTAGAGCCCCTGTTCCCCCTATTTATACTTATTCAATAAACACCTAATAACAGTCACGGAATCGCCTTATCAGAATGATCCTAATCTAAATTTTGAACGAAAACTTAATTCTGCATGAAAATCCCATTTATATCAACTAACGGGGGGGGGATTAGAACCCCTGTTCCCCCTATTTATACTTATTCAATGAACACCTTATAACAGTCACGGAATCGTCTCATCAGAATGATCCTAATCTAAATTTTGAAAGAAAACTTAATTCTGCATGAAAATCCCATTTATATCAACTAACGGGGGGGGGGGATTAGAACCCCTGTTCCCCCTATTTATACTTATTCAATGAACACCTAATAACAGTCACGGAATCGCCTCATCAGAATGATCCTAATCTAAATTTTGAACGAAAACTTAATTCTGCATGAAAATCCCATTTATATCAACTAACGGGGGGGGGGGGCATTAGAGCCCCTGTTCCCCCTGTTTATACTTATTCAATGAACACCTAATAACGGTCACGGAATCGCCTCATCAGAATGATCCTAATCTAAATTTTGAACGAAAACTTAATTCTGCATGAAAATCCCATTTCTATAAATTAAGGGGGGGGGGGCATTAGAACCCCTGTCCCCCTATTTATACTTATTCGATGAACACCTAATAACAGTCACGGAATCGCCTCATCAGAATGATCCTAATCTAAATTTTGAACGAAAACTTAATTCTGCATGAAAATCCCATTTATATCAACTAACGGGGGGCATGAGCCCCCCGTTCCCCCTCTTATACATATCGAATGAACTCCAAAAACTAATCAGGGAAGCGCCTTGTCAGGATATACCTACATACAAAATTTCAAGTGGATCCGATATTTTTATCATGAGTTATCTCGTTACGCACATACGCACATACATACAGAACGGACGGGCACATAAGCTCTCAGGCTATGATAGCCTGTGAGCTAAAAAGCAGCTAATAATTTTTTTATATACTATTTGTTCTAGAAGCATATTTTAAATATGTAAGTATTTTTACTTAATAGAAGTTTTTTTAAACAAGAACTGAAAATCAGTTTATAACCATAGATTATAAAACACTTCCCAACACATTCAGAATTGTGTCTAAAATTTCCATCGCTTAAAAAAAGGTTAAGTATGATGGCTAAGTAAGCATTTTATAAAACACGTAACGCAATTTTTGAAAACTTAACTTCAGAAATTACTATCAATTATCGGAAAAATATCCTAATTATTTTGTAGAACATTGTATATGATCTATAAATTTGTATGTACACTACATGGCCAAAGATGACCGTCCACTTGTGATTTTAGACATTTTGTTAAATATCTAAAAAATACACGAGAAATTAACTTGAAACTCTAAATGTGTAAATATAATAGTAAAAGTCATATATTTCCATGAAGATTTTTTTCCCGAAACTCCAAAGTGGACCATCAATAAATTAAAAAAAAATATTTTGTGGATAACCATGTCAAAACTGATGCAGCAAAAGCGTTCAAACTGTAGATTTTGATTAAGTGGGTTATTGTAATAAACTGTGTTTATTTTTATGTGGATAGCATAGCACTCGTAGAGAAATTAAGGTTTTTATAAAAACAGTCCTAAATTTTCCAAGTTTTGACGTGTTCTATCTGCTAATTTTACAATAGTTGCAACATTCAATAAGGAGATGAAAATTGGTTTTTCTATAATAATATTCATTATAAATTTTATTAATTTTTTTTTTTAGTTTTTATATTAACATTTAACTTTTCTTTTTAGATGCATGAAGAAGTTCATCTTAAAAACAATGTGAGCCTGCTTGACGGCAAAATTTGAGGAAAAAGAAGCTCGATTATCAATGAAAAAAATTTCGTGAACTTCATTCTCACATTAATATATTCTGCAGCACTGAAGTTTTCCAGTTATTTTATTGTAATGACATTTTAACAATCATTTTCTAATAGTGTTTTAAGATATATATACATATGAGCTTGATTACTGTTAATTAGACAAAACATGGCTTTGAAAATATAAAGTATGAAATTCATAGGTATTTGTATAAATACTAATTATGCAATATTTGCAAAATGTGAGTTCTATTAAAGATATGCTTTTTTATTGCAATGAATTTAATAAATAGTTATTTAATAAATTTACTCATATTTCATTGTATTTTGTCATTTATTCATATTGCATTTATTGGCTGTACAGATATGGATATTATATTTATATCAAACGACAGCTCATAATATTTTCCAAAGCAATATACATTTCTTTTTGTTTCCATTCTAGTTTTCATAAGCTTTCTACTTTTAGAAAAATTGCTTATACTGATTATATCATACTGATAAACACTAAAAAGTTCGAAACCTGTCCATAATTACTGGTGATGTGTCAAAGATGTATTTTTTCCGCACATATGTTAAGGTGTATATCAACTTTCATATATGTAACTATTTGAGTCAAAGATTCTAATTCGAAACTAATGTTAAACACATAAGAATTCTACTAAATTCATACATGTTCGATCCATTCTTTAAGCCAGTTTAGTTTAAAATTCGTGGTCCTGTCAATAATAAAATTTTTCCTCTTTAATATTTCAATTTGAAACAAAACTTTCAAGAAAATAAACTATTAAAGACATATGTAAAATATGTAATGTATTAAGTGTAGGTGGTGCAAGAAATTTGCGAAAAATAAATCGTGGAAAAAGATCAACCTCCCCCCACCAAAAAAAGGGGGGGAGGAGAAAGTTTCTAGTAATTAGTTATAATTTCACGGCATATCCACCTGAAATAAGAATAAAATGTCGACATTAAGGTAAAGACATTAATTTTTTTACAGATTCCATATTTGTTTTTGTGCCATTGAAATGGTTATTATGTAGTGTTTCAAGTATACAGACCAGGAGTTAATGAAGTTCTTATGACCATAGAACCGAACAAAATTTCTTTAAAAAAAATATAAGATTATTGTATTTTCGTTTCTAGCTTAGTAGCATATTTACATAAAATGAATAGATGGTGTTTTCGCATAATATAAAAGTCTTTAAATCATGTATTGAATTAGATGAGGCACAGTGCTTAATTATGTATATATATATATTATATATATATATACATATATATACATATATATATATATATATATAGAGAGAGAGAGAGAGAGAGATTATTGTCCTTACAATTTGTAAATTTCGTATTCTCAATTATATCAATAATATTTTTGAGGCATATTTTAAAACTCAATTATGATACCTTACTTTGTTTTTATTTGCTTTTTTTAACAAAAAACCGTAAGATGTGCTTTAGCTTATCTGCTCATTTAGTGCTGCTGTTACAATGGTCCTTTAATGTAAAATATAATTTTGTACCTATTTAAATATCTACAATGAAACTTTAGTGTGTAACATACAAATATTTATGTAAATTGGTGTGGTAATACTGAAACACATGTCAGGCTATATTGTTTATTTTGTTTCGAAGTATTTTGATACATGGGGAAAACTCCATTCTGAATACTTAAAACTCTAAAAAATCAACTTTATATTGATCTGGAACAACTCCAATTAATAGAAGTGTTAGTATACAATATGTATATATATGCGTAGAATCTTTTCGGAATATTGCTGGTAAACCACTGGTAATGCAATTTCAAAAATATTTTACAGTTACAAATATATTTTGGTAAGTGCAAATAAAATGTTTTAAATACGATACTAAAAAATCATTATCATTTTTACTGTATTAATTCTTGTACTGTTGTAAAGAACTTTCTGGCGAGAATACAAAAACTGGTTCAAATATAAAACTAAAAAAAGGGTATTTTTTCTGACGATACCTTAATAAATTTCCATTTTTTGTGAAGTACATTAAAATAGTCTAAGAGCCCGTGAATGGCAGACCTTCGTTATTTTATAAAAGCTGAAACTTTCTCAGCGCAGTCTTCCAACACAGATAGGAACGATGGGTAATTATGAAATTCGGATCATGGTGACTTTGGCAGTGACCAGGGAGCAAAGGTGTAAAAAATACCAACTTATTTTCGTCATTTTATAAAGCGTATTTTTTTATATCTCCTTTGGAATGATATTAGAAATCACGTCCTCCATTGGCAGACGCTTCCTGTGGTTCCAGCCCCCGGCCAACAGACATATAGGGCGGCTTCTCAATACACTAGAGTCTCTGTATAGCCCGGTCCGAAACATACATTTCCCCCCTTTTCCCCTTGGCTCTGAAATTTGCACACAGTTATTTGAGGTTGTTGCATGTAATTCTACGGTTGTTGACATTTTGAAAAAAGACCACAATGAAAGAAAAAAAATGTAATTTAACAAATTAGAACGACTATTTGGAAAATGATATTTTCAAAGATTAAAATTTGAAAGACTTAAAAAGGAATTCTATATATAAACGAATAATAATAATAAGCATCATTTTTAAATTGATCATAAGGAGTCATATATTACGTACGCCATGCATTAAACATTAATATTCCTGGACCATAGATTAAAAAAAAAAAAAAAAAAACAGTAGTTTATGGAATTAATCAGGCTGACTGCCTCCTATTACATATGATATGGATTAAACATTAATATTCCCGGACCCATCATATAAAAATTTTAAATGAAATTTCAGTTTTACAATTTTTTGAACTGCAAATTTTTAAACTTCTAAATATTACACATTTCAATTTTTTACACCGTTGCATTGAGAAAAAAATGCACTTTTAAATGAAATTCGTTTTAAATTTTTATGACAACTTGTTTTCAAATTATTATTATAATTTAAAGTTTTTATTACTTTTTTGTCATTGTGGCAACAGAAGTACAGTAAAATCCCGATAATTCGGATTAATTGGGACCGGACCCAATCCGGATTATCGAAAATCCGAATTATCCGGAGAATCAGAAAAAAATGAATTAAAATATAACATACTAACAGAAAATCACCTTTATGTTAAACTTATTGAATATTTGCAGACAGCAATAATGTTTACTTTGCTTAATTATTCCGAAAACATGTCAGAAAAAGTTTTTTTTTAATTTAGAATACGATGATGAAACAAGTTAATGTTATGGAAAGTAGCTAATCGCTTTTCAAACTTGAAAAAAAATGACCAAACCGATCCGAATTATCCGGAGATCCGGATTATCGGGGTCCGAATAAGCGGGGCTCTACTGTATTCTATTTTTGAACATTAAACATGGACCAACCAGAAAACGAATAAGATGCGGAATTCAACCAATAAAAACATTCAGATATACTTCGGATTTCCCAATTCTCTACCGAGGATTACAACTATTTTCCAAATAACTAAAAATCAGTTATTTATTTACGAGTATTAATGAACGTTAGCTTCGAATTCTCTCCAAGCTTGGAAACACTTATCGCCAAATATGGAAAAATATCGCCAAATTTGACGACAAAAATTAAGAAATCATAAATATTGCCGATTTGGCTATAGTTTACTAATTTGGCACAATTCTCATTCAAATTCAGCATTTGCGAAATTTTCTTTTATAGGGTTCATAGCTTTTTATCTTAAAAATTCAGTAAAATATTAATAAGTTAAAAATCAAGCATTAAAGAATTTTTATGAACTCATCTAATCGAGTCGTAAAAGAAGCTATATTTAACAAAAACAACGAATATGAAAGCTACTTCCTCCCCCTTTATATGCTAAGCAAATTAAAAAATAAGTACTGTAAGAAAATATACGTTTGCGTGTAAACAATTCCATTTTTTTTTTTTTTTTTTTGAGAATTTTAGAAGTCAGTTTTTATTCAGACTAGGATGCAAATCATGTTTTACAGTGCCAAAATTAACATGGGAAATACTACAAAAAGCATAATACAGATGTACATAGTTTTAACTAAAAATATCTGCACATATATTTTTAAAATAGTGAAATGTATGAGATTTTCCTTCTTTGCTTTCTCTTCAATGCAGCAATCTTAAATAACTGTCGCCAATTTCAGAGCCAAGGGGAAAAGGGGGGAAATGTATGTTTCGGGCCGGGCTATACAGAGACTCTAGTGTATTGAGAAGCCGTTGTATATATCTGTCGGTCGGGGGTTGGAACCATAGGCAGCGTCTGCCAATGGAGGACGTGATTTCTAATATCATTCCAAGGGAAGTATAAAAAAATTACGCTTTATAAAATGACGCAAGTAAATTGGTATTTTTTACATCTTTACTCCCTGGTCACTGCCAAAGCCACCATGATCCAAATTTCATAATTACCCATCTTTCCTATCTGTTTTGGAAGACTGCGCTGAGAAAGTTCCAGCTTTTATTAAAAAAAATGAAGGTCTGCCATTCATGGGCTCTTGCGTTTAGGATGCAATTTTAAAAGATTCTAAGAAAATGAGCCATGGAGTCCCTGGCAAATGTAAAACAAAGATCTTAATAAATTTACTTAAAAATAAGAATACTTAAGAATACTAAAAATCGATAGAAAACTCACAAAATATGGTTTAGAAAACTCCGTAAAGAATCGTTAGTACGTTTACTAATTAATTCTCAGGAAATTTACCAAAATATATTTAGTGATTATCCTAAAATATCGCTAGTAAGCTTACTAAACTATATTTAGTACATTTATAAAAACTAATATGAAAAACTCAATTAAAAATCATTAGTAAATTTACTAAATAATCTATAGTAAGTTTACTTAAAGTTCTTTAGAAAACTCCCTAACAAATCATTACTGCATTTACAACATGATCATTGGTAAATTTACTAAAAATTCCTTACTAAACTCCCTGAACAATCATTAGTCAGATTACTAAATAATATTTAGTAAATTTACAGACGATTCTTTGGGAAATTAACTAAAAAATCATTAGTATGTTTCCTAAAAAATATTTTCTTATAGTTACTAAAACAATTTTTGTAATTTTACACGATTTTCATCTGCTGCGGTTACATAAAACGTTCTAGGCATCTCAGTTTCCTAAAAAATTTTAGTAACCTTACAGAATTTTTTTTAACAGTGTATGCATTATATAATATGTGAAAATGAAATATATAAAAACTATTTATAAAATGCATTGCAATTCCAAAACAAAGTTTAAACGTATATTTAAATATTCTTAATATACATAGTAAAGCTCCATTAATGAATTGCTGAGGAACCCATTTCGACAAATTATATAAAACGCCAAAATTCTCAAATACACTGTAAAAAAAACCTGCAAAGGTACTAAACCTTTTCTAGGGTGCCCCACCAGTGGCCGAGAGGTTCGGACCTCTCAACTGGTAGACGGCAGGTGCTGGGTTCGAACCCAATTGCGGCTGTCGGCCTAACTGTCCGGAGTTTTCCGTGGTTTTCTTCGAACCTTGCGTAAATACGGGTTAGGTTCCCTTAGAAAGACCCACACGGAGGACACTCCCCCTGGTCCTATATCCCATTAGAGTAGATAATCGGACGACAAAAATCAACCAACCAACCTTTTCTTGGAAACTGGGATTCCAAGACCTTTTCCTGTAACGGTAACAGCAAAAATTCAAGTTTCAGAATCGATTACATGAATTTTTTCTGTTATCGTTACATGAAAAGTTCTTGGAATCCCAGTTTCCTATAAAAAGTTTAGTACCTTCACAGATTTTTTTACAGTGTAGAACCGGATTGCGTAAAAAAAGTATCCTTATAACTCCAAAAATAATAATCATATTAACTAACAATTTACTGTGTCAGATTAAGCGTCTCATTTCCAATTAAAACATATCTTTGAATTGTAATTTGAAGAAAATACAGGGTCATGAAAAATCGAAGAATATGGAAAACAGGATTACAAATATCTCGGCAACTGTTAATCTGACCGACTTCGTTCTTGATGCAAAATTTGTGTTATTTTATTGCCTTTTACGTCCTTTTGTTAAAATAAAAAAATCGAAAATTTATATATACATTTCATCAGAATGAATTTTTCGAGAGTCCGAAAAAAATAGTTCCTGATAGTCGAGGTTACTGATATTAAATACACTGTAAAAAAAATCTGTGAATGTACTAAACATTTTCTAGGAAACTGGGATTCCAAGAACTTTTCATGTAACGATAACAGGAAAAATTCATGTAATCGATTCTGAAACTTGAATTTTTGCTGTTACCGTTACAGGAAAAGTTCTTGGAATCCCAGTTTCCTAGAAAAGGTTTAGTACCTTTGCAGATTTTTTTTACAGTGTAGGCTTTGTCCTATTCTTACTTACTAAGTACATACAAAATTTTAAGTCTCTATCTCCATTTTTTCCTGAGATAGAGCGTTCACAGACAGACAGACAGACGGACGGCAATTTTTTTTTCTAAAATTATGTTTTTCGGAATCTCCAGTATCTGAAACGTGTAAGTCCGTCAAAATATTTTTTTTTCGATTTTTAAAACGATTGCAAGACTTACCCTCTACTACGTATGATAGGTAAGTAAAAGTGGGCCGCAATTTTTGACACTACACTTTTTAGCTTATCTGAAAGAAATAGCATCGGAGGTTAAAAAAGATTTTTGAGGAAGATCCTGATTAAAGGCTTAAAAGTACTAAGATGTTTTTAAATAAAATTAACTATTAACATCTATATATGATTATTTTAATCGCCTTTTAAGTAAACCTGAATATTTTAAAGTTCATATATATTTTGGAAATATGAATATTAGATTTTCATTTTATATCATATTGTTTTTGCTATTATTAGATCTCTATTAGCCTCAAGTTATGAAGTATAATTATTCCAATTTCACCTATCTCTTTATGTACATATATAAGGATTATTTTTTCCTAATATACAAAGTTGACATTTTGCGCCGTATATATAACTTTAATTACTACTTTTAAGACAATTGCAGGAAACGTTAATACAAGCCCGCAAATTTGGTTCTATTAGCATAAATTGACTTTTGGTTATCTCACTCAACAAACAGCTTTAATTCTATATGCTTAGCATTCAAGAGTAAATTTGAAGAGCTTATTTTGTAAATTTATACAAAATTAAAACTCCACAATAGATAAAAATTGTTAGTCTGTTCTGGAATAATAAAATCATGGTGAGTAATAAAGCCAAGTGCTAATATTTTCACGTAATTTTGAATGTATCCAGTAAATGCAACTTATGAGCTCTGTGCATAAGGGATCAGAGTAATCTCATTCACAAAAAAAATGCTATAAATAATTTGTACCATTTGTACACTGTTAAAAAAATCTGTGAATGTACTAAACATTTTCTTGGAAACTGGGATTCCAAGAAATTTTCATGTAACGATAACAAGAAAAAATCATGTAATCGATTCTGAAACTTTAATTTTTGCTGTTACCGTTACAGGAAAAGTTCTTGGAATCCCAGTTTCCTAGAAATGGTTTAGTACCTTTGTAGATTTTTTTTTTACAGTGTGGACCCTATCGTTGGAAGAATAATGTAAAAATCAACATACGATCCAAAATTTAATAGATAAGACTGTAAGGGAGTGACCCTTTGTAATAAACGGACTCTTGTGTTTTGAGTGAGTTCGCGACGTCATTGATCTAACATATGTGGCGCAAGAGCGATATCTGTACTTTATGCAACTTTAACTTTCCGAAGTATGCATGGCACTCCGGGTCTACAGTTAACTGTGGTTTACGAGTTTTATGCAAATTTCTAGCCCAGTGTCTTCAATCTGCAAGGTATAAAAGCTGATTGTGAGAGAGTTGGTGCTTATTCGCAGCCTTTGGATGCGTTTGACCAGCCGAGCTTAGTTATGAAGTTTTTAAATCGACTCGACAGTAGTGTAGGGTTTCTCGTTCTTGTGAAAAAGTAAAGAGAGACGTGGGAAGCCATTTTAACAGTAATTTTTGCCATTCACTTGTGCCTATAAATAAAGATTTCAATAGCAGCCACGGGCTGCTGTTTTCAGGTCAGCAATAGAAAACCCTCACGTTTTTTGCAGAGGGCCCAGGAAGGTGCCGTAGACGTATTGGAAGGAAATCGTGAGTGGAACAAATCATTCTTCTTCGTAGTAGTAAGATGTTACTAGTGTGAACGCCTTTCTAAATTCCCGATTCGAGCTCTACTTTCCAGGTAAAATTATAGTTAAAATAAAAGTGTTTTGGTTTTAAATTATCGAGTATGTTCTCATTTACACGTGGCGGTCTAGCCGAGCCGTCACTAATCTCGTTATCTGAAGACTATACATTTATTAAAAATAATGTGGAGGATTTTGGAAGCGTCCATGTGGTACTTTATATATATTACAAAATATACTGCAGAATAAATGTACCGAGGTAGTACCGCCTACGGTTGTCGCTATTACTTCGATTGATTCTTTTTAGTGCTGGAAGTATATGCGAAAAGAGTTTATTTTATTTATGAACGAGAGAGAATTATTGTCATTGATAAAAAACATAAAGGAAGGATACAGAGAAATTTATTTTCCCTAAGTGATGCGAATTTTTCTATATCTGAAGAATAAAATTTCAAATAATTATTACTGATTCTTGATAACGAAATTAGTTGCAAGTAAGAGATATTTGTGACAATCAAGAAATATAAAAAAGTAACCTACTGGCAACAATGGGCATTGAGAAGGCTAGATCCTTGGTCCTGGAAGATGTGCAAGTGGGCTACCTTAAATGAAGATGAAATGAACGATAAGAAGATGAAACCACACACTTTATTTGCAGTTCCATTTGTTATCGGTAACATGATCATTTAACGTAATAAATCAGTCAAATGTAAAGCAAAATAATTTTCTAAATCATAAAAAAAAATTTATTGCTATAATAATCATTTTCTTTATCATTAAGATTTTTTTATGTTGTAATCATTTCCTAAAACATTAAGTGTGATATATTACTTTTTTGTGCTCATAATTTAACTCTAATGTAGTCGGATTGACGCCTTTGTATTTAATTTGTGACGTAATGACATCTCTGTGGAAAATGTTATTGAATAATAATGTTAGTTGTTGATTAAAATGTTGAAATAATAGCATGTATTTTTCTTTTCCATTTCCTTGGATTGTGTATAAAACGAACGTAGTTTTCTACATTGTTTTCAACGCTGTGATACTACAAATGTAGTTTTTTTAGCCTGTTATACATTAACAGACAGTTTAATTAAGTTGAAAGAAATAAAACCATTGTATTTGGGGTCTAGTGAATCTACCATTGTTCTACAAATGTCGATTATATTCCTTTTAATTTATTTTTTTCATCATTGTAGAATGTATATTGCTTTACAACTAATGGTTCTACATCTATAAATATGTAAAATGTGCATACTTATTATTGTTTTAGAAATAAAAAAACAAATTCATAAAATAAAATATTCATCTGAGTGACTTTTTAAAATTCCCCTTTTTACTTAAATTTATTTATTTGCAAGATTCTATTAGTTGAATACAGCTTCTATTCAAAAATACTTAAATCCAATTTAATATCTATATATTTTTTCTCTTAGAAAAGTTTCTCAAAATTCAGTTAACTGGGAAACTATAAACTGGAAACTGCTCATTAAATAAAACAAATTTATTCGCCAGATGTTTTTATGTTTTGCCGTAAAAGTAGGAATAAAGTGCTCAGCAGAGAACTTCATAATAAATTTTTGTTTCAAAATGTTTTCCTAAAAATATAAGCAAATTCAACATAACAAGCTTTTAATGGTAAGTCTAGAGCTAATAAAAGAAAATACATCGTGTAAATAACCTCATATGTTGTTACTTGCTATTATTTTTTCATTCAGTTTAGCAGACCGCTTTGCAAAATATATTCTTTGAGTTTTAGAATTTATATGAAGATAATACGTTTTGCTATATATTTAACATTAATTCAGAAACATTTCCTGTTTCAACAAATTCTTCTTTGATAAAGCAAATTCTTATTTAAAACTGTCAAGTTATTTGAATACTACATTGCATCATAATATTGTTCCACATGATACGCGTCAAGTCCTTATTAGTTAATATATATATATATATATATATATATATATATATATATATATATAACCATTAGATAATACTACAAATCAACATCAAAATATAAAATAACTCGTTAAATAACAAACTATATCAAACATAGAAGTTGGCAAAAATTGGAACAATATTGGAAATGTGGTATTTAGCACGTTCTCAGGGGCAATACTAAATAGAAACATTAATTGCGATTAATTTCTGATTAGAAATCAGGATAAACCTAAAAATGATTTCTAAATTGCCCGATTAATCGCAATGGAAAACACAGTTCAAAGAAAAATATTAGAAAAATAATAAGACAATAATTGAATTATCAAAAGATTGGTTGCAATGGAAAACATAGTTCAAAGAAAAATATTAGAAAAATTATAAGACAATAATTGAATTATCAAAAAGATAAATTTACACAATCAATCGCTACCATGTGAGATAATTTCGAATTTGCAATTTCACTTTGCCAGCAGTTATAGTTGACAGTTTACAACGAAAGTTATATCAGAAACCAAAAAAGATATAATTAATAATATATAATTAAAATAACTATTATCAAAATCTATTGATTACAAAACATTAGTAAATAAAAAAGTCATGAATTTAATAAAAATAGTTAAATTATTTTATACTAATAACAAGTTTTAATTAATATCGATGAAAATTTACTTAAAATCGATTAAATATCGATGACTTTATGTAAAATAAATACGAATGTACTACACAGAGCGCCGTGTATTGTCACGAACGTTAGTAATTAGATTTTATTAAAAAGTAAGAAATATATAATGACATTCAGATTTTAATCTAAAAAAATGAGAATTAAAAATGTATTTTAAATTCCAGATAAATATGTATATATATATTCTAGTATAAACTAAAACTGTTGAACCGTAATTTGCGATTATTTTTTTTGCAATTTAGATAACACATATGCAATAAATAACTTCTTCATCGAAATTAAGTTTACTATATAACTCTAATTATTCGTTGTCAATTTTCTGCTGTGATTAACACTTTTTAATAATTGAATTTTCAAAATTTCGGAACAGTTTTTAATTATTCCAAACGTTTTTGTCCCATGAAAAAATAGTTCGGGAGCATTAACGTTAAAAATGTTTACTTTTCAAAAAAATGAAATTTAAAATTATTTAAAATTATTATTAATTACTTTTATTTATATATTATTATGTATTGTTCTTTTTTTGAAGTAGTTATCATTAATTATATACGTGGAATTTTCCTAGTTCATAATATTTGGGTTGGTTGTTGGGTTATATTTGTGACGGCCAATTATCAGCACGAGGATTATAGGCTCTATAAAGAAGTTTGATGTTCCCCTTGGGGGTCTTTTTAAGTGAATCTATCCCGTATTTATGCAAGAAATCCAAGATTCGAAGAAAACCACGGAAAACTCCGAACGATTAGGCCGACAGATATGATTGAGTTCAATCCAGCACCTGCCGTCTAAGCAGATCCAGCACCTACCAGTATACCAGTTTTGAGAGTAGAATCTCCTAGCCACTGATGGGGCTATAAATATTTGAAAAATGCAGATTTAGTTATGTATAATTTTAATTTATATACAAATTAAAAAACTCAAGAAAAATTTACCTTTATTTCATATGTGCATAAAGATGTAATAGATCATGTAATAGATTTAAAAAATTAATTGTACTACTAATTCGGTAGAATTTTAAATTCCATAAATAATTTTCTTTCTATAACAAAATTTTCATTCTAAAACAATAGCGCATAAAATCTTCTAAAATATATTTTTCATTTTTTTTTCAGGCGTATTATGCAAGCCCTAGTCTTGAAGAACCGTATTTTGATGTAGAAATTTCCAGTTTCTTAGAAGAATACGTATAATAGTAATACGCATAACGTATATTATTTTTTATAATTACTTTTTTGAATCGGTTACTATACATATAAAATAGTAGTATGCTATATATATATATATATATATATATATATATATATATAGATGTGTGTAAACGATAGATATAAAATGTATTGCATTTAGAAATTTTTCAAAATTAAGTGTACTTAGATTCAGAAGAAGATGTACTACATGTATAAACAGGAATACTTTTCATTTGACGAGCAACTGGAAAGAAAAATTGAAAAGAAATAAAGAAATACTTTCTCAGAAATTATTAAAAAATCAAAAGAGCGATACTTTTCACGAATTTCGCTATATACAAATAAATTATTAACTCAAATAATGCTATTTTTTATATATTTTTTGTAAATGTATTATTAATTTTGTTTGCCTGAAAATACAACTTATTTAATAACTTATCAAGCGTACAGTTGTGGAAAAATATATAAACAACCCCTGTTAACTCCTCAACAAATTATGGTACAAGAAATTTACTGGTGAAAAAATTGGGAATAAAGTCCACTTTTAAATGGTGTATATAAAATTTGCTTACATTAGGGATTATTTATATATTAAAACGAACCCAAAATTTATTTTATTTTCAATAACAATACCAATTGTAACAAAATATTTCATATCTTTAGTTCAAAACAAGCTTAGACACCATATCTCAAGTCATTTGAATGATAAGTTTTTGAATTAAAAACATTCAAAATTTAGTGCTTTTGATGGTAAATAACATTTTTATTCTTTTATTAATATCTACTGAAATTATGTTCTCAATGTGTTGATTATTTATGAAGCAATAATTCTAAAATACCTACACATAAATACGTTGAATTTGCATTTTTTATAATTTTACGATATGAATTGCAAAGTATTAAATTAACTGTCGAAAAAATTATGAATCGCAACATACAACTTTTTGATGAATTTAGATTTATTATATCCTGCTTTATGGAAATTCAAAATTTCAACTTTTTCTTCAAAGTAGTTTTAAAATAATGCTTAAAAAACGGAAAAATGATAGTTTAAGGGCACATCTACCATAGAAGTAACTAGATATTTTGAAGCCTCAAATGATATCTTATAATCTAGCATTTTTTAATGTCTGCTTGTTTCGCACCTAAGATGCCTTGATCAAGAAGGTGGCTCTCTCGGTCGATAATCCATACCGAACTTCAATGTGTATGAAATACACTGGCTGAAGTTATCTTAGAAAAACATCTGGTGAAACGATGAAAGGAACGAATTATTGCAAGATGTAGCATAATAATATAGAATTATTTATCTCAGTTAAATTTAAGTGCACTTCCATCTATGTCGTGGCTTGAAGATTAAGGCAAAAGAATGAAAACATTGGGTGATTTCTCCAATAAAATGCAAGATATTAAGTCTTAGTCTTTTATTGTTTGATCAATTCCATAAAGTGCTCGAGCAGTTCAACATCGATAGAACAGTTAAGTCACATGCCGATAATAGAATTAAAATGTTCTTTATTCAAACAATTCTGTCAACAATACATAATAATAAATAAACAGCTTCATGCCAAATCCGTGTTACGTTAAATTTAAAAGGAAAATAAAAAAAATGTTTTTGAAACTACGCAGCTTGGAACACATCTCGACTAAATAACATTCAAAAACAGATTGATACTTGGCGTAGTTTTATTTAGCTGTTAAGAGGGCAGCGAATTCTGATCTTTTCCCCGCGCGTTCGGGATTTTTATTCCGGGTATAATACACTCTTGTTCGAGCTAAGTTTGACGTAAGCAAGAAAGTAAGCATGAAATGTCTAATCAATGAAATCAGAAGGCGTAGATAGAAAGTTCCCAACCACTTCATTGGTTAGTAGGAGGAGCTTCATGTTCAGACCCTTTCAAAATTCTTGGTAGCTTGCAAAATTAAACGGAGGTAAAACGTCCGTGCCGCACATCATTATGGGATTGCTTAAACGATATTTTTAACAAATAACTAAAAAAAAGCTTCCGACAAATGTTTTTTAATCTAAAAATGAGAAATGGAATAATAAAATAGATTTGATATTTTGAAATAAGAGATTGACGATTAAATAATACAATTTAATTCTTTTTAGGAAAATAAATAATATTTTATGCCGAATTAAGGAAAAGGGAACTTAAGCTGATAATTAAATATTTGCATACTACTGAAATATAAAAAAAGCATATTTTTATAAGAATTTGGAGCGAAATCGAAAGGAGAAAATTTCGAATTTTTTTAAATTCTTATATGTATATAGTCCTGAAAATATGCTTGTTTTAAAATAATTTATTTTTTCGGAAACTTATGGCACGAATTGCATAAAATTTTATTTTCAGGCTATTTGAAGGATTTAGAGTTCATTTATGCTGTCAGCATTGAGCACTGCTATTGAAAAAAATAAAGTTAGTGTTAGTTTTAATATGTATAAGACCCCCTAAGGAATTTTTACATACAATCTTTAAAAATTGTCTTTATTTATAATGATTTGATACCAAGAACTTGATTTTATGATGATTTTTTGCAAAAATAGTGGTAGAGGATGGGTTAGTTTTTTCCGCGACTGTACTTGGTGCACATAGAAGAGTATTCCAGTTGTAAATTTTAATAGTTTCAACAGTAATTGTTGAAGAAGGTTGCGTCAAGGTTACAAATAAAGAGTAGCTCAAACAGTGGTAAATAAGCATTCGCGTGAATTTGTTAATTACTTCGCGAGTATTGTAACTCACATGCTTGCCGTGCAACATACTCAAAATGATAACTCCTTTCCGAAAAGTCTTATTGTCAGTATTAAGTCTTAAAAGCCATTAGAGCCATGTGGCACCCAAATTTTTAACCAAAGCGAGGGGAGAAAATGACTTTAGTTTGGACGGAAATTTAAAGATAAATACATTAAATATTTTTAAGTTAAGCTGAATCAATTTACCTTAAATTTTATGTATTTGCAAATTCTCTCACTTAAGCTATAGGTGAAGTTTCTCAGAACTTTTAAGAAGCAAGGAGTTTTTGAACTCAAATAATCCAGTCGCCACTAGGGCTTAATTTCTAACAAAAAAAAAAAAAAAAAAAAAAAAACAACAACGGAGAAATAACGCAAGTTTTGTAAAAGATCGCTTAATAAAAACTAATTTTATCAAATAATTGAAAAAAAGTACTTTTCGTAGAATAATTGTTAAAAATGCGCGACTTTTGTAAAAGAATAGCTGAAAAAAAGCGATTTTTTGACATACGATTGCTTAAAAACACAGAAATTTCGTCAGAGGATCTAAAAAAAGTGCTATTCTTGTCATAGGATTGCAAAAAAGGGCAATTTTCGTCAAATGAGGGCGAGAAAATCGTGAAATTCGATAAAGTATCGCAACTTAGACGCCGAAATGTGTTCGCTATAACTAAAACTTTAGTCAACACGTGGTGACTGGTAACCGTTAATCTGCAACAATAACTTAAACTGTTATAATATACCGTTAAATTGGAACATTCTTTTATACGCATCCTATAGATTTATAAGCATTAACCCTTTATCTACCGAATTATTTTTTGACTAGTTTATTTATTTATTTTTTTTATTAAAACTTCATAAAATTTTGACAGAGATACATTTCATGTTTCGGAAAAGACACGTTTACCACTTTTTGAAATTTTTAAAAACAGCGAAAATAATAATATTTTCTTTCAAGTTAGGAATGTACTTACGCATGAATAATTAAAAGAGAAAAAATATTTAAAAAAATAATTATGCGTTTTAGTTCAATAAATCTAAAAATATACTTTGCATTTAAAAAGACTACATAATACTATATTTGAACAGTTGCAATTTATATAACCCCTAGAATTAAAAAAAAAGTATTTTTTTTCATTGCAATTGCAATGAATAATTCTATATAAAAAGCCGTATGATTTATTTAAAATAATCAGTCTCATATGTCGCAACATATTTATACACATAAAAAAATTCATTTTTTAGTTTGTTTCAATGCTTTTAAATATCAAGCCATGAAATTTTATAATTCTTTTATTTGAAGAAATTTGCCTGAAAAAAATCCTGTATTTTTCCATGCTTAATTTCTCCTGTTCATCCCTTTTCATTAAAAATTGACTCAAAATTATAATGGAATAAATTATTTTCTATTTGATATTGGCAGTATCTCATTTAAAGGATTTTTTATATGCTGTTTAATTTCATTTTAAAAATAATATAGATTAAACAGTGTAAGTAGTGTCATGTGAGTTTTATGCAGAATATGAATGGCTAATTTAAACAATGCATACAACATTTAACAAATCTTACATGGACTCTGATGCTCTATTTTCAACCCCCCCCCCAAAAAAAAAAAAAAAAAATTGTGAAGAAATTAAGTACAGTCAAAAAATGTCTGAAAGGTTAGTAAATTTTTCTATCAGACTGGGATTCCTAGAACTTCTTATGCATCACGCAAACAGCAATCCATTTATGTAACCGATTTTGGTACATAAATATTTGCTGTTGCCGTTCCATAAAGAATTCTTAGAAAATGTTTAATAAATTTATAGATTTTTTTCCGTGTACTTGTTCTTTCGCACCGCTGTAACTTGCTACTGTATATTTAATCCATATGTTTTCTATTTTATGGATATTTTGCGTAATATATCTCTAAATTATTCAAAAAAAGATGTCCAAACACATATTTTTTATATTACTCGATTGGACATTAAGTATGTCCGACGATGCCAACTTTGTTGTCTTGATCTGCGGACAATCATCAAGTAATAATATTAACGCAATCATAACCAGATCAAACCAGGATCATAAGAGATTTCTTTTCTTCCAAGTGCACTCTAAAATAGTTAGAAACATTTTTCTAGTTCAATTACATTCCAAAAACTTTTTATGCAATTGCAATAAAAAAAGTTCATATAACAAATAGTGATTTGCACCTTGAATCAAAACATTTTCAAGGTTACTAAGAATATTTTTCGAAAGTCGTATTCCCAGAACTTCTTAGGTAACGGTAACGAGGATTACAAATAAAATTTTAGTAATAGTCCAGTCAAATTAGACAGATTTTGGGTCATTTTGGGACATAATTCCAAAAGTTTTAAAACTTTGTAATATTGTTTGGAAGGGTCTACTAATGAAGATACTAACAGTGTTTGGTGAATGGGGGGAGTGAGCGCGAGGAGAAAGAGGTAAAAGAAGGTACATTTTTTCGCTTTGTTGTTGATATCTTATAATTTTAATATTCTATATTTAAAAAAATTCAAATGTAAAAAATAAAGCCAGTTAAATTTGCTACAAAAATGTTATTTGCATTTTTCTCTAGAGTCCATAGTTAATGAGATAAATGCATTCAAAAATGAAAAAAAAATTGACAAAAGTAATACCAGCGCCAGAGAGCTAATCAATGACAATTATATTGCACCTACTTGCAAATTGCACCTATTGCTCCAAGTTTGATAAAAATTCGTAAATTAGTTTTTGAGATACAGCTGTTACAGAAATTGGGAAAAATTCACAATAGCAGTGCCACTGGTTGGACGATTTACGCCAAAACATAAATGAAATTACTTCATATTACAGATTTATTGGATTTGAGATTTGATGGAAAAAAATCGTAAATAATACAGCATAGTAGCGTTATCTGTCTACTATGTCAATCTATCTTTATACATATTTTACGGCCAAAACCCAGAGCCTGAACAATTCTAGAACTGGCCAAGATTCCTGGCCAAAACCAGAAATACATGAAATGAATAGCGTATTTCAGGTTTCTGCCGGCCATTTCGTGAACTGGCCGGGAAGACTTGGCCAACGTCCGAACTGAGCATTTAAGGCTAACCTTAAGATGCGGGGCCGTCATGAAACTTCTCTTAGATGTTGTTTCTTATTTAGAGAAGAAAGTTGTTTCGCGTAGGATAGATAACTGTTTATGTTTTAATACACTCATTGCCATAAAAATTTGCGCACCAAGAAATAAATGTGGGATCGTAACGAAACTTGGCATGAAGATACATATGAGATAGATATGTAAATGATTAGAAATGCAGTGTGATTGTGCATCACATAATGCCACTAGAGGGCGATGAACTTCGTCATCCTTGGTGTATAAAACTGGTAATCTGAATTTGTTTGAGTGTATCTTTTCTTTTGCAAAGGAAACGCTGAGGTAGACATAACATTACGCAGCCATCGAAGACAATATCAGCAGCTGTCAGGTCTGGAGAGGGGAAGAATCATCGGGATGATGGAAGCTGGGTGGTCAGCTCGGCGAGTAGCTCGTCAAATAGGCAGTTCTGATTTTACTGCGAGGAGGTTCTGGGACCAGTAGACTGAAGAGATGTTATTTACACGCCGACCAGACTCGGGACGCCCTCGACAGACCATTCATCGAGAAGACCGTCACATCATACGAAACGCACGCGTACAACCAACTGCCTCATTGGCCGCTATCCAGACACAGGCAGCACCTTCACTTCAGACCCCTGCGTCTTCCCGAACCATCGCAAGGCGCCTGGCTGAAGGACATCTGGTATCGCGGCGTCCATTACGTGTGCTGCCAATGACACCGACCCACCGACGCCTCCGTTGGGAGTGGTATCACGCACGACGTGATTGGACTGCAACGGAATGGAACCAGGTCGTCTTCAGCGACGAGTCTAGATTCAATTTGAGCAGCGATGACAATCGTATTCGTGTGTGGAAGCACCGTGGTGAACGCCTCAATCCTGCCTTCGTTTTACAGCGACACACCGCTCCTACACCTGGAGTGATGGTATGAGGTGCTATTGCTTATGATACACGGTCACTCATTCGTGGCACTAGGACTGCTCAGCGGTACGTCCAAGACATCCTTCAGCCACATGTGTTGCCACTAATGGCAGGGCTTCCAGGAGCCATTTTTCAGCAAGACAGTGCTCGGGCATACACAGCAAGGATGTCACAAGCCTGCTTGCGCCACATTACCACCCTTCCCTGGCCTGCTCGATCACCAGATTTGTCACGAATTTAGCATATCTGGGATCATTTGGGACGGCAAGTTGGACACCCTACGATTTTAGTTGAATTCAAGGCGCGTTTACAGCAACTGTGGAACGAGATGTCTCAGGACATCATAAGGAGCTTGTATGCCTCAATGCCCGCTTGTATCGAATCGTGCATTCGCGCTAGAGGGGGTCCAAAAGAGTACTAAAATTTCTGTTCATTTGTACTTTTTTCTGGAATAAATGATCCTTTTCCTTTGGTTTTCTAATCACTTACTTATATCACAGTAGTATTTACGCATGCAAAATTTCGTTTCATTTGTACGTCTTTTTCTCGGTGCGCAAATTTTTATGGCAATGAGTGTATATTACTATTTGATGCATAGGTACTAATTTTATTGTACTACGATAATGTAACAACATAAAAATGCGCAACAAAAACGATTCCCATTGATTATATTGAAACGAAATATTTTTGTGTATCCCAGTAAATTAACCAAAAATAGTATACAATTCCCTTACAATACTGAAATTAATTGATAAACAAAATAAGACAACAATTACAAATTAACCCGAGCCTTTACTCGAGTTAGAATACAGGCAGGCAGACGGCTAGACTATTTAAATTCATAGACACTTTCAACTATGTTAGAAGGAATTAAGCCAAGTGACTATATCTATTTCGTGAACTGGCCAATCACATCTGGCTGTTTGCGATTTGGCCAATCGCATCTAGCCAGTTCGTGAATTGGTCAATCATTTTTAAACGTAGTTGGAGAGTACGGGTATTGGCCGTCCAGTTCTAGAATTGACCAATTTCGTTTTTGACCGTAACATATATGTAAATAACACATTCATGAACACGATAACTTATATAATTTTCCCTAAATCTCTTTCAAAATTATACATAAAGTCTCTGATTAGATCACTAAATTATATCCGGGACTAACCGAATATGAAGTTTTATAATATTTCGTGCACTAATTCTTGAAATAGAGTTATTGGATAATCAGGAGTATTGCACCATGGCAGCGCCACCTGTTGAGCGATTTGCACTAAAACATAATCAACTCCATGTCATATCAAGTACTAACTAAATCTACAGTTTTATAAAAAAAAGCCATGAGCTAGTTATTGATATGACAATTGTGGAAATTGTGAATAATGCAGCAAAGTAGCACCACCTGTTGAGCGATATTCATCAAAAACTAATCAGATTTAGTTTATTTCAAGGTCCACAGAATCTAAAGTTTTGTAAAATTCTATGCATTTGTGCTTGAAATAGAGCTATTGAAATAATCACTAATAATGCATCATGGTATACCACATAATACCTTTTGAGTGATTTCAACCAAAACATAATCAACACCCTGTTATATCAAGTAATAACTAAATCTAAAGTTTTATGAAAATACATGTACTAGTTCTTGAAATATGGGTATTGTGGAAATTGTGAATAATGCAGCATAGAAGTGACATCTGATGAGTGATATACACCAAAAACGAATCAGATCTAATTTATATCAATGTATAATAGTATCTAAAGTTTTGTGAATTTCCGTGCATTAGTTCTTGACATAGAATAAAAATTGAAATTCTGTTATAAATGGCAACAAAAACAAGCATCATGGAAAAACAACATTTTGCGAAATCAATGATAAATCCACTGATGTAGGCAGTTTGTAAATTCGATAATTATTATGAGAACTATTTTAACCCTAAATTAGTTAAACTAATCTTGTATAAAACGTTTTATAACACCAATATTTATTTCTAAAATTTAACTATCTTTCGCAGAACCTTTGTCAATTAGATTGTACCGTGAAGTATGCAATCATTCTTTGTAAAGTGAACTTTTATAAAGCTAAATAATAATAATTACAAACCTTTTTCGGTTTTTAAATATATTTAGATCATGACATTTAGCGCGCTCTCGCGGTGGGTTAGAGTAATTTCTTTTTTCATATGTCCTCGTATTATGTATTTCCGTGAAATGCGCATGCATTTATCTATTTAGAGCATGAGCTAGAGACCAGATAATAAATATTATTTTAAATTCTATAAACGAAACATTTTCAGAAAATGAAGTTATATGTATAGGTGAGTAGTTATAAAGATTGGAATTTCTTGTCTCAAACTATAATCCTGTTAAAAAAATACTAATTTCCAAACTCGCACTACAGTCTGTTACAAAATTAAAAGACCACTCAGAATTTCACTTTTTTTCAACAAAGAATATATTAGTTTGAATTTAAAAGTAGTTTTATGGAAAGAAGTAGCTCTAGAATGTTTATTTAGTTTTAATAATTTTGTGTTTCATGCCAAACTATTTTACACAAATCCACTGTTTCATAAATATTAGACCACTCACATATTATTAATAAGCTTGATCATTTTCTTTTGAAAGCAGAGTTTATCTGTAACCTAACCGTTCTGTAAAATTTAAAAAGATGAATTAAATGCAAAAAATCTGAATGTACCTGATTCTTTTAATTTATTCGTAAAATGCCTCATCTGACTGAGCTGTTCTGAATTGAAGTGAGAAGAGTGTGATTCTACAAAGATGAAGGAAAGTCTGAACCTGAAATATGTAAGATTTTTAATATTTCTAAACCTGCGATTTATAATATCTCAAGTAAAAAATAATTCTATAGAACGAATAAATAATCTTTTCGTAAAAAGAAGTTATCAGATTGTGATAATAGGCGAATTGTCAAACTGTCAACGGAAAAAGATCAGTGAACCCGTAAAATAGCACAACTAAAAATTGAAAAGATATCACATGCAATATTGGGACGATGTTTTAAGTCTAATGCTGGTGTTTTTGCCGTAAATTAAACAGTAAACCACTACTGCTAAAATGTAACAAAGAAGCTTGTCTTAAGTGGGCAACGAAAATCATTTCCTGGAACTCTGCATGGAGAAATATATTGTTTTCAAACGAAACAAAATCAATCTTGATGGTCCAGGCGGCAATAATTACTACTGGCGTCATTTGAGGCAAAACTCCCGAGTTCTTCAGTAGGCATATGGAAGGCTTTTCTGTTATGGTGTGGGGCGAATTTTCATATGCAGAAAAAATGCGGTATCCAAAGAGTTGAAAGGAAAATGAACCAGACAGTTACCAACAGATGCTCTTTCAAAGTTTGATACCATTCGGACCACTTTTAGGAGGTGCAAAATGAAAGTTTCAACAAGATAAAGCTCTCAGTCATTCATCAAAATCAACAAAAGAGTGGCTTAAAAGAAAAAAGATAGATGTTTTACCTGACCTAAATCCCATAGAAAACTTGCGGAGTTATTTGCTTCGCCAGGTGTATGAAAATAACAAACGACATCATTCAACATCATGCATTAGAAATGATCATTATGGAGAAATGGGACAATACTCCCGAATCGTTCTTTAAAAAATTAATTAACTCGTTGCCAAATAGTGTGATTTAAGTTATTCAGAGAAATAGTGGAGCAACATCTTCCTAAAAATGTCAGAAAATCGCCTTTCCTACAAGTGGTTCTATAATTCTGTAACAGTCCTTTTTGACACTTTTTTGTTAAATTGATGTTTTATTTTTTCCGAATTAATTTCATTTGTGTAAGTTGTTTCATTTTACTGAAAACTTGATGCACTAACGTAGAGTATTCTTTATTTTGATTGAAATATTTCTTTAATTACCTTAATAGCGGAATATGTTGTGTTCTTATAATTTTGTAAAAAACTACAGGTTTTTGTTTTTTTTTTCTTGTAAAAAATAAACAGAATGATACTGAAAATCCGAGAAAATATTGATCTATTTATGTACTTTATTTTGGGCAACTTATTAAATTAGAATTAGATTACACAATCTATCTGCGTCATATGAATTAAAACATGGAAGTACAATAAAACTGTTCACTAGTTTGAGATATTACTTTCTAGCGAGTCAAACTTTAATATCTGTAAAATATTACCTGTTAGAAAATTTTAAAATTTAACTCGTTTATAATATACTCATATATTTTTTTCACATATAATAGTCTATTTTGCTTATTGACATCAATATATTTGTAACGTAGATATGGTGTATTTCTTTTATATTCTTTGCTCTTTTATCAATGAAAAAAAAAGATAACTGAAATAATTGCTGTCATTGTGACAAAAGTTACATTTAATCATTTTGATCGCTAAAGTTTAAAATCACGGTAAAAACTATGGAATTTTCCTCGTCTAACAGAATGAAAAAAAATGTATCCTCTAAAACTTGACTAATTATCTTCATGTAAAAAATTCAGCCTAAAGAATGAAAAAAAAATAACTATAATTGCTTTTATCGAGCAATGGTGCATTGCAAATATTTTTATAAAAAAAATCCATGCTTAAAGCAAAAAGATTGTAGTAGAAATAAATCAATGAATATAATGTATGCTTGTCTTTCTAACATATAATTATGAAACCTTAATTAATGTTACGGTTTTAACACACATTTTGTATTGCAATTAGAAATGTATTCAATCTAATTAACCCCCTGATTGCCCAGCAAAAGGGTAAAATTATAATGTTATTTTGTCTGTAATTTATTAAAAATATTAAAAAAAGGATGTTTTTTCCAACCTGATACAAAATATGTTATTACGTATAAGTAAATAATCTTTGAGAGTACTAATCCTAACTTAATTTTTTAAAACTGGGTTTTATTTGTAGAATTATATTAACTTAAATATTGCTTATGTTGCAGTGAAACCTGCAACTTAGTATGCGAAAAAATCCGGTCGCGACAGTCAGGAGGTCGTAATTCATTTTATAAAACTGGATTTCTTACTGCATGAAGTATAATATATGTATATATATATAGTATAGGTAGTTTATATATAGTAAAGGTTTGTTTCGCCATGACGCATAAATATTAAAGGTGTCGAATTTTCAATTTTTAGAAAACCTTAGCTGTTATTACGTCGTTTTTAGAACGTTATTTACTAAATTTTAATTATTTATTTCTCATTCCTTGTTGGTATTTTAGGTAGCTTTGATGTTGGCAGTAACATACATTGATTTACAGACGCCTAGTTCATGTAATGGGAACTGAAACTTCGCCATATTGGTAAGCAACGTCGTGCCAATTTCGTCCCACTTGAAGTTCTTATTTTAGTGCCGGGGACGAAATTAGGAACGCTTTTTCATGATAATTATTTCAAAATAAAAATAAAGTTTAATATAAAACATAATAATAATTATAACAAAATAAAATATAATAAAATTAAAAAGTTTAAAACAAAATTCAAAGCGAAAATATTCTGTTTACTTGAAAAAAAAAAACTTTTTAAAAACTTTTTAAAACATTTTTATCTTTATAAAAAAGTTAAAATGTTGTGTTTTTTGATCGTTGCAGTTTGTACAATGGAAAAAGGTGGGATAAAATTTTGAACGGGAAAATCGGAAAAATAGTCATTGCAATAACAAAACTTCACAGTGATGTCGCGTTTATGTTTCCTTTGAAATGTGTAATACTAAAGGAATAAAAAATTCGCAGTAAAACCATCCTGGTAGAAAAAATAAGAATTTAAAATTCGCATGTGTTGCACCAGAAAAAGTTCATAATCTCGGCAATAGAGGGCGTTATTGCATAATTCCATATAATAATTCTATATTACTCTCACAACGCAATATTTGAACAAAAAACACTAGAATACTATGCACTTTTTCCTATAGAAATCTTGTGTTGTGTGAAAAATATGAAATTATTCCATAAAATTACCGAAAGTTGTGCTATCTACTATCGAGATTTCGAACTAATGTGTAATAATGTCATAGCAAATCCCGTATCATGCTGAATATTTGTCTGCAAACTTCATGTCTCTCCGACCTATAGTACTTTTTTATTAGCAGAGAACTTTTGAAATGCTGGGAATTCAATATGTTAGATAACTAATGATTCGTTATGTAATATTTTCACCAATAATTAGTACATTTCTTTGCCCCTTAATTTAAAATAAATTAAATTACTTACTCATATAGAAGTAAATTTTGATTTATTTAAATGTTAAGCTTCCATGTATTGAACATTGTAGCTGGGACAAAATTGAGACCAATTGTTCTTTTTCCCAAATGTAGATATCGCATTGTTATTTTTTGTGTGTGTGTGACATTTGTCTATACAATATTTACTCGTGTATTAAGCGCAATGTTTTTTAAAAAATAGGGAAAAACTCTTAGGTGTGCGTTATACAAGGAATAATTTTTTACTGCTGGGTGTAATCACACGATATGCATATGAATCAAGGAATGTATTCAAAGAAGAGATAATTGTTCGGAAAATCTTATTTAATTGAAGTATTACTGCATCTTTATTTCACTCCTTGCACTTTTTTATACATTGATATTATATAAACTCTAATTAGTAATTCTCACTGCCGTCACTCACTCCTACCACCACCCCCCCTTATTCATTCCCTACCCGAAGACTAAAAATGTATTTTTCCCTTGTTATTGGTCTGATATAATACTTTTTTCGACTTTCTTTGCTAAAATTCGTTTAGTCATTCATTAATTTGCATATCAAGTGTATGGTGCGCGTTATATACGAGATTTAAAAAAATTGCCATTTTTTCTTTTAAAGTAGGGGTGAGCGTTATACACGCATGCGCGGTATACATGAGTAAATACGGTATTTCTATGTGTATTTCTCCCTGTTGATAATTGTTCACGGAAAATTAAAATTTGCAGGGGTTTAAAAGTAACTGAGGAACGATAATAGAACATCTTACCCTTAAAGAGATATTTCTGCTCTTAAAAAATAATTAATGCTGTTGTCACCGATACGGATGAAATATTATTTTTATTGTACCTTTTGAATTTAGCAGCTCATAATAAATAAAAAACTGCCGTGTATGAAAAAAGAAACTGTCATCATGGAAAAAAAAAAAAAACATTTTGTCATATCAATGTTGAATAAACTGAAGTAGACAGTTTGTGAATTTAGACATATTATGAGAATTTTTTAATTCTCCCCCCCCTCCCTAAAATAAAAAATAAATAAAGAAACTAGCATAAACGTCTTCTAAGATAAAATTTATACTTTAAATTTTAACCATCTTTCTCAAAGCCATACTTAAAATGATTGCAGCATGAAGCATTCAATCCTTCTTTGTTATTACATTCATTTTACCTTTAAAAAATTTTAAATACTCTATTAAAACTTTCCTTATATTAACATATATTACTTTCAGAGACAAATTTTATCTATTTTTCCATCATTTTACAGAGCAAAATAATATTAATTAAAAACATTTTTTGGATTAATAAATATATGTTGGCTTTTTTTTTTTTTTTGTTTTAAGAAGGATATAGTAAAATAATCAAATGATGAAAATTATGTTATAAGTGATATGATTTACTTTGAATTTACATAGACCAAATGATACATCTAAATCACCATATTGAAAATCTTTTCTTATAACATTTGAAGACGATATATTTTTAATTGAAATATATGGAGGTTTTAAAAAACTTCTCTGGTAAATGTACCCATAGCGAATTAACCACTCAACCAATTAAAAGGAAATTTCAGATTCAATTATTTGAAAATATGCATTCAAGAACGTGATAATTTAAAGGGTTACAGTTAATTTTTTTAAATTTTCAAATTTAAACAAATTTCTTTTTCAGTCGCAAATTAATCAGCGCATTGAAAAATCATGACGATGGAACGATACACATATGACTAAAATTGTCGGTGTAATATCGTGGCACAGAATCACAAAAAGTTCCTAAATAACGTACATTCGACACTCTAAAATTATTAATTTTTTATTTTCACTATCTGTACACAAATACAACACACTATAAAATTTTAAAACAAATATAACTATATTACTCCATTCCCAAATGAAAGATAAATCGACAACTGAAAAACACGTCTTTTAGTCTTTCCTTCATTTCTCATATATAGAAAAAGTGCTCCTGCTGTACGATAGTACAGTCAGCTAGATGCAAATTAAAAGGGTCTCCAGTTAATGAGAAAGTCCTTTCTCACAGTGTATACAGAGTTTAAATGGGGTGTATGTTACAAAAAATCCTGCGTTCCAAATGATATTTAGAGTCGTTACACCGGCATTGATCATCTGTAAAAAAGGTCTTAGCAAAGGACATTGGTAATTCAAAGGAGAAATGAAAGGACGCATTTTGTATAATTCGCAGAAATATATAGTTCTCGAATCAGTCACAGAATATCTTATGCAAATCATTATATGTAGAAAATGTTTAATAAATAGTGTTGGAAGATTGTGTCTTAAATCAGTTGCCATAATAAAAAAAGACGCGTAAACTGATAAAACTGTTTTATCTGAATTCGAAAATGCTGTGGGAGTTTAATGCTGAAATCATACGTTATGATAAGACTCATGCTACGTAAACAACTGATGTGGTATTTAATATGTGAATTATCACTTGCTAACTAAGCGTAGAACCAACATAGTGAAAAGTGTCCACGCCGGGGGTTGAACCCAGAACCTTTGGAGTTCCAAGTGCTCTACCATTTAAGCTACAAAGACGATGCCCAGCTCAACATATTTTACTCACATATATTGGTAAGGATACTATGTAGCCCAAGATGGGAGTCTTCACGAGCCCACAATCATGACGCATAATATGAGACACAAACAAACCCAGCATCGGGGGACATATATTTAAATTTCCGGCTGTGAAATTATGCTTGAAATTATCGAATGTGTAATATGTGTTCGATACCCGGCTTGGACATTTTTCACCATGTTGGTTCTACGCTTAGCTAGCAAGTGATAATTCACATATTAAATTTTCAATAATTTCAAGGGTAATTTCACAGCTGGAAATTTAAATGCTGTATGTGATTGTGTGAAAAAGAAAATCGAAGAAACTGGAAGCATATATGACTGACCACGATCCGGATAACAATTTATTTTTGTTAAAGTTGTGGAATTTTTTAACAAGATTGCTGCACGTCCATTTCATTCTGCAAGGCGTATTGCACACAGTTTGAATGCATCAAACACAACACAGATCAAAATTATGCGCACTGTTCTGTGAATTTTTCCCTATCAATTCCAGCACGCCCAGATATTGCAACCTGGAGACAAGTAATAGCGTTTAGACACTGCAAATAATTTTCACATCAGGTGTGATACAAATAAAAGCTTGCCAATTTTAATAAGATTTATGGATAAGGCTAATTTCTCTTTTACTTGGATCGTAAACAAAAGGAACAGCATTTACTGGGATGACGACAATTTTTAGTGACACCAACGCTTTTTAAGTTAGTGACTGTGGTGCAACATAGCAAAAACTTTCATTGTCGGCCCGTTCTTTTTCGAGGAAGTCCCTTCTACAGGTATGAAATATACTGATTTTGGAACTCTTTTCCTATTGCGCCCCTCTTGTTTTCCATCGATTGAGAAACCGCGCACATTGCTCTGTGAAATTCATTTCTGAATCGAGATTGTTCGTCTAAAATTGATTTGAAGGGATTTGTTTCACTACGCTTTTATAGAACAAAAACCACATTAAGCTGCCTTGGAGACCAGAATTTGTGTTTTTTTATTGCCTTAAATATTAAGGTCATCGAAAGGAGTTTTTTGTCAATTGTTGGATGTGCGTATTTAATCATTCTATATCTTAATTCGGGTGTTAAGATGTATAAGATTAAAATATGTGTCCAAACTTTAAAAAACTAAGTGGAGTTGTTATCTCCTAATTAATATCTAATAAACATATTGCTGTTTAACAAAAATTGTTTACCTTTCATGACAAAATTCCTAAATGGAATTTCAACATTATTTTCACAACAACCTAATAAGTTCTACATCATTTTCTTAACTTTACCAATTCATAGCTTATCATGTAATAGTACCTACGAGTTATCAATATAATTACACATATTTAAAAAATATATATCATAGATATACAGGATGTCCCAGAACGTCGCGTTGATACTTGGAGAAGAAAAATAGAACATCGATCGTTAGGAACGACAACTAAACAGGAAAGCTTGGTCGAAAACGTCACAATCATATACCCTTTTACTGACAGTGGTTTTCTTTATTAAGCCTCAAACTTTTAATTACAATCTTCTACAATGATACCAGATTTTTCACATATATTTCTTTTCATTTTTTATGCGTGAGAAATGTTGTTTTTTTATTTGAAAATAAATTTGTTCAAGGTTTCTGGCGTCATTCATTCATTTCCAAATTTGTAAAATGTGAGTGCTCAATGGGTGAAAAGGTTAAGGCGACCGTGGACGTTAAGTTTTTTTTTTAATTTTCATCATAGCAATATGAAATTTTGTGCATATATACATTTCACCAAAAGCATATAGAACACCTTAAAAAATTCCAATCTCATTACATTTTTTAATTTGTAAACGAAATTTTAAAATACTCCTCGTGTTTTAATTTTTGAGATATGTTCTTGCTTTTGCATTTTTATCACTTAAAACTCTATTATAAACAAATTTGTGTAAGAATTTTTTAATCATTTGAATAGTTAATATTTTATAGATTTTTTTCTAAATTCCATATCGACTTTTATCAAATTTTTGCCTTTTAAAAAGTAAAAAAAAAAAAAAAAAAAAAAAAAAAAAAAAAAAAAAAAAAAAAAAAACGAAATTTGACTACTTTAATGAATACGAATTTAAAAAAGCTGTCATAATTTCTTTCTAAACAATATCAGGATACTTCCTTATCAGTTTGATAAATGTTGATCAAAATTACACCGCAAAAAGCATTTGAAAATTTTAAAAACGCTGGAAAATGAGTTTTGAGAAAAACAGATTTAAAGTATATAAATACACTTACCTTTATTATTTATTTCTTAAAACTTTCATAATGTGGTTTATATCCAAATTAAAAAGCACGTGATATATTTAATTTAATTTCAATAATTTTTAATTCCAGTTTGTAATTTTATTTTCTATTTAGATTCTGAAGGTGACTCGATTAAAAAGAGTTGAAACATGCAAATAAAAAATTTTAATGTATTTTAAATGTTTTTATTTTTACAGCATCGTCTTACAAGCAAAATATTTATTTATAATATAAATTCTTACTTTTGCCTGTTACTTAATATGTTACTCAGTATGAATATCACTATATAGTTATTAATGGACGTAATCAAGTCTTACTACTGTTATTTTTCACAGTTCCATTCTGAATCAATGTAAAGCAATTTATCCGTAAGACCATAGGAATAGAAACCTCCTGCCAATGCGCAACATTTTAACTAGAAACAGAAGCCAATATCAAGTTCTGGTAAATTACGTGGTTAAAAAGGCGAATTAAGAAATCGAATGATTGCAGGGTAGAAAAAAATATTGGCGTACGACAAGGACAAAATTTTGAATAAGAAAATGTAAAAAAAAAAATAGTAAATGAAAATGGTAAATAATAGGAAAATAAATTCAATGAAGTTGGATACGGAATTCAGAATAGATTTAAGATCAGTTAAACTTTTATTAATATTACGCAAAACATACACATACATATGTATGTATATTTTACTGCGTGTGTATAAGTGTGTGCATATAAGAATAGACTGCGTCCCATCGAAATAAGGCCACCATGATTTTGTACCGCAATTTAACACGAAACAAAACCATGATAACGAAATAAATATATTATGTAAGATTATATATAAATTCATATTTACAAGGAATAACACACTCCCTTCCCTACATAGTCAGGAAAAAAATTAATGTATGAAAACAGAGGGGTAAAAAGTGTCCTGCCGCAATAATGCCACTACCGTTAATAGCCAATATATCCACCATGCTTATATATGAATTGTAATAAACGTGTGACATATCATTTACCAATCCCTGCAAGACAGTAGGATCAATATTATGCCTGCCCTGAATGATGGTGGCTTTCAGTTCAGCCACAGACGTGTACTGTTTGAAATTCGGATTTAAAACTCTACTGAGGATACCCCTACTCCAGTTGAGATAAAGGTACAGGGCAGGCCATTCCATGACCTGTCCCCAATTATCCAAAAACTGTTCTTAGGGGGATTTTACAAAGGTTATGGGGACTTTTTCTGCTGGAAAATTCAACTTAAGCCACCCATTCTCTCTTCATCTGGAAATAAATGGATTTCTGGCATTTCTTATTAAGAAGCGGTCTGAGGAAAAAGCCAGATTAAGTTTACCATGGTAGCCGAAGTCTCCAAATATTTTTAATGAGCCTTCATCGTGCTGTCTTTTGGAGAAATGTTCCTCTCATATCCTCATGTCCTACAAATGGAAAGCAAGACAATCTGAGCCATCCAAACGAATTTTTTTCTAATGTGGAGTATAAAAAGATGGCACTGATATTTCAGGTTTGATGGTATTTGGCCCCATAGTCTCTGCTTTGTTTGTGAATAACTTTCAACATGGGCAGGCTCAATATGGGTAGGTGGAGCTTATTAATGGTGTCCCCCCTAAAATATCTGTAGAAAATCTATGGGGCCCAAAATTCTGTGGGAAATCCATCGGTATTAGGACCATTATGTGGATATTTTAAAGAATTTCCTAAAAAATTCTGCAGATATTTTTAAGTTAAAGCTAAATCTGCAAACTTTCTTAAAATTTCTGAAGAAATTGGCAATTTCTTCAGATAATCTTAAGATTATTTTTAGTGAGGGTTTGTAAAGCTTCGACAATAGTGGTGAACGTAACCTGGCTTTTCACGCAGAATGTATTTAGGCTTCCAATTACCCAGAAATTCTAAATACCCCCTTACGGCCATTTGCAGAGAGAACTGGTAGCCTAAGTTAGATTTTCCAACATAACAATGCCTTCGAAACCATTGCAAAATCCTCTTAGGAATTGATTTAAGATAATTTTCGTGCATGACATGTAATGGCCTGCTCTGAACCCTCGTCTCAATACTCAAGAAAATGAAAGGGGTATCCTCGGTGGAGCTTTAAATGCCAATGGTAAACAGTTCTCGTCTGTGGCAGAATTGAAGGCTTCCATCATTGAGGCCTGCAATAATATGAATAATATTAATCCTATTGTCTTCCAGGGATTGTTAAATGGTATGTCACATCGTATATTCCACATCATATAGAAGTATCCCCAATAAATAATCTTAAGATTATCTGAAGAAATCGCCACTTTCTACAGAAATTCTACAGAAATTTGAAGTAAATTTGCAGACTTAGCTTTATCTTTAAAATATCTGCAGAATTTTTAAAGATATTCTTAAAAATATCTGCATAATGGGCCAAATACCTTCGAATTTCACAAAGATTTTGGGCTAAAAAGTTATAGATTTTCTACAAATTTTTTTTAGTGGGGATCGAATACATTGGATATTAACGGTAGTGGCTTTATTTTTGTGGACATTTCCCCCCCCCCGCCCTTTTTTTATACATTCATTATTTCCTGACCAAGTAGTGAGTTATTCCTTGTACATATGCATTTCTATGTAGACTTTCATATTATAATTATTTCATTCACATTTTTCTTTTCTTGTGCAATTGCGGTACAAAATGACGGTGGCTTTATTTCGGGGGGACACACTGTATATATGCGTTCATTTCGTTATGTTTTTATGTGTGTCAAAACCTGTAAAATAGCAGACATCGAATGTTATTTAAATTTTTAATGGAATTTCAATCAATTTTAGTAGAGCTTAAAAAAAGAATTACTTTAATCGAGTATATATTTCTATAATCTTTTCATGTAATAATATGGCTAATTGTATTTTTTAAGTTGATTTAACTCATAACCTTAAAAAGAAGTGTTTTACTTTAAAGCGAAATTAAAATTATATAAAATTTTTTATACGTTTTTTATCTTTAATCATTAATTTTTATTTTAATAAAAATGTTTAATTTATAGAATTTTTATTATTTGCATCGGTATTTTTTTATAATTTTGAAAATTAACTTCTAATAATTCCTTAATTGCTTATTACTCGATTCCTGTTAAAATATTTTTCCGTTATAAAAGAAGAATCCTTTAATTTTTTTTAAAGGAAGCAAACTCACTTTTTTGTATGTGTTTCGATTTTTAAAATTATTAAAATTAGTTTTGATGTAAATATTTAGTTTATTATGCATATTTATTCTTCCTTGAGAAATTTTAATGATTTGAAAAATATTTCTTGCTTTTTTCATTGAATAAACTAAAGACCTTTTAATCAGTTTTAAGCCTATTATATAAAATAATTAAAAAGCTAAACTGTTGAACAAAAACATGTAAATAAAGTATGATATATTATAAAATTAATTTAATCACTACTTATTTTATAATTTTTAACGAACTTAACGACTTTAAAGCTGAACGAAATCTTTATCATGTCTAATTTCACAGAGGACACTTATGGTATAACTAAAGTAAAATGATTCGTTTGTAACAGTAAATTAATAAATGGATCTTTTTTATTTGACGCCTACCTTTAGAAATTAGTTAGTTATTCGTTTCGTTTTCAGTGTGGGCTTTATGTATCCATTTCAATTTTGACTTTAAAGTCAGTCAAAGTTCCAAATGTTCTGGTTGAATGATATCAATGGAACAAAAAAATGTTTCTTTGTAAAAAACATTTTCAATAAACATAAAAAATTCCCACTGTTGATAAATACACATGCATTAAAAAAAGGATATTTTTACACCGGGAAGCGGAAGCACAGACAATCACATCCTCGAGTGTTCACAGCTGAAATTCTAGAATTACTTTGAACTCGATTCGCATATTAAAACGCAATCGGTCTGCTCAGTCACATCTTCGTGGAAAAGACCTGAAATCAAGATTTTAGATGTGCACCTTGATTTACTAACGTGCTTTCCTGCACATTAAAATATGAAAATATGGAGGACAGGGACGAGGAAGATACAACTATAGACCTATGAGTGAACCGCATAAATTGGGTTTCCAGGTGTTTTCCACCAAGGTATAACTTGCCAGACCGATTCCTTTTTAATATGCGAATCGCGTTTAAATTAATCCTAGAATTCCAGCCGTTAATTCTATGAGGTGATTGTATGAGCAGCTTCCTCCTAAACTACATTCAATCGTAATGTAAATAGTATATTTTTTCTCTCCAAGTGTTGATACTCATTTTACTTACCATGCTGATAAATAACAGTAAAATTTCTTCAAATATTTTTACTGATGATCTTTTCGTTGGCCACATAATCCTCCATTAATCCTTTAAATATTTTATATTCATGGAATTAATGTTCTTATGAGACTTACGGCGATGATATTAGTGTTTAGCACTGAAGAGCTCAATTTTCTTCATTTTTTTTCAAGATGTTAATAAATAAAATAATTTTTTTTTTATGTTAAAAGAACGGCCAAGAGGGGAAAAATGCTCTGAAATTGCACGCCAGTCGTTGCAAATGAGGTGTGTTCGTACTTTAACGAAGTTTTAAAAATATTCAGATCGTAGTGTAATAGTATACAGTAGTGCGGTTACCGTAAAGTATCCGAATTCCTTTGTGTGTCCCTTTTAATAGTATTTGCATTCTATTATACAGGAAGTAACTTATAGTAAACTTCAGCAAAGAGTATCAATTTTATAAAATGTGAAATAGTTTAATATAATGAAACACGGTCTGAACAATATGCTTTCCCCTATAACCATAATGTGATGGAATACTTTTCTGCGACATTGTAAATTAATAATAAATATTCCTTGTCCACAAATTGTATAGAACGTAATTTCAGTTCATATTTCAGAGATACTTATAAATTTTATTACTTTTGTAAAAGTGTATCATTATTAAAATACATTTAAATCTATTTGTTTTCATAGGGAAAAAATGAAAAGTAATGAAAGTTTTAGGTGAATAACATTAATTATTACATATTATTTCGAATCAAATTCTAGCTATATTTTTAAATTGATTTTTAGGAAAAAATTTCGCAGAGACTCATTCCATTTTTTCCAATGATACACTTGAATATGGAAATCTTTTTAAAACTTCCTATGTACAAAATCAAAATTAGACCTATTAGTGTAACACTTTAAATCACTCTAAAGATTAGAGAAGATTTTTGGGAAAGAATGACGTAAAACAATAAATCATAACCTTACTAATGAACAAATAGCAGTTTTAATATTTAATTACAGTAGTGAAATAAAATGTATCTGATGAAATGATTTAATCTTCCTTTATTATTAATAACAGTTATTTCAATCAGGCAAAAAATGCATGCAAAAGTAATTAATGATTTCGGTCATATTCCATTGAAAAAGCGGAAAACGAAAAACCTAAAACAAAAAAATTTAAATTTAATGAACAAAATCATTCTGTAACCTCACTCTCAAAAGAAAAAAATATCTTTTCTTTCAATAAGTAATTAAAATAGATTTTTTCACTTTTAAATAGAAATTCGTTAGTTTTTTATTGCAAAGTAATTTCAATGGATTTTTATCTTAACTTTTTTAAAGCCATTTTCTGATTGTTGTAATAGATTTCTCGAGAGTTTATTTTTATCATTACAGGAAATTCTATCCAGGGATGATATTTTCTGTACTTCAATAAAAAAATAAATTTGCATTTAAATGTGTACTACATGCCATAAAAAAATTATGTAAAATCACGTTCATTTTTTATACCAAAAATTATAATTTGCTTTCAATGACGTTTTATAAATAATAATTGCACTGATTTATGAAATGCACTATCGAAGTGAATTATTAAAAGTATTTCAAGTCAATAAGTACCATCATAAAAAGTGAATAAGTACCATATAATAAAATATCATCTTAAGAATTTTATCAAAAATAAAAAGTAATAATAGCTTTTAATTATCCTTTGCACTTGTATGTGCAGTCGGATTGACCATCATCTTTCTTTGAAAGATTTGTTTTTAGCGCATTTATTTGACATTTTTTGCCATTTTCCTCCAAGAATATAGAATATGTGTGATTATATTAGTGCATTTTTGATTTCTTGTGATTGAAATTAATTTATTTTGAAAAATTAGTGCCGACCGAATAGGGCTTATGATGCCACATTCCAAACGGTTAATATAATAAATTCTTGTTTCATATTTAACTTTGGTGTTACATTTCAAATATATATTCATTTAAAATTTTTGTCAATAACATTTCAAAATAATATTTAAAAAATTATAAGCAACTAAATCTTGTTTATTTTCAGTGCTTCATTGTCACAGGCAAAGTGAATGTTATAAAATGACCTTGTAAAGTCACCTGGTGACTCGCCACAAAGCTTCAGTCACAACGACCTGCTAGTGGAGTCACATATAGTAGTCATTTGAGACTTATAAAAGAAACATATGGAATTACCTACTTTTTGATTTTGTGACTCTTTTGACCAGGTGTGACCTGAATGAGATGTTATATGGACTAGCTGTTATGCAGGGATATCCTTCGAATTATATTACTTCATTTTGATTATTTGCGTGAAAATTATCGCTTGAAAATCCATTGAAAATATACATATATATACATATATATATATATATATATATATATATATATATATATATATATATATATGTATATAATTGTATAAGTTGAACATTTGCACTACATAATCTTGGAGAATCTCATTTTGTGTCATTCTAAATATTTTGGTAAATTCTAAATAGTATAAACTGCTAACGATTTACATTTAAATCTTTCTGTGTTGAGTACACAGAAAAGGAAACTGTAGCGTGTTTGAAATTTGTATTTATTTTATTTAAACATTATAAAACTAAAAAATATTTGTTTGAAAGAGCCTCAGAGACATGAAATGGGGAACATGATACACGCCGCCGATCTATTCCCACATCCTGAGTAATTTATCCTATTCTGGTCTTATAATTACCAGCCCACCCCTTATTTGTTCGGAGTTTTCGTGGTTTTCTTCGATCTTTGTGTAAATACGGATTAGATTTCCTTAGAAAGACCCCCACGAAGGGCATTCCCCCCAGGGCCTATCCCTAGAGTAGATAAACAGCCGACACAAAAAAACCAAACCGAACCATCCACCATTGTACACTATCAGAAAAAGTCCGCCATATACTCTGCATTATTCCTCATTTTATGAAAAATAATTTTCGTGGTCCTAGAAAACATCATGTAACCGTGAATTCTCCCAGAAAATCTTAAAAAGAAGGTAAACTTTCCGCTTATTCGTAGAAAGCATGTGTATTGGTTGTATTAATATTAACATCCTAATTAATTTTATAACCAAAAAAATTCCTTAAATTAAGATTTGTAATTTCATTAAATAAATTAATAAGTAGAAAAAAAAGAAATATTTTCAAATTTAAAAATAAATAAAAATTGTTTTTCTCATTCATAAAAAAGTATAAATTATTTTGTTTTATTTATAAGAAAAAATATTCGCATTTAAAATATTTTTATGAGAAATCATTTAAAAAAAGATATTTCATTTAAAATATTAAATGCCGAAAAATCGATTTTACTTAAAAGTAATCGCGCATAAAAATATAATCTTCTTTTTAGACACCTAAGACTCTGCATAAATATATTTATAATTTGCATTTTTCGATTTTGATCCTAAAGTGTAAAAGCCGCGGCCACATATCATTAAAGATGAAATATTGCGGAAGATATCAAGCCATACTCATCTGAGGCAAACATACTTACTTCCAACTGTTTCACAACAGAACAAATATTGATGAGTGATTAAAATTCCTATTTCATAAGATGAAAGTAGTTGGATGGATCTTTTTGTCAGGTACTTTATTTTATTCCCATTTTCTTCAGTTGCCGTATATTTTACTTCGTGTATGGAGAAAAAAAAACGGATATTCGTCCGTTATCGGAAAGAAAAAAAAAATTGGTACCATTGCTACCAGAAAATTTCCGCAAACTGCAAAAAGTATTTTAAAAAATGTAACTTCGAACAGAATCTTTAATCTCTCAGAATTCATTCGGTGTTTTGTTAGTATTATGGTAAAAAAACCAATTTGATCATATCAAGCATATAAAGTTTGTATATCGATAAAATACATTGCAGTACACTTTATCATATCAAGACATACATTTCGCGCTCAAAAACTCAATTTAACGATATTAATACTGTTGTGGTTACTCATAACCACTGTCATATTTTTATTCAATTTAATTTATCGTGGATTTTAGTAATCGTTATTCATTTATTATAAAAATTTGCATTCTCAAAATTTATTTTAATTCTCGCCTTTTTTTAAACTCCTCTGTAAAGTTTCTTTTCTTACGTAACTTTTCGTTTATTTCAAAATGATAAAATGATTTCGAATTTGTTACTTCCGGTTGTGGTTTGTTTCTGAGCTTTCTCGAATATTCGAAAAGGGATTTACTTCCGTTTTATAGCCCCTCCTCCCGTCCAATCGGACTCTATTCTACTGATGCGTAGTTTAAAATAGGTGAATCCTTGTATGCATTATTGGCTTCGCATCTTTCAGGTGCTATAAAGGTTTAATCTTAAAAATTCAATTTCCCTATTAGTGATTAAGCATTTGGCCTATCTGTTTTATCGCCACTTCTATAACGATGCCAATTGGCGTATTATGAGATTGTGGCAATACTTACCCTTTACCGTTTCTGCTGTGTTCGTTTTCTTTGGCAGAACAGAACAGTGCAGAGTCCTGTGAGGGTGAGCTTGTCCGGTGTCTGCGATGATTTCCAAAAAAAAAAAAGGATGGAAGGGACCGTTTGTTCAGATACAAAAAATAATTTAAAATTAAAATTAATTTTTTTTTTAAATAGAAGGATGGTGATGTACCGCTTATGAATTTCCTTGTGGCATTAGATGGGTCCTCGAAAAATAGGACCTAAGGTGTATGGAAAAGCTTCGTCGAACCATAATCATTTATCTCAGATGCACTTCATTGTATTCAAAGGATTACATCAAGATTCCAAAAAGGAACATGTCTCCCCTAATTCCCCAGGAGAAACTCAATTCATTTCAAGTATTTTCTTAATCGTCAAATTTGGATTTTAAAAGTGATGTTACATTGCCAGGTCTCTAGAAAAACGAGAGACCACGTTGTATTTTATCTGCTTTTCCGCAAAAATAAAAAACAAGATTTCTGCAACAACAAAAAATAAAAATTCTTTTTTAAAGAAGAGAAACTTCATGCATCCTTATTAATGTTTTTTTGTGTTCCATTTTTTCAAGTTCCTGCAGGTAAGCAATTATTCTATTATTCTGTTTATTTTTCCTTACATCTGTCCAAAAAATTTGATGAACTCTGTCGGTCACGTCCATGGGTCTTTTGCGGCCATAAGACGTAATGTACTACAAAAATTATTAATTCTTTTTCGGAACGGCTTAAAACGTTCCAAACCAAACACAACAAATACACTAACTAAAGTCTTATTGTTGTGACTTATCATCTGGAAGAACATCCTGATGAATCAGCAGAGCAGCGTTTTCTCTCATTGTCATAATATGCAGATTATAAACTAAAAGCATGTGACAAGATAGAACCTGAAAACTCTGGACCAAGAAAAAAAAATATTTCAAAACTTTCTTCCAATTAGCACAATTTTTAAGGAAATCCAACCTTTTGATGTTAGAGGTATAAAAACAAAGATTTAAAAAAAAAGGATCAATCAAGAAAACTCTAGTCGAAAACGGTATTTACATTTTCTAACTCTGTTAATTCAAAGTCCCTATCTATGGCTGTCACTTAAGTTTATTAAAGTATCCAATTGTATGAAAAGCACCACGTTGTTATGCGACGTTGTTATGAGAGTTATTATATTAAAATCCCACAAAAAAGAGAATAATACGAGTTACAATTTTGCATGACATTTAACAGCAAAGTTGGAGATAATCCTTCGCAGTGGTGGTGGGAATGTTAGACTAGAATTCTCACTTAATGATCTATATAGAATAGAGGAGTGGACCATAGCTTCTCTAACGATCTCCATCAATTCCCTTTTATCAACAACCAGTAGACTATCTGACATAAAAGCATACCCTCATAGAAATTCACCGTTATCTGCCCCTGCAAACACAAATCACAGCGTTTTTCATTGAAAACATCTGAAAAATTCTGCAAAGATCACGGCTGAAATGTAGATTGGAAAAAGTACTTAAAAACGGGTTGTGTTTACAACTGAATCCCTCTCCTTTTAATAATTTATGTCAAGTCCAGTTTCTTCAAGAAGAACTTGCTAGAGGTCTGCACGGGCCCGGGCTTAGCCCGTGGCCCGTACCCGGCAAGGCATATTTAGAATAATTTTTTCAAAGGGCCGGGCCGGCAAAATAATTGAACGGGCCAGACGGGCCGAGCCGATAAAAAAAAAAAATTCTGAAGATTTGAGCAGAAACGATGAAATATGAGCAATTTTCAACGAAAATAGTTTTAACAAGAATAAGTATAAATGTGCGACTCAAGCCATACTAGTTTGACAGCATCAATATAAAACTGTACAGTGTAGAGATGGGCATCGGAGAGTTACATTGTATGTAACCCGTTTTAATATTCTGACTCATGCCGGACCGAGATCAAGCTTGCATTATTTTTCTACATATAGACTGGCCGGACTGGAACTAGACTTAATTTTTCTCAAGAACTGTAGGGCAGAAAACATGATTTGTAAAATTATTAACAGCGATAAAGAACTTATGTTAGCTTAATCTTTGGATATATACTTCTTGATGGTTTTTAAATTAATTTCTCAATAATGTTAAAGTTGTAAAAGTATAAAAGTGATAAGCGTAACTATTGAAGGGATTTGGAATCGAATAGCGTTTTTCATTTTTGGTAAATAAAATACTTGTATAACCTTGTTGAGATATAATAGTTTCTCAAATGATTGCAGGTTTTTCTCCCTTCCCATGCTATCACTTCCGTAAATTCTATTCAAAATTCTAATTATATCTCTATTTTATTTGCTTGCAATATTCTTAAATTGCTTGTATCAAAAAATGGATAATGCCATTCGATAATATAGTTTCTGAATAAAGATACCTGCTAATCTTATGCGCTTCTGAGAAAATAATGAATTTAGAAATGTATCAGATAGGATCTTCTTCGAATTTAAGAATGAATTTGGATTTAAAATCTTTAAAAAAATGATATAGAAATATTTTTATGAATCTTCTTTTACTAAACAACATCAAAAGTAACGATGTTTTCAGCTTTCATTCTTTTTTCTTTTAATCTAAGCCATATTATTTTTTTAATGAATCTTTATTCGAATGTTGAAAGCCTAAGAATCTAAGTAATCATTTATGTTGTTAATGTGTATTTCCTGTAAAATATACTGTAAAGTCATTCCATAGATATGTATGCAGTATTCTTTAAAGGAATCTTAGCTATATGATAAAAATCTGAATTTTTTAGAAATCGTAAAAATTGTAACGGGCCAAAACGAGCCGGGCCGTGCCGGGCCTGTTTTCACTGATTTCTGTACGGGCCGGTCCGGGCCTAAAATATAAAAATTTAAACGGGCCGGGCCCGTGCAGACCTCTAGGGCTTGCATCGAATTGATGAGATTCCGCGTACAATCCTATAATCCCATCCTTCTCTATAGATGATGTCAAAGTTAATGTGTGTCATCAAGATACAATGTAAGTGCATCCCAATCTCAAAACGACTAAAGATTTGCAATGCAGCTGCTACAGGAATAACTGTCTGAATGTCACTGTTTCGTTACTGATCAGGAAGCTTTAAGAAACCCTTGAACAAATTTCAAGTTACAATTACATTTCAAGTCATTAAGGCCTCCATAAAGATTTTTCCGTATTACTATTCCGGGCAGTTATTATGTGGAATTTTCAGCACCATAATAACTACAAACATGGCAGCAATCTAATATCCTGAATGGCACTGACTCTAATTTAAAATTATATTTGCATGCCATTTATGCAACGAACCTTTCGGCAGTTTGAATGACATTTTTTTTACCTAATTTATTTGAAATTTCATTAGCATGAAAATCCCGTTACTTTTATTAACCTATTTTATTTTTTTATGAATAGCAGACTTTATTCAGCATCTCAGAAAACATGATGTCTAGCTATAGAAGTAGGATCTATTTTCCGGCAGCCGCGATTTTCCACATGTAAACATCCAAGTGGATAATCCCATTTTGTATCTTGTCCTTGCGCAGTATGGCGTAAACAGTACTCATGGTAGGACAGGACAATGACCTAGTGCATACATTTTTGCTATATTCTATGCAATTCTAATGAACAGATTAAATAAAATTGCCATTTACTTCATTTGCTTTATTGTTTACAACTCTATTTCCTGTCACAAATATCATCGGTTCGACGATAGTCTGAATGTTCAATGCATCTTTTTCTTTAGACCTTAATAAATTGCGCTGGAATACACATTATATGCTGAACGGGGTTGGTTTCAGAGCAGCTATTCTTCAATTACACACAATGTGCAATCACATACTTTGAAATTTTATTATGACAAAATCTGTCAGAAATTCAAGTTTGTAAGTTACACTCTTTTGAAAATTATGGAATTATAATTGCAGATTATAAAAATAATAGCTTAAAGAAAATGAACACAAATATTTAGAATTATAAAAAGCAAAAACCTTTTTTATCAGCTTATAGAAGGAAACAAATTTTCCTCCCATAGGTGGGCCGAAAAAAACTTTTTTTCGATTTCCAATAATGGCGGGTGCGGAAAAGTGGCCACTGGTGACACTCAGTTCATACAAAAAACTTGAGACTTTTTGGACATTTCCTCACCCTGCCGCAAACGGCTTGAAGTTTTGCAAAAATGCTCATTTTTGAACTTTTTTCGAAAAAAAATAAAAAATGTTAAATTAAATTTATTTTGGCTGTATTTAGTTGAAAAGGTATATTTAATGTACCAAATGTTTAAATAAGATCTGATCATGCATTATTTAATAATCTATGTGCATTATAACTTAGCCTATTTTTATAGCTTTTTCTCGTATAATAGGCAAAAGTTGTATTTGTTTGAATCGATCGTTATTTTCTCTCTTATTTATGTCCCATGGTCTTCCTTATATTTTTTCTATGTGTCAAAGATCATATATTTGGGTACCGGACAGCAGTATACTTCAAAAACAAATCTGGAAAGTGAGAAGGGTGTGAAGCAGGACTCTAAGCGAGCGCAATGACTCGTCATAATACTGAGGGAGTGAAGGACGAAATTGTTGAGAGCCAAAATGCGATAAAGGATTCTTATTATTTCTCCTTGCTCAGTTACCTGCGACATTTGTTCAGTGTGAACGTGAAACCTTTTTCTAGTGAGATACAATGCTTTTTGGTTCGTTTAATGTTCCATTATAGTGTTTTGTGCGTTTTATTACGACGAGCTTAGAAATGGCTAGTATGAAGGACTATGGTAATGTAAAGACACTCGATAGCGTGAAAAGTAGCCTTTTAGAGGCATCATGCATATTGAAAGTATTGCAAATGCCAACTTATTCTGATAACTATACGCCACTGCTACTGGTTGATTAACCATGTACCAGTTGTGACAGCAGAGGATACGAATCTCGTCATCGATAAAAACAAAGTCAGAAGAGAGAAATAGAAACTTTTAAAGAAGATTCAGACAGAAGAAGTTCTTGAGAGAAGAAAAATTAAAAGGATATTCTTTGATGGTAGAAAGAATAAAAGTATATTTAAAGGAAAAAAAAGAACAAGCGGCACCGTCGAGAGAAAGGTGAGGAACACATCACCATTTGAACCTGGTTAGGAATACTTGGGTCACTTGATACCTCGTTCCGGTCACGGAAAAGAAATAGCAAAATCAATATATAATCTTCTAAGTCATCACAAGACTTTTCTGATCTGACAGCACTTGTGTGTCATAGCACCACTGTTAATACAGGAAAACGCAATGGTGTCATTGCCTGTCTTGATAAAAAAAAGACTAAAAAGAGAGCAGCAATATTTGATATGTATTCTTCATATGAACGATATCTCACTTCGACATCTACTCACTAAACTTGATGGTGAAACCACGGGACCTAAGACCTTTGCCAAACCAATCGATGCTAGACTAATGGGGTGTAAAAGATTGACGTGTCATTTTGTTCGAGCCTATTGCTGTTTCATGAATATCAGAAATGGAAAATACTGAAGATCTAAGTACCGATCAAAAGTGCTGATTTGATATTTATGAATCAGTTTCAACTGAAGTATGTCCTCGAGAAATGGAAAACAAATAACCTGGATCAACTGTGAAATCGACATGGATCCCAACTGCTTGCAAAATTTTACACTCATGCGTTAGTAATTAAATACTGATAAAGCGTTAAAATATCTCGTCCAGGTACGTGAAACGAGTTTATGCGCCAATGTGGTTTTCTGTAAGGAAAAGGCTATATTACGTGGACGGACCTAGACATATGTGGCAGATAGTCAAATTTTAACGTTTTTACAAGATGACCTAAAAAGACAGTGCATTTAGTCTTCCAAACAAATAGATACTATGGTCATCCCAAGAATTTATTGATAGCAACGGCAACCGATGATAGACAAATTATTAGAAGAATGGCATGGAAAGAAAAAAGTATGCCGCAATTTAAATAAAATAAAACCTAAAATAGTGCGAGAGTTTCAAGTTCCAAAACTAAACTTTAAAGCAACGGAACACTATGAGTGTAACGAATGGGTCGCCGCCGAAATCAGCGACCCTCTTATAACAAAAACGTTTTCACTAGAAAAAAGTAGAGAAAGCGTAATTTCAAGATCCATGTTGGATGAATCTACAGTCTGCTTTCCAAGTCACTCCCAGAGTGTGTAAAGAGTCGTGAAAATTGTGACAGAAATTGCATCAAAGGTATGCCGGAGTAAAGAAAGACACACCTTCATTAGAGCAAAACTGCCAGCACGGAAAAAGATACCAAAGTTTATTTCTAAAAAAGACTTTGTAGCGTAAATGCTATTCAGTGCATTTTGAATATAATATTCTGTGGGTAGGAGTGCGGGTAAAACTCGGCGTGCAGCTACCTCCTCGTGGTGAGTTCTGGGTTGTTTCGCGTTGGTACCGAACGTAAAACAAACTAAAAGCTGTACATTTTGAAAGAACATAGCATTAAAATTATGCATAGTTAGAGGTTTTTTAAACCTTTGACTCAATAAATGTATCTTTTCAATTAAATACAACCAAATAAAACTTAATTTAACATTTTAAATTTTTTGCTAAAAAAGTTCACAAATTATCATTTTTTCTAAACTTTAAGCCATTTGTGGCAGGGTAAGGATTTGTCCAAAAAATCTCAATTTTTTTGTGTGAACTGTGTGCCACCAGTGGCTACTTTTCCGCACCCACATCATCGAAAATAAAAAAAAAGTTTTACGGAAGCATAATTTTTTTTTTTATTTAAAATGTAAAACCATTCTCTCTAATAATTTACTATTATTTTAAAAAATATTTCGCAGTTTGTATTAGAAGAAAATCTTAAAAAAATGTTTTAACACATTATTTTTTTTTATTTAAAAAAATTGATGTACGTTTTTCAAATTGTACCTTTTTCAATTTTTTTTCCAGAGAAAAGAAAATTAATTTTTTTTCAGATAAAACCGCTATAATTCTTTAATGGATATAGATATAATATATATAAATTCTTATGGATAATGGTGGATAGTAAAATATAAAATTCATTTTATGCTTTTCTTTCACTGGGGAAATCGAATGCAATTTTAGAGAATTTTTGTGGTCGTAGATTTCCTTGTCTTTATTTTCGATAGTAAGAAATTTATATTTTCACGTTGTTCAGCCATTTCAACGATGAAAAGATTCTGAGAAGAATAATCTCGGAAACAGTATGCATCTTTTAAATAAAAAGCATTTATATTTCTATTTGTATATGACATTGAAACATAGCTAGATTTCAATCAAAACATTTTAATATATTTTGCTTTCAAATGAGCAACAACTTTCTGCAAGATATCATGATGCTTTTCACAGCATGTTTAGTTTAATTTAGATAATATCAAGTCTATACTCTTTAGTCAAGTTGCTTTGTTGTTTTTATAAAAAAAAAAAATGACGATTAATATGCATACTGATCTCTGTATTTTTAAGAAATATCCTTGTTTATTAATCGCTTTGGGCAAGCTTTTATATTACAATTTTAATATTTCTATTATACTACGTATCGTTTAAAATATAGGTTTTAAAAAGTACCACAAAAATCAAAAATTCAAAGTCTAAACAACTCATTCAGTCGGAAAATTAGTTAATGAACTCCTGTTTATTATGAACAGCTTTTCATTCATTGGATTTTTAACATTTACCTAATTAAGTATTAAACGCCCCTATTCTCAAATTGTAAATATTCTTCAATGGTTAAAAAAATTATAAAAATAACTATAACATGCATATTTAATATATGCATAGTAAAATTAACACATAATGCCAATAAAATATTAAATTCTTATCAACCACATATAATGACATAAAAATTATCTTATTATTTAAGAAAAGGATTAAATAATATTGTACCCCATCTAGTGGGAAGATTTTCAAACCTTATTTTATTTAAATATATACCAAATGTTTATTCACTGGGATCTGTTCACTTACATGTCCGACTACAATATATTCCAAATAGATGACTATTTGTAATGTTAAATAACGGTTCTCTCTTTCTCTCTTTATTTCTCTCTTTATATAATACAAAGATTCATTAACTTTTTAATGCTTCAAAAAGAAAAGAAAAATGTTTGATCGATTCATTTTTATTTCAAGACATTTTTATGTAAATGTGATTAATTTTGTTACAGATAAAATCTTTGAGATAAAAATATGTATATCAGATAATATTTTTACATACATAGTTTTTTATGATTCAGTAAAGCTGGCTTTATATAATACAAATATTTTTGATATTTCTAGTGCCTTTAATAGATTACCGAGATAAATTATAAATAAAAATAAGAACTGTGTGATTATTTTCTTTTCTAAATTGTCCCTGAAAACAATATCCAGTACAATTATATTTTAAACATTGCTCTGCAAACTTTTAAATATCGTTAAAAAGCCTTACATTTCTATGATTTAGAACTAAAAAAGCTTCCATACAACGCATTTTTATATTTTATTATATTAAAAAATGTTTAATTTAACTCGACATAAAACCACGAAAGTATATTTTTAAGTGCAATAACAATGTGAAAATGACAAAATGCCGCGTAAACTTTCATGCGTCAAGAAACCTTCATTTCAACTCACAAAAAAGGTCTCCATACAGGCATACTCAGAAAAATCTGAAAAAATTACTGAGTTTTTTTCTCATGAGGTAACATACATTTATAAAAGAATTTTCAGCGAAATCTCTGTACACTGTCCGTAAAATAAATAAATAGTATTAAAAAACAAACAAAAAAAAATCATTATTTGGCAATTTATTATCGGTTGGTGGTGGAATGCAATTTTTAAAAAAACATTTTTTTTGTGTTAAATACACTTTAAAGGAAAAAAAGTTTCGTATTCAACTTGTTTAGATAAATTAAACTTAAATAACTTTCGTTTTGTCAGGTTTAATTTGTTTTAAATATAATGTTATTACATCGATATTTATATGTACTTATATTAAACATTTAACCCTCCAAATTTGCGAATTAAAACGAAATTCAAATTTAAAATAATTAAAGTTGTTTCAAGCTGAAAGTCCAGTAAATAGTCCAGTCATATGAAATAGTTTAAGGGGTCTTAGGAGTCTTAGTTTTTACCTGGCAGTGCAATTTAGCAACATGCCACATTTAATTTTTTTCCCAATTTCTATAAAACATAAATGAATAATATTTTTGATATAGACAATTTACTGTGACTTCTATTTAAAAAATATTTTTTAATATTCTGTTTTAAAATTTTATTTTACTTCTATTACGTTTAATTTTGACAAAATAATAATAATAATTTGTTTTTTGACGTGCATCTTTTGCGCGCAAGACTCTTGCAAAACTAACCCCAAATGTACGGATAAGCATGTAAATCTAATATATCTTGAACTTTTACTTTATTAATAAGCAAGCTATTTATATATTTATATAAAATTTCCATTTTATTTTTAAAAGTTTCAGAATTTTTTTTTATTAGTAATTGCCAATTTTAAATAAATAAATGCATAAACTGCTTACAAATGAGGTATATGTTCATGATATACTAGTTTTAAATCGTTATAAATATTTTTTGAGGCTCTTGAAATGGTAGTTTTGATATAATCTTGCGCACAGAGGATGCAAGTAAAAAAAAATTAAACAAATTTCATCAAAATTAAACATAAAAGAATATTAAAGATGTAAAATATTATATATTCAATGTAAAATATTACAGATTTATTTTAAAAAAGAAATATTAAGTTGCCCATACTAAGAATTTTATACTTTTATGCTTTATAGGAACTGACAAAGAAAATTAAATGAGACAGGTTGCTAAATTGCACTGCAAAGTAAAAAGTAATGTCCTGAGCTACCTTAATGTAACTGAAACGTGTTCCAAACAAAATCACCCCCTATACCATTGTGTAATGGAATACTTTCGTGTGGGGTCCTGTAAATTAATAACAAATATTATTTGCACCACATATTGTACAGAATGTACATATCAGCATATACTTCATAGATGCATATCAATTTTATTGAGTTCGAAAAAGTATAACATCATTAAAATGCTCTTGGAACTATTTTTTCTATTGACTTTAATGTAACGAAATATTTTTTGCTGTTCCTGTAATTGAATTATACACCCGATTTTCATACAATTTTAAAAAGACTGGAAAAATTTATGAACAATTTTATATTTTAAATTTCAAATGATTCGGTTCGGTAGTTTTTGCATTGTTATATGCGGATGGACGGACGGAAAGACAGACAGACCTATGGAATGAACAACGACTATAGGTGCTACGTATTTACTTAATTACGAACGCACCTAACAGTCATATACAGTGGCGGTCAAAAGTTTCCGGTCAGCAAAAATTTTTCATTTAATTTTTAAGTATGCCCATATGAAGAGGAATCTCAAAGTGATACTTATACATTTTATTGACTTAATAGTTAGGAACTTACTAATGGAAGAACATGTAAATATCAATAAATTTAGTTGACAAAATTGAGTACAAAGGAAAACGCATGTTCTAAAAAGTTTCCGGCCACCTTCGCAAGTTTGGAAAAAAGTGGTATTGTAATAGAAAATTACAATAATCAACAACATTTATAATTAGTATTTTATCGTATTAGTATTTTATTACCTTTAGTATTTAGTACTATGGTGCAGCAACGTAACATTCATACAATCAATGGTTAAAGATCGTCTATGGTACATTTTTTCCACATTTCTTACAATTTTCGGAGAAATTTCGGCTGAGTTGGATATTTATAGTTCTGCAGACGTTTGCCAACTTCTTTCCAAAGATTTTCTATTGGATATATGTTAGGCGCTTGGGCTGGTCATTTCAAAAACGAAATTTTTTGTGCGGAAATCATTGTTTGTCGAAGCTTGCATATATTATTTATCATGTTAAAAAATAGTTGGGACAAAAATTTTTCCTCTGATAAGGCAGTAAAAACTCTTGCAAGATATCCTTATACATTGCATCATTCATCTTGCCGAGGATTTCAAATGGCGGGCCAACTCCATTTTAAAAAAAATACTCCTCACATTATAACGTGTCTTCCGCTATGCCTCATTGTGAGAAAACATATGTTAAATCATATCTTTTGTAGTTAGATCATCGGACGTAGTGTCTGCCATCACTTCCAAAAAAGTTTGAAATTCGATTGATGAAAAAATAGAACTTTTTTTACAGTTTTCACTTAACCAGACTTTGAGTTCCTTGGAAAACGCCAATCGGGTACGTTGGTATATTTTTTTTACCCCTGAAAAAAATTTAACACCGACTCTTCCATACAATTATGCATCACGTCTGCATCTTGATACGGTAGATGGACTTGTTTCAAAAATATTTTTATTCCGTAAATCGAGGTATATTGTAACGGTATTTTTATGCGGGTCATTAACTGTTTTTCCCCTGATAATTCCTCCACAAAAATAGTCATTTTCCGGGTCTTCCGAACGTCAGAAAATCCTGAAGGCCATTGCCATCTTTAAATATTTTTTAAATATCGTTTACAGTCTGTTTTACCGATCGATAACTTTGCCGCAACGTCTCAAGAAAATTGGCCTTTGAGCGTCAACTTGATTACTCATTTACGAACAATAATTGTTAATTTTTAAATTTTTGTTTTTAAACTATACTATTACCTTTGATTCGTTCACAAACACGACCAAAAAACACTTTACAGATTTAAAAAAAACGAAGGAATGATAAGTGGTCGGAAACTTTTGCACACACGAATTTAGAATTCTGCTACTTTACATGAAGTGTCTTCAGTATCCAATCAAAATGATCACGTGATCAGAGGACATTCACAAAATCCTAACTTTTGAAACAACTGTGTTTCTTCTTCGCTGAAACCTTCTGATAAATAAATTAAATAAACTGACTGGCCGGAAGCTTTTGACCGCCACTGTAAATATATATATATATATTGATTTGCCAAAATTCAGCCGTCTGCAGTTCAAAAAACTAAATATAATGATTTAAATAGTTAGAACAGGAACGAAAGGGTTGCATAGATAGTAAGACTAAGTGTTATAAATAATGTGTAAATTTAAGCATGGTGTAACTACTCGTAATCATTGCATACAGTAACCATAAGTGCATCCGTTGTGTTGCAGGGCTTAGAGCTTTTAATGTGTTATGAAAGTGTATAATTGATTTGCAGAATATATGGTTTATTTTTTTTAAACAAAACACATATTTGTAAAAAAAATACTATTTTTTAATCCTGATTTTAAAATTTTGCTATTGTTTATTTATGTTTTTTATTAAAAGTAATTTTTATTTCGTAAAAAGTTTTTTTTTTTTTTTTTTTTTTATATATATATAGAGAAGGCCAACAATATAAACATTTTAAAGAGTTTGGATATCAGAAAATATTTTATACTATTCTTAAACTAATTTTTATTGATATCTCAAAAGAAAAGTTTACAAATATTTGATTAAAAAAAAGAAATTCTTTTCTTCTAAAATCATTTGATCATGATACGAAATGACATTTTATTCATGCTTTGTTTGTTGCACTAATTAGCCGTGGAAAGACTTAACTCAAAAATGAAAACAGTGCAGCACATTTGTCAATAAGCATTTTTTTCTTAGTTATTATATATTATTCACGTTTTTTTTCTTAATAAAACATGAAGCCAACAAGAATAAAACATTTCTTAATAAAAAATGAGGTTTTTAGTTATCTTATTAACGCATAATAAAGACATTTTGATAATTAATTTCCATTTAAAATGCTAAAATGAATAACAATTAAAATATATAAATATATAAACTTTTGATAAATTTTAGAAAAAAATACATTAAAATAAACCTTTGCAAATTAATTTTCTGTAGGGGGAAGTGGGGTACATTGATACAGTTTTTTTCTAAGATTTTTTTCGGTGTGAAAAAAGTAGAAAATTCAAGTTTTTTTTTTCCCATGAGGTCACAGCAAAACTTGTGTAGTATGTTATAAAAATGTACAATGATTGGTTTATATAGTATTTTTGCATGCAATTTTTGAAAAATCAAAAAAAGTCATTTGTATCAATGTGCCCCATCTACGGGGCAGATTGATACGTTTGAGAAAAATGACGACAAAATAATACCAATGCATATTTTTCATAGAAAATGTGTTAGAAAACCATTTTATATTTATTTATAGACATTCAAATCACCCACAATTTATTTTTAAGCAATATTAAGGCAATCAAAATTAAATATATTATGACCTGATGTTCTGGCTGTTCCTTGTCTGATTGTTGGCTGTGGTAACTTTGTCATATCTAGCACTTCAATCCCAGTATTATCATCTTTCTTGGGAAAGATGAAAAAATTACCAGGTTTTCTGTTTATAAATAGATTTATAACCAGAAAATAAAGGATAATTATATTAAAAATTCTGTTTATAATGTAATTATCCTTTTCTGTTGTGCAGTTTGTTTCTCTTACTTAACATTTCTCATGTCGAAAATACTTTTTTCTCTGGAGAATCGATATAAATTCGAGATTTGCCAGAATGCCGTCCTTTTCTTTTATTAGTTCTACTAGTACTAGCTTTTGGGAAAGTTCGTACTTTTTCTGTTAGCAAAAATATTTTAAAATGTTCTAATATAAAAAATTAGAGCTATTTCACTTTAATATAAATTAATATTAGAAGTTTTTGGTGAAAAATGGTTGGATTACGGAGTGTAGGGTAAAAAAAAAAATAATAAAATGTAATGAAAAAATGAACTAAAAAAGGATTTAGGTTGTATCAATGTACCCCGAGATAGAGTGTATCAATGTGCCCCATACAGCCATTTTGAATAAAATGAGTCTCAAATCCAACACTTCATAATTTATCTAACAATAAAAAATGAGGAACTGATAAAGAGTAGTTTCAATTGCCAGGGAGAGTATTCTTTTCGGTTGAAAATACTGGAACAGCTGCATAACAGCATTTCAATTGTACAATTCAAATTTTCTTTTGACCAACGAAAACAATAAATCACCCGTCCCATTTCACCAAACTACTGAATCAGTCTAAGACTTTCTGTATGTAGTTGAGTGCACTAGCATCACCTTTTGGAGCCGTTGTGAAACTTCCTGTATTCACTCTGCGAGCGGTAGAGGGGTTGTATCAGTGTGCCCCATGTATCAACGTACCTCACTTCCCCCTATATACTGTCTTTAGATGTAACTTTAATCAACAATGCAGAGTAATTAGTTTCTTGATTTAATACTTAACAATAGTTGCATAAAAATCTTTGTCAATGTATTGTATGAAGAACGTACGGTGTGTTTTATTCCTCTAATGAATCTGTACATTATTAAAAAGTATTTTTTCATTACTCGGGTTTAATGTATTTATATTTACTTATTTATTTATTTTTGTGTGCGTTTACTTTCGCGAAATATTATTAATGAACAATGAAAAACACAAAATAATAAATTTATGGGCTACAGAATATATTGTATAATGTAAAAAGAATAATAAAAAAAATAAAATATATGTAGGTAGTTCTAATTTCAAATTTTAGCTACATCATGAAGCTTTTAATATTCACGTGCCTTTGGTGTTTTCTTTGTTAATGTTTTGAATATATGTATTTTTTTAATACGAAAGCAGAAATTTTATAAATTATATTAGTAATTCGTTTGCATAAAATACTGTGAAAAACGTAATTGATTTAATATTGGTTTAATCATTTATTAGAAATTACATTTGTTATTTACATATAAAATTAAACAAAATGCATGTTTACCTTCTATGTGAAACAATCTACATTTTTTTATGTTTACGACGAAAACCTGTCACTTAAAAAAATAATATTAATATTAATATAAAAGAAACATTTTACATACAATATTTTTTAAGCTTCATTATTTTTTTTACCACATGGGAAAATATGACTTACAGTTTGTGAAAAATAGGTAAATTTTTGTGGTATTTACATTAAAAAAATATTTTAATGATAAAAAGTTTCTCAGAAAATAATTAATTAGTTATTATTTTTCACTAGGAATTTAAAATTTTTACCATATGTTAACGATTCAGGCTTTTTTTTTTGCATCAATTACATTTGTATTATTTAAGTTTCAGCAAGTTAAGCTATTTGCGATTTCTTTTATGTTCGAACATCATAATTTGCTTTTTGAAATGAATGACTGTTATTATTTACTGGTGAATATAATTTTATTCTTAAAAATATAGATCAGTCGTGTGTATGGCAAAATCACTAAACATCAAAGATTGAATTGAAAAAAGGGGACCAGATTGAAGATAGGGGGCCTGTATAGAAAATACCGAGAGTGAATTTTTCTCTACAAGCAGAACAAAGTGGAGTAGTTTAAAGCGGTACTTGATGCGGGGTGCTATTAGCTGCAGAGTCTGGTGAAAGTTAGTTGGCTTTAAGGCCTCACGTTAGTCACAGAAAAAGACCCGGTTGATAATGTTAAGTCAATGGGGGTGTTCTTTTCAAATATCTCTCTCAAATTTTAATATTTTTACATGATTGTTTTTTGCATAGGATAGCTGAGGACGATCTACAACCGTGCTACTTTTTACTTTTTCGATTATGGTTACATATTTTTTATATTATGATAGCTTAAATTTCAGAACAGGTTCTAACCAGTTTTGAAAGTTAAACAATTTTTTTTTTAATTTGAAATGGAAATTGAAGAAATAAAAACTAGCCCGGTTGTAAATCGTCCTCAACTATCCTATATTAAAATTTGATCGAGATACTTGAAAACCTCCATAGACTTAACATTATCATTCGGGTCTTTTTCAATTAGTAGTGTTGGTTCTTAAGGCGCGGCGCACATTGACACGCAGCCTATACTATTACGGGAAATTTTCATGTACCGCGACATTGTGGATCATTGAAATGAAGAGAAGAGTAGATTCCTGCTTGGTACATGTACTTGGAACGCAGTTAATAGTGCGAGTCTGTCACGCGATTGATTTTGTTTTAATAGAACAAATTAGATACTTCAAAGCATGATCTTTGAAATAATACTAAAAATGATATCAAAATAGTTTGATTTAATTATTTTGAATTATATAATTTGTAATTAGTAAGATTTATTTTAATATGTGGTTTTAATTTTGTTTTTGTACAAATGTTCTTTTTGTGATAAATTATTGTAAATTAGAAAAAAAATATCAGAACATTTCGAACAATCCGGAATCTCTCAAATTTATTAATTTGAAGTTTGAAGTTTGGACAACGTACATATTTCAATAATAATAATGAATTCACTCTGTTTTTTAAATGGTTCTACAATTTAAAAAATATTTTGCTCAAATTTTTTTTAAAAAGGCATTGAAAATCCAATTCTTTCTAAATATCATTAATTTAAAAAAAAATTACATCTCAAATAGGTAAATGCTGATCAAAGATATTCTTTTTAAGTACATAAATAATATATTAAATTAAATGCATTTTTAAAAACGCGGCAAACTGTTCAAACTAATTATAGAAAGACTATTATTATCAAGCAAACAAAAAGAAATATAATGCTACTACTATTTTATACAACTACAATTAAGCAAACATTCATTTAAATGCAAATTAAAACCTTGATAATCATTTTAATCTGCATTAATTTTAGTATCAAAATCTTATTCCGAATTCCATCTACTCAATAAAATTAAATTATTTGTAATTATACATGCCGAATGCCTTCGATATTGACAACAAACGTAGCAGAACACTACGTCGCAATATGTGCTCAACCTGCTTCGCGCAGTTTTGTCCCGCGCAGAGATTTCTTCAACTGCGCGTGACAGTGTCTCAATGGGCTTTGGCCAAGCCTCGGCAGTGCACTGATCACTCATGACGCAGGCACGTGCTTGAAAGAGGCGTTTAGTTTTCAGAATACAGCAGAATATCGATCAGTAATATGCCTTTTTTTGTAAAGTTAAACATATCGGCAAGAAAAAATCTTCCCGTTTCACAACAAGCCTACAGGAAAGATTATTTGTCCAAATTTTTTGGTTGCCTGTCTGTCGGTTTGTGTCTATGCCGACCAATTATCTGCACTAGAGATATATGCCCTGAACGAAGAGGTGCCCTCCGTGGGGGGTCTTTCTAAGGGAAAATAACCTGTATTTACGCAAGGAAATCCTGGGTTCGAAGACAACCACGGGAAACGTCGAACGGTTATGCAGACGGTCGGGATTGGGTTCGAACCCAGCATCTACCGTCTACCAGTTTGGAGGTCAGAACCTCTCGGCCACTGGTGGGGCCATTTTTTATTTTATTTTTTTTTTAGTTGCACAAAACCTTGAAAGACGGAAGAGATTGCGTTGAGAAGCGCGGAACATCCATCGAGTTCGCGAATTTTGAACAATATGGATAAAGTAAAATGGTTTTTGGACTGTGATCGTAGGATTACTGTAAGTATAATTACTGAGATGTTGAAACTTTCAAATCAATTATTCATCAAATCGTCACGGCAGAACTTCAAATACGTAAAATTTGTGTAAAGCTGGTTCCAAAACATCCATTTAAGTGACTAAGGTACAGATAAAATACAACGTCACAGTGTAGTCCGAATCACCGTGCGGCACAGATCTTTCACTGCCGGACATTTTATTTCTATTCTCTCGGTTAAAGTCCAGCGTATAATGTCATTTTGATAGTCTGGAAAATCTTTAGAAAAACTAAATGCGTATTTAGAAAATTTTCAGGCGAAAACAAGTATGTGGCATTGTCATTGGAAAGGTTATGTTTATGCGAAAAGAGACTGTGTTTAACAATACACAAAGTAATACACTTTGTAAAATCACCATAAAATGAAAAATAAAGCAGGACGCATTTCGAGCTATAACAATAACAGCTCGTCATCAGTTAAACCAACACGTGTCCGAAAGGGCGCAGAGTCGAGAAGCTACAACAATAATAGCTCGTAATGAGCTAAACCAACACTTGTCCGTAAGGGCACAGAGTCGACATACTTTATCTTGACTCTGTGCCCTTATGGACACATGTTGGTTTAGCTGATCACGAGATGTTGTTGTAGCTCGAAACGCGTCCTACATTATTTTTCATTTTATGGTGATTTTACAAAGTGTATTACTTTATTTATTAATTATCTTCAGTGTTAAGAGCCCACAATAGTCACAGAAAAATTACTCAAAAAGACCCGGATGACCATGTAAAATCTATGGAAGCGTTCTTTTCTAATATTTCGCTCAAATTTTAATATTTTTGCATGATTTTTTTACACAAGATAGCTGAGGGCAATCCACAACCGGGCTAGTTTTTACTTTTTCAATTTTTGTTTCAGTTTTTCTTTAAAAAATTACTTTAACTTTCGAAACCGGTTTAAACCGGTTCTGCAACTGAAACTATCGTAATATAAAAAATATATAACCAAAATCGGAAAAGTAAAAACTAGCCCGGTTGTGGATTGCCCTCAGCTATCTTGTGCAAAAAAATCATGCAAAAATATTAAAATTTGAGCGAAATATTAGAAAAGAACGCTCCCATAGACTTTACATGGTCATCCGGGTCTTTTTGAGTAATTTTTCTGTGACTATTGTGGGCTCTTAACTGTGTTTTTTCTCTGTGTTTAATATTGTTAGGTTTCGGTAGAATTATATTGAAATAAAATAACTTTATTGTATAATTATCACCAGTCTTTCGATAGATCCTGTATTAAAAAAAACTGTCGTAATCATTTACGAAGATTATTTTATTTGTTAATATATTGCGATGTTGTATATACCATATTAAATTGTACGTTTAATAAAAAAATATTTTTTAAGAAATATTTTTCTATTGTTTTATGAAACTATGCTTTAAATCTGAAAAAAAATCGATTTTTTTAATCTAGAAAAACGTCTTCGGACAAAACCTGATTCTTTTAGCAAATATCACGTAGGATTGATGAAATTATGTAATATTTTTTACGCTTAATGAATGTAGATTTAGTTGCAGAATGATCATTTCATGTATTTTAATTTAAATAAAATTCTTCAAATATGTAGAGTGAGAATTTTTTAATTGCAGAATCTGAGGTTAGCTAGTTCTCTACTTTTCCTTTTTCTTGATGCAGAATTGAGAAGCTTTAATACATTTCTTCACTGTACCATAATATGTTTTATATTGTTTCTTTATCACCTCAAAATATTTATTTTTTCTGAGTGTGTCTGTACAATTTTTGTTGTTTAGCAGAATTTTTTCTGCTGTTTAAAACAAGTCTTGTATAAAAAGTATGATTCATGTTTTTTATTAAAATATAATCAGAATCCTTTCCATAAGAGTTGCTATAATAATCTCTGTAGATAATACAGCAGAACTCAGTTAATGAAGCCTTACAAGAACTGCAAAATATCTGATTAACTATATTGTACTTCAAACAAAGGAAAGCAAACATAAATAGGACGAGTTGTATTGTTTTAATGTATTTTAATAGCGTGTTTGGATTAATCTATAATCCTAAGTTAAAAAAAAAAAAAAAAAAAAAAAAAAAAATTAAAAAAATGCATTTCTCTTTAAATAAAAACATGAGTAAATATATTTTATCTCGTTTAAAATACACAAAATATCCTTAATTGTGTTAAAAATGTTTCATAAACTGTCATAATAAAGGATAAAAAACTAAACTTCAAGCACTATATTTGTTTCAATTAATACGCAATTTTTTTTTTAATTAAACTTTAGAAAAAAGTGTTATGTGTTACCTTTGTGACACAGACATTTGTTCCTCTTGTGGAAACTTCCAAAATACTGTTCAATGTATAGCATAAGAAAAAGATTTTATGTAAAGTCTTATCTTATAGAAAAAATCAGAGTATTAGAAGTTTTGGTAAACAATTTAATTTGTTTATAGGAAATTAAAGCTTCTATATTTTTTCCTTACTCTTGTGATATTTAATTATCAACTATTAAATTATATTGAGAAACACCGAAATCACTGGCGATAAATTTATAAATAATCTAAAAAACTTTGTAAAATCACCATAAAAAAGAAAATTAAACAGGACGCGTTTCGAGCTTCAAAAATACCGCTCGTCGTCAGCTAATCCAAACACGTGTCACAAGGGACAGAGTGGAAATAAAAGTGAAAGAAAGAGGGAGGAGATTACAAAGAGTGCGACAGGTGGCGCTGCCTGACAGAACCAAGGAGGAAGAGAAAAATAAAGATAAAGTTAAAGAAAGAAGGAGGAGTTTACACATCGCCATAGGAGGCGATGGTTAAAAGAGCCCAGGTGGAAAAGAAAAAATGATGATAAACTAATAAAAGAGAAAGAAAACAGTGGGAAAATAATAATAAAAATAAATAAATAAATAAATAAATATAAAATAAAATAAAATAAATAGATAATAAATTAATTGTAAAAATAGTAAATAAAATAAATTAATTAATTAAAAAGTAAAAATTAATAATAATAATACTAATAATAATAATAAAAAAATTACAAAAGTAATTTCCATGCAGGAGAAAGGGAGGGGGATGATGAGAGATCATTGACAAGAGTATTAGAATTTTTACAAATAAAATAAGCTTCGTGAATATCTAAATGAGAAGGAGAGGCAGGATTAGAAATAATTCTGGCCATGGAAAAATTGAAATATTATTGAATTTTTTTTTATTATTATTCTATTTTTTTAAAATTCTAGTACAATAATAATAAAAAAAAACCTTACATATTTGCCGATGTAAATCAAAAAAGTCCACTTCATGTATACTATTCACACAGGTGTTAACATTGCTGATAACCCTAAAAAACTCCCTGAAACTGCGACCTTTTACAAAATACTTAATCAATAATAAATCGCAATAGTTTTAAAATCGACAGATAATTGAACTCCAGTAAAAGATCATGAACGTCAGTGATTACTTATCAAAATAATTCATTAATTAGTCATAAGAATGAAAAAAAAAATAATATAAACACCTAAATTCAGAAAAAAACTTTCTTTTAACTAAATCTATTTTAATATGAATATTTCAATGTCCTACACCGGGGTTTGATCTAAGAACCTTCTATTAACTAGGAAGATACTTTATCACCAATCTATGATGTTTACGCGAAAAACATCGAAATTAAGATTATCTTTTAAAATTTAAAATGCAAAAATGAACGGATGACATTGAAGAAATTAATTTTATTAAAGTAATATATTTTTTCAAAACATATAATTTTTCGTGCGGCACTATGTATTCATATGTCAGTACATAAAACTTAAAGGCTCTGACTTATACATTTTTTATACACGGACACTGTGACATTCAGATAAAGTGAAACGTAATGGGATTCATCAGATGATCAAAACATTTAACGTGTCGTCGATTAATTAAAAATTAAATGCCACGTAATATATTCTAAATGCAAAAAATAATATAGAGTCTAAATACGCTCGATACTCGTTGCTAACAAGGGTTATTTATGTCGTTTTCTCATAAAATTTAAAGTCTCCGATTTATAATTTTTTTTCTGTACGGACACTGTGACATTGAGGTAAAGTGAAAGAAATGGGTTTCATCAGATAAACGAAATATTTAAAGTGTCGTCTTGCATATATAACATATTCTAAATGCAAATATATATATATATATATATGTATATATCCAATATGTAAAACAATCAACAATAAACAATCATATACATATATATATATGTGTGTGTGTGTATAAAAATCGGACAGGCACACGGAGGCAAGCGCTTTGTAACACCTGTATATTTTTCAAACACCAGCTTCATCCGCCGCCAAATTAATTAATTTCGAAGCCACAACATTCAGATTATTGTTTCCTACTATTTCTAATTTCCTATGTATATAATTTAAGAAAATTAGCTTTACAATTTTCCGATGTATTCGTTATTTTTTTTTAACACAAGAGGGCAGCGTTCGAAAGAAAGAAAACTATAACACTAACCAGTTACAGTGGTAAAATTTAAAACAGAAATTAATGAAATAAAAAATCCCGAAAAGGCAGAAAAATAGTCTCTGTCTCTGGAGACGTCGAACGACCGCAACTTCGAGGCAGCGCGTAAACTTTTTAGAGTCTTTGATGTTAATACTAGTCTTACAAGTCGGTGACGTCGTCGTACTGACTGCAATACACAGTAAAGAAAAAAAACTACGAAAAACGCAATAAACATATTAAAAATTAAATGATAGTTCAAAACATTACCATTATTTACGTTTAAATATTAAATTTAATAATGTTTAATGATGTTTTTTTTCTTTACAGTTTTTGAATATTTTGTTTTGATAAAGCATCACCGGTCTACGAAATATCACCCTCGTGAATTCGAGGAATATATTCAGTTTTCTGTCGTAATCAAATTGTATCCGTTTTTGTAAGTTTTATTTTTATTACTTTTGTATTGTTACTGAACATTGCTTTAAAAAATTTACATAATTGTTTCAAAATAACAATAGAGACTTTCAAACGCGATGGAGTACTCCGCCATCTTTTTTGAGTTCTTAGTGCAAACTGGCCTTTGTAATTTAAGTACTTCTATTTGAAAATTTGATGTTTATTTTTTTTAACACTTAGGAGACATTTCATTATCGAAGCATATCATTAAAGCTGTTCTTTCTGGTATAAAATAGATAGACGAATATGTACAGTACCGCTTTCTTTTCTTTTTTTTTTTCAAAAAATTAGTAAGTTACAAAATTTTACTTTTAAGCTGGTCTTATACCGTCGGAAATTTTTTTAAATGTCTAAAAAACACGTTTCTTAAATTTATGTCCTTAACCATATTTACCCTTTGCGTCCAAAGATGACTCTAACACACCTCTAGTGTTGTCAAATCTCCCTCGTAAAAGTCTCCCTCGCTAAATGCTTCGGACACCACTAATATATTATCATAAATCTCTTTAAAAAATGGCGCAAAATTTAATGTGAGAGTTAAACATCATGAATAGGCGATTTTTAATTCTTTTCTCAATAAACATTCATTCAATGTTTGACAAAATTTGTATTTATGTATAATCAAACATTTTTATTATCTTTCCAAATCCCTAGTTTAATTAGTTTTATTTTTCTCTCGTTCAGCAGTTAAATAAAACTATACCACATAAGATGACAGTTTAGCAATCACAGGATGATGATTTTTCTCGTTACGAGTGCCTGAGGAATAAACAGTTATTTGTCATTCCGTCTCTTTCTGTAATTATGTTCCGCTAAGAGATTAATTTGTTTAAATCAAGAAGTGTCATTTGAATGCGTTCTACTTTTTTGATAATTAACTACATACAAAATCTAAAACGGCCATAGTGTATTTAATTTTAGAATGATAGACAACAATTAATTGTGTTCCAGATTTCTTTCATACTTCCGAGATTTCAAATTCTGTGTTAAAAGAAAAGTTTTACTATTTGATTTAGAAAAAGTTAAAAAGGATTTATTAGTATTCTTTTAATTTTATAAGCAAATAAATCCAATGTTTTTTTTTCTTTTTTTACATGTTTAATATTGAAATCTTTAAAGCAAACTTTATTTTTTTACACTTAAAATTTGTACAATTCCATTATTGTACAAATTTTAGAAAATTAATACATAGTGTAAAAATAAATTGCATTTGCAATTCTCTTTTCCGTATTCAATTTTTAAAAATTAATACTCTTCGACATTTAGATGTAAATTTAATAATTCAGTAAAATAATTGCTTTCATATTATCCACATATTAGGACTTAAAAGTAAAAAAAAATGTTTAAGAATTTGCTTTGTCAAACTTTTTTTTTGTCTAGGCAGTTTAAATAAATTCTTCAAACGCATTTTTGAAAACTGATACATACAGTGTTAAGAGAAATTTTATCCTGAGTGAATATCTATATCATAAAGTTCTTAGTTATTAAAAATCTTGTTTTTTTTTTAATTTAAATGCAAATAAATACAATGTTTTTATTTTTTTACATGTTTGTAATTGAAATCTCTAAAGCAAACCTTATTTTTTTACACTAATAATTTGTACATATCCATTATTGTACAAATTTTAGAAAATTAATACAAAACATTCAAATAAATTGCATTTGCAATTCTCTTTTCCGTATTCAATTTTTTAAAATTATCAGTCTTCGACATTTAGATGTAAATTTAATAATTTAGTAAAAGAAATACATTCATATTATCCACATATTAGGACTTAATAATAAAAGAATTGTATGTATGTCGGCCGATTATCTACGCTATGGGATATAGGCCCTATGGGGTGGGATGCCCTCCGCGGGGGTCTTTCTAAGGGAACCTAACCCGTATTTACGCAAGGCTCGAAGAAAACCACGGAAAACTCCGAGCGGTTAGGCCGACGGTCGCGATTGGGTTCGAACCCAGCAACTACCGTCTACCAGTTTGAGATCAGAACCTCTCGGCCACTGGTGGGGCCCTTAATAATAAAAGAAATTGTTTAAAACTTCGCTGTGTATTTTTTTTCTTCTAATCAGTTTAAGTAAATTCTCCAAACGCATTTTTGAAATCTGTTACATACAGTGTTAAGAGAACTTTTATCCTAAGTGTATATCATTATCGTAAAGCAATAACATGTTCGTAGGTAAAGCTAACATTTCATTGACGGTGGAATCCCAAGACAAATAAATTTCCCTTTAATTGCGGTTGTTTTTTACATCCAATAGTTGAACATTGTTAATTTTCAGTCGAGATAGTAAGTCGAATACGAAAAAAGGAATTACAAATGCAATTTATTTATATAATATATCTTAATTTTATAATCTTTTTCTTTTATCTTTTTAAAATTAATTTTCAACTATCCATGTTTTTCTAATGCATACGTCTTGCAAACAGCCCAAATTTAAACGATTAAGGCGTTTAGACTTAAAACATTACATATATTGTGGTAGTTGTTTCTAGCTAATATTCCATAACAGAATCCATATATCATCAATAGATAAATAATGTAATAAAATATTATAAGTCAAATACTAGCTTAACACATATTTAATAGAACTACGCAATTATAACATTTAAAATCTTAGTATTAAAAAAGCTGCCTTATTTAAACAATTTTATCTACTATTAATTACTTATATATGGATAATATGAAAGTATCTCTTTCAATAAATTTAAAAACCTTATCAAACCCAGAATTGATACTTTACTTATAAAAATCATTTTCAGCATTTTTCGAAGGCAATCTATTGACATTAATTGGTAAGGCTATTATTTATAAAAAAAAGTTTTTACTTCTATTTTGCGAACAGGGAATTTAGGGCAAAACTCTCTATTTTATAGAAGAACATATGGAACATAAAATGATTTAAATTCTTGAGTTTTCAATTATCGGATTAAAAAATACGGTTAAAAGTTTATTGTACCAAATGACAATGGCTCTTACAGATAATTGTACTGGAAGGTTTTAAAAAATATATTTTATGCATTGTTTGTGTGTATGTAGTATATTTTGCCTTTTTTTAGGAAATGCATTTTTTAATTCTTTGGTACATTTTTTTAAAGTTCTGTTTTGATTAAACAGGTCAAAAAGTCAAAAAAGAAACTTAAAGTTCTTAAGAAAAATTAAAATTGTTATTAAACAGGTCAAACTTCCCAAAATTGTTTAACTAACTTGTTTCTTTTAAAATGTCTATTATCGCTGTTCTGAGTCAATTTGTTTACATATTGAAAAACGTGTTTATAATTTTGGGGGGATTTTTAGGAATAGTGATTTATTATTATTATTATTATTATTATTATTATTATTATTATTATTATTATTATTATTATTATTATTATTATTATTATTATTATTATTAGTCATTTTTATTTATTTATTTTATTTATTTATTTTTCAATGCTAATGAATCCAATGTTTTTTCTTATCCGGTATGACGCTCATGGGGATCAATTTATATGAAAGCTCATCCGATAATTGCCACTCTTGGCTTACTTAATAGCTATTTTTTCCCTTGTAAAATACTTGAAATTTCATTTCTTTTAAACCAAAATGAATATCACTTTTTATTGCCCTCAAATAGTTGTGTTTGCTATATAATATAATAGTTGTGTATATACTATATAATAGTTGTGTAAACATAATAATATGTTTTCTGACAATATAAAAATTTTTAAGTTCTATATTCAACAGTTTTTTTAGAAAAATGTACCTAACAGACATATTGTTCAAAAATATTTCGTAGAGAGATAAGTAAAAATTAATTCTTAAAAATCAATTTATGTCTGAAATTAATTTATTTTTATTAGTTATTGGATATAATGCGTTTATTTCCTGTAAATGTTTCCTTTCACTTTCATCATTATTTATATTTTTTTAAAAAATAAAACACATACAAAATCTGCTTCATTTTGTTTGTGGAGATGTTCTATGAGCCATTAAAATATTGTTAAATAAATATTCACTTAAAAGTTGGCATTACATCCAAAAATTATTAAAGTTTTTCCTTGATTTAAACTCACTGTTGTAGTATCTTCCATCATGATAAAAAACACAATATATTCCATTTATTTTCCCGTCTAAATCTTCAATTCATTTTCTGAAAGAGATATTGCATGAAAATGGAAGACAAATAAAAGGTTTGCCATTTTATTCTATCCAAGAGCAATTCTGTTCGTCTGCAACATTCTCTTTTCTCAAACGGCAAAGTAATCTAAGGGCGCAACAAGAAAATGGCTTTGACAAATTCGCAAAGCTAAAGAGAAGAATTTTATCGCGTTTCAACACAGAGAATGGGTGTTTAGGGGAAGCTTAAGCGGAATTTCAGAGTTAACCTGAAGGCTTAGCAAAAGAGATATGTTACAGTTTGTTTTGTAATAAAAATGATTCATACAGTTTAAAATATCCAGGTTTGAAGATTTATTTACATAGTTTTTAATGTTAAAAATAGCATATGCTGTGTGACTAGAATATGCTGTGTATGTGCTGTGTGACATTACTTTAAAATGTATTTCAAAATTTTTTATATAATAAAATAAATTATATTTACATTTTTTTGGTATAATATTTATATAAAATTTTTGTGGATGCAAAACATCTTCGCAAAATTTTCATAATATCATTTATTCATAAAACGGTTAAATCATTGAAAATGTTCTGTAACAATGAAAATGATTAACTAGTAATAACATAATTCATGCTGAAAATTGCAACATTGTAATTTTTACAAGAAACTTAATTTATATGCTGATTTTTAGCATTTACAATGTAATCTCACCGTTTATTTATGTGTATCGCATTTACATAAACACACTCTTGAAGCTTACATATATGTTCAGGGTGTCCAGCAAATAAAACCCTGATTTTAAAATTAAATTTCTCAAAAACAAAGATCGACAGAACTATTCGGTAAGCGGTTTGTTTATTAGGTAAGCTGTAAAAATCTTATATAGAAGTGAATCATTGGAAAAAATTGTGTTCTGATTGCAAAGAATGCTTTGATTTTGCATTTTTCTTGTTTTAGATTGCTTGCAGAGATAGAGTTTTTCGGCTTACAGTTCTGTAGTTTAACGATTTTTCGATCTAAATTTCTTGAATTTCGAAATTTTAAAAATTTAATTCCAAAAATCTTTAAACTATGGCAATTTAAGCCGAAAAGCTCATTCTCCGCAAATAATCTAAAATAAGAAAAATGTCAAATCAAAACATTATTTGCAATCAGAACACAATCTTTTCCAAAGATTCACCGTTCGAAACTTCTATATAAGATTTTTACAGCTTACCTAATGAACAAATCGTTTACCGCATAGTTCTGTCGATCTTTGTTTTTGAGAAATTTAATTTTAAAATCAGGGTGTTATTTGCTGAACACCCTGTACTTCATACATACATACATACATACATACACATATAAATATATATATGATACGAAAAGGCAGAGGGATAGACGATGATATGACGAAACGAAAACTATGATATGCATGATGTAGATTGATGATATGGAAATTATTTAATCACATCTGAACGGACGAAATTTTCATATATTTTGTGGCCAGAGAAATCTGGGGAGCAGAGATGAAAAAATATGTGGTTTCTACAAGTTAATCAAAGGGTGAAGCCATTAAGACTTTATTGTTGATAAGTTCAGCAAGCTACGCCACATCGCAACCGGATCCCAACATATCCGCCACCCAAAAATTACGGAATTATTAACTTCGCATCCCGAAAAACAAAATAACAAAAACATTTCATTTTAAGACTTCTGTCGGCAGGTTCATTTTAGTAGTTTAAAAATCAGACGTATTCTGAATTCTAAGCCCGTGTCAGCGCGTTTTAGAAGGGAAAACTACGCGGAATATTGTAGCCTTAACGCCGAAATCCAATGAGCAGCGACAGGGGATGAGAAAAGGAACCAATTATATTATTAGCTAAAAACTAGGGCATCACGTTCGAAGTATGTTCATATCGGAAAAGTTTGCCGAATTGGAAAAATGTATGCTGTCTAAAAGGTCAAAAATCCCTGTCGGCTGGGCCTATACGCGGAGGTAGATTTCGAAGAGTGCTTATTTCAACAAAAAAATATATAGAGATAAACACAGTTTAATAACTTCATTTGGCCGTTTATGAGAAATTTTTAATTTAATTTTTCTGCAAAAACTGGTTTTATCAGAGTCATCTTAAGAAAAATTCAGTTCAAATGCCCATTTTGACAACATATTTTGAAAGAAATTCTGAATTTATTAAAAAAATGACCAAAACAGTACATTATACAGATCCTAAATAAGGAAAAACTGTCAGTTGAATGCATTTGAGAAAAAAATTGAATTTAAAAATGATTCATAAAATAACCGATTTGTTGTTTGAATACTTCCTTAATTCTTTAATCATGTTTGCTTCGGAAAATTTTGTGCGAAATACGCACATTGACAGCATTTTTAAAAATATATTCTATCTTTATCAAAAAACTGGCCAATGCTATAACGATTATTTCGTTATATATTGGTTATTTTCTTAAATTATTCCTTTACACCCCCCGTCTCTGTTCAATTCAAAATTAGTTTTAAGTTGTCCTTCATTCCTTTTCCATTTTTCTTGCTTATTAATTCTCTAACCGAAAGTCGGCAGCTGCTTAACTTTATCTGTGAGAAATACACTCACATATTATTCAACCGTTTAAAACTATTTCCAGATGTCTGCTATTTCCGATCGAAGCAATTCTGCATTACCTTATAAGGAGATCATCTCTGTTTCGCAGTTGAAATTTATGCTTACGCTTCTTTTTCCTTTCTCGACAAAACCCTAAAAAGAATTTAACATCTGCGCAGTAAAATCTGATGTCCCTTTGGTGTGCTTCTTTGTTAGACATAATAACACGTGTAACATTTATAGTTTGGCAACCTTCCTTTCCCATCCCAGCTGGGAAACCAAATTGAATTCTGATCTTGCTGGCTGCATTTTAACTGTTATTTGGCGTATACTATCCATTGTGCATGGGCGAACTTGTGTATGTTGGCGATTTTCTATCATGCCAAAAGTGGCGGTTTGTTGCTATGTACGAGGACTTGACTCACTGCTCTCGTCTTGTGAAGTTGCTAATCGCTGTTCGGAGATTTTCTCCGAGTACTGTATGTGTGCCCCCCCTAGTAATACATGTCTGAATAAAGAGTATCTTAGCAATCATTGTGGGGTTTTTTCGTACATCTGAACCTGGACTACTATACTGATCATTTCGTTCTTCTAAATGTCCTAACAAATATCTGCAACTACCAATCACCCTCACAAATCTCTGGTGCCGTTTGACTTTTTCGCTTTTCTAAAAAAAAAAAAAAATATATGGAGGGGGGAACAATCAACTGCGACTTTCCAGCGGATGTGATGCATTTTGGTTCTTCTTTTTCTTGTCTGCGTCCCGAGTTGTAATTGCTATTGGTCTTGCCTGCTGGGTGTCAACCGATGTGGAATTGATCTCCCTATCTTGACCTGCGGTCGACGTCGAAAGGTGGAGCGGTGTCCCGTCCTGGGGTTCCTTTGCTGGACGCACCCCTTTCCTCTCCTGTCCTCTCCATCTCAAGTGCTTCGGAGGGTCTCCCCTCGATATTTCATATGCTAAAAGAAATATGCGGCTGATTGTCACCTGAGCGCTGGGCGCCCCCCCTTTTTTTCATCTCCTCGCATCGTCTGTGTGATTGACGTGTTCATCGCCGCCAGATATCATGGAGGGCTGCATGTGCGCATTTTGTGCTTCTATACCAGTGTGTGTTTTGTGTCTTTAGTGAACGTAATCTACAGAAAGTTCATATAGCCTCATAGAAAATTTATGGAAACAAGTATTCCAGTGTTGTTATGCATCGCAAAGTGAATGCGCTCTGCAAAAGAAAGTGAGAATTTGCACATGTAATCGATAGGTTCTCAGTTTTCCTTCCAATGATGTGCAAATGAAAAATATATCCACCTAGTAGGTGGCAAAGTTAAATAAATTTTATACAGGTGTGAAAATCCATCAGAAATAATTCATCGTATGTATCAGTTAACAGTGCACAAAAATTAATAAATAAATAAATAAGAGAATTACAAAAATTCTCTAAAAGAAATGTCACCACCTTCGATAAGTCAATATTCAATTACCTGTTTACAATATAAAATTTCTGCTAGTCTTCTGTGATAAAAAAAAAGAGAAAAAGTGCACAACAACGAAAATCAACTTCGAAATAATCTACATTTTGAACGTGAGAGCAGATCTTGCCCCATTTCCCTAAGTTTTTGTGTTATTAAATTAGTAATCATTTAATTATTTTTTAAAACTAAATCAGTAAGTCAACCCACCTACTTTGTTTATTTCATGTTCTGCTTTCACATTCAGGACACAACGGTCAACATTTATGTTCTGTATAGAGCATTAATATAATCCTGTTATTGTGTTTTTGCAAAGATTTTTAATTTGCGAAAGCACGGTAGCTGTTGTCATTTCTAGTTATTATTTTTGCTGACATTTTATGCAGTTTTTATCAGTTATTTGCATTTATGTGCTATTATTTCATATTTAACGTCCCATACCCCTTCGTTTTTTTAATTTGTATTTAGATTCTCTAGTATGCTTAAATGAGTGTTTAACCAGTTTAGAACTTTTAATTACAAGGTTAAAATAAGAACACTCTTTTTCATCCAAAAAATATAAATAAATCAGAAGGTTTTAAGTTACAAAAAAAGGAATTTTTTTTCCTTGTGTAAAGAAGTTAAAGGATTTTTTTTTTTTGCTTGCTTGCTAACAGTTTTTGCGGTTTTCTATAGAGTTTTCTTTGCTTTATTATCTAAAGTAAGTACTTTGTCAAAGTGAAGGAATATATAGATATATGTTTCAAAGTGTAATTATTTTGCTATTTTATTTATTTAATTTTCTAAATGATTTACCTTTTGTATGTGCTCCCTTTGCCTTATTGTCATAAAATGTTTAAATAAGATATCTTTAAAGTGAGGTATATTTTATGGTCTATTTATTTTGCTAGTTTATATATTTTTACTAGCTAGGAAATTTACTTGTTTTCAATGTGCTTTAGAGTATAAGTCCGGTCTGTGTAACAATTTCTCAAAACTTGTGAGCTTAAACAAAACAAAACAAAAAAAAAAACTGTATTCATGGCGGCAAAACAAATTCCGATAAATATCATTCAATTTGATGGAGATCCAGATTTACTTAAATTTTTCTTTGACCAAATTAGAGTCTGTGCGGAAATTATTAAATATAACCCACAGACAACAATTGCAATCTTAAAGGGAAAGTTAGTTGGGCCTGCACAAAAATTTCTAGCCCAAAACCCTGACCTGCAAAAGATAACAGACCTCGATTTGCTGGAAAAGGAATTTGCGTCATTTTTCGCCCCCCCTAGTAAATGTGTTGCCTCGGTTGAGTTGTCCAGTTTAGCACTTATGCCTTCTGAGACGATAAAAAATTTAGCCCATAGACTAAATGTTCTTGCGGCTACAGTGTATGCAGATATTAACGACGAAAATGCACGCAACACTATCAAACTCATGAAATTTCTAGAAGCCCTTCCTTCAAATATTAGAATAAAATTACAGGAAGAAGGCATTAATGATTATAAAACAGCAGTTGAAAGAGCGCAAACCCTTCATAAAATTTTAAGGAATGAAAAAATTTTACATTCCTTACCTTCGGTACACAGACCAGAAAATCTCATCGAATCGCAATTGAAAGAAATTTCTGAGAAAATAAATGCATTATCTTTTGTCCCTCCTGATACTAAAACCGAAACTGAGCAAAAAAAATCTGCAGACTAGACCAAAACATTCCGCAAGTGTTTCACGCTTCAAAAAAATTACAAAAATCGGAGCTACACTAGACGTTATTCCCCACACAAGTTTTCACATAAAAAACCAGTTGTTTGTCAGTTATGTGGCCGAAACAATCACGACGCTCTCTCTTGTTTTAAATGGAAAAGAGCAAATACTCAAAGGAAAAACAATTACACAAATTCCACTCCACAATTTCAGGAAAACTGAAACAGAGATACAATTTTTATGCTGATGGTGTTGTGTCTCAATCTAATACTTCTACATCAGCAACTTTTCTTTTTGACCCTGTTTTACCTAAAATTTCAAGTTCGAGACTAGTTAATTCAGTAGGTTCCCAAACTTTTGACTCCATTAAAATAGCAAATAACATCAGTACACAAACAGAAAGTGATAATGTTCAGATAATTTGTAGTGTAAACACTATGTCACCAACCCTCCCTCTTGTTAAAGCCACTATAGCAAACCATGATATTACTTTATTGGCTGATTCTGGTAGTAGTATATCTTTACTTTCACAAAAATTATTTAATCAACTTAAACCTGTCTTAAAATATAAAAGACTGTCCACTGACGTCAATATTAAAACTGTCAATTCTGATGTCTCATTTTCCGCGTGCATCAGAACATCCATTAAGCTAAAACAAAAAGCGTTTTCACACCACTTTTATATTGTTGACATACCCGAGTCTTCCAGTTTTGAAGGCATTTTAGGTTTTGATTTCATAACTAGATACAATGTTGTCATCGATACTTTTAACAAGTGTCTCCATGTCAACAATAATTTCTCTGTTACTTTAAAAACCAGTAAAGAATCTTCTGAAGAGAAACAATCAAAATCATGCAATTCTTTGAGTGATGTTGTAATGAATCAAGCGGTGTTCTTAACTCGAAAAATTATAGTAGAACCTCAACAACAAATATGGTGCTCTGTTTACACCTCCAATAACATCAACAATGACAAAAACTATCTATTTGAATATTTGGCACAAACAAAAGAATTAATAGGAAATGATGCCATTATTCAAATGAACAAATTATCCACTAAAAGAAAGAAAACTTCACAAATACATCATTTCTTTTCAATAACACTTAAAAACACTTCTGAAAAGACCATTCATCTCCCTTAACACACAAAAATAGGTCAATTATCTGAGATTGAGGAAATTCGCGACTATACTTCTGAAATGTCTGACAAGCAAAATAACTCAGAACAGCACTTTGTAAATTTCATTCAGGCGTCTAATGAAATCTTACAAAAAAGAAAGCAGGATTTATCGGCTAAGGATTTTAATCTTACTCACTTAAATTCGAATGAAGCAAAGAACCTAACTAAATTGTTACTTAATTATTATCCTGCCTTTTCCAAATCATTAGACACACTTGGTCATACTGATAAAATTGTACCTGATTTGAAATTCATTAATGATTACCCCATAAAGACTCTCCCTTTCCCTCTTCCCCAAGCTGTGCAGAAGGATGTTTTAAATCAAATCAAACAGTTGCTTGATGCCAAAATCATTGAACGTCATTGTTCCGAATGGGCCTGCCCCATGCTCCTTGTTAAAAAGAAACCAGACGGTACAGGTATACAGAAATATAGACTCGCATTAGATCTCAGAATGGTTAATACTATAATTCAAGGTTCGTCCTATCCACTTCCAAAAATTCAAACTATTATTTCAAATCTTTCACAATATCGTTTTTTCTCTTCTCTCGACTTTCATCAGGCATATCATCAGATTGATTTGCCTGCAAAATTTCAAAATCAGCTCACATTCACTACAATGTAGGGTTCTTTTCGGTATAAGAGATTAGTATTCGGATTAAAATCTAGCGCCTCAATTTATAAAGCTTTAATGGACTCCTTACTTGATGAATTACAGTTAGAAGGTGTCTATACCTACCAAGATGATCTTATTGTTGGTGCCAATTCATATCAAGAAATGTGTGATAAGTTGGATAAAATTCTTGCAATATTAGTAAAATATAACTTAACGCTGTCCCCTAACAAATGCACTTTTCACAAAACCAGTTTAGATTATCTTGGATTTCACATAGAAAATCAAACTATTTCTCCTGTTCAGTCGAACATTGTAAAAATAACATCTTTTCCAACACCTACAACTAAACGTCAATTAAAAGCACTCATAGGTGTCATCACATTCTACAAATCTCTGGTTCCATCCTTTTCTGAACTTGTACAACCTCTCATAAACTTAACTACTCCAAAAGCCAAATTTAAGTGGACAAGTAAACATCAAAAAATTATGGACACCATACAGAAGATATTCTTTAATCCACCCATGGTTAGATTACCTGATTGGAACAAAAAGTTCTATTTAAATACTGATGCGTCAAATATTGCTATTTCTGGCGTCTTACTACAAGAACATGATAAACAACCATTACCTGTTGCGTACTTTTCAAAATCTTTAAAAGCATCAGAAAAAAAATATCCTGCACTTAAATTAGAACTCATGGCGATTCATAAATCAGTTACTGCTTTCAAATATTATTTATACAACAGAGAATTTGTAATCCTTTCAGATAGTAAACCCCTGGAAAAGTACAACAAAACTACAAACCCGGCTGATATTATCTCTCGTTGGCTCATGGATCTCTCAGAATACACATACAAATTTCAACATATTCCAGGTAAAAAGAATGTACTCGCTGACTATTTATCTCGCTGTAACTTTGAAAATAATCAACAGACTTTAGCTACAAACCCTGAACATATTCATGATACTCAACCCTTACCTATTGTAGAATGTGATACTCCACACTCCAGCTCGAGTGATTCTAATATGCATGTTAACTGCCTTATTTCTGGTACACAAACAAATCCTGACCCTTTATTAGAAATTTCGAATGAAACATTTGCTACTGAACAACAAAATGATCCTACTTTGTCTGTTGTTTATAAAGAAATCTTAAAGAAAGGATCTTCTCAAAAATTTCCTAACTACTTCATTCATCCTAATTCGAAAGTATTAATGTTAAAGAAGGAAAATATTTTTAATGACACTTTTTCGTATCACATTATTGTTCCAAATTCACTTAAAAGCAAAGTCTTAACAATTTCACATTTATCTCATTTTGGCTTTAATAAAACTTATGAATTCTTGTCAGGTAGATATTTTTGGAAGGGTATGTATGTAGACACTTTAAACTTTGTTGCATCATGTATCAAATGTCTTCAAACTAAACATCACCAAACTCCACCCGCACCTTTGCAGCCCACATACACTCCCAGGTACCCTGGTCACACTATCAGTACTGATCGCCTTGGACCGTTTACTAATGGAAAATATGTTTAAACTATCACTGATCATTTTTCGAGACATATTGAACTCTTTCCACTTAATGACATATCTGCAAGTAAGGTTGTTAAATGCTTATTCTCTTACATAAACACCTTTGGGAGACCTTCGGTTGTCTTATCAGACTTAGGACCCCAGTACACTTCTCAGGTATATAACATTTTTAATGATACAATGGGCATTAAGGTATTACACAGTTCTGCCTCGAGACCACAATCAAATGCGATAGCAGAGCGAATCAATAAGTCAATCAAATATTCAGTTAATATTCTTTTACAAGAAGGTCATTCATTCGAAAATGCTGTATTTATACACAAGTCACTTTATAACGGCTCCAAACATGCAACTACATTGTACTCTCCTAATTTTCTTCATTTTGGACGCGAACTTTCTCTAATTTTTGACACTTTTGATCAGTCGTGCAACCAACCCTTTCTTGATAAACATATTGAAGTACACAAATTATTTGATGATTTGAGTAAGATATATCCCAAAGCTTATAACAACATTAAATCTGCTCAAGATAAAAGATATAAATATTACGGTCAGAAAGCTAAATTAAGATCCATTTTCTTAAAAGATATTGTATATCTAAAATCAAATGACAAGTTTAAAACAAAGTATACTGGTCCATATATTGTCACTTGTAAACATTCCCCTGTGTCATTCTCAATTAAAAGGTTGTATACTCCTGATAACACAGCATTTCGGGTACATATTGATAGACTTTTACTAGCACCTCCTCGTTATGGACATTTATTTGATGCATCAAGTCATATAGACAACACTAACTTTAATACGTTTTATCAACCTCACACATACAATCTAAGAAACAGAAGCTAATGTAAAAACACTATTTATTATTTTTTTATGTCATGTTTTATGATACCACATATCCAACCAAAGAGCTCATGGTTGTGTGTATGTTGTTTTTGACTGATCTTTAACAATATCATGGCTGGTCCATCACTGTTGCTTTGAAGATCTCTTAGGAACAATATTAGGTATCATTGTTATCCTTTAACACTTAGATATGTCTTCATACTCACTTAAATTTTATTTACTTTTTATTTTGTTTCTTTTTGCAGTACACTTAAAATTTCTTTGACAATATTCATTAATTCAATATTTTTCCACTAGCTAACCTGCCACTTAACAATCCCTGTACTATAAGTCAAACATATTATAGTTAGATAAACAGGTACTGTAGTTTAGAAAAGTAAACAAATGATTCATGTAGTTAAATATAACACATTTTTGTATACGACTTGTTCATCACCCCCCACTCGATTGTGACACATTTTTCGTCTCTCTTCACTCTAGGATTGTCTGCCCATATTAGTTATTATATGATATACATTTTTTTGTTTTTTTCTTTTTGAATTCTTCCCTTTGAAGTCTTGTTCCCGTTCAGAATTAATGCCCTAAGGGTTCAAGCTTCATTGTGTTGAGAGACAAAATTTTGGAATTGGAGTTTTAATTCAAATTTTTGAATTGTGATTCCAATTCACAACAATTCAAATTTTTTCATGTAATTCGACGTGAGCTCCTTCAGAAGACCGCTAGTGCCTTCGGGGGAGCGTCACAATTCCCTCCTCATCTAAGGCTAGGCCCTAAGCCGATGCCATAATACTTGTGTTGTACACAAGATTCAGGGTGACGCATATTTTTATGGGCGTGCTTGGAGCACCTCTTTTTTTTGTCATCCTATGCTTCGGCATGAAACACTTTTTACAAAAACATTTTTTTTTATTTTAATATACATCATATTACTCTTTTTTTTAATTTTTGAAAAGTATAGTACTATTATGTTATTTTTGCGTATTGCCATTTTACATTCATTTAGTATTAGTTTCATGTTTTGTATATATGTTTCAAAATTTTTACTTGTGTCATGATAACAATCAAAGCTGCAGTAATATTTTTGTACTGTCTGAGTCGACTCAACTTCTACATATAAAAATACAGTACTAGCTTGGATCCATATACAGAAATAGTAAAAAAATATCCCGCGAGTAGTCGCGACTTTTTTCACAACGTCATTAGTCGCGCTTGGTCTTTTCGCCGCTGGCCTCCCGCATACCAAATATGTAAAATAAGAAATATTTTTCACGTAATATAGGAAAATAACATTTCAATGAACATATAAATTTGCAGTTTTCTTAAATTATGCATTTTATTCATGAGATCTGGAGTAACTGGAAAAAGTAAAAATGAACTGACATTAGTTATTGTTACGTAGACGTTTCCGCCAATTTCAACTTTGTTTCTAAAAATGTACCTGAAAGAAAAACAGAAGTTTCCTGTTACTTTACTAAGGTGGTCGAGAAACCTTTAAAGTCAGCTACATGGCAGATCTCCGTTGTATTTGTAATGTAGAACAAGTTATAAGAAGATAAATTATACGGGCGGCGAAAAGACCGACACGCGACTACTGACGGGATATAGAAACTTTAGAACTGCTGACTGTTTTTGAATACAAATGTCTCCATTATCATGACGTCAAATTTCTATAGATACATATAAAAAAACTTTTGCATTTATGTATGTTTTTATGTTATAATATTGTATGCTAGCCGATGCACATTGGACAGCAAAAGTTTTTTTTGTGGTGCACCGGGTGATATATATAACGATTATTTCGTTATATATTGGTTATTTTCTTAAATTATTCCTTTACACCCCCCGTCTCTGTTCAATTCAAAATTAGTTTTAAGTTGTCCTTCATTCCTTTTCCATTTTTCTTGCTTATTAATTCTCTAACCGAAAATCGGCAGCTGCTTAACTTTATCTGTGAGAAATACACTTACATATTATTCAACCGTTTAAAACTATTTCCAGATGTCTGCTATTTCCGATCGAAGCAATTCTGCATTACCTTATAAGGAGATCATCTCTGTTTCGCAGTTGAAATTTATGCTTACGCTTCTTTTTCCTTTCTCGACAAAACCCTAAAAAGAATTTAACATCTGCGCAGTAAAATCTGATGTCCCTTTGGTGTGCTTCTTTGCTAGACATAATAACACGTGTAACATTTATAGTTTGGCAACCTTCCTTTCCCATCCCAGCTGGGAAACCAAATTGAATTCTGATCTTGCTGGCTGCATTTTAACTGTTATTTGGCGTATACTATCCATTGTGCATGGGCGAACTTGTGTATGTTGGCGATTTTCTATCATGCCAAAAGTGGCGGTTTGTTGCTATGTACGAGGACTTGACTCACTGCTCTCGTCTTGTGAAGTTGCTAATCGCTGTTCGGAGATTTTCTCCGAGTACTGTATGTGTGCCCCCCCTAGTAATACTTGTCTAAATAAAGAGTATCTTCGCAATCATTGTGGGGTTTTTTCGTACATCTGAACCTGGACTACTATACTGATCATTTCGTTCTTCTAAATGTCCTAACAAATATCTGCAACTACCAATCACCCTCACAAATGCGTCAAAGCATATAGTTCCTAAATAAAAGGATCTGTAAATTGGATGCGTTTGAGAGCAAAAATGGATTTTAAAACGAGTCATAAAAAACGCAATTTGCTATGTGAAAACTTCCATAAATTTTCAAATCACGAAGACTTCGGGAAATTCTGTTCAAAATACCCTTTTTGGTAGCCTTTTTCGAAATATATTCTGTCTTTGTCAAAAAAAAAAAAAAAAAAAAAAAAAAAAAAAAAAAAAAAAAAAAAAAAAAAACGATCAATGCATCACATTATATAGTTCTTAAATAAGAGGATCTGTAAATTGGATACGTTTGAGAACATAAATGGATTTAAAAACGAGTCAGAAAAGAACGCAATTTCTTATTTGAATACATCCTTAAATTTTCAGTCCCGATGAGTTTGAGAAATTCTGTTCAAAATAACCTTTTTGGTAGCCTTTTTTGAAATATATTTTGTCTTTATCAGAAAATTGACCAATGCGTCACTTTATACAGTTTCTAAGTAAGAGGATCTACCATTTGGATGCGTTTAAAATCAAAAATGAATTTAAAAATGAGTCAGAATATAAGCAGTTTGGATGTGAGTTTTTTTCTCCAACTACTATTTTTGTTTAATTTCTTTTTGCTATACGAATTGGTCCAATGAAAAACTTGTCAATATAAAAGTTGTAGATATTTTTGAGAAGATGTAAAATAAATTTAATCAGATTTGATATGTTAAAAATTGACGGAGTTATGGATTTTTCTCTTTTTTCACCGCCCTTTTTCTTTTCGTTTTTAATTTTTTTCTTCGGTAAAAGTTGGTCCTATCAAAAACTTGTCAATACAAAAGTTTTAGATAATTTTAAGAACATTTACAAAAAATTTAGTTGGACTTGATATCGTGAAAATTGACGAAGTTATGAATTTTTTCTCTCAAAACCCCTGTTTTTTTCGCCCCTTGAGCCCACTTCTAAATTTATCAAAAATCTGTCATGCATAAACTTTTGGCACATTTTTAAGAAGTAATATAAACTTTAAACCGATTTGATATCTACTTTAATTAAGAAGTTATGGCGTTTTTTCGGTTTTCACAAAAACGCCCCCTATTCCGCCCCCCTTGGTCCAATTTTGCCCATTAACGAACTTAGCGGAGATTTTATTCCCTTTGATATTATGTACCAGTTTGGTGGAGATTGGTGAAGAATTATAGAAGTTATCGTGTCCATAATATATATATATATATATATATATATATATATATAGTAGGTATATATATATATATAGTTAGGTAGTATTTCATACGAAATCTACCTAAAATGAATTATGGGATTGCAGACGATACTTAATAAAATATTAAAAAGAAAACTTCTAAAGAATATTTTTTTATCCTAAAAAGGAGAAATGAAATAATAAAATAGATTAATAGTTCTAAATAAAAGACTGACAATTTAATAATACAACTGAATTCTTTTTAGGAAAATAAATAGAATTTTACGCCGAATTAACCCTTTGGTGGTTATAAGCGCGCACACGCGCCCAAAATATTGTTCTTGTAAATGGTTAAGAGCGTCTGTGAACGCCCAGAATCGTATGCTACTAAATGGTTATAAGCGCTCACAGACGGTCCAGTTTTTCTGTGCTGAGATGGTTAAGAGCGCGTGAACGCGGTTCTGCTTTCCCCCCATTGTTCGGACCTGGGAGTAAGGTAGGCGTATAGCTACTCCTCCTTCTTACCACTGAACAATACCCATTCTTAGGCAGATTACCTGTCAAGTAGTTTATTGTAGTTAAAAGATTTTGTGGTTTGGAGATTTCGTTAAAAAATGCTTAGAGTATGATGTTTTCTGTGAATGATAAAAAATGGCATTATATTTCAAAACAAATATTAAGGTGAATCTAAAGATTATATGTACTTGAAATGTTATAGATTCGTTCTAAGCAAATTCATCAAATAATATATTAATGCTTACTTATTTTATTTTATTCTTCTTTTCCAGAACATTATATTTTTTTATAATAAGTATTATCATTTTAAAACATTTGCATATTTCATTTCTTTACTGCATTATTTGAAAGAATAAGTACTTATTTTCTTTTAATTTTTTTTCTGAAAAATGTTTCAGTGTTTTGCATTGAATTATATTATTAAATACTTATTTTTTTTCCTTACATCACTTTTGTTGTGTCACTTTTCTTAATATCAGGGGCGTCATTACAGAACTTTCTTTCGGAATGGAGGAGGGGGGGGGGAGATTTTATAAGGATAGGTTCCTGGGTTTAATCCCCTCTCCCCTTTTGAACAGAAACGTTTATTGAATCATATTTACAAAAAAGTCAAAACTACAAGACACTGAAGAACCTTGAAAATATTCATTTTAAACAGTATTCCACCTTAGCACGTAAAATTTAACATATTGAATATAAAAAAAATTATTTTATAGACAGTTTCCTTTTTTACAGGTATCTTCAGATTTGTTAAGCCGTTCACTTTGTAATAGAGCACTGCATTACAGTAAAACTTGTGAAAATGAAACTTCTCTACAACTCAATAAAATATAAATTCTTTTTCAATAAAAGTGAAAAAAAAAAAAAAAAAAAAAAAATCAAATCTATATTATAAAGGCCAAACGTATCTGTGCGTAACGCATACGTAATTTTGCAAATGGCAACACTTTGAAATGAAATTTCCGTTTTGCAATTTTCGCTACAGCAAATTTTACGCGTCTAAACATCGCATATTTTTAATTTTTGCACCGTCGTAAAGAGAAAAAAATTTAATTTAAAATGCAGTTTGTCTGAAAGATGTATATCAATTTATTTTTGAAATATTATTTTTTTTTTTAATTTTTATTACGAATTTTGTAATTGTGGCAACGGAATCACCCCCTTTTCACTTAAAATTGAAAAATTAAAAAAAAAAAAAATAGAAAATAAAATGTGCAATATTTTCCCATGTATTTTCGTCTGTGCAATTTTCGGTACTACAAATTTTACACTTCTAAATATCGTGCATTTAAATATTTTACACCGCAGTATAGAGAAAAAAAATGTACTTTTAAATGCGATTTGTTTCAAAGCTGTATCTCAATTTATATATATAATGCCAAACTTAAATGCACCCAAAGTGTATAAATTACGTTAATGAGACACAAAAGAAATAGAGAATTAATAAATTAAATTTTTCAATTGATTACCAAATCTTTAAATTATTTGTAGAATTATTGTTTTTTATTTTATATGCAAATTCTGTACATGGAAAAAGTATTAAAACATTTAAAGGGTTTATAATTATTATTATTTAAGTAATCAATCAAAATTAATCGTTTTGCAAATTTCAATTTTTCTCTCAACCTTTCAAATGTTCATTTGCTATTCTTATAAATTTTAGTTCTTCATTATCAGCAGCATTTACAAAAATAAATAAATAAATAAATAAATAAATAAATATATAAATAAATAAATAAAAAATAAATAAATAAATATAAATAAAAATTAAATAAAAATAAATAAATAAATAAATAAATACACACACACACATATATGTATATATATATATATATATATATATATTCAACTACTGTGCTTAGGTAGCAAAAAATATTTTGATACATTTACAAATTCATTTTTTAACAGAATGGAATGCCTGACTGTGGAAGCGGTTTGGAATTGAACTGTATTTTCACTTTTTTGGTAAACAAATTACCTATTGAATTGCAAGTGATTTTGATTGTGTGACGAATACGTTTTTCATTCTTTCTGAGTAGTTATTCAAATTTCAAGTAGAAATTCGATTAAAAACGCCCACTTTGACAATATTTTCTGTATGATCTATTGCGTTTGCCCCCCCCCCCCACCCCAAATAAATAAATAAAACAATTTGATTACATAGTTTCTGAACAACAGCTAGTTTCAGACAGGTTTGTGAACATTTCCCTTTTTAAAAAGGTGCTATTTCTAAGTCCTCTCCTATAAATTTTATTTTATGACGCTAACAGTTCTTTTTTTTTGGAAATTCCTTTAGTTTTTGGGGCTTAATTGTTGTGTGAGAGTGTAGTAGTGATGTGTAGAGTAGGCAATAGGTTTTCTTAAAATATTAATACACATAATAAACTTCTATTAATGGAATCTTTCGAAATATACCTTACGGCTGCTGTGCTCAATAGGCGCAAAATGTTTTGACACATTTACAACTTTATTTTTTAACGGAAAGATATAAAGTTGGAAGGCCTGGCTAAGGAAGCGATTTGAACTCGAGCTGATTTTTCTATTTCCTTTTATAAATGAATTACTTATTGAGTCATAAGCGATTTTTATCACGTGACAAAGACGTTTTCACCCTTCCTTGAGCGGATATTCTCCTTTCATGCGAAAAATTGATTCAAAACTCCCAGTTTGACAGGATTTATTGCGTTTGAAAAAATAAATCGATTAGATAGTTTTTTTAACAAAATCTTCTACATTTCGGAACCAAAAAAAAAAAAAAAAAAAAAAATCAATAAAATTTATGTTATAAAGTTGCCTTTTTGGATTTGAGAAGGGATTCTGAAATTCACTGCTGAACAATGTGAAACTTCCTGTCAGAATTTCTGAATAATTTTTAACTGTAAATGCATAAAATTCACAGGCTGTTATTGAAAGGATTTGGAATGGAATAGCGTTTTCCATTTTCGATAAATAAATTACTTGTCGAAATATGAGATTCTAGTCACGTGACTACTTTTTTCCCCATTCCGTGCTATCGCTTCCGATAGTTCTGGAAATTCCACTTAAAATGCTAATTTTGATAGTCTCTTTTGCGAAGTTATATCACTTAAAAAAAAGGGATAACGCCATTCTATTATATTGCTTCTGAATACAAACAGTCGATTTTATTAATTTTCGAAAAGAAATGAGCTCAGAAATGGGCTAAAAATCTGATTCTAAGTAATTATTAATGTTGTCATTATGTATTTTATGTCTTTCGTAATTTATAATAATCATAATTTTAAAATATACTGTAAAATTTTTCCATAAATATATATATATTATTCTTTAAGAATCTTAATTGTATGTTTTAAAAAATCTGAATTTTTGGTCGTTCGGGTCTGATTTTTCCTTTCCACGCGCATTGTCTGTTTTAACTGGCTTTTGTCAAGGCCGCACACGGTCTTGAAAATTCTTGCAATTTATTTTTATCTAATCTCTTTGGGTGTCATTATATCATAGAGTGCCATACTTTGCTATGTCTGCTACAATAGTGTTAAAAAGAAGACCTTAAAATGAATAATGCTTACTTAAAAGGCGATTAAATAATTAATTATAGATGTTAAAATTTAATTTTATTTAAAAATCTTAGTACTTTCAAAACTTTTCCAAACAGGTTCTTCCTCAGAGAATATTTTCTTTAATAAATACAAATATAAGATTTTGTTTTGAAAAATGAACGAGACTCGTCGCTTGAAGATTGAGTTAGTAATATTTCCACGTGAACGGTAAAAAATTATTTGATTGTAAGAGAATCAATAGAAATCTTATGCAAGAGCAATAAAGTGTGCAATGATGCCCTATCTTATAATATACCCCGTTTATGGTTTAGCATCCTAAAAATAAAATCCTGACAATTTGAGAAAATGACGTATTAAAATTTCGTGGTACAACTATCAAATAATTTTTTACCGTTCACGTAAAAATATTACTAACTCAATCTTCAAGCTACGAGTCTCGTTCATTTTTCAAAACAAAATCTTATATTTATATTTATTAAAGAAAATATTCTCTGAGGAAGAACCTGTTTGGAAAAGGTTTAAAAGTACTAAGATTTTTAAATAAAATTAAATTTTAACATCTATAATTAATTATTTAATCCCTTTTTAAGTAAGCATTATACATTATATTTATATTGAGTTTAAATTATATTATTTCTGTCCATATTTCTTTGGCATCTATTTTAATTATTTTGTGTAAGTTTGTTTCATGAATTTAATTTATTATTCTTATTAATGGTAGCTATTTAGCTTTAACGGAAGGGAATTTTAAGTCCAAACATGTTAATTTGATTTATTTTTCAAATTGCGAAAATACTGTAAAATGTCATGAATTCCAAATGTCCCCCTCCGCAACCCTGATAGTTTTCCCATTCTTTTTACAAAAATTTGAAATATAAGCCAATTTAAAATCATAATTTCCTGTCTACTATATAAAGGCTCACTTACTGTACTTGATTTTTTTAAACAAATTTAAATATAAAAATTATTAAAATGGTGCTATTACTATAATTAACCTATAGAAAAATAATCTAAAATTATGGAAATAACACAGATTAAAATTGCTAAGATCAAATAGTCAAAGGATATACAAACAGGTAGGCGGAAAAAATCGCAAACAATGGACAACAGAGACAAGTAGAAATAGCTATGTTTGGGTAACAAATCGGCTTAAATTTGAATTACAAAAATGTAAACCTGTATTATAATTTTGACAAGCTACCACATAAGTAGAAAGACCTTTAGAAAAAAATATTAAACTTCATTCCTATCCCTTTGTATCTGAAGAGAGAAAAGGGGTTTGTAATCTGTATCAATGAAACTTACTGCAGCTAGGAATGCAATAAATGTTGAAATACACATAAAACATCCGATTTGTCACAAAAGTTCAGTTGAAGAATTTTTTTCCTTTGTATTTTTCAGAGAACATTATATAGTCATATACAGAGAACATTATATTTCATTTTCTAGTCAATAATATACATAGTTTTTTTTTTTTTTTTTTTTTCAAAACAAATGACTATGGTATATATGTGTTAGTAATACAAAATTTTGTAAACAAACTTTATTCTTCATAAATAAAGATTTTTTTTTTTTTTTTTTTTTTTTTTTTTTTGTATATGAAAAAAATTTATAGAAATAAATATTTATATGCAATAAAATTATCACATCTGTATGATTAATGGAATCCTGAAGGAAAAAAAAGTTACATAAAATTTCTAAACAATTGAATGTTTGGGATAATTATGCATTTTTTTTTACAGGAGAAAATATTTAAAAAAAAATGAAAACTTATTTTTTAAATAACAAAGCATGATGGACTAATTATGCTTTTTTTTTTCTACGGTCAAATAAAAAAGAACTGTTCTTTTTTTTTTAAAAAATTAAATAAAAGTCATGATGCCATCTGGCATAAAGAACGTTCCTAGATCAGAATTAAATAAATTTACAAAAAAAAAAAAAAATATGATTGTAATACTATAGGTACTAAGATTTAAATTTTTAAGGGAAAATGTTAGATAACATTGCAAACGGAAACTGTTGAAGTAAATTTATTTCCAATCCGCATTTTTAAGTACATTTCGTATGAAAAAAATTCCTGTCGGCTTGGCCTATAGTTGGGGGTAGATTTTGAAGTTAAATACTCAGTTCAACAACCAAAAATAAAATATGATTAGAGATGAACCCAGTTTAACAACTTTATTTGCCGCTTTTGAAAAAAAAATATTTTTATTTTATTTATTTATTTATTTTTATAGGAGTAGCTTTAATCAGAATCATCTTAAGCTAAATTCGGCTCAAATGCCCACTTTGACAGCATTTGTTTTGAAATTTATTCTGACTTTTTGAAAAAAAAATCGACCAATACGGCACATTATATAATTCCTAAATAAGAGAAACTGTCAATTGAATGCGTTTGAGAGCAAAATTGAATTTAAAAATGAGTTTTGGTTTTTCATGCAGATTTTGTTCAAATTTAAAATAAAGGATCATTCGGATGAGGCACCTTCGTGATTCGTATTAGGTGCTCATTGGGTAAGAATAAACAGGAGGAACGAGGGTCTAATCTCCCACACTTAATTTCGAAAAATAGGTTTTTCATGCAGATTTACCAGATTTCATTGAAATTTAAGACATAGGATCATTTTAATAAGGGCACCGCCATGTTTTTTTTTTGGGAGTGCTTTAGATAAGTCTAAGAGGGGGACGGGGGCTTACCCTCCACCCTTAATTTAGATAAATGGATTTTTCATACCGAATTATCAGATTTCATTCAATTTTAGGAATAGGCTCATTCTGATGAGGCGCCTCCGTTATTAGTATTGGGTGTTCATCAGATAAGAAGAAAAAAAAGGAAAATGGGAGGTACCCTTAATTTCGATTAACCTCTCCTTTAATTTAGATTAATTGGTTTTTTTTTTTTTTTCACGCAAAATTTATTGTTTTGCTTCAAAATTTGGACATAAGCTCATCCTGATAAGACGCTTCCCCGATTTGTTTTGAGAATTCGTTGAATAAGTATAAATAGGGGGATTGTATGGACTACCCCTCTTAATTTAGGTAATTGGTTTTACATGCTGAATTATCCGATTTGCTTCGATTTTTGGATACAGGCTCATAGTGATAAGATGTTTCCCTGATTAGTTATGGGTTTCTTTTGTTAAGTGTAAAGTGAGATCCAAGCGATTACCCCCTTAAATTAGATAAATGGGCTTTTATGCAGAATTATCCAATTTTCTTTAAATTTTGGATGTTGGTTGTTCCTGATAGGGTGAATCTCTGAGTAATTTTAGAAGTTTAATGGTTAAGTTTAAAGAAGGCGAATAAATGGATTTCTACACAGAATTATCCGATTTGCTTCGAATTTTAGATATATGTTCTTTTTTTATTAAATAAAGCAAATCCCTGATTAATTTTGTGGGTTCAATGATTAAATAAGTGTCAAAAGAATGAAATGGGGCGGGCTATTTTCTCCCTTAATTTATTTTTCAAGCGACATTATTCATTGAAATTATAAGGCTCTTATATATAATTAGGATGTGTAGCCTTAGAGATCAATGCCATCAGTTTAACTGGACAATATTATTTTTTATTATTAAGGGAACCTGCTCTTTTTCCATCAGTTGCCATTTTTCGTCCTGGTTTTAATTCATTTAAACACAAACAAAATAATGGCTAAATATAATGTATTTTCATATTGTTAATAATTTATTAAACATCATTTCTGTCATTTTATTCAATAGTACGCAAGATGTTTTATAACAGATATTGCAATAAAATTACTTTGGAGCATATTATTGCCAATGTTTTTAATATATATATATATATATAGATAGATAGATAGATAGATAGATAGATAGATAGATAGATAGATAGATAGATAGATAGAGAGAGAGAGAGAGAGAGATAGAGAGATAGAGAGATAGATAGAGAGATAGATAGATAGAGAGAGAGATATTCTAACTAGGAATTTAAAATTTCCTTAATTTTTGAAATGTTAAGTCAGAAAATCAGTTTTTATTTTCCAGTTTTCTTTCTAGAAAAAGTAAAATAAAATTTAATGATTAAGGACGAAAATGAAAACCATTTTTTAGAATTTAATATAACAGTTTCATTTAAGGAGCTACATTAGTCACGAATCCTAGAGATTTCCACGAGAAATTTATAACATATCTAGGTTACATTTCAATACTTTTAAATGTTTTTACATTTAGTAGCTGGGGTTGACCTGTACGAAGACATTGCTTACTTTTTCGATTTTGAATGCCGTCTTTTTTTATGAAGATGCTTTTATTTTCAAAACCAGTTCCGAAAATTAAAGTGTCCTCAGTAAAAATCCGTATGTATCCATAAATAAAATAGAAAAAGTAAGAAACGGTCTTTGTATAGATCGATCTCAGTTATCCAATGAAAAAAAAACTTTAAAAAAATGTTGTAATGAATATAAACTAGATATCTTTACAAAATTCTTCCATAGGATTAGTGTTAGTGAACGGGTGTAGACTGAAGTATCCCTTAGTAATTCTTAAATGCGTGCCATCTTCAACAGTGAAATAAAATGAAAACAGTTCTTTGAAAATGCAGTTAAAAATAGATCGATACAGAGATGAAGACAATAAAAACATTCTTATAAATTAAAATAATTCGCACTAGCTAGTTTATGACTATAATTATTTGTGCCTTCTGCTATATATCCCATTTACACATTTTATACAATATGTCTGTTGAATTGTGTTCTTAGAAACTTGCTACGACATTTACAATAGAATTAACCATCATTTGTTCTAAAATTAATTTATAAATCTTATATTAAAAGGAAATTTCTATTTTATAAGATATAACATTTGTGATAAATATAAATATTTGTAATAAAAACGAATTTAACATTACTATCGAATTTGGAACTTCTGCATGCGAACTGCATCCATATTTGAACATAATTAACATCTAATATATATATATATATATATATATATATATATATTAAATTTTAAAATATATTTGATATCAAGTGAAAAAAATGTTTACAAGGTTAAATTTTTGTATCCGAAGATTTCCATGTTTAAAAAGTAATTTTGTCACATTCTACTTAATGCACTTGCGTATCGATAAAACAGTATTGGAATCGTGTGCTTCTTACATTTTAAAATTACATATTTTTATCTTTGAATTTATCATTTTTAAAAACTCCTTAATCTAATGCATCTGGCATAACAAATAATATTTGAAAAATAATAAAAATAAATTCATATCTGTATTTAACTGTATCTCATATCGTATTGAAATATTTTAAATTAATTAATTTATACTTATACTGATGATACAGAGAATAATAGCTAACTTTTAAAAATCGCTTTTCGCTTATTTCAGAGCAAACAGCAAGTTATTTTTTAACAGGTGCTCCTTTGGAAGGGAATTAGTTCATGGGTAATCAATCACTCTGCAAAAATGTTGCGGACGTCTTCCCTATCCAAGAATACACAAAGGGTTTCAACGGATTATGGTTTGCTTTCAAATTCTACGAGGGGAAGGAACTTTTTACAGATGCATTGCTATGCGTTTTGTAAACTGAAGATCTTGACCATTTATACACATACAAAAGCGTACCTGTGGAACCATTTCAGGTAGTTAAAACTTCAAAGGACAAAACCGTGGAAGGGTTAAGGAAAAGTGGAATTTAAATGATTATTCAGATTTAGAATATTACTGAAATATATGTAAAAGTAGATTTTTATAAGAATTTGGAACAAAATCAAAACGGGAAAATGATGAAAAATGTTTATTATTGCATATATATATATATGGTAGTATCTGAATTACTTTGGTTATATTTATAAAAAGTATATATGTATATATATATATATATATACAGGGTGTAAATATATATATATATATATATATATATCCAGAAAATAACACCCTGATTTAAATTTTAAATTTCTCAAAAACAAATATCGATATAATTATGCGGTAATCGGTTTGATTATTAGGAAAGCTGTAAAAAAGTTATTCGAAGGCTGGATATTTTGAAAAGATTCTGTTCTGATTGCAAATAATACTTGGCTTAACATATTCTTGCTTTAAATTGCTTGGTTTGAATGAGAGTTTGGGCGGACAACGCCATATTTTAAAGTTTTTTGGAGCAAAATTTTTAGAATTTCAGAAATTTAAAAAATTTAGTTCTAAAAATATGGCGAAGTACCCCAAAAAACTCGGTCTCTATAATAATATACTCGAACGAAATACTCGTTCTCTCCAATCTAAAGCAAGAAAAACGTCAAGTCGAGCGTTCTTTGCAATCAGAACACAATCTTTTCAAAATATTCACCGTTCGAAACTTTAGTACAACATTTTTACATCATACCTGATAAAGAAACCGTTTATCGCATAGTTCTATCGATTTTTGTTTTTGAGAAATTTAAATTTGAAATCAGGGTGTTATTTGCTGGACACCCTGTATTTGTTTTAAGCATGTAGACTATTGCTACCATAGGCGCCAATGCTGCACTTAATAATTGCAACATATACATATAATCTAAATTTCATGAAAATATTTTTGAGCACTAGGTGCATAAACAATTTAAAAAAAAACTGTAAACATTAAAATATTATTATGAAACAACATGAAAATGTCACTAGCAGAATAATAGAAGCCATCATTCTTTAGCGGGCGGCATGGCTTTAACATTCCTCCCACTATTGACATATAAATCTTCATTAGCAGGTTTGTATAATGGGACAAAACCTTGCATTAAATATGAAACGATATTTTAAAAGTTATTTTAAAGAAATAGTCTTTTCTTATAAAAATATCTAACACAATCAAATATTCAAACACTATATTAAATTAAATCATAATTAACTCTATATAAAGAAAAAGAAAAATATTTATATTTATGAAATCCTGAATAATAACAATATAAAATGCAAGAAATTGTCCCACTTCCGCATGTACCAACCAATTGGCATAAAAAATGAACTTACTGCATAAGCACGGCATTATATTTCCAACAGGTGAAAAAAACTTTTAACTCCAACAAAAATCAGTCCATATTTCCAGAAACATAGTCAATTCTTTAAAATCGTGACTTCTTTATGTGTGTTTTGTCATCCACAATCATCCTTCCTACTGCGCAGACTTTCAGATGACAGCTTCAAGTAACAAACTCCGGAAGTCAGCAATCCTTTCGGCTACCGTCTCCAGTCCAGTATGTTGCCAATTTTTAAAAAGCAATTTTACATAATATTTCAAAAACTTACACGGATAGTTGTTTTTATAAAACAAATTACCCCAAAACTTATAAACCCGTCTATTTACGTTGAAACCATTACTACATATTTTTCTAAATCTAATAAATTGATTTATAACTGTATTAATAAAAACTTTTTTATTTAAATTAGAAAACTAATGTGGTAAATTTATTGTATAAAAATCAAAACTGTTTCTTTTATTATAAAGATCAATATTGATACTATTATCTGAAATACTAAAAGAAATATCAAGAAAATCTACTCTATTATCGATATCGTTAGCCTTATTTAATTTTAAGAAACTAGGGTAAATTTTATTAGATTCAGTATAAAAATCAAAATTATAAATTAAAATGTCATCAATGTATCTATACACATGTAGATACTTATTTTATTTAACAATATATTTATATTCATAATAAAATAAATAAATTAGCAGAAGTGCTGGAATAATTAGTTCCTGTTCCGATTCCATATGATTGATTAAATATACTATTACTAAAAACTACATAATTGTTGTAACAACAAAAATGACAAAAAATTCAAGAAAAATTCACCATAAATATTTAGCTCTTCATTGATACAAAAAGTGTCAAAAATATTTTTCAGAACATTACACAATGAATCTATTGGTATATTATTAAATAGATTTTCAAAATCAAATACCTGCATAAAAAGAAGAGTGAAGTTTTTATTGTCTAAAATTTCATAGCTATTGTCAATTGACCAAAAATGACTATTATTTTTAAACTTATATTTAAGAAAACCGTATATCCTTTTTAATAACTTTTGAAGTACCATATTGAAATCTCTATTGTTACTTTTAGTTCTGCTACAAATACACTATATTGCCATTGATTATTGGACACTTGCGATTTTAGACATTTTACTAAATATCTAGAAAAATTCATGAGGAATCATCTCGAAACTCTTAGTGTATAAATATAATAGTATACGCCATACATTGCCGTGAATATTTTTTACCGAAACTCCATAGGGGATCGTCAACAAATTAAAAACGAATGAATATCTTTTGAATAACGCTGTCAAAACTAATGTAGCAAAAGCGCTCAAACTCTAGATTATGATTGAATGCCTTATTGGAATACGCCTTGTTCATTTTTATGCAAAAAACATGCATACTCGCAGAGTAATTAAGGTTTTTATAAAAATGGTCCCAAATTTTTCCAAGTTTTTTCCTTATAATTTTCAGAGTTCTTAATATAAAATCTTTTTTTCAGAAAATATGACAAACAACATTGCACACAGTACCTTGTAATCAGAATTTAAAAATAATGAAAATTTTGTACAAAATGAGTAGGTTTACTAAATAATTTTTTACTGCGCATGCGTCAACGATATCAAAATTTCATTTGCATATTATGTTAGTTAAATGTATAGAGCAACTTTTGTGAAAGTCACAAAATCATAACTTTAAAATTCTGAAAATAATCGTCAATTGAATTAGTTGAAAATCCGTTATTCTCAAAATGAAGCAAAAACAAGAGGGGTTGTATCCATATATTCATTGATTAGTGTCAATATAGAATACACAATACGGGATGTACTACTACATTTGGATAAAATCCCTCATTTTTTTGCTTCATTTTGGAAACAACGGATTTTGTCCTTTTTCGATAGACGATTACTTTCAGAATTTTCAAGCTATGATTTTGAGACTTTTACAAAAGTTGCTCTATACATTTAGCTAACATAATATGCAAATGAAATTTTGATATCTTTGACGCATGCGCAGTAAAATATTATTTAGTAAACCTACTCATTTTTCATACAATTTTTATTATTTTTTAATTCTGATTACAGGGTACTGTCTGCAATGTTGTTTGTCCTATTTTCTGAAAAAAAATATTATTTTATATTAAGAACTCTGAAAATTATAAGGAAAAAACTTGGAAAAATTTGGGACCATTTTTATAAAAACCTTAATTACTCTGCGAGTATGCATGCTATTTGCATAAAAATGAACACAGTGTATTACAATAAGGCATTCAATCATAATCTAGAGTTTGAGCACTTTTGCTACATTAGTTTTGACAGGGTTATTCAAAAGATATTCATTCTTTTTTAACTTGTTGACGGTCCCCTATGGAGTTTCGGTATAAAAACCTTCACGGCGATGTATGGCGTATACAATTATATTTATACACTAAGAGTTTCGAGATGATTCCTCATGTATTTTTCTAGATATTTAGTAAAATGTCTAAAATCGCAAGTGTCCAATAATCAATGGCAATATAGTGTATATCTGAATTTCTTATGAGTTTTAGGAAATTTTGGAGTCATAAACAAGAAATGCAATTTATGATGACTAGACAGATTAAAATTATATGAGTATAAAGATTTACATTTCTTTTTAAAAGCAACAATTTTTTTTATAAATAGGGTTTTGATTTTGATTAACTTTAATGTAAAAACTACCATTTTTTATTAATTCATTATTTACTTTATCAATTTAAAAAATTTTACATATGACAACACAATTATTCGCTGTCTTATCAACAGTAACAAAAATAAATTTATTCTGCTAATCCCCAATATCTTTATAATCATTTTTATTAAGCTTTTGGTATTCATATCTATCACTATTTATAAATGTAGATAAACTTGATTTAAAATATTTTACTTTGTTATCTTTCCAATCAAAAAAAGCTTTTAAAAGTAAACTATTTTTATAACTTTTTTGTTGATTAAAGTTATCAATATTCTCATTAAAAATAGCCAAAGCCTTCTTCATACTAATTTTTTCATTCATTCTAAATTTAGTGCGAAAATTCATCAAATATCTTATATTACTATTTGTAATTATATTTAAATCACCAGTAATGACATGCTTATGAAAATTATCTATCCAGTCATCATAATCTTCGCTGTTGCAAAAACAATTTACATCAGAATCCACATCATTTGCAGCAATTTGTCTCTAATTAAATATTGTACCACTAAATGGTCTATTATAATTATAAGCCACAGTAATATAGCAATTTTTAACTGGAAAAAGATTATAATTATTATTAAAAACTTTATTGAAATTCAAGTTATCATACGACTTTTGCTGAAATTTTATCTTAAAATATAATTTAGCTTTGTCACTATTTAACTTATTCAACTTAAAATTAGTTAAATCACAAATTAAATCTCTAAATTGCGAATTCTTATTTTAAACTTATCCAATGTAAATTTTAATTACTTCAATGTTTTAATCTTCAATTTAAAAACTTCAGTCTTTACTATTCTAAAATTGTAAGTCAATACAATTTTTCTTCTAAATCCTTTAACCAAGTATCAAGAACAATATTGTTAAAAATATTGTTAAAATGAGGTGAACCCCTTTTGCCTCTATTTATCACAATTAAGTTATTGAATTCATTACATAAATCATATACATTTAGAATATTCTTAATATTTACATGATTTAACATTGTATTTAGTCCATAAGTACAAATAGATTTAAATTTCAGCATCAAAACATTCTCACAAGCTAATCTGTCAGCTTTATCTTCAACATGATCCAGTATTTCAATCAGGACTTTAGCAAATGAATGCAATCTAAAATGTACAATTTCAAAAGTAGGATTTTCTTTTTTGACTGCATTAGATCTATGTTGGTTAATACGAACATGTATCACCAGTTTGCCCAACATAGCTTTGGTTACATACTAAGCAGATTATTCTATAAATAACATTGTTAAATTTACAAAATGGTATAAATTTTTTAGGCAACTCCTCAGTGGTGACACAGCCCACTATACAAGTTTCCATAATTTATTTTTACATCTATAATATTTCATATTTCATTATATTTTTGTATCGTAACTTATTTATAAAGATTTTTTTTAGCAAATAGGCTTACTTGCAATAAAAACAGTTAACAAAACAATATGCACACAAGCACTTGTATAAAATATGAAATATATATATGACATAAGCGCTTAATGCAGCTTATAATGCCATACATAAATATATATTTGCTTTAAGCATGTAGCCTATTGCTCCCATAGGCGCCAATGCAGCACTTAATAATTGCAACATATGTATATAATGTAAATTTCATGAAAATATTGTATAAACAATTTAAAAAACAGTAAACATTAAAATATAATATGAAACAACATGAATAAAAAGAATATTGCCCAGTTAAACTGATGGCATTGAGCTCACAGGCTACGCATACTAATTGTACATTACAGCCTTATATTTTCAAGGGTTAATTCCGTTCGAAAAAAAATTAAGAAGGGGAAACAGCTCTCCCCTTTCCCCTTTTTTATACTTAATCATTGAACCTTCTAAATTATCAAGGACATGCTTTATCATATAAAAAATCTACATCCAAAATTCAGAGCAAATCGGATAATTCTTAATAAAAACCCATTTAGCAGTTATATAATTTAAGATGAGTTATCCCCCTTTTTTTTACTTAACCATTAAACTTCCAAAACTATTCAGAGATTTGAACAAAATCTGACAATTCTGCTTGAAAAACCCATTTATAAAAATTAAGGGGAGGGGCATTAGAGCCCCCGTTCACCCTGCTTATACTTATTCATTGAACACCTAAGAACAGTCACGGAATCACCTCATCAGATTGATCCTATATCTAAATTTTGAACGAAAACTGTTAATTCTGCATGAAAATCCCGTTTATATCAATTAAGGGGAGAGGCATGAGCCCCCCCCCTTCCCCCTGTTTATACTTATTCAATGAACTATTACTGCGTAGACATTCAGATGACCGCTTCAAGGAACAAACTCCAGAAGTCAGCAATCTTTTCGGCTACGTCTTTAGTCCAAAGAGTTGTCAATTTTTAAAAAAGTAATTTTACATAATATTTCAAAAATTTACACGGATAATTGTTTTTATAAAACAAATTACCCCAAAACTTATAAACTTATTTATTTACGTTGAAATTTACGTTATTTATGTGTTTTATAAAAACAATTATCCCTGTAAGTTTTTGAAATATTATGTAAAATTACATTTTTAAAAATTGGCAACTCTTTGGACTGGAGACGTAGCCGAAAGGATTGATGACTTCTGGAGTTTGTTACTTGAAGCGGTCATCTGAAAGTCTACGCTATAGGAAGGATGATTGTGGATGATAAAACATACAGAAAGAAGTCACGATTGGAAAGAATTGACTATGTTTCTGGAAATATGGACTGATTTTTGTTGGAGTTAAAAGTTTCTTGTCGCCTGTTGGAAATATAATGCCGTGCTTATACAGTAAGTTTATTTTTTATGCTAATTGGTAGGTACAGGTGGAAGTGGGACAATTTCTTGCATTTTATATTGTTATTATTCTGGATTTCATAAATATAAATGTTTTTCTTTTTCTTTATATAGGGTTAATTATGATTTAATTTAATATAGTGCATGAATATTTGATTGTGTTATATAGTTTTATAAGGAAAGACTGTTTTTTTTTAAAATAACTTTTAAATATATCATTTCATATTTAATGCAAGGTTTTGTCCCATTATACGAAACTTGCTAATGAAGCTTTATATTTTAATAATGGGGGGAATGTTAAAGCCATTTCACATGCTGCAGAGTAATGGCCTTTATCATTCTGCTGGTGACTTTTTCATGTTGTTTCATATTAATATTTTAATGTTTACTGTTTTTTTTTATTGTTTATACATTATGCACCTAGTGCTCAAAAAATATTTTTATGAAATTTAGATTATATATATATATATATATATATATGTATGTATAAAACTATTAATAGACCGTTAAATTTAATACACAATTACCACATTAAAACATGGCAAAAATTAATAAACAATTAATATTAGCCAAAAATTATACAAAGGTGATCGGCTACTTTCGACTTTAGATATTTTGATGAATATCTGGAAAAAATAGAAAAGGAATTATTTTGAAACTCTGTATGTGTAAACATAATAGTACAGGTCATATTTTCCCGAAATTTTGTTACGCGCGATGCGAAAACTCTATTAAAATGTCATTTGCATATTCTGTTAGCTATATATATATAACAACTTCTGTGGAAATCTCAAAAACATAGCTTTAAAATTCTGAAAGTGATCGTCGATAAAATAAGTTCAAAATCCATTGTTCAAAAAATGAAATTTAAAAATGAAGGATTGTATCCAAAAATAGTAATGTGTTCCATATTGTCAATATTGACAGTAATCAATGAATAAATGGATACAGCCACTCATTCTTTTGCTTCATTTCGAGAATAACAGTTTTGAAGCTTATTCTATCGACGATCATTTTCAGAATTTTCAAGCTACGTTTCTAAAACTTTCATAAAATTACGCTATACATTTAGCTAACAAAACATGCAAATGAAATTTGGATAGCATTCACGCATGCGCAATGATTTTTTTAAACCTGATAATTTTTCATACAATTTTTATTATACTTTAATTTTGATTACAGGTTATTGTGTACAATTTAGCTTGTCATATTTTCAAAAATAACATCCTTTTATATTAAGAACTCTGCAAATTAAAAGCAAAAAACATTTGAGACTGCTTTTATAAAATCCTTCATTTCTCTACGAGTATAGATGCTATCTGCATAAAAATGAGCATAGTTTATAACAATAAGACACTTTCATAATCTACAGTTTGAACGCCTTGAATGATTACAGTTTGAACACTTTTAATGGTTATAATCAAAAATTTTCGCCAAAACATCAATTTGAAGGTAGGCACAGATGGAGGACAAAATAATGCTATGTGAAATACTATCAAAATGTCACCTGAAGAAAATAATATTTTAAACTTTTTTTTTCAATGTTATATTCTTAAAGGATATCAATTTTTTTCTTAGTTTCAGAAAAACTTTAAAGCACTATGCTTAATTTAATGTTCCATGTGTTAAAAATTTACGAACTGGAAGTAAAATTTAAACACTTAATATAAAAATAAGCATATGTTTTAGAAATATTTTGAAAACTAAGAAAAAAGTGACATTCTTCAAGAAGAGATCACCGGAAGTTCAAATTAAAAATATTAGTATCTTGAGGAGATATGTTAAAAATAAGAATGCAACAAACGCCCATAGATTTTACGTTACGGAGGGGAATTCAAGAAGTGAGTGACCAGCAGCCTTAAGAGCGTATTGATGCGTACAGTTAATGACCCTGGTTTGTTTCCTGGTTTAGACACCTTTTTCTACTCTGTTGGCTCTGCATATTTTAACACTAAAACGGCCATGAGGAATCACTATGACTGCTAACGTACGAATATATTTCAGTTTAAGCCAGAAATTTTATTTTAAGATAAATTCAAAATAAATATGCAAAAAAAACATAAAATTAAAAAAAAAATTAAACTATTTTTAATCAAAATTTTGGAGTGAAATATTTTTATAAAACATGACTAAAATTTCCGGCCTTTTCTATTTTAGAGAATTAAAAATTTAAATTAACTTTATATAAAATTTATCTTATTATATTTCTTAATTATTTTATAGGCCTACACATCAAATAAAAATCTTTAATTTTTTTTCAAACATCCTACATCTTGTCAATTTCAAGAGCTCAAATTAATGCGAAGCGTCACTTCATCTTTTTGATATCATTTTAAAGAGTTGAAATTAGGATACATGATGTTTTAGTGCTTTATTTTTCGTGTTAACTTACATATCTGTGCTCTCAATTTTATACACTGGTATCGTTTTCAGTATTTGTGTATTTTCTTCCCTAGTTCATTTAACAGTTCACATGACTTAATGTGGGGTAATTTATAATTCGACCGTTCAATTTGATAGTTTTTATTACTTTAATTTGTTCTGTTATTTAATTAAAATTAACAATTCATTTTTATTTTTTATTATAAATTATTGGTTAAATGTATGTTTGGCCCAATATCGTTTAGACTAATCCCTTTATGGGAAGTCATAGCAATTATATAATTTATGCTTCATTAAAATTTTATCTTCCGGTTATTTAAAATTTCTATTATATGCATGAAAAATTAATTATTCACTTATGCAGAAATGCAGTTCCTTATCACTTCTACCCATGTGTCTCATTTGCTATTTTTTAATTTTTTACAACTATAAAACAGAAAGAAGGAAAATTATTAAAATTGTTTTAGGAAATTGTTTTTAAATAATCTAAATTTAAAGTAAGTATTGAGAATTGCATTAAATAGTTTATAAATATTTTTAAGAATGCATTTCTGTTCAGTAATTAATTAAATTTTTTATATGATGTAATAAAGTAAATTGGAACATTTTTAAGTCAAATTATGCACCGTAAATACTTATATTTATGTGTCATTTCTTTATTTAAGTTTATATCCCAAGTGTAGATAATTGGCCTGCATGAACCAAACCAAACTTTATTTAAGTTTTATACTAAATATATTTCAGTACAGTTATAAAAAACAACAGGAATATGCTTGAACAAAGTTTTGTACAAAATAATTTTTAACAATTACACATCATGCTAAATAAATATACATATTTTAAATTTCATGGAGTTAAACAAGATTCAAATATATTTTGAGTTTGGTATATTTATATCATAAAGAGAAAAAATATCCCATAATGCCTCAATCGAAAATTATAGTGCAGAAATTGCGACTTTAACGAACTTTGTCATAATAGCGTCTGTTAATTAATACTTCACTTACATTTTACTTTAAAAAGCGTCAGCATTTTGAATTTTTTTCGAAACTTTAGTAACATTCAGTTTTTACACAACATTTTAAATTTTCTTAAATTTTTTATATACCAAATGAGGCATGTAGTTTAGGAATTACAGTGATTTAAAGTTTCAAACACATAATTCTGAAAAAAGAGTTTGTAATTATAGGAGAGCAGTTTGCAATAACAGTAGTCTTTTCAACATAACTCTATAAATAACTCAAGAGTTAGTTCATAATTTTATCTCTGGTATTTTGAGGTTCCGGCAATTAGTTTCGGCTAAATATTCTGCAGGTTACAACTTACATAGGGTAACACCCCCAGTAATTGGCATGCACCAGTGATTGGCACATTTTACAAACATGTCCTAAAAAAGATTTATATCCAGTCTTTTAAAAATTCAAGACCATATATCAGTTATATGCTCATTTACGTTAAATATTATAACTTTGATTTATTTTACAAGATGACAATAGAGCCTAGGAAAGAGAAACAAATCTGGCTTGTATCAAATTAGCCATTTTGTTGCAAATTCTTGTTCTTTGGCTTAAGGAAGGCATGCTTTTCAATTCATTATCATATGATTTATAATATATTTTAAATTTTAATTGACAACAGTTTTGTTTATTTAAAAAGGGTTACTTTAATAGTGTAAAAGTATTTTCGACACAAATATTTGGATTTCTGAATTAATGGTAGTTGCTAATTAATGGTGCTTAAATTTTGCCAGTTCCGAGTAATTGGCACCTATTCCAATTACAAGGAATTCGCAAGGAATTTGAGATTAAACCATTTATTTTGAAAGTACTTTTAAAAATATAGATTAATTTTGTTTATCATTTGTTTTTATTTGAAAATATAAATTCTATAAGTAATTGGAATCCATTAAAGCTTCATATGACAATTACTGGGGACAGCATGACAATTACTGGGTATTAATGTAAGTATATTGTATTGTTTTAAAGTGTTCACATTTCAGATTAATATGCTGATTTCTTACTCTCAAAAACCTGAAATATGGCATCTTCATCTACAGTAAATTAATTTAAAGCGATTAAACCCAATGCAAAATGTAAAGTTTTTTTTTAATGTAAACATATGCCAATTACTGGATCACAAGGTGTCATACATTGGTGCTCTAGGTGCCAATTACTGGTGATTTCAGCAACTTTTTATAAATATATTTTTATAAAAATACTTTTTCAACTTTTTTTGCTTTTAGTGGGCAAAATAGATGCACAGATATGCATTCTTTGATTTAAAAATATTTCTAAGTAAATAGCTTATTTCTTTGTAATGAAAATTTAAGTAAGTTTAACGACAAATTCTTAATGTGCCAATTACTGGGGATGTTACCCTACTTAATTTTTTTCTTGATGTTGCCAAAAAATATCAGTATGCCGTAAAAAATGTGTTATTGAAAAATTAAACTTTACTAAAATTTCTACATAAAACGACACAAAACGTTAAATGGCAAATTAAATTTTAGTTTTTTTATTGATTGATAGAAGTTACGTTGTTATTTAATAATTTGAGTCAGATTTTTTTCTGTATTTTTTAGCAACAATTGTAAATATATATATATATATATATATATATATATATATATATATATATACTGTTATAAATACATCCAAAGTTATTCAGACAATACCAATAAAAGAACCAATGAAACCAGTATTTTTACATTCATATTATTAAAAGCAGTTGAAGTTTGAAGAGAAATAGAAGGCAGATTACCAAATTACTAAGAAATTTGTGGATAAATGGACATTATATAACCAGAGTAATTCATATATTACCATACAATAAACCAATGAAACCAGTATTTTTACAATCATCTTATTGAAAACAGTTGAAGTTTGAAGTGAAATAGAAGGCAGATTACCAAAATAATGAAATGTAAATGGATAAAAAGATAGTAGAAGGCTTTTCTATTAAACTACTTCTTCAGGGGTGTATAGTTTAACAAAAAAGCAAAAACAGCCAACCAGTTTCTGTTATGAGTCGTGCTGAAAGCTGAGAATTCGACTCACAATACACCCGACTGGCTGGAAGCTATTCAGATGACAAATTAGTAGAAAGATACACATAGAAGAAAATAAAATCAATATGACAAAATAACAATAATACATTATTCCATTAAAAAAAAAGATATATATACTAAGATATTTACCATTACCCATATCCTAGCAAGATTTGTAGTGCAATCAGATACAAACTACATGTGACTTACTAACAGTCACGGTTATGGTCATAGTATAAATCACATAGATAATAAAATAAAGTTGTAACAATAATTATAAAAATTATTAAAACATATATTATACTATATAATTCATAATATATTTAGAAAAAAATAGATGCTACTATTAGAAATATTATATTTTTATTTTTAATCAATTATTAATATTACTATATTAATTAATTAACTAGAATATATTACTACAACTTCTAGCGGAAAATTATTTTAGTGCTGCCATCTAAAGGATTAATATATTAATTAAATTATATGCTTATGGTGCTGCCCTCTATTATAGGAAAAAAATAAATTAAAAAATGCATATTAGTTTTTAGGTAAACATAAACTTTAATACTATGTGTAAAGTTTTATTTTTATTTAATTTTTTTATTTTTTTTATTATTTTTTTTTAATTTTATGAAATATATAATAATTAACCATTGCGTATTATCCAGACAACACCGCCCTCCTCCGTAATCTAACATCTAACCCACCAAACCATCCTATTATTCATATTTTTTATTTTTTTGTATTTTTTATTTTTTGTATTATTTTTATTTTTTTATAATTTTTTTAAACATTTTTTTTATTTACGCAATGTGTTAATTATTTTTAAGATCATGTAATAACTTATTATATATTAAAGACTATAGGAGTTTTTATCAATAACATCATATGGTAATATTGGTTGAAGAGAAAATAGACAGTTAATACTAAATAAATGTTTATACAGATAATATTTTTTAACCAAATGTAAAGTAAAGGATAAGCATATCTTATAGCAGTTTCTTGTACAGTTTTTAAATTATGCATTTTAAAATTATGTGAACAAATATTTTTAATTATATGGGCAAAATTAAGTAATATATTGACATAGACAGATTTATGTAGGCAAGAATTATAATGAGTAAAGAGGTTTACTTTAAAAGGAAAGTCATTACGTTTGTCATAAATATCAAATAGAATTTTATTATCAGAAAGCATAATATTAAGATCAAGAAAGTTAATTGTATTATTATGCATATCATTATAACTGTATTTTAAATTTTTGCGGTATTTGATTGGTAGCGAATAGTTAGATGACTTTTTAGAATATAAAATTATTATATCATCAAGATACCTGTATAGAAAACAATTAACAATAGAAGTATTACGTTCATAATAATGTAAGTAGAGATCAGCACAGATGGATGATACAATCCCACCTTGTGGAAGACCGACTATTTGTTTGAATATTGTATTATTAAATAATATATAATTATGATAAAGAATAAATTTGGTTAAAGATTTGAAGTAAGATAAAGATACATGTATGTTTAGAGAATTCCTATATTCCTTGAATAATAAATTTATGATCCTGAACATATCTGCAATATCAATTGAATTAAATAAATCATTAAAGTCATATGTTTTGATGTACTTAATGTTTTGTTAATTTTTGATATTATTTACAAGATGTAAACTATTTTTTATACTATAGAATTTATTATTAGTTTTTGCAATATCTAGCATTTTTGTAAGTATTGTTAATAATTCTTTACCTGCATTATTGTTATAAGTATTATACCCAATAGTTATAGTACGAAACTTTATAGGAATTTTATGGAATTTTGGAATAACCACAATGTAAGGATAGTTATAATTATGATTTTTTAATTTTAGTAATTTATAATATTGAGCTATATGTCTATTTTCAATAATAGTATCAATATCTGTTTTAATGAAATTTGAACTAGAATTTATTGCTTGATTTAATAATGTAGAGTAATAATGTTTACATATGAAAGCATAGTTGTTAGGAGATTTATCGACATATGTTATGATAAATTTATTTTGTAAGTTTTTTATTTCATCATTTAATTGTTTTTATATATATATACCGGGTGTCCCAAAAATGACTGATGGATTTTAAAATTCAATAACTTTCAAACGGTGACAGCTATTTAAAAAATTTTTGCAGGAGAGTTATGCATAATGTCAGGAGTTTTTTTTTTACCGTAATTTTTTATTTTAGTTCGAATTTCAAACAATAGGTGGCGCTGAAGGCGATTGAAAGCCAGGTCGTTTCTTTACGCAGCACTGATCACCTGGCCTTCAATCGCCATCAGAGCCACCTATTGTTTGAAATTCGAACTAAAATAAAAAATTACGGTACAAAAACTCCTGACATTATACATAAACCTCCTGCAAAAATTTTTTTAATAGCTGTCACCCTTTCCAAGTTATTGAATTTTAAAATCCATCAGTCATTTTTGGGGCACCCGGTATATATATATATATATATATATATATATATATATAACAGTTAATAAAAAAATAGTTTAGAAGTAAATTAACACACAGTATTTTTATATAATTTTCTTTTTTTTTAGTTTATAACATTGCTTTTAGTTTGAAAAAGTGTTATTTTTTATATATTAAAAAAATTTTCTTCGCGCACATCAATAGCAATTTTCCTGTAGGCGTTATCTTTACAAAATTGCTACATAATTTTATGACATAGAATAAAGTATAATCTCTGAAAAAACCTTTTTTCTATTTTTCTTTGCATTGTATTATTTTCTAAAGCCTTAACTGATAATATTTTAATGTAAAGACAGTTTATATGTTTATGTTTCAAAAAGTATATTAAGGAGTAAATATTAAGTCTGAAATAAAAACAGTCTCTAAAAAACAGGTTATCGTATTCAATTACGTTCACACTTTAATTTCTAGTAAAAAAATAGTCAAATATCTTTAATAGTTTTTTGTATGCATATATTTTATTTTTAAAAACGAAATTAACTACCCTTTTTTTTGTAAGAAAAATTGTCTAACATATAGAATTTTGTATTTTTCTTTAAATTTTTATTGAGCTTTTTGAATCTCATGCTTAGATCAATCCCTAAGAACATACTACCATTGAAACCATTTCTTCAATTTTGAATACTACTGTAATAATATGTGGTGGCACAATACTTAAAACTCCAAATTAAACATCATTAAAAAAATCTTCTAAAACAGCCTATTTTACTAAAATTTATCAAAAGACCTCTTTTTCTAAATTCCTGTTACTTATCTAAATATGAATATTTTTGCTTCAATTTTCTTTCTATATTTATCCGATAATACTACATAAAACCGTGCATGAATTTTAGATCTATGAGATTTTACCTTTGATATCAATATTTTTTCTCTTGTGTAAACTAAAAAAGGAAGGTGGTGGTGTATGGTGTATTTTTGTCGGCCGATTATCTACGCTATGGAATATAGGCCCTATGGGGTGGGTTGCCCTCCGTGGGGGTCTTTATAAGGGAACCTAACCCGTATTTACGCAAGGTTCGAAGAAAACCACTAAAAACTTCGAACGGTTAGGCCGACGGAAAAAAGGAAGGTAATTCAACACACTCTCTATTAAAAAAAAATTAATTTTAAATGCATGAAAAAAAATATTAAATACACCATGGAGAAAAAGTAAACAAAAGCTAGAAAAATCAAACCTCTATCTAAATTAGGGAAAAAGCCTTGGTATTTATCGAATAAGAAAGTTATATAAATAGGAATAGGGCGAAAAATCAGTATAAAGATTTCATTCAAATGGGTAATTGAGCTGGATCTGTTAACAAAATTTGCATATCTCGAGATATAAATGTCCTATAGGCAAAAATGCGGTGTTAAAATATTCATACTTAATTTTTTAACAAAGTATTTAATTAGAGATATTTTTTCTTTTATTATGGCTGACGAAATGTAAAAAAATATTTTCTTTACGCTCTGTCATGTTCTTTATGATGATAGTATGTTAATCAGCTGATGCTAGTTTTTTTTAAATTTGATATTCAGTGAAATATCATTTAAATGACCATACGGTCATTTCATTAAAAATTAGGTAACACATTATGTTTTGATAGAAATACCTTTATTCCTCATCAGATGGCCTACCATTAAAAGAGTATAAATAAGATTAATTTGTACTCTCGTAATGGTGTGATATATTTTGGTTCGATGAAAAGTGGTCTCCCTACGTATTACATTAAAACATAAGTAGCTATTCAATTCGAAATATAGTCAGATTTAAAAAAAAGTCTTATAGATGTAAAGTTTACTAACATTTTATCTATATGTTGTACAATACGTTTGTTTTTGAATAGTTACAAAAATATGTAGCTTTACAAAAGAACTTACTACAATTACTAAAATTCCACCAGTAACCCAGGTTGCAGTTACATAAAAGGTTCTATGCATCCCAGTTTCCTAAAAAATTCTTATTAACTTACTTCACTTTATTTAACGACATTTTTTGATTTACTGTGCATCTGTTACATAACCTTTTTTTATGCAATTACATAAAATGTTTTGAGAATTCTATTTTCATAGAAATAATTTTAGTAACAGTTACAACAGTATATTTCGTAAAAAGTTTTATACAGTGTAGGAGTCACAGTAACTTTAAACACAATTAGAAATTTGTAAATGCCGATACACAAATCTGACAAGTTATTTGGATTTATCAGAAAACATCCATTAAAATACCCAAAATGAAGTTTAAGTAATTTTAATTTTGGACTAATAAAAACATCATTTTAATGTATGTAAAATTCTTTGAAAAATGGGGCTGTTTTAAAAAGCATAACTCTAAAACTACTTTATGGAATGAGCTGTAATTTAGTTATAGCATTTTAGAAAATCCTAGATATTTATTTCTAATAACAATTAAATATTACTAAATATTAAGAAAAATAACAATACATTTTTTTTTAAAAATCGATTTCTAAAAGCTTTGCTATCTGACACTTAAAAAATATATATACATTCTATCTGAGATTTTTATATTAAATGTAAATAATTGTGACACAATTCATACAAAATATTAACACAAATACTAAATTATATACTCTAATACGTAAAATATACGGAACAAAAGTCGCCATGAACAACACACAAACTAAATTCTTATGACACATAAAAATTTGTTTGGGGCAGCTCTAGTGCATACTCTAGTGCAGCTCTAGTCTTTGCAAGTTGATTATATCTCTATCCATCTAAGTCCAGCGATTAGTCAAATCTGAAATATTTTTTCCACGCTAATTCTAATGGTTTCGAAGTGTAATCCTAGTTTTTTATAATTTATCTTCTTGAAATTTCAAAAAATAGCGTATTTGTTTCACCATAAGGATAGTTCTTAAAAGATAGTTATTTGATTTTTATGAAATAAACTCTAAAATACTCAATTCATAACATTTCATTGAACTATACACTATCTACCAAAAAGTATTCATTAAATAGTACTAATTTTTTCCTAAAAGTCAGTTAATAAAAAATGTCCATTTGTGGAGAATTCCTTATCATTCAGCCGTTTTTAGAGAGCAATGTAAAAACAGCTTACTTATAATAATGATATCTTTTTGAATTTTCACGATATTTGATTGGATTTTTTTTATAAGCTACTCCATAGAATTGACTATTAAATGATGTAAAAGAATTGTTTTCATCGTTCGCGCATGCGCAGATAAAAATTATTTCATAAAACTACTCATATTTCATAAAGTATTAAATATATTTATATTCCAATTGCGCTATATATTTTTTAATAGATTTTGCCAATTTTTCTGAAATTTGCGTTAAATTTGGTCAAAAACCCAGCATGATATAAACAAAAAACATACCAGAATTTTTTGAATTTTTCAAAAAAATCGCTCTATCGCCATAAATATACATGCTATTCTCACAAAAATTAGTGTACATATTCTACTGTATTCATATATTTGTATTCTAAAGCGATAAGTCGTTTCGTGCATTTTCATGTACAGGGCGATCCCAAATATTTCTATTATTCTTTGTTTTTTTGCCGGCCCCCTAATTACCCGCTTAACAAATGAATGTAAATAAATATAAAGTGAAACATAATCTTTATATTTCTGAAGTTCCAGAAGAATCCGACCAGTATATTTTTAAATATTTGACAAAATGGCAAAAACTGAAAGTGTACAAATACTTTTTGGTAGATAGTGTATCGTGTAAGTCCGTTGTCACATCAACAATTTTAGAACGGTAAGAGATATTGTTATAAAAGTTGCTTCCAAATATTAAAATTGTCATGCGCTAATGAATGAAATTGTCATCTGTACCGCCTCTTGGAAAATTGAGGAGTTAAAATTCTTACCTTGAAAAAGGAAAAATATTGGAAAAAACTGATTTACAAAGTTGTAGAGTCTCATCGATTTAGTACGAAAACGTACCTTGTGAATATTAATACGAAAAATAGAAAATGAAAATGCCCATATTTTTAGTTATTCCCTACACTGTACACTGTTAAAAGTGAAGGTGACAAACCGGTGCCATTTGGGACCCGAAGGTGAAAAGGCCCAAGGGTCTATTGGAACCCGGGGCATTTGGAACCCTAGGGTGCCATAAGGGCTTGGGTATGTGGTTGCAGTGTCGACAGGTCTCTTACTGTGTGATTGGAGCTAAATAAAGTGCCATGCACTTCGTATTGGCAGCAATGTGGTACCTCATCGGGAGACTGGAACCATGCGCATGCGCTGTGACGTGTGTCTTTCTGTTTTCTGCGACGGCAAGTAAATTCTATGTTATGAGTGAATGAAGGTGAGCTCGATGGCCGAGCGGTTAGAACGCTGAATTTGTAATCAGATGTTGTGAGTTCGAAGCCTTCGAAGACCAAATGTCGATTTGTATATATTTTTAATTTTTTATTATTGGACACTCTGGATTAAGGGTGCCATCTTTTCACCCTAATTGAAGGTGTCGTTCTGGCTCCTTTAGGGGTTTAATAAGAACCAGTGAGACAAGCCTTTCACCCCTTAAAGGTGCAATATGTCACCATTAGTTTTAACAGTGTAATGTCACGAAATTTCGATGTAAGGAGAATTAAATATTTTTTGAACAAATGTGCATCATAATTACAATCGTGTATTACAGCTGACTGATATAGAAGTTTGAACAACTCAAATAAAGATATATTTCTATAACTAGTTGCTATTTTTTAAGATCGTCTTGTCACGTTACAGTGTAGGAAATAACAAAAAAATTGAGATTTAACCTTTTCATTCTTCGCCTTCTTAGCCCCAGGGTGTATTTTCATACTAAAACAATGACGGTCGACAGATTCGTTAAATCATTTTCTACGCTTATCTCTTTCCGATTTCTGAATACCAGTGATAACTCTGGAGTTTTCCAATTGGTAGCACTGTAGCAGTTATCATTTAGTAGCGCATGACTACTTTACGATACCTAGACCTCATTTTTATGACTTATAGCTCTAGTCGTTCGGAAATAATTTCTGTTGACAACGGGCATTAGCAGGGCCACTGTATATTTAGTTTTTATCTGAATGAACTCATCTAAGGATTTATACTCTTAAATTGAAAAAAAAAGGAAATGTATGACAGAAAGTTCTCTAACATGAGAAAATAGAAAAATAAGAATTAATTTAAAAACTAAAAAATTGAGAAAGCAACAAATGTATTGTTGCCAATGATATACAATCTTTTTCCGTACATTTGTTTCATTTTCTTCTTCGACAATCTTTTTTATTTTTCACTTACGTTAAATATTCTACTATAACACTCTGTTGAATTTTATTCCCTGGTGATATTTTATCTTTAGAAGGAACACTGCTATATCAAAGATTAATGTTAAAATAAAAAAGTATTTACTTTGAAAATTGTGGATTATTAAAAAACACTATAATTAAATCCGTTTTAAAAACTATATTTGTTCCCTTTATTTATTTTTATTTTTCAATTATATGAATTTAAGATTTATTAATGTTTTTTCATTATAATATTTAATGACATGTTTGCAGTTCCTATATTAAATTCAAAGATTACTAAGCAATTTAAAGAAGTAACAAAAAATAATAATATCTTAAAGTAAGGAAAATGTGCAATCCTCATATAATATTTAGTTTACTAACATAACAGATATAAATTCATTAAAATTCAATAGTATTTGCCAATATATATCATAGAAGGCGGCAGCCTTCAAGTGACGCAGCTTTAAACCTACCATCGTCAAAACCTACCATCGTCATAAGGGTAGATGCGGAACTTCATATATACAGCTAACTCAACATCAAAGAAAATCGGAAAAGCCGCCTTCTAATAACTCAGCAAATATTGGTCAAAATGGTCCAATTTTTTTAATATAGTCTTATAGTCCCAGTCTAATCCTATCCTATAATTTTTACATTTGTACGTGCCGTATATTTTTAGATCTCAATAACCATTTTAAAACTGAAATTGATTGTGTTTGTTCCTGATAATGAGATCTAGAAAATGGGCTGGGAGATTTTATTAAAACTTATATATAATATGAATCTCTTTAAGATAGAGGTAATAAGACTTGCCTTGTTTCTAGGAAAACTCTTGTTTGTTATATATTGGTCTTGGAAAATTGGACTATATTAGCTCGCGGATTACATGTTATTCTATGGGTTAGCAGACAGAGCAGGAGTGAAAAACCTTATGTACTTATGGTCACAGTTAAAACACCCAAATCGAAGCAATAAATGTTTTTTAAACTACAAAAACATCTTATCATGTGCTTTAAAACATTCAATAAATATATACTAAATCAAATTTCTATTTATATTGCCTTTATTTTTCGTAAAAAGAAAATATTACGTTTCTTACATTGGATATTTTTGCATTTTGTGGAAAAAATATTTTGAATCCTTTTTTAAAATAGGAAAATATTTTTTAATTATACATATTCAATATACTTTCGACTTATGATTTTTTTTTTAAGTTTACAAACAAGAATTATTTTTAATAATTTGCTTTAGAATCCCATGTATTCATACGCGTTTAGATAGTTTTGTTTTGAATCGTAATCGAATTCGCTGGCGGTAAGCTTTGTACTTGGCACTTGTAGTTGTTTTTAGCATGTATGTTGTGTAATTTGCGAAATATTCAATTCCAGGAGACGAACGTGAAGCTAAACCCTCTATAATGAAAAAGAAAGGTAAATAAATATTTTTTGACACTCATTATTAAAGTATTATTTAAAAAGTGGTGTATACATTAGTTAGCATGTTGATTTGATTTCAAACCAACATAAACTATCACAGAATGTGTAAACTATTGCTAAATTTTGGTAAACAAACTATATTTATAATTGACCAACAGTTAAACCAAGTGCTTGTGAATTCTAAAATTCTCAAAATAGATTGTTTTTAAGTTTATAGATGTCCTTATCATATGAATTAATTAACAATAATTATACGAATTAATTAACAATACTAAGTTTTAAGTGTTGTAAAAATTGTGCTTTTTTATTTCATTTATTAATTTCTGTGATTAATAACCCAGGATGTTAATTTTTAGATTAAAATTGCTTGAATATGTTATTCAAAATGCATTTATTATTTTTTCTTATGCATTTTTGTCGCTATTAATTTTCATTTTGAAACTGTGCCTTTTTAGCTTAGCTTAATGGCCAGTAAATCCAGGTTTTAAACAATTTTTAAAATAAGTAAGTGCACTTATTATTAGAAATTGTGAACAAACTAGTATTTATCAACAGATTACAGCAGTATTTTGATAATTCAAAAGAAAGTAATGAAGTTAATTTGTTCTTACATGCATTAGTGACTGTGGCTATAAAGATTTCAGAGATTGAAAAACAAATTAGTTGCACTCATTGTTTTTTTTCTTCATGTACACACAGTGCTTGTACAACATGCATTAGTGATTGCATTTTTAATTAATTTTGTGTATTTTACGGATTGTTGCACAGCAATTTTGCTTCAGCCTGAGTGTTTTGTTTTTGTTTTGTTTTCATGTGCTCTAAGTGTTATACATGCAGTAGTTGGACTGCTTTAACGAGTTTTATTTTAGCGAGTGAGAGTTTTAGGCCCTTTTTTTCTAATGTAAACGTTGTTGTTTTAATGTATTTGTTTCACAATATTGTCACTGGATTTCTTTAGTTCAGGTATCACTCATTTCTTCCAGATATTGGGAATCTGCATGTTACCGCATAGTTTGCTGCATCTATTAATTTTTGTTGTTTGTTTTCATATGGGCATAATGTTCATACATTTGTTATTGACTGTGGCTTTGAGAAATTTCATGTGTTTTAGAGACCATTGCATAAGTTTGCTGCATCCAGTAATTTGACATGCACTCAGCTCTCATTATCCATTAGTTACTGTAGCTTTAACATATTTCATGCATCCTATTATTTCATTAATAATTTCGAAATTCCATGTTTATGTTTTAAAATGTTATTTAGCAGTTGCCACGGAGGTACTACAGCGCATCATTGTAGTCTGCATTAGATGCTGTTCAAAATAGATTTTTTTTTCCTTCCTAAGAATCTGATTATTTAAATCCAAGCATGAAAAATTTTGTCTCAGATCACAAACTGAATACGAAAGTATTATAATAGTTAATAATACGTTATAGGAATCAATAATCAAAATATAAAAGCATTAGCCTTACAGCTTAGAACATAGCATTATTAATTAACTGCATTTATAAATTGGACATCTAAAATGGAAAATCTTAATATATTTTTATAATGTTAGAATTCACAAGCATTTAAAGTTGGTTAAGCAAATAATTCTTAACCAAATATTAACGATAACATTGGTTTAAAAAGAAATAACTTATACTTCTATGCTTTAATAATGAGTTTCATAAAATATAAATTTACTCCCTTTTTTTTCTATAGATGTTTTAATTTCATATTCATTGTCTCGAAATTGAAGTATTTCTTTCTAACATTCTTTTACAAAAATGTTTGATAATTTAAGGCTTTTTTATCTTAAAAAAAAAAGGCCTTGTTTCTACTTATGAACACAAAATCCTCAAATAAATTTGAATCCATTATTTAAATAAATTGCATAACATACCTAAGAAGAAAACATGTTTAAAATTCAATTTAATACAAGAAATTAAAAATTTTTAATTCAAATAATGTAAAGTTAGTGTTACTAACACACTAACAAGTAAATATTTTAAAATACTAACAGCTAATAATGGGCGATAAATAATTAAATTTTTTAGTTTTGTCATTTCTAAAATGTAATTGTTTAAATTCTATTTGAGTTGAACCTCATCCAAACCCTAAAAAATATTCTATCAAACCTTAATTCAATCTGAAAAAAAAAAAAAAAAAAAAAAAATCTCACAATACACATTGACAAGCAGAGTTGTATAATATACACGCACGCCATGTGCAGAAAATTTTATGAAGAAACAATTTTTATTTACTTATTTCGACAAAGAATTGCGTAAAAAAAAAGTGTATCTCAACAAAGAATCATGTAAAAAAACCCCCAACATTTCGACAAAATACTACGCGAAAAACGTGAATTTCGTCCAAAGACCGCAATAAAAACGTTAATTCCATCAATGAATCGCATAAAAAATATGAATTCCATGCATGAATCGCATAAAAAATATGAATTACATGCATGAATCGCATAAAAAATGTGAACTACATCCATGAATCGCTAAAAAAAAGGAAATTGCATAAAAAATGGGAATTACGTCCACAAATTGCTTAAAATGTGAATTACATCCATGAATCATGTAAAAAAGCGAGAATTATATTCATTAATTGTATGAAAAATGCAAATTACGTTTATGAATCGTGTAGTGAAACATGAATTATGTTCATAAATTGCTCAAAAAACACGAATTTTGGCGGCAGAAAGCTGAAATGGAATTACCTCTATAAAATGCATAAAAATAGCGAATTGCACTCATGAATTCCATAAAAAATGTGAAATATGTTCATGATTCGCTCAAAAAATGCAAATTACATCCATGAATTGCATAAAAACGTGAATTAGTTCATAAATCACTCAAAAAATGTGAATCACTTCCATGAATTGTGAAAAAAAAAAATAACATTCATAAATTGCAAAAAATGCGAATTACTTCCAAGAATTGGTAAAAAAAGCGAATTACATTCATAAATCCTATAAAAACACAAATAACGTCAATAAATCGATCAAAAAACGCAAATTTCGTTGATAGAAAGCTCAAAAAATGCAAATTATGTCTATGAATCGCATAAATATAGCAAATTACGTCCATAAATCATGTAAAATGTAAATTACATTCATTAATCGCATAAAAATCGCGAATTATGTCCATGAATCACTCAAAAAAAGCGAATTTCATAAAAAATGCGAATTACGTCCACAAATCGCTCAAAACGTGAATTATGTCGATGAATTGTGTAAAAAAGTGAGAATTACGTTCATAAATTGTATGAAAAACGCAAATTACGTCTATGAATTGTGTAGTTAAATGGGAATTATGTTCATAAATCGCTCAAAAAACACGAATTTTGGCAGCAGAAAGCTAAAATGCAAATTACGTTTATAAATCGCATAAAAATAAAGAATAGCATTTTGCATTCATGATTTGCATAAAAAACGCAAAATACATTCATGAATCGCTCAAAAAATGCAAATTACGTCCATGAATCGCATAAAAATGTGAATTATGTTCATAAATCACTCAAAAAATGCAAATCACTTCCATGAATCGTGCAAAAAAAAACACGAATAACATTCATAAATTGCAAAAAATACGAATTACGTCCAAGAATTGTGTAAAAAAAGCAAATTACATTCATAAATACTATAAAAACACAAATAACGTCAATAAATCGATCAAAAACACAAATTTCATCGACAGAAAGCTGAAAAAGCGCAAATTATGTCTATGAATTGCATAAAAATAGAAAATTACGTCCATAAATTATGTAAAATATAAATTACATTCATTAATTGCATAAAAATTGCGAATTATGTCCATAAATTGCTCAAAAATGCAAATTACATTCATAAATCTCATAAAAAACATGAATGAGACCATAAATTGCGCAAAAAATGCGAATTACACCCAACATTAAATTAATTTGCAGAAAGTTTTTGGTTTTATACAACTCTGCCAACAAGAACCTAAAAGTTATCCTGAAACCCATTCTAAACCAACAAAAATTTAATGGAAAGATAAATTTGTCCAAGAAAGACAAAATAATTTCCATTGACATACATTGACCAGAATCTAAAAATTCCTATTGAAATCTATCTTATACGATCCAAAACCAGAAAGAAAAAAATCCCTCCAAGAGTAACTCAATCTATCTGCTGCAAAATAAAATACATTGAAATGCAACTGAACAAGAGCCTGAAAATTACATTTGAAGTCAAACCGAAACCAGATTCAACTCCTCCCCCCCCCCCCAAAAAAAAAAAAAATTATCCAGCCATATCTCAATTCGGGAAAGAAAACTTAATTTCCATAGATACGCGTGATCAGAAATCTGGAAATTCCAATTAGTCTATATTAAACCTAATCTGAACCTGGAAAAGGAAATTCCATATAACCAGAACCCAATATCTATACAGGACAAAATATTTCCCAATAAAGCGCAACCTGACCAGAACTTGAAAATTCCATTTGAATTGAACCTGATCGAAACCTGAAAAAAAATTTCCATCGAACCTTAACCTAATCCGAAAAAGAGAAAATTATTTCTGCCGATACACACCGACAAGAGTCTGAAAGTTAACATGAAACCTAATCCAGACCCGAAAAGGAAAAAACAATGGAAACAGAAGTGTGTCCAAGAAAGACCAAATAATTTCTGTCCACATACACTGACAAGAATTTCAATTGAAATCTATCCTAAACCTAGTTCAAATACTAGCCCCCCCCCCAAAAAAAAAAAAAAAAAAAAAAATTCCAATTGTAACCCAATCTATCTGTGACAAAATAATATACTTAAAATGCAACTCAACAAGAACCTGAAAATTGTATTTGAAGTCAATCCGAAACCGGATTCAATCTTAAGTATTTGCATTCATGAATTGCATAAAAAAATTGTGCAAAAAAACACGAATAACATTCATAAATTGCAAAAAATGGGAATTACGTCCAAGAATTGGTAAAAAAAGCGAATTACATTCATAAATCCTATAAAAACACAAACAACGTCAATAAATCGATCAAAAAACGCAAATTTCGTTGATAGAAAGCTCAAAAAACGTAAATTATGTCTATGAATCGCATAAATATAGCAAATTACCTCCATAAATCATGTAAAATGTAAATTACATTCATTAATCGCTTAAAAATCGCGAATTATGTCCATGAATCGCTCAAAAAAAGCAAATTGCATAAGAAACGTGAATTGGGTCCACAAATCGCTCAAAACATGAATTACGTCCATGAATTGTTTAAAAAAGTGAGAATTACGTTCAGAAATTGTATGAAAAACACAAATTATGTCTATGAATTGTGTAGTAAAACGAGAATTATGTTCATAAATCGCTCAAAAAACCTGAATTTTGGCAGCAGAAAGCTGAAACGCAAATTACATCTATAAATAGCATAAAAATAGCAAATAGTGTTTTGCATTCATGAATTGCATAAAAAAGGCGAATTATATTCATGAATCGCTCAAAAAACACAAATTACATCCATGAATCGCCTAAAAACGTGAATTACGTTCATAAATCACTCAAAAAATGCGAATCACTTCCATGAATCGTGCAAAAAAACACTAATAATGTTCATAAATTACAAAAAATGCGAATTACGTCCAAGAATTGGTAAAAAAAAGCAAATTACATTCATAAATCCTATAGAAACACAAATAACGTCAATAAATCGATCCAAAAACGCAAATTTCGTTGAGAGAAAGCTCAAAAAATGTAAATTATGTCTACGAATCGCATAAATAATAGCAAATTACGTCCATAAATCATGTAGAATGTAAATTACATTCATTAATCGCGAATTATGTCCATGAATCGCTCAAAAAAAAGCGAATTGCATAAAAAAATGCAAATTACGTCCACAAATCGCTCAAAACGTGAATTGCGTCGATGAATTGGTAAAAAAGTGAGAATTACGTTCATAAATTGTATGAAAAACGCAAATTACGTCTATGAATTGTGTAGTAAAATGGGAATTATGTTCATAAACCGCTCAAAAAACATGAATTTTGGCAGCAGAAAGCTAAAATGCAAATTACGACTATAAATCGCATAAAAATAAAGAATAGCGTTTTACATTCATGATTTGCATAAAAAACGTGAATTACATTCATGAATCGCTCAAAAAATGCAAATTACGTCCATGAATCGCATAAAAATGTGAATTATGTTCATAAATCACTCAAAAAATGCAAATCACTTCCATGAATCGTGCAAAAAAACACGAATAACATTCATAAATTGCAAAAAATGCGAATTACGTCCAAGAATTGTGTAAAAAAAGCAAATTACATTCATAAATCCTATAAAAACACAAATAACGTCAATAAATCGATCAAAAAACACAAATTTCGTCGACAGAAAGCTGAAAAAACGCAAATTATGTCTATGAATTGCATAAAAATAGCAAATTACGTCCATAAATTATGTAAAATGTAAATTACATTTATTAATCGTATAAAAATTGCTCAAAAATGCAAATTACATTCATAAATCTCATAAAAAACATGAATGATGACCATAAATTGTGCAAAAAATGCAAATTACACCCAACATTAAATTAATTTGCAGAAAGTTTTTGGTTTTATACAACTCTGCAAACAAGAACCTAAAAGTTATCCTGAAACCCATTCTAAACCAACAAAAATTTAATGGTAAGATAAATTTGTCCAAGAAAGACAAAATAATTTCCATTGACATACACTGACCAAAATCGAAAAATTCCTATTGAAATCTATCTTATACAATCCAAAACCAGAAAGAAAAAAATCCCTCCAAGAGTAACTCAATCTATCTGCTGCAAAATAAAATACATTGAAATGCAACTGAACAAGAACCTGAAAATTACATTTGAAGTCAAACCGAAACCAGATTCAACTCCCCCCCCCCAAAAAAAAAGAAAAAAATTTATCCAACCATACCTCGATTCGGGAAAGAAAACTTAATTTCCATAGATACGCGTGATCAGAAATCTGGAAATTTATCTTAAACCTAATCTGAACCTGGAAAAGGAAATTCCATATAACAAGAACCCAATATCTGTACAGAACAAAATATTTCCCATTAAAGCGCAACCTGACCAGAACTTGAAAATTCCATTTGAATTGAACCTGATCGAAACCTGAAAAAAATTTCCATCGAACCTTTACCTAATCCGAAAAAGAGAAAATTATTTCTGCCGATACATGCTGAAAAGAGTCTGAAAGTTAACATGAAACCTAATCCAAACCCGAAAAGGAAAAAACAATGGAAACACAAGTGTTTCCAAGAAAGACCAAATAATTTCTGTCCACATACACTGACAAGAATTTCAATTGAAATCTATCCTAAACCCAGTTCAAATACTACCCCCCCCCCCAAAAAAAAAAACAAAACAAAAAAACATTCCAATTGTAACCCAATCTATCTGCGACAAAATAATATACTTGAAATGCAACTCAACAAGAACCTGAAAATTCCATTTGAAGTCATTCCGAAACAAGATTCAATCTTAAGTATTTGCATTCATAAATTGCATAAAAAAATTGTGCAAAAAAAACACGAATAACATTAATAAATTGCAAAAAACGTGAATTACCTCCAAGAATTGGTAAAAAAAAAGCGAATTACATTCATAAATCCTATAAAAGCACAAACAACGTCAATAAATCGATCAAAAAACGCAAATTTCTTTGATAGAAAGCTCAAAAAACGCAAATTATGTCTATGAATCGCATAAATATAGCAAATTACGTCCATAAATCATGTAAAATGTAAATTACATTCATTAATCGTATAAAAATTGCAAATTATGTCCATAAATTGCTCAAAAATGCAAATTACATTCATAAATCGAATAAAAATCATGAATGATGACCATAAATTGCGCAAAAAATGTGAATTACACCCAACATTAAATTTATTTGCAGAAAGTTTTTGGTTTTATACAACTCTGCCAACAAGAACCTAAAAGTAATCCTGAAACCCATTCTAAACCAACAAAAATTTAATGGAAAGATAAATTTGTCCAAGAAAGACAAAATAATTTCCATTGACATACATTGACCAGAATCGAAAAATTCCTATTGAAATCTATCTTATACAATCCAAAACCAGAAAGAAAAAAATCCCTCCAAGAGTAACTCAATCTATCTGCTGCAAAATAAAATACATTGAAATGCAACTGAACAAGAACCTGAAAATTACATTTGAAGTCAAACCGAAACCAGATTCAACTCCCCCCCCCCTCCCCCAAAAAAAAGAAAAAATTTATCCAACCATATCTCGATTCGGGAAAGAAAACTTAATTTCCATAGATACGCGTGATCAGAAATCTGAAAATTCCAATTAGTATATCTTAAACCTAATCTGAACTTGGAAAAGGAAATTCCATATAACCAGAACCCAATATCTATGTCCTGTATACAGGACAAAATATTTTCTATTAAAGCGCAACCTGGCCAGAACTTGAAAATTCCATTTGAATTGAACCTGATCGAAACCTGAAAAAAATTTCTATCGAACCTTAACCTAATCCGAAAAAGAGAAAATTATTTCTGCCGATACACACCGAGAAGAGTCTGAAAGTTAACATGTAACCTAATCCAAACCCGAAAGGGAAAAAACAATGGAAACACAAGTCTGTCCAAGAAACACCAAATAATTTCTGTCCACATACATTGAGAAGAATTTCAATTGAAATCTATCCTAAACCCAGTTCAAATACTACCCTCCCCCCCCCCCCAAAAAAAAATTCCAATTGTAACCCAATCTATCTGCGACAAAGTAATATACTTGCAATGCAACTCAACTAGAACCTGAAAATTCCATTTGAGGTCAATCCGAAACCAGATTCAATTCCCCCCCCCCCCCCCTCAAAAAAAATATCCAATCAAATCAAGATTTTAGAAAAAAAAAGAACAATTTATGTCGATATGTACTGACTAGATCATGGAAATTCCAATAGAAGTCTATCTCAAACACGATCCGAACTCTTAACTTGAAACCCAATCCAACCCCCCCCCCCAAAAAAAAGGTAAAATAAAAAAATTAGGAAATATAAATCTGTTCAAGAAAGACAAAATAATTTCCGTCCCCATCCACTGACCAGAATTGAAAACTAGTACTTGAAATGCAACTTGACAAGAACCTGAAAATTTCAATTCAAGTCAAACTGAATCGAGATTCAAACCCGAAAAAAAAAACATACATTGACCAGAACCGGAAATTTTCAATTGAAGTCTACCTTAAACACAATCCAAACACTAAAAAAAAAAAAAAAAAAACCCTCCAGTAGTCAATCTATTTGCAACAAAATATTATAGATTGAAATGTAACTCAACAAGAACTTAAAAATTTCATTTCAAGTCAAACCATAACCAGATTTGAACCTTAAAAAAAATTTATCCAACCATATCCTGAAACGAGAAAGAAAATGTAATTTCCATTGATACGGACAGACTAGAAGCTGTAAATTCCGATTGAAGTCTATTTCAAATCCAATCCCTGCACAGAACAAAATATTTTCTGTGGAAATGCAATCTGACCAGAACTTGAAAATTACATTTGAATTGAACTCACTCCAACATCCCCCCCCCCCCAAAAAAAAAAATTCTATAGAATCTTAACTTGATCCAAAAATGGAAAAATAATTTCTGCTGATACACATTGACAAGAACCCAATTTGAACTGAAATGAAAATCAGTGTAAACATTAACCTGTTTAAGAAAGACGAATTAATTTCTGTCAACATGCACTACCCAGAACCTGAAAATTCCTATTGAAATCTATCCTTAACCCAATTGAAAAAAACACAAGAAAAAAAAAAAAAAAAAACTTCTAATTAGAACCCTTTTACCTGTGACAAAATAATATATTTTGAAATGCCACCTGAAAATTCCATTTGAATCTGGTTTAAATTTTTCGGGTTTAGGGTAGATTTCAATTGGAATTTGTATTTATAGCAGTTTAGTAAATCAAATGTGGTTCTTAATGGATAAATGTTATTTTACATGATTTATGAGAAAAAAATAAAAAAATTTCAAGTCGTCAAAATATTACGTACAATGTTGAAAATCTAGAAAAGACTTTTGATGTATTGCACTGCAAGAAACCCTAAGAAAATATGGAATATTTTTTAATAGCTGTCTGCTTTTTTCATAAAATTATGTTTAAAAAAAAATTTAAATCTAAAAAAACATGAAATGTTTAAATTTATGTACTTTGCATGTTTTATGCTTAGTGACTGAAAAGTTCAATAAAAATATATTAGTTAAGTTAAGTCATTATAGTATATCGTTATAGTATAGTCGTTATAGTCGTTAGTTTATTTGTAAGTTAAGTCGCCCAAGAATGGAAAGTTTCATATGAAATGAAAATATTTAATAAATAAGAGAGTCCTGATTTTCTTTCTTTGTCAGTTAAACATTTTCCTAATTGAAGTATGAAACTTATAGGGTGGACCGGGGTAATTCCTGATCAAAAAACACTAACATCTAAATATCTTTTTAATATTTACAATAGATGTGACCAAATTTAGCATGGTTAATGATTCACCATGTTTCTATTCAATAAAATATAGGCTTTGATTAAAATATTTTTTAAAGTTTGCTTAATTAAAATTTTTTGATTCTCGGTAACTACCCTGGGAACATTGTAATTATCAATTACACCGGGGCAATTACCAATCAGGACATTCTTGTACAAATGATAAGTACATTGATTAATTTAGAATATATATTGTCAATTTTAATATAAGCCTGATTTAATTAAATGCCTTCATCCATCTGCAATAATTTTATCAATGTGTAAAGGAAAAAAAAACAAGAACAAAAAGTTATGTGTGCAACATAGAATATGATGCAACTTCCAACATATTCTGAATACTATTAACCTACTATTTTCATCCATATACAGTAATTTTTCCACCCAGTGCAAAGAACAAAACATACCTAACAAGAACAAAGAATCATGCATACTGCATCGATTATGATGCATTTTCCTACACATTCTGAATACTGTAAACTTATTGTCATTCATGTACAGGAATTTTACCATTCTGTGCAAAAAACAAAGCATAATTAACGACAATAAAAATTTTTGCATACAGTATGTTTAGATACTTTCCAATTCATTCTGAATACTTTAAACCTATAGTTTTCATCTTTGTACAGTAATCTTTCCACCCTATGCAAACAGGAAAACATAAATAAACTAACAAGAATGAAAAATTACGCATAAGTATAGATTATGAAACACTTTTCAATACATGTTCAATATTGTAAACCTATCATTTTAATCTATTTGCAGTAATTTTACCAATCTATATAAAGAACAAATCATAACTAACAAGAAAGAAAAACATGTGTGCAACATAGATTATGAAACATTTCCAGAATATTCTGAATATTGTAACGCATATAGTCTTAATCAATCTGCAATATTACCAACCTATACATAGGTTGAAACATAATTAACAAGAATCATGCATGCAGCATAGATTATGAAATACTTTCCAGCATATTCTGAATATTGTATCCCTGATCATTTTAATCCATCTGCAGTATATGTATCAACATGTGTAAAGAATAAACATAGTTAACAAGAATGAGAAATGATACATACAGCATAGATTATAAAACCCTTTCTCAGATGTTTGGTGCTGAATGTACATTACCTTCTTATCTTTTACTAACTTATTTTACTACAGAGTTGTTTTTAACAAAATCAAGTAGTACAGCACACATTAATAAAATATGAAATATCTTTTTTTAAGTGGATGGGGGAGGGGTAATTAAAGGCGAATGAATCATGAATATGAATTTTTTGCATTAGTCTTTTTTTTTTTTTATCATTAACCTAAAAAAAGCAATGATATCAATACAAAAAACCCTTAACGGGTTAAAAGCTTGTGAAGCAGCAGTTTATCTTACATCTCTAAGAATTTTAAATTTGGGACTTAAAACTAATGATATCAAAATTTATGTGACGCTATGCTATTAATATATATATATATATATATATTAAAATTTATTCATTAATGCTTTATCATTTACATCTTTCTTAATTTCGAAATATGAATCTTAAAAGTTATGATATCAAAATTTAAGTGACGCCTTGATGAGACTTTAAACGATGTTTTAAAATTCTATTTATTTATTTATTTATTATCTGAATACATTTACATATCTAAACAATACTTTTCATTTTCCAATACACTGTTAAATACATCACTTTCACTGAATATATATAATGCACTGAAATGTTTTATTTGAATAAATTGGCTTATCTTTTGTGCTACGCTATCCAAAATCAAAAGTAACATTTAAATAAATATTTTTGCGTCATTGTATCTATTTGCATATATTTAACTTAGTTTAGATACAATGGTGGAAAAATATTTATTTAAATGTTACTTTTGATTTTGGATAGCGTAGCACAAAAGATAAGCCAATTTATTCAAATAAAACATTTCAGTGCATTATATATATTCAGTGAAAGTGATGTATTTAACAGTGTATTGGAAAATGAAAAGTATTGTTTAGATATGTAAATGTATTTAGGTAATAAATAAATAAATAAATAGAATTTTAAAACATCGTTTAAAGTCTCATCAAGGCGTCACTTATCATAACTTTTAAGATTCATATTTCGAAATTAAGAAAGATGTAAATGATAAAGCATTAATGAATAAATTTTAATATATATATATATATTAATAGCATAGCGTCACATAAATTTTGATATCATTAGTTTTAAGTCCCAAATTTAAAATTCTTAGAGATGTAAGATAAACTAACTGCGTCACAAGCTTTTAACCCGTTAAGGGTTTTTTGTATTGATATATATATACATAGATCCGTTATAAAAATGTACTTTTGATTATCCTTATGAACATTTAAAATTGCTTATTTTTAAATGAAAATTAATGCAAGGCTTTTTTGGTTTTTAGAACTTAAGTGATTCCCAAATGTTCGTTTGTTTGCTTAACAATGAATTTAAATTTAATTAAACATAAAGCAGAACAAAATTAACATCACAGAATATGCTTGTGTGAAATGTATAAGAAGGTCAATTAATTAAAAATCGAATAATTTTTTACGCGTACTAAAGTACTGAATTGAGAAGTGTAAATACGAATGTGATGTAAGTAGATCAGCACTAGTAGGCCATACAAATTGCTCTTTAGTGAACATGGTAAATGTACTGGAAGTAAATTTATTGTGATAAAAGTAGATAAATAAATAAATGAGATATTTTTACTAAACAATTTGTGCAATATATCGTAACTTCGCACTAACTTCATTGTATCTACACATCTAGTTACTGAAACATGTATAAAAGCTAAGCCACACATAAATATCATTGAAAACAAATATGATTTGGGTTAAAAACTGAATCTTGCGCCGATTAAACAAAAACATTTGTTTCATTACTAGCTGATTCGTGCTACGTTACCCGGGCCGGTTATAATATTCTTAAATTCGCACCGAATGTTTTCTTATCTTTATTCATATTTATTAATCATTAAAATTTTCGTAATTTCAAAGTAATAATAATAATAATAAAATACGCAGTGATATTTGATACTGCCTCTACAATCAAAAATCGAAACTAAATTCATCATGTGATTCTTAGGTTAAAAGCAGCAGCGCCTCGAAACTATTACTATTTTTGAATCTAAGGGCTATGATGACATACCTAATATCATTTCGTTCCTTCTATCGTATTCTCTAAGCAAGTTTTTAAAACTTATAAGTTTACAAATAGAAAAGTAGTATATAAGATATGTAATAAACAAGTTGGAGAAACTTTCTAATGTATTTCAAGATAAATTTATTATTTATTAAATTGCATAGAAATTGTTTAAAAATCTTAGCTTTAAAACGTTTAAATGATATCAAATTTATTTGGCGAAAGGGAATTATTTTACGGCAAAGCTTTTGTTTTAAAATAAATGAAACTGAAAAATAAATATCGAAACTTTTGACAGGAAGAAAATACTTTTTAAAAATATATATGTTCGCATCGTAAGTGGTATCACATATTAAGCTTAAATCCAGATATAGAGATCAAAGGATTTAAACGAAAAAGAAAAAGGAAGAAAAAATTGTGATCAAAATTTATGAAGTAAGAACTTAAAATTTTTTTTAAGAAAACTTCTTTTCAAATGCATACTATTTTGTAATATCTGTTTTGAATAATCTTTAAAAAACGCATTTTTTATCTATATCTACACGTATTCTTTGTTCAGAATAAAATGAGGTATAGTACACTAAACACAATTTTTTAACACTTTATTTTGGCCGTCTGTCCGTCTGGCCGTGCTCTAACTCCCTAAATATACTCGGATTGCTATGAAATTTTTATATGTTATTTGATGTTTACACTAGCACGAGCCCTATTGAAAATGAAGCTTCTAGTATGATTAGTTTATTTACATCGATAGTCAAACGTTTTCAAATACAATATTGACTATGGGAAAAAATCGTTCAAAAGAATTTTAAAGGTGTTACACCCTGTAAAAATATTCAAATTTGCATGGATTCGCAAGGTGCAATAAAATATGTATTCTGTAAAATATGCAATTAAAATAATAGTTACTATTCATTTACAGGGCCACTGAAAAGAATTCAATCGCACAATTATAAAGGGAGGGATTGTTTGCGACATATTTTAATTATGGTAACCGATTTTAACTATCGTAAAATCGATATACGCTGCTGAGACTTAATATTTAACGCATAATATGAAGTGCATAGCATTTACAGGGACACACAAAATATTTAAAATCTTATATTTTTATCCAAAGTACTGATGTTATCGATGATAGCTGATGGATGGTTGAAATGCATTTTCAATTATGATATGCGCTAAGTTTTCCTAAATTATCTGCACATTATATGGTGTACATAAATGTTATAGTTAATATACAGGGATTAAACACAGAGCTCCAGAGCTTACAAAAGGTTTACTGAAAGGATTACCTAAGGTTTACTGAATATGAGAGTAATTAACTTAAATGTGGTTTTTAAGTAAGTTATGCATTTTTACGTTAAATTGCTTTCAGTTTACTAAGACATGTTTGTAGAATATAGATAAAATGATATTCAGGGTCACGCAAAGAATTAGCTAAATGGTCGCTCATAAATGATAATTTCAGGAAATGTAATTTAAGTAGTTTTAAGGGTGTTTTTGTTTGAACTAAATTTTAACAAAATATTGTCGTGCAATAAAGGTACTAGGAAATTACAGGGCTGAACAAAAGTATTCAAGAATTTTCCATCTATTAGAATAAAGTGCTAAAGAAGAAATTCTTCGAATAACTTCGAATAACTTTGCAGCGGTATACCTACAAGTTGCAACATAACCAGAAATGGAACCTCCTTACTTCGACTCTCGCCAAAATTTCCCGAATTTCGTATTGAATAAGAAGGAAGAGCAACACGACTAGCTTCACACTGTGCTTTGAACAGATGAAGGGTATTTCACACTCTCTTTCGCTGTTAAAAACTATTGTCGTATATGGACCACAGACAATCCACATGCATTTGTTGAGGCACCCTTGCAACAGCCTAAGGTGACAGTATGGTGTGTCTTTGCAGGTGTTTCAGAACTGGTTCATTTTTTTGAGGAAGTCACACTCACGAGTTTCTAAAGAGTTTCTGTCACTGGTCAGCGATATGTACAACTGTTGCAGAACACCATTATTCCTGAACTGCAACCTCTTCAGCACTCCAAATAGTCGCCTTTATGCAAGATGGAGCATCACCTCATATTGCTCTGCCTGTGCAACGCCTGTTCAGCTCAACATTTAGGGAGGATCGCATTATCAGTCGCTATTTTAATCACGCATGACCTCCACGATCTCTCCCGATCTGACAATCTGTGACTTTTGGCTGTGGAGATTCTTGTAATGAAAAGTGTACCGCGACTATCCGGCATCACTAGAAGCATCACTGAAAGATGCTTTCTTCCAAAATGTGTCTACCATAACGCAAGAAATGCTACTAAATGTTGTGAATGGTGTGGTGCCTCTTCTCACAGGTGTACTTCGGAATGATGAATAATACATTGAACCTTTACTGTAGTACTAATTAACTGCAACTAAGCTGACTTGTAAGTTTTCAAAATTTTTTATATGCAAATCATCTTTTGGTGCATTAAAAACATTATAGAGCCATCTGTTGATCGCCAAGAGAAATATTTTTTTCATTGCCACATAAAACACGGGGTTTTTTTATCCGATTGGTTTAAACCCTACTTTTGTATTTTGGTCTTGATTTATTTTCGAATTATACATTTTTAAATTTTGTCCTTACTTTTGGATCAATTGGTTCTTAACCATTGAAACTCTAAATATAATCAGGAACGTGCGTTAGCAGAATGAACATAGAAAAAAAAATGAAGCGAATTTTATAAATCTGCAGGAAAACCTCTTTACCTAAATTAAAGAATAGGAATTTGCTCCCTTTCTCCCTTTTATACTTAACCAATGAACCTCCAAATTTTATTAAGGAAGCACCTTAACGTAATAAACACGTATACAAAAAGCAAATCGAATAAATCCACATGAAAAACGAATTTCTCAGAATTGGAGTAGAGATAAAAAACTTCATTTCCTTTATGCGTAAAAAAATGAACCTTCAAATCTAATCAGGGAAGCTCCATAATAAAATAAACAGGTCTACTATATTTAAAGTAAATCGAATATTTCTACATGAAAAACCCTTTTGTCTAAATTAGAGGAGGGGAAATAGGCCGCTTATCACTTTATACTGTAACAATGAATCTTCAAATTTAATCAAAAAAGCGCCTTAACATAATTAACGAATATACAAATTTGACGCAAAACGAATAATTCTGCACGGAAAACCGTTTATCTAAACAAGAGGGAATAACCGTCTTTCTTTCCTTTTTACTAAACCATTGAAACTCCGTAACTAATAAGGGAAGGTTCTTAACAAAATTAGAAGCAAATCAAATTATTCTATGTAAAAATACACTTATCTAAATTTTTTGAGGGGTAAAGTAGCTCCTTTCTCCCCTTAATACTAAACCAATGAATCTCCAAATATAATAAAGGAAGCTCCTTATCAAAATAAATCGATATATAGAATTTAAAGCAAGTCCAACGTGCACACAAACATACTTACGTATGAGCATATAGATATGGTGATCTCTAAGTCTTTCACAGCCTGTGATCTAAAAACTCAATTTGAAAATTATATTTAATTATACTAAAATACATAAAAAATAAAATTACTCTTTCAGTTTTAATTCGATCAGGAATTTGATTTCTCTTTCGATTTTCTACAACCTTACATTGCTATTTTGCAAACTGATCGTACAAATAGTGACCAATATCGAGATATATGCATATCTCAATGCACAAACACGCACTCATATACACAATGTGACTGAAGGTTACCGGTCACTTTCGATTTTAAACGTTTTTTTTAAATCTCTAGAAAAATACATGATGAATTATCCTGAAACTCCAGATGAATAAACACAACAGTTACTATTAATTTATAAAGACACACAAAAGCATTCCATTACATAATGGTACAGGAGAGAATTATTTGCGGAAGATTTTAATTATGTTAATCTATTTCATATATTGTGAAATTGCTGTACGTCAGTGATGCTTACTATAAGTTATTTTATCTATAATACGACATTCGTAGAATTTAGACGAACTACGGAAAAGATTTTACACAGAATATGGTATCTGAAGATTTTTTTAAATAATTGTTATGATGTCAGTAAATGCATTTTTAATTATCATATGCATTTTTGAGTTTCACTATACTTATGCATACTATACAGTGCTATATGCAGGGTAATACAGAAGAATTCGTAAAGATTACTTATTATGAGTGTAAATTGATTAAAGCTAGTTTTTAAATGTGCTATGCATTTTTACAATGAACGGCGTTTAGGTATAATGTTGGCAGAATGCAGGTATTATGATCATTTCTGGAAATTTCATTCAATAGTTTAAACAGTGTTTTATTTTGAATAAAATATTAGCTAAATAGTGGTCTATAATAAAGTGTGATATGCATTTTTAAAATAAATGTCGATTAGTTTATTAGAAATTCTTGCAGAATACACATATTATGAGGATTATTGGAAATTTGATTTAATAGTTTAAATATTGTTTTAATAATTTTAATAAAATTGTTTGAATAAAATTTTAGTTAAATAGTGGCCAATAATAAAGGCACTAGATAAACTACAGGGCTAAAAAAACGTGTATTTCCCAATATAAATTATGTTTCCCTCTGTTGGTACAAAATGCTGAAAGAGAAATTTCATTCCTTTATGCGTTTTCTTACTAAATTTCTCATTCTATAGTATGTATATGTGTACATATATATAAGCATACATACATATATATATATATATATATATATATATATATATATATATATATATATATATATATGGAGTAATAAGCAGATTTTCGTGGAATAACACCAGATGACCTGACGAAAAGAATCTGTCGTCGATTAATGCGATAAAGGTCATTGGTCATAGGAGAATTTCTTTTTGATTTAGCGGCCGGAGTTAAAGGCTGTGGAGATGACATGTATGGGAATTTCTCCAGAAAGAATGCAAGCGATCAATTTTTAGTCTTTTATTCTTTTTGAGTACTTTCAATGGCTATTTCACACATCTTCAATCTCCACAAATTTATAATAGATAAAAAATGTTCTTAATGCCATCATGTCCATTAAAGAGAATGCACTAAGTCAAATAAGCCATTTGTTGTAAACAATCATCCACAAAAAATCACCACAAAAAATAAGAAAAACACAAAGTGGACTTTGAAAAGAGACTGCCGGAAATACATTGCACTCCACAAATATTCCAAATTATTCTGAGAAGAGACGTGTGTCTTAGTACTTGGAAGATCAAAAGCATTCTACTCGCTCCGACAAACCAAAATGACTCTCTCAAAAATTCTAATCTAACCTTGCCCCTCCTCTTTTGACGTAAGGCTTTTAAAAAGCCTAAAATTGTTTTCAAGGTAAAGGTAATCCATTTTGCGTTCTACTATTAGCTGATGGGCGGGACTAGATGCAAGGAATATTTAACAAATAGCGTAAACCGTAGAGTAATATGCCCCACGAAAAGCGTATGTATTTCACTAGCAGACGATTAATTAAATAATAAAACAAAATTAAAGTTTCGATAAACGTTTTTAATTCTAAAAAGGAAAATGGATTTGTTTAATGAATTTAAGATTTCGCAATAAGATATTGACATTCAAGAAAGATTCTAGCTCTTTTTAAGAAAATAATCAATAGATTATGCTAAGTTAAATAAAATAAAATAAAAAGAACTTTAGCCGTTAAAAATATCAATACATTACGGAAACTGAAAATAAAAGTATGTTCCTATAAAACTTTAGAATAAAGTCAAGGCGGGAAAATGGCAAATTTTTTTTTTATTTATTACATATATATATGTGTGTGTGCATATCAGTATAAATATGAAATACAGTGCTAATCAAAAGAATTGGAATAAATATTTGGCCATGGAAGATAATCTTGAAATAATATTTTTGAATTATTTTATCTAGTTTCCAAAATGTTTACTTAGTTATCTCACTTAACTTATTTCCTAAAAAACGAAGCTTTGTTAAATATTTCGGGTAGGGTCGGAAAATGTTTTATAATGTATGCTTAACGTATGATTTTTCTTTCTTGATTTCTCACTTCTTTCTTGATCACTCAATGATTTAATGAACGTGATATCCCAATTGAGACTCATGTGATGATGCGTGGGAAGAACGAGGTGTTCTATAGATTTCAGCGATGGCGAGTTTGATGGATTTTTAATGCAAAGCTCAGGGAAGCTTATTTATACTGAATATTATTCAGTTACTGTTATTTTTGAATGCTACGTATATATTTTATGTCTATTAAACCTTTTTATCTTATCAAGAATATTAGTTTTGCTTAAATCATAAGTTAATCACTCAATATTCCATATATATATATATATATATATATATATATATATATGTATGTATGTATGTATGTGTGTATGTAACTAAAATCAAGATAATCGATATACTACTACAACTATTATTGATAATTTTACCAACCAACTTGTCAATAAATTTGTTTAATTTTGTGTTAGATATGTATTTAAGAAACTTGTTTTACTTTGATCACAATCACATGATCACAATTATTAGATAAATCCAAAATAAATTGTTTGAAATTTATATTTTTGAAAGAGGATTTATTTGTTTAAACATGTTTGCATAAAATACTAGAATTACTTTTATATATACATATAGAGAGAAATATGTGAAGTAAATTTGTTGTTAATATCTCTTTGTATTTTTAAGTATAAATATATGCATAAATTCTATGTTTAAAACTTTTAAAGTATAATACTTTTTTTATTGATCCATATCACTCAAGTATATACTATGTAACATATCTTTATACTACATGTTATCGACTATACTACCTGATCAACGCAGATCTATTGCGCTGTTGCTTACTATGTTTTAGGTAATTGTGGTATTTATTTTTCATTTAAATTTTTGAAACAAAAAGTAGTAAATTTTGTAGTAATGTTTTGTTGCATTTTCTATTAACACTAGAATTACCGCGTTTCTTGTATACCTAGAAATACCGCGGTGGGTCACATCTGACCCATGGCTTTTAAAAACGCTATTCTTGTTTTACATGGAAGATAAAGACACACAATAATTATTAAAGATGAATATAATGATTTTTTAATTAATAATTAATACAATTTAGCGTTTAGACTATTACATAAGATGAAATTTTGAGATTAAATAACTCAAAAGAATTTTTCCTTTATTTTTATTTTAAAAAATGCTTCGAAATTTTGATACTTTTTTAATATTATAAATACATATGATTTGTTGATTTAAGTTGTGTAATAATGTTCCTACAGATCAATTTTATATAAAAATACAATAAAATTAAATATATATATATTCATATTCGTGATTCTTTTTTAATTACACTTTTACGCTTTATACAGTTTACGGTCCAATCAATTTATGCAAAATGTCATAGACATTTTTTCTTTTTCTTTTTTGATAAACACACAAGTTATAAGCAGTTTCCGCAAACAGTGTTAATTTCTTTGTCTTAGCACTACTTTATGTGGAAAGATTTCTCATTTGTTTGAAATTTCAGTGTTGGTGCGTGGACGGATATCTTCATGTTCTTTTGCAATGCTTTTATGTATAATATTAGCAAGAAAACTTTTCTACTGATACTAGAATCTGTTGTATATTTAAAAACTACCGAAACATTTATAATCACTAGATCTTGAATAAAATTTTTCATAAGTCAGAAAATATTGAACACTGCGGCTCTACCGTCCATATAGTTCCATGTTACAAATTGCTTCGAAGAGTGATTTATTTTGTATTTTCCCCCTATTTTAGAATTATTCCGAAAAAGTAAATTCTTTTATTTTTAATTTTCTGCAAAATACTTACAATATATTTGTGTTTCTTAATTTTTCTCACAACATTTATTTTCTACTTTAATTCAGCTTGCTACTACATGTATTGGATTCGAACAGTGAAATTTTGTGGCAATTTTTAGGAAAAAACGTTTCGTCATCTATGTCAAGATTGTTATCCTGATCAAATAATGACAATATTAACTTTGTCGCTAAATTTCTTCATTAAAGTCATTTAAACACATTTCACGTTAAAATTTTAATTTTTCTCATTCAAGAAACCTCCATAGTGATTTCATTTCTATAAATGTTTGAATGTGAAATGCCACAAACAGTTTTTTTTTTTCTCGTTGAAGTTTATGAGAGGCAAAATATTCTTTAGTTATTTTTAAGGTATAACATTGCAAAAAACTATTTACATTAACCTTACAGTAGTTTGAAATAACATAAAAACTCACACATTTACCTTTCAAATGCCTAACAGATATGTGATCACGACTCCCCCCCCCCCCGCGCCTGCACATACGCACATTCCTTTCCCTGTTTTGTAAAAAGTAAATGTGGAACATATCCTTACACTATTCTTATGTTATTGATAAATAAAAAGTTGAAATCCTTGTTGAAATAAATGAAAAATGCAATTATTTTGTTCGGGTCAGCGATGACCCAGCATGGTAGTTCTAGGTATAAAGATGTATATATAAAAAAGTTTTCGCCCGATTTCAACTAAATTCGTGCTAAGGCATTATACTAAGTATTTAGGAAAAGTCAATCAGTTTCAAAGTTTTACTTTGAAAAGAAACTACGATACGAGCGAAAAACCTCGTCTTGGGTCACGGATGACCCGCCTCGGTAATTCTAGTGTTAATTAAGAATGAACTATAATTAATTTAGATTACGATTGTTTTCTTGATATTTTAGAACGCGTAAATGTAAAATTTGATACTTGTGGCTTCTTATTTATACATATTAATAAAATAGCCAGAGTTTCAAAACTTTTTTATAGGTATTAGAAAAAGAAAATCCTCGTTATGATGGTTAAAAAATCCATTTTTTCCGGTACATACTGCATGTAAATTCTATATACATAACTGTGTATAGAGTCAAAAATTTAAATGATAATAGTAACTATAATAATAATAATAATAATAATTATTATTATTATTATTATTTAAATTCACTTTCCAGAACGTATTTATTTTTATGTGCTCATGGATAAAAAGATGAAAATAATTTACATGCATATTTTGAGTTTTCCTTGAATCAACATAATTATAAAAATATATAAAAAAAAATATAATTTTTATTTACTTAAGTTTTGTTACTATTATTTCTGTTATTTGTAATTTTTTGTTATAATTATTAGTTCTACCTAGTCATGTATGGTTCTCAGAAATTATGTATGACATTAATCTCAATTTCTGGTAGTGGTAACAAAATTTATTAATTTTAGTTACATATGCGTTTTAGTTAGATATGCGTTTAGAATGAATTACAATTTTAAGAAAATGAAAAAAAAAAGCTTTTAATCTTTTGAATTTCTATTATCATTAAGATATCTCTGAAATCATTAAGACACTTCACGTAATGTTAAAAAGAACTACATGGTAAAGGACGCACCAAAGTCATTTGATTGTCACATTTATTACTTCGGAAGACATTTCTTTTCACCCATTTAATTAAGAAAGGTATGGGACTGAATTTTAATTTAATTTAATGAACGTTCGATTCTATTTTAATTAATTTTCAGATTTCTTTTCTTTACATAAGATATTAAAAAAAATTCTTCTTATATTTTAACCCTTTTAAGTGTGCTGCAGAATTATTCATGTATGTTTAATAATTCACAAAAAACAGAAAAATATTGGTATGTGAATTTTTATTGTGTAACCTTAAAGACTTTAAATAGACTCTTGAGAATTATTTCCTAGAAGGTAGAGAAATAAGATCCGTAAATTTTTCAGCTATTTTTTTACAATACTTCTTAAGAATATGGACTTCCGAAGAAGGACTTCCATAGACTTACTACCGAATATATTTACGTAATTTTATTGCATGAAAATCTACTAAAAATGTCCTGTATTTTAATAAACGGTTATTATAACAGCAAAATTTTTCCTTGGGAAAAAAAACTCTTTGCCGAAGTTCTTTTTTAGTATATGACATATTATTTAAAGATTTTGTAGGACATTAGTATTTAAAGTAGGAATAAAACACTTACGCATTCTGTAGAATATGCGTTCAAAAGAATAATTATTATTCATTTACAGGGCCACACAAAATAATTTCGTAACATAATATTATAAGAAGGAATCGTTTGCGGCGTACATTTTAAATATGTCAAGCTAACATAATTTTAATTAATTTTATGTACTTCTCTTATTTATTTCTCTTATGCACTTAAAAAAAACCCATTGATATAATTTTTGTTTTAAATACGTCCTTGGCTTCTTGCTTTTGAACAAACAATAAGAAAACTATGCCAACGGCTCCTTCTGCAGATAACTGATCTGAAAACCAAGTTCCGGCAGATTTCAGATGCAGAGCTGGAAACTACAGGGTGTCCCAAAAGGTCATGTCCAAACGGCACACATGGTTGTGTCAGGTCATTAGGAAACAGAATTACATAGGAAAGGGGGGTCGGAAACGCGATTGTAATCCGCTAGAGGGCGATAAGCGATGTCAGACGAAAGCGCGGGCAGTCGGATCATTCGAAGCGCGGACGTTGCAGAGAAAGGATGAACCAGTTGATGAGCACTTGGATGAGCACTTACTATGAGTTGTAGCATTTTTCTTTTTTATTTGGTACTGTTTTGTTGTAAAATAAAGATATTTTACACCGTTTGTTATCTTTTCTTTGCGTGACGGTTACGATGCAATTTCACTGTTTAGATCGCGTTTCCGACCCCCCTTTCCTATGTAATTCTGTTTCCTCATGACCTGACACAACCATGTGTTCCGTTTGGACATGACCTTTTGGGACACCCTGTATAAGATGTGGTACCCAGCACTGTAGATATACTATATGGTCGAAGATGAGCGTCCATCTGTGATTTTAGACATTTTGTTAAATATCTAGAAAAATAGATGTACAATTATCCTGAAACTCTAACTGCATAAATATAACAGTACATGTCATACATTTTCCGTGAAGATTTTTCTCCGAAACTCCATAGGATACCATCAATAAATTAAAAAATAATAATTATCTTTTGAATAACCCTGTAAAAACTATTGTAGCAAAAGAGCTCAAACTGTAGATCCTGATTAAGTGCCATATTGATATAAACCGTGTTAATTTTTTGTCGATAGCATGCATACGTGTAAAAAATTAAGGTTTTTATAAAAACAGTTTCCAAATTTTTCCAAGATTTTAGCTTATAATTTAATGAATTCTTAATATAAAATAATATTATTTTCTGAAAATATGACAAACAAAATTGCACGCAATACCCTGTAATCAGAATTAAAAATAATAAAAATTATATGAAAAATAAGTAGGTTTACTAAATAATTTTTCATTGCGCATGCGTCAACGATTTCATTTCTATATTATGTTAGCTAAATGTATAGAGCAACATTTGTGAAAGTCACAAAATCATAGCTTGAAAATTCTGAAAATAATCGTCAATAGAATTAAGATGAAAATCCGTTATTCCCAAAATGAAGTAAAAACAAGAGGGGGTGTATCCATATATTGATTGATTAGTGTCAATAGAGAATACACAATGTGGGACGTACTACTACATTTGGATAAAACCCCTCATTTTTTTGCTTCTTTCACAAAACTTTTTCAAACTTTCACAAGATATCCCACATTATAGAAAAAAAAATATTTTTTTCTTTAAGTAACATAATTACCCCTTCTATCCCCCTCCAAAATATATTTTTAAATGTTTAATAATCTGTAATTTTTGAGTCTTAATTACTTTTGAGTCTTTATTACTTCCCACAATTTGAGCTCCCCACGTATCAGGAATTATGAGTAAAATGGCTGTGACTGACGGACAGACAGATACTGGAGTCATCTTATAATGGTTCAGTCTTGATTATATAAGAACAGAATTTAAAAAAAGTAAGAATAGCAGTTCGTGTGCGTTGAAATACATTTACTTAACTTTAATATATATTTTACTTGGATTTCACAGACTAGCAGAACTGCTCAACTAGCGAATTGCGGCGGATATCCAGAGACGGCATTGGGAAACATAAACTTTCCGTGCCACATTCAGTGCGGTGAAAGATAAATAAAACAGACAATAGCTTCAACTGCAGTCATCGCAGAGACCAAGCATGATGGTTGCATAATTTCAAAATAGAAGGAAGGCCTCCCCACTTAAAATAATCTTAAGATTCTGAAGAAATCGTCACTTTCTTTAGAAATTCTCTAGAAATTTAAAGAAAGTTTGCAGATTTAACTTTATCTTAAAAATATTTGCAGAATTTTTAAAGATATTCTTAAAATATCTACATAATGTGCCAAATACCGACGGATTTCCCAAAAATGTTTGAGCCAAATACCTATAGATATGCTACAGATTTTTTTAGTGGGCTGCTATTACATCGTTTGAAACGAAAAACCGGTATGGAGAGAAAAATCTGGAACCACTTGAATAAAGTACGCCTAATGCACATTTGCAACATTTATTTCCGCTCTTCAAATAAATTAGGTTATACTAAGCCTGTGTATTGTGTGAGTAATAAGATTTAATGTTTCATGTCTATAATTTTTTTTTACGAATATCTAATTTTGGCAAAATAATTGTTTAAAGCCTTCAAAAATAAAGTTTTACGCTGCGGTTTTAATTTTTTTTTATAATACGAGTATTTCGACGCCTAAGTATTTTACACTTTTGTTTAATTTGTCGTAAGTTCCCGAAAGTAGAACAGGAAGTCTTTTATTAAATACTCTAAATTTTATCATTTGTGTTCTTTATGAATTCTTTCAACTTTTCTGATCTAGTGTTAAAAAGGAAAATCTAAAATTAAAAATAAAACTTTAATATTGAAAAAATACAACATTCTTAGCTAATATTTCATACATAAATCCCAACGTGGAACTGGAAAATGTGTATTGAATATTTTGAAACCTTAAGCGTATTTCTCAGAAACCATTCCACAACTTTTCCATTCTAGCGGTAAAAGAATTCGCAATTTCGAAATTTTTGCTTTTTTTCTTTACTCTCTGCCTTATTATATGTTTCACTCTGTCAAAAGAATGAAGTAAACTGAGTACATATTATGAAAATATATTAAAACGTATTATCCCGTGAAGAACTTAAAGTATCCAGGGAATTTAAGAAACTGTTTCTTGGCCTTTGGATTTAAAGCTTTTATCAGATTTCATATTTTGTTTGAAATATATTTACTAGTAGTACAATGTATTTGAAAAATAGTATATGTATTTCAATGAATCATTTTTAATTAAATATAAGTGGTTATAGACATATGAATATTTCCTGCAATGTCTAAATAAAAGAATAAATATTCCTTTAAATTTGAATAGTTTTCTGCTATGGAGGGCTTTGACGGATACAAAAATAAATTTAAGGAATAGTTCCAATGTGTTTGAAAGTATTTTCTTTTTGGAATGCTACTCTTAGTCAGGAATGTTAAATATGAAATCAAATATTTATTTAATGCTATATTAGTGATGCATTGAATTTTGCATATTTTAATAAACTTGTTAAAATTTTAAAACATTAAATATGAAACAACTATTTATCTTTTTCATTGCCACGAGCAATATGTGAATCAATTTTGAAATACTTCTGAATACTTATTTTATGTTTCTACATGTGACATTCTTTAACAAAATTAAAAGAGTGTATTTTTTTTTATATTTTTGTAAAGCTAATCCATCTAATCATAGCTAATCTATCAATCATAAATACTAGACTTTTTCATTGTTTGCTAGAATATATAATTCCTCGCTTTTATTTTTAACGAATATCCAAAACTCGAAATGTTTTAATACTTTTTTACCATAAAAAAGGCATGTATATTTTGTTGTGTAAAAGGGATGTCAAGAGATGTCCGCAAGATGCCTAGCGACGATGTTCTGTGTCAGAGAAATTATTTAGTATTAATTAGAAGTCGGTTTTGCACTTTATAAGGATTTCCGTCATTGGTATAGTGCAAGTTAAGTGACATAGGGAAAATCGATAAAACAGTTCAAATTATGAAGAAAATTTATTTTTAAAATAATATAAAATTTAAAAGCTATTTTCCGATATAGAGGATTTTCTCTACAATAAAAATCACACAATAAATTTGATTATTATATATATAGGAATTAGTGCCCTATATATATATATATATATATATATATATATATATATATAGTGCGTGAAAAAGCTATAAAAGCAGCAAAAAAAATTATTTTCTTTTATAAATTTCAACATTAATAAAACTCTTTTCCAAGTAACATGTATCAGCAATCTGAAAAACTGATGAAGAAGTCAACAAATTGCAACAATGACTATTTTATTATAAAAATAAAGTAATTGTAGAAAAAAAAAACTTATTTTGCTTGTGTAAAAACTTTAAGGACAGCAAAATAAATTCAGTTTAGCAACCGAAAAAGCAACAATTTAATATTTTATGCATCCACCTCTGAGTTTAACGATTGCAAATATTTCATCATTCCTCGACATCATTAATTTTTCGCACTGTTCGGGATTGTTTTATTGCTATTCATCTTCAATCATAGATATGAGTTCTGAATATGAATAAAAAATGCCTTCCATTTTTATGAACTTGTTTTTCTAGATCTCCCCATACGTTATTGATAGAATTTAAATCAAGATTTCTGAGCGGCCATTGCAAAACTTCAATATTTTTCTTATGGAATAAAAGTTTTGTCTCAGGGATTATGTGGATAGGCACATTATCTCACTGTTATATTCGTTTATTTTTCCTGCAAGGAGTGTCACAACAAATGAAAGATGGGCAGAAAGAGTTTGCACATGTGTCTTTGAATTAAATTTTCCTGAAAAAATACACAAGTGATACCACGTGTTTGAACAAAAACAGCCCCATGTCGCAATAAACCCGCCACCTAACTGATGTTTTGATAAAATCTCTTTTTCTTTCTTTAAATTATCCCTATAATATTTCACCCTTTACAGATGATGACTTGGATCGAACAAGTAAGGGGCACCGTTGAACAAATTAACAAAATATGAAAACATTAATAGTTTCATAAAAAAAATCTGTATATGTTTTAGAAATATAAAGTTATATCAATAAAATTAAATAACTACATTTTATTTAAATTACTTTTTTTATTATTTAAATAATTTAAATCCATCAAATTTGATGGCAAAACTCATTGTTGAAACAACACACAGTGTCTTTCCAGGCAAGTTTAGTTGTGAAAACTTTTTTTCAATAACCTTGAAAAAACATCAATATGATATCTGACACTTTTGGAAAATTAAAATTTTTCATTCACTCTTTTTATGAGAAAACAGAGATAAAAATACGTTTTATAAGTTATGAAATCCAGAAAAAATGTTTGGGAAAGAGAAAATGAAGCAGTCTTTGTGAGACAAAACTGCTAAACCACGAATCATTATTGTGTATCCGGGATTTTCAATTATTCAATAGATGAATGTCATCATCACTTTAATTTGAAACTTCCCATCACTGATACTTCCAGATGTAGTAATCTATGTGTGCATAAAGAAGAGATAATTAACAGCATAAGTCAATTTTCTTGGACATTGTTAAATAACCTCATTTCACATTTAAAAAATTCCAAAAATAATAATATTTAGATGCATCCACAACTTTTTACTTTATACTTTTAAATATTCAATGGTGCTACATCATTTGGAGTTCAACATTACAACTGTTTATTTAATTCGTCTGTAGAATTTGAATAAAACAAAGTTCATAAACTAAAACTGACATCTTTATTTAAGTATTGAAAAATAAGTTAAAATTTTAGGGATACAAAATTATCAGCTAAAATCCTTCAACTTTATTTTCTTAAGTTTAGATTCAAGAGGAAAAAAAAATACATACCTTGCTTAGACAATATTCTTCATGCAAAATGGTGCATTATGCTTATTGCACTTAAGCTCTAGTCACGTAATCCATGACTAGTGCATATGACTAGTGCGTATGACCATATGCATTTTTTAAAAAATAACTTATTTTTCGGAATATATTTAGAGTTTCAAACAACCCCCTCTCCCCTACATTTTGTCATTATTTTTGATTGAATATTTCCATTAATGGGAAATATAAATAAGGAGAAATGTTGTGTATAAATTTATAGGTTGAAAGTTTGCTCCTGTGGTAATGATCCCCTGTGAAAGTGGTTACAATTTCATCATCACTATTTTAAGGATATATCTGTTCCTTTTTTTAATAGTTCCATGGCAAAAACTGATAAAATAATTTTGGGAGCAACAAATTTTGTTGAAAATCTGTAACAGCTTACTGAAGATAAATTCATAGAATAAGTCAATTTATTTTATTGAGAAACACCGAAATCACTGGCGATAAATTTATAAATAAGCTAAAAAACTTTGTAAAATCACCATAAAAAGGAAATTAAACAGGACGCGTTTCGAGCTTCAAAAACTCAGCTCGTCTGGAAATAAAAGATTATTTCCACTCTGTCCCTTGTGACACGTGTTTGGATTAGCTGAGGACGAACTGTATTTTTGAAGCTCGAAACGCGTCCTGTTTAATTTCCTTTTTATGGTGATTTTACAAAGTTCTTTAGCTTATTTACAATTTATTTTATTTCAAAAAATCAGAGAAAAATAATCAAGTGTTGCATGCCCTATTTCCTATTACAGTGAAAACTCGAATATACGAAAAGCAGGGGACCAAAGCATTTTTTGGTTAACCAGGATCCATAGGAATTTTCTAATAACCGGGGTTCCGTAAAAATTTCAGAATAACTGAGAGGCTTATAGTGAATACTTGTTTGATGAAAAGCTGTGATCGTAATATAGAACATCGTTGTAATAGAAATGTTGTTGAACGGTATTCAAAATAGACTGATTTAGAAACCAAAATTACAAGTTCCAACAGCAAGAGATAACTTATTGGTTAAAAACAAAGGTATTAAAATCTTAAATGCGGCACTTCGATATATTGAAGTACAAGGAGATGTAACAACATTAGATGTAACAAATTTTATTTAAAAAGGTGGAGGGGTAAAGCAGCATCGAAACAATGCAAAGTTAAAAAACAAGAGAAAATAACAACATATTTTGCCAAAACGTTTCGCACGTGTACATCTAATAAAATGCCCGAAATTATGCAATGAACCAAATAAGTATGTTGATTCTATTTATATCATAAAGAAAAGGCTTTTCTAATACTATTTCTTCCAGTGTCCAATAATACTTTCAATTTTTTATATTTACTTATTTTGTTTTTAGTTTTTAAAGCTAATAAGTATTAAAACAATTCTTCAATGTATTAAATATTATTCGGCATTGTTTTAATATAAAACTTACAACTAGAATTATGATCATGAATCAAAATATCTTGAATGGTATTATTTGGCATCGGTAAAAAAAGTATTGACAATAAAAATTTTCACACCTAAAAGGACGTTAAGAAAATTTAAGGCCTTTCGATTAAGCCGATTTTCGGATAATCAAGATTTGTATAGCCGGGGTTTTATTGTATTTAACAGAATTTAATAATCTTATTTCAGGTAACACTACCCAACCTCAAAAATGTTTCGGGCTCAAAAATAGTTATTTCCGAAGTATTTTTTCTCGCTAAACACGAAAATCTACATAAAAAGTTGAGATTAGCTCTTGTTTTCGAGGTAGGAACCAATTTGAAAAATCTCACTATGGCTGTTTTATAGGAAATCAAATGTTCGGAAATTGGTACTCCTAATAACTATAATTCCCCTCAACTGAATTCTGTGTGTAGAATACAACCAGAAATCAAGATCACAGAATACAGGGTTCGTCACAAGAATCTTCTTCATTTCTTTGAGAAGAAAGAGCATGTTGTTGCTTGCACTGATGTAAATGGTTTGATGAATTCAATGAACATAACTCATGATCCACAGAAATGGAGGTTATTTATAGACGCTTTCAAACTTAGTTTGAAAGCAGTCTTACTACACAGTGCCAACATTACTTCTTCCATTCCCATTGGTCATTCCGTTCTCACGCAGGAAAATTACGTGAATGTGAAATTAATTCTCGAGTCAATCAAATATGAGGATCACAAATGACAGGTTTGTGGTGACTTGAAAATAATTTCTTTAATCCTGGGAATGCAATTAGGGTATACCAAGTACTGCTGTTTTCTGCGTTTGTGGAACAGTCGAGATAGAAACTTTCACTACATAAAAGATAAATGCCCTTCAAGAAATCTCAATCCCGATGAAAGAAATGTCCAAAAAGAGCCTTTAGTTAATCCAAAAAACATTCTGCGTCCACCACTGCACATTAAACTGGGATTAATGAACTTCGTGAAAGCCATGTACAAGGATGGAGAGGCTTTCCAGTACCTTAGAGCAGCATTTCCAAGAATGAGTGAATCAAGGGTTAAAGAGGGAATCTTAGTGGGCCCTCAAATTTGCACAATAATGAAGGACCCTGCTTTTGATAAAGTTTTGGAAGGGAAATAGAAAGTAGCCTGGGAAGCCTTCAAAAATGTGGTATGAGGCTTTTTAGGCAACAGAAAAGCCTAGAAGTACCAACAGTTGGTGAAAGAACTCCTACTAAAATGCCGTGACCTTGGATACAAAATGTTTCTGAAACGTCATTTCCTGCACTTCCATGTTGATTTTCTCCCTAAAAACTGTGGAGTTGTAAGCTATGAGCATGGTAAACGGTTTCAGAAAGATATATCTGTAATAGAACGCTGATATTAGGGTCGAGTCAATGCTGGCCGACCACTATTGAACTGTTACAAGAGATGCTCCCGCGTTGACATACAAGAGGCAATTCAAAAGGAAACGTTTGCAAGAATAGGCTAAAACAACAACTGCTTTCTGAAAAATGAACATTGTTTAGTGAAACATGCCTTTTGTATTATATTTATTACATAGGAATTTTTTTCTTCTTCAATTTGCTTTTAAATCAATGTATGGGATGTTGTGTATCTTTCTCAAGTGGGCTGTATTGTATCTTGAAAACAAGAGCCAATAAAAAATTTTCATTTACATATTCGTTTTTTTCAACCCAAAATTAGTAGGAATTGACTATCTAGAACCAGGAAACTTACAAAAAAATTTTTTTTGTTGCCTAGTGTAATCTACATACTTTAAATAATAACAAGAGAGAAACTGCTTATATTTTAATATCTTTAAGAAGATGAGATGAAGAAAAACTATGTGGAATAGAGTGTTGCCAGATCGAGTGACACAAAAAATGGATTTTTAAAACAGAATTTATTCTCCTGTTCTTTATATTCAACCTAAGAAAAGTTGTTTATGCATCAAATTTTCATAATTATTAATAATAACTAAACCATGTAGCATTAATATTTTATTTAATCATTTAAGTTTTTTTTAATTAGGTTTTCTTTTGGTTAAGCCTCCCGGTCGCGGATAAATACATTGCTTCCAAATAAATAAATAAATAAATAAATAAGTCACTATTTAAAAATAGCTCAATCCTCTCTAGACTCCCCTAATCATAGATGACAAAAAGGTTTAGGTTTAACTTATATGGTAATTGAAACAACCAGCAATTGGTATAATTTAATATATATGTGACATTTTGAAGTTAGGGGGGCAGAAACATCATCGCCAGGTTTCCCTTGCTCCGCACAGAAGTCATGGCCAGCGAGAAAAAAACAAAATAAATAAATGTAGAAGGTCAGAATAATCACTCCTTGGCTGCTGCAAGTTCATTTTTTTAAACTGTAGCTATAATAGAGAGAAAAGCTCCTGTTGCAGACGATATTTTACCGAAACATCCAAAAAATATTCCATGCTTTACTGCATCAAGTTGTACTCATGCAAGAGCGCACCCAAGAATCCTTCTTTTCATCTCAATCACCACCTCTCGAGCTTCCTCTTTTAAATCTAAAAAGAAAATTCTAGAACATTGTCTAACCTCAAACCATCATTCTTTTATGTAAACAGAATTCTTGTCCAGCTACGAGACTATTTTCCACAGACGATAATTGTATTTTAAAAAATAGATTATTTAACCAATTTATAATCGACTCAGAATTTCTTAACGCAGACGATTTTTATAGATGATTAATTTTAAGAGAAAAAGAAAAGAAATTAATTTATTGATATGCACACTATCAAAGGTTGACGGAGGGAAAATAAATAAATAGATAAAATAAAATAATGATATTTTTTGAAATAAATTAAATAAGACTTTCTTAAAAAAAGGTTGATAAAAACATAGAAGAAATGAGTTTTATTTGGAATATTAAGAAATAAAGTTTAATTAAGAATATTTTTAATTTAGAGCCATCTTTTTAAATTTACGCATACAGGAATGATGTTTTTTAAGGCAAATTAAGAATTTATATCGTCTGCATAAAGATTAACAGATTAGATCTAGAAACAAGATTTTAATTTAATAATTTGAAGTAAGTACGGAATATTATTATAAGAAAATTAAGATAGTATAAAGCTTAGTTTTGGCGATAAAAATTTAAAATTTGTAATATATATAAATCTTATCTATGTATTTATAAAAAAAAAATTAGCGAAACAAAATATGTCAATATAAAAATTTTAATGTAGTAGTAAAAAAAAAAAAAAAACATGTAAATTTAATCAATTCTACCTTCAGAAAATCTATATATTTTAAATAACTCTTCAAGAAACATCAATATTAAAAATGAACATAATTTTTTTAACTTATTTTTACATATGATAGTTTTCTTTAAATAAAATATGAAACATACGGCAGAAGTTTTTTGACTATTTTACTGTCATTCCAACTGTTCTGTTATTATTTTTGCTTTTTTCGTTCTTTTCCAATAATTTGAACTTCGATTTCCTTTAGCACCTGCTTCTTTCTTTAAAAAGGTAATTTTTTTTCTTGTGTAAATTCGCACTGCACAGATTCTTATGAAACTTTCGATATTTTACTTATGATTTTGTATTTGAAAAATCTTTTTTTTTTTTTTTTTTTTTTTTTTTTTTATTTATTTATTTAAAATTTACAAATGCAGAAAAACGAACTTCACAAATAGTAACTTGAAGCAATAAATAATTACTTATTGCAATATAGTGAACAAAAATTACTAATTCTGATAATAATATGAAATTGTTATTTTAACATTTACAAAAGAAAGTCATATTTAGGTTTTCGGATTTAATATTTATTTATTTAAAATTAGTTGTAACATGGCCCCGGGTTGCAATGGTTCATTTTGTTTAAATGGAATAGAAAGGACAGAAATGCACGTTTCTATTTTGTATAATTTCACAACGCTTGTGGGTATACAATATTTTTTGTTGTTTCATTTTCTGAGCAGATAGTTTCTCCTTTGCCAATTTTAGAATATCAAAAAATATAACTGTCCATTTGGGAACCAATATGTTTCTCGATTAAAACAGCATTATTTTAAAGATTAAAGAGCTTTGTTGATGATGATTGCACCACCGCACAGTGGGTTTATTTGTCGATCTAGGTGGACAATATTATTTACGCAAGTTGAAAGGACAGTAAGATTTCGTTGGTTTAATTAGTTTTTGCCAATTTTTTGAATACATTTCTAATAAAATTCTCAAATAGTGATAAATATTTGGTTTATTTAACAAAAAAGTCAGAAAATAAAAATATAATGAATTATAAAAATATTCTTTATGCATACTTACTTTACTATGACGTAAAAAAAAAAAAAAAAAAAAAAAAAAAAAAAAAAAAAAAAAAAAAAATTAATGCACACATATAATGGTTTTGTTTCCGTTTTTAGTCTTCCCAGACTTGCTCTAGAACTTTCTGTAGCCATCCTGAAAAATAATGATTTTTAAATAATGTCACATAAAAAAAGTATATTTTGTGTGATTTTAAAAAATATACAAATGCCATTCAAATTAATTTTATGCTAAAATAAAAAAAAAAGACCAGGGATTGTCGAAGAAAACTGTCAAAGGGTCGGGAAGAGGATGAAACAATGTCCAAAATAAGAAATGGCTTTCTAATGATGTATCATTGGATGGATGTCGAAAAAAATGAGAAAAGTGCCACCACTTCGGAAAATTGGGGAGATGGAGGATCAGGTTCATGATATGAAAGAGTTACCAAAGGGATTTTAAGGATAGGTCATTCCATGGTAACTTAAATTACATTTAGAGCTATTTTCAGTAATTTTAGTAATATAACACACACACAAAATGTAAATTTGGCATGGTTTAATAGCTAAACTTACTCGAAGCCCAATTTAGATGAAAATTACCTAATTTTAAAACTATTTCCTAAATTCTAGCAGTTTTATTTACTATGGTAACTGCCATTACTGAAAAAGGAATGTAAGTTATCATATGGTGGTGTAATTTTCGTTATCGTCTTTTAGGTAATTTTCATCCAAATTAAGCCTTAGATAGGTTTCATTGACAAATCATGTTAATTTTACATTTGAATAATTTTTAGTGTTATATTACAAAAATTATTGCAGTCAATTTTTCTAAATGTAACGTAAGTTACCATGGAATGACCCTGCCCTAATAGCATGCATGGTCTCAGTGACGTCACTGTGAGTCACTTTGGTCAAATCACATCTGTGACCAAAATGCTACCTCTCAGTGACATCACATTGTGACTGAGATGTGACTTTCTTAAAAATCTTTAGAAATTTATAAATATCCTTCAAAAAATGTTATTTACTTTAAAAAACATGTTTCTGGCAATTTAAATATCGTCACTTTTGTCACAGTTTCGTAACAATGTTAATGTCAAATTAGTCACAAATGACACATTTTTCACAAATTTGTCACATTGTGGCCACTTTGTGAAACGTCACAAAAGAGCTCTAAAACGGCCATAATGACTTCACGCTTTAGTCACTGTGACTTCACATCGACGTCACGTGACGTCACATCGACAATCGACGGTCACAAAGTCACAATGTGACTTCACAACGACGTTGCAGTGACGTCACCATGCTTTACGGGTGATATATAACAGTATGGAATTCCGGAGAATTTTCAAAAAGTGTCCTTGGGCATCAAAATGGGGGCGGGAGAGAAGTAATAGGTATATAAAATCACACACATATTTAAATGCAACACACTTCGTGACCAACTTTTGCAGATTTGACATTTTGAACAAAGGAATGTTTAACTTTTTAGAGGTATATCCCCCTGCTGGTTCGGAAAACGTTTAAACAGTATACTTCCCATCCCCCTCGATTGGGAAGAATTGTGGAAAGAGGGAATATTAAGTACATAAATTCACGCACGTGTTCATATGTAAAGTAGGCGTTGAATTTCAAAGCAATTGGTGAGAAAATTTCGGAAATGTAAGATGTTGCACTAACGGACATTTACATTTATCATGTTAAATCACATGCTAACGTAAAAGAGTGTAAAAGGTAAAAAAGTAGCCCTGGTCACCAATTTGAGGGAGTAAAATATTAACTACAAAAAATAAGCAATTTTTTGAATCGATGACATTCGATGAATTTCTAAGCAGTTGGTGAAAAACTGTAGGAGTTTTGAGATTACGCATAATTGAACATTTACATTTTTATTTATATACATATATTCTGAGTTTTGTAGAATGCAACAAACGGTGTCAAATAAATTTAACTTCAGCATTGCTTTCGAGTTCAACAAGTGTAAGGAAGTTTAACTAAATATCTGACTGAATTGAACATCAATTTGAAACATTAGTTTGAATTAAACATCATACACTATATCAAGGCGTGTAAGGTCAAATATTTCCGCGAAGATTTTTTTTCCTGAAATCACATAGGCGATTGTAAACAAACTGAATAAGGACGAATTCATTTTGGATCAAATCTTTGGATCAAATCTCTATAAAAACTAATGTAATCGTTGAAATTGATTATTACAATTAAGTGGCTTATTGTAATAAACAGTATTCATTTTTCTTTTTTTTTAAGAGATCGGCTATATTTTTAGAGAAATTAAGATATTCTCTACGAGAGACGAATTTTGTCAAGATTTTTCTTATAATTTGCAAAGTTCTTAATATAAAAAATATTATTTTTTAAAAATATGTCAAAAAATTGTACAGAATGCCCTGTGATCAGAATAAAAAATAATAAAAAAATTACAAAAAATTTCAATAAAATGAGCTTGGAAAACTGGCAGCTAGGTGTCTGGCCGTCGGATTGGTGTCAGTCGAATGCGCATAAAACCAAAAAAAGCAGCTAATCGGGAGTACTGGCATTCAAATTATTAACATTTCATGATTTTGGGATGAGATTATATTGAAGGATACGAGCCTTATTGCGTATATACATATACATTACGCAATATAAATACATATTCAACAATAATATAAATGTATAAAAACGCTGTCATATTAAATTTATTATTTTATTTTAAGATTTAAACTACACATTATAAAATGAAATAGATTTTATAAAGGAAAACAACCAATAAAATAATAAACAAATTTTTGCCGTCCTAAGACATTTTACTTGAGACACCTCCGAATGACCAAACAAAAAATATTTAATTTGAAAGAATAAAACAATCCCAAACGAAAAAAGCGTTTACTTTTTTCAATAAATGATACATCTTCTATAATATGTGCGTAAGAAGGGAATTATGTTTTTTTATTTTTAAAATTATACACTTTTTGGAAAATTATCATTTTTTATGCATGCAAATAAATGGGTATAATGTTTTACGAAAACTGTGCACATTATTTGAATAAAATAAGTGCATTCTCTATTTTTACAAAAACTGAAAAATTGTATGAACTTATCGTTCAGTTATGTTCAGTAAATTTTCCGAAAAATGGATTCCTTCGAAGTGTCTAATTAAGTTTAGAGGTTTTCGCTATTCAGAGCTAAAAATATACAAGTATATACGTGTTTAAAAAAGAAAAGAGAGGTGTCCACTAAATAGAGATATCTCTGCTATTCAGGAGTGTCTGTAATACAGGCTTTCCTAAACATTACAGTTCTACCAGATGTAAAAATAACTTCTATAGGTTTTTAAAAAAATAATTTCTATGAGATTGCTAAATTCTGCCAGATGTGTAACTTCTATGAAGGGTTTTTAGAGGTAGGTAACCCCTCCCTTCTTAATTTTTATTTTTCTCATAATGATTAAAATTTTTAACTTTAAAATGCTTTTTAACTTTTAAAATTTAAATTTCATTACGTCTTCATACAACGTCTAAAAAGATATTTAGTTAATTGAAATTCAACTTCTGCGACGTTTCACCGGCACCAGGATTTAACATTTGCTTGAACGACCTTCTTTAGGTTAGTTTTTATCATATAAAAGCAAACATCAAAAGAAACAAAACTATTAATTTGTGTTCAGAAGAATTAGAAAGTAATTAAGAGAAGTTAAGAAAATTAAGAAATTAAGAAAGTAATCCCCCGCTATAGAAAAAAAAAAAAAAAAAAAAAAAAAAAAAAAAAAAAACTGATTTTTCTTAGTGAAAGAACTGGTCACCATGAAATGTTACAAATAGACTTGAAAATAAAAATAGCATGATTACTGAACGGTGTACAAAATGTTGTAAAATTTAAAAACTGTACAAACATTAACCCTTTCGGGTCTGGTGTATTATTAATAGTACATGTCAATTAATGGAGTATTATTTTGTTTTAAGAAATATTTTCCCTACTGTTTACTTGCAGAAATGTGATTATATGTCTATACATTTACTATATGATTTCATTTATGTTTAGGCATTTAGTAATGATAATAATAGTTTATTATTTGCTTAATTCTATTTGCACCGTTTGAGATTCATATATTTTAAACATATATTTCACTCTTAAAATTTAAAACAAAGATTACGTTCCTGAAAGAATCATGCGTAACAAAGCGCGAAAAGTATTAGAAAATTGTAATATAAGTTAAATTTTGTTGTAATATAATATTTTCTAAACTTTTCCAAAAACTCTTCCTTAGCCTATTGTCATACATGAATATTAATTGAATAGCACACAAAATAACAACATTCGTTATTTTTCAGGCAGTGGAGTATTCGTTAAGCTTTAATTAATCTATTTGAATTCGTAATGTTAATGTTATTAACGTAAAATTATTTTTTTTTTATCGGAAACAAATTCGGACCTCAAACGGTTAAAGTAAATTTAATAATTTATACGTTTTGATCTTCATCTGGGATCCTCATCAAGTAAAAATCTTTTTGCTGCTTCTGAACAGAATAAAACGGCCTTGAAATGAATTTTTGAATTTCAAGAATTAAAAACTTTTGAATTTCAAGGCGGCTTTATTCTGTTTCGAAGCAATAAAGAGATTTTTTTCCGGATGAAGATTTCAAATGAACATGAAAACGTCGAATTTATTAAATTTATTTTAATGTTTGTACGCCATTCAGTAATCATGTTACTTTTATTTTGAAGTCTAATTGATTTTCTTCAGTTTACAATTTTTTTAATGTACATGGAATATATTGATTTTGCTGTGTCTTTCAAGTTTGGAGATTTTTATTTATTTATTAATTTATTCATTTATTTATTGTAAAACAGATATTTTTCATTTCGAAAACCAAAGTATCTTTGTTTTTAAAAATTCTGCATCCAAAATGGAAAACGTGTAAAATAGCCCCATTATTAATCGAGATCATGCTTGTCTTTAAAAAATATATATATTTCTCCTCTTTTAGATTAATAAAAAATCATTACGATTTCTTATTTTTCTCTCAAATACAAATATTATTATTATTTTCAAGCAGTGTTTTTTCAGTTAAATATGAATTCAATAAGTACTTTGCCCACCGTCCTTTGACATATTCAGAATAATCGAAATAAATAAATAAATAAGTAAATAAGTAAAACTCAGAATATGTATATATATATATTTCAGGCAAAATTTACATCGTTTAAAATGTTTATTTTTGACATGAAAAATAAAAACATTGAGATTTAACTTAGGTTTATTTAACGATTAACGTACCGACGTTGATTAAAATAACACGATTAAAGTTTACTGGTGAGGATAATAAATCATGATTGACATATGGCTGTACTTACCCCCTACGGACAAATCATGATTGGCAAAATCACTTTGCCTTTATGACGTACGGGAATTTTAGAGAAACGGTTAATCAAACTCAAATAGATTATACATATACTTTACGTCATATAAATTACGATGGTATCAAAATCTTTAATTCAAATCTTAGTTCAAATCTTTATTTTCTCTTGAAAAAGGCCGAGTAGTTTGGTTGAAACCGTCGGTATAATTTTATCATTGTTTCTAAGGTTTAAACGTCATACAAAATGGCATTTAATCTGTTATATTTTATACCATTGTGCACTGTTTAGCAAAATTATAAATAAAAATTCTGAGCTTGTCTCAAAAATCATATAAACTGCGATGTTTAAACACATTGCTCATGCAGTTTTAATAATTAAACTGCTAAACCTAATCTACATCTCAGATTTTAATTCAAAATAAATATTTGTTGTATTCTATGCAAAACAACTTTCACCAGAGAAAAATGAATTTAGTTAAAAATCCCAAACGTGTTCTTGGAGAATTAATATATACCTAGTAATTTCCACCATAATGAATCACAAGAGTAGTAAATTTTAAAGAGAGTAGAAAGTGTATAGATTCAGAAAAATCTTCAGCTTAGAAGGACTGATTGTCTCTTAAGCTAGGACAGATGGACCTAATGATCATACCTTGGACACTAGAAAGGAATACGGCTGGACCGTCCTGGTAAAAAATGGAATGTAATCTAATGCAAACATTTGTGCCTGATATGTCTCATTTGTTACCTACGCCTAACCATTAAACAAGCTTAGGAGCAACGTAAAAAATGAAACATTTGGATGTGTTGGGGAAAAGGTACTTAGTTTTAGACCCAACTTTATTATATACAGGGTGTATTTAAACTACTGGGCAAAACTTTAAGGAGTCATCAAGACAAATAATATTAAATGGGAAACTAAGGGTCCCAAACGTCTTCCGAAGAAGATAGTCGCCATTAAAGTTTAGGGTCCAAAATTTGAAATGATTATAAAAAACGGAAAAATTGGTCGATTCGTTTGCAGTTTTCACAAAAAATATTCTTTATGTCAGTATTGTCTTGAAAATAAATTATAAAGATAAATTTCAAAAAATGTCGATAGAGGACTCTAGACTTTGGAGTAACGAACAACTATATTTTACGGTTATTTTTTTTGCATTTCAGTAAATTTTTTTAGAAGTTTAGAAATAGACTTAAATTTTGAGTCAAAATCTGTGGTTAAGTAGCGCAAACTGAACTGTGTTCAATGGGAGTGGGTAGGTTCAAATTTCAAATGATTATAAAAAAAACAGAATAATTGGTCAATTGATTTGCGGTTTTCTCTAAAACTATTCTTTATGTCAGTATTGTCTTGAAAACAAATTATGAACATAAATTTCAAAAAAAAAAATGTTGATAGAGGGTGCTTTAGACTTTGGAGTAACGTGCAACTATTTTTTACCGTTATTTTTTACATTTCCTTAAATTTTTTTGAAGGTTAGACTTAAATTTAAATTTTGTGCTGAAAATCTGAATCGTTAAGAGTTGTTACGTAGCGCTAACTGAAATGTGTTCAGTGGGGGTGGGAAGGCTCATATAAAACCATTCTTTATATCAGTATCTCCTTAAAAATTTTTTTTAAAGATAAATTAAAAAAAAAAATCCGTTAGAGGGCGTCATTAATTTTAGAGTAACCAACAACAATTTTTAACTGTAATTTTTTTGTATCTAATGAAATGCTTGCAAAAACTTAGATTTAAATTTTGGGCTTAAATTCTGAATCGTTGTGAGGGATTAAGAAGCGCAAACTGATCTGTGTTCAGGAGTTGAAATCTTAACCTGCCCACCCTACGAACACAGTTCAATTTTTCGCTACTTAATTACAACGATTGAGATTCTGAGTTCAAAATTTAAGTCTAATTTTTTTAAACATTTATTTAGACAATAATAAAAAGTAACGGTTAAAAATAGTTGTTGGTTACTCTAAAGTTTAATGCGCCCTCTAATAAGATTTTTTGAAATTTATCTTTAAAATTTTTTTTCAAGGAAATACATAACGAATGGTTTTAGAGAAAACCGCATACGAATCTATCAATTTTTCTGTTTTTCATAATCATTTGAAACTTGAACTTCCCCAACCCCATTGAACACAGTCCATTTAGCGCTACGTAACCACTCTCAACGATTCAGATTTTCAGCTCAAAATTTAAGTTTATGTCTAAGCTTCTAAAAAATTTAATGAGATGAAAAAAATAACGGTTAAAAATAGTTGTACATTACTCCAAAGTCCGAAGCGCTCTCTATCGACATTTTTTGAAATTTACCTGTATAATTTATTTTCAATACAGTACTGACATAAAGAATAATTTTAGTAAAAACCGCAAATCAATGGACTAATTTTTCTGTTTTTTTATAATCATTTGAAATTTGAACCTACTCACTCCCATTGAACACAGTTCAGTTTGCGCTATTTAACCACAGATTTTGAGCTCAAAATTTAAGTTTATGTCTAAACTTCTAAAAAAATTTAATGACATGCAAAAAATAACGGCAAAAATAGCTGTTCGTTACTCCAAAGTCTAAAGCGCCCTCTATCGGTATTTTTTGAAACTTATCTTTATAATTTATCTTCAAGACAATATTGAAATAAAGAATAGTTTTCGTGAAAACTGCAAACCAGTCGACTAATTTTACCGTTTTTTATAATCATTTCAAATTTTGGACCCTAAACTTTGATGGAGCCTATCTCCTTCGGAAGACGTTTGGGACCCTTACTTTCCCATTTAATGTTATTTATCTTGATTTATACTATCACCCCTTAAAGTTTTGCCCAGTAGTTGAGATACTTGTACAGACAAGTTTAGATTACATTATCAAGGTTCATTTCTTTTTACCTTGAATTTAAAATGTTAAGAATGTTTAAGAGATTTAAAAAAATAAATATCTATATATATATTACGCTAACGTATGTGGCACAAAAATCAGGATTATTGTTTATTGGTTAAAGGCAACATCCAAATGAAACACATCTTATTGGTTACTATTCAAAATTTCTTTAGTAAGATTTATGCTGTGGCAAATTGGATTTATTTATGTTTTGTTTATTCGCTGCAATTATGCAGCTTCAAAATATCATTATTATTATTATTTTTGTTCTTTTTACTTAAAAAAATTAATAAAAGTTATAAATTTTAAACTTTTCAGTTTCAAATTAAAGTTATGTATTATAAATGAAATAAGTGAAAGGATTATATTATTATATTTAAAATAATTAATGAAATACGAAAAATGCCACGAGTATAATATTTAACTATTTATTATCTGCACCGGGGTAACGTAAAAATACCGAGTTCTTGATTTATCATTATAGATGTCATATATGCACCACATTGGCGTGTTATTTTTCTGACGCCAATTTGGCGAAAATTCCGTTTTCAAATGCCAGTTACATACATATTTTTAAACTAATTTCTATTATTTTAAAATGGGAAAAAAAGATTTAAAAAAAGTTCAGTTTATAATCATATCATATATATTATAAAGCAGAAGTTCTGAAACTTCCAAACGGGTGTTTCCAAAAACTACCCGATGGATCTTATTGCAGATTATATCATTCGATAGGAAATATTTTTGCGGAGGTTTATGATAAAAATATACAGGGATAACTCTGATTTTTCGTACTAAATTTCGTATTTTTCGGTTATTTTTGACGGAAGGGTTGCAACAACTAATTTTTTGGCGATAATTATGTTTCAAAAAAGAAATGAAATGCTTTCTCTAATGGAAAATAATATAAACAATTCGAAAAAAAAACCCTGTTAATTCATTGATTTAAAATAAATAATGATAAAAAGAAAAAAATCCGTTTAATGCAAAATAATATTATGAAAGGAAAATATTTATCTTTAACGAAAAAAAAAACATTTATAATATTTAAAAAATATCTCAATGTGAAAGAAAGTTTTGAAGTGACACAATATTTGGCTATTTATTTCTTTCGACCCAGATTAAAAGAAAACAACAAATCAAAATCTTCATTAGGTAAAACATAAGTATTTTTTTTTCTTTTTTTAAAAATATTTTTAAATCTAATTTTCCCGTTATGTGTTTTACAGAAGAAACTCGCAGAATTATTATTTTTTTAAAGGCTCTAATTGTTATTTGTATGTTGTTTGTTCAATCGGGTGTTTCAATCTATTTTAGTCGCCAATCAATGCGATTCTAAACCAAAACAAGTTGGAAATTGCACGTGAACGTAGCAAATGAGGTGCGTTCGTACGATAACGAAGTTTTAAAAATATTCAGATCTTGCTGATATAGTAGAGCGTACTCGGATACAGTATAGTAGTCGAAATCCTTACGTTTCTGTAAATATGCAGGAAGTAATTTTTATTACACCTCAGCAACGTATATCTTATTCATAAAATGTGAAATAGTTGAATAGAATTAAAACACGTACCAAACAATGTTTTTCCGTATAGCATTATGTAGTGGAATACTTTTGTGTGGCCCTGTAATTTAATAATAAAAATTCTTTGCATTACAGATTGTACAGAATGCATATTTTAGTATATATTTCATAGATTCATGCCAATTCTATTATAATCGAATGAGTTTAACATCATTAAAATGCATTTGAAACTTTTTCCCCATTGACCGTAATGTAACGGAATCCTTTTGATTGTCCCTGTAATTGATCTATGCATCCGATTTTCATAATATTTGAAATGACTCGACAAAATTACGCAATAATTACATGTTTTAAATTTCAAATGATTAAAATGCATTTAAAACTTTTTCCCCCATTGACCGTAATGTAACGGAATCCTTTTGAATGTCCCTGTAATTGATCTATCCATCCGATTTTCATAAAATTTGAAATGACTCGACAAAATTATGACAAATATTTATCTAAAAAACGGCTCTAACGATTTGATCAACTTTTATATTTTATCGTTTTGGATTACAAGAAGACCATTGGGTTAGGTAAGATGTTCGAGAAAATTCGGTTAGTGGAACATTTTTGGGGTCATTGTAGGTTATGCTATTTTTATCTAGGGATTTTCTCACGCAATTTTGACTAAAAATTGCACTCTATGGTTTTTGGGCACGATAAAAACATTGGGCTAGATTACATGTTCGAGAACAAATTTTAATGGGTCATATTGGCTCACTAAGGGTCTGGGTCAAGCTATTTATATTTAAAAAATGGCAGAATTAATTTCATCGAAATTTCGCCTGTAACAGTTTTTGACACGAGAAAGATAACGGGCTAAGTCACACGATCAAGAGATTTCGATTATAAGAGTCATTTGTGGGTCGTGATGGGTCTTAATTGGCATGTCAAGCTATATCTAAATATCGGGTGGATCGATTTTAACGAAAGTTTGTATATAACATTTTTTTGGCACAAGAAATTCATTGGGCTAGGTAAGTGTTCGAGAAATTTCGATTAATGGGTGATTTTGGGTCATAAAAGTGTCTGGGTCTAGCTATTTATATTTAAAGAACGGCAGGATCTATTTTAACGAAATTTTATATGTAACAATTTTTAGACACGAGAAAAATAATGGTCTAAGTCACATTTTCGAGCGATTTCGATTGTAAGGGTCATTTACAGGTCATTAGGGATTATAATGGGTCATGGTCAAGCTATATCTGAAGAACGGGTGGGTCGATTTAAAAAAAAATTGTATACAAATTTTTTGGCCCGAAAAAACTATTGGACTAGGTCAGATTATACATACTCATGAAATTTTGATTAATGGGTCACTTTTGTGTCATGTTGGGTCAAAAAAATTTTATGTAAAAAATGGCTTGAATGATTTTGACCAAGTTTCGAATTTTACCGCTTTGGATTAGAAGATTATTGGATCATGTCACCTGTTAAAGAGAATTCGTTTAGTGGGTCAGTTTGCAATCATTGCGGGTCATGTTAATTTTATTTAGACGATGTCTCGCGCAATTTTGACTAAATTTTGTATTCTATGGTTTCGGGCACGAGAAAATCATTGGGCTAGGTCAAATGTTCGGGAAAATTCGATTGATGTGTCATTTTTGGTCAGGATGGGTGACAATTAAAACTAATTATATTTTAAAAATGGCTCAAGCGATTTTATTTAAATTTTGTATCCAAACGTTTTTCGGCACGCAAAATCTAACAGGCTGTGTACATGTTCGAGAGATTTCGATTAAAAGGGTTATTTGTGGATCATGATGGATCATGCTAATTTCATCTAGAAAATGACTCGCACTATTTTGACTATACTTAGTATTATAGCATTTCGAACAAAGGAAACCAATAGGCTAGGACACTTGCTCGCGAAAATTCAATTAACGGGTCATTTTGGGTCATAATGGGTCAGGGTCCTTCTAATTATATATAACAACGACTAAGTCAATTTTATCTAAATTTTGTAACGAAAAGTCTTTTGCCACAAGAAGACTATATGGCTGAGTCGCATGTTAAACAAAATTATATTAGTGGATCATTTCAGCTTCATTGCCGACTACTGTCAAGCTAATTTTAGCTAAGAAATGGCTTAAACGATTTTGATTCAATTTTATACAGGGTGTCTATAAATGAACTCCGGGGTTTTAAAAATTCATATCTCACTAACTGTAAAAGATAGCAAAATTTAGTCGATCTCTCTGAAAAGAGTAGCTCAAAAAGTTTTACTCATACGAATTAGGAATGTTTGCATCAACTGTTGGCGGCGCTGCAGGTCGTTGACCTTGAAATGATGGCGACTCCGCAACAAAAGGCTCAATGTTTGATTTGTCTCATAGAAACGATAGAAATTTCTTCTAGGGGCATATCAAGAATCTTGTGTATGAAGAGAAAATTCGTGATGTTCAACATCTCAGAGAATGAATAGTCAATTGTGTGGCAACCGTCCCCCCAGACATGCTCGCCAGGACATGGGAAGAGGTAGAATACCGTTTAGACGTCTGCCGTGCCACTAACGGGGCTCATATAGAACTTTACTAAGTGTTAAAAAAAACTTGAAAATGTAAGCTTTTCAGTCGTGTATAAAACATGTATGTATGTTTTTTATTTCATTAAAATATTTTGCCTCAAAACCCCGGAGTTCTTTTATAGACACCCTGTATTGTGCTGTTTTTGATTACCTGAAGACCATTGAGTTAAGTCATATGTATGATCAAATTTGATTAGTGGGTCATTTTGGATAAAACAGGCCAGGGTGCGAAAATTTTGCAACAGCCAATAAGTTGGCAATATTTGACAAAGTATTGGCAACATTCCAACATTTTCTGAAAAATCGACTATTATAAGATTACGAAAGCCAAAGCAATGTTTGGCGCCAAATGAAATAATGTAGCCAAGTTCGACTATATTTGGCAAAAAATGTTGTCTTTCAGAATGTGAAGAAATTTTTTATATATTCTTAATAGAATTCGAGATGCATTGTTAAACCATTCAGAGTCGAGCTAAAAAAGTGATTTGGATCAGTGTCCTTTCATTGTAAATTTTAAAATAATGTAAAATTTATGAACATGTGCATACATATATAGTTTTCTTATCGATTATTTTTATAAATAATACTATTATAAATAACATGTTTTATAGTAATAATACAGAGAGAATGATACAGTGAAAATACAATATCGAGTTACAATGTTAATTTTTACCGAGCTCATCTCGGTCATCCCTGTTAGTATTTATTAAATAAATAAAAATATACATAGATACATACATTTATTCTGCAACTTTAATGCAGAAAATGTGAATATATTAGATCTTTTAGCTGTTTTTAACTATTAACACTGGTAAATAATTTTTTTTCAAATATAGTTGTGTGTTTTATGACATAATAAGATTTTTGTCACATGCAGTGTGTATTACAATGGCACCATCCGGCAACATGTATTAAATGGAGTAAAGATTGTGATGTGATTCTTTAATAAGGATTGTTTTTCGTACATTTTGTTTGCGATTTATTTCATTATAATTTCGTTATTTGTTATTCTTTGAATAATTTAAGAACAAAACACTGACACATGAATTCATTAACTAAATAACGAATTAATTAAACATAATGAAAATTTTGCATTCGCAATTGCGATTCTTTAAGGAGATTTTATTTAGATGAAAAGATGAAAAATTCTCGAAAAAATATTCTTTAATGCCCTTATGATTCTTTCCAGAATAACAATACAAAACTATGTGGCAATCCTATAACTTTTTCCTGTGTTATGCATGTTAATACATCCTGAAAAATGCAACATATTAGAGACACCTGTTAGGTGGTTTAAACTGAAATCTAGTTAGCAACAACTTATGTCAATTAATTACTGAACCTGAGGTTTGATGAAAATCCGTGCATTAGTTTTTGAGATAGAGCTATTGCAAAATGTTAAAAAAAATCTGCGTAACAGAGTCACATGTTGGGTGATATACACCAAAAAATAATCAAGATCAATTTTTTATCAGGTACTAACTGAATCTAAATTTCGATGAAAATCCATACATTAGTTCTTGAGATACATTTATTGCAAAATCGTGAAAAATGCAGCATAACAGCTCCATGTAGGGAAATTTACACCAAAAACTAAACAATACTAATCTATATCAGGAGCTAACTGAACTGAAGTTTTAGAAAGTTTCATGCATTAGTTCTTGAGATAGAGCTAATGCGATAATCACGAATAATGCTCAATGGCAGCTCCAGCTGTTGAGCGATTTGCACCCTGTTACATCAAGTACTAAGTATAAAGTTTTACGAAGATGAATGTAGCAGTTCTTGAGGTTTAGCTATTTTAGAAATTGTAAATAATGTAGCATAGCAGTGCCACCTATTGTGCGATACACATCTAAAACTTATCAGATCTAGATTATATCAAGGTTTCACAGAATCTAATGTTTGGTAAATTTCTGTACATGAGATCTTGAGATTGAGGTATTGTAGTAATCACGAATAATGCACCATAGCAGCGCCACCTGGTGTGCGATTTACACCAAAATGCAAACAGCATCAATTTATGCCAAGGGCTATTTGAGGTCAATATCAGATCTATTTCATATTGACGTCTAACAGAATCTTAATATTCTGTGAAATTCCGTTCGTAGTTCTTGAGATAAGTCGCCCACAAATTTTTTGTCACATACAGACAGACTCACAGACTCAAATGCTGACAATTTGTAAAAACATGTTTTTCGAGTTCTCTGACCCCAAAAACGTCGAAAACCGAATTTCGAAAAATTTCAGGGATCGAGTACTTTCTTCTTGTATCATAGAATAAAGTTAAAAAAAAAAAAAAAACATTGCTTAGCATATAATTTAGTTTAAGGAAAATATCTGTTTATTTAAAATTTTCTATTAAAATTCCTGTTCACAAAAATAAGAACATATATTAAATTCTCATTGATAGTAAATGTTTTGTTATATGGATATATAAATACTATCTCGTAATCTATATATTTAAAATACCTGGCTGTTTTTTTGGTCATCAGCCCTGAGCTTTCTACTGGCCCGATTTTGATAATTATTTTTTAATGAAAGCTGTTTATGTGTAGATGTGCCCATTCTGGCTAATTTTTAATTTATTTGAATTTTTACATTTTATTTTTAATTTTAAAAGCTTTTTCATGACATTTCTTCAAAACAGTGGCAACAGGTTAAGCTTTTCTCAAAATTTATTTTGTTTCATTATTTTCCACCAATCAGGAACTTGATCTCATCGGTGAATGTATAATCGCATTTCAAACAGAAAAAAAAAATAATAAAAAATAAAATAAAGGTTTTCGTAAAATTTAATCATAATAAAATGATTGCATATGGTTATTCAATGCAATACAGAGATTATTTACTTAGTAATATTATTAAGTATTATGTAAGTAAAATAACAGAAGATAAATTTTAAATATAATATCTAAAGTGAAATTTTGTCGATGGAGAAAATGTCGTCATACAGAAACCAGATATGAATATAATATACATTGTTATAGCTGTGTCAGTGATGATGTCATATTCACTGACTTTAATTCCTGCATCTAAATAAAGTGAACTTCTATTAATTTAAAGATCCGTGGTGTGCACAAATGAAAATATTTCTATAAACTGCACCATTTCTATTTAATTACAATGAATATTTTATGAAACTAAAAAATTCTTAAATAACTGCATAAATCACGCTTTTATTTAAGAAAAGATGAGTATTTCTGAAGGTGTAAATGATGTCATATTAGAAAAAAGAATAAAACCTGTGATATGCCGGTATTACTGTATTTCTATCTTACATAATATAAAAAAAAATTAAAATAATTTCATTGTATTAAGTTATTATTTAAAATAAAAAAAAATCTGCATTTCCGCAACAAATACAAAAATTTTATTATTTTTCATAACAGAAATATCGTTTTTTTTTTCGTTGCCTAACAATAAAATTAATTTTTACAAGTTCATGGAGGATACAAATCAATAAATAAATTAAATTTATTGCAAGTGCTGTAAATATGTAGTGGGTTGGTTAGGCAGTTTAGTAAGTCCCTGTTTCTATTATAATTAAAATGTTTCATTGATATCATAATTATTGTACAGTTATCAAGCGATATTTAAACGGAGAAAAAATATACTATGCAGATATTTTTAAATTCTTCTTCCGGGGTATAATATTAACTTCCTAAATAATTCGGCATTTAAATAATATTTAAGTATTAGAAACCGCATTAAAAAAAATTTGTAGCTGAAGTTAAGTCCAGCATAATAATTTATGAGTTGTTTTCCTTATTTTTTGTTACTTTCTGAAGTTTGTGTATTTTCATCATGAAAAGCTATGTTATCCCTATTTTAAGAGGTGGCAATTGTTTATTTCGCTCAGTATTTTACTGTCTATATAAGATTGATACATATCATACTTTATATTCTTTTCCGTCGAGTTTCGACGGGTGCAGCTAGTTTCTTTAAAACAGAAATATTCATTTTATTCAAAATCATACAGATTTCTTTGATAATGAATATACACACTCAGTGCAATTTAGGATAATTAACTACAGGTTTAGGAAAATATCTTTAGATAAAATGTGTGTTGTTGGAGGAAGAATTTCTGTTAAGGAGGGTCAATTGGTTTTGCCTCATTTATAACAGCAGGGTGGGATTAATTATAAGCACTGGAAAATCCTGAAGCTTTTCAGAGTTGTTTTAGTAAAGACAGAGAAACTCTTTAAGTGTTTATGTTACCGTGACATCCAAAAGATATAATATCAAAGTTTTGTTTGTGTTACAGTTTGAAAGCATTTATGCATTAATTTTTCCCGCACATTTTGGTAAAATGTTGAGTTAATTTCTTAACTGTGTTCTTTATTTATGGTAATTGTCTGTTTAATAAATGAGTAATTCGATTGAATTTGACGTAACTGTAAATGGTTACACATATGTTCATGAATTTATAGAAATTACTAAAAAAAAAATAAATAGAGAAACGGATTTTTCTTTCTTTTTTAAAACTCTTGTAACCATGGAACTTCTTTTGTCATTTACAGATGTATTACCTGTCTAAAAACTTGTTAAAAGCACCTAATAAAAACATAATTTTGTTTTAATTAAATCTCTAATTGGATTTCATAAATTTTACAGATTTAATATTTTCTACATTTTCCATCAAGTATCTCAAAAATGGGTACCTGACACCCTTTAAATATGACTACTCAAACTTTCTCGCAGCTAATATTCCAAGAAGCAGATATTTTTTCAAGAGAAAAATGGCATATCTAAATTCATCATCTGAACAACATTAATTTAATCTCATGGGTGTATCATTAAATAGTAAAACTTTTTTGAACTCTCTTTCCATAATGCTCAGCTTTTCTAAATATTAAAAATTTCATCGATTCAACAGTTTTTAAAAATTATTATTTATGAACCAAAAAGAAATAAACAACACTGGCTATTTTTATGCCATTTTAGAAATGTAAAATTTTTTAATATAGCGTAATAATAAACAATGCATGCTTTACCTTAAATAATTAATGTTATTTTATTTTGGATTTAGATTACAATTCTCTATTTTATGATCACATAATAATCTGCCTGTTTTGTAAGTTAATAATTAGAGTCAGGAAATTCATTAATGTTCTAAATATAATATAGTGCGACTTAGAATTGAGATTTACATTCACAATTCTATGCATTAATGATGTTCTAACAAAGATAAACTATTCTCATAGTCCTTTAGTATATCAAGTGACAGATGTGTAATTTACAGAAGATGCTGTAATGCGTTATTTAACATTAACAATTCGTGGCAAGATTCACATATGTAATTCACTTGAACAGTACGAAATTTGTTAATGCAAATATATACATGTTTTAGTTTAATCGTAATTTTATTTACTTTTAGTTCAAGTATACATATATACACGCATAAACATACGTATATTCTACGCAGTGTGCTTTTAAGTTGATTTAAAAAAAATTGATATTACACGTTAAAAAAAACTTGCGAACATATATTGGGGCTTGGCTCACAATATTATTTTTCATCTAAACTATAAGCAATCTAACATCTATCAGAGCATCGATTTTATTTTATAACTGAATCAATTTGAATAAAACTGTTAGCAAAATCTTCATCGGAAATCATTTGTGAAATTTAATGGTATCAACGTATTTCAGCCAGTTTTACAATATAAAAAGAAAGTATACTGGATGTACACCATTTCCTGATGTTTGAAACACCTAGAGGCATATAGGGTCAGTCTTAATCACTACATATGCTTTTATAACTTTTCCAGGAAAGCTATGTAAGTCTGTTGAATATTTTCTTAAATATTAACCAAAGTATTACAATTAAAAATCGATCAAAAATTCAGTTGCGTTCAACGTCAAATCAGTATTCTGCCTAAAATTCGTTTTCGACAAAAATGCTTCCAAAAATCGAACCTACCGAAACTCGCCCGATGCTATCTGTATTACAATATAAATCTCGCTTCTTCTTTCTTCAACATTCAACATTCTTTTAGTTTTATCAGCTCAATTATTGATATCAATTTGAACGTTTATATTTACTGTCATATATGATTCAAGAATAGTTTGTAAATTATAAATAGAGAAACGCCAATAAGAAAAAACTTTGAAGACGTTTTATATGTGCTCAATAACACGTTGACTGCACTGTAAAACATTTGTGTAATGTTACTCCATAAAATTGGTGGCAGCTACGATTTACATTTCAGGGAGTAATTTTTCACTTATATAATGGTGTAATAAAAACATATATTGCTGATGTAACACGGCAATGTTACACCGGCTATATCGGTTAAAGTACTCCAATAAATTGGAGGCAGCAAGGCTGCCACCAATTTTATGGAGTAACATTACACAAATGTTTTACAGTGTGCCAACTACGCGATAACTCGTAGATTGCGTTCTTTTCTAGGACGCCAACTACGAGTTATCTCGTACTGAGTTTACTTGCCATTTTTGTCCATCTGCGATTAAACTTGCAATATATCAATGCTAATATCGATAGATGGCTTCTGGGAAAAGAACAAAAAATTAATGCAGGCTTGCATGAACAGAAAATGTATTAAATAAAGAATACTGCCCAGTTAAACTGATGGCATTGAGCTCACAGGCTACAAATACTAATTGTACATTAAAGCCTTATATTTTCAAGGGTTAATTCCGTTCGAAAAAAAAATTAAGAAGGGGAAACAGCTCTCCCCTTTCCTCTTTTTTTATACTTAATCATTGAACCTCCTATACTATCAAAGACATGCTTTATCATATAAAAAATCTATATCCAAAATTCAGAGCAAATTAGATTATTCTTAATAAAAACCCATTTAGCATTTATATAATTTAAAAGGAGTTATCCCCTTCTTTTATACTTAACCATTAAACTTCCAAAACTATTCAGAGATTTGAACGAAATCTGAAAATTCTGCTTGAAAAACCTATTTATATAAATTAAGAGGGGGGGGAGGCATTAGAACCCCTGTTGCCCCTATTTATACTTATTCAATGAACACCTAATAGCAGTCACGGAATCGCCTCATCAGAATGATCCTAATCTAAATTTTGAACGAAAACTTAATTCTGCATAAAAATCCCATTTATATCAACTAACGGGGAAGGGGGGCATTAGAACCCCTGTTCCCCCTATTTATACTTATTCAATGAACACCTAATAACAGTCACGGAATCGCCTCATCAGAATGATCCTAATCTAAATTTTGAACGAAAACTTAATTCTGCATGAAAATCCCATTTATATAACTAACGGGGGGGGGATTAGAACCCCTGTTCCCTCTATTTATACTTATTTAATGAACACCTAATAACAGTCACGGAATCGCCTCATCAGAATGATCCTAATCTAAATTTTGAAAACTTAATTCTGCATGAAAATCCCATTTATATCAACTAACGGGGGGCATGAGCCCCCCGTTCCCCCTCTTATACATATCGAATGAACTTCAAAAACTAATCAGGGAAGCGCCTTGTCAGGATATACCTACATACAAAATTTTAAGAGGATCGGATATTTTTGTCATGAGTTATCGCGTTACGCACATACGAACGAACATACAGAACGGGCGGGCACACAAGCTCTCAGGCTATGATAGCCTGTGAGCTAAAAACGATCAAAAAATATAATTACCAACTTACGAGATAAATCGTAAGCCTTTAAACAACAACAACAACAACAAAATATGATTTTTGATGATATTTATGGACTAGAGTTAGAGTTTTTAATAAGATAATGTGATAACAAATCAAATTGTCATTTCTGGTTAGACTTCTGAAAATTGCCATGACAGTCAACGTAATAAAAGCTATTGATTTAATAGAAATAGAGAATGTTTAATTTGAAAACGCAAAAGTTTAGCGAATGCTCTTTGAGAAAGTTCTGTTGTAATAGATGACCGTTTTCAATAATAATAATAATAATAATAATACATAAATCGAGGTATGCATATGTAAAACATTTTTTAATATATGAAATTTGTATAATTAGAAAATCATTCAGTATCGCTGATGAATTTATCATATTTAATTTCATATTTAAATATATATATACAGTGGCTCACAAAAGTGTTCGTACACTTAAAAAATTTGTACTAAAAAGAAATTTCCCTGTATTTAAATTCGTATATGAAGTCGAGAAATTTTTTATATTACCTCCAAGTTATTCTAAATAACACACGACCTTTTTGTTTAAAATTAATGGATTTTTTTTTAATCTAAAAATGTAAACTGAAGATGACACAGAAAATACACGCCACAAAAGTCTTCGTACACAGAAACATTTTCGGATAAATTCATTATTAAAAATATTGTTTGTCATTTTATTTTTATTTATGCATTGTATTGACATTTGAAAAATCGCTTGGTTTTATATTTTGCAGAATTGGTATGTAATATTCTATTTATTAATTAAAAATGGTTTGTAATCGTAATGTCACGACTAATAGCGTTCGAAATTAGTTATTTTTCTTCCTAATATTAGTAAATTAATTCGAAATATTGCAAAATTAGTTAATTTATTTCATTCTAAGGCTTTATAGAAATAGGTATGCGATAAAAGGCTTTATAGAAAAAAAAAATGGATTGAAAACTAGGTATGAAAAGGTCATCAATCTAAGTTAACACAATGAGATCAAATGCTTACAATTAGAAAAGTCGTAAAAAATCCGCGTTTAAGTGCTATAAAAGTTGCTACAGAATTTAATGAAACAGTTTTTACGTCATTTTCACCTGAAACTGTTCGACGAGCGGTAAGCCCAGCTGCATTATATAGGCATTCTGACCGTAGAAAATTTTTTGTCACTGCGAAAAACAGAAAAGCTTAGGCTTTCTTTAGTAAAATCCATGATATATAAACCCGAATCATATTAAAATAATGTTTTATTTACAGATTAAATCTAATATGCTATTCGTGGCTCCAATGAGGGCATAATAGTATGGAGAAAAAGAATTAAGAATTTAATTCAAAGAACTTAGTTGGAACAGTTAAAGCATGGAAGTGGAGTTGTCCTTGTGTGAGTGTGCATAGCAGCATCAGGATTAAATAATTTTGTATGTATTGATAGCATAATAAATCACGATCTTTGTTCAACTATTTTAAAAGGCAATTTAAAATTATGAGGCCAATATATGGGTAACAGATACAACTTTGTTTTCGATCAGGATAATGATACAAGTCACATGGCTCTCAACGTTCGCCTCTAGCGTCTTTACAATTGTTCACAAGTTCTAAAAACATCACCTAAATTGCTGAATGAAACCCAGTAAAACATATTTGGAGATAACTGGAAGTTAGAACTCGAAAACACAGCATTGAAACAAAAAGCGAAGTAAAAACAGCAATGTTCGATGAAGGCATCAACTTTCATTCAGAAATTACAAAAAACACTAATTAAATCTATACCCAGATATTTATAAAACTTTTGTGGGTGTTCAATAATATCCTATTAAGTACAACTTTAGCGAAATATTACAATATTTACAAATATACAGCGATTTTTTAAAGTGTACGAAGACTTTTGTGAGGTAAATTTTTTGTTGTTTTTCGATTAATGATTTTTTCAAAATAAAGTTTTACTATGTTTTTAAAATATTTTATGTAGTTTTGTTATAAATGAGTCATAGATCTTACTCTTAAATACCCATTCTAAAATATTAATTTTAATTAATCTATAGAGCACTATTTCGTTGAAATTCTTAAGTGTACGAACACTTTTGTGAGCCATTGTATATCAGAGGCATAACGATCCATGTTGAGATATACGTATAATTCATTACTAACTATGCATATTCATCTAGCTATTAACCCATTAACGCCCGAATTATTTTTTTCGCTAAAATTTAAATTTTGTATTTCCCACCACTTTTAGAATCAAATTAACTTTTATGTAAATTTATCGAGGATTCTGTCTCGTGAAAGAAGGTATATATATATATTCCTCTTTACTGGTGGGAAAACCGCTTTCTTGCTTTTTTTGTAACCGTCCTCAAAAGAGGACGCTGGGCGTTAATGGGTTAATTACTTAAAGTAATATAAATAATTTTCGTTTTCGTTTTCAACCAAAAACAAGATTATCGGAATTCAGTTTCAGTTTTGATCAAAGAACCATGTTTTTTTTGTTGATCCTTTCTTGGAATATAATCGAAACTCCAGATTTATTTTACGAGATAGATTTTTACTGCACAAGTAGATTACGATTTTATTATTTCTGAAGAATTGTTTTCCTTAATTGTAATGTATGATCCCTGGCAGTTCTCACATCAATTCCATTTAAGCCCTCACTGTTAAAGAAATTCACGGATATATTTTCCTGAGTTTCACAGAAAAAGTCCCTTTCACAACAAAAGGTTATTTTTCGTTAAAAATCACAAAATTCGATCATATTTCATGAAAATAACGAAACCGATGGAAATAAGAAGAATGAAGGGAAATAATCAGTTATCTAGGGCAAATTTATTTTGAATGTTTACAAAACTGGCACGTTGCTTCACAGAAATGGAAAAACTCGACGAAAGAATCCTAGCTCTTTCATGAGACTTTATTGAGCTGCTGAATTACAACTGTATTGCTTTTTGTCATCGAGCTTAAAGATTATTAAATTTCTTACCAGCTTTCTAGCAACTTTATAATACCAACTTTATACAGTGATAAAATTATTGGTAAAACATAGAAAAAGCGAATATCTCTAGTATAAAAGCCAAACGTATCTGTGCGTAACGCATACGTCATTTTGCGCAAGGCAACACTTTCAAATTTTAAATGAATTTCGGTATTTCTATTTCTGCTACTAAAAATTTTTTAACTTATAAATGTCGCACGTTTTCAATTTTTACATCATCGTGTAGGGAAAAAAATGTACATTTAAATGAAATTTGTTTGAAAGTTGTATCTTTATTTGTTTTTGAAATATAAATTTTTTCGTAGCTTTTAATACCACTTTTTTAATCGTGGCAACAGGAGTACTCCATTTCTATTAAAAGAAAAAGAAAAAAGAGAAAAGATGATTGCTGTATCTTTATGTTGCCATTTTCTCATAAAAAGGGAAAAAATTGAAATTTAAATATCTTCTGTTATAAAACCCGGTGAATTTTGATTTACACGAAAAAGAATATCAACAGTTTAATATTCGTTTCATCTAACAGCATTAAGACTAAAAGTTATGAATCAAAATAATCAAATTAAAATGCCAATTTTTATGAAAAGGTAATGCAGATGTGAAATGTGCATTTTTAAATTTTCATATGGTGAAAATGATGTCTGTTTTAGATTTCACGGGAAAAAAAATTCCATGATTGAGTCAAAGTTGAACAAATTTTGCTTTTTTTCAATTGGGAGAACCTTAATTGATAACTTTATCATAATAACCTATTTTTATTATTTTTTACTGCTTACATATACGATTAAGTTTAATTTTAACAATTTCTAAAACTGCGTTTTATAGAAATAGTATTTTGTTAATTTGGCGATAAATATCATTTCTTTAAGAGTAAGACGTACCAATATAAAATGCATTTTTCACTATAACAAATTTTGTAGGTTTATTATAAGTCAATGAAACAATTCTTTCTTAAACATTTTCTTTCGTCAAAATTTGACGGGTTCTACCTAGCCTCTATAAATTTTCATTAGTTCTTGTTTTAAATGTATTCAATTACGTTTCTCGATCATCATTTTGCATGTATTTCTCTTGCTTTATTTCGAATTCAATGTATTATATTCAATGTCTTTATTTAAACATATTTTTATCTTTGTTAAATCTTGAAATTCAAAACACACACATTCTTTGCAAATTTATTAGAAAAAAAAGTTGTGCGGCAGAAATTATCACACAACTACTGTCGCAAAACACAACTACCATCGAAAATGTGAATAAAAGGCTTGAATTCATAGGATGGTGTTTTTGTACTAAACTTTATGTACAGTGTAGTTATAATTAAAATTAACGTATTCAAAAGTCTCTGGTGATAGTACTAATATTCAAAATGAGTCAAAATTCCGTAATGTTTGTATTTAAACTGAAAGTTAGAAGATAAACTATAAAAAATAAAAAAAGCAGTGGTCCGAGAGACCGGTAACATCAGTTAAGAGATAGACACTTTTCAAGAATTTTTTTGACTATCAATAAACAAAATATTTACCTACATTAAGATGTATGAGGTATATTTCGTTATATCATGATTCAATAGAAGGGAAAATGAATGAATTACATTCACTAACCCATAACATATGTCACAGGTGTCTCAGACCGCGGATTATGTGAGTTTTTATAGTTTGACTTGTAACTATCAGTTTAAGTACAAAACTACCGAAATTTGGATTTATTTTGAATTCTAGTACTATCCCCAGAGACTTTTGAATGCGCGAATTTTATTATAACAACATTGTACATAAAGTTTAGTACAGAAACACCATTCTATGAGTTATTCATACCATTTATTCATCTTTCGATTGTGCGGTCTGTAAGACCGCTTCTTAATGGATGTGTGATAAATTCTGTTACTATAGTTAAGCAGTAATTTGTGAAACTAGATTTAAATATTGCTTCATGGAGAAGTGCAATAATAAATAGAAGTGTGTAAAAATATATTTTTACTTATAGATGCAGACATTTATAGAATAATATCATTAATACTTTTAAAATACATAGTAAAAATACTTTTTATATACGCAGGGGAGAGGACCGAGAAATGGGACACTTTTTGGAAAAATGAGAAAATCAACTTTGATACAAAAACAAAGCTTCAGTTTATGAATTACATAATGAAACTCTTTGTAATTTGCTTAAACAATATAGAAACATAATGTTCTAAAATAATTTTGATATTAAAAAAAATGTAAATTTCAAAATGTGCGCTTTACCTCCCTATTAACTGGAAGGAATAAAATAACTATAAAACAATGTATTAAAAGATACAAATAGTCTAGTTTTGGCAACATATACAATCTAATAAAGATTGTAGGTGATAATATCTATGTTACAAAATCAAGTTACAGTATCTTCAACACTGGGATGAAACTTCCGGATTGTCAGTCAGAGATGACATTTAAAAAATTATCTATTCAATTAATTTATATTTTGAAGTAAATGAATATATTTTCAATGTTATAATTAAATTAATACCCTCTAAAAATATTTATATGCTAGCAATTTAGACTCATCTTAATAAAAAGAAAAAGGAGTTAGACTCTTTTTCATTTCTTCCTTTGCTGGCATGTCCCATTGTTCCCTCTACATTCTTTTATGTTAAACTTCGTGCATAAAAGGAAATGCTGTTTTTACGGTTAATTTAACTTATGTGTGATATACATAATGATGTTCTATAAATAGGGAAACTAACACCGATGCATAAACAAGTCAATAATGAACAGAATGCGTAAAAAGTATATGAAGCAAATTTATTTTTGATTCTTTAAATGATCTTTTTCTTTTTGCAATTGCAAACTTATTGAGATCAGCTACATTTTTCACATGACGATTGGGGTAACCTTGCATCATTTAATGTATGATTGATGAAATTTTTAGAGTTATATATTAAAGTAAAAACCCACTTTCCCATTCTTCCCACTGTCCCATTCCACCCCACTCTCCCCTATTATAAATAGCTTGACAAAATTGAAAAAATAATAGAAAACCTCAATAAAATTAATAGATACTGATGTTGGAATGTTTTTGGATTTTACATGTGTTTACCGAAGCCACGTTTAAAAATAATAAAAAGTTCATAAAAGAAATCGTGGACACATTAAACTCAAGTCATACTAATCATAGTATAACATACGATGAAATTATCAAAATTGAAATAAATATATATCCATACTTATAACAATATTTTTGTATATCGATATTTGACAATCAAAGAGCAGGGATAATACTCAGGTCAGCATATCAGCTGTTGGAGAATACGAGATATTTTCAACCCAGAGTTACGGACACGTAAATTTTTACCCTTAAGTCGGAGGATCTCAAGTATAAACCAGTTTTGGTGAATACGGGCATTTGTAGGATTTAACAATGCTCAATTTGTCGAATAATTAAAAACTTTTGTGTGTTGCCCCGAAAATAATCAACAATTGGTAAACGACGCTTAATCTCCTATTTTTTCGAATTAACTAAGTGGTAAGATTGTGGGAAACACTGTGATTTATTGCATTTTCTCATAAGCTTATTTGATTTACGACGAGAAAAATACTTGAAATCATTTATATTTTTTATATATGAGATTCATTTTCAGTACTAATGATTTGTTTTTACAAACCGGAACGCAGCAATATTTATCTGAGTATAAATTTAAGAAATAAACGTTATTACTTCAATTCATTTCCTACAAGTTTTCGTGTTTTAGGTTACAACTAAATTCACATGAAGAAAAATCACTAAATTATCAATTAATGCGAATTACATACACTACTGGCCATTAAAATTACTACACCATGAAGACGTAATGCTACAGACATGAAATTTAAACGACAAGAAGAAGATGCTGCGATATGCAAATGATTAGATTTTCAGCGCATTCTGACAAAGCAGGTGCCGGTAGCGATACTTACAATGGGTTTAAATGAGGAAATTGTTCAGCAGGTTTCTCAGATAGAAATTGCATTTGAACATGTAAAAAATTGTTGTGATGCCTCGTGTAAGAAGCAGAAATGCGTAACATCTGCGTTTCTGACCTTGAAAAAAATCGAATTGTAGCCTACAGGGATTGCAGTTTATCGTATCACAGTATTGCCGCTCGCATTGGTCGACATTCAATGACTGTTCGCAGAATATGGAATCGATGAATTGGTAATACGGAACGCCGTACAGGTTCTCAACGGCCCCCTACCACTAGCAGCCGAGAATAAAGCCATGTTATCCCTATGGCCGTAAAGGATCGTACAACCACGTCATGAGCCCTGAGTCAAGAAATAGTGTCATTTGCAAGACAAAAAATGCCTACACGAACAGTTCGACGACGTTTGCAGTAGCATGGACTCTCAGGTCGGAGACCATGGCTGCGACTTCCCTTTACGCTGCGTCATAGACATCATAGCCTTCAATGGTGTGATAAAGGACCCACCTGGATGCACGAATGGCAAGGAGTCAATTTTTCAGATGAATCCAGGTTCTATTTACAACATCATGATGGTTGCATTCGTGTTTGGCAGTATTGTGGTGAACGAACATTGGCAGCATGCATTCATCATCGTCATACTGTCCCATCACATGGCGTGATGGTATGGTGTGCCATTGGATACACCTCTCGGTCATCTCTTAATAGTATTGACGGCACTTTGAACAGTGCACGTTAAATTTCCGATATTTTATGACCCGTGGCTCTACCCTTTATTCGAGACCTGCGAAACCCTACGTTTCAGCAGGATAATGTACGACTGCATGTTTCCGGAACTGTACGGACCTTCCTTGATACGGAAAATGTTCGGCTGTTGCCCTGGCCAGCATGTTAGCCAGATCTCTCCCCAATAGAAAAAGTCTGGTCAATGGTCACCGAGTGACTTGCTCATAACCATTCGCCAGTCAGTACGGTTGATGATCAATCATCGTGTGGCATCGTATTGAAACTGCATGGGTGTCTGTACCTGTACATGCCATCCAATCTCTGTGTGACTCAATGTCCTGGCGTATAAGGGCTTCTATCAATACCCGAGGTGGTTGTTCTGGGTAGTGATTTCTCAAGATCTATGCACCCAAATTTCTTGAAAGTTTAATCACTTGTTATTTCTATCATAATATATTTGTCCAATAAATATCATTTTGTAATCTGCATTTCTTTCTGGTGTAGCAATTTTAATGGTCAGTAGTGTAACTTTATAATAAGGGCATCTAAAGTAGGTCATTAATTATATGCTAAGCTAATTTTTAATGAAATATTGTATTATAATAGAAAATTTATTACTTTATTCTGATTAACATTCTTATGGGAATAAGATGATGCGAAGCTGAAATAAGATTTTCCGGTCTAGAGACCCCTTTTATTTAGTCACGAAAAGTTTAAATATACTTTTTCGTGCCCCACAAAATGAGGTGTACAAACATGACCACATAAAAATATTTGGTTTTGGGATCTTGCACACTGCTTACTTTTGACATATATCGGTGCACTTCAAACTCTTCTAAAATGTTCCGATAATCTTTTAAAACGTACCAATATATGTCAAAAGTAAGGGTTTTTGAAACTAATATTTTTAATAATAGTTTTTATCTACAGAATATAAAAATAAAAATTTCTTTTTGAAAATATTAGTGGCTAATGTCAGAATTTTTGGCGTTTGCACTATGAAAACGGCACTCCTGTAAGTATTAATGACCGCAGGGAAATGATCTTTTACCCCAGGAACTGCTTTTTAATATTTTGGAAAAAAAATACATTTTTCTGAACTCTTTAATGAATTGAGATACGAAATTTGACAAAAAAAATAATAATCAGAAACCAAGGGCACTGCAAGGAGGCAATTTAAAAATTAGGGCTTCGAGGTACACATTTATATGCGTATGCGTATGCACACTGCACATCTTTATGTCAAATCCGGTGGCTCTTACATACTATTGTCTGTTATTATCAGAATCCGTAAGCATACACACTACAAAATGTGGATTTTGACACAGTTCACCGATAATAAATCATTCCAAAAAATTACACTAAATTTCAAATGTATACAGAAAACTAAGGAATGTTAAACACAAAACATTTGGATTGTTTCACAGTAGATTCCGTATTTTTCCGAAAATTACACTACATTGTGGAAAGTGTTACACAAGATTTCTTGGTACTCTTTGATCAGTCGAGAAAACCTAAGAATTCGAGAAAACCTAAGAATGTTTGTTACACAGTAAACGTCAGGAACATAATGCAGATTTCTTACAGTGTATGATATAAAAGGAGAATAATTAGGTTAAAAGAACGAATGCATTTCTTAAGATAAATCATTGTCAAATTAATAAATGAACTATAATCCTATATAAACTATATGACTAAGGGATGAGACTAATTTTTTTCGTATTTGTTTTTCATTTCTTTTTAAATTAAGCTTAACTTAAAACTTTCAAAATTTTATTAATATAATTTTTCGAAACATTCAACCTTGAAAACTTTTAAAAGATTAGAATAATAAATCAAATATAATCTCAAACAGATTATTTTTAGGACAAAAAGATTAGTTTATCCTTACTCCTATTTGTTTTATTTTTCCCAGAAAATTATGTTTAACATATACTTTTTTTAAACTTTATTATTTCATCTTTTAGATTATTTAAAACCAGTATATTTTTAACAAATTATGTATAAGCCTAATACTGAATTGACTTAAATAAATTTGTAATGTCAGTATGAGTCGGTTTAGCACAAATATAACATAACAACTTCTCATTAACTTGTCATAGTCTGTCAACAATTATCATCTTTTACCAACATTAAATATCGCAAATACGTTAATTAGTTACGTATTTATGAGATTACAAGAGGTGCGCAAATCTCCTTAATGTCATAATCTTCCTTGTTAGTTACAGTATTGTCAAGGGCAGAGAATTACTGAATGTTATTCACAGGCACATAAACTTCAAAAGCCAATAAGTTCTATTAAATACTTTAACAATTAATGCTCTATCATATCCAATTAGCCATATTTCGCATGAATGACTAGAGGCAAATTCCTTTTTATTAATAAAAGTTATGCTAATAAGCCTCTAATATGTACACGTACACATGTTCATCTATCAAAAATAATGTATAAAGACCTTTTTCCTTTTTTAAAAATCAAAAACAGATACTTAAATGAACCTTCTATAAAACAGCTGAATCAGATTGTTTATGTAAAATATGCAATTGTACAGTTTAAAAGTACGGAAGTCAGATCATAATACCGGCTTCAGAGTTTTAATCTTTCACTGCACGTTTTTTTCTATTTCGATTGATATATATATATATATATATATATATATATATATTGATTTTTGAAGAAAAATTCTAATTTTTCGCAAATTCAGCTATCTAACATGGGCAAAATAGGTAATATTTCCATTCTTTAGAGGATTCTTAATCTGTTACAAAGATCATAAGAATCACAGCTGAATCAGATAGCTTATGTAAAATATGCAGTTGTACAGTTTAAAAGTATGTATGTCAGATCATAATACCGGCTTCAGAGTTTTAACCTTTCACTGCACGTTTTTTTATATTTTTATGAAAAAAATTTTAAACCTATATATCAATCGAATAAAACTAAAACTGATTAAAAAAAATTAAATTTCAAAATGTCAACTTAAATTATATATTTTATGGAGTGTACCTTATATACACAAATAGGGTTTTGAAGTATTACATTGCTATATTTTGCAATTAAATGGGTTTAAATTAATTTAAGATAGGATAAAATTTAATAAAGTTATTTGAGTTTATTCTACTTAACATTTTGTGACTTTCTTTACAGTGATATTTTTAAGTATTCAGTAAAAATAATAGAAGTATACCGTATTTACTCGTGTATAAGGCGCACCTTTTTTCCAAAAAGTTAGGGCAAAACTCCTAGGTGTGCCTTATACACGGAATATTTTTTTAAATGTTGGATGCAGTCGAACGATATACATATGAAACAAGAAATTATTCAAAGACGATATTAAACCTCGGAAAATGTTACTTTATTGAAGTATTACTGCATATTTATTTCATTCCTTGCAGTTTTTTATGCAACAGAGGTAAAGACATTATCTAAACGCTAATCAGCAATTCTCTTTACCGTCACTCATTCCTATTTCCCGTCATTCTCTTACAACCCGAAGTCTAAAAATGCATTTTCGTCTTGTTTTCTGGTCTTGTGTAATGTTTGTTTCGACTTTTTTTTGCTGAAATTCATTTGCTCATTCTTCATTAGCGTATCAAATTTATGGTGCGCCTTATATACAAGATTTTAAGAAATCGCCATTTTTACTTGTAAAGTAGGTGTGAGTTTTATACACGCGTGCTCCCTATACACGAGTAAATACGGTATTTTGCGTTATTAGCTTGATCGATGTATATATATATATTGGTTTTTGAAGAAAAAATTCTGATTTTTCTCCAATTCAGCTATCTAACATGGGCAAAATAAGTATTATTCCATTCTTTAGAGGATTCTCAATCTGTTACAAAGATCACAATGGACAAATTTAAGGCACATAATGAGAATTGTGATTTTTTTTGGGGTATGTGTCAAAAGCAGCACACCCTGCAGAGAAGGTTTAAAAGTGCTGTTATATTAAATTTATTTTCAATTGAATCTAATAAAAAGTTCAAGAGGATAATTAAGCAATTGCTTAAATTACAGCGGATACGTATTTACAGGGTGCCCAGCAAATAACATCCTGATTACAAAAATTGACATTTTCTTGTTTTAGATTGCCTCCAGAGAAATTATTTTTCAGCTTACAGTGCAATATTTTAAAGATTTTTCGAAGTAAATTTTTAGAATTTCGAAATTTTAAAAATTTAATTTAAAAAAACTATGAAATATGGCACTTTAAGCCGAAAAATACATTCTCTGGCAGCAATCTAAAGAAAGAAAAATGTCAAATCAAAGCATTCTTTGCAATCAGAACACAATCTTTTCAAAACATTTACTTTTCGAAACTTTTGTATAAGATTTTTACAGCTTACCTAATGAAAAAACCGTTTACCGCATATTACTATCGATCTTTGTTTTTGAGAAATTTAATTTTGTAATCTGGGTGTTATTTGCTGGACACCCTGTATTTATTATTTATGCATATATGTATAAATAAGGTAAGTATACAGCATGCTATTTATTTATTTATACAGTGAATATAAATAAGTTTTGAAGAGGGAATTGCATGATATGTTGTTTCATTCAACAGCTGATATGTTTTCTACTTATGGTTTTGTGGGGCACTTGTAGAATAATCTTTTAACTTTTTTTCTTCGAATTAATCTGTTTTATTAATAAATGATATTTCATTCTTTAGAAAAAGGAAGAAAAAACAGAAAGAAAATGGTCACGTATAGCATAAGAAATACTTCTCATTTTATTTATTTGATTTTTATTTTAACTTAAGTTGACAGAAAATTAAAAATAAATAAACTTTGTACTGAAATCTAATTAATTGTTAAAAATCTTTTTGGAACTAAGATAGCACATTTTAAAAACTTCTATTTTTTTCTTTATAGTATGTGTCATGTTTATTTAAAGCTTTAGAATAAAAATAAAAATTGTACCAAAATACAAATAAAGCCAAAAATGTTTTAAATTCTGCGAAAATTAATATATTTCCGAAAACAGGACACGATGATAAATCAGAATAAAAAATCTTGTGAGGCACGTTTCATATGAAAATTTAATCTTCGAACTTATTAATTATTTAAGTAACAAAGGCCTAATTGCAGAGTATTCTTTTGATTAAAGTTTCAAAACTACTTACAAATAATAATATAATAATAATAATAATAAAATAAAAAAAATAATTGCGCATCATAAAAGCACTGCCCATTTTATTTTAAAGCGTTCCACGTTTTATTGATGGTTGGTTTAGTTAAACAAAGAAACAACAGAGCCGAATTCTCCTACTCCAATAGATGTGCAGTCAGTTGGATAATCACGTCACCATGCTGTCACAAGTCAATGTTTATTGATTACTTCAATGGATATAAAACTGTTACTTTAGGCTAGAATAAATTGGTAAATGACTATTTTTTTCTAATATAATTTTCTTAATAAAAATTAAAGTTTATTGCGAAATTATACACTTTATCGTACGAATTCATTCATTTAAAAGAGTAACCCATAACAATTTGAGATGTTTTTATTGACTCAACTTTCCATAGGGTAGTTTTATGAAAACACACAATAAAAGTACGCACATAAATATATTCACATGTATTATTGCTGGAAATGTTTTGGATCATCATGCAATTACTTTTATAAAATTGCATTTCGATCTAAATGCAAATAGAAAAGTATTTTTATTCTTTTTTATTTTTTTATTTTTTATTTTTTTAAACAATTTTTACGAAATTTATTTTATATGTTACAGGGTAAACATGTGAGGGTGCACACATTTTAGCTATTTGGTATTTTCAAAATAAATGAAATAATTTAAAGGACGATATTATATTTTATTTGTAGACTTAGCTTATCAAGCTAACAAAAAAAGCGCATTGATGAGTTTATAAGAAACACCTGTATAGGTGTGTTCGTAATTATGTAAATACGAAACACGTAGGTAGTCGTCGTTCAGTTTGTCTGTCTGTTCGGCCGTCTGTACGTATATAACGATGCAAAAACTAACCATTTAAATAGTTTGAAATTTGAAATATGTAATTATTGCGTCCTTTTGTCCAGCCATTTCAAATTTTATAACAATCTTATGTATAGTTTTACTACAGGGACAATCAAAAGCATTTTGTTACATTATGGCAAATGGGAATAAATAGTTTCAAGTTCATTTTAATGATGTTACGCACTTTCGATCATAATAAAATTGATATGCATCTAAGAAGTATATACTAAAAAGTACATTCTGTACAATCTGTAGTGCAAAATCCTTTTCTTATAATTAGCGCCACGCAAAAATATTACATTATATTATGGTATTGGGAGTAACATTGTTTTCGTTACCCTTTAATTATAGATTAAACTTTTTCACATTTTATGAAATTGATATAGGTTGCTGAGGTTTACTACAAGTTCTTTCCTGTATAATAGAAAGCATATAATATTTACAAGGACACATAAAACATTTTGTATACTATATTGTTCAAATTTAATGTCGAAAACATTAAGGATGACATTTAATACTTGTGATATGTATCTTTACAACCATTGTTGTAAACACTGATAATGCAAATTTAGACCTAGAATTGAATGCCTGAAACTCCAACCAAACGTTAAATCAAATGTAAGAATTTTCAATAAATTAAAATAAAATTTATTGCAAGCCTATTTTATTGTATTCTTATTACGTGCAAAGTCTTCTCAATAAATAACATAACAAGCACATCGTAACTTCACATCTTTACTTCCTTTTTCTCTGGTCAAATTATCTGACACGATCTTTGACTGTTTAATAACGAGAATAATGATTGTGAAGAAGAACTGCACATGCGCGAAATTATTGCAACAAATAACTGTCTAACACAAAGTTCTCTTGGAACTATTATAGCTTCTAAATTGGTTTTATTTAAGTAACTTTCATTTGTTTTTTGATCCTGTTTTAGAACTTTGTCGCAAAATTTTGAGTGTTATAAAGCAGCTATTAATTAATATGAAATTTGTTTTTAAACATTAAAAATACGCCACTGAAACTCATCATTTGTTAAGAAAAGAACGCAGCAAACTTTTTTGGGAGGAAGAGAATATTATTTTCAGACAGCCAAGAAGACATTGAAAACGATGTTTGTCCGGTTTGCCCATCCATGCCAACTACAGGAAATTTTTTCTACGTTGATGGAATCGTGTAACTTTACTGTTTCAAACTATTAATCAATCAACATTATTTCTAGTCCTTGCTCAACTCCAGAAAATAATACGAAAAAATGACCCGCATTTGGTGAAAAACAAGTCATGCGGGCTTCATCAGATCAACAAAACAGTTTACTCTGCGTTGTCTGTCCAGACATTTCTAGCGAAGTATAAATTGCAAATGTTGGAATGTGCACCTCTTTCTGCCAGGCACCATGGCAATTTTTGCTGTTCTTTATGGTCAAATTACCTTTAAAATGAACCAGATGTCTGACCGGAAGCTGTTAAAGAAAAAAAAAATCTCATATCTTGAAAGAAGTCAGAGAAGATTTCCAACAGTGTTTAAAATGATGGGAAATTCGTACGGAGGATTAAAGGAGGCGTTTTAATTGAAACGAATAATAACTAAATGTATATAAATTTAAATTAAAATATTTTACAGCTTTACTCTTTTATTTAAAAGCCACACCTCAGATTTTAAGATAATATGGACAGTGACGTTAGTAAGTCGAAACAGCAATGACGATTTTAGTTTTAGAAAAATTCGAAAAAGAGAACTTGCATCTAGGTGCGAGAAGTTGGAGAGATTGGTTTAATCATGACTTGGCTCCTTCCAGGATTCCTTGTGCAAATATACATTTGTTTTGTTTTTGCGCATTATAAGTTTGTCTGTGGTAATTTTGCTAAATACAACATTTTTATAATAAAGTGTTTTTACTTATTTTTTTAAAGATGATTTAGCTTGTTAAATATTCTATTTAATTGATAAATTAATTCCAATATGAGTGGTACTCGAACATTTAAAAATATGATTTTTTGGATTTTATATGGCCATGCAAACGCTAAAATGAAGTTATGAAGTTCTCTGTTTAGTGTTTCGTTCATCTGACGAAATCCCATTCGTCTCTGTCCTATGCCTGTATGACACACAGTACGTACACAAAGACTACAGAAGTAGGAGAGTTCAAATTTGTGTACCTGCAGCTGAATGTCTCTTGTTACACGACAAATCATAAAATTTTGAAAAAGTCTATTATTTTAAAAGATATATTATTCTTAGTATCATAGGTTCATTTTTTTGTGTTTTTTTCTCTTCTAATTCTTGCCAAAAGTTTAAATAGATATAAAAGTTATTTTTTTATCCTTTACTTTTAAAAGAAATAGAGTACTTCTGTTGCCGCAATCACAAAATTGGAATTAAAAACTAAAAAAATTAATAACTCAAAAATAAATTGAGATACATTTTTTCCGTATACGATGGTGTTAAAATTGAAAATGTACGATACTTTGAAATCTAAAAATTTGCAATAGCGTAAATTTCAAAATTGAAATTTCATTTCTTCCAATTGTTGCATGCAAGTTTAAACAAAATTATTATGCATGCAATATAAATTAATGGATTAAATAAATCACCCGAAAACTGGATTATTTGTTTCAATTTATACATCACATTTATCATCTATTTTGACATTGGAAGTGAATTTTTCTTTAATTTTTTTTTATATTGTTCTTATTCATTTTAATTACTTGCCGACTCTGGTGACCAGTTTGGTTTCTTATAAATTTATGCTAACCTTTGCAATATTTTACCTTTATTCATAATTTTATTTACTTGCGCACCATCGCAAAATCTGCAGATTCGGATAAAGAAATAAACAAATCTATGCAAACAAGGCAGCATGCATAGGGGAAGAATTCACTATTCTGTTCTGGTTGCCGCGATTGGCGAAGATATCCCAAATTAGCGCCGAAAAATCGTTTTTCGTTTGTTAATTTAATGCTAAAGTGTTTAGGAGATTTTAAACTCAACACACTGTGCGATCTGCTTTCACACTTTCCCTCTTGTTTTCTTGTAATTATGTACTCAAGGAAATTACTAGCCATATCTTTTAAGTTCTATTTTTTTCTTCTGTGTATTATATGTGCAATTAAAGAATTTAAAAAATTGTAATTTTTTTCTGAAAAAAAAATTATTTTTATCAAGACTTTTATCATTTTTTCCTTTTTAAAATGCAAGGTAGGAAAGATATAGTAATAAGTGTTTTTAAGATTCTGTACTTAGAAAATGAAAACAGAACAATTATAAGATCACTTCCTTGTCTGTCTGTCAGAGCCATTTTAATCGTAAACTATGATACGTGGAAAGATGAAATTTGGGGAAGTACTTACCCAGGCAGCACATCCATATGGGCCCATAAGGGCAAAAGTGGATCAGGGATATAGATCCATAAGGGCTACCCATATGGGCTCACATAGAATGTCCAATATTTTTCTATATGGGCCTATATGGGCTATTTATATATATCTATATGGATGCCTATGTAGATTTATAAAGATCGACATGGATCTATGTGGATGAGTATGTAGATCTATAATGATATCCATATGGGCCCATGAGGGTTATCTTTATATATCTATATGGATGTCTATGGCGATCTATAAAAATATATCTATATAGATTTATGTGGATGCACATTAGGGTGGTGCGAAAAAACAATAGTTTTTATTTCCGAATCGCTATAGTGCGGAAAAGTTGCGATTGGTAAATACAAGAAAAACTAAAAAAAAATTGAAATCGAACATTATCTTCCGATTGCGCAAACCACCTAAAAATACAAAAAAATAGAAAAATTTCGATTTTTTCACAATTTTTTAAAAAATATTACATATACATATATTTTATCACTATAGTGAAAAATATTTACATATTGTACTATAATAATAATAATAAAATAAATTGCGTTTAGAGAATATCTTCCGATCGCGCAAACTCATTAAAAATCGGGAACAATTCAATTTTCAGTGTTTTTTGATGCACTAAGAAAATAATGAAATAAGTTCAATTTGCGGTCTTATGTTAAAATTTAAATGTAAATTAATACTAAAGTGCATGTTATGCTATTTTTGAACAATCGAGATCTTACCACGACGAGATTGCTTCAGGGCGAAAAGATTTAGTAGTTCGCGCAACTCCTGTTAGCCACGTTGCGAAACAGCGTTGAAGTCGCCCTATGTGTCCACATCCTTTTCTCTCCCCAGTCTCGTCCACTTGCACAGAGCGCCATTTCGTATCAGTGAGCCCGTGTACGAATTTCGTTTGTTAATTAGATGTATTGTGTTATTTAAATACATTAACATGTGACAGGTACACGGATCTGCACACGTCGTTCACAAAGAAAATTACTAGACAATATTTTCATTGTCCTATATTTTGTCATCCCCAAGAGATTTTTTGTCAAATATTCTTCACGAATATAGCGCCTGTACGAGAAACTAAAGAAAATCCTTTAAAAAAATTTAAATACTTCTAAAATCGTTAAAAATACTTCTAGACTTTTTCAATAAATGCGTTCATATAATACGCATTGATATGTAGAATGACACATGTTTGAAGATGGTTTATAGTAATTTTAAACAGCGCATGTTGTCCATCGTGATATTTGTCTCAGGACTGAGGAGGATAACTAAATAATCGCCCTTTTTTCCATCAAAATGTATGTCATGTGGTTCTTCTGATTCCACTTGACTTTGCCGTAATTTTTTTCTTTCTGTTTGTTTTCTTCTAATATTTATAGGTCAATAACCTGAAAAGCATCTCTTTAGTTATTACAGGAATATCTTCTAGTACACTCAACGCTTTAGCAGCACCTCACTGTCAGATACACCATTGCAATCGCAATGTAAAGATGTAGATTGTAACTCCACTTTCATTTGCCATGGTAATTTCTTCTTAAATCTGATAAACTGTATCCGTCAGGGTAATGATATTTTACCTATACCTACATTAGCATTAAAATTCTCATGTATTTCATCTAAATGCTCAAGGTCTTTTGTTTTCGCTTCAACAAATTTAGAAGGTTGCCTTTTCAATATGTAGTTTCGTCTTCCAAGTCTTGTACTCAGTTTTTTTTCTTTTTTTTTAAACTTTAGTACCAATTTTTCCCGTTCCGTCCTTTCTCTGGAGGTAGATAAATCTATGCTCAATGACTGGAATTTTGTTGTGTTTTTGAGACGTACAATTAGTCTCAATTAGACACTCCCTCAGATCTAGTAACTTTTTACAGGAGCAATATAAATTCATTACACGTTTGCAGGCTGAAATATCACACAGTTGAGTTTCTTGTTTTTTAAATTCATCAAACTTTTTTATAAGGTTTGGCTATTGCTTGTCTCGAATATAAGATTTCGTTAGTTTAGAATATTATCGTAGCAGGCATTAATTAGCTAAATGATTTTACAATCCAACACTTTTGGGATTGACGCCTTCTAATAAATATATTTTATTTTTTGTGCCGCTGTATATCTGACAAATGAGAAACTCACTTTAATGATGTTGAATTTACTTGCTAATAGAGACCTCTCCTTAAGGTAGCATTGAAAAACATCTTCGTGGGTTGGAAGAATATTTGGCAGAAAATATCTTGGATGACCGAATATAGGACTATGAAAAGATTGTCTAGTAATTTTCTTTGTCAACGACGTATCCAGATCCGTGTCCCTGTCACATGTTAATGTAATTTTAATAAAACAATACATCCAATTAACAAACGAAATTCGTTCACGGGCTCTCTGATACGAAATGGCGCTCTGTGCAAGTGGACGAGGTTGGGGACAGAAGCATGTGGACACGTAAGACGATTTCAACGATTTTTCGCAACATGGCTAACAGGATGTGCTCGAAACTCTAAACCTTGTAGAACTACTAAACCTTGCAGCGATCTCGTTGTGGTAAGATCTCGTTGTTCAAAAATAGCATAACATGCTCAATAGTATTAATTTACATTTAAATTTTAACATGAGACTGCAAACTCAGCTTATTTAATTATTTTCTTAATATATCAAAAATCACTGAAAAATAAATTTTTCCCGATTTTTAATGAGCTTGCGCGATCGGAAGATATTCTTTAAACGCAATTTATTTTTTTATTATTATTAAACAGTACAATATGCAAATATTTATCACTATAGTGATAAAATATGTGTATATGTAATATTTTTTAAAAAATTGTGAAAAAATCGGAATTTTTCAATTTTTTTGAATTTTTAGGTGGTTTGCGCGATCGGAAGATAATGTCCGATTTCAAAATTTTTTTTAGTTTTTCTTGTATTTACCAATCGCAAACTTTTCCGCACTATAGCGATTCGGAAATAAAAACTTTTGTTTTTTCGCACCACCCTAATGCACATGTAGATCTATAATGACATCTATATGGGCCCGCATAGAATGTCCACTTTTTTCCATATGAGCCCATATTGGTTATTTTTATGTATCTACATGGGTGCATATGTCGATCTATAAAGGTATCTATATGAGTCTAATTTGATGCACATGTAGATCTATAATGATATCTATATGGGCCCGCATAGAATATCCACTTTTTTTCCATATAGGCCCATTTAAGCTGTTTACATAGATCAATAAGGATTTATAATGTGATCTTTATAAATTGATAGATCACTGATTTAAGAAGACACTTTACTTATTTGAAAACATCTGTTCCGTAATGTTAAACCTAAGTTTTTGAATTACTCATTAAAATTTGAATATTTTAAAATGTTTTCTTTCAGCATTGTATAGATGAATTCAATGTTAAACCTAGTTCTTGAATTTCTCATTCAAATTTGAATATTTTTAAATGTTTTCTTTCTGCATTGTATATCTGAACTCAATCTCTAATGGGTTCATTTTGTATTTTTTCAATTTTGTTTGTAATTTTTTAAAGGTACTTTCATCTTCGAAACCGGTTCCGAAAGTGTAAATACCTTTACTAAAAAAATTGGTACCAAAATCCAAAAAGTAAAACTAGTGATATGATATTAGAGATTGATGTCAGTTTCCTATGCAGAAAAAGTCATTTTAAAAATATTTAAATTTAAACGAGAAATTCAAAAATAACCTATCCATAACATTACAAAGCCGATGTTTTCAAGTAAATGAAGGGGATTCGTCACTCATTTGAAAACACCCGTTCCATAATGTTAAATTTATGGGTAAGCTATTTTTGATTTTCACTTAAATTTAAATATTTTTAGAGATTTTTTTTCTGCCATATAGGATAGCTGAACTTGTTTTCTAACAGAACTATTTTGTAATTTTTTTTTAATTTTGGTTACAGATTTCTTAATAAAGGTTTTTTTTTTATTTGCAATTTAATCAGACAATTATTGCAGGTTTATGTATGCTCTATTATTCGAAATCGGAATAAAACGTTTCAAAAATTCTAACTTTATAGCAATAGTATCTCTCGGGAACATTATAGATCAAATTAATTTATAAATTGTTATTCAGACTATCTGCATTTAATAAATTACTTTATTTTTACACTGAATTTATATTTCTTTGTTGATCAAAAATTTTAACAAGTTGACTGGCAGTAAGCTAAGTAAAATTTAAACACGAAGCAAGATATGGTGTAAAAGTTGAACAAAGTAAATTATCAAAGTATTATGGAATTAGCTGAAAAATAACAACATTTTCTTTATCTACTTCATGTAGCTCAATAAATTTAATAAATGTAAATCATGTATGCACTGTACAGTCTGAGAATTTTGTCTACTGGATCATACAGTGTACATGTCATACACACTTCAGACAAATTTAAAATGTTACTTTTTTACTGAAATAAATTAGTAAATCAACCAAGGTAGGTCACCAATGACCCATTATCTTTATTTCTCTTACCTGTTTTGTGAAAACCAAACAAACAAAAAAAAAGTTCAACATCCTAGTGATCTTGAAAACTTCACAAATACTGTAATGAAAGAGAGACTGACTACCAGGGATGTAATGGTGGTTATATGCCGTATACCCTCTGTTTCTCAAGAAAGCCGTAATAAATACACTCTAGGGTATACACTCTGTTTTGAGCGTATATCCTCTGCTTAAAGTGTATGCCCTCTGTTTTTTTTTCATTTTTTATGACTACACCACTGCAGACTACTTTGGACAAGTGAACATAGCTATCAACCTCTATGTACAAAATTTCCCTTCTGGGGTCACCAACTATAAGGGAGATTGGTGGTTGCAGATATTAGTTAAGGCATTTAGAAGAACGAAATGATCATGTATCCAGGTTCAGATGTACAAAAAAAACCCACGATGATTGCAAAGTTACACTTTATTTTAACATCTATTACGAAGGGGGGGCACACTTACAGCTCTCGGAGAAAATCTCCGAACGAAGAATAGCAGGTTAACAAGACGAGCGCAGAGAGTCAAGTGCCTCGTACATAGCAACAAATTGCCACTTTTGGCATGATAGAAAATCGCCAACATACAAAAGTTCGCCCATGCACAATGGATAGTATACGCCAAATACAGTTAAAATGCAGCCGGCAAGATAAGAATTCAATTTAGTTTCCCAGCTGGGATGGGAAAGGAAAAGGTTGCCAAACAATAAAATGTTACACGTGTTGTTTTGTCTAATAAAGAAGCACACCGAAGGGACATGAGATTTTACTGCGCAGATGTTAAATTCTTTATAGGGTTTTGTCGAGAAAGGAAAAGAAGCGTAAGCATAAATTTTAACTGCGAAACAGAGATGATGTCCATATAAGGTAATGCAGAATTGCTTCGATCGGAAATAGCAGACATCTGGAAATGTTTTAAACGGTTGAATAATATGTAAGTGTATTTCTCACAGACAAAGTTAAGCAGCTGCCGATTTTTCGGTTAGAGAAAAACTATGCGAGGGAAAAAAATGGAAAGTGAATGAAGGACACTTAAAACTGTTTTTGAATTGAAAAGAGACGGGGGGAAGGAATAATTTAAGAAAATAACCAATATATAGCGAAATAATCGTTATATATATCACCCGGTGCACCACGAAAAAAACTTTTGCTGTCCAATGTGCATAGGCTAGCATAAAATATTATAACATAAAAACATACATAAATGCAAAAGTTTTTTTTTATATGTATATGTAGAAATTTAACGTCATGATAATGGAGACTTTTGTATTCAAAAACAGTCAGCAGTTCTAAAGTCTCTATATTTTTTTATATTTGTATTTCATGGATCCAAGGTAGTACTGTATTTTATATGCATAGGTTGAGTCGACTCAGACAGTACAAAAATCTTACTGCAGCTTTGATTGTTATCATGACATAAATAAAATTTTGAAACATATACACAAAACATGAAACTAATACTAAATGAATATAAAATGGCAATACACAAAAATAACATAATAGTACTATATTTTTCAAAAAAATTAAAAAAGAGTAATATGATGTATATTAAAAATAAAATGTTTTTTTGTAAAAAGTGTTCCATGCCGAAGCATAGGATGACAAAAAAAAGAGGTGCTCCAAGCACGCCCATAAAAAATATGCGTCACCCTGAATCTTGTGTACAACACAAGTATTATGGCATCGGCTTAGGGCCTAGCCTTAGATGAGGAGGGAATTGTGACGCTCCCCCGAAGGCACTAGCGGTCTTCTGAAGGAGCCCACGTCGAATTACATGAAAAAAATTTGAATTGTTGTGAATTGGAATCACAATTCAAAAATTTGAATCGAAACTCCAATTCCAAAATTTTGTCTCTCAACACAATGAAGCTTGAACCCTTAGGGCATTAATTTTGAACGGGAACAAGACTTCAAAGGGAAGAATTCAAAAAGAAAAAACACAAAAATGTATATCATATAATAACTAATATGGGCAGACAATCCTATAGTGAAGAGAGACGAAAAATATGTCACAATCGAGTGGGGTGATGAACAAGTCATATATAAAAACTGTGTTTTATTTAACTACATGAATCATTTGTTTACTTTTCTAGACTACAGTACCTGTTTATCTAACTATAATATGTTTGACTTACAGTACAAGAAATGTTAAGTGGGAGGTTAGTTAGTGGAAAAATACTGATTTAATGAGTATTGTCAAAGAAATTTTAAGTGTACTGCAAAAAGAAAACAAAATAAAAGTAAATAAAATTTAAGTGAGTATGAAGACATATGTAAGTGTTAAAGGATACAATGATACCTAATATTGTTCTTAAGAGATCTTCAGAGCAATATTGATGGACCAGCCATGATATTGTTAAAGATCAGTCAACAACAACATACACACAACCATGAGCTCTTTGGTTGGATATGTGGTATCATAAAACAAGACATAAAAAAATAATAAATAGTGATTTACATTAGCTTCTTTTTCTTAGATTGTATGTGTGTGGTTGATAAAACGTATTAAGGTTAGTGTTGTTTATATGACTTGATGCATCAAATAAATGTCCATAACGAGGAGGTGCAAGTAAAAGTCTATCAATATGTACCCGAAATGCTGTGTTATCAGGAGTATACAACCTTTTAATTGAGAATGACACAGGGGAATGTTTACAAGTGACAATATATGGACCAGTATACCTAGCTTTAAACTTGTCATTTGATTTTAGATATACAATATCTTTTAAGAAAATGGATCTTAATTTAGCTTTCTGACCGTAATATTTATATCTTTTATCTTGCGCAGATTTAATGTTGTTATAAGCTTTGTGATATATCTTACTCAAATCATCAAGTAATTTGTGTACTTCAATATGTTTATCAAGAAAGGGTTGGTTGCACGACTGATCGAAATTGTCAAAAATTAGAGAAAGTTCACGTCCAAAATGAAGAAAATTAGGAGAATATAAAGTAGTTGCATGTTTCGAACCATTATAAAGTGATTTGTGTATAAATACTGCATTTTCGAATGAATGACCTTCTTGTAAAAGAATATTAACTGAATATTTGATTGACTTATTGATTCGCTCTGCAATCGCATTTGATTGTGGTCTCGAGGCAGAACTGTGTAATACCTTAATGCCCATTGTATCATTAAAGATGTTATATACCTGAGAAGTGTACTGGGGTCCTAAGTCTGATAAGACAACCGAAGGTCTCCCAAAGGTGGTTATGTAAGAGAATAAGCATTTAACAACCTTACTCGCAGATATGTCATTAAGTGGAAAGAGTTCAATATGTCTCGAAAAATGATCAGTGATAGTTAAAACATATTTTCCATTAGCAAACGGTCCAAGGAGATCTGTACTGATAGTGTGACCAGGGTACCTGGGAATGTATGTGGGCTGTAAGGGTGCAGGTGGAGTTTGGTGATGTTTAGTTTGAAGACATTTGATACAGGATGCAACAAAGTTTAAAGTGTCTACATACATACCCTTCCAAAAATATCTACCTGACAAGAATTCATAAGTTTTATTAAAGCCAAAATGGGATAAATGTGAAATTGTTAAGACTTTGGTTTTAAGTGAATTTGGAACAATAATGTGATACGAAAAAGTGTTATTAAAAATATTTTCCTTCTTTAACATTAATACTTTCGAATCAGGATGAATGAAGTAGTTAGGAAATTTTTGAGAAGATCCTTTCTTTAAGATTTCTTTATAAACAACAGACAAAGTAGGGTCATTTTGTTGTTCAGTAGCAAATGTTTCATTCGAAATTTCTAATAAAGGGTCAGGATTTGTTTGTGTACCAGAAATAAGACAGTTAACATGCATATTAGAATCACTCGAGCTGGAGTGTGGAGTATCACATTCTACAATAGGTAAGGGTTGAGTGTCATGAATAAGTTCAGGGTTTGTAGCTAAAGTCTGTTGATTATTTTCAAAGTTACAGCGAGATAAATAGTCAGCGAGTACATTCTTTTTACCTGGAATATGTTGAAATTTGTATGTGTATTCTGAGAGATCCATGAGCCAGCGAGAGATAATATCAGCCGGATTTGTAGTTTTGTTGTATTTTTCTAATGGTTTACTATCTGAAAGTATTACAAATTCTCTGTTGTATAAATAATATTTGAAAGCAGTAACTGATTTATGAATTGCCATGAGTTCTAATTTAAGTGCAGGATATTTTTTTTCGGATGCTTTTAAAGATTTTGAAAAGTATGCAACAGGTAATAGTTGTTTATCATGTTCTTGTAGTAAGACGCCAGAAATGGCAATATTTGACGCATCAGTATTTAAATAGAACTTTTTGTTCCAATCAGGTAATCTAACCATGGGCGGATTAAAGAATATCTTCTGTATGGTGTCCATAATTTTTTGATGTTTACTTGTCCTCTTAAATTTAGCTTTTGGAGTAGTTAAGTTTATGAGAGGTTGCACAAGTTCAGAAAAGGATGGAACCAGAGATTTGTAAAATGTAATGACGCCTATGAGTGCTTTTAATTGACGTTTTGTTGTAGGTGTTGGAAAAGATGTTATTTTTACAATGTTCGACTGAACAGGAGAAATAGTTTGATTTTCTATGTGAAATCCAAGATAATCTAAACTGGTTTTGTGAAAAGTGCATTTGTTAGGGGACAGCGTTAAATTATATTTTACTAATATTGCAAGAATTTTATCCAACTTCTCACACATTTCTTGATATGAATTGGCACCAACAATAAGATCATCTTGGTAGGTATAGACACCTTCTAACTGTAATTCATCAAGTAACGAGTCCATTAAAGCTTGATAAATTGAGGCGCTCGTTTTTAAGCCGAATACTAATCTCTTATACCGAAAAGAACCAAACATTGTAGTGAATGTGAGCTGATTTTGAAATTTTGCAGGCAAATCAATCTGATGATATGCCTGATGAAAGTCAAGAGAAGAAAAAAAACGATATTGTGAAAGATTTGAAATAATGGTTTGAATTTTAGGAAGTGGATATGACGAACCTTGAATTATAGTATTAACCATTCTGAGATCTAATGCGAGTCTATATTTCTGTATACCTGTACCGTCTGGTTTCTTTTTAACAAGAAGCATGGGGCAGGCCCATTCGGAACAATGACGTTCAATGATTTTGGCATCAAGTAACTGTTTGATTTGATTCAAAACATCCTTTTGCACAGCTTGGGGAAGAGGGAAAGGGAGTGTCTTTATGGGGTAGTCATTAATGAATTTTAAATCAGGTACAATTTTATCAGTATGACCAAGTGTGTCTAATGATTTGGAAAAGGCAGGATAATAACTAAGTAGCAATTTAGTTAGGTTCTTTGCTTCGTCAGATTTTAAGTGAGAAAGTTTAAAATCATTAGCCGATAACTCCTGCTTTCTTTTTTGTAAGATTTCATTAGACGCCTGAATAAAATTTACAAAGTGCTGTTCTGAGTTATTTTGCTTGTCAGACATTTCAGAAGTATAGTCGCGAATTTCCTCAATCTCAGATAATTGACCTATTTTTGTGTGTTTAGGGAGATGAATGGTCTTTTCAGAAGTGTTTTTAAGTGTTATTGAGAAGAACTGATGTATTTGTGAAGTTTTCTTTCTTTTATTGGATAATTTGTTCATTTGAATAATGGCATCATTTCCTGTTAATTCTTTTGTTTGTGCCAAATATTCAAAAAGATAATTTCTGTCATTGTTGATGTTATTGAAGGTGTAAACAGAGCACCATATTTGTTGTTGAGGTTCTACTATAATTTTTCGAGTTAAGAACACCGCTTGATTCAATACAACATCACTCAAAGAATTGCATGATTTTGATTGTTTCTCTCCAGAAGATTCTTTACTGGTTTTTAAAGGAACAGAGAAATTATTGTTGACGTGGAGACACTTGTTAAAAGTATCGATGACAACATTGTATCTAGTTATGAAATCGAAACCTAAAATGCCTTCAAAACTGGAAGACTCGGGTATGTCAACAATATAAAAGTGATGTGAAAACGCTTTTTGTTTTAGCTTAATGGATGTTCTGATGCAGGCGGAAAATGAAACATCAGAATTGACAGTTTTAATATTGACGTCAGTGGACAGTCTTTTATATTTTAAGACCGGTTTAAGTTGGTTGAATAATTTTTGTGAAAGTAAAGATATACTACTACCAGAATCAGCCAATAAAGTAATATCATGGTTTGCTATAGTGGCTTTAACAAGAGGGAGGGATGGTGACATAGTGTTTACACTACAAATTATCTGAACATTATCACTTTCTGTTTGTGTACTGATGTTATTTGCTATCTTAATAGAGTCAAAAGTTTGGGAAGCTACTGAATTAACTAGTCTCGAGCTTGAAATTTTAGGTAATACAGGGTCAAAAACAAAAGTTGCTGATGTAGAAGTATTAGATTGAGACACAACACCATCAGCATAAAAATTGTATCTCTGTTTCAGTTTTCCTGAAATTGTGGAGTGGAATTCGTGTAATTATTTTTTCTTTGAGTGTTTGCTCTTTTCCATTTAAAACAAGAGAGAGCATCATGATTGTTTCGTCCACATAACTGACAAACAACTGGTTTTTTTTGTGAAAACTTGTGTGGGGAATAACGCCTAGTGTAGTTTCGATTTTTGTAATTTTTTTTGAAGCGTGAAACACCTGCGAAATGTTTTGGTCTAGTCTGGAGATTTTTTTGCTCAGTTTCGGTTTTAGTATCAGGAGGGGCAAAGGATAATGTATTTATTTTCTCGGAAATTTCTTTCAGTTGCGATTCGATGAGATTTTCTGGTCTGTGTACCGAAGGTAAGGAATGTAAGATTTTCTCATTCCTTAAAATTTCATGAAGGGTTTGTGCTCTTTCGACTGCTGTTTTATAATCATTAATGCCTTCTTCCTGTAATTTTATTCTAATATTTGAAGGAAGGGCTTCTAGAAATTTCATGAGTTTAATAGTGTTGCGTGCACTTTCGTCGTTGATATCTGCATAAACAGTCGCCGCAAGAACATTTAGTCTATGAGCTAAGTTTTTTATCGTCTCAGAAGGCATAAGTGCTAAACTGGACAATTCAACCGAGGCAACACATTTACTAGGGGGGGCGAAAAATGACGCAAATTCCTTTTCCAGCAAATCAAGGTCAGTTATCTTTTGCAGGTCGGGATTTTGGGCTAGAAATTTTTGTGCAGGCCCAACTAACTTTCCCTTTAAGATTGCAATTGTTGTTTGTGGGTTGTATTTATTAATTTCTGCACAGACGCGAATTTGATCAAAGAAAAATTTAAGTAAATCTGGATCTCCATCAAATTGAATGATATTTATCGGAATTTGTTTTGCCGCCATGATTAGTTTTTTTTTGTTTTATTTTGTTTTGTTTAAGCTCACAAGTTTTAGCGAAATTGTTACACAGACCGGATTTATACCCTAAAGCACATTGAAAACAAGAAAATTTCCTAGCTAGTAAAAATATGTAAATTAGCAAAATAAATAGATCTTAAAATATACCTCACTTTAAAGATATCTTATTTAAACCTTTTATAACAGTAAAGCAAAGGGAGACATAGAAAGGTAACTCATTTAGAAAATAAAATAAATAAAAGCAACATAAATACACTTTGAAACATATATCTATGTATTCCTTCACTTTAAAAAAAGTACTTACTTTATCTTTAGATAATAAAGCAAAGAAAACTATCAAGAAAACACCAAAAACAGTTAGTAAGTAAGCTATAAAATTAAATCCTCTTTTAACTTTTTTTTTACAAGGGAAAAGTTCCCTTTTTGTAACTTAAAATATTTTTTTTTTAGATGAAAAAGAAAAATCTTATTTTAACTTTGTCATTAAAGTTCAAAACTGTCTAAAAACTTATTTAAGCATATTAGAGAGTCCAAATACAAAATTAAAACAAAACGAAGGGGTGTTGGACGTAAAATATGAAACACTAGCACATAAATGTAAATAACTGGTAAAAACTGCATAAAATGTCACACAAATAATAACTAGAAATGACAACAGTTACCGTGCTTTCGCAATTTTAAAAATCTTTGCAAAAACACAATAACAGGATTATAATAGTTATGTTGAATAAAATATGATTTAAAAACACCAAACTGCAATATTGATTATGATGAACTGACTGTGGAGGCAGAACATAAAGTAAAAAAAATACTTGGGGTAACTTACAGATTTATTTTTAAAGAAATAATTAAATGATTACTAATTTAATAAGACAAAACTTAGGGAACTGGGGCACGCTCTGCTCCCACATTCAAAATGTAGACTTTTTTTGAGGTTGGATTTTCATTGTGCACTTTTTTTTTTTTTTTTTTTTTTTTTTTTTTTTTTACTGACGAATAGCAGATAACTTATCAAAGGTAGTGACACATCATTTTTTTTTATTCTTAGTTGGAATTCTGTTATTTAGTTACTAATTTTTGTGGACTGTTAACTGATTCATACGATGAATTCTTTCTGATGGATTTTCACCGAATTGAAGACTTATTTTGTATGTGCAAAAATTTTTTTTTTTTTTTTTTTTACTTTCGTTGCAGACACCCGCGAATGAATCACTATTTTTTTTCACGATGAATCACTCTACGATGGATAACAACACAATGAACTTTCTGTAGATTACGTTATGTAGACACAACACAAACACTGGTATATAAGCACAAGTTGAGCACACCGTAACAGAAGCACTAAATGCTAGGCGAAATCGATGATCACACACAAATCACACACAAACGAGTGGAAGAAAGAAGGGTGGGCGCCCCAGCGCTCAGGTGATACATGGCCGCATATTTCTTTTGGAGATGGAATTTCACGGGGAAACGCTCCGAAGCACTTGAGCTGGAGAGGACAGGGGAGGAAAAAAGGGGGCGTCCAGGAAAGGAACTTCAGGACGGGAACACCACTTGTCGACGCCGAGCGCAGATGAAGTCGGGGAAATCAATTCCACATCTGTTGACTTTTAGCAGGCAAGACTACTAGCAGTTGCATTTTTTTTTTTACCGGGGATGCAGAGAAGAAAGAAGAACCAAAATCATCACATCCGCCGTAAAGTCGCAGTTGATTGTGCCCCCCTCCATATTTTTTTTTTTTTATGTGGGGAAAAAAACGAGAGTCAAACGGCACCAGAGATTTATAAGGGAGATTGGTGGTTGCAGATATTAGTTAAGGCATTTAGAAGAACGAAATGATCATGTATCCAGGTTCAGATGTACAAAAAAAACCCACGATGATTGCAAAGTTACACTTTATTTTAACATCTATTACGAAGGGGGGGGCACACTTACAGCTCTCGGAGAAAATCTCCGAACGAAGAATAGCAGGTTAACAAGACGAGCGCAGAGAGTCAAGTGCCTCGTACATAGCAACAAATTGCCACTTTTGGCATGATAGAAAATCGCCAACATACAAAAGTTCGCCCATGCACAATGGATAGTATACGCCAAATACAGTTAAAATGCAGCCGGCAAGATAAGAATTCAATTTAGTTTCCCAGCTGGGATGGGAAAGGAAAAGGTTGCCAAACAATAAAATGTTACACGTGTTGTTTTGTCTAATAAAGAAGCACACCGAAGGGACATGAGATTTTACTGCGCAGATGTTAAATTCTTTATAGGGTTTTGTCGAGAAAGGAAAAGAAGCGTAAGCATAAATTTTAACTGCGAAACAGAGATGATGTCCATATAAGGTAATGCAGAATTGCTTCGATCGGAAATAGCAGACATCTGGAAATGTTTTAAACGGTTGAATAATATGTAAGTGTATTTCTCACAGACAAAGTTAAGCAGCTGCCGATTTTTCGGTTAGAGAAAAACTATGCGAGGGAAAAAAAATGGAAAGTGAATGAAGGACACTTAAAACTGATTTTGAATTGAAAAGAGACGGGGGGAAGGAATAATTTAAGAAAATAACCAATATATAACGAAATAATCGTTATACCAACATCCCCAGATCTTGTGATTTTATGGTTAATGTAAGTATATTGTTACATATGAAATGTCTCACATTTTTAATATTTTAGGCTTTATGCATTTTAGTAGTTAAACAATATACGTTTGAAATAAATTCATTTATATTTTTTCACAAATATAATTGTTTCTAAACGGTACATAATTTGTCCATCAACAAATTAAAAATACTATCAAATTTAATTTGTTTAATACCCAAATTCCAATTTATTTTTTATTTAAGTTAAAATAATTTAAGCATAATGAAAAACATTTAAGGGTGTATTTCGATTCAAACTGCTTATTTTCCGATTTATTTTTGAATTCATTTTTGCTCTCAAATGCACCAAACTTACAGAATCTCTTATTTGGAAAGTACACAAGGTGCCGTGATTGTCGATTTTTTGATAAATGCAGAAAATACTGTGAAAAAAAGCAATCAAAAACCACATTTCGAACCGATTTTTCCGAAGGCGGAGATCTGGGAACGAAAAAAAGCGTCCTACTGATAAGGTAATTGTTCATAAATCAAATTCTAATGAATTTAGCGTAAAATGACTTCACACGGCACTTCATACTTCCCTTCAAGAATCCCCTCAGCAAGTTTTATGTTTCTACTTTTAAAATTGTGTCTGAAATTGTATCGGAAAATTTCGAGCTGTTGAAGGTAGAAAAGCGTTTTTTCGAATACACCCTTAATGCATATAATTCAATTCCCTGAAGATTAATTTACATCTACTTACAACAATATAAACAGTTCAGTATACCTCTGACTGATATTCCATAAATGAGCACTTTACTAAATAAGAGCACAGTAATATCTTTAGCATGCAGCTAATATAAAAATATTGCATTTCCATACTATACTTACTTTGCTAACCTTAATTTAACAATGACAGGATTATCACTGATGATTTTATTATTATTATTCAATATTTCTAAATAATAATTTACTTTCAAGATTAACTTGTTGAAATAGTGTCAGAGAGAAAATTTACATGACCAATGGCAGTCATGTAAATTTTAAATGAAAATGAAAATAGCAATAAAATAAAAGAGCAACACAATTCACTTGGTTTATGGTATGCCGCTCCATTTATTGAAAATACAATTTATATATTCATATATATGTATTTCTATAGACTATATCAGCATAGTTATCTTGTAACATAATTCTACTTTTCATACAGTTTTAGATGGGTGATGCACCCTCTTTGTAGCATGCTTCTAGCTTCCACAAAAGGAGAAATATTCCTATATGAATCTAAAATCCTATGAGCAAGCACTATGCCCTTCTTTACTTCTAGGATAAAGTCAATAGGTAGAGTTATTTGAATATTTACAAACAATATGTATCATTGCAGAAGAAAGTTCATGAAGTATAAACAAACATTCTTTTCCCTCTTCAAATGCTTAATTTTACATTCAGGATCATCAATGCAGGATTCTTCAGCTTCTATAAATTTGAATCAAGATTCCATATCAGGTACAATTGAATTGCTCCAAGCATCTGGTTAATGTCACCACCTATTTTTAAAATAAAAGGATTAAATTTTTAAGATATAAAATTGTTTGTGTAGACATAATTTAATCTAAAAATGAAGAAATATAATAATAATAAATAATTTTTACACAATAGAAACAGTCAATTATAACAGTAACATTATTTATTTAATTCAGTTTTGCAAGGAAAAAGTTTCATTTGAAAAGTTGATACATTAAAAACCAACAAATTCACCAGGAACAGATTTTTTTCCCTCCTTCTTCAAATGTGAAATTTTGTTGGAGTAAGTAACACAACCACACTCAAGCTAATATTAAACCTATGGCAGCATTCCTTCCAAATTTCTCATTTACATTTCAATATTTGTACAAGGTTCTTAAAGGATTTTTTTTTTTAATTAAGCTATAATTTATATTTTTTAAGTGGTTACAAAAAAGTCTTTCAAAGTGCAATCAAAATTGAAAAAGTAAAAAGATACCCAGTGAAAGAGATCTGATACCTACATGCAAAGAAAAAATATATAAATATATGAAAAAGACTGTACTCAGAAACATAATTTTAATATACGACTTAAGAGTATTCTTATTTGACTACCATGGGATTTTATAACAGAAAAATATAATGTACCTAGATAGTTAAAAGTAATAGTTTTGAACTATGTTTCATCTTTTTTATTTATTATTTCCACAGTTAATTCCCTTTAATTCCACAGTTTATTTTAAAAATTAAGACAACAATGGATGATTTTTTTTCATTTATAGATCAATTGCTATGAGGAATTGGATATTGAATGAATTTATAAATGAACGAGCTAATCCGCTTGACGTTGTTCAGTATCGGTTCCTTAAATAAAATTGAAAGCTTTATATGATTTAATATTAAAAAAAATCTTTTAACCTAGTTTCGGGGTCCTTCTATAAAGTCTAGTGCATTCGTAATAAACCTTTTTTTTAAACTAACCTGTTACATGGGTCCCCGCTATCTAATGCAGCATGTACTGAAAATGCTCTGCATTTACTAGAGACTACTGAAAACAAAATTGAGTGAACTAAACCTCATAGTAGTCCATACGAAAAACGATTACGAAAAACTAATGCTTCATTTAAGTTTAAGAAAAAATTTTGGTTACTGAAGTCTAAGATAAACTTTTATAATACAGAAAGCAGCTGAATTGTAATCTAAGTTGAATGAACCAAATCTTTTAAAATTGAGTCCTTATAAATGTGAGAAAGAATGTGTCCTCCAGTGGTGGAAAGTGCACCCTCTCCCTGTAAAATTAATGAATTACTATTAATATTAACATGACGTTTAATAAAATGATGAAATTTCTTATCTAAAGTTATGTGATTTTTAATTTACAACTGCAGTGAGTAAACATAACTTTTTGAAATTGCTGGCAGTATACAAAATGCATGCAAAAAAGGTGGCAGCTGAAGTATAAAGAAGGACCAGGCATAGGGGAAAAGGTGTATTAAGAGGAATGTAGCTGGGTATAAGTAAAATTTTTAGTAGTTTAAAAGTCATTAAAGGATGCTAGAACTGTAAAAAAATTATAATACAATTAGAGCATTGTTAAAGAAGTTGCAATAAAGGCCTACAGAAGAATATGTTTATTCCACAGATCCCTCTGAACGCGAGCACTATTCGCAATAGACCGTTTATTTCCGAATTATTTGTAGATTTTTATTTTATGTCAGTTATGGGCTAAAAATGCTATTATGTTATTACATGTGGTCATTTTACTTTCATAGTGTTTTATTTATTTACATAAACTGCAGCGGGTATAATTTAAGCTATTTTAAATTTAAAAAAAGATGTTTCGAGCACTAAAAACTGCCCGCTTCGTTTCGTAATTATTATAATTTAAAGAATTCAATATTATTTCGCTATTACCCATATTTAACCGTCTTTTAAAAATATATAAAATTTTACATGAAATTAAGTAATATTGTTATGCAATATTTTTTTATAACAGGGATGATTTTAAAATTACCGAAAATAAGAATCGTATTATTTTATCATAGTAATCTCAGTTTTTCTTTTCTCAAAATATTACTCTGATCAATTGAATATTTATTTTCATTTCTCTTAACGACACGAAAATTCTTTAAACATTATGAAGCCTTTTATTTCTGATGGTCTTTAATGATTTTGCAGCAATAGTCTAGTTTTATGTTCCGTCAAAATGAACTTAAATGTATTTTATCTGACAGAACATGTCCGTATTCGTAATGGCAATATGGTGATTTGGGAGATAATCTTTCTAATTTTCCATTAGCTTTTTTAACATTTTATCTCTGTTAAAACTAATTCAACTCAGAATGAAACGCAGTCTTTTTTCTAAATCGAATGTTGGATAAAAAAATTTTTTATGCATATAAAAAATCAAAGGAAACATGGCAGCTATAAAAGAAATATTAATTTCTCAACAATATCTAGAAAACAATGCAAAAATTACAAAAAAATGTTCTATTAGTAGGGCGGATTTAAATCCTATGTTTGTCCAGTGCTATTTAAATATGAAACATTACAAGGATTAAAGAAAACGATGAGCATAAAATTATGAAACATTTTGGAAGTTAAAATTGTACACACACACACATATATATATTATATAATAATGTTCTTTATCGAAAATATGACAAAACTTTGCAATTAATACATTCTAATCAGAATTGAAAAATAATAAAAGCTGTATGAAAAATGAGTAGGTTTACTAAATATTTTTTATTGCACAAGCGTCAGTGTTATCAAACTTTCACTTGCATATTGTGTTAGCTACAAAGCAACTTTTGTAAAAGTCTGAAAAACATACCTTGAAAACTCTGAAAACGTTCGTCGATTGAATAAGCTCAAAATCCGTTATTCCAAAAATGAAGGAAAAAAATGAGGGTTTGTATCCAAATATAGCAGTACGTGCCATATTGTGTATTATACAGTATGTCCAGTAAATGACTGACCCATTTTGAATGTAAATAACAAAAAAATGGTTTGAGATAAAAATATTGTTTTTATGCTGCATTGTTATTAGAAAATCAGTAAAAATTTAGGTATACACTTTCTTAAAATAGTTCAAATGTCAGTCAACAGATGGAGCTGGTGGCGGGATCAGGCTGTCTAATTTCAGACATTGCTCTAATTTTATACGCATCAGCTTTTTGGATCATTTCGCACAGTCGAATCTCAATCGACATATTGAATCGACTCTCTACTCACCTGCAGAAATAGAGTTTGTTGGATTGAAAGAGATTTATAATAATATTTATGATTGAATAATGTCTATTATACTTAATATAAGCAATAGAACTTCCTTTTTACAAGCATTGGCTTTTCGCACATTTACCACAAATAAATTATATTCAAAAAATTTTTTTTGTAACCGGCTAACTGAATCAAAATTTCATTATTAAGTGCATCATAGAGCCTGAAATATGTTTTTCGTCCCCCCCCCCTTTCCTTAGCAATTCTTACTGAGGAAAAGAAGGAAAGGAGATTTCTGAAAATTCGTCTTGCATGTGATTTGAAATAAGGAACATTATTTTTTTAAAAATTATTCTAAAGACTTTTTAAAAGCAATATGTGAAAAACACTAATGTTCCAGCAATTTGGTAATATTTATATTTATAAAATTGAACTAAAATAAGTAGAACTGTAATGATTCTATGATGATTCAGGACATATTATGCTTTTTGTAATGAAATTTTCAAAAGGGGTGACACGCAGGATATAAAACCATGTAAGTCGCTTTTTTTTCTTTTTAAGCATCCTTCCATTTCAGGTAAATGCGTTTGCAGTCAGGGAAAGAAGACGGAAGGGTTGTATGTAAAAAACATCTTAAAATCTGTCGTGGCTTTCGTAATAAAATTTTCAGACATGTTAAATGTCAAAATACGCATATAACGTAAAGATGAATATGGCTTCTGGAATAAATGAAAGGTCGTTTTAGAGAGGTTTCCGTCTTAGCGGGTAGTTTCGTATGTCACTTTCACTGGCGTGATCAGTAATTTTCTATGTTTAAGACAGGATTTGTTGTAGAGGAACTATAGACGAACCTTTATTCTATGGTATAATATATTTTTATGTGCCGATTTATAAGTCACTGCTCCGCTTTTATTTTGGTCAGGAAACTTGCCACCACGATTTGCGTACCACTGTTTTAACTTCTGATTTTACTACACGATGTACAAGCAAGAAGAATTTGCTTGATTCATCCTTTTCAAGATTTTTGATATCACTAAATATTTTAAATACAATTTCATACTATTTAATGAAAGAAATGTTTAGATTAATTATTAAGATTTTTTAATATAAAATAACCGGGTTTATGCCATATTTTCAATTTATTGTACGTGAACAGAGAATCAGTTAACCGGTTACAAAAACATTTTTGAATACAATTTATTTATGGTGAATGTGTGAAAAATCAATGCTTATTTAAAAGTATGTGCGCTCGCCAGCGCCATCGGTTGGCGAGAATTCGAACTATTTTGAAAAATGCATGTCTAAAAATGTACTGATTTTCTTATAACAATGCAGCAAACCTCACATTTTTTCTCAAAACGTTTTTTAGTTATTTACATTCGAAATGGGTCAATCATTTACTGGACACCCTGTATATTGGCACTAATCAATGGAGAAATAAATACAACCTTTTATCTTTTTGCTTCATTTTTGGAATAACTGATTTTGAGCTTATTCAATCGACGAAAACTTTCAAGAACGGGTTTTCAAGCTATGTTTTTGAGACTTTCACAAAAGTTGCTCTACACATTTAGCTAATACAATATGCAAATGATATTTTGATAATGTTGACGCTCAGGCAATAAAAAAAATCTTTAGTAAAATTATTAATTTTTCATACAATTTTTATTATTTTGTAATTTTGATTAGAGGGTTTTGTGTACAATGTTGTTTGTCATATTTTCGGAAATGAACATTATTTTATATTGAGAACTCTGCAACTTATACGCAAATAACTTGAAAAATTTGAGAATATTTTTATAAAAACCATAATATCTCTACGAGTATCCATTCTATCCGCATAAAAATAAAAACAGTTTATTAATATAATCCAATTAATCATAATCTACAGTTTCAACACTTTTGCTACATTAGTTTTGACAGGGTTATCCAGAAGATTTTCGTTCTTTTTCCATTTATTGACGGTTCCCTATGGAGTTTAGGGAGAAAAGCTTCACGGTAATATATCACCTGTACAATTATGTTTACACACTTAAGGTTTCAGGATAATTCTTCAAATATTTTTCAGGATATTCAACAAAATGTCAAAAATCGTATACAGATATAAATAGTGTATATATATATATATATATATATATGTATGTATGTATGTATGTATGTATAGATAGATACAATACGTTCCGACAGTTTTCAGTAATAATTATATATGAGGATCATATTTATTTAATTTTTTAAGTGTATTTCCATCATTATGCATAAATGAATGCAATGCAGTACATTAATAAAATTATTTTTAAATTATCTTTACAGTTATGAAAGCAACTGATGTTAAATAATAATAATAATAAAATATTTTCTTAACTGTAATATGAAAGAGTCTTTTAAAATTGATAAAGATAATATGCTAGTCTTTTGATAATGTATATCTCAATTTCTTTAAAGACACGATACTTTTGTATTAAAGTGGTTTTTTAGAATAAATGTGCATTAAAAATTTTTAAATATTTCATTCAAAAGATCTTTACAGCCAACTTACAGATAAATCTTATTGTTCATTAATATTTATCATGAATGATCCTTTATTCATTAGTTTATTATAGCTTGTAATCCACATTATTAAATTGTTGTGTGCATCTTTATTTTCGCTGATAAATGCTTTTGATATTAATCTTTCAAATTTTCAATTTGCTTGGAAGACATCATTTTTACATTTTTGAAACGCATTCCATTCATTGATTATCCACTCTGAATCATTTTTTAACAAATTCTATGGAAATTAATTGAAAAACCAAATTTTTTTAAACCAAATCTTATATTAAATAAAATATTATTTTTATTTATAATTATAATTATTACTTTAAAGGAATAACGTTAGCATTAATTTTGGAATAGATATTTCTGAAATCGAATTATGTACTAAACTTTTCAAGCACTTTAGATAGTCAAAAATGAAGTTGAATGAGCAAAATTCCATATTAATCGTGTCCACAGAACTCGGGTAAAAATGCACTCCCAAGTGGTAAATGGTGTTTTTCTCTGTAAATGTAATGATTACACATAAAATCAACGTGATATTTAATTTATGAAAGAAGTCCCTCTTAAAATATGCCACTTACCTTAAACAGAAACTCAATTTTTATTTTAGGTCTGTAGTATTTAAACGTAAAATGTGGTCGAAAATGACAAATAATACTTAAGAAACCATTTTTGAAGGTACATAAATACAATTTTTTATTAGTTTATAAAGTAATACCTTAATATATAATACCTTACTAATACCTTATACCTTATACCTAATATAATACCTTATATATAATACCGTAATACCTTAATATTGTGTTAAAAGTATCAGAAGAGAATCGGATCATTTTTAAAGAAGCTCGAACAAAGACCTCCAAATAGACCTTAATATTCAAAAGGGCCCTAAAGGCCAACATAGTTGTAGTTTCTTTTGCTGCTTCCCAGTTTAGAAAGCAAAAGAAACTACAACCATGTTAAAGAATATTGCATGAGAATGTTTTTAGAACGAGCTGCACCAAGGTTCCAATTGTCAATTAATATTCAAGAGTGACTGTAGTTGAAACATGAGAATGTGTTTGTTAATCATTCAGTAGCTGGAAGACCTATGAAATTGTTGAAAAAATTCGTGTTAATTGGACCATTTTTAAGGGAGCCAAATAGGAGACCCAAAAGGGACCAACAGATAATTGGCAGCAGGGTTTTAAGATAAAAACGTATAAAATATTCATAATACCTAGCGCTTTAGACCTTCATTTTTTCAAAATTAAGCTTCATTAGCCTAAAATTTTAAAGGTATGCGCGAAAGTTGGACGGAGATGCCCATAAAAGAACTTATTAGCTCTAGGGAAAATATAAGAGTATTGGCCCAAAGAACTCAATACTCAATTTAATCTAAAATGACATTTTTATTAATGTTAAAATCTGATTACACAGCATAAAAAAGAAAACAGCTAAAAATAGCTAACGTAACACATATCCAAATAAATCAAATAAATGCCATAATAGCATTATAAGTGAATATGACAATAAATAAATGCACTTATTGTTTTTAAAACACTATGAATGCGAATCAATTAGAGACTTTCGTTTGTACAATAAAGACATAATATTTCCCATTCTGCACACATTCGGAGTTGTAAAAATTGAAAGGATAATTAAATTTTACATCAAGTATTTCTAACGTAAATGTATCTCATTAAAGAAAAAAACTGATTATAATTTACCAAACAAATTTTATTGCTCTTTATTGAGCATTTAAAAAAAAATATGTATGTTTGCTGAGTGTGTTACTTTATAAAATGTTAAATGAATATTATATCTTCTGACAGAAATTTTCGAGTTTTACAGAGAAATGTATTTTTTTCTTTTAAACTCTAATGAAAATCATTGTGCAGAACATATAATTCCATTTTACTGGATATAAATAAATAAATAAATAAATAAATATAATGAATAATTGAAATTATCAAACTTAAGAATGCTAGAATAAAATTTAGAAAATGTGAATGAAGTAAATTTGATAAAGTAGATTTAATTCATTTTCTTTCAGTATGATGTACATTTCTGTCAGTCTCGTAATTACAGTCTTTATTCAGATAAAGAAAACACTATAAAGTTTGATTATATTTCTTCATGTTTAAACATGCTAACCATATTTGTACATATTTATGAAAATATAAAGATAAGAAATACATTCAATGGTTAAATTGCTTGGAATGAGTATTTCAAATTCACTATTGTTTGTTATTTTTCTCATTTACCAAAACACCAATTATATTTTAAATTACAAATGCGAATGTATAATAAATATAGTGTCGCTGTCTTTAAATAGTTTATTTTATCGAATAGTATTTATCCAAAAAAAATTGGGATTTTCTTAACTGAATATTTCTTGTTTTAAATAAGATTTTTTTTTTCATACAGCGTGAAATACATACTAAAAATTCGAAAAATTACAAAAAAAAAAAAAAAAAAAAAAAAAAAAAAAAAAAATTCTAGTAGAATTATACTGCATGAACTTTTTATGCAATGGCAACAATAAAAATTCATGTAACAGATACAGATTTGCACTTTGAATAAAAAAAAATTAAGGTCAGTAAGAATTTTTTTAATAAATATGATTCCTGGAACTTTTTAAATAACGGTAACGAGGATTAGACTTAAAATTTTAGGAAAAGTATCAAAGTTTTATTAGATTCTTTTGCAAAGTTACAAATATCTCTATTTTGCTTACAAGTTTTGTTGATTGACATCATTTTCTTGTACAGTGTACACATAAAATTTTAGTAAGCGTAACAGATTTCGGCAAATTTAGATTACTAAGGTTACACTTTACAGTGTAGGATTACCTTTACTGATGATACTAATGAGAAAAATGAAATATAAGAACACTGGATTACAGTTAACAGCCTACATTATTCACATGAAGAAACACGCACGCTAATGTTAAACATATGGGAGTAATCGTTTTTAATTTCTCGCTATGATTTTAAAGTTAATTTTTTTTTTTTAACAGGATAGGTCATATCGATCTCTAACAGTGCTACTTTTTAATCCTACAATTTTTAATGCACATATTTAATTATAAAGATACCTTCAATTTCAGAACACTTTTCGATACAATATTATTACAATATCCTCTTTTATTTTGGAGTTTGAAAACGCTAAAAAGTAGTTGAAGATCTATTTAAATATTTACTTATTTTTGGTAAGGCTTTGACAGATTTTCACTCTTTTCTTTTTCTTTTAACTTTTAAACATTGAAATTTACAATTTACAATTATTATGAACTTTATGGTTAAAAATGAAGATCATGTTTGTTTGTAGCGTTAAAATATATAAATAAAAAATTATTCTCAAAAGTTAAAAATCACATGGATCATATTTATTTTTTAGTATAATTTTCGTGGTTTTTGACTTTTTACCTTTAAAATGTAAAACATCCGGACATGTTTCTTAAAACTAAAAGTAATTATCGGATACAACGCTAAAAGATATGTGAAAGTCAATTATCAAAATTAAAAAAGAATAGACATCGCATATTTGTATATTATAATATATAACTTAATTTAAATAATTATTATTATTTAAATACTTTTAATGTGCATTATTTAAATTGCTTTGAAATAAATTATTAAATGTATTACCTAAATAAATTGTAATTCTTGATTCTGGTTGATGCATATAATCTTACTGAGGGCTATTCTAGCTTGCTTTATTTAGATTATTAAATAAAAAAATTAAATATCCTTTATTATTTTTTTGAAGTTTTAAGTGCTTTAAATATTAATAATTCATTTAATATCAAAGTGATTTTCTTCTTTTTTTTAATGGTAGTATAATTCATTTCGGAAAGAAATGATTAAAACTTGTCAGTCTTGCAGAAAATATAAATTTTATCACATTAAGAACATGACTGATCCATTACATTTAATAATATCTTATTTCCGATGACGTTTCTTTCTTTTTAACACGTTCGCTGCCGGACGTGATAGCGCATGATATGTTGCCAGCGTTAAGGGGCCACTCACGCGCCAGCGCGAGCGGTGGGGTAATATTCAATAGCCAGTCATCTACTGGCGCGGGAAAATCTTTCACTTATTGTTTGTTATAAAAAGTAAATCGGCTTCTGAGAAAAACCTACTTCTACAGTGCGGCATTATCCATCATCACATCTTCACGTAAGCGGCAGCGAACGTGTTAACATAGTATTTCCTAATAAAATTTACCTAAATAATTGCTCTTCCATAAGGAAATTATACGTAAGTGTGTTTTAGAACTTAATACAACTTTTTAAAAAATCCCAAAGATAGAGTGTTTATATAAAGTACTATTTATTAATACTTTGAAACAAAAATTAAAATAACTAGTACGGAAAACAAAAATAAGACTTAATAGTATTTTGAATATAATTTGAATATAAAAAAAATAGTTTTTTTTGGAAGTGGAACATTATAGTTCGACTTAGTAGCAAATTCCTTCAAAGTTATTTGAGAAAGTTATTTGACAGCAATTTGAAGATGAATTTCTTCATAAATGAAAAAAATTTTATCCTTATATAACAATTCTTGTTGTGTTTTAATTGTTACATACAGCTATTGATTATGCATTTTTCGAAAATAATTTAATCGAAAATGTAATCTAATTTCAAGTATATTTTATATTAAAATTTAAAACTAGAAAAGCTAACAAAATTTGATTAGATAAGCATGAAAAAAAATTAGTGCATACGTATATTAAGTAAATTTGAGACGTTAAAAAGTCATTTAAATGTTCTTCTTCTAGCAATACAACATTCAAGTCCCAAAGAATCGTTGTTGATAATAGCATATGCTGAAGCTTAAAAAGGACATTTCTTAGAGTTTAATTTATCGCGGTGATTATAAACAATTAAGTCAAAACAAAATTAACAAAAATAAGTGACGAAGAGAGTTGATTGGTTAAAGAATATATTACAAGGCTTTATAAACAAAGATTAGATATTATTCATCTACATAACTAAAGGAAATATCATTATAAGGTCATACTATGGCTGAGATACAGATCTTTAAAGAAAGGAAAATTGTCTGAACTAAAAGTATAGTTCAAAGATTGGAAAACTAAACTAGGACTAGTCAATTCTAGATTAAAGGGAGTGGAATGGTTCAAAATTTGTTTCACGAGGATTAAGAAATAAGAAGAGATTGTACTTCCGAATTCCCATTCACGAGATATAAGCCCTTTTTGGGCCGGAAGAAAAAAATATTAAACTTAAAAAACGAACAACAGGACAAATATTTCTCAAAAGATCGCAAAGGACTGACTTTTATCTTAATAAAACGTGGTAATTTGGTTTTATTACATGAATGTGTTTAAACAATGCCTTCCATCAAATCTCTGTTTTTGTGATTTTTTTTAAATACACAAATATTTATATAGCATACAAAATTTTTAAATTGCATTAATATACCAATTTTGGTATATTCACAAAATTTTTCACCACTTACATACTTGTTTGAGTTTTTGAATGGATAACAAATTAAATATTTTCATTGAACTAAAAAACATGCATAAATAACTGTAAAATTTTAATGACAAATTTGCAAATTTGTGACGAAAATGTAATTTCATAAATGTGCGTATGAAAAATTGACTAAGTTACATCTTTTTTTTATTTATTAGGGTGCACATCAAGGGTAATGGTGTTTACGTCATTTATCGAGCTAATTTTAATTTATGTTATATGCCCTACGATTGCCGAACTGGTGACCCACTTCATAGTATATCACTTTTTATAAATTATAAAAAGATGACTATCAAGTCTCTTAAATTTAATGATATTTATGCTTATTTCAAGGCCCGTAGCTTTAAAAATTTTACTATAAAATTTACTATATGCATCAGCATACATACAAAAAAATAAAAAATCTCTAAATTTATTTAAAGAATTTTACTATTCGTTAAACACATTGTAAATGCTCATTTAGACATAGTCGGTAATTATTTTTTAACATCTTTGATGAGATTTGACATTAAGTATCCATTCCGTTACTCTAAATTCTATTGTCCCTCATTAAACAAATCACATATGATTCCGATTTACTTACATACAAATTATTTTTTGCCTATCATAAACTGATTCAGTACTTTTCAGATTTGAAGCATAACGTCATTTTCTTTTTAAATTTTTTTTACAGAAGTCAAACATAGCGAACAACCACTTTTATCCGCTATTAAGCCTCATATTATTAAAGATCAAAACATTTTTACCATTATATATGTTTGTAAGAGTACTAATAACTTTTTGGAAATCTGTGAATATTAATATCATTGCCTTTTTATTCATGCAATTACTTTTAAAAATTTCTCACTTCATAATGTTTCATTAGAAGAAATTCCTAACACATTTTATGTTGTTATATATTATTATGCTTAAAAAGAAATAAATTTAATCATCGCTAGAATTCTATAATAATTAAGTTTTATTAAAATCCTTCAAAGTCCCAGTAGGATGCAATACAAATAATACAGACGCTAATAAGTTAGAGTTAAATATTTTTACATAAGTTTACGATTTAGCCTGTCAATAAAAGCAGCTGTTATAAAAAAAGAGCTTTGAACTGGTAAATAGAAAAAGGATTCACAAATGTTAACAATAATATCACATTGGACATCAAAGATTTATTGAATTATCTCATTTTAGCATATTTAAAATATACAATTAATGCATTATTCAAATAGCTTGAAAAATTATTTCCTATCATTTCATTTCCGCTTGAAAAATTATTTCCTATCATTTCATTTCCCTGTTAATACTGATAAATTTTACTTGAAAACTTTGAATATTTCTTCCTTCTATTATAGCTACGATTCCAAAATAATGATAATTTTATTAGGATGAAGGGGAACCACAAATGGTATCTCCTGTAAGCCTATTATCCGATTCATATATTTTTGTATGTGAAAGAAAGCTTATCAATAATAATTTATTTCTTTGCACATATCCATATAATATAATAATAATTTATCTTAATGATAATAAATATATATAGGTTTCTTTAACGTATTCAGCTATTTTAGAGTTTAGCACTAACTATTTAAAGTGCTGTAGTATTATTTTTTAGGATGTTTATTTACTATCTGACCTAATGACACCAATATTTATAATAAAAGTAAAGATTTTTTATTTAATGTAATCAATTTTACTAACTTTAATTCTTATTATAATTTTTCAAATTACAAATATATTATTCAAAATCATTGTAACCATATTAAACGTTTATGATCCTCCTATTTTGTCGGAAGAAATTTATCAAATTAGAACACACAACACTATTTTATAATTGTCCCTTTTCTATTATTTCTCAATGGATAAAACATTAAATTATTCATCTACAATTACCAGTTTTTAAATATACGATTGTGTTAAATTCGCGTTACGCATACTTTTTATTTTATACGAGATTGATGAGCTTAGCTCGTAGGGGGAAGAAACCCAATGTTATCTAAAGCAATGCTATACAGGGTGAGTCATAAATATCGAAACAATAGGCTATCTCCTTAAATATTGGCCCTAGACCCATACTTCCAATTGCAAAAATTGATAAAAAAGGTGAAATTTTCGATAAGATAAGTTGCAACTCCATGGGGGTCTATTTGAAAAAATACGAAAATTAACTTTTTATACGGCCCCCGAAGGATAAAAATTCCAATTAGGAAAACTTTCCTTATCCAGTCCTGAATAATATACAAAAAATTGCATCTTCATATCTTCAAAATTCGCGGAGTTATAACCGTTTGAATAATTCATCAGGTTTTAAGGGATTAGACACAAATTGAAATGCGCGCAATTCAAAAGACAATGTTACTTTAACAGTTGTAGGAAACGCGTAAAAAACCATTCTTTGGCGTTAGAATTTTGATTTTTTTTTCTTTTTTTGTGATGGTAGCTATATAATTTGCCAAGAAAATCACATCTTAAAATTTATCATAAAATTTATAAAAATTTCATATGGTTAATACTGGTTTAAATGGGATAATTAAAAATCATAAATCCAAACATTATTTATCGGATTTCAATTTCTTTCTATTTAATTAAAAATGAAAATCTGATTTTAGTTTTGTTTCGGGGTTTTTGTTTTTCAATATTTATTTTAGAACTATTAAAATTATTTATTTAAAAAATAATAACTTTTAAAAAATTATATTTTCAAAAGTATATAATTTTTCATTTTTTTAAACAAAACTAATGTTAAATAATAAAAATGACATGTTTCAACTTTGTACTTTTTTTTTCTTAAACAATTCTTAACTTTTAATAATTTAAAGACTAGAAATAGTCGGGAAAAAAATCATTATACAGAAAAACGAAATGTACTGTTTTACTGCCCATCAGTTATTTAAAAGAATGCTTTTCTAAGATGCAGATTAAGTCCTTTTTAAAAATTTAACTCTCACAACTTCAAGCTTTTTATCTTACTGAAGAGCCCGTTGAAAAATCTGTATTCTGGGATCAGGTCAGATCAGGACCGAGACGTTACTTTTTTTTTAAGACTCGCCTATCCGGATCTAATGTATTTTTCATACCGGAGAGAACTGCTTCCTTTTTCCCAGGACTGCACTGGACGAAATTTTCAATCCCGGTATTGAACAATCCGTATTAAAAGCACAGACCTAATACTTGCATAAAATAAGTAAAATTTGGTTTAATCAATATTTTGATGAAAACCACATAACTTTTAAAATCGCTTTTATTTTACAAAAAAAAAAAAAAAAAAAAAAAAAAAAAAAAAAAAAAAACTTTACTTTTTTTTTAAAGAACGGTGTATTTAAATGCTAAAAAATTAAACAAAATAAAACCAGAGAAAAAAAATCTGCCTATGACGAAATTCTTAACAGAACTTAACTCTTAAACAGAAAATGTGTTGACCCATGCAAAATAAATACAATAATACCTGAGAAAAAAAAATAAACTCCATTTTACCCTCCTTGGAAGAGCACTTGTCTATTACGCATCTTTTCTTTCCTATGTTATTCCGTCTTAAAAAGTTTTACTGTATAACGTTTTTCAAAGTCTCCAACGCACAGGATATGGATTAGCGATAGTAAAATATAAGTGAAACATTTACATATAAACAGAGATTCATTGATAAAATAAATATATCACAGCGTTTGGCGCCTCTTTAATAATAAAAAGTATAAATATAAAAAACGAAATTCTATATTAAGTATTTTTGATCAGAATTCCTCCACGTGAAACAATTTTTAATTATACTGAAGTAAAGGACTATGCAGAAATTCACAGCTGGACCGGCTATGATTAAGCTTTTTTCCAGACTGGTTCGGATTATATTTTAACATTATTTTATGCCGGGTTGAACTTTTTTCCCTATGGGTTGGTTTAGGACCGGACCTAGTTATTTAGATCTATTCAGATTTCCAGTGCTAACAATCAAACTGTTTTGAAAACAAGTTTTGATTTAAATTAATACGCTGCTTTATTATGTCCAAATAAGAGGCACGGTCTTAAACCGACATATAATAACGGACAATTTGTGGACGATCCCTTATTTGCTTTGAAAATGGATGAAAAACGCTTCGATTTCAGGCATGCTAAAGTGGTGTAAGTCGCGAATTTTTGAGAATTTTGGATTTTAATATCTCTTTCAGGTTTTCGGATACGGAGATGAAATTTTTTTTATTCAATTTAGGAATGGATAAGAAATAATTTCCTAATTGGGAATTTTGCTCTACGGGGGCCGTATAAAAATTTAATTTTCGTATTTTTTCAAATAGACCCCCCATGGAGTTGCAACTTATACTATCAGAAATTTCATCTTTTTTTATGAGTTTTTGCAATTGGAAGTATGGGTCTAGAGGCAATATTTAAGGAGATAGCCTATTGTTTCGATATTTATGACTCACCCTGTATACTGTAGGTATTTATGTTTATTAAATTTTTACGCTTATTAACGTTGTTTAACATAAAATTTCAAGCATATATCAACATTAATAATTAGGAAACAAATATTTATAATGGCTATAAAGTTTATGTATAATGCAGAATACATATAGATTTCTTTCAAATTATACTCCTCTCAGATTTTAACACTTCTTTATGTCATTTTAATCATTAGGAAAATTTATCATTTTAATCGATAATTTTTTTAATAGTTGATAAATATCATTATTTTATCAGTTATTTTAAATTTTTTGATTAAAATTGTGAACAGGTTAATTAATTTTTTTTAATAGTTGATAAAAACCATCATTTTATCAGTTTTTTTAAATTTTTTGATTAAAATTGTGAACAGGTTAATTAATAACTAAGAGTAATTTAAACAATGAAGGAACAACCCAAATATTTGACCGCAACGGAAAACAGCCGGCATCTTACCCAAAGGAAAAACAAGCAGCATTATACTCCCTCCTTCCCCGAATAAAGAAAGAAAAGAAAAAATTCATCACCTTTTCAAAGTATTGGACAAGACATCGACCCCCAATTGACGTGAAGATTTCGGAACCGGCCGCCATTTTTACTTTGCATAAATATCACGTTCAGTCCTTTCATAAACATTAGTTTTTTCTCTAACTTTAAAATCAAGATGCATAATACGCAAATAAAGGAATTACGTAAACGATTTTGGATACTTAGAGGAAGTGTTAAGACGAAATAGCAATAGAAAAGCAACATTGAAAAATTATAAAAAGAAGCGGAAACGGAAATTAGTATCAGCAGAAACCCTCTCAACTTTGCGTCATTTCGCAATAGCGGTTATGAATATAAAAACTACGTGATACGGAACCTTGCACATCGTGACATCCAACTTCAAGTAACACAAATACACCTAAAGAGAATGTAAATTCGGTGGCAATTACATTTAGAAAGCCCTGATAAGCGCTTAAGCTACATAAATGTTATTTAAGGATAGAGAGCCAACGAATATAAATGCACAAATAAAGTATGAGAAGGTAGCAAATAGCTATTTCGAATCTACTAACGAGATTCTTCATCAGTGCAAAACTCAGCGAGCTAAAAGTAGCAAAACTGAGCGAAGAGACAGAGAGACTCAGGCTTATATACCCGCTATGGGAACAATCCCGCCTAAAGGAAAGCAACCAATGAGAAGAAAGCAGCCAAAACCAACTGAGTGGACAAGTAGCGACATCTAACGGAGAACAAGCAAGACAAAAACTAAAAAGCGAGTGAAAAAAAAAAAAAAAAGAGTATTAAATTAACGATTTCCAAATACTTGGGAAATAAGGAGTACTAGATAAGTCATTGACTAAGGAGTGAGAATTTTTTATGATGTGGTAAGCTTCCCAAAAATCAAGATCAAGAATAGAAGGACATTTATGGATGATGGTGGCTGAAGAAAAGTTAAACTTATGTTGAGAAGACCAACAATGTTGAGCAATAGAGGAACGTTTAAGCTCCTGATTTTTGACATACCTTTTATGTTCCATTAAACGAAATCTGAGAGCACGTTTAGTCTGACCAATATAAGAAAGACCACATTGGCAAGAAATTTGGTAAATACCCCAGTTATCTAAGTGATCAATGGGGTGCTTAAGATTTGAAAAAGCAATTTTATTAACAGGAGAAAAAATAACATTGAAATCGAACCTTTTTAAAATTTTAGCAACTTGCTGATTGATTTTGGGGAAAAAAGGCAAAACAACCAAAGCACTGGAGTTCGAATTAAAGTTCTTACTTTCAGATTGTGTAGATATTCTTTTTTTTTTTTTTTTTTTTTTTTTTTTTTTTTTTTCACTCGCTTTTTAGTTTTTGTCTTGCTTGTTCTCCGTTAGATGTCGCTACTTGTCCACTCAGTTGGTTTTGGCTGCTTTCTTCTCATTGGTTGCTTTCCTTTATGCGGGATTGTTCCCATAGCGGGTATATAAGCCTGAGTCTCTCTGTCTCTTCGCTCAGTTTTGCTACTTTTAGCTCGCTGAGTTTTGCACTGATGAAGAATCTCGTTAGTAGATTCGAAATAGCTATTTGCTACCTTCTCATACTTTATTTGTGCATTTATATTCGTTGGCTCTCTATCCTTAAACATTTGTGCACAAAGGCTTTATTTGCTACTTTAATAAATGTTATTATTCTGTGAAAATTTAAATCTGCAGCAACTTTGTGCAAAAGTGGAGTCTTGCGAATGTAAGTAAAAAAAGTTGAAATAAAAATAAGATTTTGAATCACATATGACGAATTTAACGAAAATTTTAATTGCATTCAAAATTCAAGTGTTGTTAAATTTGCCTTTAAAACTTTCTGTTTCTTCTTACATTGTTTACTTTCATAAAAATAATCAGCAATAGAGTATTTCTATTTTCAAAATAAACTTGCTATTTTAAAATCCAGACGTCAATAAGTTCAAAATTGCATAATTGATTAGATAATATCTGTAGTGAATCAACCAAATTTTAAGCTGTTTCTCATTTATTTATAACCAGGCATCACTTCTGCTAATATTAATTGCAAACTGCGTGGAATTTTGCGCATCTGTATTTTCATGCATTACAATTAATAGACAGCAAATTTTGAAATTATAGATTTAATTTGATTGTTGAAATTTTCGTCAATATAAACAATGTTTTTTTCAGTGACGTTTAAATCGGCTTAAATATTTTAAGTACCATTAAGTCCAGGCATTTGGCACTCAAATAAAAGAAAGCGGAAACAGTACTTTGTTTTTTTAAGTAAATGTACTTACTAATGTACATAATTATTTATAATTAAATAATAATTCATACTGAGTCGTCGTTTTTATTGTTAACAACTTCATTGTAAAACATAGTCCATCATAATATCTTCAGTATCATTTAAAGTCAATCTTTGCAAAAAATGGTCAGTTTTCATGTTAAATCTAATGTACAGTGCCATGATTCCTATTTTCCGGATTTTTTTTTAATTGTCACACCCACATTTTGAACTTCGAGAACTTTAAGAACTGGAATCCATTCAGCTTTTATATATTAAAGCCTGCGTTAGTTATTTTATTTACATTATTTAAAAGTCAAATTAAGAAATTATTACTTTTATTATTTTGTAATAGCAAATGAAGATTTTGATCACAAAAATGCTCATTTTTATTTATTTTTTTGTTATAAAAGAAACAATGACCATCAGATTAAAAAAATATAGTCAATAATAATATATTTAGTGTTATTAAGTGGGGAAAATTTCCGTAAAATGGTTGTTTTTCATGTTGCATCGACGCACAGTGTGGTATTTTGCTGAAAAACCTGGCCAAAATTATTTAAATTATTTTGTGCGTTCTATAGCAGATAAAATACTTTAAGCAAACGTAAAATATATTATTATGAATCAATATAGCAAATCATTTTTCGAACAATTTACGCAAATTATTGTCCTACTACCCGCCATTCTTTCGAACATAATCTTCCATGTCATCCTAATCAGAATCGTTCGGAAACTAGATTCAGGCAATAACAACCCTTAAATAAAGATTGAAACAAAAAAGTAAGCCATTAAGTACATTTTTATTGCAGTCTAGGAGCAAGTCTTTTCTTGAAAAGTTTTGACTATTTGAACAAAATGCATGTTGCCGTGCTTCAGCCGAACATCTCTGATAGCTGCCGAATTGGGTTGTAATGCATGTTCTTTAATAGTAGCTCCATGATTCAAAATTTTGTGTAATGTGTGTGACACTGGGTCTCAACCGTAAAGATTTACACAAAGGTTAAAAGCGTTATTCGCAATTTCTTGAATTTTTTTAGTATCTATTTTATAATCACTAGATAGCACGTCAAGAATAGCTTTTAAGTAGTGCATTAATTTTACCTTAATTCCTGTAATTTAAGCTGATGTTTCTCGATATGAGAAAACTTTTTTTGAGGTATTTCCGAAACCAGCTCTTGCAGTGTGTACCTGTATCGCATTTCAGTTTAAAACATACCCTGCATTAGTTTTTTTTCTTTTATTGACAGTCTTTCTCATTTTTGTTTCTTGCTAACCATTTTTTTTATTGGAAACATTTTAATTACAAGCAAGATGTAAAATGAACTCGAAAAATCTGATTTGAACATGGAATATTGAAAGATCGAATTTCAAAGAATCAGGAACAATGTCTTTAATTACTTTTAGCTTATTAAAATCTTTTTTGTGATTGTTTGCAAATATAGCATCACATCGATTGCTAGTAATAGCTAGTAATAGCAAACTTTAACATCGACACTAGTCAGCACTAATTTGAATTGAACTTGTAATAAACCATAAGCTGTAAGGATATCTGTATTTATTAAATTTTATGCTAGCTGTTCAATGTATTTTATCTCCTCTTGGATCATGTCATTATTTTCATGAATAAATCTGGTTAGTATGAGAAAGCAAAAGCGTGGATATGAAAATACAGGGTTCTGCCACCACACTTTTGAAATCCATTTATTTGCTTATTAATATCAAAGAAGCTAAAGAGTTTTTGAAACTGTTTAAGTATTTGAAATGTTTAAGTCATGTTTGAGTCAAAGGGATTTTCAGATTTTTATTTAAATGTTTGTTGTGGAGATCTGTCACAACCCCATTTGCAGAGAGTTCTAAACTTATCAATTCTTCTTCACTTGCTGTTGTGAAAACCTTTTCTATGTATTAACGCAGTCTTTGAGTAAAGTGATCTAAAAGATTTTAAAGTTTTACTTCCGCCATGTTTTCAGTAATAAAGTTATCTTTTTGATTAAATTGTACTTTAGCTCTCTGAAGAAGTTTATAGCGAGGACATACATATTTATTAAATGTTCGGGTTATATTAAAACAATTATATGTAAAATCTGCTGCAACAAACATGGCCATAGCCTCAGTTGGTAATAACTTCAATGTACTTAGGTTTGAGGTCTACGACAAAGAATTTAATTTCTTTCGATATTTTGCTGCCATTGTTGGCCTGAATGCAATGTCTTTAATAATCTGTGAAACATCTGCATGCCCTGCAGTTTTTTTGCTTAGTTGAACTGCAGTTGTTCTTGGCTAATTTCAGATTTTGATTGTTCCATTTTATATCTGTTACCAATTTTTAAACTATTTTGCTGGATGGCCGAGTTTCTCTTCTATCCTTATAGAAAAATAAAGCGTTCCTTTCTGTCATTCTTCAATGTTTTCACAAAAACATTGTTCAGTATATCCCAAAGTAGCTCATTTTTGTTTACAACTATGTTTGAAAGATTTTATTTTCTGACGTAATCAAATGTATTTCATTTTATAAACATTACGCAATTTCGACAAGTATCTCTTTTAGAAACTTTAACTTGTTAATTTTTATGCGTCAGAATACTTTTATTACATCACACATATAGTTTTTTGATATTTCCACTGATTTTTTTATTCAATAGAATAAAAAAAATAATATATGTACATCTAGTAAATTTCTTCTTAATAATATAAAACTTTTTTACTGCATTAGTGAGTAAAGAACGCAATTCCTTATGGTTGATTTAAAATATATTATTCAAAAAGATAACAGATAATTCACATATTAAAAACACTTGGTACAAAACCAAAATGTTACATTATTTACAAAAAAAAACATTTAGTCCGCGTTATGGATGTACGATCAAAGAACGTTTTAATTAAAGAAAAAAAAGAAACATCCAATTACTTAAAAAAGGGATTTTTCCCCTTCAATTTGCAGATTTATCATCTGCACACCAAAGGATATTCAGTAGGAATAAAAAAACTACAGTATATATTAAATTTAAACAGTTAATAAATTTTAAAAGTTTAATAAAGTAAAAAGACTGCTTTTCAGAAACTTTTTTTGAAATTTTGTTTTACTTATTTAAAAAAATAGGGGGCAAATCGGGGCAAATTTTATTTCATATCTTTTAATTAGAAGATCTATACATTATGAAAACACAAGAGTTCTTGGTGAACTCAGTTGAACTCCCTATTAAAATTATAATTTTATCTAAAATATTTAACCCAAAAAAATCAATGGTTTCAAACTTGAAAATCATAATGAACATGTACTATATTTACAAAAATATTTATGTACAAGAGAGTATATACCTTCTCCTTTAAAAACTGTAAAAGGTTTCTGAAGTTCGACTTAAAATAGTTTTTTAGACGTTCGATAAAATGATGCATACATCAGAAGCATAAAATGAGAAATGCAAAAACCATGATTTCCAAGTAAAATACCAGACGATTGGAGAGTCTACAGAAAGAAATGAACCCGTTATCATATGCACAGGACAGTCCTCTTATACCAACCAAAAAACGATCAAGTAAATGCGAAATTTAAAATTTTGACTTTTGGCCAGCTTTTTGAGCGAAATACCACACTGTGCGACGTACGGTGCTGTAATTCAAGTTTTTCAGAATTTTTTGCTTTTCACACCCATTTTTGCGGCTCTCTCACGCCTAAACCATTGATCAGAGAAAAAAACTTACATAAAATGTAGGAAATTTTGTGCTCTTTAATTTATGTATTGATAACTTTTATGTAAAATGCATAATTTTTAAGTTATTTAGAAAAAACGAAAAAAAGTCACGTTTTTTGCACGTTTTTTGCCACTAAAACATGTTTCCGAGCAGAAAGTTTGTTGGCTAATGCCAGATTCGTGTTCAGCGACCCAAAAAACATAAAGGGAGCCAAAAATCAAAACTACACCAAAACTTGCATTTATTTGTCCTTTTTGAGCACGTAATGCCTGGACTAATTTTAAATGCTCCGTACATCATTTTTTTGTGTTTCGCAGTGCAAGAAAATTGCAAAAAATGTATAAAAAATGCAAAAAAATGCAAATTCATTATATGTTTAAGGAAAATGCATTATTTGTAATAGTTATCACAAAAACACTTGTGAAATTGTATATAATGTTTCGTTAATCGAAAAAAATATCTTTCTGAATTTATTCTAGATATTCCTTGCCCCGTGTTTCATTGTGTATGCTTCAAGTGAAGTGTCAGGGTAATAGTTTTATTATTATTTTTCACTAGCACAAGAAGGGAACTAATGACACTTTTAAAATTATTTACTTGTGAAAATACTTATTGTTAATTAGTACTGTATTTTAAGAGTTCTTTGAACTAAATAAAAACTACATTTCATTTTAATATATATTCTAAATCGAAGGTACCAGTAAATTAAAACTTCAGTTTCAATGTAAAACACATCACAATTTATAAACAAATACTGTAGGTTTTTGATGAATCAATATATTTTCAGATTCTAAATCTAAAATTTTTGTGGCGCATCGATCAGATATTTCAGTATATACAATCCATTGGAGCTAAATTTCGAAAATTTTCAATCTGATCACATATTATATTTCTTATAGTTTGCCACCAGGGCAATGTTGTAAGATTGTAGAATATTTTTATGTAAAATAGACATCAATAGTTTACTAATAAACTTTAATTTATTTAATCACGGAATGCTCATCAACAAAATAACCGGAGATCACTATTTTAAAATAATGGTAGATATATTTTTTTAATTTCACAACTTAGCCTACTGTTAGTAAAAGATAAGCGCAAAGTGTCTGTGCAAAACATGCTCCAAATCAAGCATAAGGAAAACGACAAACTGTTCGCGATCCAGAGATCTAGTGTGGTCAGTAGACCTCTTGCTTGACATTCCTGCCTAAATCTGGACAATTTGACGAAATAACATATTTTTTTCTATAAATTACGCTTAAATTCTTCCACATTTGTGATAAAAAATACATGTATAATTATATATACTTATATGACCTTTTTATATAAACTAGTAGATTAATTTTTGTATATTCTGATTATTTAAGTACTTCACATTATAGGATCAGATGAGAAAAAAATAAACGTCATTTCCTGAATGAAGTTTATTTTTTTATTGCCTACTTAGTTTTATTTACTGGTACTGTTATTGCTTCATCATTATCTTAAATTACGAAATTTACCGTGATAACTTCATAAAACAGGTTACGATAAGAAAACAACTTCATTAAAAGACATAATTTGGTTTTATGTCAGTTTAATTGCTTCAATGATAGTTTTATGTTACATGCTATTTTATCTCATGTAGCTAAGTTATACTTTTTGTGAAAACGGATAAACATTTTCTGTTTTAACAATGTTTTCTCAAAGGGTGCTAATTTTATTATCAATGATTAAAGATTTTTCGTTGCTTATTTAATGTATTTTTAAAAGCAGATACGAGAAAAAAGAATAAAAAAAATTAAAAAATAAGATTAAAAATCTCGAAAGACATAAATCACCTTATACTTCTAACATATATTATGCAACTTTGTATTGGAGAAGAACTATATACTAAGTCAGACTTACATTCGTTATATTGATTTAAATAAATAGGATATATCTATATAATATTGATTTTACTTTTGTAGAAGAAAAATCAAATAACGGACGGCAACATTTTATATTTAAAACGTGCGACATAAAATTACGAAATTCTCATGTTCACACACCCGAGTCAAGAAAACTCTTTTCTATTTCTCCTGTCTTTACAAGAAAAGAAGTAACGGATTCTGAATTTTTTTTTTTCAAATTTCGGTTTTCGACGGATTTACACGTTTTAAAGATCAGAGAACTCAAAAAGCATGTCTTTACTAAATGTATGTCTGTGTGTCTATATATGACACAAATTTTGTGTCTCTACCTCAAGAAATAATTAATGGAAACTTATAAAATTTTAGATTCAATTTGTCCCTGAAATAAACTTTCTGTCGAGTCTTTTTTAGTGTAAATCGTCTAACAATTTACGCTGCTATGCTGACTTTTTCACAATTTTTGCAATATTTCTATCTCAAAAACAAGCGTATAGATTCGAAAAAAAATTCAAATTCTGGTTTTCAACGGATTTACACGTTTTAGAGATGAGAGCTTGAAAAGCATGTCTTTAGTAAATGTCTGTCTCTGGGTCTATATCTGACACACATTTTGTGTCTCTATCTCAAGAAATAATAAATGGAACTAATAAAGTTTTAGATTGATTTAGTCCCTGATATAAACTGCTGCCGACTCTTTTTTAGTGCAAATCGTCTAGCAATTTGTTATGCTATGCTGACTTTTTCACGACTTTAGCAATGTTTGTATCTCAAAAACAAGCGTATGGATTTTCATCAAACTTCTGATTAAGTTAAAACTTGACACAAATTGTTGCCAATTAGATTTTAATGTAACACATCTAACCGCTGGCATCTGTTTGAGGTTTATCTGTTATATAGAAGGTGGCCATAATTAATCTGACGATACTCAGAGTATTCTGTAGCGCGATCTAATTGCAAGAATGGACCCAAATTTTCGAGGAAAATTAAATAAGATGGGGGACGAAGGATTTCGCGAAAGAAAAAATTTGTTCCGAAAGTCACAGCCTGGAATATGTGGCGCAGTATATTCGAAAAAGAGAGTTTCAAAAATGAAGACTAATAACTGAAATATAGTTACCATTTATTTAAAGAATTTACCAATTTAATCCAAGCTCAAAATGGTAACAGTTTATAAAGTTAGAAATTTACATACACACTTCTAAAGTTCCTCTATGTGAAATTTCACTTATAGAGTCTCAAAGAAAGCAACAACATAAGAAGTTGTTTATTCAGATTTCACGTGACATCTTTTGGCTTTAAAATGTAATGTGCTACTGTTAGAAGCAACTTCACTGAAAGTCATTTTTCATAATGTCTTCTTCTTTAATCGAACAATCTCTACTAGTCAATTTCTTTTACCTCAACCAGAGCAATGCGCCGCCGTACTTCGTGCTTTCAGAAACCACAAAAATGCGTAAAGGTAACGGTCATTTGTCAGTTAATGGTTGAAAAGCAATGGTTGAGAAGTTTGAGAAAACAGGTTCTCTAAATGTTCAGTCAGGCAGTGGACGAAATCCAGTATCACAGGCTACAATCGAAGAAGCGACAACGGCGATTGTCGTGAGATCATCAATATTGGTACCACTTCCAGCTGTCGTGGAAAAGCTCGGAATTTGGATATGTCTTATTGTACGGTATGAAAAATACTACGAAAGATTATCCACTTCTATCTGTACAAAATCAGTCGTGTACAAGAATTACGCCACACCGACCATGATAAGCGGTAGACTTTTGCTCTCACATTTCTTGCCAAATGGAGTTCGATGAACCGTGAAAAGTCTTATGGGGAGACGAGGTCAACTTTTACCTGGTTGGAACTGTAAATACCCAGAACTGCCGAATTTGGGATGACAAATCATAAAGAGCATTCAAGGAAATCCCTTTGCATTCACCAAAGATAACTGTTTGGTTTGGTTTCACAACAGATATGATCATAGGTCTATTTTTCTATGAGAACAATATTCCGACAGGACCTGTAACTTGTTCTGTTACCGGAGACAAATATTGCCAAATGCTAAACAACTTTGTTATTCCGGAACTCTAGCAAAAACAGTACATGGAGAAAATCATTTTCATGCAAGTTGGATCTCCTCCACACATTGCTTTGCGTATACAACAGCTGCTACAACAGAAATTCACAACATAAAAGTTCATTATCCGTTGTTTTCCAACTGCATAACCACCTCAGATCTCTCAAGTTACACACAGAGATTTTTAGCTATGGAGTTACCTAAAGTTCAAGGTCTATCATGGAGGTATCCAAGACTTGGTTACGTTGAAGGGTAACATATCGCAAACTGTACGGGAGATTCCTGTTTTGATACTATCTGTTATTGTAAATGTTGTGCACAGAATGCAATATGTGGTCCAGCAAAACGGCGGTCACATCGAACCTGAGTTGAATGCATTCAATAAACGATAATTTTATTTCAGTGTTGATTCTTCTTGTTTGAAACTTTCTTTTTCGAATACACAGCGCCACATATTTTCCTGGCGGTGACTTCTGGAACTAAATTGTTTTTTTTTTGGCGGAAACCTTCGTTCCCTGTCTTGTTTATTTTTCCTACAAAATTTGTCGCCATTCTCGAAATTACACTGGCCTCCTAAAGTTAAGGTACAACGTGTTTTTCGAAGCTCGCCTGAAAAAATGGCTAAAGTTCATAGCTTATAAGAATGACAATAATAATCTTTAAAAAAATCGTCGCAAAAATTGCAGCTACCACTTTTATTTTATATAAAAACATAGGTATTTGTGAATGAGAGAAAAATATGCAATTACGAAGTTTTCGTAATTTTGCTTGCAAGTTTTGTTGTATTTGAACTATTGTAGTCAGCTTTTTTCACAAGGAGTAGAGTCTAGAAATGTCTAGAAGAAGTCGTTTGGTCGATTCATTAACCTCTTGAGACCTGACACATTTTAAACCATCATAAAAAATAATTCAGAGTTTGTTCCATCTATTTATAGATATAGAAACATAATTTTTGAAATAAAAATAAATAATTATTGTTGGTTTCTATTTACTAGCAGTTACACATATGTGCACTTCGGGTTCATACTAAAAAAAAACACTTCATTTTTTTAAAAAATATTTAAACAAGGAATTTGGTGGACAATTGATACATATAAGCTTATTTTACATGTTATTTTAGGGAAAAAAATTATGATATAGGGATATATATTGCACATTTTACAAATAACTCTTGTTCTTCATTTGCAGCCTTCATACTTTCATTTTTAAGCAAAGTTATCATTTGTGGACGAGAGAACTATCCAATCATGTCGTATCTAATATAGTAAATTGGCTGCTGAATACCCTTACGTTGTTTTCGCTGTGGTTTGTTTTTAGAATCGTCTGCAGAAATCATTTTCAGATGAATAAATTTTGCGTATCCTCCTTGGTCTTCATTCTTCACCTACTTTGCACTTATATTTCATCAATATTTGTGCAATCTCTAAAAATACCACAAGAGAGACAGTCCGTCTTTTCGGAGAATTCTATCTGCTTTGCAATTTATGATATACATTATCCAACAAATGAAAATAACCAAATCTATAAAATGTACAAAAACTCTCTTGTTGACTACTTTTTTGTGTGAATAGCACAACGGTAATAAGCTAAACACTTATCGTCTTAGGATCCATACACGTATTGTATGTATTCACAATCTCAGGTTATGTTACAGTAATTTTACAGTTGTGATCTTTAGAACACCTAATACAATTACTCGCTCACGGGATCGCTACCTATGCAAGCCGAAAGCAAAGTTACACATTTATTATCTTTCCATTTTAATATGCACATATCCCTCCCTTCCCTTAGTCTCTCCCCCACTCTCCACGTTACAAATCTCGATCATTCTTGATTTTTTTTATCCGTTCCTCCAAGTCTTTTCTCATAATCATTCCAGTTTGGTAGATGTTGTTCCTCAATAAAAAGTCAGCACATTTTTTACTACTAAAAAACGTGTAAAAATTTAAAAAGCAATTTGACAATGCCTCCTCCTAGATCTAATCATAATTATTTTGAATCATAAGCTGGTACAATACCTTTTCCACGATATATTTGGCAGTCAAGGGTAAAGCCAACCCTGGCGGATAAAACAAAGTTTTTTAATCCCAACTGATTAGGTTTTAACAGCACATACTGTCTTAATCCACAACGTCCAGCAAATGGGATCTAGTAATCTCTGTTCATCTAGGTGATAAATGTTTTGGACGGGGCAGGGACAAGCATTTAATTCTTACTGCATTCAGGATAAGATTTACTTTCCATGATTTTTCATCTGCTTAATGATCAATTGACTTATCTGCAAAGTGAATAAATTTTCTAATCTCAAAAAATCAGTCACGTGCCATAGTAGTTGCAAATTTAAGTACGGACAAGTCTTTATGCCAGTAGAACCTTGCTTGGAGATATTTTAAAGTTCCCATGAGTATATGTAAGCCTGCAACTTTTATAAATTCATATTTAGATGCATATATTGAGATGGTTTCGTGTTTGAACGGAATATAAATTGGTTTCATATGAAACTTTTTCCTATATTTCTTCATTTAACTAATCTAGAAATGATTCAAAAGGATTTGCGATGCTCGAATATGCTTTTAGATAATCCTCATCAGTCAATGGTCCTCGGAATTCCATTAAAAGAAAAAAAAGATTAAATAAATATTTGCAAAAACATAAGGTTTTATTCTCAGCATTATTATTCTAGTTTGCTGTAACACAAGTTTTAAAAATGTAATTATTTTTAGCTTTCCGTAACAAAGGTCTTTTAAGTTAAACCTTATTGCTACGTGGATTCGGGATAGAAACTGGAACAATATCCTCAACGATTATATCTGTGTCATCTAAATTTTCAAACGACTCGCCATCACCATTGGCCTCGTCAATTTATATACTCTTACAAAGATATAATAGTTATGATTTTTAAAAATTAATATTTAACTTAAAACATAAAAAAGAGAATTCTTATTTATAATTAAGTACAATTTTTGAATTATTCGACAACTTTAGCACTGCACCAATTAAATATCATTCAGTACAGATTTGTTAGTGAGATGACTTTTTTTCCAAAAACACATAATTGTAGCCGGAGGTGCACACACATGTACCTTACAAATCACATCTAATTGAAATAGCTATTATGATTTAGCTAAAAAAATTAAATGATTTATGCAATACTGAAGTGTTTATAAGCATTCATAAAATTATTGTGAATAAATATTAATTTTCTAACTATAAAAATGTACTTACTTTTTCGAAGTCTTATATTTTTCGACATTGATCATTTATTTCCTCCAAAATCATATAAATGAAGACTGCTAGCGATATTTCTTGCTGAAACTAGAAAATGTTAACATACACAAATGACATCCTCTCGTTTCAATGAAAGAATTTCAAAAAATAAGTGAAAAACACAATTGAAACCAGAGGTACACAAATGTGCACCTTGTGTCTGAAGAGGTTAAAATGGCGGGCGGTAGGAAATGGAGTTATCACAGGCCGATACAGTTGCACTGTTCAATGTGTCTCGCAGTGTAGTCCAACGACTTTGAGATCAGTATGAATCCGAAGATTCTTTGTCCAGAATACATGTTACAGGCCGCCCATGTGTTATAACACCTCCAGGAGACCTGTTGCTCGAAGGAGAAAACGCACTACTGTGACGAAACTGAATTTCAAAATTATAATTGCGCATGAATTTAGTTTGTCACTTCCCAGTCACTTCCCACTTTTCTCTAAATGTATTTCTAATTTTTGCAAATGTGTTTGGATTTTGTTAAATTTGGAATATATTATAAGATTCCTTGAATCAAGATCTTTGTTGCTAATTTTCGTCACCTATACACTTTTATTTAAATATTTATTGAATAACATTCTAATTTGTACACCCAAATAAAAAAATACGGATAAAAATTAAATCGCCTTGTAGTCTACTTTTGTCCAATAAAATTTTCTTTTGTTATTCTGCATCAATCCTAATAATAAACCGAAGGTACAAAAGCTTCATAATGAATTGGAAAACTTACGATAACAAATATGTTAAGTGAAAGAATAAAGAAACATCAGATAATTCAGATTTTTTTTTAAACAGCGAGGTTGAATACAAACGAATGGGAATTCTTTAACTAACTGGAAAAAAATTCAAAGCCAAATTATTATAAAATGAATTTGGGCAGCTTTAACAACCTATCCAAGAAAACTGAAATTAAATAAATAATTTAATAAATAATAATAATAATAATAAAAAGATTGAAAATGTCTCAAGGGAAAACATTTAAAACACGGCAATAGTTTCTTTGAACACAAAACATTATCAGAAATATATCTATAACGTAAAAATCTAAACTTTGGAAATTTTATGCATATTCCACCTTTGTTAAGATTTTTTTTGATTCTGTATTCGTAATTGTTTACCATATAGTTGGGTATCTTTAAACAAAATAAAAAAGTACAGAGTATTGAATATATTATAATGCGTTCTTTGAGTCAGACAAAACAGATGACCTAGGTTATCACACAATTTACTTGTTCGTAAAAATAAAATAAAATAAAATAAAACTATTTGAGTACTGTTATAATTCAAAAAATAATACTTAGCAGAAATATGTATCTTTGATAGCATTAGAATTATTTAGTTCTCACTGTGAAGCATATTTATTGAATAAAGATTTCCTTAAAAAATCAGCTATAATACAGTTTGAAAAAATGAAAACTCCTGCGTCAATCTATGAACACGGGAAATATATCAAAAAACTATTATAATTTATGCTTTAAATTATTTATATATCTCTAGGACATTCCCTTAAACGTGTACTTCTTTTTAATATATTTTTCGAATTCAAGAAAGATTACTTACTGTAGAAGACTTCTTATTATTATTTCTCCAAATATTCAATCCCATTCGCTCTTATTTGATTCATCAAGCAATACTATCAGTTTACAGATAGTCAATGTCACAATTTTATTCGAATATTTGATCTTTTGGTCTAGTACTTGTAATTCCATTAGCGTTGATTCGGAATAAAAGTTTTGTTCACTAAATGATTGTAATTCTCGGCAATACAATAGATTATAGATGAAAGATATTTTATTCCTAAAAGGAAATGATCATTGGAACGTAAATGTTAGGAACTGAAGAATGCACATTAAAATGTAAGGTTAATGCAATAAAGTCTAACGTAAAAGAAACTATAAGGAAATAAAAATAAAAAAATGTTATTTAACAAATTACAACGACTACTTGGAAAATGATCTTTTCAAAAACTCAAATTTTAAAGACTTATAAATAAATTCTATATTTAACTTAATAATAATTATAAATATCATTTTTAGGATGATTATAACAAGTCATATATTATGTACACCGAGCATTGAACATTAACATTCCTAGACCAACGATAAAAAAGCAAGATTAAAGATAGACTGCTTTAATTTTTTAAAATGTGAATTTTTATTTGATGGAGTTAATAAGACTGACTTCTGAACACCGCATATTACATATGACATGGATAAAACATTAATATTCCTGGACCCATCACAAACAAACTTTAATTGAAATCTCATTTTACAATTTTTGGAACTGCAAATTTCTCAACTTCAAACTATCGCACGTTTTAAATTTTACAACTTTGCGTGGAAAAAAATGCACTGTTTAATGAAATTTGCTTGAAATCTCTATCACAATTTGTTCAATATTTAAATTGTGATATGTTTTAACTATCACAGTCGTTTTGAAATTTTGTTATATTAGGAATAAAAAAATTTCTTTTTACACATAATATTCTTTTTATTTTTAAATATATAAGCATGCTGTGCCTCAATGTCTTAATACCACAATAGAATTGCAAGAAATGTCAGTTTATGTTTTATGTTTACTATTACTATGCATTAAAGCTTATTTAGATTAAGTATTATTATATATAGCTTTTCATTTATTTTTATTATTATGGATAAAGTTAATGTATTATACCATGGTGAGACTTAATTAGTTTTGTCGTTTTTAACAAAAACCGATCAAATTCATTATTGGGTCCAGTTTAAAGAAACATACCATAAAATTAGATTTAGCCCTGATGCCCTCATTTTGATGAGCAATCTAATTGACACAAGTAATCGTACGTTACATTAATCACTTATATCAGTGTAATGAACACAATTATAAAAGTTAAATTACTCCATAAAATTGGGGATAACATGTTGTTGTCAGAAGTTTTATTGAACAACGTTTTACCTTTTTAATAGTGTTCCACAGTATTTGCAATTTTACTGAACAACAGCACAAACATAATGTTTTTCGGCTGGAAATTCAAATACTAGCATTAAAATAGGAGCAATATATTATGTTAGTCTTCTATTATTTTGAATGAAATGAATAAGTGCATTTAGTTGGTCTCCAAATATCTCAGAAAAATATTTGAAGGATTTTATTTTCTTTCATTCTGAGAACCCCTCAGTGTGCCTCTAATATATAGGATACTTTGGAAAGTTTTATGAATTTTTCTCAAAATTTTCAACTATTCTAAGTTGCTCTATACATACCGCAGCATAAGAAAACATAAATGACTTTTGTTTACTATTGTCTAATTTTGTATTTGAAGGAAATGAAATAAGAAAAATATGCAAAAACTTAAAATAGTACCGGATAGGATTAGGATTAGAATATGAAAGTTAAAGTTTTAAAATTGGTTGTATAATGAATTGTTTATCCTATTCAGCTATATTTTGAAATTAGATTAATTTTGATTAATTTTGTTTTGGTACCTATGTTTGTTTTTTGAAATTTAAATAATTTTTTAATTGTTAAAACTACATATATATACCCCAAATATATTTCTATCTAAAGCAATTTGTGATATTTCTTTTCTGTAAGCTTTTGGAATGTGAAAAACTAAGGATTAGTTGCATGGCGAGTTGAAGTTTTGTAGCAATTACCATTGTATGATCGATGAAAGTCCTCGAAAATGATGTTTCTACAGAATGAGGATTAACAAATCTTAAAATTCATTAAAAAAAATAAATAAAAAAATTCACTTTAAAAAATAATAATCCGCTTTTGTGGATTATATGGGATCAATATATGCAATAATAACACTTCTTCTCAGTAAGCGGCCCTATAATTAAAACAAAATCACAAAAGTCTCATAATTCGATACGTCATATTTCGTTAAACAAATTCATTACGCATTTATGAACTTAGTATATTAAAAATATATATATTTATTCCTTTATTTTATATTTCATTTTATTTTCAATTTTGGTACAATTTTATCATTACATTCTACAATGAATGAATTTTTGAATCTCTATTAACGAAGTTCCTGAAAAAACTTTCTGCATGGAGAGTTCAAAAATTCATGTTCTTTCTGTATCATTAAGGTGGATATTAGTGATCATGGAAGACGCTAGTATTCCTGTGACGCAGCCTTAAGCCTAAAATCGTATCGTAGAATTGTCGAAGGGCGGAACTCATATATGCAGCTAGTTTGAGCTTAAAGGAAATGCGGAAAGTCGCCTTTTAATAACTCAGCAAATATAGCTCACATTGTTCTGATTTTTTAAAAAGAGTCTTATATCTGCAGTCTAATTCTATTTAGAATTTTTTACATTTCTACGTTTTTTATCTTTTAAGATCTCGATACCCATTTTTAAACCGAAATCGATGGGGTTTGTTCCTGATAATGAAATCTAGAAAACGGCCTAGGCGATTTTATTAAAACTTATATATAATATGAACCTGTTTAAGATAGAGTGAATAAGACATTCCTAGTTTCTAGGAAAAGTCTTGTTTGTTATATATTGGTCTCGAAAAATTGGACTATATTTTTCGCATTTCTATGGGAATCTCAATGCAAATGCTCGATAAATTTTTTGCTGTATTCATACGCGTGTTTCTTTTTTCTTTACTTACCTTATTCTCTACATTACTGCGTATTCTCTACATTACTAATCTGAACATTGCGTGTTCTGTCCCGTTTGAAGCATTACGTTTTATTTTTGTTTTGGTCATTTTTAAGTCAGTTAATAAAATAAAGTTGGCTTTTATTATCTGTTCCTTTGTATTTTTTTATTGTCAATGAGAACATTAAATGAAATTTTAATTTAAAAAAATGAAATAAGTTAAATAAAATTACATTACAATTACAACTGATTTATATGAAATAAAACTTCACTTTAAATAAATTTCAATAATTCAATTTTAAAATTAAATTTAAGTAAGATATATTTTTTATTATTAAAATGGACATTTATTATAAATTATAAAATGAAATAAATACTTACTTTTACAAAATCAAATATTTTATTATGAATGCGTCTAACGAAGCATAAATTTCTGGATTTTGTCGGCACTCAGATTAGAACTTCAAGCGTATCAATCTTCGGATACAAAATTTTAGCTGACAAACATCGATTTTGGGACCGCATTCATCAATAATGTATGGTTCAAAAATATTTTAAAAATACAAAATATGAATGCGGAAGTATGCGACATTATAAATGACAATGTTTTTAGATTTTGTTGGGAGAAAAATATGATTGTGTCTAGTAGCACAGTTTAATTTTTTATTACGTAATCCAAAAACTTCATAATTTCTATTCTAAATTGCATGTCATTAAGATTCAACGTACTGGAAAAAAAATGTAATTTTTCAAGAATTTGAAAAGTTAAAACTAAACTTTATTTGTAAATTGTAGTTTAAGCCTTTTTTTCCCCACAGATATTATGTCAATATTCCATATATATATATTTTTTTTCAAATGAATTGATAGTAAACAAGGAAATACTTAGTAAGTCTTAAAGCCAATAGATGGCAGCACTGAAGCTCTGTGTGAGAGGCAGTTTTGAATTTTGATTGCAGTCATTCGTTGTTGCATTTCATTCCTAGATGGTTCCCTTGCTGAAGTTGAATAATGCATTGTCAGAATTGAGATTTGTTTTCAAATTTTTTTCTAGGCGAAATTTATTTTCGATCTTACTACCAATATCCCTGTGGCGCATCGTACGCATGTTGTTTTCGATAGATCGTAAGTGCAGAATGGCAGAAGATTTGAAAATGTTAGAAATTTTAATTTTCCGAATATCATTTAAATTGTAGAAAAAAATGTTTGATTAAAAAAAAATGCAAAGATTTTAGTTTTAAAAATTAAATTGGAAAAATCCCTTTAATAAATTAAAAAAAAACATTGTAATTTAAAAATATTTTTTATAATCGTTGAGCATTCACAATAATAACAAACATGATTTACAATTTGAATAAACATTTTTTTCAATTGCAAAGAATAATTTGAATGAACAAAATTTGTATGTTTTAAATTTTAATTTAGTTTAAAAAATAATTTTAGTGATTAAAATTTTAAGTCATTTTAATTTTTAAAAATATTTAAAAAAGAAAACTGAGTGCAGAAGTATCGTGTACCTCCTAGCAATATGATCCGAAGATTTGGATGAGCGAGGAACTTTGTTGCAGATGATATGATTTTTTTTTATCAATTCCTATTAACAAACGAAATAATCTAATGCATAATTTCTGTCCAAAGAAATATATGTGTGAGAAAAGAAGTAGATGTGTTCCAATATTTATGCTCATCAAAAATACAAAATATGAATCATATTTTGTAATGATTAAAATATAAATGAAAGATACAAAATTATTTTTTAATAATAATAATAATTCAAGTATAAACATTAATACAAAAACATTATGCTGTGATTTAAAAACATAAAAAATAAATGAAAAGTACAAAATTATTTTTTTAAATATACCCTTTTGATTCCAATTATTATATAGCATTAAAAATTGAATTTAATAGAATATTTTAGTAAGTTCTTATAAAATAACTAGCAGGCTATGCCCGCTGCGCTGGTCAATATTTCAAAATCAATCATGGATGAAACGAAGTGGTGAATTTAAATTTGTATTTTAAATAATTTGGACCTCCAGCAGCACCTTGCTCATTGCTGAAAACGATTCAGACACCATTGTGATATTAAATTATCTTAAACGTTGCACAAAAACCAACTGTTTAGAAGTAACTATTTTAGTTTATTACTAACAGTGCACATTTGGAATCGAAATGAGACCATTATGGCAACAGGATTTAAAATTTTACCTTATATGAAGAAATATTAATTATTACAGTCGTTACCATGGTACAATTTCTGAAAAATTTTTCACACCTTTTCATTATGTGAAGCCAGGAACCCAAAGTTATTCCCACCTAAAAAGTATATATATATATATTAAATTTTGTCCGCGCGATAAAAGGCACAATTATGCAAGAACCATCTTCAAACTCGTCAAGTACAATGAGATGGTTATTATCTCAGTGGAAATTGCAAATGAGCAAAATCGGCCCGAGGGGGTGGTAATTGGGAAGGGTTCGAAAATTTGAATACCATCTTAACATGGCGTTGACAAAACCAGCTCTTACAAAACAATGGCAGGAAAAAAAATAAACATTTTTCGTTACAGCAAGTTGCCAACGATAAAAAAAAAAAAAAAAAAAAAAAAAAATTAAAATTCTCACTACAACAATTACTTTATTATTGCAAAAATTCCTACCGAAAAATGAAAACAAAATTATTTGCTCTTTCGTATTTAAGCATTTTCTCTTTAGTTATTTAAGATAAAATTATGTAAATTTGTATAATTTGGCGAACGATTTGGCGAAATTGGTTGACGTGATAATCAAGTAGTAGCCAATTTACACTTTTCATATTTCAGAAAAGATTCCTACACAGACATCATATACGCAATAGGTTTAGCACAATTATCTTGCAACTACAATGTGGCAAAATCCTCGTTTTAGAATACCAAAGAAATTTATGTATATTTTATTATTTTCTATCATTTTAAACAGCAATTAACAATAAATAAAAAGTAACTGTAGAACAAAACAACAAATATCATTTAAAAAAAGAAAATGAAAGTAATTAAACAACTTATCATCAGATAAACAACTATAGCTGGGTTACCATATGAGGCAAATAATGCCATTTTGGCGCCAGTGAGATACCTCGATGAGTATATGACCAAATCTGTGACAAAATTTCCATATTTGGAAAAAAACTTTGATCGGTATTTATACTGCATTTTCCCTACTTATGTATAGTGAAAAAACTTTGACACAGATGTCATGTATGCACCACATTGGCGCAATTTTTTTTGGAGAACTTGGTTTTTAATTACCAATTTCATAAATATTTTTTAATTATTTTGTATTATTTGAATAAAAAATAATAAATAAAAAAGTTTAATTAATAGCTATAGAACAAAATGATTTATATTATTTTAAAAAACAAAAGGAAAGTTAATAACTAGTTTATTAATAAATAAACAACCATAGTCGGTTTACCATGTGAGGTATAAAATCACCATTTTGTTGCAATCGTGCGAATGTGGTGAGTCTATGACATAATGCGCCAAAACTTTAAAAAGTTGCAATTAAATTATTTTACAGTTTGGATGAGGAAGACATTTATACTAAAATTTAAACATTATACGCATTTTTTTTTTTTTTTTTTTTTTTTGGCTATAACTGCTATTTATATATTTACAATTAAACATAAAAAAAATATCCTAAAAATGCTCTCACACATTTAAAAGAGATGACAGAATTTAGTACTAATTGCGAACATCGCTCCGGTTTATGCCTTCTTGGTATAAAATCGCATTGTATGATGACAAATGTAAATTCAATCACCCAAATTAACAAATAACATATAATTAACAGATAAAACCATTTTTAAAAGTAATTCTGCTATTTTGTCCTGTAAGACACATAATGGAAGAATTCGATTTAAAAAATATTTTTTAAAAAATAGAAAAATGTTATTTACGTTTTATCTAATAAACTATTTAAAAAAATTTTTTTTAGCCTGCGCAAAAGAGAATAGCAAAATATTGATTGAAGAAATATTGAGGAGGAAATGGTCAATTAAAAAAGATTTGTAAATTTTATTCAACAGGAATTTTTTATTTCAAAATGCTTATCTATAGTAATAACGCATAATTGCATAAATTTCCTTTGAATTGCAAAATTTTTCCTTCAGTACTACTTGGTTATATCGTCGACCAGTTTCGCCAAATTATACAAATTGCCAAACTATTAGCCAGATTATATAGATTAACATATTTTTTCATTTAAATAACGAAAAACAAATTAGCAGAGCATACATAAAAGTAGAAATAAAATGTCGAATTAAAAATCACTTGATGACATAATTAATATTTTTATTATACTTAATGTCAAGTGAATGTGACATTTACGATCATCCATTGTTAACATTTAATCTTGGAATTTGGCGGTAGACTTTTAATCGATGGGGTAATCTTTCCTTCTTCAGTTTTTAAATTTTAAAACTGAAATTTTTCCTGTAAGTGAAATTGACGAAATGGCGCAAGAAAAATTAAATTAACAATAAAAACATTTGCAAAAAGAAATAAAAGAGTTATACTCATATCTATATAATTTACGATTGAATATTAAAATATACTCTAAAAATTATCTTCACTTGAAAAAAAACAACATTATTGTGACCATTAAGGACCTAAGTCAGGCATTAAGTCATTAGTGCATTTTCGGCTTAAAAACACATTCTTTGGCGACAAAAGCAAGATGAAAATGGTATAGAAACGAATAGTAACTTACAACTTACAGTGTCTTTTACAATCAGATCTGCTTTTTTCTGCTGTAAGTTATATTATACGGAAATTCGATAAAAAAGAGAAATAAAATAATAAAAAGGGAAATAACTATCATTCAAAATTCATTTAATCAATTTCTGAAATTCATGTTTTTATTCTAACGCCAGGGATAAGTCGCCAAAAGTTGAACCAATTGTTATATTTCGCGTTAATTTATCTTTTAAGCATTACAAATATTTTTTTCATTTTCAAGATAAATATATTTTTATAATATTACGCCTCATTTAAGCGGTCTTTCTTTATTATTATTATCAGTAGTTATTTTCTGCTATTATTTGCAAGATATTTGTAATATTTCTAATAGATATAGCCAATTTAATTCTTTTAGCAATTATAATTTTCGCCAAAAACAGCTACTGGGAACCCTTTTGTCAAAAATAACCGAAAAATACGAAATTTACTACGAAAAATCAGAGTTATCCCTGTAAATTTGAGTCATAAACCTTCGGAAAAATATTTCCTATCGAATGATACAATCGGCAAAAAAAATCCATCGGGTAGTTTATGAAAACACTCGTTTGGAAGTTTCAGAACTTCTGCTTTATTATATATATGATATGCAAAAATAATGAATTCTGCAAAAATATATCTCCACTTCTGCACATCACCGTAATTAAAAACTGAACTTTCTCACTTTTCGTCTTTACATAGGGATCCATCTAGAAATGAGGTGTTAATTTGTGACTAGGGAAGAGTATTAAGGATGTATTCGAAAAAACGCTTTCCCACCTTCGACAGCTTGAAATTTTCCGATACAATTTCAGACACATTTTTAAAAGTAGAAACATGAAACTTGCTGAGAGGATTTTTGAAGAGATGTACAAGGTGCTGTGTGATGTCATTTTATACTCCAATCATTAGAATTTCATTTATGAAGAATTATCTTTTCAGTATGACACATTTTTCGTTCACAGGCCTCTCGCTTCGGAAAAATTAGTTCAAAATGCCATTTTTGATTGCTTTTTTTGCAATATTTTCCGCATTTTGCACAGAATCGACAGTCATGGCACCTTTTGTACTTTCTAAATAAGACAATTTGCCAAATTGATGCATATGAGAGCAAAAATGAATTCAAAAATAAATCGGAAAATAAGGAGTTTGAATCGAAATACACCCTTAAGGGATGGGACATCTGCAATACTTCTTAAAATATGTTTTATTTTTAATTTTTGACTTTTCCACCACATGGAATAATCATTGTCTTATACTTGTTGCTATAAGTCTTTTTATAGTTGCAACTATTAGTTTGTGACTTAAAAAGGCCATTTTACAATACCTAAAAATAAGAATTACTCGAATGTTCAATGTACATTTTCAATCTCATTTTTGTTGCTAACTTAATGGTTTTTAGTATTTTGTAAATTCAACAATATGTCTTTTATAAATAAACAGTTAAGTTAAATATAAAAATCCTATGCTTGTTGAAGAAACAAATTATTTTAATGTTGCTCTAAGGTAAGGACAGGACACTGTGACTCAGGAGGGATGGGGCATGTCCCATTCGTGCCAAATGATATCTCTATTAAAATAATTATGCTTAATAACATACAAGTTTTTGGTATTTTATATTTATATTTTATGTTTAGGATACAAATTTTGCTAATTATGTTATATAAAAAATGTTATATTTGTTTTCTGAAGTAAAGCTTTTTTTCTTTTGTATCTTTAAAGCATACATAAAAGGAACTAAAATACATAATTAAAAAAATAAATAAAAATTTAAATAAACTAATATTTATAGCTCTAAATAATCAATTTTTATGCATTTAGATCTTAAATAAATTTCAAATTTTAAATTAATTACTTTGTTAACATCTTCGCTTCATACTTGTGAATCAGAAACTGCGAATTTTGCTTTCAGTATCCATATCAATGTAAATTTTCAGAATATAATGTATTTTTTTTTAATCTTTAATTTATATATATATATATGTGTGTGTTTAAAAAGAAAAGATTAACTCATATTTATTTTAAGGATAAGTTTCAAAAATAAGAAATATAGAAAAATTAAATTTATTACATTATTACATTCGCCGACTAGAAATGTGGTTCAAAACGCTCAATTTCAGAACATTTTCTGGAAAATCTTTTTTTTCTGAAAAAGCTTTTACCAAATAATGGAACAAGTTTTTCGATTGTTCAATTTCTGCATTAAAATACTTGACAATTTTTGCGAATAAAATGAATTCAAAAATGTGTCATAAAGTTGGTATCTTAGGATATGAAATAGAATTAAAAGTAAAGTTGTATTTAGATTAATAAATAAGGAAAATTTTTGTTGCAATTGCTTCAGAGTAGCATCCTTTTCTTTTCTTTTTTAATTACATCTGTTTTGGGATTAAAATCTGACAAATACAGGATATTTTTTATTCAAAAAATGTAAAGAAAACATTAATTTTTCGATTTTATCTTCTTAAATTCTGTATTAAATCTCATAAATGTATATTCTACTAATCCAATGATCACTAACCTAAAAAAAAGTAATGGTATCAATACAAAAACCCTTAATGGGTTAAAAGTTTTGACGCAGCTGTTTATTTTATGGCTCTAAGAATTTTGAATATGAATTTTAAAAATAATGATATCAAATTTTGAGTGACGCCATGCGATTAATTGAAAAATGCATTTTGGTAGTATTTCATTAATCATTTTAGTTTTTTCTATTTATAATAGCAAGTGCAAAAGTTATTTTCAACATGAAAATATACATACAACTTTATTCACCTATGCTTTTTCACACACATCTCCCATAAATTCAAAATATGTGTTTTAAAACATATTGTTACGAATTTTGTAAATAGTTAGTGTTTGTACTGTAAAATAATGTAAATAATCTTATTAAGCTCCATTCCTTTACTAATATTAGTTTTTGTTACATTGTCTCTGTTATCAAGCAAACTTGTCTATTATTTTCAGTGAATGTCTATGGCAGCTTTGCGAAATATTAGAGATATCGCCAAATTGGCGTCACTTTTGGCAACTAAATTTGGTCGCCAAATTTGGCTATATATCGACAAGTTGGCGACAAACTTGGCGATTGTTGGCGATGGTAACCCTTCCCTATTTATGGTAAACCCCCCCCCCGATACATTGAATGTTGTTCCGTGGTTTTCCAGTTTTTTCTAGAAGGTTGTAGATATTCCACCGCATGCGGCGAGACTATATATAGGAGAGCCGGATGCGAGCTGTGTTGTTGTTATTATTTACCAGTCAGTCATTGAGTGAACAAGGCGTTTGTTAGCAAGTTTGCTTGAGTTTCATTTATGTTGTTTTGAATGTTATTAAGTGTTGAGTCGTTGTATAAAGAGTCTCTGGGATCTAAAGCTATACTTGTACGATAGATTGGAGCAGTTATTTTTGAATATCTAGCAATATTTGTGAGTTTGGAAGACTCTGTTGTTCTGAAGATCTGTAAATAAATTATTTTCTACTTTTCTAAGAGACAAGAGTTTGAAGTTCTCTAACCATAAGATCAAAAGAACCCCATATACGCTGCAACATTTGGTGTCAGGAGTCGGGACCTTATGGCGAAAACAAGAACAATAGATGGACAACTGAAAGAACTGTTAGATGCTATCAATGGCATAAAGACAGAAATGAATAAAGGCCAAGAAGAGTTGGCGGAAAAAATAAATAAAGGCCAAGAAAAGTTGGCGGAAAAAATTGACAAAGGCCAAGAAGAGTTGGCGGATAAAATGAATAAAGGCCAAGAAGAAATGAAGAAAACTTTTGAAGAAAAGTTCTCGTCGGTAGAAAGAAGAATAGGTTCGGTAGAAGAGAATATACAGGAAGTAGAAGAGAAAATTCAGAATGAAATAAGTAACGTTGAAGAGAAAATAGTTGACGTACATGTAAAGTTAAATAAAAGAGTAGAAGATCTTGAGAAGAAGCTTTCATCGTCCAGTAGTAATTATGAAGAATTTAGGAATCCGCCTGCTTCTCCCCTGCACATCAAGCTGTCGACATACGACGGAAAGAGTTCCTGGCAAGTTTACAAGACCCAATTCACCATTGTAGCCGAAGCGAACAAATGGAGTGACGAGGTGAAAGCTTGTCAACTGGCTGCATCTTTGAGAGGAGAAGCCGCCGGCGTGCTGCAAACATTGCCCGATATGACGCAACTCAATTTTGAGACTCTAAGTTGTGCACTTGAAATGAGATTCGGCGAAAAATTCTTCAAAGATTATGCGAGAATACAAATGAAGAGCCGCCATCAAAAATCGAATGAAACCCTTCAAAAGTTTGCCTCAGAAATAGAAAGGCTGGCAAATTTAGCATTCATTGACTGCCCAACGAATATACGGGAAATGCTCTCACTGCAGTACTTTGTTGACGGAATAAAAGATCCAGAAGTGCAGAGAGCCGTACGAATGGCAGATGTGCAGGATTTAAAGGCTGCATTACTATATGCCTTAAAGTTGGAAGCAGCTACACAAGCCAGCCGAAGGGATCGTCATTCAGTCCGAGGGGCAATGGTGAACAAAAGCTCAGACACTGAAATCGACGTCTTGAAAGAAATTAGGAAATTAAATCAAGAGCTTGAAGCCTTAAAATATGGAAGAACAAGTTCAAGAAAACAGAATCTCACGTGCTGGGGATGCGGTGATACAGGACATCTCCGAAGAAATTGCCCCAAAATCGACGAACGTGAGATAAATTCAAACAGTCAGCAGGGAAACTAAATTTTGACCATCTCGCGGGGCGGAGGTTGCCAGAGAATGAAAAGCCCCATCTGAAGATTCTCCAGATATCAAACATGAGTGGCGGTGATAATGAATTATATGTGATAGGCTTTATTAACGGAATTCAGTGCCGTATGATTGTCGATACAGGAGCCAATGTTACAATAATAAGAGAAGATTTGACTCGAAAATTGAAATGTAAACTCATCTGGACTCCACCATGCGTTACCCTGCAAACTGTGACGGGCGACAAGATTGACATATATGGAAAGGCCAATTTAACCATCAACTTTGGAGGGACGAAATATTACCATACGGCATATGTGGCTGACATAACAGATCCTTGCTTAATCGGGCTAGATTTTCTGAAGAAGTTTGGTTTCAAACTTGATTTCAAAAATAATAAAATGCTCTCTAAATTTGAAGAAATAAGTCTTTTTGGATTAAATAACGAAATTGAATGTAAACAAGCAGTAATAGCGAAAGAAGACATAAATCTAGATCCAAGAACAGAATTTTTAGTCCCAGCTGTAATTAAAAACGAAACTAATTACCGATTTGGCCATATAGATTATCCCGAAGACAATAGTAAACAAGCAGGAGTATTGGTGGCTTCATCTGTAGTGGACCTCTCGAAGAAGACCATTCCAATCAGAATTGCTAACATCAGTGATAAGACGATTACTATCAAGAAAGGAGAAGTGATAGCATCATGTGCTGCTGTGACGTGCATAAGTCAAAATTCCAGTCACTCTGAAAAATCTTCAGATAATTTAGTCAAGGATTTGTTACAAAGTACAGACTTAGATCCAAGTCAAAGGGATGCTGCGGAAAGTTTAATTAGAGAATTCCAAAGTTTATTTTCCAAAACATCTGAAGACTTTGGACGAACTAAAATGGCACAACACCGAATTGACACGGGAGATCACTCTCCTATTAAACAGCACCCTAGACGATTACCTTTTGCCAAGCAAGAAGATGTGCAGAATTTAATTAAGGATATGGAAGAAAATGACGTCATCGAACCATCGACAAGTCCATGGGCGTCTCCCATTGTATTAGTAAGAAAGAAGGATGGTTCTACAAGATTTTGTGTAGACTACCGCCGACTGAATGACGTCACTAAAATGGTTAGTTACCCTCTACCAAGGATCGACGACACTCTCGACACACTTGCGGGCAACACTTGGTTCTCGACTCTGGATCTGAAGAGTGGTTACTGGCAGGTAGAGATCCATCCGGACGACCGCGAGAAGACCGTCTTTACAACGGGACAAAGATTCCGGCAGTTCAAGGTAATGCCTTTTGGTCTTTGTAACGCACCTGCAACTTTCGAACGGCTTATGGAAACGGTTCTCCGGGGGCTGTCATATGAAGCATGTCTTGTTTATTTAGATGATATCATAATCATAGGAAAATCTTTTGATGAACATCTCAACAACCTCAGGCGGGTGCTACAAAAGATAAAGGAAGCTAATTTGAAGTTAAGCCCTTCGAAGTGCAATTTGTTTCGCAATGAAGTCGCCTACCTTGGGCACATCATTTCGGCGGAAGGTGTTAGGACTGATCCAGGGAAGATATCGGCTGTGAAAAATTGGAATCGTCCAGCAGATGTTCACCAGCTTCGGAGTTTTCTAGGATTATGCACCTATTACAGAAAATTCGTCAAAGGCTTCTTGATGATTGCAAGACCACTTCATAAATTAACAGAAGCCAATCAAAAATTTATGCGGACACAGGAATGCGACGCTGCTTTCGAAAAGCTTAAGGAGGCATTAACATTCACTCCAATTCTGTCATATCCTCAAATCGATAAACAGTTTATACTTGATACGGGTGCAAGTAACGAAAGCATTGGCGCTGTACTGTCCCAGGAAATCGACGGCCAGGAGCGTGTTATCGCCTATTTCAGTAAGTGCTTGTCAAAGGCAGAGCGAAACTACTGCGTAACAAGAAAAGAGCTTCTTGCTGTAGTGAAAGCCATAGACCATTTTCATCACTATCTTTACGGTCGAAAATTCCTGATCCGAACTGATCATGCTTCTCTAACTTGGCTATTGAATTTTAAGAACCCTGAAGGCCAGATAGCCAGGTGGATACAAAAGCTTCAAGAGTACGATATGGAGATACGCCATCGAAAAGGCTCATCACATGGAAATGCATATGCTCTCTCAAGAAGACCCTGCTCAAAGAATTGTAGATACTGCGACCGGGTTGAGAAGAAATTTAATGTCAAAGGTCCTATAGTAAGACAAGTTACAACTGGGTCTACATCATCGCAAGATCTGTGGAGTGACGAGAGCCTGCGTAAAGATCAACTTGCTGATCCTGAAATTAAGCCAATTCTAGAGCTGAAAGAAAAGTCCAACAGGAAGCCCAGCTGGCAAGACATGGCCCATTACCATACTACGACTAAACGTTATTGGGCTCTTTGGGATTCCCTACATTTGAAGAACGGTATTTTGTACCGAAAATGTTAGTCTGAGGGGAGTGATGGAAAGACATGTAGATGGCAACTACTACTGCCTAAGTTGAGAATTTCTATGGTCCTTCAAGAACTGCATGGTAGTCCCACAGGAGGTCATTTTGGTGTAATGAAGACCCTGCAAAAGGTTCGCGAGCGTTTCTACTGGAATAATGTTCGCAGTGACGTGGAGAAGTGGTGTCGAATTTGTGACACCTGTGTAGCACGTAAAGGTCCAAAGAGGCGCACCCGTGGACGATTGCAACAATATAATGTAGGAGCTCCTTTCGAGCGAATTGCTCTAGACATCCTGGGTCTACTTCCTAGAACATCTGATGGCAATAAGTACATCCTCGTTGTCATGGACTACTTCAAAGCGTGGCCTGAAACCTACGCCATTCCTAATAAAGAGGCGGTAACCGTAGCAGACATAGTGATTCAACACTGGGTTTCCAGATACGGAGTTCCTCTTCAAATCCATTCCGATCAAGGAAGAAATTTTGATTCGGCTGTGTTCAAGGAAATGTGTGGACTACTCTGCATGGACAAAACTCGAACAATACCTCTACACCCTCAATCGGACGGCATGGTGGAGCGGTTCAATCGTACCATCCTAAATAGCCTCTCTCTCCTGGTGTCTAAAGATCAACAGGACTGGGACAAGAAATTACCTCTGTTCCTGCTTGCCTACAGGAGTGCCGCTCATGAGGCCACTGGTTATTCCCCTTCTCAAATGCTCTTTGGTCGTGATCTTCGTCTACCTGCGGATCTTTTGTTTGGCCGTCCTCCTGATGCTCCTTCATCGACTGAGGAATATGTCGATGAACTCCAGGCGCGGATTGAAGAGATTCATTGTCTAGCGAGGAACCGAATTGGACTGGCATCAGAAAAGATGAAGACACGGTACGACACAAAGGCAACAGGACATGATTTCAACGAAGGTGACAAAGTTTGGTTGTGGAATCCGATACGTCGTAAGGGACTTTCGCCAAAATTACAAAGAAACTGGGAAGGTCCTTACACAGTCGTCAACAGGCTGAATGACGTCGTCGTACGCATACGAAAATCGCCACACACCAAACCCAAGGTCGTACATTAAAATCGGCTAGCCCCTTATTTTGGCCAAAGTGATTAGAAATTCAAAACTGGAATTTCAGACCATGGTCATGAAAGTCACTTTTTGTAAATATGTAAATAACAATTAGTTCTTATTTATGTAAATCTTATTATTACTGTTTATTTATTTATTTATTTATTTATTTGTTTATTTATTTTAAGTGTTTTCCTCTAACTCAAGGATTGCACTGCCCGGGACGTGCAGTCTTTGTGGAGGGGGTAGTGTTACGAATTTTGTAAATATTTAGTGTTTGTTCTGTAAAATAATGTAAATAATCTTATTAAGCTCCATTCCTTTACTAATATTAGTTTTTGTTACATTGTCTCTGTTATCAAGCAAACCTGTCTATTATTTTCAGTGAATGTCTATGGCAGCTTTGGGAAATATTAGAGATATCGCCAAGTTGGCGTCACTTTTGGCGACTAATTTTGGTCGCCAATTTTGGCGATATATCGCCAAGTTGGCGACAAACTTGGCGATTGTTGGCGATGTTAACCCTTCCCTATTTATGGTAACCCCCCCCTTATGTCTGCTGATACATTGAATGTTGTTCCGTGGTTTTCCAGTTTTTTCTAGAAGGTTGTAGAAATTTCCACCGCATGCGGCGAGACTATATATAGGAGAGCCGGATGCGAGCTGTGTTGTTGTTATTATTTACCAGTCAGTCATTGAGTGAACAAGGCGTTTGTTAGCAAGTTTGCTTGAGTTTCATTTATGTTGTTTTGAATGTTATTAAGTGTTGAGACGTTGTATAAAGAGTCTCTGGGATCTAAAGCTATACTTGTACGATAGATTTGAGCAGTTATTTTTGAATATCTAGCAATATTTGTGAGTTTCGAAGACTCTGTTGTTCTGAAGATCTGTAAATAAATTATTTTCTAATTTTCTAAGAGACAAGAGTTTGAAGTTCTCTAACCATAAGATCAAAAGAACCCCATATACGCTGAAACAATATGATGTAGAATTTAAATGACGCCTTTATGTGCCTTTAAAAAGTTTGTTTTAAAATTCAATTTTTTTTTCATTTTGATTTGGTAAAATACATTTACACATCTAAAAAACTGTTTTAAATTTACATTTCGTTGTTAAATATATAATTTTCATTGAATCTATTCTATGCATTTGAATGCATTTATCTCAATAAACTGACTTATCATTTGTGTCACGTTATTCAAAATTGTAAGCAATATTTATGTAAATGGTTTCTTCGCGCTAAATTATCCAAACTAAGTGAAATGCATGTAAATGGATAATCTGACGCAAAGAAACCATTTACATAAATATTATTTACATAAGTTTATTAATAAAGAAAAAAATATTGGATAAAAGTCATACTTTTTCAGGCATACGCTGTTACGAAAAACTCTAGGAGACAAAGGCTGTTTAACTTATCTTTTTAATAAACATGTAAAAGATCCAGTAGATGTTTAACAGCAGCTGATTCCATCATAAAATACCCAAGTCAAAGGAAAATGAATAGCTAAACCGTTTATAGGGAAGTCGCCACTTAAAAAAAATAATAAATACAAATATACATATATATATGTACACATATAGTTCAGTATTATGCTGTCTTTTAAAAACCGAGCAAATTAGCGTGATTCAGAGTTTGCGAGGCCTGAGCGGGGATTGACGAGCATAGTTCGTAGGTGGCAGAGGCCCCTAGTTACATGAAACAATTAAAATAGTAAGAATTTTTTAAATATGAAAAAGATTTTTTACTGTTTTTTATCTAAAATATGAAAAAAAGCAAGAAAGGTAAATAATATATTTAAACATAACTGCATTATAGTTTATTTAAGAAAAATCCCAACCATCATCAAGACATACATTTTTTAACTCTAGATATAAAGAATTTGATGAGAATTTTTTACGAATGATTATATAATTTTATATGGACATATTTAATATCACAATCTGTACGAAATTGCGAACTATTTTTATTTTTTTTTTTAAAAATATATACAATTTCGCATTTAGACAACGCTGGAAATTTAATGTTTAATAATTAAATATTTCTTTGCTTTTTCTATTTGCTTTTCCAGCAGCAAAATATTCAAAATTCAAACATAAATTCAAATAAGGATTTTGACCCTGCTGATTATTACTGTTGTGCTGAATGGATTTCATCCGACATGTTCCATTAGTTGATTAATATTTAAGGAAAGATTTTAGCGTTTAGTGTGTAGTTCTATGATGCTTAGTTATAGAAATATGAGGAAATATTCTGTAATCAGGTGAATTCGCTTATTAAATGTTGTCTTACGAAAAGTTCATCTCGACAGATATAGATGCAGTTAGAGTATTTTTACGAATAAATTTAGTACATTGCGTATTGTATTAAGTTGTTGATTTTATAGAAATACGGTAAAAATTATTAGAATTTTATGACCTGATTTTTAAGATTAACCTTTAAAAGAGTTCTTTTGAAAGGATTTAGGTGGGAATTATAGTTTTATTCAAATAATCTCTTCATGGATAATTTAACATTTAGCAGATCATCCATTCTAAGATGTTTAGTTTTAAAATTATTTGGGAATAGCAAGTAATACCATCTTGTTCAGTCATACATATTCATACACATGAAGAAAATGATAAAGTACCGCACTGTTAAAAAAATCTGAAATACACGGAATTTTTTTCCTGAATTTCACAGAAAAAGTCCCTTTTCATAACCAAAGGTGATTTTCCATTAAAAACCAGAACAATACACCATATTTCCTGAAAATAACAAAACGGATGGAAACAGAAGAAAGAACGGAGACACTCCGTTGTCACGGGGTCTTCGTAGCTGAGTGGTCAAGTCACAACACCGCTAATTACCTGCAAGTGTTGATTGTGGGTTCGAATCCCACTGGCGCCAATACACACACTCTTTGTGTGGAGCTTCCGGCTGCATTTCCTTCGTGTTGTAAAATTTTCTTGGGCTATCTTGCGACTGTATATTGATGATGGCTTATAAGGAGGACTTCATGTCGAGCACGCAAGTTAAATGTATCTATTAAATAAAACAAAACTATTTTTTAAATTTATTTTGAATGTTTACAAAACTGACATGTTGCTTAACCTAAAACTCAATGAAAGAATCCTAGCTCTTATGTGAGACTTGTATCGTTCTGCTGAATTTCAGATGTATTCTTTTTTGTCACCGAGATTAAAAATTATTATATTTCTTGCCAACTTTCTGGCAACTATTTAATAACAACTTTATACAGTGATAAACATTCCTGTTAAAAACTAGAAAAAAAGGAAAATTCTCTATAAATTTACATTAGTTCTTGTTAAATGCATTCTATAACTTTCTCGGTCATCATGTTGCAGACATTTTTTTTATTTAATATAAAATTCAAAAAGAATATATTTCAAAGGAAATCTTTAAAAAGCATAACAGATTTTCCCATTAACTCAGAAAAGACATACTTTGTACAGTTTTGGCTTTGTCAGTAAGGACTTATTCCGTCTAAAGGTCTCGTGTTCGATCTTCAGAACGGCTTGAAATAAATTATAAAAAAGTATTAAAAAGTTAAATTAAATAATATAGCAGCTCAAAATCACTCGGAAAATTCGAATTTTTTGACGATTGATCATTTCATTAATTTAAAAAATTAAATTATTATCATTAAAAATCAAACATTGTAACGGAAAGTTACCGCTTCTTCAACCGGAGTTTTCCTTTCTTTTATTTCCCAAAACGGAAAATCTATTAATCGAACAGAAAATGACTGGCAAATTTGCTGCCAGTAATTTTTACCGTGAATTCACACATTTTTTTTTAACAGTGCAGAAACGGATTATGCAATCCTGAAACCACAGACAAATTCTAATATGCTAGCATAAATACGCACAAAAATTGTGTTATTGGTTTTAAAACAGTGAAAAGTAAGGGAAGCTCAAAATCTAAAATCATACAAAACATCCATGCAGGATTTTATCACGATTAAAATACTTTATTCATACTCTATATTACTGAAAAGTAAAAATTCTTATAGTGATTTTATTATGCTTATGTCTATATCTAAAAAACAAATCAGATAACATTCATGCAAAATCCCCATCTCTTACATTCATCTTTAATTTTTGTCATCATTCTCTCAAAATTATTATTTAATATTCATAATCACAACTTGGTCAACTGCAAGTTCTAAAGTAATAATTAACGTTCAATTAACTTTAAGTCCCAGTAGTTTCTTCAATTAATCTTCAACTTTCTTTTCAAATTTTCAATGTTTCTTCAATATAATAATAATAATAAAAAACAGAATGGCGATAAACATCCATGTTTGACTCCTTTGCTCATTGTAAAGCATTTTGGCAATATTTAGCTTATTTTAAACTTTTTTGTTGATTGTCTGTGAAAGATATTGTTTTACATCTGGATTTAAGTTCATTTCATTTAACGTTCCATAATTTTGCAATTGGAACGTTATCATATGCTTTATTTAAGATTCATAAATGTAAGATGATTCTTATTTCTTACCACTATCTTTCACTGGATATTTCAAAGATGTCACACCGATTGGGATATATACTGGAATTAATATAATCACAAATAAGCACTACTATAATGTCCACTAAAGAATATGGTGTGCGTAGCATTCACATCATTTTCAGGAATACACAAAAAGTATATTAATCAATACTTTCGTTTATTAATCTCCGGAAGCTCAATTCCTGTGTTTCTTGTGCAACACAGTGTGTGTGTATTTCTGTGTCATGGTGCTTAATAATTCACAGCACCGTGTGCCAAAACTGGCACATACGTAAAAACACTTTAATTCTCTCTAACAAGGGGACCACCAAACACGGTGCTCACAGATTTTGATGATTTCAAAGTATGTTGTAGGGGTCATACCACTAATTATTCAGCTAAAAGGGTTTCTTCAAATGGGCCTTAATTTTTAAAAAATTGGGGGGTCAAAGTTCAGCGCTCATTTCAAATAGCCGTTAGTGTTGCTGTCAGATTGTGGCTCGGTGGCGCTGCGGTAACATACGGGACTCCAGACTCGGACTTGGCGGGTTGAACTCCTAGTTGGAGATTTTTTTTCCCTTCCTTTATATACTTTTTACATGTTGCATATTTTAAGCAGAATTGGGAATTCTACAATCTTTGAACTTTTTGATATTTTCTTAATAAATTAAATTTATATTTTCGAATTTATTTCATGAAAATTTATGTTTTGTGCAATTGTTAAACTATATTTTTATTGACAAAAATGCAAAAATAAGTTATGCCTAGAACTCTTTTTTATTAATTATTATCTAATTTCTTTTTTTTTTATTAAGCACAATTCTGAAATAGTAATTTTTCTTTTTTCTATCGCCTTTTTTGTGGAATTTTTTAAATGAAAATTTATCCTTTTTTGTATAAATAATATAAAATAATTTTCAGGTGCAATTTCTCAAACATTTATAGGATTAGTTGATTCAAATAATGCATATATTCGAAAGTGTAATAAAATATAATGCAGTAGTGCTAAAATATTACCCAAATTTTTACTGATCTTTAAATACATTCATCTCTAAAGTTCAACCTAAACAATATTTATCGTTTGCACAAATAAGAAATGACAGATTACATTAAAAAAATTATATATACATTTTTATTTTTACAAATTAAAACACTATTTATTAAAAATAAACCAGATCGGAAAAGTCGTCTGCTAATGATTTCAATGAGATAAAATTTACGATACATAAAGAAATATATATGTAATTATTTTATTCGTCTGCTTTTATTTTCTCGGTAAAATCACGCAAAAATAGAAATTTACTAAATGTCATTCAGCTGCTTTAGCAGACAAATAAAAGATTTGCAATATTGGTATGTATATGTCGGATTAAATCCTAAAAATAGTGAAATGACAGGAACCAGCTCTAGAAAACAAAATTTTCGTTTGGAAAGGAACAAAAAGACGAAATTACGAATGCATTAAAATATTGCGAGATGCTGTTACAAAATAATAATCTCCTTACAAATTCGTCACCGAATGATATTTCCTGTGCTTCTATTGCTATGGCTGAAGAATTTCATAATTCAATACTAAAAATATTAGATGATCGACAAATTATTGAGGCAGATGAACTGATATTGAATGAAGAATATGAATTAAAGGAATTTACAAATGTATTAAATTTTTTACTTAGCAATATATATATATATAGTTTATTCATATATATATATATATAAACTATATATATACGTGTGTGTATTTATACGTTATATTTCATTCCAAAAAAATCGAAAAAATAAATGTTGGAAAAATAAACTGTCCCCATAAACAAATATCAAAAAGTTCAAGGCTTCTAGAATTCCCAATTCTGCTTAAAATATACAACGTGAAAAAAGTATATAAAGGAAGGAAAAAAAGCTCCAATTTGGAGTTGAACCCGTCAACTCCGAGTCTGGAGACTCGTACGTTACCGCAGCGCCACCGAGCCACCGTCTGATTGCAACGCTAACGGCTATTTGAAATGAGCGCTGAACTTTGACCCCCAATTTCTTAAAAACTAAGACCCATTTGAAGAAACCCTTTCAGCTGAATAATTAGTGGTATGACCCCTACAACATACTTTAAAATCATCAAATTCTGTGAGCACCATGTTTGGTGGTCCCCTTGTGAGTGTTATGCATTTGGCAATAATGATCGTTGAAACTGATCAAGAACAGTACAAAGAATGAAGCGATAATAACATACATTAATATTTGAAATTGACATGAGAATTGGATGGTTTGGAATTAGAAAAGGAAGACAATATAATTGAAATTTTTTCTTCTAAAAAATATTCGGTTAAACTATTGAAGAAAAATTTACTTTTATTATTTTTACTGAATACTTAAAAATAATAAATTTAAGAAAGTTCCAGAGTATTAAGCAGCTACAATTTATTAATTCAAGCTCATTTAGTTGCAAATATAGCAATACAATACTTAAAAACTCCAATTATATATATAGGCTACACGAAATAAAATATTGAATTTTATATAAAAATTTGAACTATAATATATATATATATATATATATATATATATATATATATATATATATATATATATATATATATATATATATATATATATATATATATTTCAAATTTAACAGCGGTGTTTTCAGCGTCATTATTTTTAAGGAGGAGGTAAAAAATGTAATTATGAAATATGATGAATGGACTATATTCCAGATACAAGTATTCTATATTTTAAAAACAATCAAAGAAATTATCGAATCAATACATGAAGAGCACGTGTACAGTACTATTGTTTGAAAAATATTCTTAATAAAATAACTCGAAATATTATCAAGTTCCATTAAGTTATATTTTTCTACTTAACTATCGTTTACTCAATAAAAAACTCATCATATTTTATAAAACAACGTCCCTGCAACACAATTCTTAAAAAAAAGTTTCTTTCCTTACTAGATTATACCATGGACGATAAATGTATAGATAATTGCTCCACTTGCGGTGAAAGTACTTTTTGATTAGATCATTAGTGGCACATTACTCTGCTTTCCTTCTGAATCGAGTTTTATCTCATTCTTATTGAGTTCATTTTAAATCAATAATTCTTTTAGAGTACTTTTCTCTGTTATAAAGAGAGAAAATGATATTTTAGAAATATTTTTTGTTCTATAAATAACGATTTAGTCATATAGATATAGATTGTTACCAGAATTATTAAATGCTCCTATTCAAATTTGTCGGAAGCATGCAGAAATTCTGCAGTTTCCTCTTTTACTTACCCATCATACGTAGTTTAGGGTAAGTCTTGCAATCGTTTTGAAAATCGAAAAAAAAAATTTGACGGATTTACACGTTTTAGATAGTGGAGATTCCGAAAAACATATTTTTAGAAAAAAAATTTTGCCGTCCGTCTGTCTGTCTGTCCGTCCGTCTGTCTGTCTGTCTGTCTGTAAACGCTCTATCTCCCGAACAAATTGAGATAGAGACTTGAAATTTTGTATGTAGTTAGTATGTAAGAATGGGACGAATCCTATTTAATATCAGCAACCTCGATTATCCGGAACTATTTTTTTCGGACTCGCGAAAAATTCGTTCTGATGAAAGGTATATAAAAATTTTCGAATTTTTTTGTTCTAAGAAATGGACTCAAAAGGCAATAAAATAAAACACATTTTGCTTATAAAACGAAGTCGATCGGAATATTAGTTGCCGAGATATTTGTAATCTTGTTTTTAGTATGTCTTAAAAAGAAAAATATATTATAAGATTGAGGTCTTGCAAATGATAAATAATTGCTAAGCAGGGGAAAACCAAAAATAATCTGAAAAGGATTATGCATCAGTAATATTTGGTGTACCGAATCAATGTGTAGGAAAATGGATTAATTTCATGTAACAGTTCTTTCCAGGTGTCTCGCTTACTCCAAAATTCGTCGCATTAGACGTTGTTAATTGTCTAAAAGTCACAGGATAGTTGTTAATTTGAAAAAATGCGAATATTTAAAAATTCTTAGAAATGTTTTTCTCCAGTACCGGGTATTGCAAGATTTGACCTACAAATTGTGAGAAAAGATAGTTCGTAAGCCGATGTGAAATGCAAAATTTTTTTTAGTTGATGAGTTTTTTTTATGGCAGCAGAAATGTTCTATTTATAGAACTGATTTTCTGAAAATCAAGAAAATCTGGTAACTTTCCAAACACCAACTCAAAATGGACCTCATGTAATGCCACAATTTTTTTTTTCTTAGGAGCGCAGATACTTTGATTGGAAAATTCTGCTAATGTTTAATGAGATTGAAAAAAGAAAAAATAACATATCTTACTGTTTTTTCAACGCTTGATACTTTCTGTTCATTCGAGTTTGATAATGTAGCCGTTGCCATGACATTTTTATGTGCTGAGATTATTGTTTTGTAAATTTTTTGTTTTGAATTTTATTAAAAAATTTGATATAGTTTTTCATCAATTCCAGTGTATGATTCTACCACAAAATTTGACTAATTTATACATTTGAATGCCAGGAATATAATAATAAAAAGTAATAATTGGCAAAATTATCATTATTTGTTAGTACAAGAATAAGATTTCCCAATGTTTATTTTCCGTTCGTATCTATCCTCTTAAAGGTTGTGGTTGTTCATTATTTTAAATAGTTTTACATTTTAAATCAAAATTTGGTCTGGTTTCGTATTTTGACGTTTCTGTTATTATGCTATTTATATCGTCATATTGCAAATGTTGCCTCAGGACATTCCAAACAATTCTAATGACTGGAAAAGTAAACTAGTCGTTAGGGACCACCGTAATACTTACCCATTATGAAAAATTTCATAATATAAAATATGAAAACAAAACTTATAGTCCAACTTCAAAAACCCTAAATCATCGAGCACAAGAAAAAATCCTTCATTTTGCGGAAGAAAAGTAATAGTGGAACCTAATGATATATGAAGACCCCAGAAGCCAAGGGGTACAAGTGACAAAATTTCTATTTGGAGTAAATTGAGTTTAAAGATAATTGGTGTTAAATTGGAACATCAATAGCAATTGAGTTAATTGAAATAGGAAATTTCTGCTTGTAGCATTCTGGTCTTTGAACTCTTATTTCAATAACTGTTAAAAAATAAAGTACAATTTTCTTTAAATATATAATTAATCAGTAATGTTTGTTTTTCGAAAAAGTGGTTTGCCTCTATAACTCAGCAAATAATAAGAAAATTACTTATATTTCTTTACCTGAAATGAAAAAAGCATATTTTTAGGTAGTCTGTGTATTTAGTTTATTTTTTTCAATTTTGTCACTTATACCCCTTGGCTTCTGGGGTCCTCATATATATATTTTTTTCGAATGCAGCAATTTGATATGAGAAAATAAGTGTTGTTCTATTCTTTGGACTGTTCATGTACAGTGATCATATTGGCCACATTCATGGAACATGTTTAGAATTATTTTAATTTTAGGTATATGCAAATGTGGCACGGGGTGCAATGAAGGTTTAAAAAAGATAAAACATTTTTGTTAATTATTACGACATCGTATATGTCTCTCACTTTTCTCCGAAATTCAATCCATCTGTTTCAGTAGCTCACTATAACAGTCTTTCTAAAATAATTCACATTTATACGTTTAGCTATACACGTAATGGTTATGTATCCCTAGTGAAGTGTTGGCTTTTGTTACATTACATGGACACTTAAATGTGCGCTTTGAACTCATAGTGTCAAAGTAGTAGTAAACATTACGATGAAGAAGAACCATAAGTCCAATTCATTTGTAAATTAATGTAACAGGGACAGATTTCATAAAAATTTGTCCAGCGTGCAACATCTTCAAAAATATTTTGAAGCGTAAATTATATCATTTCTTCAACGTACTCTTTTTTAATTCAGTGATTATTAATACTACAAAATTAAAAACCATTAAATGAAAAAAGATGTTTTCCTTATAATAGAAAATTAAACAAATTGGACAAATTAAGGGGTGGCGTCAGGGTTCCGCTAGCTATTGATCGATATCAGCGATTTGGCGAATAAGAAATAAAAACAGTAGCCAAATGAAAAAAAAAATAATAAAATAGATTAGGAGTGAAACACTCAGAAATTTTACTTTAACCCTTTATTGTATGATTTTTTATGGGTTTTAAAATAACACAACTCTTTGCCATTGCTTAGAAATTCGAAATCCTACTATATATGACAGAAACTATTAAAAACAACTATATTCTAAGTATATCTTGAATGTCTGAATGCCTCATATATTCTTTTAGCAGTCTAAATTAAATTCAACAGAGCAATTTTTTATATACATTATGAAAATTCACACTAAATATTGCAACGACATATCGACTATAACCAATGGAAAAAAGTTGATAATAAACTAGTGAATACTTTGCATGCAATAAATAAGCAGAGCAGTGAATGGCAAATTCAACGCCGCATTCCAGTAAAAACTATCTGGTTTATCGATTTATGCGGGTAATTTTTTTTGTGAATTTAATGGGGCATAGATAATGATTAACTGAGAACACAGAATTATTTAAAGTATAATCCTTTGTATGTCTTAGGCTGTTGCTAAATCGAGTCAGTGAGTATCTTTATAAATAGAGTAATGTAAATGGCAAAATGCAATTGAAGATGGAAATTTATATCCACTGTACATAGTAAGATCGATAAGAATCTGTACTACAGTCACACATAAAAAAGGAACAGAAACTGATCACTCGAAGTCTAACCAGTCTAATTGTTCATTTAATCGCCAAATGAAGCATTTTGTTGCAATTCGAAGCCATGGCGAATAGAAACGAGAACCCTGGGATGTGTATTCCGTATTCAGTTTTGTCTCACAAGCAATATTGATGAAAGAAATTAGGCACGATTACAAAATTTAAATTTTAAAACATAATGACTAATAGCTATATATGTAGAGTGAGAAGATTTTTAATTTGTTAGGGTTTTTCTTAAAGGTCTCTTAATAATCTCTATTATAATATTGTATCACATAAAAAAAAACAATTTTCTAGTCTTAAAAAAATTTCTCCTGTACCAAAAATCATTAATTGTTCTATAGAGCAATTAAAATCAGGAATAAGAGGACTAAAGTTCTTTTGTATGCATTTCAATTATATCGCATTCTTTTCGAATTTCTACATTTAAAGATCCTTAAAAATAATCATCGTCCCCTGTACCAAAAATCATGAATACAAAAATTTGTCTTTTCCTTAATGCATTTTAATTACATCGCATTCTATTAGAATTTCTACGTTTAAAGCAAAACAAAAAACACTGTTCTTTTATGAATAAGCTAAAAAATTTTGCAAAATCACCATAAAAAGAAAGTTAAACAGGACGCGTTTCGAGCTTCAAAAATACAGCTCGTCTTCAGCTAATCCAAACACGTGTCACAAGGGACAGAGTGGAGATAAAAGTGAAAGAAAGAGGGAGGAGATTACAAACAGTGGGACACGTGGCGCTACCTCACAGAGTCAAGGAGGAAGAGAAAAGTAAAGATAAAGTTCAAGAAAGAAGGAAGAGTTACAAAGAGGGCCACAGGTGGCGCTGGCTAAAACAGCCCAGGTGGAAGAGAAAAATGGTGATAAACTAATAAAAGAGAAAGAAAACAGTGGGAAATATTAAAAAAATAATAAAATAAAATAAAATAAATAGATAAATAAAATAAAAAATAAAATAAAATAATTAAAATTATAATAAAATAAATAAAAAAATAAAAAAAATAACGTAATTGTAAAAACAGTAAATGAAATAAATTAATTAATTAAAAAGTAAAAATTAATAATAATAATAATAATAATAATGAACTACAAAAGTAATTTCCATGCAGAAGAAAGGGAGGGAGATGATGAGAGATCATTGACAAGAGTATTAGAATTTTTGCAAATAAAATAAACTTCGTGAATATCTAAAGGAGAAGGAGAGGCAGGATTAGAAATAATTCTGGCCATGGAAAAATTGAAATAATGACCGGAAGACCAACAGTGATAAGCAATCGAAGACCTAGATAATTCCTGATTTTTAACATATCTCTGATGTTCATCCAATCTTTTCTTCAACGCTCTTCTGGTCTGATCAATATAACCCAAATTGCAAGAACAATCTCCACTCTGTCCCTTGTGACACGTGTTTGGATTATCTGAAGACGAGCTGTATTTTTTAAGCTCGAAACACGTCCTGTTTAATTTTCTTTTTATGGTGATTTTACAAATTTTTTTAGCTGATTTAAAAATTTATCGCCAGTGATTTCGGTGTATCTCAATAATTGTTCTTTTATGTTATACCTCCTTAAGCGTACGCAAATTTTGAAAAACCAAATAAAGTGTTTGCAATTAAAATAACATAGTAAAAATTATATTAGGCTGAATATCCATAAAGATAAAAAAAGTTTTGATAAATAAATAAATAAAATAGTTTTAAAACACACATATTTAACATACGGTTAATTTATCTGAATATTGAAAGGACTGGCGTTATCAGAATCAAAAAGGTTGTTGTGATTAGAACAGTCTTGGCTAAATTCTTTGTCTATGAGTTGATGGCATTCGGCTAATACAAAACTATGGCTTTTAATGATTTCTAAAGTTTAATTTGAATAATAAAATGACGTAATTCCTATAAATTATTTTGTGTTTTCATAGGTTATCTTCAAAAGCAATATCAAATGTAAAATAAAAAAAAATAAAAAATACCGTTTTAAATAAGAAATGTTTACGTCTCTTTCTTTCTATGATGTTTAGCCGAGTTATTGCATGTTTCACGCTTTATAAATTAAGAAATTATAAATAAAATAGCATCGTATACATATGTTTCTTTCAGTAACTTAAAACACTACAATTACAAGACCGTGATATTTAAACAAGCGAAAAAGCAAGAAATTTTTTTTTCTAAAGAATTATCCTATAAATACTTAGAGATAGACTTACTTAGGGTGTATTTTTACCACAGAGATTTAAGAAAACACACACCCTATTTGATTTTTATAAGTACTAACGTCAAGCAATAAGCTACATTTCTTTACTATTTAAGTAGTATTAGAAAATTTTTAATACTAAATAATATGGCTTTGAAATTTCAAAAAAGTGTGCGGTTGTTGTCAATTAGTATATACTTACCTGATAACAATCAATGATTTATCCTGCTACACGATATTTATATTCAAAAGTACATATTCAATATTTTGTTCTTTTTTAGCATAATTGTTATCTTGCTACTTTATTATCTCCTCCAAGAATCCAACATCAATGAAAATACAAGCTTTTATTAATATAAGACTCATACTCAAAATTCACTCATGTCAGCCGAAAGCCAAGTGGTGCATAAGCCAAAAATTAATACCCCTAGTGGTTGGTTCGTAGGCTTAACATTATGCTTTCCTGCATTCAATTTTCCATGTTATCATACTTTTGAATGTACGGCAAACACAATGCTATGTCAGTCACTAGTAGTGTTATTTTTTGGCTTATCCAACACTTAGTTTCAGGTAGACATATGAGGAGCCCAGAAGCCAAAGGGTAAAAGTGACAAAATGTCGATTTAGAGTAAAAATATTAAAGATAATTGATATTAAAGATAAAGATAATTGATGTTAAATTGGAACATCAATAACAATTGACTAAATTGAAATAGGAAATTTCTGCTTGTAGCATTCTGGTCTTTGAACTCTTATTTCAATAACTGTTAAAAAATAAAGTACAATTTTCTTTAAATATATAATTAATCAGTAATGTTTGTTTTTCGAAAAAAGTGGTTTGCCTCTATAACTCAGCAAATAATAAGAAAATCACTTATATTTCTTTACCTGAAATGAAAAAAGCATATTTTTAGGTAGTCTGTGTATTTCGTTTATTTTTTTCAATTTTGTCACTTATACCCCTTGCCTTCTGGGGTCCTCATATGTCTGCCGGAAACGAAGTGTTGCATAAGCCAAAAAATAACACCACTAATGACTGACATAGCATTGTGTTTGCCGTACATTCAAAAGTATGATAACATGGAAAATTGAATGCAAGAAAGCATAATGTTAAGCCTACGAACCAAACACTAGGGGTATTAATTTTTGGCTTATGCACCACTTCGCTTTCGGCTGACATGAATCGTTAGATTCCTCTATTACTACTCTTCCATAAAATAGAGGAATTTTCCTTGTGCTCGATGACTTGGGGTTTTGTGCGGTCGGCTCTTATACTATTATGTAATTTATACCTCCATTTTTAAGAGGTAAAAAATATTTCTTTGTAGGGGGTTATCTCTGGAACTTTCAATCAGAATTCAAAGTAATGATACAAAAATGGTGGCTTTTACTATGTTTGTTCAAAGATAGGTTATGCCTTATATCGATTCCACTAACCCAAAGCGGATGCAAGGTCGAAATATATTCTAAAAAGCGATTTTTGTGTTACTGGAGTGTCTAGAAACGTGAAAATTGGCATTTTAATTACTTATAAGTTTGTTCTTAGAGCCTTTATTAAGAAAAGCAGAATTTAAAAATGTAAAAATGCACGAAAAGCGTTCTAAATTGAATTTTTAAGCATTCTCAGGAAGTTACAAATCGATTTAAAAAATCATGTTGTCAAAATGATGGTGATAGTTCTTTCTCCAACAAACAATGTTTTTTATGTCGGAGTCACTGCCAGAAAGGGGGTGCAAGAGAAAAAAAATCGAAAAATGTAAATTCGGTGTTACTTAAAGATTTAAAATTATAAAATTTGGAAAACTATTAATTAGATATAAATGATCTTTAACAATGTTAAAAAAATAAAGTTGGTGAAAATGTGCGTTTTAATTTTTTTTTCTAATTTGCGATTTGTATGGAAACTTAAGAGATATAAAAGAGATTTCAAAAGTAATGTTTGCGAATTGATGACGGTTGTCCTTTCTCTAACATAAGCTCTCTCTCTCTCTCTCTTTTTTTTTTTTTTTTTTTTTTTTGTTTTTTGTCAGCGTCACTATCACTTTAAGCTATAGAAAAAGAAAAATAACACGTTCTAAATTACGAGTTTTATGTTACTGAATGCTTTAAAAACCTGTAATATTGTATGACTAGTATATAACCCCAATCAAAAATGACGGTATTTTGGAGTTTTATTATCATAAGACTTCACACAAACATACAAATTCAAATATAAATCTTCATAGAAGTATGAAGATTTTACTATTGAAAAGCTTGTATTGTAGAACAGCACATTTTAAAGATAGCAATAGATTTATTAAGATACTGGCGTTCGCAAACTGTGAGATGTGTTTCGTTTGAAGACAAATAAACAAAAATTCAAACGAAACACATCCCGCAGTTTGCGAACGTCAGTATTTAAAACCGGGCTGTATCAGATATCATGGTAGATTTCTTAAGGTTATTTCACATATTTACGTTTGCAAACGCTGAATGATGCTCGTTCTGCCCTTAGTGAATATCATATTTTTCTAAAACATAACTAACTGTAATTGTTCTTAATTTGTTCCACTGTTTTTTATGCAATGGATGTTTATTTGTACTGATGATGGCCTTACGAGTAGCTTGGCGAAAATTTTACTTTTCGTATTTTTAAATGTTTTTTTTGTATTTTTACTTTTTGTATATATTTTTAAATTTTTTAAATGTATTCAAGTCTGTCTTAGTCTATATTATTGAATAGTTTAAAAGATTTTTTTTTTTTTTTTTTTTTTTTTAAGTCAGACGTTATATGTGTGTGTGTATAAAAATTAACATATTTTGCATTATTCATTTTTATATAAAAAAAAAGTGGGCATAAATTAAAAAAAATCGATTTTTGGAAGCAAATACTTTTTTAACTTTACTATTTTTTCTGTAAAATAAATTTAATTTTTAATGAATTGTTAAAATATTCGGGGAACCCAAACAATTCAAGTTAACAAAAAAGGTTATTGTTTTCTCAGAATTTAAAATTAATTCTAAAAGTTTCATTTTCAGAAAGGTTTCGCTTTAAATAAGAAACATATTTGCAAATTTCAATTCATGAAATTTTATTAACTATTCGCAGTTATATGAAAATTTAAAGCATTAAGTATTATTAAATTGCAGTTTTTATATGCATTCTATGATTACTAAAAGTTTACAAAAATATTGTTTTTCAAATTGTAGTGACCGTGAAATTTTGAGCCTAATTTGACATTTTTCATGTTTTTCTAATAATGTTTCTTGATATTTAAATATTTCGGGTACACTAATATTTTCCTTAGCAAAATTTTTATTTTGATTTCAGATATGGCATCTGTTTTTAGTACTTTGTCTAGTTTCTGAAAAAAGTGAAATTGTATTTATTTGGTTAAAAAGCAAATACTAGATTTTTATTCTACTTTATATTTGAGCTGTTTTTGATGTCCTTGAACTATTTTAAATACTCTACAACTTTTTTTAAAATTCATAAAATGTTATAGATATCATGGTTTAAAATACTTGATAATACATATTGGTTGGTATTTTTTTCCTTTCTAATCAAATATTTATAGTCTATCAAGTATAATTTTGAATATTAAAAATTTTAATTTTTATTATAGAGCTATATTTGCCTTAATCTTTTTGTAAAAAAAAATTTGGAAAGACAATTAAGATGTTATACTTTATTCATTTATATCTAATATATTCAGAAAAATCGATTTGTCTAAGTAAACATTTCTTTGGCTTTGCTCTCATTTCAGTGATGTAAATAGAATTTTAAATGGATTGTTCAAATATTCAGTAAATGTAAATTATTCAAGTTTCTAAAATATATATATTTTAGAAATTGAAATCAATTCTAAATGTTTTTATTTTCAGAATGTCTTCGTTTTGAATAAGAAACGTCAGTTTAAATAGTAAGTTATATCAGGTATAGGGTCCTGCATTCGTTATAAGAAAGAGGCTTTTGATTTAAAATTCCAATCTGTTTTCAATTCATACAAATATGACACCAAAAAACGAAAACCGTGTAATTTATAATCCACTTTGCTGCATATTTGAAGCAAAGACCTTTAATATGTTTGTAGATATGTTTTTTAATTTAATATACACGAATGATGTTTAAAATTTACTTCCTAATCTAGTGCATTGGAATTTATGTCGTGTGATATTGTTACGTAAAAATTCAAATAAATAATATTTTCAAATGCACATTTACATTAAATAGAATTAGAGTACGAAACATAAGTTTCACATTCTTCACTTATCACAATGGTTAAGAATTCGAACATTTCATTTTTCACAATGACGAATTTATTGGTTTCTGATGCTTTTTTTGCTGTTGTTGATTCCGAACCTAATTTTAGATTCGCTCCAGACTTTTTTGAGGTATTAAAATAATTTGTTTTATACAAATTTAGTAAATTTTGTACAATTATATAAAAACCTAAGGTATGATGCATCATTAGATTGCATTTTTTTTCTTATATTACGGTAACCAATAGATTACTATCTATTGGTAACCGTACTAAGCATTGCAGTACAAAATACATGTGACTGTAAAATATTGTGTCTAATTTTGTTACATACATACATATATGTAGAATTCTAAAGTTCTTTTAAATCATAACTAAATTATACCTGACACCGATAACTTTTGAAACTTACATTCAACATTAATTATTTACAAAAGAAATATTTACAATAAATTACAGACACTTCAAACGTCAGAGTTTAACATTTTATTCTCTGAATTCGTCGTTCTGACCAAAAAACAAACAACATTCTCCTCACTTCAGTTCTTCCGTGTTGGTCCTTAGAGACGGCTCGATATCGTTGGAAATGAGACCTATAGCTGCTTTGCTGTGGGAGAAAGAATCGCTCCCATATATATATATATATATATATATATATATATCATACCGACATAGTACCGACTAAATACAGGTTCATTTGCAGTAATGTTAATGGTAAAGGTAATAATTTTAATAGGGAATTTGAGGATTTATTTAAAAAAAAATTTAACATGCTGACATGCTGAAATATATACTAATAAAATCCGTGCACCCCTGTCTGTCTGTCTGTCTGCTTGAAGCCGATTACAGTTCGCAACGCGAGCGAGTTGGATGTCGCGAGAGGTGTCTTTCGATTTGAAAAATTCCGGGAAAACCATTTCGGGCATTTTCGAGACCGTGGGACCAAAATTAAAAAAGTTATGAATTAAAAACCGGTCGGGAATCGGAACGAAAAACGTTTAATTTCCCAAACGGAGCTCAAACGCAGCTCTGAGGCAGAACACTGCGCCACCTTGCGGTGAACGACCTAAACTTTTCTGCTTTGGCTAAAAGAAGAAGCAGCCGAAAACCTATTTTTTCTCCCGGGAAAACGACTTTTTTTTTCGTTTCTGTTCTTTGAAAAAGAACTAATTTGTAAAAAATGTTAAACACGGTTTATTTTCATACTTTTTCTTTTTGGTAGCATACACGAATATTGTGTAACCTAAGATTTACGCAATTAATACTAATTTTTGTTAGTAAAAACGGAAAACGAGCAGCCAAAATTATTTGTTAGTTATGTTGTTTGTGATATTAATGAAATTACTTATTTTTTTTAATAGCAGTTTTTAATACCGAAACTTTTTTTGCGCGTTTTTTCTTAAACCATCATACAGACAGTTTTTAAAGTAGATAAAACTGATTACATATTCAGAATCTGCGTAAAAGTCTGCTTCTGATGAACCAAAAAATACGAGAAAATGTCTTATGGGCGCGCAGCGCCAACCGTGCAAAACCAAATATTTTTAACGGGACGATGGAGACCATGGCGCGTAGCGCCGGTGGGTGGTTGGCCGGTGGGCCACCTTTGCACGATGGGCACGTAGCGCCCACTGTGCGAAATCACATATTTTTAACGGGATAATGGGCGCATAACAAGCATAGCTCTTTAATTTACTTTTTTTGTGCTTGAGGATTCGAACTCCAAGACTTGCTTATTAAATGAATTTTTTTGCTTTTTATATACTGCTTAATATCGAGGTTCGTTTGGAAAAAGTGGCCCAACTAGCGGGCGTAGCTCGCTAGTATAAATATAAAGACAGTAACTGTTTTTGGATTGTTTCTAATAGTTTTGAAATTGTTGAAAAATTAAAAAACAATAAAATTCATTCTATCCATACATATGATTTCGAAAATTTATTTACCACCATTCCTATTAATAGCTTAAAGGATGCACTTTTAAAAACAGTTGAATTGGTTTTTATGGTACTGATTTTAATTCAAACTTGTTTTTTAAATTATGCCGGTTTTGCCTTTATAATAATTATGTTTATACTGGTTCTAAAATATACCTACAAATTAATGGGATTGGTATGGGTACTAGTTACTCATCCACTGCAGCTAACTTATTTTTTTTTTTTTTTATGAATTTCAATATAGTATAGATGAAGCCGATCTAAAATTTTTTGCTTACCGATACATTGATGATTTGATCGTTTTGGATATTGATTCTGATTTTAATGAAATTTCTCAAGAAATTTATCCTGACTCCTTGACGTTATAAAAAAACTAATGAAAATAGTTCGGAGGCTGATTATCTAGATTTAAAAAATAAAAATTTTAATAGATAACAAAATTCAAATTTCTATTTACGATAAGCGTAAAAGCTTTTCTTTTACAGTTAATCAGCTCGTACATTGGTACTCCAATATTTCAAAACGAATCTATATTAACATTATAATCAGCCAAATTTTCCGATTTTATAGAATCTGTTCTGAAAAATATCTATTTCATAGTGAGCTTTTTCAATTTAAAAGTAAACTTCATTATAAAAACAATATTCCTCTCAAGTTTATAGAAAAGTACTCTGATTTTGCAGATTTTCTACATTTTTTATCGTTTGCTACTCAGTGACAGCTAATGACTTGTATTACCCAAAGCCTGCTTAAGGACGGTTTTATGATGATGAGCTGTACTGGGTGGCAACAGACCTGGATTGTTTTTGGATTGGTTTGGAATACGGTTTCTATTTTGTTCTGTTTAATTTGTTTTGAGTTGTGGCATTGCAGCTAAGTTGGGGATGTGGTTTTTATTCAGAGAACATAATTTTGCATCGTTTACAATGTTCCAGGTGAGACATACGATTACTAATGTGGCTTAGGGTCCGGTGGGGGAGCGCGTGAATTATAGCCATTGGGTGTTTAACATCTGATTTTTTGCTATTCACCCCTCTGGCCGAAACCCACTGCCACTTACATATATTTTGTTTTTGTAAACTCGAATGTTCGGCTGCTTTTGTCTAATAAAACCAATCGCTGACGAGGCTGGCAGCCTATTGTTTTTGTATCTTGTTTGTTGAATTTTTAATTTTAAGGGAGTTTTGTTTTGTGAGGGGGGGTGTGCTGGTTCTTGCTAAATTGATAAATTTGAAATTATATATATATATATATATATGTATATATATATTACTTTTTAATAATGTTTCTTGACTTCTAATTATTTCCACTGCACAAGTACACCAATGTATTTTTGAACAAGTGTTTTGCTCTGATTTCAGATCTGTTATCTATTTTCTTCTAAGAAATGTATTTTTTTAAATTAAAAATCCAGATTTTTTTATGCTACACAGTACTTGTGCAGTTTTTGATAGGTTTTACTACATTTTTCATTTTTTTTTTCAATATCATAAATAATTGTTTATGTCACAGTCTGATACGGATGAATCTGGCACTGCTCATACGTTGAACAATGAAGTACACAACCCTAAAATTCATCGTATGTCAAACTTACGTCAACACCATACAAAAGAAAAATATATACAGAAAACTTGTCGTGATACACTATATGGCAAAACATGATCGGACACTCGCAATTTTAGACATTTTGTTAAATATGTAGAAAAATACATGAGGAATTATCCTGAAACTCTAAGTGTATGAACATAAATATACATTAACCTCTTCAGTCCCTGAGTACCCAAATGGGTACATCAGTTTTGTCCCATTTTATTAATGATATTCAAATATAAATGAAATTTCGATATAAGCATAATGTGTTTCGAATTCTAAGATTCGAGCTAATGAAAAAACAAAAATCTCGCTCTGAAGTCAAACTAGAGAAGAAATAATTCAGTAATAAATAAAAATACTGTAATAATCGCCTGTAGCGAAGAGGTTAATAGTACAGGTCACACATTTCTGTGAAGATTTTTTCGATTTTTGATTCCATAGAGTTTCTTCAACAAATTAAAAATTAATGAATATCTTTTGGATAACCCTGTAAAACTAAAATCTAATTACGAATTAAATATAATTCGTAGCTTGTGTACTTTCGTTCAGCTTCGGTTGTTTCTTTGCTGGCAAAATAAACTGGATGAAATTGATTATCTACTGGATATTGTTGCATTAATACAGCTCCATAGCAATCAATAATGGATTTTGGTCGTGCTTTTGGGATTGTAAATCTAAAGTACTGGTTTTGATGATAAAATACGTTTGAGTTCATTAAAAGTTTTTTGTTCTTTTATATCAAATTGAAATTTCGAATCTTTTCTTAAAAGGCCGCTCAACGGTTTATCTATAACCGAATAATTTCTTATAAACTTTCGAAAGTATCCTCTCAATCCTAAATAACTTTGAATATCTTTGATACATTTTGGTTCATTAAAATTTAGTACTGCTTTTGTCTTCAGTGGAGAGGGATACAATTTACCATTTATGATTCCATATTCCAAAAAAATCAATTTCAAGCTTCAAAAAATTGCATTTTTCAAGATTTAGCTCCAACCCATAGTCTGAAGCAGTTTCGAGAACGAGTTTTAATTTTTCTAGACCTTCAGCTTCAATTTTGTCTTCAATTTTGCTATTATTATGTCATCCATATAAATGACTACAGTGTGATCTTTTAATAGGTTTGGAAATTGGAAATTTAGCTATTTATATTAATCGTGAAAATATTGTTAATGATAAATCTGATTCTAAAACGCCCTCCGTTTCCTGGAAAAATCTTTTCAGCACTGCAAGTTTTTTTTTTTTTTTTTTTTTTTTTTTTTTTTTTTTGTATTGATTATGTATAACGTGTATATATGTGTGTTTATTACTGTAAACAAATATATATATATATATATATATGTATATATATATTTCTAATTAATTATTGTTGTTATTATTATTATTAATATACATATATATTGCATATATTTAATTTCACTTTAATATGTCCTTTTAGTTAATATTTAAATATACCTTTTCCCCCCTGTTTCCCTTTTCCCTCCCTCCTTCTTCCTTCTTCTTCTTCATTGTTTATCTCGATCATTTTGATTATGCTCTTCCGTAATTGGCTGTTGCCTTCTACTGTCCTATTGGTTGTTCCTTTAACTAGCTCCCTTTCCCGCCTTTTCATTTCAGTCGTGCCGCTACATGCATAGTAGACACACGTCTGTTTTGCGCCTGACGAAGAAAGACTAAGTTCTTTCAAAAAGCCTTGCGCAATTAACTTATTTTATGGTGTTTAAAGAAGTTTTTTCACTTCAATTGTGTATAACACCAGCTTCAATTTTATACATTGATTTCTACAATAGTTCTATTTCATGAACTAGTAGCATGTAATTTCATGACTTCTGAATTCTCACGATAAGCATGGATTGACATTTAATTTTGTCACTGTACAAGCGACTTATGAAGTATTAACATGCAGAGACACAGAATAAAGTTTTGGGATATCCAAATTCAATTAGTTTTCAAAATAATATTCAAATAAAACAAATATAAATAATCACCCTTAAAAATATTGTTAAAGCATCTTAAAATCTTTTAAAGGTTTAGTCTAAATATCTCTCCTTATATCAGTACCTATCATTTATTTCAAAATAAATTCATTAGGATGTATAAGTTTGTCGTAGATCTCCATTATGCAAAATTTTCCGTTTTGATTTACGCTTAAAAGAAAGTTGAAACTAGTAAAAAATGACAACATAAGAGACAAAGATATCACATAAATTTTCTATTAAGAATTTTTAATTTTTTTCTCGTCAACGTATAATCAAAATTTATTTAAAAATATGCTATGAAATGATAAAATAAAATTAATATACATTACAAGATTTATTATTTCATTTAAATTTCTTTCTTTCTTTTTTTTTTTTTTTTTTTTTTTCGTTTAAAAAGCTGGAGCAGTTTCTCAGTCATTTGGTATTTTCATTAAGTGTGGTTAGGTGTATACACAACTCCATTGTCGTTTAAATTAATATTTAGCTTCAATCTTTATTAATGCTTTAGATTTATCACCTGAAGCATTCTTACGAAAAAAATACATTACAATTATTTTCTTTTTTTCATTAAGTTATAAAAATGTTAATCTTGTAATGTTTTGGAAACGCACCTGTGTTCATTTTTATAGAATTCTAGCCAAACAAGAAATCAGTTAAATTCAAATATAGAATTCTATCTTTATCTTCAAAAATTAATTTAATTTAAATATAACTTACACAAAATAATTGAATATATATATTGTACATCGGAGTTTCCTGAAGAAAGTATGGAAGCTATCTCATAATAAATATTTTCTTTACATAATACTTCGCAATATTTTCCAATATTTTTGTTCCCTACTCTGGAAATATTCCAATTCACAAAAATTATATAAAAGAATTTTAAAAGGCTTCATGTTTTCTTTATTAAAAAAGTTTCGAATTGAAATTCAAAATATCATTTATTTTTTCCAATTTTTTGTATACTCATAAATATGCAGAAACAGTAAATTACTTTTTTACATGTTGATACAGCATAAACGTCTCCGTAAGTATTAATATGAGATGCTACTTTCGAATACTTTATTTCAGCTTTAGATTGCAAACTACTTTTTCTCTTGATTGTTATTATTGAAACAAGTAAGTAGTTACATTGTAAGCAGTAAGTTGTTATAAGAAACAATATATATATATATATATATATATATCACTTTTTTCGTAATAATTACTCGCCTCGAGCTGTAATATTAAGCATCTGAAATTGAAAGCCTACTTTGTTTTTAAAAACTTTTTGGTTCATTAGTTTTTTGTTCATTTTTTTTTGTTTACATTTTAAAGTTAACTTCATCTCTTATGAATAATTCATAGAGTTTTCTGCCATCAACAAGAAAATGATGCAAAATAAACCTTCATCTGCATTTTCCAATTCCTTATTTATAAAGAATAATTACAACGTTGTTGTAAATAACAGCAACAAATGTGCAAAATACGATCTGTAAAAAATATTTTAGTAAATGTATAAATGTTTCTGTGAGTTTATTTTTTTTAAATATTTATTGAAGAAAAATATTAACCATAAATACATATTATGTGGTTGTACATTGGAAAATTAGCAGTAAATAACTACATTACAATTAGAATATTTAAAAAGATAACAAACATAGATTATTCTATAGATATTCTGTAAAATACAGAATTTTTGAATTTGAAGTAACATGAGTTTTGTTAGACAAAGTTTTTTTAACTAACGCGACTAACTAAAATTAATCGTCAAAAGTGACGCCAACTTGGCGATAACTATAATGTTTCTCCAATCTGCCGTAGACATTCACTGAAAAATAATAGACAGGCTTGCTTGATAACAGAGACAATGTAACAACAACTGATATTAGTAAAGGAATGGAGCTTAATAAGATTATTTACATTATTTTACAGTACAAACATTAACTATTTACAAAATTCGTAACAATATATATTGTCAGCTACATGTTATATAAAAACGGCTTGCAAGCTGATATGTACGAAATGTTCAAAAATGAAAGCGTAAATAATTTTTCTGTGCGTTAAGATGCCATTTATATAGTCCGTTAGTAATAAACAAAATATTATATATGTATTTATTTAAAGTTTTTCAATGCTAAATGTTAAATAAAGATTACAAAATTCCTAAGAAATTGTAAAAAAAAGTCGCTTTTCAGTAATTATGTACATGAAATTTGTTGTTTAAAAAATATTTTTCTTTCGCTATTCAATCTTTCACACTTATCAGTTGGATAATATAAATTAATAATTGAAATTTTTTAAAAGAATAAAAAACAAACAGTAAGTTTTGAAGATGATATTGTAAGTATAATATAAATTTTATTTCGAAATAAATTCGTATTAAAAATGTTTGGAAACATTTTTGCCTCCAAGTTTCATTAGTCATCCGATGAAGCACCATTATTTAATATTTTATGAATAGCAATAAAATTCTACATATGCAATTGCAATGAATAACAAGAAACAAAGTTAACAACAAGGATGTTTTCCGTTAGTGTTATGTGAATGATTCTCAGAAAGAATTTTCTGTATTCTTTCAAAGCATATTTTGATTTTTTTTATTGCTCCAAACATTTATACTTTTATCGATTTATTTTTACAGGATCACAATATCACCCTTCAAAACAAACAAAAAGAAAAATAAATAAATAAAAATAAATAGATAAATAAATAAAATTACATTGCATACAAATTCTGATATTTAGAGACTATCAACTTCAATTTCATACTACTTTTTATTGGTCAATAAATGTTTACTTTAAAACTATGGGTATTGAAATAAATTTTAACAATCTAAAGCAAAAGTACAGCTTTAATACAGCTATTATATAGCTTTTTTATATGTCATAAGGTTTTACTCCAACATACTTTAAAAATGAGTTTGCTCTTTCTCTTATAGTTCAAATATTTCGTAGTTGATTTTTTTTTTTTTTTTTTTTTTTTTTTTTTTTTTTTTTGTATTAGACAATTGAAAATATTTGAAAGTTCAACTAAATTTCATTAATTCGTAGGATTACTTCAGTTAATATACAATAATACGTAAAACATTTAGCACTTTAAATCAGAGGATAAAAGTAAATAATTTACAATATCTGAAGTGAGGTTTTTTTTTATTTTTCGGAAATTGTTTTTTCATTTTTAAAATATGTATTATATATTTCATTTAAAACTGCCATTATTCTTTAACATTTTTTATATATTTTAACACAATTTCTCAAAATCGTTAAATCTCTGTTTATTTCAGTATTTATTCTACGTCTTTCTCACTTTTTTTTTAACCATAATTTAAAATATTTTCCATCATATACATTAAAGTAATCTAAAGATTTTTTTCAATTTAAAAATGTATGCCTAAATAAAACATATGTTTCATTACTACATAGTTCTTTTGGAACTATGAATAGACATGTAGAATATTAATAAAATATGTCGCAATGCATTTCATTTAATCTTGTAACTTTCACGTATTCTGCACCAGGAAATTACTTGCTTTTAGATTTGTGTCAACGCCCTTCGTTTATGCGAAATTTCTGATTCGTTAATCTTCCGTCAGGGTAACTTTGTACTATTCCCAAGACCATTATTATAAACCTTGATGCACCAGAATACAAAAATGTCGCGGAGCTTTTTGAAATATGAAAAGCTAAAAAAATTTAAAGTAAAAAAAAAGTAAAAATAATACATTTCTAATATGTTTCATTGCTTCCTTTAAATAAAATTTTGATTAACTGAATATTTATTTACTATCACAAGCAAGGAAATGAATAAATAAAAAATATTGAAACTAAAATTTAAGTAACAGAAACTAATCATAAATTTCTGATTTCCTTCTTTATTTTTAAGATATTAACTCAACTATTCTATTAATTGAATATCGATATCCAGTGATAAACAAGGAAATTAATCAATTAAATTTTTAAATAAAATTTAGAAAAAAAATTAATAATAAACTTTTGATTTCTTTTTATATTTTTATGAATCACCTCCTACAATTAGTATTTTATTTCCTGTAAAAAATTAATTCTAAATCCTTAATCTTGAATAAATTCCGAATCATTAAAATAAAAAAGATTTATAATAAATTCCAATCTTTCTTTCCTTCTGAATAAATTTTTTTGGCCATATAAAATAAATATGTTTCAAAATTTATGTACAACTTCAGGTTTTTGATTCATTTAACATGATATAGCTTTTTTTTTTTTGGTCTTTAGACAACTTTATTTCTTTTCTGAATTATTTTATCTTATACGTTCAATAGCCCAAATCTGACAAGATACGCTGTAAGTAAAATAAATTCAGACTTCCTTTCATTTAATTCTACCACTATTTTAATACTCCTTTTCTTATTTTATATTTAAGATTTCTGAAGCTACAGGCTTTTTGCAAAATGTATCATCACATTTCATTTTTGAATTTCTTATGATTTACATTGAAGTATTTATTTTATGCCATGTATATTTTTTGAATAAGTTAATGTAAAGCAAATTGGAATAATTATCATGTCTTAGTTTGCCTTCAAATTACATTTTTTTTACATTTTTGCTTTTAAATTTACGATGTTAGATTCATATAATTTTTCGTAGTATTTATTATATGTATTTATATACAAGGTCGCTACAATTAAAATGACACTACTTTATGTAACTCATTCTAATTGAGAGAATGACGCCACGGAAAAAATAGTTCCAAAAGTCACAGTTATATATATAAATATAAATATATATATATATATATATATATATATATATATATATATATATATATATATATATATATATATGTAACAGAAAAAAGGAGTGTTAAAAATGCAGAATCATTAGTCAAATAAAATTACACTTTATTAAGCACATTCTAATCAGATTCAGTCTGGCCACCGTTTTTCTGGTCACAGTATATAAAACAGCTAAATGTAAAATGTCTACAGGTATCCGTCATACACTTCAATTTATGTTGCACTTTAAGATAGCCAAACAGTAAAGAATTCCGTGACAGATTTCGGACAATAAGTAACCCCTTTGCTAGAAGCTGCAGGAGATAAGATCAGGTGACTGAAGAGACTATGCAGTTGTAAAGTAGCAGCGAATTACACTTTCTGTCGTAAATTTCTATGTTATCAGCTGCTGTAGCCGAAAAGCAATATTTGGGGGGGGGGGCTTTGTCTCGCCTAAAAATGATTACATCCAGGCATTGTCTTTGCTTGAATTTGGGAATTATAATGTTCTTGAGCATTTGGCAATATTTCTGTCTGGTAACAGAGCAGATTACTTGTCCTGTCAGGGTATTATCCACATAGAAGAATAAATCTATAATATTTTCCAGTTTGAAACTACACCAAAGAGTTACCTATGGTTATTGTGAAGAACATTCTTTGAATACATTCGGTGATTTGTAATCCCAATCGTGCACTTCCATTCACTAAAAATGGTTCTCGACTCCCCCATAGGATTTTCTACGGACAAGCATCAATCATCTACATTCTGGCAAGAAAGGGAAAAAAATTTAAATCTTTGATCTTGGTCGTTTTGGCGAACTCTTGTAAGCTGCTGACCTTTTTGCAAATGGAAGTGAATAATCCTTTGTGATGTTTTTCATGTCGTACTACAAGGTTTATTCAGTATCATAAATACCACGCGAGCGCTCAATGTGGCAACAATATTATATTTTATTGTATCAACAATTGAGGCTGCATCTTCTGTAATTGTATCCTGTGGTACAGGTTTTTGTCTTGTGCCTGCTACGACTAAAGATAAGCTATTTTTTCAAATTTTGTAACTATTGCTTTTGAACTTATGAATAATAAAGAACCTCTACTTTTATATATTTTTTTATGTTTTAAAAGCATAAAGACCGACTGATGCAACGCACTGGAAGGTACAAAAAATTGCCAATTAATACATTTTCGAATAAATCAGGTTACATTATTGTCCATAAGTTTTCTTCAAACGGTACCTAAAACTTCCCTTTAAAAACCCAAAGGACATACCATGAATTTTGAAGAAATATATATCTTACTACTTTTTTTGATAGTGAGTAACAGAAATTGCAGATAAAAATCTTTTATCATTGTTTATATAAAAATTTAGCTTAATCTAATTTTTCCACATAAAGCTTGAAATAATCGTCAAATGTTCAAAATAAAAGGTATTTTTTTTAAAAATATTGATTTTGCATTTCACTAAAATTCTATCTATAATAATAAAATCCGTCCGCCTCTGTCTGTCTGTCTGTCTGCTTGAAGCCGATTGCAGTTCACAACGCGGGCGAGTTCGAAGTCGCAAAAGGTGTCTTTCGATTGGAAAAATTCTGGGGAAGTCATTTCGGGCATTTTCGAGACCGTGGGACCAAAATTAAAAAAGTTATGAATTAAAAACCCCTTGGGAATCGGAACGAAAAATGTCTCAATTCCCAAACGGGGCTCCGAAGCAGAACACTGCGCCACCTTGCGGTGAAGGACATGAATTTTTCCCCTTTGGCTAAAAGAAGAAACAGCCGAAAACCTCTTTTTCTACCGGCGCTAATTGCGTTTTTTTCCGCATCAATTTTTTTGACTTGCCGTAGAATATTTTCTGTAGTTTTCGCTAAAATATTGAACTTAGAAATAAAACAGGACTATCGAAACTTTTTTTTTGCACGTTTTTTCTTAAACCATCATTCAGACAGTTTTTAAAATAGAAAAAAACTGATTACATATTCAGAATCTGCGTAAAAGTCTGCTTCCGTTGAACTAAAAAATACGAGAAAATGTCTTATGGGCGCGCAGCGCCAACCATGCAAAAACAAATATTTTTAACGGGACGACGGTGACCATGGCGCGTAGCGCCCACTGTGCGAAATCACATATTTTTAACGGGATAATGGGCGCATAACAACCATAGCTCTTCAATTTACTTTTTTTTTGTGCTTGAGGATTCGAACACCAAGACTTGCTTATTAAATGAATTTTTTTGCTTATTATATACTGCTCAATATCGAGGTTCGTTCGGAAAAAGTGGCCCAGCTAGCGGGCGTAGCTCGCTAGTATTATATTACTCAGCGTTACATATTTTCCTTTTGATGACTTTTGGAACTATTCTGTAGGAATCTTTCGTCCTGAATCTTGTTTAATCTTCACAGACAATTTGGTGTTTTTCTCTCAATTAGATCATACTACAGAGCACTGTGAGTACTGTCAGTTCAGTAATGACCAACTTTTGCAATGGATTTATATATTTCAAAATACTTAAAGCAATACTTGTTTTTAATGTAAATTAACTCTATCATTATCAGGAAAGTTTTCAGGGGTTACAAATCATTGAAAAGTAAATACAGCAAAGGAAGCGGAAATGAATATGAAATTATTTAAATTTAATAAAAAAATTTTCTGAAGCGGATGCGATACTGAAGATACTTTAAAATATCTTTCGAAAGATTCATTCAAAATCTTAAAATGATTTTAAAAAAAGATCTTATTCAGAATATTCTTCTGACTTTAACAAAGTACAGAGACGCTTTTAAAATTAAATTCTTTTTAATTATTATCTTATTTTTAAATAAACGATATTCAGTTATTTAAACAAACATTCGTTTGTCTTCAATGTTAAACCACAGAGTCGTTTCCTTAATAAATTCGCGAAATTAAAACATTCAGCACAAAGCAAGTACAGTACCTTCATAAAGATTTAAAAATATATATAATACAAAGGAGAAGTCACACAAATAAGTCAGATTTTCAGTTTTTACAAAATGACTGTATTAATTGAACATTAACGCAGAAGTGGCCGTTTAAAAACGTTTTAAAGCCATAAAGTACACTCATCTTATAAACGAAAAATCACTAAAGCTTCGGCAAAAATTTTACTTACATGCATGTTTTGATAATTCGCCATTCTTTTCATACGCTACTCCCTTCATTAATTAGTTTGGAGACGTCTGATTTTTTTTTTCTCTGAAATTCTTCTAATGACTAATATCCCGAAATTCGCATTTAATAACATAAAAATATGTTTATATTTTAAAGAATATGAGGTTTTTCTAAATTTTAGAATATTTCTAAATTTAAAATTCCAAATTAATACGATCTTTTAGACTGAATTTCTCTTAACATGCAATCAAAGTTAGTTGCTTGCAACTGAAAATCGAAAACCAGAAAAAAAAAAAAACATGATACAAAAATATGGATATATTTTTCAATATAGTGACAAAATTCTTAAAAGATTATACAGGATAAGGAAGCCATTTTTCTTCAAACTAATTTGATTAATTTGAGACATTTTGTTGCATAAATTTAGAGTGCATAATGAATATGAATGATAAAATATAAAGATCGTCAGAATTCCCATAAAAATAAATTATTTCGTAAAATAAATTGTTCCATTTTTTAGAAAAGATGAAGTAAATATAATCAATTCAGTTTTTTCGAAATCATGATGGCATTATTAGCTCTGCGACAGGTATTACAATATATAATAGGAAACAGACAAAAATTTAAAAAAAAAATCCAAGTGCCTATAGGAAGTGGCAGCAACAAAAATAGGCATAGTTATTTAATTTTGAACCCAAATGTATATAAAAATGTGTATTCGCACAAATATTTATTTATTTACATAGGTACTTTAAATTATCAAATTTTGCATGTCTTTTGATTGCATACAATATATAAAAACATTTCGTTCATATTTCTTTTATTAACAGCTATGTACGGTAATTTAGGAGAAAAACTAATATATTTTTTAACGAAATTGATATTTTATATAAAATTAAATTATGATATCTTAGTCGAAATAGTAAAGATATGCGATATTTTAATGGTTCCATTTATTTTTTTAAATATACAGGATACTGAATACAAAATACGCAGGATATCGACCTCTGAAAGCAAGGTCGTTTGTCCGAAACATTGTCGCATTAGAACATTCGGTGAAAGTTCGACCGGGGATTATTTGCTGCTTGGGATTATTATTTCGATGATTTAGTGCTTAAGTATAACAAGGCAAACAGTTAATGGTCTGATCATCTCCCCAGAAAAAAAATGCACAGTTGAAGTTCGAAGTAGTTTTATTATCCAAACAAGTTTTGAAAAACAATTCCCACACTGTAAAAACAAAATACCCAAATTGGGTTGAAAGATTTTTGGGTACAGCATTGTTCCAATTTGGAAAGTTCAGTTTGTAGCACAAAATCATTTTAAATAAGTCTGATTTTTAATGACATTAAAACAATTAAAATATCTTAGATAGTATATACATTATACCTCAGAAATTTTGATTAATTTAATGTTAATAAAGATCTGCTCTGTTTTGAACCATTTTGGGTTATCTATTTTGGGAACAATACTCTACCATTTTGGAATCCTTTCTGTACCATTTCAGGAAAATTACTATACCCAGAAATCTTTCAACCCAATTTGGGTCTTCAATTTTTACAGTGCACTCTTTGAGAAATTAAGCTAAGGTATCAGGATGCAACTTGTATCGTAAATTTGATTAATATTTTGTTATTATTTCGATAGAGGCGGCTCAAGGCAAATCAGTAAATTAGAAGATGAAAATACAATATTTTTCTCTAGCAATATGTAAATTATGAGCATGCGTTAGAGATGTGTCGACATTCTTCTTAGCACAAAAAAACTGGAATAAAATGTTTATTTTTTTTAATCTTTAAATGGTTAAAGCTTTAATTTTGAAGAAACAAATTATTTTCATGCGTTTATTTTATGATGATGATGATTTATTTTCGGGTAAAATTTATTTCATTGAATCGCCACAATGTGCGACATTTTGGCATTCGAACGAAACGGGATGTGTGATAATAAGTAACAGTTTTTTTATTTTTTTTTTGAAACAGAACTTATTATTGACGAACTATGAACGCATTAAAAATCAAAACAACGCCTCATAGAAGCACTTTTATGAGGTCTTATAATGCTTTAAAAAATTCAGTATTGATGCTGTGGTTTAATTAATTAAAAAACAAAAGAACAAGATTGCGTGCTGTAGACGTAGAAATATTAAATTTTATGTTGACAGAAAAGGTTGTTGAAAAGGATTACTCTAAACAATTTGAAACCTGTGAAGGATATACCGTAAAATTTATTACAATAAAACAAAAATTAAACCCTTTTTTAAGCCTACAGAAAAACACCGTTCTCAGAATTTTATAGATGTTGAAAGAATGCTGTCCCGACTACTTCAACCACTTGAAATAATTTTACAGCTGTTTGATGGCGATGCAAGTTTATGAGTAACTTTTTTGGAATTCGTTTAGCAAAATGCATCAAGGCCGTGTTTTAAACGACCATGCCAAATTCGTTTGCAGGTGATAACGTTGAAATGAAAAACTGCTCAAACTTTTAACAGTTATTCGGTTTCTGATGAAAATTATCCTAAATTTATAAAACGTCTTAAAGAACGATTCGGCAAAGAAGAAGTGAGAAAATAAACAGAAGATAAACTTTATTCAAACATATGTTAGAGATAATCTTCAGGTAGTTTTCAATAATTATAGAATGTCAAGAAAAGAGTTTAATTTATCACCTTGAACGACAACCTAGAGACAAATCTCAAGTCTTTAGAATCAATGGGTGTCACAGAAGACAAATATGCAAGCATTCTTTTACACTTAGCAGAATTCTGTTTGCAGCAAGTCGTTCTGCGGAGATAGGAAAGAGAATGTGAAATGACTGCTAAAGGCAAGAGCAAATTGAATTCTATGATTTTTTTAATGAAGTGAATTCAGAAAAATATGTTCTTTTGGTCCTTTTTAGTCGTGGTTTTGAGAACAATAAGAAATTTAATAAATGTATCGGAAATAGATTGGGAACAAATCTCTTCCGTTGCAGCAATACAAAAGATTCACTGGAAATTCAACCCGCCTACCGCTGCCTCGTGGGAGCGATTGATGTAAATGGTGAAAGGTTCCTGCGGAAAGTTCTATGTAGTGCTTCATTATCTTATGAAGAACTAATCGCAATTCGTTGTGGTTGTAAACAAGTGGTAAATACTTGACCACTAACATGCGTTACTGAAGATGTGAATGGTTTAGCAACATTGACGCTGTTAATGTACTTTCAGGAAATAAGATCTTCAGATGTGATAGATTTTGATGCAATAGACGCACAAAAGGTAAATGAAAAAAATAGTGTAGGGAACATGTTCGTGAACGATTTCGTATTGAATATTTAGGAGAACTACGCCAACAAAGTTCTCTTCAAAAGAATGTCGAGCAACTGACCATTGGTGATCTCATACTCGTAGAGTCTGATAAGAAATGTGCATATTCGATTTTAGCCCGTGTGCAAAGTCTTATTTCTGGTAAAAGATGACCACCGAAGAGGTTCACGAATAAAAACTGAATGTAGGGAACTTTTGAGACCTGTGCAAAAAATGTACTATTTAGAGATTGCAAAAGAAATTTCTAATGATCCAGTATTGCGAACGATAATTGACTGAACAGTGACTACTCTATAACGTTATAGACTTTAAATATACATTAAAGTAAACAAGCTTTTTCCTTATTTTTATCACTTAGTACAGATTTTATTTTTGTTTTAGTATATTTCATATTTTTTACAGTGTTAATTTGAGTTTGTAATAATATGATTTAATGTATTTCAATTTTGCAGAAGAAAATTTTATTACCCAATTTTGAAAAAGTAATGCTGTAAGAATTTGAAGTTTTGCTGTTATGTAAGTATTAGTCATATTTTATTATATTTTACATTTTACTGTATTTATTGTTCAGTTTATCTAGCTTAAAGTGGGAGGATGTTGAGAAATTTTATTAATATTTTCTTTTTGTTTTGATAGAAGGCGGCACAATGCAGACCTATACAGTTTCAGCTAGGTAGGGAGACCTACCAAATGGCTTAAGCAAGTCCCACCTATGCAGACCTGCACATGAAGAAATCAAGAGGAAATATTTTTCCTGTTGGGCTCTCTCTATAAATTATGAACAACATATAGATTATGTGCGTGCTTTGAAGTTGTGGCAAAATACTTCTCGGCACAAAAAAGCTGGAATAATTTGTTTACTTTTTTATCTTAAAATGATTACATTTTTTTATTTTAAACATGGAAATTATTTTCATGCGTTTATTTTATAACGATGATTTATTTTCGGGTACAGTTTATTTATCCGAATCACCATTCACTGCTTGCAATAAATTGAGAAGTTACACTGTATAATAATATCTTAAATAATAATTTAGCATTCCACAGGATCTTAAGACACCGGATAAGTGGTTTTAAAGCACTGAAGAACGTCACAGAAATCATTCTTCGGAACTCCGGTACATTAGTTTATCATAAAAGCGTATGGACACACAACTCAAGTGTAAATGTCAAGACGATCAACGAATTTAGTGTGGTGTACTTTTGTCGGCCGATTACCTACGCTATGAGATATAGGCCCTATGGGGTGGGTTATCTTCCGTGGGGGTCTTTCTAACGGAACCTAACCCGTATTTACGCAAGGTTCGAAGAAAACCACGGAAAACTTCGAACGGTTAGGCCGACGGTCGCGATTGGGTTCGAACCCAGCACCTACCATCTACCAGTTTGGAGGTCAGAACCTCGCGACTACTGGTGGGGTATCAACGAATTTAGAAAGAGCTCTCTCCGAGAAAATTTCAAGGTTCCTCAATCAATGGATTTTTACGTGGCAGTGACACCAGACAGGTGCACGAACTGGAAATGCATTTTGGGTTATCGAATGATAAATTTAATAACAATAAAAATGATGTTAAAATGCAATAATAAAATGTCCCAAACTATAAAATAATTCTACTGGTCGCTCCAAGAAGAGTGTTTCTGTAAACAGAATAAAGTTTTTTTTTAGAATAAGAAATAAAACATTGCGATGATACAAATTTATGAAGAGATTAAAGATTTGGATTAAAAGTTCGAATAAAATACCAACTAATATATCCGCTTTAAATTTAGGAAATTTTACCAAAATAAAGTGTAGATATTGCTAAAAAATAATGTAAAAACCGTAAATTTTAGAATACTTAAAGTAGCATTTTCAAAGTAATATATTGTAACAGCGTATATAGGGTTCTTTTGATCTTATGGTTAGACAACTTCAAACTCTTGTCTTTTAGAAAAATGGATTTTGCTATTTGTTCGCTTCGGCTACAATGGTAAATTGGGTCTTGTAAACTTGCCAGGAACTCTTTCCGTCGTATGTCGACAGCTTCACGTGCACAGGAGAAGCAGGCAGATTCCTAAATTCTTCATAATTACCACTGGACGCTGAAAGCTTCTTCTCAAGATCTTGTACTCGTCTATTTAGCTTTTCATCTACTTCAACTATTTTCTTTTCCATTTTCTCCTCAACATTACTAACTTCATTCTGAATTTTCTCTTCTACTTCCTCTACTTTCTCTTCTACCGAGTCTATTCTTCTCTCTACCGACGAGAATTTTTCTTCTAAAGTTTTCTTCATTTCTTCTTGGCCTTTATTAATCTTTTCGGTCAACTGTTCAATTCTTTCTTCGTTTTTATTCATTTTATCAGATAACTCTTCTTGGCCTTTATTCATTTTATCCGCCAGCTCTTCTTGGCCTTTATTCATCTTTTCCGCCAACTCTTCTTGGCCTTTAATCATCGTTTCCGCCAACTCCTCTTGGTCTTTATTCATTTTATCTGCCAACTCTTCTTGGCCTTTATCCATTTTATTTGATAATCCATTAATAGCTTTCAACAACTCACTCAGTTGCTCTTCCGTTGCTCTCGTTTTCGCCATAAGATCCCAAATTTTGACACCAAAAATTGTTACAGCGTATATAGGGTTTTTTTGATCTTATGGTTAGACAACTTCAAACTCTTGTCTTTTAGAAAAATGGAAAATAATATTTTTGCAGATCTTCAGAACAACAGAGTCTTCGAAACTCAAAAATATTACTAGATATTCAAAAATAATTGCTTAAATCTATCGTACAAGTGCAGATATAGGTTCCAGAGACTCTTTATACAATGTCTCAACACTAAATCACATTCAAAACAACGTAAATGAAACTCAAGCAAACTTGCTTAGCAAACGCCTTGTTTTCTCAATGACTGACTGGTAAATAATAACCACGACTGCTCGCATCGCTCTCCTTATATAGGCTCGTAGCATGCGCTGGAAGTTTCTACAACCTTCTAGAAAAATCCAGAAACCAAGGAAAAACATTCAATGTATCAGTAGACCTAAGGGGGGTTACCATAGAGAGGGAAGGGTTACCATCGCCAACAATCGCCAAGTTTGTCGCCAACTTGGCGATATATCGCCAAATTTGGCGACCAAAATTAGTCGCCAAAAGTGACGCCAACTTGGCGATAACTCTAATATTTCGCAAAGCTGCCATAGACATTCACTGAAAATAATAGACAAGTTTGCTTGATAACAGAGACATTGTAACAAAAACTAATATTAGTAAAGAAATGGAGCTTAATAAGATTATTTATATTATTTTACAGTACAAACACTAACTATTTACAAAATTCGTAACACTACCCCCTCCACAAAGACTTCACGTCCCGGGCAGTGCAATCCTTGAGTTAGAGGAAAACACTTAAAATAAATAAACAAATAAATAAATAAATAAATAAATAATAATAATAATAAGATTCACATTATTGTAAATCTTATCAATCAATCCTCAATCCGTATAAATAAGACCTAATTATTATTTACATATTTACAAAAAGTGACTTTCATGACCATGGTCTGAAATTCCAGTTTTGAATTTCTAATCACTTTGGCTAAAATAAGGGGCTAGCCGGTTATAGTGTACAACCTTGGGTTTGGCGTGTGGCGATTTTTGTATACGCACGATGACGTCATTCAGCCTGTTGATGACTATGTAAGGACCGTCCCAGTTTCTTTGTAATTTTGGCGACAGTCCCTTACGACGTATGGGATTCCACAACCAAACTTTGTCACCTTCGTTGAACTCATGTCCAGTTGCCTTTGTGTCGTACCGTGTCTTCATCTTTTCCGATGCCAGTCTGATTCGGTTCCTCGCCAGACGATGAAACTCCTCAATTCGTGCCTGGAGTTCATCCACGTACTCCTCGGGCGATAAAGGAGCATCAGGAGGACGGCCAAACAAAAGATCCGCAGGTAGACGAAGATCACGACCAAAGAGCATTTGAGAAGAGGAATAACCAGTGGACTAATGAACAGCACTCCTGCATGCAAGCAGGAACAGAGGCAATTTCTTGTCCCAGTCCTGTTGATCTTTAGACACAAGGAGGGAGAGGCTATTTAGTATGGTACGATTGAACCTCTCCAACATGCCGTCTGATTGAGGATGTAGAGGTGTAGTTCGAGTTTTGTCCATGCCAAGTAGTCCACACATTTCCTTAAACACAGCCGAATCAAAGTTTCTTCCTAGATCGGAATGGATTTGATGAGGAACTCCGTATCTGGAAACCCAGTGTTGAACCAGTATGTCTGCTACGTTTATCGCCTCTTGATTAGGAATGGCGTAGGCTTCAGGCCACTTAGTGAAGTAGTCCATGACTACGAGGATGTACTTATTGCCATCAGATGTTCTAGGAAGAGGACCCAGGATGTGTAGTGCAATTCGTTCGAAAGGAGCTCCTACATTATAACGCTGCAGTCGTCCACGGGTGCGCCTCTTTGGACCTTTACGTACTACACAGGTGTTACAAGTTCGACACGAATTCTCTACATCACTGCGAACATTATTCCAGTAGAAACGCTCTCGAACCTTTTGCAGGGTCTTCATTACACCAAAATGACCTCCTGTGGGACTACCATGCAGTTCTTGAAGGACCATAGAAATTCTCGACTTAGGGAGTAGCAGTTGCCATCTACATGTCTTACAATCGTCAGACTCCCATTTTCGGTACAAGATACCGTTCTTCAAATGTAGGGAATCCCTGAGAGACCAATAACGTTTAGTCATAGGATGTTAATGGGCTATGTCTTGCCAGCTGGGCTTCCTGTTGGACTCTTCTTTCAGTTCTTGAATTGGCTTAATTTCAGGATCAGCAAGTTGATCTTTATGCAGGCTCTCGTCACTCCACGGATCTTGCGATGATGTAGACCCAGTTGTAACTTGTCTTACTATAGGACCTTTGACATTAAATTTCTTCTCAAACCGGTCGCATTATCTACATTTCTCTGAGCAGGGTCTTCTTGAGAGAGCATCTGCATTTCCATGTGATTAGCCTTTTCGATGGCGTATCTCCATATCGTACTCTTGAAGCTTTTGTATCCACCTGGCTATCTGGCCTTCAGGGTTCTTAAAATTCAATAGCCAAATTAGAGAAGCATGATCAGTTCGGATCAGGAATTTTCGACCGTAAAGATAGTGATGAAAATGGTCTACGGCTTTCACTACAGCAAGAAGCTCTTTTCTTGTTACGCAGTAGTTTCACTCTGCCTTTGATAAGCACTTGCTGAAATAGGCGATAACACGCTCCTGGCCGCCGATTTCCTGGGACAGTACAGCGCCAATGCTTTCGTTACTCGCATCCGTATCAAGTATAAACTGTTTATCGATTTGAGGATATGACAGAATTGGAGTGGATGCTAAGGCTTCCTTAAGCTTTTCGAAAGCAGCGTCACATTCCTGTGTCCATATAAATTTTTGATTGGCCTCTATTAATTTATGAAGTGGCCTTGCAATCATCGAGAAGCCTTTGACGAATTTTCTGTAATAGGTGCATAATCCTAGAAAACTTCGAAGCTGGCAAACATCTGCTGGACGATTCCAATTTTTCACGGCCGATATCTTCTCCGGATCAGTCCTAACTCCTTCCGCCGATATGATGTGTCCAAGGTAGGCGACTTCATTACGAAACAAACTGCAATTCAATGGGATTAACTTCAAATTAGCTTCCTTTAACTTTTGTAGCACCCGCCTGAGGCTGTTCAGATGTTCATCAAAAGATTTTCCTATGATTATGATATCGTCTAAATAAACAAGACATGCCTCATATGACAGGCCCCGGAGAACCGTTTCCATAAGTCGTTCAAAAGTTGCAGGTGCATTACATAGGCCAAAAGGCATTACCTTGAATTGCCATAATCCTTGTCCCGTTGTGAAGGCAGTCTTCTCGCGGTCGTCGGGATGGATCTCTACTTGCCAGTAACCACTCTTCAGATCCAGAGTCGAGAACCAGGTTTTGCCCGCAAGTGTGTCGAGAGTGTCGTCAATCCTTGGTAGAGGGTAACTATCCTTTTTAGTGACGTCATTCAGTCGGCGGTAGTCTACACAAAATCTTGTAGAACCATCCTTCTTTCTTACTAATACAATGGGAGACGCCCTTGGACTTCTCAATGGTTCGATGACGTCATTTCCTTCCATATCCTTAATTAAATTCTGCACCTCTTCTTGCTTGGCAAAAGGTAATCGTCAAGGGTGCTGTTTAATAGGAGAGTGATCTCCCGTGTCAATTCGGTGTTGTGCCATTTTAGTTCGTCCAAAGTCTTCAGATGTTTGGGAAAATAAACTTTTGAATTCTCTAATTAAACTTTCCGCAGCATCCCTTTGATTTGGATCTAAGTCTGTATTTTGTAACAAATCCTTGACTAAATTATCTGAAGATTTCTGAGAGTGATTGGAATTTTGACTAATGCACGTCACAGGAGCACATGATGCTATCACCTCTCCTTTCTTGATAGTCCTCGTCTTATCACCGATGTTAGCAATTCTGACTGGAATGGTATTCTTCGAGAGGTCCACTACAGATGAAGCCACCAATACTCCTGCTTGTTTACTATTGTCTTCGGGATAATCTATATGGCCAAATCGATAATTAGTTTCATTTTTAATTACAGCAGGAACTAAAAATTCTGTTCTTGGATCTAGATTAATATCTTCTTTGGCTATTACTATTTGTTTACATTCAATTTCGTTATTTAATCCAAAGAGGCTTATTTCTTCAAATTTAGAGAGCATTTTATTTTTTTTTTAAATCAAGTTTGAAGCCTTCAGAAAACCTAGTCCGATTAAGCAAGGATCTGTTATGTCAGCCACATATGCCGTATGGTAATATTTCGTTCCTCCAAAGTTGATGGTTAAATTGGCCTTTCCATATATGGCTATCTTGTCGCCCGTCACAATTTGCAGGGTAACGCATGGTGGAGTCCAGATGAGTTTACATTTCAATTTTCGAGCCAAATCTTCTCTTATTATTGTAACATTGGCTCCTGTATCGACAATCATACGGCACTGAATTCCGTTAATAAAGCCTATCACATATAATGCATTATCACCACCACTCATTTTTGATATCTGGAGGATCTTCAGCTGGGGCTTTTCATTCTCTGGCATAATCCGCCCCGCGAGATGAGCAAAATTTAGTTCCCCTGCTGACTATTTGAATTTATCTCACGTTCGTAGATTTTGGGGCAATTTCTTCGGAGATGTCCTGTATTACCGCATCTCCAGCACGTGAGATTCTGTCTTCTTGAGCTTGTTCTTCCATATTTTAAAGCTTCCTACTCTTGATTTACTTTCCTAATTTCTTTCAAGACGTCGCTCTCAGTGTCAGAGCTTTTGTTCACCGTTGCCCCTTGGACTGAATGACGATCTCTTCGGCTGGCTTGTGTAACTGCTTCCAACTTTAAGGCATATAGTAAAGCAGCTTTTAAATCCTGAACATCTGCCATTCGTACCGCTCTCTACACTTCTGGATCTTTCATTCCGTCTACAAAGTACTGCAATGAGAGCATTTCCCGTACATTTGTTGGACAATCGATGAATGCTAAATTTACCAGCCGTTCTATTTCTGAGGCAAACTCTTGAAGGGTTTCACTCGATTTTTGATGGCGGCTCTTCATTTGTATTCTCGTATAATCTTTAAAAATTTTTTCTCCGAATCTAATTTCAAGTGCACAACTTAGAGTCTCAAAATTGAGTTGCGTCATATCGGGCAATGTTTGCAGCACGTCGGCGGCTTCTCCTCTCAAAGATGCTGCCAGTTGACAAGCTTTCACCTCGTCACTCCATTTGTTCGCTTCGGCTACAATGGTGAATTGGGTCTTGTAAACGTGCCAGGAACTCTTTTCGTCGTATGTCGACAGCTTCATGTGCACAGGAGAAGCAGGCAGATTCCTACATTCTTCATAATTACCACTGGACGCTGAAAGCTTCTTCTCAAGATCTTGTACTCGCCTATTTAGCTTTTCATCTACTTCAACTATTTTCTTTTCCATTTTCTCCTCAACATTACTAACTTCATTCTTAATTTTCTCTTCTACTTCCTCTATTTTCTCTTCTACCGAGTCTATTCTTCTCTCTACCGACGAGAATTTTTCTTCTAAAGTTTTCTTCATTTCTTCTTGGCCATTATTAATCTTTTTGGTCAACTGTTCCATTCTTTCTTCGTTTTTATTCAATTTATCAGATAACTTTTCTTGGCCTTTATTCATTTTATCCGCCAGCTCTTCTTAGCCTTTATTCAACTTTTCCGCCAACTCTTCTTGGCCTTTAATCATCTTTTCCGCCAACTCCTCTTGGCCTTTATTCATTTTATCCGACAAATCTTCTTGGCCTTTATCCATTTTATTTGATAATCCATTAATAGCTTTCAACAACTCACTCAGTTGCTCTTCTGTTGCTCTCGTTTTCGCCATAAGATCCCAAATTCTGACACCAAAAATTGTTACAGCGTATATAGGATTCTTTTGATCTTATGGTTGGACAACTTCAAACTCTTGTCTTTTAGAAAAATGGAAAATAATTTATTTGCAGATCTTCAGAACAACAGAGTCTTCGAAACTCACAAATATTACTAGATATTCAAAAATAATTACTCAAATCTATCGTACAAGTGCAGATATAGGTTCCAGAGACTCTTTATACAATGTCTCAACACTAAATCACATTCAAAACAACGTAAATGAGACTCAATAAAACTTGCTTAACAAACACATTGTTCACTCAATGACTGACTGGTTAATAATAACCACGACTGCTCGCATCGCTCTCCTTATATAGGCTCGTAGCATGCGCTGGAAATTTCTACAATCTTCTAGAAAAATCCAGAAACCAAGGAAAAACATTCAATGTATCAGTAGAAGTAAGGGGGGGTACCATAGAGAGGGAAGGGTTACCATTGCCAACAATCACCAAGTTTGTCGCCAACTTGTCGCCAACAAGTTTGTCGCCAACAAGTTTGTCGCCAACTTGGCGATATCTTTATTATTTCGCCAATCTGCCATAGACATTCACTGAAAATAATAGACAAGTTTGCTTGATAACAGAGACAATGTAACAAAAACTAATATTAGTAAAGAAATGGAGCTTAATAAAATTATTTACATTATTTTACTGTACAAACACTAACTATTTACAAAATTCGTAACACTATATATATATATATATATATATACAATGGCGGTCAAAAGTTTCCGGCTAGCAAAATTTTTTCAGTAAATTTGTAAGTATACCCATATGAAGAGGAATTTTATAGTGATACTTATACATTTTATTGACATAATAGCTAGGTACTTATTTATGTAATAACATATAAATATCAATAAATTTAATTGAAAAAATTAAGCACAGAGGAAAACGCATGTTCTTAAAAGTTTCTGGCCACTTTCGCAAGTTTGGAAAAATTGGCATTGTAATAGAAAATTACAGTGATCAACAACATTTACAATAATTATTTTTTGAGAATACCTTTAATAATGAGTACTGCGGCATGGCAACGTGACATTCATACAATCACCGGTTAAAGATCGCCTATGATACATTTTTTTCCATTTTCCTTACAATTTTTAGTAAATTTCGGCTGAGTTAAAATATTTATAGCTCTACACATGTTTGACAATGTCTTTCTAATCATTAGCTATTGGATTCATGTCGGTCGATTGGGCTGGCCATTTCAAAACCGAAATTGTTTGGGCGAAAGTCATTGCTTGTCAAAGATTGAAAACAATCATTATCATGTTAAAATAAATAGTTGAGACCAAAAGTTTTAATCTAATAAAGCAGCAAATAATCTTACAAGATATCCTTATGAATTGCCTTATTCATCTTGCCGTAGATTTTAAATAACGGACCTACACCTTTTTTAAGAAATTACTCCCCACAGCACAACGTGTCCTCCACCAAGCTTCAATGTAGGAATAACATAGATCAAACCATAACTTTTGTTGTTCGATTATCGGACGTAGTGTCTGCCATCATTTCCAAAAAAGTTTTAAATTCGATAGATGGAAAAATAGTACATTTTTTCCAGTTTTCCCTTGACCAGACTTTGTGTTTTTTGGAAAACGCCAGTCGGGTGCTTTGATTTTTTTTACCTTTCATAAAATTCTGCATCACGTCAGCATTTTGATACGATGGATCGACTTATTTAAGCAGTATTTTCATTCCGTAAATCACGGGATATTGCAATGGATTTTTTTATGTGGGTTATCAATTGATTTTCTCCTGATAATTCTGTCTACAAAAATAATCCTTTTTCGGGATCTCGCGGACCTCAGAAAGTCTTGAAGGCCATGGCTATAATGGAGATTCCATTATATATAGTTTTTTGGGGGGTTAAAATTTATTCCTTTTATAAAATTGCGTTTTAGTTAATCTTTATAATTTAGGAAGTAGGTATTCATTACGCCCTTTTCCCACAGTTTAATATTCTATTAAGCATGGAAAAGCTTTCATTAATTCTTTTCTCTTACATGAATTTTCTGATGTAACGGCTATCTGAAATAAAATAAAAGAAAAGCAATTCCTCTCAATCTGCGCTTCTCATAATTCCGTTGAAAATTATCTTTGCGATTTCAATAACTAAAATAAAATCTAATCTTTGTACAGTTGCTAACGATTTCCTTCTCTTCATAAACATATTGTCCTGCAAATTATTTCGTGGGTGCGTCTCTTTGATTTAGAGCATAATATGTAAATGTAAGCAGATGGTTTCGCATCGTCCGTTGAGAGCTGATGCAGTTCTCACGAATTTAATCTATTAACCATTTTGTGCCTGCTCCCATAATTTACAGGTTATCAATTGGCTGTATACTTAACAATGTGTTCTGTCTCTCTCTGCATAATTATCGCCAAGGTCGGCAATTATACAAAGAGTTTTGGCGAAAACCGCAAGCCAAATCGCTAATCAACATCTGTACTGATTGTAACTCCACTTGGATTTGAACTACTGTCCAGTAAGGACCTATTGCCTCATGTAGCCTTCATAATTGTGTTTCCAAGGGGTCACTCAATGAGGAGTATGTCTCCGCTCATTCCTGCGTATCCTAAAAAAGAACTTCGAAAGAGACATTACTGGTGTTTTTCATTACTTCTGCGGACCTGTCTTATTGCAAACACTTCGTGGAATTTACAGCATAACTTAAATGCTTTCTCCTAAAAAGGGTATTCATACGAGCGGTCACTATACGCCACCCAAAGATCTACTCCATAATGGCCATCTTTATACAATTTTTAAATATCATTCACAGTCGATTTACCGATCAATAACTTTGCCGCAAAATCTCGAGAAGTTTGGCTTTTTAGCGACAAACTAATCATTCGTTTACGAACAATGATTGTTGAACTTTTAAATTTTGAATTCAAACTATGCCATTTACATTGATTCATTCACAAACACGACCAAAAAATACGTTACCGACAGAATAAAACAAAGAAATGATGAGCGGCCGGAAACTTTTGCACACGCGAACTTCGAATTCTACCCCTTTACATGAAGCGTTTCTAGTATCCAATCAAAATGATCACATCATCATGGGTTATTCACATATTCCTAACTTTTGAAACAATTGTGCATCTTCTTCCCTGAAACCTTCTGGTAAATATATCAGAGAAAATAACTGGCCAGAAACTTATATATATATATATATATATTTATATTTATATTTATATATATATAATCTGAACGTAGTATTATAGAATGTTTTTGAGTGAGTGCAGAATTTCACTCTAAATCATACCAATGAGAAAGAAAATTCTATCAAGAACAGTCGTAGGTTCAGCAGTCAGATAGCACCGGGTCATAAAACAACAAATAAATATCCTTTTATATATCTCCCACTTAAAACACTCATCACATTTATTCATATTCCACTTCATGGGAAAACAATTCCGGTTACCCCGTAACATGCAACCATTATAAGTAAAACATGTCATTTAACACCTTCAACTTCACCAGATAAATTTCTCTCACCAGCTGACAGTAGTTTTCTTAAAACAAGAGATAAACGTTGAAATCTAACTCTGGAGCCAATGTAAGAAGGTTACTTTGTAATATTTTACAATTAGTATAATCAATAATTAAATTAAATTAAAAACATTCCTGTAAATCTAGTAGAGTACCACACTCTAAATCAGTATTACATATCAAAAATCTAATACACTTTTGCACATTACATAATTTAAACTATAAATAACAAGATTTATTTACTACAACAGTTCTTTTTGCTTGAACAAAAATAATAGGTGGATTATTTATAATTTATCACTTAACAGTTTAACAAAATTTAAAGGTAAAATTGAAATTGTGGAATCAGATTCGATAACACAACCAAAACAGAAAACCTGGTAGTTGCTTACAATTAGATAGTTTTTGATATGCGGGTTTAATCCCGTCTGTAAATTCTTGCAAAATCAATGTTTTACAAAATTTTAGCTATTGACCAATCTTTAACTTTTTACGAAAAAAAAAAACTTTTAAATCGCTAACGTCATGCAGTTTTAGGTTAGCAAAATTAGAAAAACGAGGAACATGAACTTTTTTTAATCTTTCAGTAAGAATTTCAGCAACTTCCTCAAAATTAATACATTTTAAACATTCATTTACGAAATTTTTTAAAACTTTGGGAATGTTTTTAAGTTTTCAGTCGCCATTTTTGTTCTCAAAAAGACCTAATTTTTCAAAATATATCATCCATTATTGTACATGCATTCCCGAAACAGGATCAAAAAGAGTGAAATCTACTACTTCTTGACTTATATTTTTATTATTAGAGACTTTAAGTCCAGAACGTAATAGCATAAAAAATGGATAACACATTTATAAAGCGATCTCATGATATGAAAATAATAAATGTAAACTTTAAAATAAATAACAAATTGTAAATAAATTCATCTCTAGCAATAATAATTACAATGACATTAAATGAGAATGTAAAAAATTGATCTGTAAAATAATTCATCAAACGAATAAGAAAAATAAGAAATTCTGAATAAATATAACAAAAGTGCAAATATTAAAATATCAAAGATGTTCTGATATATCACAATATTTTTTTTCAAATAATCATAATAAAATTGCTATACTGAGATATAAAGGAAAATTTTCAAAGTATTTATTACTTCATTTACATTCAAAACTATATTTCTATAAACAGAGAAATACATTCCTTAATTTTTAAACAAAACAGAATTCCTCCTAATAAAAGTAAAAATAATAATAACAACAACAACAACTCTTAAAATAAATAAATTTATTTAAATTTTATAAGCATCAACAAAATACCAAAGTATAAAATAAAGTTACAAAAATGTGATTTTATAGGACTGTTGACAGGAACGATCTAAATTTTATTTAAAAAAGAAAAAGCGAAAATGTCACTGGTAAAACTCATTCGGTGTAACAGTAATGAAAATTATGACTCTACTCATATATCGAAAAGAAGAATAAACGACGACACCTTGAAAATGAATGCACGCTAGATTCTATTCATTCTGTGTTACTCAATGGACGATTATTTATAAATAGAAGTTTTCTTATACGTCCATTAAAAACATTTCAAAAATATGCATTAAAATGTTTAATTGCTATAAAGGACGTCAAATACTAATAAAAACATTAAAAGATCTTAATAATTTTTACATGTTTCGAATGAATTTACACAACCATCATCAGAAAAAACAAAATACAAATAAACATAAAGATGGAAAATGACAATAAGCTATTACAAATAAAATTTAAAATTAAAAAAAATTTTAAAAAAATTAAAAAAATAATAATTAATTATTTTAAAATTAATTATTTTTTTTAAATTATTTAAAAAAAAAAATTAATTTTATTTGTAATAGTTTATTGTCATTTTTCATCTTTGTGTTTATTTGTATTTTGTTTTTTCTGATGATGATTGAGTAAATTCAATCGAAACATGTAAAAATTATTAAGATCTTTTAATGTTTTTATTAGTATTTGACGTCCTTTATAGCAATTAAATATTTTAATGCATATCAATGGACGATTGTTCTTGATGGAATTTTCTTTCTAAGTGGTATGATTTAGAGCACGATATTACATTCTATCGACAGTATTCTATAAAGCTACGATCAAATTTTACATTTAGTCAACAGAATACGAACTTGTGCGCGAAAAAAGTTAATCATTGTAAGAATTAAAAAATAATTAATTTAGAGTTGTGTCGAAAGTTTTTTATTGTTACATGCATATATATTATCTGTTTGGACGTAATTTTAAAAATTATAATCCCATTAAGAAACTCAAATGTTTGGAAATCACAAAAAAACATCTCTCTGCTTCCATTGGTTTTCATTGTAAACCAAGATTTCACAAAGCCAGGTTTGGTTTGGTTTATTTTTGTCGTCCGATTATCTAGGCTAGGGATATAGGACCAGGGGGGGATTGCCCTTCTTAGGGGTCTTTCTAAGGGAACCGAACCCTTATTTACGCAAGGTTCGAAGAAAACCACGAGAACTCCGAACGGTGAGGCCGACAGCCGCGATTGGGTTCGAACCTAGCACCTGCCGTCTACCAGTTGAGAAGTCAGAACCTCTCGGCGACTGGTGGGGCTTTCACAAAGCCAGAAATGCCAGTTTTTTTCTTTGGTGGAGGTTTATCAATAGAATTGATTAAGAAACGGGAATCTTTGAATGAGACTATAATGTGAATTGAAATAAACGCATTTTAGAAACAATTTTTTTGTCAACAAATTTAAAACGCATTAAGGTTTTGTGAATTAGAAGACTTCAAATATATAAGGTTTTGATATAGTGATTGTATTCATAGTATGGTGCAAAAGTGTTGCTATCTAGAAACGTGTTCTTACACCGTAAAAAATTAAGTACTCAAAAATGAGAACATCGATGTTCTCATATCGATTTGAGTATATTTGGATTAAAAATGAATACCTTGCTTTCTCAATTTTGAAACATCATATGCCATCAAATCCAAACAAACGATAATGTTGTATTCTGTATTGGTTTATTTCATTCATGATAGCATAAAAGGTGCTCATTAATGTAAATATTAAATTATGCACAGTACTATGAAATAATGTAAAAGTACTTACAAATAATGCTCTTGTCATAAAAATATTCGTTTTGCGTATTTTGTAAAATAATTTTTTATTTTTCTTAATAAATAATCAATTAAACCTTCATTGTTAATAATTTTGAGCAAGAAATAAATGTCAGTATATTTTTACTTTAATTTGTAAGTTCAGGGGGCAGTTCTTAGCGATTTATACTTGAACACAACTATGGAATCAAAAAGGAGTACATGTGTTTCCCAATTTTGAGTACATTTGGATGGGAGCTATTTATTTGAGTATGTAAAGTACTTAAAATTGAATACTTCTTACTCAATTTTGAGAACCCATTTTTTTTCAGGGTACACTGTAAAAAAAAGGGTCGATCTTCTAAAAAAACTTTAGTGATCCTTGTAATTACTAAAAAATTTTTAGTAATCTTAGACGGTTACAAGAAAATCTGTAACAATTACTAGAAAAAAAGTTAGTAACGAATAAAGTTAATAGTTTTATATTTTTAATAGCTATCACTAAAACTCAGTTGGTGTGGCCTTGATAGCATAGTGGTTATAGTAACGGACTCCAGGCCAAAAGGTCCCGGGTTTGAAACTGGCCACCGCCGCCAAATACGCCCCGAATGTATGTAGTGTAAGTATTCGTTAATAAAGGGATTATGAAAATCCTGTCGGAGCAGGTAGCAATGTTTGGTGCTGCCATCTTTTGCGGTTTTGTTGAAAATCTTCCGCTTCAGAAGTCTGCAGCTCGAAGGAAGCTCCTGCCCTTCGGGTGCACGTAATGGTTATGAAAAAAAAATTTGGAGTTATTACTAAGATTTGCTTGGTGGCTCATACTAAAAATTTTTAAGTTAGTTATACAAAAAATTCTTTTGTTCAGTTTACAAAAGAAATGCTTGTTTCACTTGCAAAAAAAGTTTGTAATGGTTACTAAAAAATTCTCTAGAATACAAATTTACTAAGAAATTTTTAGTAACCTCGTGAATTTTTTTTTACAGTGTAATATAATGCAAAAGTGTTGTTATCTAGAAATGTGTTCTTAATGTGCTGCAAAAGAATTGCTACCTGAAAGCGTTTTCTTATTATGTTGCAAAAATGTTTCTATTTAGAAATGCACTCAAAAAATTGTGTTAATATTGTGTTGAAATAGTGTGGTAATTATTGTTGATAAAAATATTTGTTTACTATAGTATTGCTCTGCAAATCACTTTTACATCAAATTAACAACTAATTGGACACACCACACGGTTTTGAACACTATAAAGCAACACATATGAAACACTTTAAAAAAACTTTCTACATCGCACATTAAAAATTTCAGAATTTTAAAAATGAATGTCTAGAAATATGTTTTGAAATCACATTGATTCTTAATGTAATTTTTAAGAACAATTTTTGTACAATCTTTTTTATTAGGCTCAATACATTAGCAACAAATTTACAACACAGTCGAAAACAATATAGTTAGAAGTGTTAATTATTGACTTCAATTAATGTTGTAAAAGTGTTTCACGTCTATTGTTTTAACTCATGTTCTCATATATATCTTCCAAAATGCATGTACGCAAATTTGCAGCATCATACCCTGATTTAGCTATAAGAGAAAAAAATATCAGCTTAGGATTATTGTATGTGCTACTTTAACTGAGGCTTGTACGCTACTCATTTACGATAGATCAAATCAAAGTTGTCCCATAGGAGGATTAAATGTTTTCAAAATCCAGAGCACTAGTGCAATTATTTCTATATCATTTCTAACTCTGATGCAGTTGCTATAATTACCTGGTTTATAGCGATATATTTAACTAAATAAATTAATATCAGGTTGTTTTACCCAAATGGATATTTCTATGGATGTATTGATCCTGAAATTAATATTTGAATAGTTGACAGTTTTTTTTTCTTTTTTTTTGAGCAAAACATCCTGCGCTTTCAAATTAAATTGATAATTCTGACTTGTAAGTGTAAATAAAAAGCAGTATTTGTTGCCATTTTTGTGTAATTAACATTCAAAGTATTCCGCTAATAAACAAATAAAACCGCCTATTTAGTCCATGAAAAGATTATTTTTTGATGTAATCAATTGCTGAAGTTATAAAATATATCACATATTTTAACTGCTGTCAATTACAGAAAAAAAATGGATTCGGGAAATTGTTTTACTCTACAGAGTGAAAAGACTGGGTTTAGGACAAAATGTATGTTGTATTTTTTATCTGGTGGCCCTATATTCTTCAAATTAACATTTATATGTTAATTTTATTTCGTAATATTTACCTACAAATATTTTCGGAATGAAATGTTATTGAATTCTATCTCGGGATGAGCTTACAAAAAATCTTATTATACAGTATTTATTGAAATATATAGTCAGTTGATTAATTAGAATTTACGAAGAGAAATTTTTTGTAAACCTTTTAAATAATTAGAAATTAAATAAATATATTCTCATTTATTGTACAAGATAATTTTTTGCAAGCATTTAAATTATTAGAAACAAAAAATAAGTGCTGATTTGTTTTGATAAGATAGTAGATTTTTAAATAGTTTTCTACTAGAAATAATTTAGAGCAACGTTATTTAAGTAAAATATTCATATTTAAATTAATTTTTTCATATACTACACTTCAGTGAATGTGATTAACAATGATATAAATATTTAAGCAAAATAAGAATTGTTCTGTTGCGTAATTTAAATATAATTTATTTTTTCTACTATTTATCAATTTCCGAATGGCTAAATTATTAAAATCATCGCAGAAGTTTTTTAAGAATTCCACATAGATCTTTTATATTAATCTAGTCTCATCTATTTTATACTTTATTACTTCGTGAATATTTTATCAATTTATACGAATGATTAGACAGTATTACTCTTAGATACTCTTAAAGCTATTATGCTGATTTTGTGTATCGAGGAAAGAAATCCCTCGGATGCTCAGAATTCTTTTAAGGGAAATGAATGATTTTATTTATTTAATCTCTGTTTGAATTTATACGTAAAAATAGAAGTAAAGAATGTAACGCTACAAGTAATACTTTTTTAAGTTAAATGTATTTTATGCGATGTTGCTCCGATTTAAAAAAAAAAGTCATATTGTTGTAATTATGAATTGGACAATTTCACCATAAATTATACTAAAAATATGTACTAAAATAAATACAGATTACTAAATGGTATACTTGGTGGTTACTAAATGGTACCCAAGAATATACTTAAAATACATTTAAAAATTATCAGTTTCATGCGCTTCTGCGATAAATATATTTTTTTATAAGTTTACCATTTAGTAATCTGTATTTATTTTAGTACATATTTTTGGCATATTGTAGTTTAAATTGCTTAGAGCTATTTTATAAAGACAGACATTTTGTTATATTATAATTACTTGTTTAATTATTCTTTATCCGGAAAGGGATTAGCAATTTCAATTTGTAAATTTTTTTACAAATATCCACAGAGAACTATGAACTGAAAGTCACTATCATATCACATCACGTTACACTTTATTTAGGATTTTGAATGCTGAAAAATTTCATTACTGCATCCTGCTTTGAGTGTTAAGAATTTCCCAACCAATTCCGTAGCCATTACAAATTGCATTTTCATTCTGTTAATCTTTGCTGGCTTTTTCATTGAGTATTCATGAGAGTCAGAATAAAAAATTGTAATACATTAAACTGCTTCAGAACTTTTAAAATTGAAAGAAAAGACCGCCTTTATGTTAATCAAAATCTATCATTATATAAATTAAAAATTACATACAGAATTTCTTGTATAAACTCAGAATTTTTGAAATGAAAAGAAAATCTTTAATATTCGCTTCGGATACAAATGGGAGTCATGTATTATTTATCTTATTGGCTGCAATAGCATATGCGTTTTCAAATTACGAAAAAAATAAAATAAAATCGCTGCACTTTTGAAAGAGATAAATGAAATAGGGTTAAGGTACAGAGCTAGTAATAAATTAGTTGCCTATTTCTTGCCTTCTACAAAACTCTAGGATGCCTTCTGGTGGTACAAAGGAGATCAAATTTGAACTAAAAATAATTCAAATAATGTGCTCAACACATAACGAAATACAAAAAATGGCGGATTCGAAGCGTTATAATACACAAAAACATTTAATTCGCTTTCTAAATAATAATCAATAGTAAAAAAGTTGAAACTGATCTATGAAAATGCAAAATTCGACGTGAATTATTTGATACAATTTGATACATTCGAATGCGGTAGATACCAAAATCAGGAAACAACTGACACATTTACACTACTACTCAGAGTCTTGCAGAAATAAGATTCAAATAAATAAGAGGGCATTAGGTTCTGTTCTGTTGGTGGAAATGAAATGAAGTTTGAAATACCGATTTCGCAAATGATGCGTTTGACATTTATTAAATAAATAAAACATTATTATAAAAAATCGCCAGTAGATGACGCTGTCACACAAATGGTATTTAACTGCATATATTAAAAAGGTGAAGCATCAGTTGCTTTACAGAGCATATCTATTAGAATTATTCTTTAGTTTAAAAGACAGCGGATTCAGCATTAGTTGCTACTCTGCACATTATATCTACATTGCAAGAAAAAGAGTTGAAAAGGCTCTGCAAGACACAACAGAACCTCAATGTGTCTGTTAAAAGAAATCCATCGGAGGAAGCAGATACGAAGAGTTGGGCATTCAGTGTCTCCATTTGCCTTACGTAAAATGACAAATAAATTTGAAATAACTTTTCAAATTACCATTCTTCAAGTGGTAGAGGAACAATGTAAATCCAATGTTCTTGCCTCAAAAATGTGGCTTAAAACCAGCAATTAGCCTTCGCATGCCAGTTTGAGTGTGTTTTTAAAGTATTCGATATGCCATATTCCATTGTACAAAATCTTTTACAGCGTATTGTGCATTTTTATTAACAAGTGTAACACATAATGTTTTATGTGTATGAACGCTTTACTGCATGAGTTTTCTATTTCTATGATTTTTTTTTATTTGATATCTTTATATTGGTCTAACAACAGGAAAAATAGAAAATAGTAGCAAAATAATAGGGGAAAAATTTATTTTAAATCTTCAGCTAAATTTTGATATTTTATGACACCCTCTATATACACAATTGAGGTTTTTAAGTATTGGGTTGCTATATTTTGCAATTAAATTGATCTAAATTACTTAATGTTATGTGCTTAACACACTGCAAATTTATATTAATAATTTTAAGTATTCAGTAAAAATAATAAAAGTAAATTTTGCCTTAACAGCTTGATCGAACTTTTTTTTTCTTACAAAGAATAAATTATATTTTTTGTCAAATGCAGCCTCTAGCACGGACAAAATAAGCGTTAAACCATTCTATGGACTGTTCTTAATCAATTACAGCAATCCTGTTCGCTGAATTCATTGCACATAATAAAAAATTACAGTATTTTTAGGTGTGCAGTGAAGGATTAAAGCACCTCCTATTGGCAAATTTTTATTATTTTTTTTTTAATTTGTATTTTTTTTAACTGCATCATTTAAATTATCTGTAGTTTGAATTTGATCTGTCTGGAGCAAGAAACGCATTCAAGTGCGCTCCGGAGTAGGCTATTTATTTCTTGCTGACACCGCACTTGGAAGAAATCGAGAAATAAAAATATCAACATCCATCCCTCATATCGTCGGAGATTATATCATACAGATTGAACATTTATACTAAAAAGTAAAGTAACTAGTTGAGAGGTTCATACGTAATCAAAGCGAACACGTAAAAAAATCGCTTGGATAAAAAATTAATTTTTAATGTTCTGATTCGTAGCAATTAGTAACAAAGCATATATGTTTTTGTAAATTTTATACTATTTCAGATATCCAAAAATTATTTTTAGATATATTATAGGCAGTATTACACCTCAAATATTTTTTCATTAAAAATAGATTGTTTTATAAAACTTTGAAACTTGTGTTAGCTCTCAACAATGTCTTTGATTTTAATCTTTAATCAGGAAAATAATTTAATAAAGATAAATTTCTAAGCATAGGTTTCGAATGCTCTTTATTTCGAGTTATATCTCTTTAAAATTTTCTACAATCACAAGTAATAAGAACGCTGTCGTAGTCAATAATGAGTGAAATGTAAGAAAATATAATTGTTAATAATAAATAAAATTGTAAAGAAATCTTTTATAATTAATAAATAACCTCAAGAATATTGAAATAACGATTGTGATATGCAGACTATATAACTAAAATGAATTATTAATACATAACTTTTCGGGAACCTTTTCTAAATAATTACATAGGACGCAATTTAATGAGCTGCAACAAATTGTTGAGTGTGTGAAATACAATCGCCAATTCAAATTCATTAGGACTGTCGGTTATTATGAGGAGATTATTAATTAATACATTCAGTTTATGCATAGTAAGACTAAAGAAGATGATAAATTTTCATGATAATGGAAAATGTTATTATTTGGTGCCGTTGTGCATAAAATTTCTATATATGCTTCTTGTTTTCTTTGTTGAAAGTAGTAGGAAAACGACAGTACGGGCTCAAGCGCAGGTGGGACTGTGGGACCGTCCCGCCTGCGGTGCCTCCTGCGGCTGTCCCACCGCCACCATCCCTCCTGGCCCCTCCTGCGGTGCCTCCTGCGCCCACCGTGCCACCACCGTCCCTCCTACCCCCCACTATGCATCCCCCTCCACGAACGCCCCCTAGTGGAAAAAAGGAACATTCTATTATAACAGGATAGGTGAACAACCTTCCCTAATTAAAAATATTATCAATCACATCTCAACATTGAATCATACTATAAGATGAAGATTAAATTTGTATTTGAATTTTAAACAACCGTAATTTTAATGAGTATTATTAATTAAGCGAAACAATTAAAATTTCAGTTTTTAACCATTTTATTTAGATTTCTTCAACTACAAGATGAGATTATCAATTTAACTCAAGAAAGTTAAACATATATTTGAATTTTGCTTCATAGACATCTTAATGAGTAGTATTAATTAAGTAAAAACAATAGAAAATATCCAGTTTTATAGAAAAAGACTGATTTCTTACGATTTTTATCAACTATATGATCAATGTAACGACTTAAAAGTTGGAAGTTAAACATGTATCCTAGTTTTTCAACAGCTATAGCCTTAATGAGTATCGTTAATTAAGTAAAAAAAACAATGGAAAATATCAAGTTTTATGGAAAAAGACTGATTTCTAACGATTTTTATCAACTTAAGAGAGAAAACTTAAACATACATTTCAGTTTTTCAACAGCTATAACCTTAATGAGCATTCATAATTAAGTAAAAAACAATGGAAAATATCGATTTTATAGAAAAAGACTGATTTCTTACGATTTTTATCAACTGCAACATCAGTGTATCGACTTACAAGTTGAAAGTTAAACATGCATTCTAGTTTTTCAACAGCTATAATCTTAATGAGTATCGTTAATTAAGTAAAAAACAATGGAAAATATCAAGTTTTATAGAAAAAGACTGATTTCTTACGATTTTTTCAACTCAAACTTCAGAATATCAATTTGATAGAAAGAAATTTAAGCATGCATTCCAGTTTTGGACAACCATTTCCTTCATGAACATTATTTATTAAGCAAAACAACGGAAAATATTAAATTTTTAACTGATTTCTTCATATTTTTTTTTAATATAAAATCAGAATACACAACTTAAAATAGAAATTTAAACATATTTTTTAGTTTTTGAACAGTCGTTACCTCAAAGAATTTCGATAATTGAACAATTAACAAAGGAAACTAATGATTTTTTAACGAAAAAAGACGAATTAAACGAATTTGGTTAACTTTTACTCTAATTGGAAATTTCATCGTACTTTATGTATACCAACTAAGTAGAATTTTAATGCATAAACGAATAATTTAAAGAAATCCCCAACACACAAATGTGAACCTGCAGAGCATTTCTTATTACGTCATATCTAAACTAAAACTTTTTTCTGCAACCCCACCATGCATGCATTCCAGGTAGGGGAACATAACAAAGAATCTTGACGTCACAACTTACAAAGGTATACAAATGTTTACGTTCAAGAAAAAGTATCACATAGAGTGAAAAAAAAGAAGAGATTTAAGTTATTTATCCATTCTAGTTTTATAACAGTTACTACAACATCTCCAAATTAAAATTTGGAAGTCATAATGAGTATAATTAATTAAGCAAAATAATAGAAATATTAGTTTTTCAGAGGGGAAAAGACGAATTTAAACAAATTTTATTAGTTTTACACTAGTTTAATAATAATTTTAAGGAGGAAAAAGACGAATTTAAACTTTTTTTTTTTTAGTTTTACACTATTTTTTCTCATCTCCAACATGGATATATCAATTTTAACAGAAGAATTAAACGTATATTATAGTTTTTAACAACAAAATCTTAACAAGTATCATTAATTAAACAAAAATAAATATCAGTTTTAAAGAAAAGACGAATTTGAATAATTTTACACTAGTATTTTCAAAAGCAACATGGAAATATCAATACTTATTCACATATTTCACTTATTCACTGTATTCAATACTATATTTAATAAATTTGGATACACTTTAAGAATTTCCTAATCTATAATTAAATATTAGCTGTATATTTAATGTTATCCATGTTTTCAACATTAGTTCATAATCGTGAATTTTGTATTTTAAATACCATGTATTCAGGTTCAGATTATTTTCACTTGAAATCATACAGAATTTTTTAACAGAGTTTGTTTTTGAAATCATTGAAGCAACTGTATTTAATATTTTTAACACCAATTTTCTAAGATTTTCTAACATTTTCCGATTATACATTCTTCAGAAGTACATTTCTAAATGCTACAATCACTTTACATATCGAAAAGATATCATTGAAGCAACTGTATTTAATATTTTTAATACCAATTTTCTAAGATTTTTTAACATTTTCCGGTTATACATTCCTCAAAAGTTATTATTACGTATTCTAAACAATAGAAAATATTAATTTTAAGAATAAAAAGACAAATTTAAACAAATTTTATTAGTTTTACACTATTTTTTCTCACCTCCAACACGGATATATCAATTTTAACAGAAGAATTAAACGTATATTTTAGTTTTTAACAACAAAAATGTAATAAGTATCATTAATTAAACAAAAATAAATACCAATTTTCAAGAAAAGACAATTTTTTACACAAATTTTCAACTTTGAAATGCATTTGTTACATATATTGTTACAGTATATTACTAAACTTAAACTTTTTAAAAAGTTTGAATGTCTTTACAAAGGGTTCATACTTATATTTTTCACGTCTTGACTGCATTCGAAATCTTACAACAAAAGTATACTTTTATTATTATTATTATTATTATTCTAGAAAACCTAAACAATCGTTTCTTGCTGCTTTAGACACTTGACATATTAAAACTACTCTGCCCATATAATTAATCAAATTAGGACATGATTCATCTTACACTTCAAAATTTCTGAATTTTTACAATACTTATTTTCATCAAACTTTATTCTTGATCCTATATATTTTAATAGCACAGAATTTTAACATCTGTTTTTATCTACTTATCAAAAAATTATTAAAACACCCAACAACATTTTCCAAATATGAATATTATCTTTACAATTTAATAATGCAAAACATACACGAATACAAAGTTTAATTTTTACAAACATTTCATATTTCAAATCAAACTATTCGAAATTTTCACAACATAAGAGCAAACATTAGACGAACTTTTTAACATTAATATTGCTTACATCTTTTCATCATAACTTTTAACTATGATAATTATCCATTTTTAGGTTGATTGTCGAAAAACTGTAACTGAAATTACATAAACTTAATGTAAAAAACCATGTTCTCACACAATTTCTTGAAATTCAACAAAGAATTGACTATTACTCCAATACTTATCTACTTCAATCTCGACTCTTGATAGTATATAGATATTGCATCATTACATACTTACAACTCTTTTCAAACGTTTATCAGAAAATCAAGTCAATCAAAGTCTAGTAGTTATCACACCTGTTCCTCAGAAATATTACTATCATATGAAACAGTAAAGAAAATTAATAGGTATTTAATATTTAATAACTTCATACGTGAAATTACTGCCGAATAAGAATACTAATAATCAATAAAATCAACTGTTGGACAAAAAAATAGTACAGATTACCGAAAATTCAAATCATTTTTTCTACAAAAATTAACAAATGAATGACAAGTTAGAGAAATAACTAAAAAAAATAATGAACATATTTACAAATTTATTAAAATCACACCTTTTTCTGGATTACAAACCACAATTTCTTGAAAAATTTAACACCGAATTTGTAAGATTTTAATCCTAGTATTACATACACTCAATAAATATTCAAAATTAACAAAAAATAATTTTTTAGTCTCATCAATAAGCAGAAATTCTATATTAAAAGAATATTTTCATAGTAGTACTTATAAAAATGAGAGTTTACGAATTGATTTTCATAATTTTATCACATTTAAACTTAATATTTTACATAAAACATTATTTAATCAAATTTTATGCTTTCTAATTCAGTAAAATTCAATACTTTTTTAGTTTTTAAACCAATACCACAATATTTATTTACATCAAACTTGATTCTTCACCTTTTATATTTCCACATTACACACGTGAGATAAATACTAACTTGGATCAGGAGTTGAAGTCAATTGATTCCATTCGATTTTCATCATGTACGCATTGCTCCTACACGAAATTTCTTACTGCTATAATCATCTAATGTATAAAAACTAATCTACTCATATTTTTAATCAATTCATCAGATGTTTCATCTCGCACTTCTGAATTATCGTGCATCAAGATGCTTAAAATATAAATACTATCTTTATAGTTTTAATGATATATAGTATACATGGTTTATCTTGAGTTTGCACTTCCATAGTATTAATCAAATTATATGTTTCATCTTGCACTTGATCTTAATGTTTTCATCTTGCATCTGAATTATCGTCCATCGAGTTTTTTAAATAATAATATATTTATAGTTTTTGATTATACATAACATGTACAAATACAATCTTTAATTTTAACATTTCATATTTCAAATAACCTATTTCCGAAACCAAGCTATGTGATTTTTACAACAATGCTTATTATCATAGAATAATTTGTGTTTCACACTTTTCTAAAAATTATCAGATATGAACCCCTCAGAGAAATTACTATCATATGAATAAATGAAGAAAATTTAATTTATATTAAATGTACACGAAATTGATTTCAATATACATGTATTTAATAAAAATAAATAAATAAGCGATTATTTATACATTAAACCTTTACTAAATATACATTTCTTTCATTATACAGATGTTTCAACAAGATGAACCAAAACAGCAGCAAACTTCAGAAATTAATGACCCGAATGATTCATCCCTAGCACATGTAGCGTTAACGAATAACACATATGTGAGTACTTACATGAGAAATACTAGAATTCGTATATGAAACGTAATTAGAGTAAATACAAAATGATTTGTCTTACTACCTACACTTTAACAAGTGCTTTTTACCTATATTATTGAAGAGAATCCTAACTGTGTCCATTTATTTCTACTACAGATGTGCTCTATTTGCTACAAACACTTCTTAAGTAAATGGAATTTAACAGAACATACAAAAATCTATACAGGTGAAAAACCTTACACTTGGAAAGATTACCATAAATGCTGTTTTCAAGGAGACGTGAATCAAAAATGCACACATCATCATATAAAGCATCATCAGATATATGTAAACTTAGCGAAGATATTCAAAAATTAGTCAGACTTTTGAAGAATTTAGAAATAAAGGAAGATATTTAGGCTATTTATCCATCATATTTTCGCAACACTTACCACAATATCTCAAACTTAAAATTTGGAAGACATACACACTGCTGAAAAGTAATTTTGTGATTCTTCTAACCAGTATGAATGTATAGATGTTATTTTGCAGCGTATTCTTTAAATGCTCACATTAAATATTCTTTTATATGCATATATCGTTGTGTTTATTTTTCTAATACCTATTACATTAATGAAATACATAACATTTTAAGTGAAATAACACTCTCACAACTTAAAAAATGCATAAGAAGATACAAAAATAAACAGATGTATGAAAAAATATGCAAGTTTACAAAATATTTTCATTGTTTTCTAGAAATATTAACAAAAAATATTTACAATATGAAAAAATTGTAAAAGTGAAAAGAAAAAACATAAATGTAAAAACAAAAACCACAAAGTGAAAAACTCATAACAAATTTTTTGAAAAAAATATTTTTTGTTAATATTTCTAGAAAACAATGAAAATATTTTGTAAACTTGCATATTTTTTCATACATCTGTTTATTTTTGTATGTTCTTATGCATTTTTTAAGTTGTGAGAGTGTTATTTCACTTAAAATGTTATGTATTTCATTAATGTAATAGGTATTAGAAAAATAAACACAACGATATATGCATATAAAAGAATATTTAATGTGAGCATTTAAAGAATACGCTGCAAAATAACATCTATACATTCATACTGGTTAGAAGAATCACAAAATTACTTTTCAGCAGTGTGTATGTCTTCCAAATTTTAAGTTTGAGATATTGTGGTAAGTGTTGCGAAAATATGATGGATAAATAGCCTAAATATCTTCCTTTATTTCTAAATTCTTCAAAAGTCTGACTAATTTTTGAATATCTTCGCTAAGTTTACATATATCTGATGATGCTTTATATGATGATGTGTGCATTTTTGATTCACGTCTCCTTGAAAACAGCATTTATGGTAATCTTTCCAAGTGTAAGGTTTTTCACCTGTATAGATTTTTGTATGTTCTGTTAAATTCCATTTACTTAAGAAGTGTTTGTAGCAAATAGAGCACATCTGTAGTAGAAATAAATGGACACAGTTAGGATTCTCTTCAATAATATAGGTAAAAAGCACTTGTTAAAGTGTAGGTAGTAAGACAAATCATTTTGTATTTACTCTAATTACGTTTCATATACGAATTCTAGTATTTCTCATGTAAGTACTCACATATGTGTTATTCGTTAACGCTACATGTGCTAGGGATGAATCATTCGGGTCATTAATTTCTGAAGTTTGCTGCTGTTTTGGTTCATCTTGTTGAAACATCTGTATAATGAAAGAAATGTATATTTAGTAAAGGTTTAATGTATAAATAATCGCTTATTTATTTATTTTTATTAAATACATGTATATTGAAATCAATTTCGTGTACATTTAATATAAATTAAATTTTCTTCATTTATTCATATGATAGTAATTTCTCTGAGGGGTTCATATCTGATAATTTTTAGAAAAGTGTGAAACACAAATTATTCTATGATAATAAGCATTGTTGTAAAAATCACATAGCTTGGTTTCGGAAATAGGTTATTTGAAATATGAAATGTTAAAATTAAAGATTGTATTTGTACATGTTATGTATAATCAAAAACTATAAATATATTATTATTTAAAAAACTCGATGGACGATAATTCAGATGCAAGATGAAAACATTAAGATCAAGTGCAAGATGAAACATATAATTTGATTAATACTATGGAAGTGCAAACTCAAGATAAACCATGTATACTATATATCATTAAAACTATAAAGATAGTATTTATATTTTAAGCATCTTGATGCACGATAATTCAGAAGTGCGAGATGAAACATCTGATGAATTGATTAAAAATATGAGTAGATTAGTTTTTATACATTAGATGATTATAGCAGTAAGAAATTTCGTGTAGGAGCAATGCGTACATGATGAAAATCGAATGGAATCAATTGACTTCAACTCCTGATCCAAGTTAGTATTTATCTCACGTGTGTAATGTGGAAATATAAAAGGTGAAGAATCAAGTTTGATGTAAATAAATATTGTGGTATTGGTTTAAAAACTAAAAAAGTATTGAATTTTACTGAATTAGAAAGCATAAAATTTGATTAAATAATGTTTTATGTAAAATATTAAGTTTAAATGTGATAAAATTATGAAAATCAATTCGTAAACTCTCATTTTTATAAGTACTACTATGAAAATATTCTTTTAATATAGAATTTCTGCTTATTGATGAGACTAAAAAATTATTTTTTGTTAATTTTGAATATTTATTGAGTGTATGTAATACTAGGATTAAAATCTTACAAATTCGGTGTTAAATTTTTCAAGAAATTGTGGTTTGTAATCCAGAAAAAGGTGTGATTTTAATAAATTTGTAAATATGTTCATTATTTTTTTTAGTTATTTCTCTAACTTGTCATTCATTTGTTAATTTTTGTAGAAAAAATGATTTGAATTTTCGGTAATCTGTACTATTTTTTTGTCCAACAGTTGATTTTATTGATTATTAGTATTCTTATTCGGCAGTAATTTCACGTATGAAGTTATTAAATATTAAATACCTATAAATTTTCTTTACTGTTTCATATGATAGTAATATTTCTGAGGAACAGGTGTGATAACTACTAGACTTTGATTGACTTGATTTTCTGATAAACGTTTGAAAAGAGTTGTAAGTATGTAATGATGCAATATCTATATACTATCAAGAGTCGAGATTGAAGTAGATAAGTATTGGAGTAATAGTCAATTCTTTGTTGAATTTCAAGAAATTGTGTGAGAACATGGTTTTTTACATTAAGTTTATGTAATTTCAGTTACAGTTTTTCGACAATCAACCTAAAAATGGATAATTATCATAGTTAAAAGTTATGATGAAAAGATGTAAGCAATATTAATGTTAAAAAGTTCGTCTAATGTTTGCTCTTATGTTGTGAAAATTTCGAATAGTTTGATTTGAAATATGAAATGTTTGTAAAAATTAAACTTTGTATTCGTGTATGTTTTGCATTATTAAATTGTAAAGATAATATTCATATTTGGAAAATGTTGTTGGGTGTTTTAATAATTTTTTGATAAGTAGATAAAAACAGATGTTAAAATTCTGTGCTATTAAAATATATAGGATCAAGAATAAAGTTTGATGAAAATAAGTATTGTAAAAATTCAGAAATTTTGAAGTGTAAGATGAATCATGTCCTAATTTGATTAATTATATGGGCAGAGTAGTTTTAATATGTCAAGTGTCTAAAGCAGCAAGAAACGATTGTTTAGGTTTTCTAGAATAATAATAATAATAATAATAAAAGTATACTTTTGTTGTAAGATTTCGAATGCAGTCAAGACGTGAAAAATATAAGTATGAACCCTTTGTAAAGACATTCAAACTTTTTAAAAAGTTTAAGTTTAGTAATATACTGTAACAATATATGTAACAAATGCATTTCAAAGTTGAAAATTTGTGTAAAAAATTGTCTTTTCTTGAAAATTGGTATTTATTTTTGTTTAATTAATGATACTTATTACATTTTTGTTGTTAAAAACTAAAATATACGTTTAATTCTTCTGTTAAAATTGATATATCCGTGTTGGAGGTGAGAAAAAATAGTGTAAAACTAATAAAATTTGTTTAAATTTGTCTTTTTATTCTTAAAATTAATATTTTCTATTGTTTAGAATACGTAATAATAACTTTTGAGGAATGTATAACCGGAAAATGTTAAAAAATCTTAGAAAATTGGTATTAAAAATATTAAATACAGTTGCTTCAATGATATCTTTTCGATATGTAAAGTGATTGTAGCATTTAGAAATGTACTTCTGAAGAATGTATAATCGGAAAATGTTAGAAAATCTTAGAAAATTGGTGTTAAAAATATTAAATACAGTTGCTTCAATGATTTCAAAAACAAACTCTGTTAAAAAATTCTGTATGATTTCAAGTGAAAATAATCTGAACCTGAATACATGGTATTTAAAATACAAAATTCACGATTATGAACTAATGTTGAAAACATGGATAACATTAAATATACAGCTAATATTTAATTATAGATTAGGAAATTCTTAAAGTGTATCCAAATTTATTAAATATAGTATTGAATACAGTGAATAAGTGAAATATGTGAATAAGTATTGATATTTCCATGTTGCTTTTGAAAATACTAGTGTAAAATTATTCAAATTCGTCTTTTCTTTAAAACTGATATTTATTTTTGTTTAATTAATGATACTTGTTAAGATTTTGTTGTTAAAAACTATAATATACGTTTAATTCTTCTGTTAAAATTGATATATCCATGTTGGAGATGAGAAAAAATAGTGTAAAACTAAAAAAAAAAAGTTTAAATTCGTCTTTTTCCTCCTTAAAATTATTATTAAACTAGTGTAAAACTAATAAAATTTGTTTAAATTCGTCTTTTCCCCTCTGAAAAACTAATATTTCTATTATTTTGCTTAATTAATTATACTCATTATGACTTCCAAATTTTAATTTGGAGATGTTGTAGTAACTGTTATAAAACTAGAATGGATAAATAACTTAAATCTCTTCTTTTTTTTCACTCTATGTGATACTTTTTCTTGAACGTAAACATTTGTATACCTTTGTAAGTTGTGACGTCAAGATTCTTTGTTATGTTCCCCTACCTGGAATGCATGCATGGTGGGGTTGCAGAAAAAAGTTTTAGTTTAGATATGACGTAATAAGAAATGCTCTGCAGGTTCACATTTGTGTGTTGGGGATTTCTTTAAATTATTCGTTTATGCATTAAAATTCTACTTAGTTGGTATACATAAAGTACGATGAAATTTCCAATTAGAGTAAAAGTTAACCAAATTCGTTTAATTCGTCTTTTTTCGTTAAAAAATCATTAGTTTCCTTTGTTAATTGTTCAATTATCGAAATTCTTTGAGGTAACGACTGTTCAAAAACTAAAAAATATGTTTAAATTTCTATTTTAAGTTGTGTATTCTGATTTTATATTAAAAAAAAATATGAAGAAATCAGTTAAAAATTTAATATTTTCCGTTGTTTTGCTTAATAAATAATGTTCATGAAGGAAATGGTTGTCCAAAACTGGAATGCATGCTTAAATTTCTTTCTATCAAATTGATATTCTGAAGTTTGAGTTGAAAAAATCGTAAGAAATCAGTCTTTTTCTATAAAACTTGATATTTTCCATTGTTTTTTACTTAATTAACGATACTCATTAAGATTATAGCTGTTGAAAAACTAGAATGCATGTTTAACTTTCAACTTGTAAGTCGATACACTGATGTTGCAGTTGATAAAAATCGTAAGAAATCAGTCTTTTTCTATAAAATCGATATTTTCCATTGTTTTTTACTTAATTATGAATGCTCATTAAGGTTATAGCTGTTGAAAAACTGAAATGTATGTTTAAGTTTTCTCTCTTAAGTTGATAAAAATCGTTAGAAATCAGTCTTTTTCCATAAAACTTGATATTTTCCATTGTTTTTTTTACTTAATTAACGATACTCATTAAGGCTATAGCTGTTGAAAAACTAGGATACATGTTTAACTTCCAACTTTTAAGTCGTTACATTGATCATATAGTTGATAAAAATCGTAAGAAATCAGTCTTTTTCTATAAAACTGGATATTTTCTATTGTTTTTACTTAATTAATACTACTCATTAAGATGTCTATGAAGCAAAATTCAAATATATGTTTAACTTTCTTGAGTTAAATTGATAATCTCATCTTGTAGTTGAAGAAATCTAAATAAAATGGTTAAAAACTGAAATTTTAATTGTTTCGCTTAATTAATAATACTCATTAAAATTACGGTTGTTTAAAATTCAAATACAAATTTAATCTTCATCTTATAGTATGATTCAATGTTGAGATGTGATTGATAATATTTTTAATTAGGGAAGGTTGTTCACCTATCCTGTTATAATAGAATGTTCCTTTTTTCCACTAGGGGGCGTTCGTGGAGGGGGATGCATAGTGGGGGGTAGGAGGGACGGTGGTGGCACGGTGGGCGCAGGAGGCACCGCAGGAGGGGCCAGGAGGGATGGTGGCGGTGGGACAGCCGCAGGAGGCACCGCAGGCGGGACGGTCCCACAGTCCCACCTGCGCTTGAGCCCGTACTGTCGTTTTCCTACTACTGTTGAAAATGATTTTTAAAAATTTCAATTTTATCTATATGATTGTAAAAAAATCAATATTGGTTACAGATTATAAATTTTAATTTCTTTATTAAATAACTTCCAAAAAGCGATAAAAAAGAAAAATAATAATATTGTAGCTACTCGGTCATGGTTTTTTTTTCTTTTTTGACATTATACTTTATCAGACTGGACATGGATACTAGAATGTGTTTATTATAAACACACGAGTGGCACTTTTGTATTTAAATACACTTAAAAGTAGACGAAACACTGTACGGACATTACATAAAAACGTTATCAATTTAACGCATTTAACGATCAATTTCTGAAATCTTCTACTTATTTTTAGGTGCGTTCGTTATTATTGCCGAAACGTCAGCGAAGACGTACTTCGGAGACCATTTTTGGTTTCCGTCTGCGTGTCTGTCCGTTTGTCTATTCCGCGATAACTACCGTAAAAAGCGTTCTATCACCTTGAAATTAAGTAAGTACGTTCATGAGGTATCCGGATTTAGCTGATTTTTTTTGCAAGGTTTGAATCATTCGTTTGGAAAATACAGAACGTTCTATTTTGCATCATAATACTTTCTTATGGCGAATCAAACAATTTTGAATTTGTCATTTGCTGAAAGAAAATGGCTCTTTTGATTAATGGATAAAATGATATTTTATGGATAGTGAAATTTCAAAATACTTACATTATTCTTATTATTTTATAATTTTGTCTTAGCATTTGTCGGATTTTTTAAATTATTTCTGCTAATTTTGGTGATTTTTTATGTATGTGTTCAAATAATATAAAATATTTTGTTTATTTTTTTAATGTACATTTTTCATTATTTGTCCTTTATTTATTTGTTACATAGCAAAAAAACTGCTTTTTAATGATAAATCAGATGATTTCAAATTTCTATCCATTGAACGAAATTGGCGATTTTAGTTAAAATATTTAAACGTCAAATTATGGATGTTAAAAGTTCCTAGTCAGATTTTAAATTATTTCTATTCTTTTGAAATTTTTTCAATATATTTGTAAGATTTTTTTTAAAAATAGGTGTATAATTTTTCGAATTAAATTTTTGGAAATTTAAAAATGTTTTTCAATATAAAATAGTTTCAATGTAGTTTCATATTTCAATATAAAATAGTTTGTTTGATTAATCTATGTATTTGACATTATATATATTTCACTTTTTTGTCTGTTGCTCAGCAATGAAAATAGTCGATAAAAAAAAAAAAAAAAAAAAAAAAAACATTTAAATAATTCCGATAACGAAAAATTAAGCAAAAAGTCTGCAAAGGAAAAAAATAAAAGGTTAGTTAATTTTCAATAATCTTCTTTGTAATGTAGCTTGAGGTTAAACATAAATTACGCAAATAACATAATGTTTTTAACACTTTCGGATAGAGCTGAAATTGTTTATGAATTCGATTTTTCTGTCCGTCTGTATGTCTATTTTTTTACCTCTCTTAAATATATTCCAATATCTTTAAAATTGATATACATTATTGCGGTTTACTATGGTATATTCTGCATTGAAAATGAAGTGTAAAGCATTTCCTGTTCATTTACAAAGCCACTCAGAAGAATTCCTTGCATTATGATCTAAGGCGGAAAATCGTTTTCTGTGTGTTTTAATGATATTTTATACTTATTGAAATTGATGCACATCACTAAGGTTTTTTGAAAGTTTCTTACTATTGACCATGGCGTGCAAAGAACTTAACATTCAGTTACAGGAACATGCAAAAGAATTTCTTTATCTAAGAAATTTAGCAATAATTGAGCTTAAGATCAAAATAATATTACAGTTTTGTCCAAACTGTTGCTTATCCTTAAAGATCTCAGTATAAAATAATACCTAAGATGTATTCGAACCATTTGCACAATGAATAGAAAATTATGAATGTACATTTAATGACTCCATGACGTTTCCAGGGGAGTTCTGCGCCCCTGAATAAATGTGCTTTATTGCCTAAAAATTATCAAAACATGTAGTGCATAAAAGTTTTAGAATATCATTGTATAAAAGAGTAATCAAATTTAACAGAACAAATTTCTGAAACTTTGTGTGTATTTTAAGATGCGTTCGTAATTATACAAATATGTAGCACTTATAGTCGTCGTCGTCTGGTCAGTCCGTCTGCCTATATATTAGTCTGTCTGTCTACCGCAGATAATTATAAAAATAGTACCCAACCAAATGGCTTGAAATTTAAAATATATAATTGTAGCAAAATTTTGTCGTGTCACTTTTAATTTTATACACACTGGATAAATAGTTTAATTACAGGAACATTCAAAAGTATTCCGTTACATTGCGTTGGTGAGGAAATGGTGCCTTCAAGTGCATTTTAATGATGTTATATTTTTTGTACATAACGAAATTGACATACATCTATGAAGTACATTATAATATATATTCTTTGCAGTATGCTGTGCAAGGTACAATATTTTTCCTTAATTTACAAGGCCACACAAAAGTATTCCATTACATAATGTTATAGGGGATGACAATATTTCAGGTGGATTTTAATTATATTAAATTATTTAACATTTTATTAAATTGATATACGCATCTGAGGGTTACTACAATTGCTTCCTACATAACAGAAAGCACATAGTACTTACAGATACGCAGAAAACATTTCAGATACGATACCTTATCCGAAGTACTTTATATAAGCGATGATTGCTCGAAGTACATTTTTAGTTTTGATATGTACTTTTAATTAAATTTTTTCCTATTGCGTTATATGTATAAATGTTAAAAATCATATACAGGGTTATACAAAACAATATTTAAGGGATACTGAGTGTGAACAAAAATAGCTTAAAAGGTTTTTTTTCGTTTAAATTATGCATTTTTACGCTAGACTACATTTAGCACACTAAAATATCTTTGTACAATATAAATAAAACAATTTACAAGTCCACGCAAATAATAGAATACAAGGCTTTCAGTGGATAATAAGCCTGGAAGAGTGATTTCAGTAGATTTAAGCTTGTGTAAGTCTTAATTAAGTTACAGCTAATAATGAAGTAACAGTTAAGTAACATTAGTAGCGTGTAAATAAAAATGGTAGGTGATATATATAATTGTATAAGATTATTCAAGTATGATTCCATTTGTTAATATACTTTGCTGAAAGTAAAATTAAGATTTGTTACGCGTTTTTAAAACATTACAAGATAGTTAAAAATGTTTGTGAATTATGTTTGTCTGTGCCGTCTGTTTTTTCTATCTGAACTCGAACTTTCATTAATAAAGTTCGATTGATCTGGAATTGTTACGTGGTAATGAGATTTACTATCTCATGTTCGGTACTTAAAAAGGTGCGTTAAGCTTATAGTTGAATTTAGTATATCTGCAGAAATAGTTATAATCAAGTATATATGCACATCTAGTTTAGTTTTTCTGCAGATGTACTCAAGAGAATTCTATTAGATTATGGATTATGGGAAAATATGATAAATACACAAGTATGTATAGTCGTCATCTGGTCCATCCATCTGTTTATTCGTCTGCCCCGTATAATAGCGCAAAAATGTCAAACGGTATAGTTTGAATTTAAATATACAAAACCGTTACATATAACTTAAAATTTTATGAGAATCTAGTCACTACTTAATAAAAGTTTTCTCTAATATATCAAACCCTATCATTCTTAAATAATCCAGTCATATGCCATGATAGCTATTGATTCTAGGCTGCAAAGGTGATTATGCCCCATTTTAGAGGCAATAATATTATTTCTAAATTACTTAGTTTAATATATAAAATCGTTATAAATTTTCTTTTCATACATTTTTGCATAAAAGTGCAGCAGCTCATACACCAAGATCTGAATATTTTTTTTTAATTTTCGTTATAGTCAGAACGCACCTCATTTGATTTGTTTCAAGTGCCATTTCCGACTTATTTATTCTTATATTCATTTGTGTTATTTGAAAACTTTCAGTTGCTGTATGTATAATTTTAAATGTTACGCAAATTTTAGCAAAAAGTTGTTATTTGAACAGCTGACTTTGAGGCTCCTGATCTGCATTTTTACACTGTTAAAAATTTCATCGTCAGAAAACGGTCATTTGAACGGCAGCATTCTGTCCGGCATTTTGACCGTATTTCGAGATAATGGTTACTTAACCGTATTATATATATATTGTCATATGACCGTAAAAAAAATATATATGGTCATTTGAACGTAGTCATATAAAATGATCATTTGACCGTAATTGTGTAAAATGATCATATGACCGTAAAAAAAATATATATGGTCATTTGAACGTAGTCATATAAAATGATCATTTGACCATAACTCGAAGAAATGGTCATTTGACTGTAATTGCATGAAATGTTCATTTGAACGTAGTCATATAAAATGATCATTTGACCATAACTCGAAGAAATGGTCATTTGACCGTAATTGTGTAAAATGATCATTTGACCGTAATTGCATGAAATGGTCATTTGACCGTAATTGCATGAAATGTTCATTTGACCGTAATTAAATGAAAAGGTCATTTGACCGTAATTGTATGAAAAGGTCATTTGACCGTAATTGTATAAAATGGTCATTTGACCGTAATTGTATAAGATGGTCATTTGACCGTGAAATATACATGATATGGTTTTTTTACCGTATTATGATTTTATTAACATATGACTGTAAAATATGTAAGTACGGTCATTTGATTGCATTATGGTTTTACTAATATATGACCAAAAAAAAAAATGTAAGATGTTTCTGAATTCGATTGGAGAGTTCAGAGGGGTGATAGTAGGTATCAAGAGGAGGAAATATTGCCATAGAACATATGATGGTTGCATGCCACATTGAGAAAAATTCACAAAAGTAGTTATGAAGGGAGTTACATTGAGTGGAACAAATAATAAGCAGACAAACATTTATTTGACCTAAGCAGGATTACAATGCATTACAGTTTGACACCACAAGGAATGTTTAAAGGAATTGTTTGAACTTGAGCACACAAAGGTAACTGCACAACTGTCATCAACAGAAGGATTGGTGTGCAATGACATTTGCACATGTAATTTTGAACAATACCTATAAAAAGGTGCTGTCATGTTCTTTCTGATGTCGAATTGTAATGAATTATATTCCTCCTTAGATCCAATAAATGTTTTCCTATTCAACACACACGTCAAAATTGTTTTTGAGATTTTCTCTCACTCAGTGTTACTTGGAGCCACCCCATGTTCCATAAAGAATTTTCATCCTCTTGATGCCTATCAACCCTTTGATTTTGTTGCCTAAATTCTGTAACATCTTGCATGTTTTATAAGCATATACTAATAAATGCATAATAAAATCAAATAATCATACATAGATATTTTACAATCACAGGTTAATAAAATAATGATACAGTTAAATAACCACAATAACTTCTCTGAGTTTGTCAGTCAAATTCAAAAGCAGATATGATTGGTATTTTGACTATAAATTTTAGATAAGTTATTTAACCACATTTTCAGCTTGTTATCTAAGCTTAATATATATATATATATATATATATATATATATATATATATATATGATTAATTGACCTTATTAAAAATTAAACAATCAAAAGCTCGTATATATATATATATCTCACAGTCATAAAACTATAAATTAAAAATGTATGTAATAAATGGGGGGGGGGGATTCTGATTTTATGTTACAAGAATATCAGAAGTACATGTAAAATTATATCAAATTGGTTTCATTCTTTACTAATGTGTAGATATGCAGTTTTAAAAAATTAAAATAAATAAATAGCAGTTCTTGTACAATAATATATTAAAAAATATAAAATGATTAGTATGTAATACTGATTATGCCCGACTAGGAATAAACTTTTCCTTTGGCCATATAACAAATAATTCATTACTGCACTAGATTAAAATTTCTTAATCATGCAATATAGATTATTATACATGTATAACATGGGTTTCTTTCTCATATTATAATATTTATATTTATTAAACAATAACTTCCATATACTTAAAAAATTCATATAGTTTCAAAGAATAAAATTTAATTTGACCAAAATTTTAAAGTTACTTCCAAGATTCTTGCCATTTAATTGAATTTTTCATTTTCTCTCAACATACAAAATCTATCTAAATTTTCTTACTGTCAGTTAAATGTTTGAAACTGCCACTGCCTAGCAAATCAAACTTCTGTGATTTTTAAAAAAAGGAAAAATAGTGTTCTGTTATTTTTGCAAAACGTAGTATATAGTTTAAAATGTAGAACACTTATAACAGACTTTTAAAAATTCTGTATGTAGTTAACTTAATATAGATTTTTTACAATATCATTATGTAAATCAATTAATCACTGAGAAGTTTACTACAGTATGTTGAGGTTTTAATCCTTTATTTTCCCAATAATGAATTTGTGAAACTTTCATTTTCCAAAGCTTTTTTCATGAATATTTGAAGCTACATTAGAAGATTTACACCATCACTTAATAAATTTTAGAAGAATTTTGCTAAATAAAATTAATTAAATCCAAAAGTATAAGGATCCTGTGCAATCTTTAAAACTCAAATCAAATTTTTATTTTTTGTATTTTATAGAATCAAGAAATATACAAATATAATGCTCTTACAATTGAAATATAGAAATAATTTTAAAGTTAAACTGCCCCCCTCCACCCTCTTTTCTTTCAACGCCAAAATAGCTAAAAAGATGAAAATGGAATATACACTATCCTTTTAGAAATATTTTTGCTTTTTGCAACCAATACTGTAAAGTTAGTGTAATTCATTTTAAATTGTATTATTATAATCAATGTACCAAATGAATCTTAAAACAAGTTATTTTAATGGTGATTTAAAGTGCCATTGGGAACTAAAGAATTAATGAAATTATGAATAATTTATTACAGAATAAGTTATGAATATTTAGATTTTGAATTGATGCACAAAGACTATACATATCATTATACTTGTGTTTTTCAAACATATCTTCTATATATATATACATAATATTTTGTAACAAATTTAACACAACTCCAAAAATTGAAGACAATATCGAAATATTCACAACTTATTCTCTAAATGAATCATATAGTTGTGGCACAGTCATTGATTATCTGAAATATATGAATTTAAATTTAGTATTTAAGTGAAATATATGTTAACATAATGGGCCTTCCCAAATAAATATGCAGAAGTTTAATAGACTATAAAAACAGTTATAAATTGCAAATCATTAAATGCAATTTTCAACATGAAAATAAAAAAGATTGATAAATTAAAATGAATCTAATAAGTTTATGAATTTTTACAATTGTGAACATAATATCTAACAAAACTTCTACATATTAACAACTGGCAGTTAAAATGCAATAAAAATATTACTGCATGTGTATTTAGAAAAAACATACTTGAAAGTAAAAATCGTTGATTTTTGTACATCCAAAAAAATAAAGATAAGTGTGAATCAGAAATAATCACAAAACAATCAATTAAAATACAGAAATATATTTATTATAATAAATAAATTACAAATTATAATACATGGCTATATTAATAAATATAAATTTCTTTTCACATTTTTCTTTAAAAGAAATACTTAGAAACAGTCATTGCTTGGCCACTTTACAATTAATTGTGCCAATTGATTTGCTGTAGTTTGTTCCACACACATGATTAATGAACATTGAGTACCTTAAAGAGAAAGTTAAATGCATTAAACTTAGCTATAATATAATGATATTTGGATAAAATATATTCAAATAAATTTTCAATACAAAATTGACTTATAGAAAGTTTTATAAAATCATTTTCAGGCTACTAGCGGAGCCGCCCGGCGTTGCCTGGGTCTGTAAGGATTTTCTTAAATAAACCTGCAATTAGTACTGCAGAATCTCATAAAAAGACCCAATCTTTAACCGAATCTCCTCTGCCTACGGATAGAGTTTTGCAGAAATGCTGTGCACATAACGCAAAAAAAAAAAAAAAAAAAATGCGTTGCCTGGGCTTATGATAATATTCTTAAATGAACCTGAAATTCTCTAGATTTTTTTCTTTACTTTGACAGCGTCCAAAAGAATTTGTGGTTTACAAAAACTTGCTTTTAAATAGCTGAAGTCTTTCAAGTAATGAATTAATAATTAATATCTAAGGTTGTAATTGAGCGACTGTGAAGAAACTTACATATTTGAAATCAGCGAAAAATTCTTCATCTGAATTTATAAAAATTAAATTTCTAAATTTAATATTTGAAAATATTTACAGGTCATTTGAAAGTGCCACTACTCGGTAACACCCAGCTGTCTGCGTTGCGAAACACCTTCTTTGAGTTTTCGAAGAAATATTCTGCGGTTTGATAAAAATCTATGCTCTTATTGAATTATGAATACTTTTCCTTTCTTCTAGGGATTTTAATTAATTTCTCAACTAATTATCATACTTTTAAAATTCGGAGGGTCAGGTACTAGAGGTCAAAATTAAGAAAATTTGCAGGTGGCCAGTGGCCACTGGGCTTGGAATTCTGAGTGGCCACTCGCGCGTTTTTTTAATATTGCAAAACTCGTATAAATATACAACTTAAATAAACATACGCAGCTTACTTGATGGCATCCAATGTAATATTTACAAATAAACAAATAATAAACACGTTAATTCTTAAACTGAACATGAATTGTAGAAACTTAAATTTAAAAAATAAATAAAATAAAATTGAGCTAGAACTATCAGGATTGCAAAATAGACCAGAATTTATGAGATTTTAATTTGAAATGACATAAGGTAAAATTACAAAATCCAGACATCTTATTGGAAAATCGATTACAGTTGGAAAATGTAGGTAAACTAATCATTAAAATATGATCTTCTGCTTCTAATACTGTCATTCCACCACAGTTCAATCACTGAATCTGGATTGAATTCCTCCTTGTAGCCCGCTACTGGCAACAGTGCGAACTACAACCAAAATAATGTTGCCGTTGCCATTCTAAATTCCAAAGAAAAATATAGATTTAAAAGAAAGTTGCCAAATATTTTTCATAATTTATCCATAAATATTTAAATATAAAGAAAAAAAATAGAGAGAACGAGAGGAAGCTAAAAGTAGCAAATTGTAGCGCAATTTTTTTTTTTTTAGTAGCGCAAAAAGTAGCAAGTAGCCCAGATTTTTAAAAAAGTAGCCTGGAGTGTTCAAAAGTAGCCCAATTCGCTACTTGTAGCCTGATCTGGCAACACTGGTGTCCACTTCAAATGGCGATAGTACAATAATCCTCCTTTTGTTATTTTTCAGATTGTCACTTCTGTTTTCTGTTGGAGAGTCACGTGGTAGACGCGTAGACACTCCCCCTCTCTGTCGAGACCATAAGTCTATGCTTCCCCCTCTCCCATGCCGAAATCGACCTATGACCGGTGAAAAGGGGGAAAATGAGAATTTTTGTTTGCTTCTGTTTTCATTTCCTCTTGGCTCTTGAACATTGGAGTACGTTTATTTGTAAAAATAGATAAAATAATAAAAGAAAGAAAGTGGCGACCAATATATAATTTTGCGGTCTCCACTTTCAAATGTTCAGTCGCCACGTGGCGAGTGGCGACCGTTAATTTTGACCTTTATCAGGTACATTAGGAGAAGCCCTAAATAATCTTTACAAAAAAATTGAGCCATGTACGTTCAGCAATTTTCGATTGCCATCGCAGACACACACACAGACAGAGCAATTTGTTATTTTATTAGTATAGATAAGTTATTAAAAAATAAAAAGAAAGAAAGAAAGAAAGCTGACTACAGGGTTGGTAATTTTTGACATATTTCAGTATATGACGGGTTTAAATCATGATGTCAAAAAGCTCTCGTGAAAGACCTCATCAAAAACTGAAATAATTCATTGATTTGAAAAAATTCACCTTGATCCAAACAGAAAATATACAATATGAGCTTTAAATACAATACTGCTTTACTTAAAAGACAACTGAGATAATAAAAGAGATGTTACAAGTTTAAAATACAACCCAAAAGCACAAAGAAGTTTTAAATAAAATGTGAATTTCTAACTAGTGAGCTTTTTAAAGCTCATATTGTATATGAGTATCCTTTTTAAATAAGACCGAATTTTTTTAAAGTTTATATTGTATATTTTCTGTTCACATTAAATGTCTCACATAACAACATTACACATAATTTTAAAAATTCATTATGTAATGAACATCAATAATTAGTACATATACATAGTAAATATAGTATATTTAAATGCAGCTTTTTAAAAGAGTGTGAAATTTTTACCTATTTATTTATTTATTTATTTTTTTTTGGGGGGGGGGGGGGGATAAAATTGTGCTTTTCTAAAATGTACACACTAAGTTCACATAAACAGCGCATTTTTTCTCTTACTTAGCAATTTTTTTTTTTTTTTTGGGGGGGGGGGGTAAGAAAATAAATGTAGAAAAGTGCAGATATTTTTAATGTAGGTATATATAAAATAACAAGATAATATGCATCAATTTTACTGTAGCCTAGACAATAAACATTCATTACAATTGAAACCAGATTAATGTTATTGTAATGTTGAATTTTGTAATGCTAAACATTTATAAAACAAGAAGTAATTAAAAAAATTATTTTTAGGTGAAATCTTCATAAAATTTGCTTTGTTTGAACATATAAAAATACTTTTTCGATTTTAAAACTGAATAAAATTGGCGCAGTCTTATAAAAGAAAATTCACCTAAGCCCTATATTGAAAATCTGCATAATAGACTAAATTAAATCATGAAACAATACCTGTGTCCCAACCATTAAGGACAAGGGTTGACTGATGTACAAATTGATTTAGTTCACATTTAGCTTTAGAGAGAATTTATGGTTGCTTATCAGTACTAATTATGTATGAAATTAGAGTCCCCTTTCAAATTTTCTTACTTTAGTGCCATAAGAACTATTTGGTCACATCACACCTGTGACCAAAATGCAACCACTCAGTGATGTCACATTGTGACTGAGATGTGACTTTCTTAAAAATTTTTAGAAAATCGTCACAATGTTAATGTCAAAGTAGTCACAAATGACACGCTTCTCACAAAAAGGTCACATTGTGACGTCACAAAAAAGCTCTAAAATGGACGTAACAACTTCACATTTTAGTCACTGTGACTTCACATCGACAATCAATGGTCACAAAGTCACAATGTGACTTCACAACGACGTTGCAGTGACGTCACCATGTCTTACGGGCAAGTCCTGCTAGCATCAATTAGACACAGACCTTTTTCTATTGCTTCATACACTCAGACTCAGAAATCATTAAGCTGTAAATAAATGTGCAGAAAAGGTTATGTGACACAGCATGTTGAAGGATAAAATTGATCTGAACAATTACACAAAAAGATTTTCATCTGATTAAAAAATTAATTTTTTATTTTTTTTTTATTTTTATTTTTTTTTTTTTTGCAATTGATATATTTTTTAATTATTAAATTACTATAATTTTAAATAAAATATTACATAAAATCATTGGCTTATTTAATGTTTACATATTGTTGTTAACATTTTTTTAGTGTGTTAGTTTTTTATGCTTGTCATGTCAAAAAACAGTTTTTGATGTCAAAAGCCCAACCTGGCAGACTAACAAAAACCACAACCCTTATCTCAATGCATTCCATTGTACAGTACATTCTTGCGAAAAAGAGCTGCATGGAATCAAGTGGGGGTAAATATGGAGGTTTTTAGATTAAATTTATGGGTCATTCCACATGAATTCAACTAATGGGTGTTGCATCATAGTCACAGATTTTTTTTTTTAATTTTATCATAGATAGACATAGTAGTGAAACCCTCAAATCTGAAATTCAAAAGTAATTTTCACAATATTGGCCGAGATATGGCCATTTGAAAACTGGCCATTTTTACAAAATGGCGGCCATCTTGGAATTGTGTCACTGTCTAAATATGGCCATAACTTGACAACTAATGGCTCAAATTTTATATATCTGGTACCAATTTGAAGCTATTTGTACAAAGAATGAATATTTCACATCAAAACAATAATAAATTTTCATTTTTTTACTTTTTATTATGTGCAAAGTGAAAATTTCACCGCAAAAAAGGGCAGATTGTAATGGCTCATAAAAAAAATGAATCATCATGAATTTTTCTGAAACTTGGTAAAAACGTTGCTCCATCTGTGTGCTTTAAATTAAAAAAAAATTGGAAAGGTAAAATTTGTTGTTTTAAAATAAATGGTTTTTTACACATAAGGTGTCATTAACCAAATAATGATATTTTTAGAATCTGTAAGCATTCCTGATTCAAAAAATAATGGTTAAAATAAAATTTTCTAACATCTAAATTAATGTAAAAGTATAATCAAAACCTCATTTGTACTAATTTTGTAGAAATCTGCCCCCCCCCCCCCAAAAAAAAAAAAAAAAAAAAAAAAAAAAAAATTAGACAATTCAAAAAATTTTACACTGAAAAAGATAAGAAAATAATTAAGGAATATAATGTATAATTATAAAATACCTATAAATGCAGTGCATATATATATGATAATTTACTTCACATATAGGGGCGAGTGGGGTGGAATGGGACAGTAGGTTTTTAAGTATCATTCTAAATATTTCATCAATCACACATTAGGTGAAGTAATGGTACCCCAATCTTCAGTTGAAAAAAGTAGCTGATTTACATAAGCTTGCAATTATATAAAGAAAAAGATTATTTCAAAAATGAAAAGTAAATTTAGTTCATATACTTTTTACGCTTTCTGTATAATGATTTGATTATGCATAGATGTAACAGTTTCTCTATATATGGAACATTATACTGTAAAATTAGAGAGGTAAAATTTGTTGTTTTAAAAATGGTTTTCTACATATAAGATGTCATTGACCCAAATAATGATTATTTTAAAATCTGTAAGTATTCTTAATTTAAGAAATATTGGTTAAAATGAAATTTTCTAGCATCTAAATTAAAGTATTGTGTTTATATTATATAATTCAATAAAGAAATATCAATTTTCAGTTATTTACACTAAATATTTATTTTTACAGTACTTTTTATTTCATTTCATTCAAAATATGATAATATAATTCTCAAAACATGTTTACATAAATATTTTAAATACCTTACTATGGAATGCATGAAAAAAAAAAGGCACATAATATTTTCTCCAGAAATGTTGGAGAAATACTAGCTGTAAATTACAGAATTAAATTATTCAATTGTGTAATTTAAATACAATAAATATATATAAATGAGTTAATTGAGTTGACATTTGTTATTTTTTGTTCACACTGAATTAAAATTTATATGAACAAAAATCTAGATATGATGAGACAAAAAAATAAATAACAATAATATAATACAAATCCAGGGCAAAACATTGAATATGATGAGAAATAAGCCAAAGTTTAAAATTACACATGGAACAAATCTAGACAAAATAAGAAGAAAATATTTACTTACATGCATATAACTTTATAATATAGCAGTTTTTTCTTCAGATTTAAGCTAAAATGGATTTAATTAGTTTTAAAGTTTAAAAATAATGCTTGAATTGTTCGAGTTTCCTCTGGTGGAACAGTATATGTTCTTCCTGTAGCAGTTAAAGGAATAGACACTTCTTTTATTATTTGTTCATACGGAATCCAACATCTGAGGATTTTGGCCATGAATATGAAGAATTGGGGCCATTAGGATGCATGAACATAATTTTATAGTCGTTCAGTTCTTCACAGTAATCTAAAATTTTCCCAATCCACCAATTTATCCCATATATACATGCAACATATTGTTCACTTTTAAATGTCAATGGTCTGACAATTTCACTGATTCCCAAAGGAATTACTCAAGTTTCTTGGACATTATGATGCAAGATTACATCATACTTTAATTATAGCCAATTAAGAAGCAGATGAAGTAAAGCAGCAATCTTTTCTTTAAATTGCATCAGCTCATATAGAACATGATGCAAGATAGCATCATACTTTGATTATAGCCAATTAAGAAGCAGATGAAGGTACAGTAGCAATCTTTTCTTTAAATTGCATCAGCTTATATAGAACATGATGCAATATTACATCAGCTTATAGAAACATAATGAAATTTTTACATCATGTTTTGAATTCAAAATTTAAAATTTTGAATTCATGTTTTGATTCTTGAAATAATCTTTTTCTTTATATAATTGCAAGCTTGTGTAAATTAGCTACTTTTTTCAACTGAAGATTGGGGTACCATTACTTCATCTAATATGTGATTGATGAAATATTTAGAATGATACATAAAGAGAAAAACCTACTGTCCCATTCTACCCCACTTGCCCCTATATGTGAAGTAAATCACCATATGTATGCATTGCATTTATAGGTATTTTATAATTATACATTATATTCCTTAATTATTATCTTATCTTTTTCAGTGTAAAATTTTTTGAATTATCTATATTTTTTTTTTTTTTTTTTTTTTTTTTTTTGGGTGGGGGGGAGGGGGGCTGTAGGCAGATTTCTACAAAATTAGTACAAATGAGGTTTTGATTATACTTTTACATTAATTTAGATGTTAGAAAATTTTATTTTAACCATTATTTTTTGAATCAGGAATGCTCACAGATTCTAAAAATATCATTATTTGGTTAATGACATCTTATCTGTAAAAAAACATTTCTTTTAAAACAACAAATTTTACCTTTCCAATTTTTTTTTTATTTAAAGCACACAGATGGAGCAACGTTTTTACCAAGTTTCAGAAAAATTCATGATGATTCATTTTTTTTATGATCCATTACAATCTGCCCTTTTTTGGGGTGAAATTTTCACTTTGCACATAATAAAAAGTAAAAAAATGAAAATTTATTATTGTTTTGATGTGAAATATTCATTCTTTGTACAAATAGCTTCAAATTGGTACCAGATATATAAACTTTGAGCCATTAGTTGTCAAGTTATGGCCATATTTAGACAGTGATACAATTCCAAGATGGCCGCCATTTTGTAAAAATGGCCAGTTTTCAAATGGCCATATCTCGGCCAATATTGTGAAAATTACTTTTAAATTTCAGATTTGAGGGTTTCAGTACTATGTCTGTCTATGATAAAAATTAAAAAAAAATCTGTGACTATGATGCAACAAGTTTTCCTTAAATTGGTTGATTTCACGTGGAATGACCCTTATATAAAATACTTTTTATTTTTTGAATTGCATTACCTAAAACGTACGTTAGAATTATCAAATCTTACAATGAATAATAAAATTATTGTTACTTATTATTATGCTAGTGTTGACTCTCAGTTATTTTAACTATCTCAGTTAAGGGACAACACCCGGCAATCCTTTTTATTTCTTATATGCACACGGAGGTTCTTTTAAATTCTTCTGATGCTTCCAGTGGCCCTTTAAACACTTTGTATGCATCCCTTGTGGCAATTCAATTGATCCTGGGGAAATAGATTGCAAATTGTAGGGATTCTAAACAAATCGCTTCAAAATATTTTTCGTGAACAATGTACAAGTGTGTCCTTTTTTTAAAATAATATTCCTTTTTTGAAAAATTTCTGCCCAGCAGCCCTTTTTTTCTAAAGTCAAAACTATATGCTTTATAGCCATTTTAAAGTTTTCGATGAGAAAAACTTTAGATTTAAAGTAAATAACAACTTATTTATCGATTATACAGCATAAAACAATTTAGAACTAGCTTTATGGAATTTTTAATACAAGTTAACTTAATAATTTATATTTTAGAAAAAACATAACTAGGATAAAATAGTTAAAATGTTAGACAACAAATCATATATTTATTGGGATCTTAATGAGGTAATAAATATATATATATAACTCACAAAAAAAAGAGTATTTTTATTTTATGTTTCTTTAGAAAACTCTCATGGTATAGAGTAAAATATGCATTTTAAAATTTCATTATCAGTAATAATTATCAATTTTATGGTTGAAATTGTTTCTAAAATTTGAGAGCAATGTCTGTTGACATGTTCAATGCAATTCTTTAGTAGATTAAAATAATAATATTTTTTGCAATTATTTTACCTCACCTGGCCTTACATTTTATCTCTTCACTGTTTTATACTACATTTCAGAATAATATGGATAACTGCAATAGCCAAAGATTTGTATTTCCATTGCTCCCTGTTATGAAAGACCTATGTGTTGTATCTATGTGATCATCATGCTCTATATTAAGTTTTGTCAGCATGTCAATGTTGAAGGCATTCCAATCATATGTAAATCTGTTTAAGAACAGTTATTGGTCCACACTTTTTGCTAATAGATGTCAATGAGTGCCTGCTTTCAACATAATTGATTTCAAAATCAAAGTTTTTGGGAATAGAAACAGTAATTAGATAAATTTTGATTAAAATGTTGAGAAATTATCAGGATTTTGCACGGTTTAAACCAATTGGTTTTAACTATGATTTAAACCACGTTTTAAAACAATTATCTTTTTTTCTCAAAAAAAAAAAAAAAAATAAATAAATAAATAAATAAATATTTTTTTTTTTTTTTTTTTTTTTTTTTTTTAAGAAGAAATTTAATGACATTTTCTTTATAATTTATGTGTTTCAGATCATTGGATATAAGTAATTCCTACTTTTAACACTTTATTTCAGCAATAAGCCTTGTATATAGAGTGTCTAAATCATTTTTTTATGCATAAGATGAAAATCTGTATGCATTGGTGAACATATCTATTGCTCAAAAGGAAAAGCTTAAAACATATGAATTGATCATATGAAAAGAAAAAATAGATTAAAATATTTTAATTTTTAAAAAATGCAGATTATTTAAAGCAATTAATAACATAACACAGCCATCTTTGAGATTTTGCTCAAGCTGTACAATTTTTTTTTTTTTTTCTTCATTGGAGAGATTATCTTGAAGAATTAAAATCAAAATATGAAGTCGAATAACAGAGTATTTAAAGACTGGTTGCTAGTAATAGCATTTTAATAATATTTTCCCCCCTTCTCTTATCAGCTGAATCTAATGACTAAAAATGTTGATTTCAAATTATCACTCAAAAGAAAAAAAAATCTCCAACAAATATTTGAAATTAATTATTTGAATAACTGTGGAAAAGAATATTTATCAAACTACATCCAAATGTTTGTTATTTAGTATAAAAAAGATAGTTCATAAAGATTTTCAGACTATCAATGTTTCATTGTGTAGAGTAGTTTATTATTTGAAAATAATACTGTTTGCAAATACTGTTCAAATTAAAATATGATTTTTTCCAATTTTCTACATAAATTTACTGTAATTACTTAAAATTATTTTAAAATGTAGTTACATTACTTATAAACAAATAATGTCTGTTTTTATAAATAAATATGCATGCATATGTAATAAGAAAGGATATTTTTAAAAAAACCTGGTTTAACCCAAAAAATCCTGTTTTTTTTTGGGGGGGGGGGGGGGAGGTTTGAATAAAACAGTTTTTTTTTTTTCAACCCTGGAAGTTTTCAATCATTATTTTTAATTTAATGTAGAGAACTTTATTACCGTATAGGGATTTTTATTTTAACCTTTTATAATGTGAGATAATTTTTATTCCATTTAAATTTAATCAAAATTTATACCAGAATTTTCAACAAATTGTAGTACTTTTATAACATCAGTGAACAAAGCAGTAAAATTGCTTTTTCTTATTATCCTAAAATATTACTTGAAAATTCTGGTGTGAATTCAACATTGTGAAGCACAATTTCCTAAATCTTCAAGAGTTAAAGAACTTTTGGAATAGCCATCCAGTAGAACTCCATTTTATTTTGGATCCACCACATTTATATCTTTAATAATAATAATAAAATCGGAGTCTTTTCTATTTACACTCATGCACATTTGTATACATAAGACAAAATTCTGTTGCCAGTAAAATACATCTTTTTTTTAATCATAGGTATACAACAAATTATGAATAAATTTACTTTATAAACTTAGATGATTTATTTATAACAGATAAAAGAAAGAAATCATCTCAGCTTGTTAACAAAAAACATATTTTAAATTACAGAAATGCTTTGAAACAAAATGAATATGAGTTAATAAACAAATGATTGATTATATGATTATCATATCTAGTAACTACTTTAAAGTTTGTACATAAAGTAACGAAAAAAAAAACTTTTTAAAATATAATGCAATATTTGATCCCCCCCCCCCCCCAAATTGCATTTGTCTACATTCTTTCACTCTGATTTAAAAAAAATACATTAGAAAGGGCTTATATTTACGCTAAAATCTTTCTTATACTAGTAGAAAGTAAACTGTTTTACTAATAACTTAAAAATTACACATCTAAATGTTTCTTAATAAATTTAGATATTTATAATAATCATATAGATAAGCATAAATAGCATTAAAATAATTTAACATAATTTAGTTTAAGTTTTCTATTAGCACTTGAATTTTAAAATTGAATACTTGAATTTAAAAAAAAAGCTTTAAATGCATGGATTTATGCCTTTTTTCTCTCCTCTACTCCTAAAATGTACAGCATGTTTATGGACATACACAATTTTCTTTACGAAATATCTTGATCTAAATTCTAAATAAAACAACTTCTTCAAACTATTGATTTAAATCAAACAAAAATAAACTCATTAAAATCATGCTAATAAAAATTTTAAATAGCAAATCATGTTAAAATTACAATGTGGCAAAATTTCAAATATGTAAAAATGAGAATTCTTAAAGCATACATACCAGATTTCTTGTTAAGAAGACACCAGAATGGCAGGGATCAGAAAGACATGGGGCATCAAAAATCTTTAATTAAACCCTATCAGGAAATAGATAAACATTTAAAAGCAAATACAGAACAGCCTGATAAGGGGTTGGTGCATATAATATAATGTTATCATTTTAGAGAAAAGGGAAGAGCACCACAGATAATCTGGCACATGATATCTCTAGAGAGAAAAGGGATTTGTCTTTTTTACTTTTTATATCATTATAATGTTTGAGCCAAACCAAAAAATGGCAAAAATTAAAATAATTTTAGATACTGATTAGGGATGTACCGAATATTCGGTATCTATTTGGTATTCAGCTATGTTACCGAATATTCGGTTAAGCCGAATATGAAACTATTTGGCCAAATCCAATACTTAAAACCTTTTAAAACACATTTTTAAAAACTTTTCACAATTTCTACTTTTAACTGTCAATTTATAAATTAATTTAAAATAATTAGAAAGAAAATCATATTTAAATAAAACAATGTTTTTATATTATTTATTTGTTGTCTGTAAAGTATAACTTAATTAACTATGAGAAGGATTAAAATAGTGATTTATTAGGATTCTCCTTAGGAATAAGCAGGGCTGGGGAATTACATCATTGTACTCGCCACTGGCGAGTAAATTTTCCTTCAGGGCGAGTGAAGTTTTAAGTTATTTTTTCAAACTTCAAACTGTAAAGATGCCAGAATCTTTATTTATTTATTTTTATTAGTTCCCTATATTTTGCAACTTTTGTAATATAAATATTATACTAAATTCTACGCTATAGTACTAATCTTTTTTCTCTTTTATATATTTCTTATTTTTATCGAACAAAAATATGAAAATGCATTGTAGTAATAGTAATTAACTGTTTTTTCAGTTGTTTAAATTTTGTCTTAACTATTGTCAACTGTATATTGTATTTTGCTGGCTGGTAAAATAAATCCCTGGCTGGTGAAATTTTTCGAAAATTCCCCACCTGTGGGAATAAGTAATGTGCAAATGAAAATTCTTAAGTTTTGTTTAGTAAATAATCTGTTACTTGCTTTTCCCAAATAAAAGTCCTTAAACAAGAAAGAAAAACTTTTGAGAATAGTAATAGCTATGAAGGCAATTTTTGTTCATGAAACCATAACCATAATCAACTTATTGAGTCACATAAATACATTGTATTTCATCTCACTCTAGGTCAAACTTGTGCATTAACTATAAATAAGATGCCATAACTATATTTGCAACTCACATGCTTTGATTTTTGTAAAATATGATATGATGAGAAGGGTAGAAACTGCCATCATTCATAAGAAAATAACTATGAGCTAGACATTCTTTTATTCAGAATTAAGTTGAAAATAGTATTTGTACTTTATATTGGAAAAAAAAAATCTGCCTTAAGTTTTAGAAAAAGGACAATTAAAGGACTGTAGAGTTTTCTTCAACCATTTTTTTCATTCTTTCTCTGATTTTAAAATGTTTGTTTGTTGAATTCATAGAAGAAAACATGAAATTTAAAATTTTATTAATTAAAGTCTCATATTTGTACTTCTTAAATAACTCAAGACAGTTTTTTTTTTCAATACTAAATATTCTTATTAAAAAACTTTTTTATATCAAATGTAAGTTTCTTTTATTAAATATTATGTAAAATTATTTTAAAAAGTAACATTTTAATACCTTTAAACTTTGGAATATAAAAAGTAGTTAGAAAGCCAAATATTCGGTATTTGGCCGAATAATACTATTCAGCTGGCCGAGTATTCAGTATTCGGTTCACCTGCCGGCCGAATATTTGGTATTCGGCCAAAATCACTATTCGGTGCATCCCTAATACTGATAATATGATTAAGGAAGGAGGGAGGGGAGTTAACAGGATGTTAACATTATATCAGGGGTCGTTAGGGAAGCAGTAAAGGGAGGAAGGAGTCCAGTGTCTGCTTATTTTTCCAGACAAGTGAAGGGGGGGGGGGACACAAGACTTCTAATATAAGCATTAGACATCGAAGAAACTATATTTTAATAAAAATCAAAAGATCATTATTTGAATGAGTGTTCTGCAGATGTTGAATAACTTGAGAAAAACGATATGAAGTAAACAAGAACTGAAAATGAACATTCTAGCTGGTCACTATATTGAAAACATAATAATGGACAATGCAGAAATATTGATTTAAAGATTAAGACACCACAGTAGAAATGCGAATGCCAAACATATAAGGCTACAAATAATAATGTATCAAAAACTATTTTTTTTTACTAGGGGGAGAGAGGGAATGGTTCATATTAACAATATTCTTATATTATACTATCTCAAGTGATGGAGGTAAGATTTTAATCTTGTTTGGCAGTGGGCAGTGCTTATCTCAAATATTGACAACAAAACTTTTACACCATTAAATATTCCTTTAGCTGTTCTCTTATTATTAATAATAATAATAAAAAAAGATTTTTTTTTTTAAATTCTATTCAAAAAGATTAAAGTTTATATTTATAAATTTATTTTGAGCCATATTCTTATGTTTTGCACAAACACATTTTTTTTTTTTTTGGGGGGGGGGGGGGGATTTGTTTCCTAAGAAAATAACTGATTATTAACTATATATACAACTAAACTATATATACATTAGATATAAAAAAATATATAAACCTTAATTAAAAAGTTAAATTTAAAAATTATTTCAATCTTATAAAGGTCTTGTAAAATGTAGATAGTGTTCATTCTAGGCCATTTTTGAAGGGTGCAGCACCCTGCCCTTTTTAAAAGTAGTAAAATGCACCACTGGTTTTACCCAGAGATTTTTAATAAATATTTTTTTTATTCCCTGGTATTTCTTAATTTGTCTGCCCACAAATGATAGTATTTTTTCAATTCTTTATTTAAAATTAGGGATGGGACGAATACTGATTTGGCCGAATAGCCGAATACCGAATATTCGGCCAAATTTTAGGCCGAATACCGAATATTCGGCCGGCCGAATAGTAAATTTTTTTTCCAATAAAGAAAATAAATTTTGATTATATATAATTTAAAAAATAGGAGCTCATTAATAATTATTACTCTTAAATGTGCTTTTAAATGTATTTTTAAATTTGAAAAACTTATTTTAACACAAAAAAATTGTGAAATTGCATTATATCCTTTATTCTAATGTACATCAAATTGATTTTCAATAAGTCAAGATGGGAAAATATTTCCATTAAAATATGAAGAATGTACTTCACTTTTACTATCAATTGATATTTCTTGCATCCAAAATCAATAATATTCTTAATCTCTCTCAGAACTCACAAGGACATATTTTCTGAAATAACCGTTAATGAAATAAATTTGATCATTTAGAGTTTGTGTCCCTAGTGATAAGCAAATTTGTAAGAATGAGACTGTTCTGAAATCAGATGCGAAGCTTTAAATTACAAATTACGTTAAAGCAAAAGGTTATGTTTAAAGTAGAATGCATATGTTAACAAAATCTTTGACATTTGAATTGACACATACAATATTCAACTTCAATATTCCACTTATGCAACAAGCATTAAAAGGATAAAGAGAAATTGATAACAACATGAAGGGAAGAAGATTAAATAAAAAATATATACATAATAATGTTACATATTTAAGTCAGTAATTATGCAAATAATTATTTAAAAGTGAAAACTATAGAATGAAAACATTATTTTGTTGAGTATTTAGAATTTATATTAAAATACTTATAAAACCATCTTCAAAAAGCAAGTTGTGTCATCTAATGTGTATCGAGTTTAATACCAGTTCTGCTTTCAGATGTACCATTGTATTTGAAATGGTGATATATTTAATTTTGAAAATGAATCTTCGTTAACACACCTAGTGAATAAGTTTTTTCATTTCTTACTTTATAGAAAATAAGTTTTGAATTTCATAAGAGCCTTTTTTATATGTGCATGGAATTTGCAGACATTAATAAATATTCAAGCATTTTAGAATAAGGCAGTGTCTTTATATCTTGAATTGTAATTATCATTTTCTAATGATGACATTTCCCATACAATTAAATCTCCAACTTTGGCAGCATTTTCTAGAATGTCACTAACTTTTATAGGAAATACAGAAAGGCTGTATATTTTTTAGTATCTGAATAACTCTATATTTTGTAAGTAAGAATGACTTCATAAATGAAGTAGCCAATTTGGATTAGGGAAAAAAAATGCAAGAATGGAATTCTTTAAATCCAAAATTTATTTGGCAAGATATCTTTCACTATTCGGCGAGATTTTAGCAATATTCGACAAGATTCTCTAAATATTCGGCTACAGGTATTCGGCCGAAGTATTCGGTCAACAAGCCTTCAATATTCGGCAAAAGGGCCGAATACCGAATAGTGGCTGAATATTCGTCCCATCCCTATTTAAAATAACACGAAACTGTTAAATTGTGTTTTAATTTAATTGTTTTTTAATTTTTATATCATAAAATCATTCGAAAATAATGTTATTTATCATATTTAAAAATTATGTATTTTGCTGCTTTCTTTTTTCCCCTTCCAAAGGCAATAATTTTTTTCTTGCAAATATACCCTTTTCTGCTACAGTTGTGCCCTTTTTAGTGAATAGCACCATGCCCTTTTTATTTCTAGAGTGAACACTAGTAAAATGGTCAAAAATGTACAAAAATTTAATCCCTTTTTCAAGTAAACCTAAAAATAATGACAGATTTTGTACAAACACAAAATTTTGGTGCATTCTCTTTTTCCTGTATCAAAATAAACATTTTTAAAGAAAAAGAGTGGTCAACAAATACCAATTGAGTAGAATCATTTAATTATTGTTATTATTATTGTTTTCAGATAATAGTTTTTTCAATATACAAAATCTTTGAAAATTACATAAAAAAAGAAACCTTTTGAATTTAGAATAGAAGACTGCAAATGTGCAGTCTGTATTCCAATATTCCAAACCACACATAATAAAAACTAAAGGTAATATTGATGCATTATTCGCAACAACTAAATTTATAAACAGATGTTATCAGGGATGGGGAATTTTCAAAAATTTTCACCAGCCAGGGATTTAATTTACCAGCCAGCAAAATACAATATTCAGTTGAAAATAGTTAAGACAAAATTTAAACAACTGAAAAAACAGTTAATTACTATTACTACAATGCATTTTCATATTTTTGTTCGATAAAAACAAGAAATATATACAAGAGAAAAAATATTAGTATTATAGCGTAGAATTTAGTATAATATTTGTATTAGAAAAGTTTTAAAAGTTGCAAAATGTAGGGAACTAATAAAAATAAATAAATTAAGATTCTGGCATCTTTACAGTTACTTTTTGAAGTTTGAAAAAATAACTTAAAACTTCACTCGTCCTGAAGGAAAATTTACTCGCCAGTGGCGAGTACAATGATGTAATTCCCCAGCCCTGGATGTTATGCAATTTAACCCTAGAATAATTTTAACTAAATTGTACCTAAGCAATTAAAAAACAGGCATCACTGTTGGTTTCATTTAGCAAGCTAAACTGGTTTGATTAAAATTACACTCTCCTACATTTGATATTTTGTCAAAGTGTTTCAATCAAAATTTCTTTGATTGAGCTTGTTCTGAATTCCAAGACCAGTAATTTTAAACATAAACAGGCCATGGTTTTCATTTAACTGTATGCAGTAAATCTCACCTTTAATTACAAGCATCATACTTGTAATATAATAATTATTAATTCTATTATTTCAGTGGTGAAATAATACCTTTTGATTTATGTTTATTTTGATTGTAATTTTTAAAATTTTAAATATAAAAGATATAGTTTTAATGCACTTAAAAAAGATTTAAGATTCTTTAAATTTTAAAATTACAAAAAATGAGGGATTGTAAACATCACAATATTATTAAAACAAAATAATAATAATTCAGTATTTTTAAAATAGCCAACTTACTACTATGATAAATTAGTGTTCACTCTAGAAAGAAAAAGGGCAAGGTGCTATTCATTAAAAATGAAAACAGATGAAAACAGATAATGATGCAATTTCCTTGTCTATTTAATGAAATTTTCTTCCTGAAAATTGTTATTAAGTATGCAAGAGACTGTTTATTTGGTTACAAAAAAAATTACTTTCAACCAGACATAAACAAGTTTAATTTCACTTAAAAAAAAAAAAAAAAAAAAAAAAAAAAAAAGTTTTCAAACAATTTTTCGTATTTTAGTGCAAAATTACACTGAAAATCCCATTACGGTTACATTTGTTAAAATTTATAAATATTTAACTATTTATTTGGAATATTACGCTTCAAAACGAACTGGCTTTTAATGTATTAGACCAGTGTAGTAAGTGGTAATAAATAATAATTATTATTATTTTTCAATAATAACAATCAAAAGCGAAAGGATAAAAATCGCAAAAATCTTTAAAAGATTCCTGTCATATGATGAAATATCTTTTTTATATAACATAAAAAACATGGGAAAGAAATTATTTAAATGTATTCAGAATCAACTCTGAATAGATCGCGCCGGTAGAATGTAAACACACATCTCGATTATTCGAATTTATTTTTAAGTTTTTAAAATTTTGCATGTGAATTCACCAACATGAAATTAAATACGATAAGACTTAAAATAACCAGCAAAAAAACTTACTTGAATGATGAAATGAAATTCCTGTTTCTTTTTTTCCAATAAGATTGATCGAGGTAGGTAGAATTTCCCGCTCGCTCTGCCATCATAAACAAAACAAAACCGCACAAACAACTTTTCAGAGTTGCCAGATTCTTGAACTGAATGAGAAACGTTTTGATTGGTTAGAAGAGAAGTAACGTTACGTAAAATAAAATTCGTTCGAGCGTATTTAGGTATAACAGCAAAACGAAGATTTTTTTACTATTGGTCGGACGAAATCTTTGTAAAATAATCGTGTTTCACCAATTTTCTAGAAAAATGGTAAAGTGAATGTCAAATATATAGTCAACGCGTCATTATTTTACGAAAATTTTTAACAGTGTACTAGTATAAATACGTAGCACTTCATCTGATCTATTTGTTTATCTTTTCATCTGTCTGTCTGTCTACCGCACAAAACAATGAATATAATACACAACCAAATGGTTTGAAATAAAAAATATAAATTGTTGCATAATTTTGTAAAGTCATTTCTAATTTTATGAATATTGGATAGATAGTTTAATTTCATGGACAGTCAAAAGCATTCCATTACGCTAATACAAAAAATATCTTCAAGTGCATTTTTATAACGTTATCCTTTTTGTACATAATAAAATTGATATGCATCTATCAGGTACATTAAAATATATATTCTGTACAATATGCGGTGCAAAGAATATTTCTGCTTAATTTACAAGACCACATAAAAGTATTACATTATATGTAATGTAGGGTGAAACAATGCTGTAAAGTGAAACAATGTATGTGGTGTATTTTAATTATATTGAATTATTTAACACTTTATTAAACTGACATATGTTCTTGTGAGCTAGTACAAGTTACTTACTATACAACTGAAATCACATAGTATTTACAAGGACACACAAAAGATTTTAGATGCGATACTGTATCCGTAATACTGTATATAAGCGATAATTGCTGGGAGTTCATTTTTAGTTTTGATATGAGATTTAAACTAAATTTTTGCATATCACATTATATGTATAAATATTAAAAATTATATACATGGTTTCACAAAAGAAACTTTAAGGGATACAGAGTATAAACAGGAATATAACTAAAAGGTGTTTATTAATTATGCATTTTTATGCTGAACTACATTTGGTACACTAAGATATATTTGAATAATAAAAAAAAAAACAGTTTACGCGGCCACGCAAAAAATTGGGTATACGGTCTTGTATGGATGATAATCTCTAGAAAAGTAAATTTCAGTATATTTATGCATGTGTAAGACTCAAATAAATTACAGTTGAGAATTAAGTAACAGTTAATTAGTAGCGTACGGTAGGGAAATACAGGGTTGTTTAAGAATATTCAAGTATGATTCCATTTATTGGTATAATTTGTTAAAAGTGAAGTTTAAATCTGTCATGCATTTTTAAAACATTGCAAGATAATTAAAAAGTGTTAGTGAATTATGTTTCTCGGGCCATCTGGTTGCCTGACTGTCTTTCCGAACACGAACTTGTACTAACATACCTGGATTGATCTGGAATTGTAACATGATATTGAGATTTACTATGCCATTATCGGTACTGAAATTAACGTACTTAAAGCTTATTGTTTATTTACAGAGAGATTCAAAAGAATTCTATTATATTCAAAAACTACCAAACTGTATAATTTGAAATTAAATATATAAAATCGTTGCAAATCATTTCAAATTCTATGAAAATCCAGTTATTACTTAATAAAAGTTTTTTAAAATATATCAAATCCTATAATTTGTAAATAATTCAGTCATATCCCATGATAGGTAATGTTTTTAGGTTGACATGGTAATTATTGCCCATTTAAGAGATAATATTATTATTTCTGTATTACTGAGTTTAAAATAGAAAATCGTTATAAATTTTCCATTCATACATTTTTGCATAAGAGTGCAGCAGCTCTTACACCAAAATCTGAATATTTTTAAAACTTCGTTATAGTAACAACACACCTCATTTGATAGATTTGAAGTGCCATTTTCGACTTGTTTATATAATTGTGTCATTTGAAAACTTTCAGTTGCTGTTTGTATAAAGTTAAATATTACGCAAAGTGTTTTAAAAAGCAGCTATTTGAACAGCTCAAGTTGACGCTCCTGATGTGCAGATTTACTAGTTTTACATTGCATTAAAATAATGAACATTTTCTTTTGTCTCTCCTGAGAAATTTGCTTTTGCAGAAATATATCATACACTACATGGCCAAAGATGACTGACCACCTGCGATTTTAGACGTTTTGTTAAATATCTAGAAAAATACATGAGGATTTATCTTGCAAATCCAAATGTGTAAATATAACTGTAAAAGTCATAAATTTCCGTGAAGATTTTTTTCCAAAATTCCAAAGGGGACCGTCAACAAATTAAAAAAGAATCAATATCTTTGGATAACCCTGTCAAAAGTAATGTAGCAAAAGCGCTCAAACTGTAGGTTATGATTAAGTGGTTTATTGTAATAAACTGTGTTCATTTGTATGTTGAGGGCATGTATACTCGTAGAGAAATAAAGGTTTTTATAAAAACAGCTCCAAATTTTTCAAAGATTTTTGCTTATAATTTACAGAGTTCTTAATATAAAATAAAATTCTTTTTTGAAAATATGACAAACAACATTTCACACAACACCCTGTTATCAGAATTAAATAATAATAAAAATTGTATGAAAAATGAGTAGGTTTACTAAATAATTGTTCATTGCGCATGCGTCAACGATATGAAAATTTTATTTGCGTATTATGTTAGCTAAATGTATAGACAAACTTTTGAGAATGTCTCAAAATCACAGCATTAAAATTCTGGAAGTAACCGTATATAGAATAAGCATGAAATCCGTTGTTCACAAAATGGATAAGAAATGGGGGTTTTATCCAAATGTAGTAGTACATCCCATATTGTGTATTCTATATTGACACTAATCAATGAACATATTGATACAACCTCTCTTGTTTTTGCTTCATTTTGGGAATAACAGATATTCAACTTATTCTTTTGACAATTATTTTCAAAGTTTTCAATCTCTGATTTTGAGACTTTCACAAAAGTTGCTCTATACATTTAGCTAACATAATATGCAAATGAAATTTTGATATCGTTAACGCATGTGTAGTGAAAAATTATTTAGTAAACCTATTTTTATTATTTTTTAATTCTGATTAGAGGGTATTGTGTGAAATGTTGTTTGTCATATTTTCAAAAAAGAATTTTATTTTATATTAAGAATTCTGCAAATTATAAGCAAAAATCTTGGAAAGTTTTGTGACTGTTTTCATAAAAACCTTAATTTTTCTAAAAGTATACATGCTATCGACATAAAAATGAAGACAATTTATTACAATAAGCCACTTAATCATAATCTACAATTTGAGCGTTTTTGCTACATTAATTTTAACAGGGTTATCCAAAAAAATATTCATTCTTTTTTAATTTGTTGACTTTCCCCTCTGGCGTTTCGGGGAAAATCTTCGTGGAAATGTATGACTTGCACTATTATATTCAAATATTTAGAGTTTCAGGATAATTCCTCACGTATTTTTCTAGATATTTATCAAAATGTCTAAAATCGCAAGTGAACGGTCATCTTTTGCCATGTAGTGTATTTCTTTTCGTGCAGGTGAATGATAGTTTTGTAATCAATCTACATGCGATCAATGTAAGAACTCTATAAGATTTTCCCTTTCTGTAATAAATAATGGTGAATTGCCATTCAAAAGTATTAAATGTATACTTTAAAAGTGAATTTTTTGTTATTGTTAAAGAATAAAATAAATAATTTTGAATGTTACAAAATTCGGAGTTTTAAAGCTGCAGAATTTAACAATATTGGTTATCGAGATACATTTGAATCATATGTTCTATCGCAAACTGTAATTGTGTTCTCCAGTCTTTTGATTAATAAGACTTTTTTTAAGATACGAAGACAAAATAAACTCAATAATTATAATATAAAATTGATGGAGAAAAATAGTGCACAAATGTCTTTGTAATTATCGAATAAAAACTTTTACCGTAAACGGAACAGCTATCTAGACGTTTATAATCTCTTATATAATCTGTTAAGGGACAAAATATTCTTATACGTTGTCGAGATTTCTACTGCAGAAAAACTTAATTTGGGGAACTATAATGAGTTTTTGATTGAGTAAATTCTAGATAATAATAGATAAAAATTTTTATAAATTGTACATGCTTAAAATACTCGTACAGGATAGCTATGTTTATGATATATGTATGATTAACTAATTATAGGATATTAGTTTGTTAATTTTATTTCTTAAAAAATAATTAAAAAAAGTTTATAATTTGCAAAACTCAATACTTTAATTTTGTGTATGTTTTTATTATTTTTTTTCAGCCCTTCATATTAAGATTCATTTTGTATGTAAATATTTTTAAATGAACTAATATCCGGTATCCAAAAAGCCATAAAATCATAAATGTTTATATACTATATATGTGTGTGTGTACCCAGCAAACACAGAGCATTCGGTAAGCAATCGGACGATAGCCGTTTGCCACTGCCAGCGGTATTGGACTGCTGCCAGTTGCCGCTACCGGTTCCGTTTTTTGATATGCCACGCGAACGCCGCCCAATTTATGAGGCACGCAGCCGGTCCGGGGTCGGCAAAAAACTATGCCGATAGCTAATCACACGAACACCGGCTAAAGCTCCGCACAAGCAAAAAAAAATCTCTGGTGGCACCATCTCGTAAACTCTCTAACAAGTATTTTGAAAGTCAATGAACATATATCAGTGCGGGAACAGATCTCGCAACCCCTAGCTCAGGAGGTGAACGCCTTAACCACTGGACAAGTCAGACCCGGTTAGAGGAATTATATGTGTGGTAAGAAGGGTGTGGCTTTTCAGTAAGTGCTACATGAATGGCAAGTGTCGTTGACGTAAATGACAGATTGGAAAATTGTAATTAAAGATCTTTTATTTTATTCATGTATTCATTTACTTGTAATTGTTTTACGCGCCTGATTTTAAAAATTAATTTAGTATTTAAATTAATGAATTATCAAATTAATTAAAGCAAACAAATTGTTTTCCTTGTAAATTTTAGAATCATGAAGTAGTATATTTAAAAAATTTAAAATAATATTATATTATTATAATAATAAGTACAATAATGTATATAACATAAAAATAATATTAAAATAATATTATTATAATAATAAGTATTGTTAAATAAATAAATTTTTTATTGGAAACTATAACATAATTACATGCTTTGCGTTAATTTCTAAAGTGTATATTTTTAACGTTGTAAAACTTATTTTAAATAATAATAAATTGGTAATAATTAACTTTTAAATAGAATAAAAAGTTATGTTATGCCATTTGATGATTTAAAGTAGTATTTACGTTCTACGACTATGTTGCAATGTTATTTTGATGATTATGTATATTTATTTAGGAAAAAATAAAATAAAAGTAAAATATATATCATATATATATAATCTTTTTATACAGATTTTTTTAATAGGAGATATTTCATATTCCTTTTTATAAATTTAAAAATGCTTAAGTATTGGATATAATAAATGAATTTTAGAGGTTTTTCTGTTAATGCAATTTTCTTTTGGGGAATTATAAAGTAATTAAATGTAATAATAAAGTAAATAATAAAGTAAAAAAATAAGAAATATATATATGTAACATAAAATAACTAATTTAATAAGAAAAGTTGGTAATTAATCACTTTTAATTAGAATGAGAATTCACTTTAAGTCATTTCATAAGTTAATGCAGAATATTTTTTTATTATGTAGCAATATTAATTCCGAATAATAGTTGCAATAATAATTTTTAAATCTTAAAATAAAATAGTAGTATTAATTTATTTTTCGTTTGTAAGATAATATTTTAGAAAAAAAAATCTGATTTTTTTATGTTAACAAAATTGTAGATTTCTTTTATATGTTTTACCTTGTAAAATAATTTCAAGCACTTTTTAGTAATTAATATTAAAATAAAATAAGAAACTGAGTTATTGATTTTAAAATAAATAGATAAATAGAAAATATATTCAACTACCTTACAAAGTATTTTTCAGTTTTTCTTTGATTAAGTTCCTAATAGTGAATAACAATTTAAAGGAGACAATTTAAAAATTCTTTTGTGATTGTAATTGTAAGTGAAAGTAATTGTAAGTCATCTTAAAAATTAATTCAAAAACAATATTTTTAAATAAATAAATATAGGTTATTTTTGACATATTTTCTTTTTATCACTGTCAGAATTTTTAGTGAAATGCATGAAATATACATTTCTTATCAAAACTCAAACTCGAATAAAATTGAGAAAATGAAAAAAAGTTTGGTTAAGTCTAAATATTCTAAATTCGGACCGATGTTGGCAAATCTGATCGGTCCACTATCAAAACTGAGATATCGATCCTGCGTCACTTGCCGGTATAAGTCGCTTGCCGATATATAACCAAATGTGGACCGATTACCGTAACTGGCTGACAAAATAGCAGATTCTTAAGTTTCAGTTGCTAACCTGCTACCGACACTTAACCGACATTGGCGGCTCCAGTCCGATCGTATGCCGAAATTTATGTGCTTGCTGGTGTTAAAACAAACTAATAATCACCCTTCAGCTGAATAGAACAATCTGCTTAAAATATAATTAGATTTATTTACGATGTAAACCTTTTTTGCGTATCATAAAAAGAAAGTTTTATTTTTCCACGATGTTGAAATAAACTGAAAAATGGATTGAAGTGATTCTTTCAAGGACGATTCATCCGAATGTACTTTTTACTGCGGCAAAGTCACGTGATCAAAAAAAAAAACAAAATAAATGAAAAGAAGGGGAATAACTCTTTTTTTGTAAAAAGAACTTTTTGACTTTTTTAGTTGTCAGTTTCTTGTGTGTTTTGAGTGTGAAAAGAAATTTAACGGTTTTTCGTAGCTGCTTAAAGCAGCTCTGTATTAATATAAGATATAATAATATAATAAGATATAATGATTCGTTTAACTTCAGTGGAATATGTTATTTCAATAACTTGAACATTAATCAATCATTTATTATTCCAGATAAATAAATTTATTACTAAATCAGATAATAAAAGTTAATCTAAAGAATAATACAAATAATATTCAAATGTTAAATATGTCTGATGAAACTGCCGAAGACGAAGATGCATAAAAGGTAAGATCATCTAGCCTAATTATTGACTTGTCAATTTCAAGATTAACTAATAACTGTCATTTAACTCTTCACAAAAGATATCTATTATCTATGATACTCATTCTTATGTGACGGCGCTGCGTTACAAAGGAATATTTGATAATTTATTATCAACAGCTGGGTCAGTTTCTAATGCGCCCTCTTATGTCCTTTGCCACCTCTTAACTTCGGAACATCTCATGGCGTAATATTTGGTGAATTTAGCTGGGCAAAAATATGTCTTCTGGAAAAATATGGCGTATCGTTTAATAATGAAATAAAGAAGTAAGCGTCGAATGAGTTACTACTATTTTCATAGTTAAAAAAGTTTTTTGATTTGTTAAAGCGTGTATGATGGAAAAAAAATGCGCATGCAATTTCTTCGCTTATTTATGCTTATGTCATCAGATATATGGAAGTTTATCTCGTGAATGGAATTTTTCGATTGTGTATTTTGTATCCCAAGGGCATTTAAATGAAAAGGAACGAAACGCCCTAACTACCAAACCGGTTTAAATTTGATTATGCCGCTTTGGAATAATATAGTAAACATCGAGATAAGCAACTGGAGTATCCGGCATAGTTTTGAACATGCGTATGCGCCCGTGCATGAAGGGGGACAGAAGCAGATAGCAAGTGAATTCCCTCCATTCGCCTCGGCAGAGCCTGTGTTGACATATTGGCTTTGCCATTGCAAAATTAGACGATTTAAGGGCAGCGAGGTGTTATCACATTTATCGCTGCGTCAGACGTTGATCAGACATCTGCATGTACGCTTTTTGCAATTGATATTGGATACATTTTCTTATTGCTTAGTAAAGTTCTGACACCAAAAAGTGAAAACTACTCATTGTATTTTTTTCTAATATAAAGAATACAACTGAATACAAATTTTAGGAAATTAGACATTAAACTTTACGGATTTAACCTCGTTGATTACAAAAATACAATTGCTTTAAAAAAATAAAAATAGTCGAATGAAATGAAAGAAAAGTAATCATAAAGCTGCAAAATGCTTTCTCTGTATTTCTGGAGTTTCATATCATAATTTTTAACTTAAAAAGAACAAACAATGTATTTACATATTCAAATAATGAAATTACAAACTATCAAATATTTTCTACTTCATTGGCATGTGTTTGAAAGTTGAACACATAAATTGAATTCATTCATAAAAAAAATTATAAAAAAACAAAATTAATATATATACTTGTAATTTAATTTGGAATAAAGTATATATTTTCAATTTATTAACGACTTTATGGAAAAAATATCAATATCACAATTGATATATATATGCACACCAAAATCAGACTAGCGAAAAAGTAGCAGCTATTGAGTTTTGTGGAAATAAATTTACAGATTATACGTTAATTCTATTAATCACCACAACCCTTTTTTTTTTTAAATGAGTTGTTCTGTATTAACAACGTGAACGCTGTTTCAGCTTTTTCCATTAAATAAAAGTTCGATATTAATATCGACAAAAAATCCATTATGGATTGTATCATGCTGGTCTTAAAATTTACCATATCTCACAGACGATATGAAAATTACAAAACTGAAACATTATTATTCAAATTTTTCCTCTTTTCAGGGATTTGTAGCCACTCTGCGACTTTTGCGGAAAAGAAGAGTCTTTATTTACTTTTAATCCCGTGATTTCGACGAGAGGTGATCTTTAGTATTCCGCGTAAAGGGTTGCTCCAAATACGCTAGACACTAGTATTTTAAACTAAATTTCTTTGTCTTATCCAATGTCCAAATAATGTATGACAGAAAATGGAGAAATAAACTATAAGATGTTAGTGGTGTACAAAGCATTTGGCTTCAAGATTTACGAGAGACACCTGATGTAGCGGAGATTATCGCTACATATCTTTTCCCCTTCATAAATGCAATAATTATTTCCCTTTAATAAATTCTTTGTTCTATTTTATTTTCCCTTTTCACTATTAAGCCCATTAGTTAAATTAATCCCACATTTAATAGTTAAGTTCTAACTTTCATACTCCCACTAATAGAAGTTAAACTTTTCATCTTTTGGAGCTCTCTGTAGAAAATTAATAATAGAACTTCCTTTCTCACAAATTTTCTGTTGTGTCTGGAAAAACATCTGCCCATAGATACCGCACTTATTAACAAAATAAAGAAAGCTCTGGGCTTTGTTCATCATAATCTTTTATCCGTTACATTTTATTAACATCTGCCTTCCACACCCTGTTTTCATTCTCACAATTAATGCTTAAAACTAGAAATACTTTTATCTCTGTTTATCCTGACTGTGCTTTCTTTCTGTTCAATTGCGCATCTGGGTAATATAATTGTGGTCAGCAAAAACTCCAATTTAAGTAACGGCCTGCTTTGCCCTTGTCTACTTCCCAAGCTTAAAATATTTCTGTAACCCTATAAAATATTCGCACATGTGAAAATAATCCGTGGGTTCCCAGACCGCAAATGTAGTCACTGATACTGAACGTGTGGTTTATCAAATGTCGCCAAAATTCTTTGTATGAAAGACTTCTGATGCCTTTTGGCGATAAGGGCTGTGATGTTGTATCACCACTCCACTGATTGCCATCATACAGACAAGATGTAGCTCACTAGAGCTCTGAGAATTCCCCCCCCCCTTATGGGGAACCTACTGTCTGTTAATGCTTGCAAAATAAATGCGTCCTGAAATGTAACTCTCTTTTCGGAGTTTTTTTTGTGTGTGCTTCTTTTTGGTAATTCACCTGGGCCTATGAACGAACACCTCTACATAATATCTGGTGCATCTGGCCTTTTTTTTCTCCGGTCAAAAAAAAAAAAAAAAAAAAAAAAAAAAACGCACACACACAGAGACTTTAAAAAAATCATACTTAAAAATCTTCGACGAAAACACGTATGCACCGACGGACGAAAGCACCGACGTATGTCAACGGGTCAAGACTACGCAAAAAAAGGGGCAGCATTCCCCGAAATTCCAAGGCTGTCTGTACTTCACTGTGTGACGTATTTCCCTCCCCGAAACCTGCAGTATTCAATTATGTTTTCTCCTGCACTCAAGAAAGATTGCATATCTCCGTTTTTCTCTCCCTGGGTCTTCAAAAAAACGCGTCGCACCTGCTGTTTTCGCCCTTTTTAAGAAAAATGCCACTTTCGTTTTCGATGCGTCAGAAATTGACTGGGTCAAGTGTTTCGCTCGCAACGCCAGCTGTTCGTATTACTATATTTCTCTGCAAAAAATGTTTCATCACTCTTCAGCGGTTCTGTTCTGTGTGTAACTAGAGGTATGTTACCGTTCGTATACAGTACATCTATGATGCTAATCTACAGAATTACAGAAATGTTTTGTGAAGTGCTCATCGATGTGGAACCCTATTTTGCTGTTTACATGTGTAAATCTACTTTTTGTGTGAAATATGCAACACGTGTAATAAGCGCAGCTCTGATGAAGCTAAAAGTATGTGAAATTTGTGTGGCTGGTGTTTACCAAAAAATGTAGATATCAAATTTATGCGTTACGGGTCGTCGAACCTGTATGCACTTTCATTTTATCTTAAATCGTTGTCAACAACAAAATTACAGTGATAAAGTACTTTCAGTACATTTAGTGTGTGTTTGTGCTGCTCTCGTTCTCTGAAGGTTCAGCCACTGCGTCAAAATTACTGATTTGCATAGTTAGATCTACAACGGCAGTCTACTAATGCTAAGGTTTGCTAGTAAAATGGGTCGTCGCACCCAGTCTTACATATGTTGTAAATGCAAAGCAATTCTAGCAAAAAAGTGACGTGAACTAAACAAAAAAAAAGTGACAGAAACATGTTTCAGTACTAGAAGTTTCTATTTAAAAAAAAATAATAATAATTACTCAACATAACATAGAAATACATTTTCTTTGTGCTTACAGATAATTCATAATGAAAATAGTTTGTGTTCTTTTTATCAGCTTGAACAGAGAAGATTTTTTTTTTTTAAAATTTAAATATAGTGCATTTTTGAAATTTTATGTGTATTAACGTAAACAATATACATTTTAAATTTTAGTATTTAATTTGCACTTTTGAAAGCATTCTTCTCTTTTCATGCTCACTTTTCAAAAGTATTATTATTTTCAATGCATGTTGTTTTAGTATTTATGTGTTGCATACTTAAATATCACAGATTTTTATTATTTTATGTGTTCGCGCATTAATTTTTTCCCTGACATTACTTGTCCTTAGTTAATTGCAGTTTGAGATTCGCATTCTCGTTTTTACAAAAATTTTTTTGCCATTAACTATGCCAGTACCTTGTTAAACAAGCTTTTTTTGATTTTTTTTTTACTTTCGGTTGTCATGTAAAAAAAAAAAAAAGGAATTTTGGCATTGGTATTTTTGAATGGTTAAGTAGTTCATTTTGAAGGCAGTACAAGTTTTTTTTTTTGAAAAAAAAAGAAATTTTGTGTTTGCAATTTTTTTTTTAAAAAAAAGGAGGTATTTAGTGTCTGCATTTTGTTGTTTTCTTTCTGTGCTCACAGATTGTATACCCCCCCCCCCTCATTAAATGTATCTAGATTATTTCGTAATTTGGCAGCGTTTGCTCTCTGACTAATGCAAAATTTAATTGTTGGTTTGGACTTGCAGTTTAGGTTATTTCTCCCAAATTATTAATTTTAATACTGTCGGTTAACAGTCTGATTTGTTTTGGTGCACCTAGTTTATTTATAAATCTTTCTTTTGATTTATATTAGTGCATTTTCCTTTTGGTAAACATCTATGGCTGGTATTGAGCTAAAATAAGCTTCAGCTACTTCCCAAACAATGTCAGAGAGAGATAATAAATTTGGGTCTGCTTTTGGACAATCACAAGTTTCAATATCCCCTTTACTTGAATTTTATGAGGAAAATTTAACAAAGTTTTCAGACACAATTATCGCTGAAGCCACAGCATTTCAAAATCAAATACAAAATCAAAACAACACTGATGCACTTATCTCTAATTTTAAAGAACTCAAATTCACAATCCAATGGGATCTAAACATTTTGAAAGAGACCTTTCAAGTACTCAAAGATGAATATGCTAAGGTAAAACACGAAAAAGAAAATTTATTTTTGGTAAATAACAAACTTTTGGAACGTGTACGTGACTTATCTCAGGAACTAGAAAGTAAAACTAAACCTCACATATCAAATACTCAAAAAGGTATCACTCCTTCGGTTAGTACTGCTTGTTTAAAATCTGTTCAGAATATGTCCACACAGACAGATAACAACCTCATTATCAAATCTCCACACACTACAATACATGAAGGTTGCAATACAAATCCCTCTTTCTCTTGTAATCAACAGGTTAATGAGTTATGTGACAGTAACAATTTTCATCCCAGTATTTTCAGTACCCCTAAGAAAGATAGTACCAATTTTATCCCTGTTGTAATCATGCGTTTGCCTGAAAATTTTAGCATACCTGACATTATTTTGGCTATTTCAAATCTAACTGATAATTCTTCGCCTCCCATTCAATTTCAAAACAAAATAAAAATAAAGCATTGTAATTTATTTAACTGGATTTTTCTAATGCCACCCCACCTAGCTGAATTTTTGCTTGCACATAAACATATCATTATTCAGTCCACAAAGTTTACTCTTAAAAGGTACATAGATATAAAAAGATGTTTTACATGTCAGAGTCTTTTTCATTTAAGTAAATTCTGCCCTAATGACATAATATGCCCTGTCTGTGCTATGTCACATAAAGACCCTAATTGTGTAAACACACCAAAATGCATTAATTGCATGAGGTGCAATGAATCAAGTAATACCCATTTTGACATTCAACATACAGCTTTTTCTCATAACTGCCCAGCTGTCAAGAGATATATAAACATACAAAGACATTCGCTTCATACAACTGAGTCTATTTCAAATGAGAAATAATGTTTTTCTTTAATTTTCCTGGTCACACATTACATACCAAAGGATGAATTCACTATACTTTTTAAGCATTTTTAGACATGTTGACAGATTTGTTTTTCATTTTTTTTATAAAACATTTAGTAATTTCTTCCCTCACATTTCCTGTTACACTTTAAATTTTAACAAATTGTCTACACATTAATCTTGTGTACAAAGGTATTGTATTTTTCTTTATTCGGCTATCAAGCGCGCAGATGGTTGAGTAATAGAAAGAAGGCATGTAAGAGTGAAAATTTTGATGCGGGTCGTCAATTTTGTTTTTCACTTGGTTTTGGTTGGTTCGTGTTGGTGTACACAATCATTTTAAACATATTTACTCAATCAAACACACTTTCTTCTCCCTTTAATGTTTTGTTTTGCAGTAACAGGAATGCAGTTAACAGTAACAATATTTCAACTCTATTGTTATACAGGCTACATTTTCCACATTTAATACATTTTTCATGGTGTAGATATTTTTTTGGGGTTCTCAATCAAATTTTAACTTTAAAAGGATTTTTGACAGTACAATTACATTTTTACTTTCCTCAACTTTGAGTTATATATATTTTTTTCTTTCAACAAGGTCATGTGTTTCTCTCTCGGTCAAGGTATATCAGATACCAGGTCATGTGATTTCTTTTACACTCTTTTTCTCTTTCATGTGTTTTTACACAAGGTCATGTGTTTTTCTCCAGGTCAAGGTATATTAGATACCAGGTCATGTGATTTCTTTTACACACTTTTTTTTCTTTCATGTGTTTTTACACAAGGTCATGTGTTTTTCTCTAGGTCAAGGTATATTAGATACCCGGTCATGTCATTTCTTTTACACACAATTTTTTCATGTGTTTTTGCACAAGGTTATGCGATTTCTTACACTATCACATTGTTTTTGTTTTTTTCTATATACACTTAGTCATGTGCAATACACTAGGTCATGTGGTTCTTACATTTTTCTCTTATTTCTCGGGTTGAGGATTGTACATCAATTTCACTTATTTTCTCCAAGCTCGTTCATGATAACACACAACACAGTCATGTCATGTGTTTACATTTTTACACTTTTGTCATGTGATATGAATCCTTCCCTCATTAAATATAAAATTACTTTGTATTTAGGTATTTGAAAACCCTCATTCACACAAATATCTTAAATATTTTTTTTCATTTAACACACTTACCGTTAAATTCTCTTCGGTTCATTTTTTTGTTTTGTTTTTGTTAAAAGGCTCATTCTAACACAAAAAAACAATTGACATTTTTTTTACAGTTTGTCATGCTTACACTTAACCATTTCATCTCAATTGTTCAAAGTTTTATTTATTCCCTTTACATATTACAGTGATTCAATCGACACTTAGTTCATTTTTGTTTGTCACATTTACATTGCAGGTTATTTGATTTTTTTTCAAACTACATGTAAATTCCCTTGTTACACTTACCTCTTTTTATGTAGTGGCAGTACATGAAAAGAAGATCACTTACTTCACTAATAATTAATTTTCATTACATGCAGTTTATCTCAACATTGTAGTTCAACAATAATTACAAATTATTTTGGACAGTGAAATAGTACCATGCAAAAAAAAAAAAAAAAAAAAAAAAAAAAAAAAAAAAAAAAACCTTTCATCTTTCTTTTTTGAAACATTCCAGTTGTAGTAGCACCTAATCCTGACTATTTGTTTATCTTACCCGGACTGACTGCTTCAATTCATGAGATGGATTACACTTCATCTTATACTTTTATTTTATTTTTCTAATTCATCCCCAAAAAGTCGTGAACCGTTCAAAATTATGCCCCAAGGTTTCACGCCACACCTGTTTTGCAAAACATTTTTACCTTGAATTGGCCTACCAATTCTTTTAGGTTAAATTTTTATGTGACTTCCAAGCGCGCTCCTTTCGTAGATCAGTGCGATTTTACTGAGGAGCGGGGCGGACTTATATTGTACGCAATATGGGTTCGTCCACTACTCCCTCCCCCCCTAGGGCCGACGTCTTAAACCGAAGCCATAATACTTGTACTTTTTGTACAAGATTAAGGGCTACAACCTTTTTATGGGCATGCCAGTGGCATCTCTTTTTTTTAGTAGTCCTGTGCCTTATGCACAAATTTTCATTTTCAATTTTTTTTAACAACATACATTATTTTTAGAACATATTATTTTAGTTAGTTTTCTTTTATTTTATTTTAAATATATACTATTTCTGTTTTGTGTTTTATAAATATATATTTTTGCTTGCAATTATACCATTTTGATCTCAAAAAAGATCAATTTAAAGAGAAGTTATCAAATACTAAGCTAGCAGGTGATCACAAATAAATAAATAAATAAAATACTTCTCTCAATTTTCGTTCATGACATAACAAATTATACAGCTGGTACCAGCGCCACAACAAAGAAATTGTATAAAGGATCCGATATGAAGTAAATATTTTGTGGCAATTTTTTTGAACTATTAAGGAGCTCCCTGTCATGATGATTACAAAGATATATATGGCCATTGTTTATTTATATATTCTGCAGGCAAGATAGTATATTCAATCATTTTTGTAGTACTTATATATATATACTTCTATGTTTTTGATATGTGTTTTTGTATATATTTTGGTAGACGGCACTTTCAGTATCTTCAAAATTATGACAATAATAGTATAAAAAAAAACTTTAATACAAGTATAAAGTTTTTTTTGTGGTGGCTGGGGTGAGTTATGTAGCGGAGATTATCGCTACATATCTTTTCCCCTTCATAAATGCAATAATTATTTCCCTTTAATAAATTCTTTGTTCTATTTTATTTTCCCTTTTCACTATTAAGCCCATTAGTTAAATTAATCCCACATTTAATAGTTAAGTTCTAACTTTCATACTCCCACTAATAGAAGTTAATCTTTTCATCTTTTGGAGCTCTCTGTAGAAAATTAATAATAGAACTTCCTTTCTCACAAATTTTCTGTTGTGTCTGGAAAAACATCTGCCCATAGATACCGCACTTATTAACAAAATAAAGAAAGCTCTGGGCTTTGTTCATCATAATCTTTTATCCGTTACATTTTATTAACATCTGCCTTCCACACCCTGTTTTCATTCTCACAATTAATGCTTAAAACTAGAAATACTTTTATCTCTGTTTATCCTGACTGTGCTTTCTTTCTGTTCAATTGCGCATCTGGGTAATATAATTGTGGTCAGCAAAAACTCCAATTTAAGTAACGGCCTGCTTTGCCCTTGTCTACTTCCCAAGCTTAAAATATTTCTGCAACCCTATAAAATATTCGCACATGTGAAAATAATCCGTGGGTTCCCAGACCGCAAATGTAGTCACTGATACTGAACGTGTGGTTTATCAAATGTCGCCAAAATTCTTTGTATGAAAGACTTCTGATGCCTTTTGGCGATAAGGGCTGTGATGTTGTATCACCACTCCACTGATTGCCATCATACAGACAAGATGTAGCTCACTAGAGCTCTGAGAATTCCCCCCCCCCTTATGGGGAACCTACTGTCTGTTAATGCTTGCAAAATAAATGCGTCCTAAAATGTAACTCTCTTTTCGGAGTTTTTTTTGTGTGTGCTTCTTTTTGGTAATTCACCTGGGCCTATGAACGAACACCTCTACACCTGACATCTGTTGTGAGCATATTCACAGTATCCGCAAAGAAACTCTTCGAGAGGGTTGAATTCTGATAGGGATTGGCCGACGCGTTTTCACGTAATTTGGCGATAATAATACTTGGCGAGCGATAGATGCTTCCGTCGAGGAGTTTGATTTCCTTCCGAACCGAGTACAAAGTAACTTTTCTCTTGCAGCATTGCATTGGATGGAACGTGTCTTACAGAAAGCTGTACTCTTTAAAAGTTTTCAAACGCAAATTTTTACTTTGTACTCGGCTCCAAAGGAAAACAAACTCGACGGAAGCGTCTATCGCTACGCCAAGTATAATTATCGCCAAGTTACGTGAAAATGCGTCGGGCAATCCGTATCATAATTCAACCCTCCCGAAGAGTTTCTTTGCGGATACTGTGAATATGCCTGTGGTGAGTGAGAGTCACACCTCGAGTGCAAATGGTTAATAAGAGGTTTTAGAATGACGGTGTGTTGTTAATGCAATCTTTCTTATGTTATATGACATTGTACTTCATCGTGTAAGTCTCTGTATTAAATGTACTTCACTAAGTTATCTCTATTTATAGTCTCTAAGTCTCTATTTATTATCTTTAAGTGAAGTTGCTAAATGCAAGTTTGTTATAGCTATTGTAGCGTTTTCTTTAAGTTCACTACATGAGCGAAAATCGTTTAAAATTCATTTGAATACTTTAAACTTACATGATAAATAATTTTTGAAAAACAGATTTGTATCATATGTTAAAGGGAATAAAGAAAAAATATAAAATGTACATGGAAATGTTTTTAACATACATTGTATTCTGAGTTTCAATGGCAGATAATGTAAATATGTATCGACATGTACATCTTTTAATATACGAAAACACACTAATTGAATTTTTTTATTTTTTACAATTTAATTACTTCGTATTAAGGATCCCTTTATTACATATTGGAAGCACCCATTTTATCTTTCACAGAATTGTCATTGGTAAATACCAGAGTCTTCGACTTACAAGAAATTAACTAATTGCTGCCTGATATGCTAAACGAGCATTTAAATATTTACTTGGTTAAACTATCGCAAATACAGAGTATTGAGACACTAATCTTACTTTGATGCTTTAATTATTTTGATTACAGACAATGAATTCATTTCAATTTTGGATATATAATTCGAACAAGATAATTTGAAATTGAAACTACTGATTAATATGCTAATAATATTTTGGAAAAGAAATCAATTCTGTTATTTTAATACCTTCGACTTGTGCAGCTTGTGACTTTAATATAATTTTGCCTTTTGTGCATTATTTAAAATTTATTAATTTCACAATGAACAAGATTCATATGCATCAATGGATTCAGAGTATTTTAAGCTTAAGCATAAACTTATATTAATTTAAAAGCTTTTCTTTATAAATTTTAATGCTTAAGAGTTTTCTTTATTTTAAAATAATACGCTCTTTGTATGGAATATAATTGTAATTGTTTTCTAAAACTAACGTAAGCCTTTTGGGTCTGGTGCAGTATTAATAGTACATTTATTAACACTTTTGTAAATTTTTATATATAATAATGTTAGTATGTATGTCTATGCATTTACTGCACTACTTCAGTAAAATTTAGGCATTTAGTAATAATAATAGTAATAAATATTTGCTTAATTGTCTTTGCACCTTCGACGATTCTTTTATTTTAAACATATATTTCATTATTTAAATTTAAAATAAGTTTACTTTCCTGAAGGATTATATATAATAAACCGCAAATAGTATTAGAAACTTATAATATCAGTTAAGTTTTGTTTTTATATAATACTTTCTACACATCTCCATAAACTCTACCTTAGCCTACACTGTAAAAAAATCTGCAACGTTACTAAGATTCTTCTAGTAGCCCTGTATTTCAAGAACTTTCATGTAACGGTAATGGCAAAAGCTTATGTAACCGGGAACTTTGCATGTTTCTTTATCCTTCCAAATAACCATTACTGACAAAATCATAGTAGAATATCGGGGATACTGCATTTATTACTAAAAATAGATCTTATATCTTAAGTGCAAAGGAAAGCAGCAGAATAAAGCAAATTTTCAAAATGTTCATGTTTTTGTGATTCTTAAAAAAACTGTTTCATGTGGGGGGAACTGGGGCACATTGATACACCCCTTCTACAGCTCACAGGGTCATTACAGGAAGTTTCAAAACAGCTCCAAAAGGTGAAGCTAATGTACACAACTACATACAGAAAGTCTTGGCATGATTCAGTAGTTTGATGAAATGGGACGGCTTAAGTATTGTTTTTGTAGGTCAAAAGTAAATTTGAGCTGTACAATTGCAATGGTATGTACAACTGTTCCAGTATTTTCAACCGAAAATAATACTCTCCCTGGCAAACAAAACTACTCTTTATCAGTTCCTCATTCTTTATTGTCAGGAAAATTATAAAGAGTTGGATTTGAGACTCATTTTATTCAAAATGGCTGTATGGGGCACATTGATACAACCTAATTCCTTTTTTAGTTCATTTTTCATTACCTTTTATTATTTTTTTTTACCATATACTCCTTAATACAACCATTTTTACCAAAAATTTCTAATATTAATTTTTATTGAAGTGAAATAGCTATAATTTTTTATATTAGAAAATTTTATAGTATTTTTGCAAACAGAAACCGTACGAACTTACCCAAAAGCTTTGCTAGTAGAACTAATAAAAGAAAAGGACGGCAGCCTGGCAAATCTCGAATTTATATCGATTCTCCAGAGAAAAAAGTATTTTCGGCATGAGAAATGTTAAGTAATAGAAACAAACTGCAGAACCGAAAAAGTTAATTACATTATAAACAGAATTTTTAATATAATTATCCTTTATTTTCTGTTTATAAACCTATTTATAAACAGAAAAACTGGTAATTTTTTCATGTTTCCTAAGAAAGAAGGTAATGCTGGGGTTGAAGTGATAGATATGTCAAAGTTAAAACAGCCAACAATCTGACAAGGAATAGCCAGAACATCAGGTCATTATGCATTTAATTTTGATTGTTTTAATATTGCTTAAGGGTGTATTTCAATTCAAACTCCTTATTTTCCGATTTATTTTTGAATTCCTTTTTGCACTCATATGCATCAAACTGGCAAATTGTCTTATTTAGAAAGTACACAAGGTGCCGTGACTGTCAATTCTCAGCTAAATGCGGAAAATATTGCAAAAAAAAAGCAATCAAAAATGGCATTTTGATCTGATTTTTCCGAAGCGGGAGGACTGTGAACGAAAAATGTGTCATACTGAAAACATAATTATTCATAAATTAAATTCTAATGATTGGAGTATAAAATGACATCACACGGCACCTTGTACATCTCTTCAAAAATCCTCTCAGCAGGTTTCATGTTTCTACTTTTAAAAATGTGTCTGAAATTGTATCGGAAAATTTCGAGCTGTCGAAGGTGGGAAAGCGTTTTTTCGAATACACCCTTAAAAATAAATTGTGGGTCATTTGAATTTTCTATAAATAAATATAAAATGGTTTGATAACTCATTTTCTATGAAAAATATGCATTGGTGTTACTTTCTCGCGATTTTTCTCAAACGTATCACAGTGTCCCATGAAGTGTGGATGGGGCACATTGATACAAATGACTTTTTTAATTTTTTTTAAATTAGATTCGAAAATACTATATAAAACAAAGATTGTACATTTTTATAACATACTACACAAGTCTTCTGTCATCACATGGAAAAAAAAACTTGAATTTTCTACTTTCTTCAGACCAAAAAATTCTCAGAAAAAAAAACTGTATCAATGTGCCTCAGTTCCCCTAAGTGCAAAAAATAATGAATAATTTTTTTTTAAATCTTTTTAACTAGTTTTAAAAACGTCTTTTTATCTAGGTTCTTTACTCTTCTTGATTATTCTATATGACAGTAAGTAATTCAGAATGGAAGTCATTTAATACAAATGCATAATTGCCTGAAGAAAAAAAATCCTTTACATCTTTAAGTTTTTTTTTTCCTGAAAGAATTTATAATAATAAAGAAAATATTTTCATTTTTGAATTAAAAACATAAAAATATTAGTTTATAATTTAACATGTTGCATTTGGTTAACGGAAGTAGGCTGTGAATTTCTTCCACCTTAAAAAATACATGGTTGAAGGCAAAAATTCATTATTTTTTTGCACAAAAATATTATTTATAGATTCTAAAAATTTATTTACAAATTGCTGATGGTTTATTTATCGATTTTTTTGTTTCAGTTCCCCTATATTGAAGAGGCGTAGGATTATATGACCAATGCAGGGACATTTTAACCAATGACAGAGTTGCAAGGCAGGTGGCTGTAAAGTGTTTTTTAAATTTGCATCTTTTTATCTCGTCATCAATTCTCGACATCAATTTAATCTCGTTTATACACACACACACAAAGCAGATATCGTTATCGGTTAAAAGAAACCTCGTTTAATTGAAGCTCGTTAATCAAAGTTCTACTATAATTTAAGAAACACCTATTTTTGGAATGAGACTTCAGTAATATTTTGCATAACATCATTTTTCTAAAACAAATAAAATGATGGCCACTCAGTTCTAATTTTCTTTAGAAACTAAATGTGTATAACACTCACCTGTTACTACCATTAAACATAACAGTGCTTTAAACAGTGACGGATCGTATTAACATGGGATTATATTGCTGTTATTCAGTTTCTTTTATCCTTATTTGATAACATTTCAATAAATATATCCTGGTTTGAGCGTCCATAAAATATAGCAATTTTATGGAGTTATAATCGTCTAAAGAAATAATTTGATACTCGTGTGAATTATATAAAGCGATAAAAACTTCTTTAACACAATATAAAACACTTAAATTGGCTAAGACTTTCAAAAAAATTGAGTCTTTCTTCGTCAGGTGAAAATAATGTGTGCCTTTTCATATAACTGTTTGGTATAAAAATAAATTAATAATACAGTTAAATTTTCTAAAATCTTATTTTCTTCTACAAATACTTTGAATAATGGATAGTTATGAAACACACATTTATTAACCTTAATTTTTAAAATCGTTTTACAAAATATTTTAATTTTACAATATTCTATGCAATATTTTAAAGTTTTTCTGTCACTACGTAAAATGTATCCCTCATTTTTAACAGAAAAATATTTCTCGAAAATTCACTGTCACTTTTAAGATTTTAATCCTAAATAATATAAGCTGAAAGGTCTTTGTATATCTCTTTTATTATCCCAAACAACCATTGTTGTGAAAATTATGAAAGAATATCAGACTATTATTTATAGATTTTTATAGTTTAATAAAAATGCTGTCGGTTAATTTTTCGATTTTTTTCGTATTTTTTTTTTCTTTTAGCTCACCGGTGTTGTAGAGATTAAAGTTATAATTTTTAAAAGCATTTGCGCAATCATTAATTATACCAAATTGATTGATTTTCAAAGTAATCAAGATTATTTTCCATACACGATTATGTGGGTAACGAGACTCTTTCTTTTTTATTCTAGATTTTCCTAAATAAAAAAATTAAATTGTATTTTTATCAGTGTCTAACTTGAAACCTCTTAAGAGAGATTGGTTTATTTGTCTGCCGCCTGACTACAATATATCGTTTATCTTCTGTCTACAATATACAGTCTGTATACGGTCTACCGTGTGTATACCATCTGCCGTCTGTTTGTCCATGCTCTAACTGTGTTTAATATACTTGGATCATTATGTAATTAATATATGTTGTTAAAGTATATTGCAACATGATCCATCTTCAAAATGAAGTGTGTTTCATCTATCGTTAAATTACAGGAAAAGACAATAGTATTGTTTTTAGTTATGGTCTATTGGAAAAAATCATTTGAAGTGCATTTTAAGTGTGTTACGCAATTACAATTAAAATCATAATAGAATTTATATATATTACTAAGATACACTAAAAAATGATTGCAATAGAAATGTGTTAGTATTAGCAAATACGGTAGTCCAACAAAATAATTCTATAAATTTCATCATATTATGGTCTGTAAAGAATAATCGTTTGTGGCATATTTTAATGATGTTAATCTGCTACATATATAGTGAAAACCATATAAAATTTTGAGGTACACTAAAACATAATTTCTCTACAATATTGAGAATAAAACATTAATCATTAATAAGGTACGCATTTATATCTTAAACAATGGCTGAGTTATAGCACATTGAATTTCTAATGCGGCTGACCTTTTGGAATGGAGAAGAAATGAAGAAAACTGAAAGAACCGATTTAGATGTAACTTATTAGTGTGTACATATTACATACGGATATCTCGAACGAGTTCGTAGACCTTCATCCGCTATCTTTTTTTAAAAATGGAGGCTATTTGATTTTTTTAATATATTTTTTAATAATATTTTTTAAAAAATACAAAAAAATTAGAAAATAAAAGAGTTTTTTTATATGTTTGACCTAGATAAAAAAAAGTTCAGAGCATATTTTTTTTTGTTTTTACACTGGTGTCCAAAATTTCAGCATAATTGGTAATTAAGTAATTATCATTCAGTAATGAAAGGAATATGAATCGGAATGTGCTGAAACTCCAGGTGTGTAAACAAAATAGTACGCGTCACATATTTTCGCAAAGAGTTTTCCCCGAAATCGAACAGGGGACCGTCAAAAAATTGAAAAAGAACGAAGATCTTTTGGATAACCCTGTCAAAACTAATGTAGCAAAAGCGTTCAAACTGCACATTATGATTAATTGGCTTATTGTAATGTACTGTGTTTATTTTTATAAGAATAGCATGTATACTCGTAGAGAAATTAAGGTTTTTATAAAAACAGTCCTAATTTTTTTCAAGTTTTTTGCTTATAATTTGCAGAGTTCTTAATATAAAATAATGTTATTTTCTGAAAATATGACAAACATCTTTGTACAATACCCTGTACAATACCCTCTCATCAGAATTAAAAAATAATAAAAATTGTATGAAAAATGAGCAGGTTTACTAAATAATTTTTTACTGCGCATGCGTGAATGCTATTAAAATTTCATTGCCATATTATGTTAGTTAAATGTATAGAGCAACTTTTGTAAACGTATCAAAAACATAGCTTAAAATTTCTAAAAATTATCGTTGATAGAATGAGATCAAAATCCTTTATTCCCTAAATGAAGCAAAAAGATGAGGGGCTGTATCCATATTCCATTGTTTAGTGCCTACACAGTATTGCACGTACAACTATATTTAGGTAAAACCCCTGATTTTTTTGCTTCCTTTAAGAATAACGGATTTTGAGTTGATTCTATAGGCTTTCAAGCTATGAATTATACATATATTCAGAATTTTCAAGCTATGTTTTTGCAACTTTTACAGAAGTTGCTCTATACATTTAGCTAACATAATATGCAAATGACATTTTGATATCGGTGACGCATGCGCAATGAAAAATTATTTACTAAACATACTCATTTTTCATACAATTTTTATTATTTTTATTCTCATGAGAGGGTATTGTGTATAATGATGTTTGTCATATTTTTAGAAAAGAACATTATTTTATAATAAGAACTCTGCAAATTATACGCAAAAAACTTGGAAAAATTTAGGACTGTTTTTATAAAAACCTTAATTTCTCTACGAGTATGCATGCTATCCTTGTAAAAATGAACACAGTACATTACAATAAGTCAATTAATCATAATGTGCAGTTTGAACGCTTTTGCTACATTAGTTTTGACAGGGTTATCCAAAAGATCTCCGTTCTTTTTCAATTTGTTGACGGTCCCCTGTTCGATTTCGGGGAAAACTCTTCGCGAAAATATGTGACTCGTACTATTTTGTTTACACACCTGGAGTTTCAGCACATTCCGATTCATATTTCTTTCATTACTTAAAAATAATTACTTAATTACCAATTATGCTTAAATTTTGGACACCAGTGTATCTTAAACAATGACTCAGTTGTAGAACTGAGTTGTAGAATTTGTAGTATGGTTGACATTTTGAAATGATTTGATTTTCGTTACGAGATAACCTGTCCATTTATGAAACGTATTGGATATAACTTGGTGCGTACATAGCACAAACCAATGTCTTGTCAGAGTTCGTTGGTCAACTTCATCCTTCATCTTGGTTCAAAATGGCGTTTCAAAATCGTGGTCATTTTAAATATTCAAGATCTTTTATATTTATAATAATGTATCAAATATACATACATACATATATATATATATATATATACCAATGGAAAAAAACTTCTTTCTAAAGTGTTACATCTTGAAACACAGATTTCGTAGCCTTTTTTGTTTTGTCTTTATCTTCAAAAATAGCTGATGCATAGTTTGAACTCTGAAAGTGGCTGACAATATGAAAAATCCATTTGCCTGAGACAGCACTCGAATATGTTAATCCGTATCGATGTGAGTGAGCATGTGCACAGGACATATTAAGATCTCGACGATCACGCTCATTTGTTAGTTTCATACATCTTTTTTTTTTATTTTAAATGGCAGGTATTTTATTATATCGCCGAATTTGGCGATCATATATAAATCGCTTTAAATAAAACCAGCTTATATAAAGTTGATTAATTTGTAGAAATTACTATTCATCTTCAGCATTACCAAATATTTATTGAAACTCCTATAATCGTGTTCACTAATTTGAGATTCGTATGTTTTAATAATGTAACTTGATTTTTTTTTCTTTTAGAAAGTAAGAAATATGAAATGACCTCTTCCTCCCGGTACTAGCTGAAAGGATTTTTTATCTTGGATTAGGTTTGTTCAGATTTCATGAAGAACTAAAGCATCAATTAAAAATAAAATAATAAAAAGAAAGAAATTAAAATTGACAATATGTGGAAAATTCATCTTCATTTAGATACTTCTAGAGAGTAACAAAAAACCAGCTCACTCTATCGCCAATCTGTTTCAAAATTTTCACGATATTTGACTGGATTTTTTTAACTTGCTCCACAACGTTAAATATTAAATTATCGAAAAAAATTGTTATCATTTGCGCATGCATAGATAAACATTATTTCGTATAACTGCTCATATTTCCTAAAACATTCAACAAACTTATATCCTAGTACACTATAATGTTTCTGCTGCGCTTTTTTAATTTTTACGAAGTTGATGTTAAATTTGGTTGGATAACCCTCATTATAGTATAAGCTAAACACATGTAAGAAATTTTTGAACATTTTATAAAAATCGGTATATTTCCATACATATACTTGCTATTCTTACACAAATCAGAAAATATTATGTACAAAATTAACAAATTCTCATTCTACAAAAATAGATCATTTCGTGCATTTTAATTTACTGAATGATTTCAAATATTAGTATTCTCTTTAATTTTTTGTGTATTACCACAAGTTTTCCTTCTTAAAAAATGTACTTTGATAAATATGTGGTCAAACATATTCTTTATAATCCTGAAGTTCCCGACGAATTCGACAAATATATCATTAAGTATTCGACAAATACATTATTAAGTATTCGAAAAAATGGCGAAAATTGAAAGTCTCCAGTCAATAATGGCTACATAGTGTATCTGTACATTTATAAAGTGTAGTATTATACTTAAAACATCATCGATTTTGGATCATTTTCAAATATGTTTATCTATTTTTTTAAATTAATATCTTATGCATTATTTTTCTTAATAATATCCTATTTTTACTCAGAAATACTATAAATTAATTTTTAATACAGTAAGTTAATTGGATAATCTCATTCCATGCGGATTTCTAGACCTAATATAGAAAAAAGAGAAAATTCTTAATCTGAACGTAGACATCATATTAAATTTCTGTATTTCTGTACTTAACTCATTGTAATTGAAAACTTCTTTTTATTAACGCTGATCCGTGTATAAAATAACGATAAATTCGTATTTGCTATTCTATTTTATTCATAAGGCTTTATATATGTTTTGGACTATTTTAGATATCTGTAGATTTTTCCGAAAAGAAATACTTGACATACATTATTAATTCAACATGAACTCAATAAGTGTCAGATAAAACTTCGTTTAGATGAGAATTAGAGAAATGTGTCCCTAATGGTCTAATCAAGAAACTCTTTCACCGCAAGTAAAGCAATTATCTTTACATTTATCATGTGATGTAAGATTTTGTAAAGAAATGAAATGAACTTTTCTAAGGATATTTCTGAAAAGGCAGTGTTTTGTAAACAATAATGAGTATTTTATTGAGTAAACAATACTTAAGGAACAAATAATAACTGCATTTCTTAAAGGAAAAAAGATTTTACATTTAATTTTTAAAGTTTCTTTAAATGTTTTTTGATGTACTAGATCTTAATATTTCATTCAGTGCTTTTTTCATTCTTCTAAATGTGACAAGATAAAGTATTAAAACGAAATTATTTTGATTTGCTGTTTACAATGAATTTAGAAGTTTTATATGTCAGATATCAGATATCCAGAAAACATATTTTGTGCATAATATCTGTCAGTCTGTGTGCCGATGTATGTGTATATGTGTGTTCTCTTTATTACATCGAAAAGTGTACAAAGTTCTGCATAGAATTGAGCCAATTTTTCATGCTATACAATTTCACTTGTGACTAGCATGTCTCAGTTAAATATTTTACCCAACAGTGTAGTTGCGATAGTGATTTTTTAATCAATTTATTTTTAATATCATCTGAATTTGGATGAAGTATTTAATAGAATTGAGTTCAACTAGGTATAAAAGTTTTTTGATACTGGATATTAGCCCCCAGTTCAAAACTAGATATTTTCCCTGAAAATGCTTGTTTGATATTTTTGTTGATTTAAAATATTGTATAATCCCAAAATGTACGAGATTATGCATGTCATGAAATGACCATCAGAGTTCAGTAGCAAAATATAGCTTTAGTGAACACCATAATTTTGTATAAGTAGGGTTTTTTTTTAACGGAACAATTTACAGATTTAAATATGAATAAATAAAGTAAAGATTTAGAAAGGATTTGAGATAGGAAAAGTATATTGATTTTAATGAGGAATTTTAGTAAAAAATGGTTTACTTAAGAATATTTTAAATTAGAGTCATTTTTTATATTGAAGCGTATTGTAATAAATAATTTTAGGGCCGTATTACGAATTTATATCTTTCAAATAAAGATTAATAAATTAGACCTAGAAATAAGGTTTTAATTTACGATATAAAGCCAGAATAAGCATGGGATATTATTAAAAAGGAATTAATAATGTATAAGGTTAATCTTGGCGGAAATTTTTAAATTTTATAATGTGCATGTAAGTAAACCAAATTCGGTAATATTTCCTGATATAAGCAACAGTTTTCATTTGAATTTGGGGATATTCAGCCAAAGGGTGCTCTGAGATAACGATTTTGATACTATTGTCATTTTTATAGCACAAGAAAGTTTGTATTATCTTTTTTTATTATTTTGATTATGGTCATCAGATTCTACTTGGAAAATGGTGAAAATGACCTAGTTGGTGGTACGAGATTTCGCGATATCGAATGTGCTACATTTAGAAAAATAAATGCATTACTAGTAATTTTCATAAAAATATTATTTAGATGCTTGAAAATGAACCTTTTAAAGTAAGTGGATGATATTTTGCCTGAAAAAAATTGGGAAAAATATGTCTTTGAATAATCAAAAGTTAAAATCTATTGCAACCAAACAGAATCATTATTTTTCACACGTGCTACTTTATTCACTGGGAGAATAAATTTGAATATTTGGAAATGACTAAATAAAAAGTAATGTGAGTGTAATTAACTAGAATACTCAGAGATATTAAATTATGGAAATTAAATAAGTGTTCAAAGATATACAGTGATAAATTCAATCTGAAGTGAATCATTCTATAATTATAACAGGGATAATTACTATCGGAAATGGAGAAAATAATAAGGAAATACAAAAAACATATAGGAAGAGTTTTTAGTAAAGTAAACTGTTGTTTTATCTCCTTATCCTATCTAAAGTTGTTCATTTGATATTGAAGAATGGAAATAATCGTTTAGTGCTGTATTGGTTTAATGTTTGTTTGGAAGTCAATTTTAATTTTAAAATAACATTTTAAAGATTATTTTTAAAGTCTTAAACATAAACAATAGTTAATTTGTTTTAGTTGTATATTCTTGTAATTCTTCGTCATATAAATTGGAATTTTTTTCTTTAAAAGAATAATATATATAATACTGCGTTCGAATTTTTGATTAAATAATTCTCGATCTAATAGATTCTATATAGATTTATCCATAAATTTGCAACGGTTATTGACATGCTAACAACTAAGTGCTGTCGAATCGTTTCTACTGGCAATTTTCTAGACTTTTTTCCATAATTTCTCCCCGTCTTTTCAGTGTTATGCGTTTTATTTTTAGTTGTACAGAAATAAGTAAGAGAAAATAAATCAATGAACTTTTTAAAATATTATTTTTCATCAGTCAAATATTCAAGAATGCGTCATTAATTTTATTCAAAGATTTTATTAAAAATAGCAAACTTTACATTTATTTGAAAGAAATGTTTAAAAGAATAACCAAAAACTATTTATTTTAGTACCTGAATGATATTTGTTTTGTAATATATCTGTAACCTTTTGTTACAGCATACGAACAATAACTCTATCTGTATATTTTTAAACAGATTTTTTTTTATGAAGACAATTCACTTTATCGTTGTAATTTAAAACACTTTTTTTTGTATTGATTATTCAAACGCACTTTATATGAACTCTATTATGCATGCTCGAATTTCAGTTCTATTCTTTCTCATTTCAGAAATGTTTGTTTTTGAAAATAAGCAGTCACAAAAAGTACCTGCTACAAAAGGAGTCAATTTTCATACTTATTTCTCTATTATTCTCTCTCTTTTTTTCTTTTCCAAAGTCCGCTATTTTTGAAGCTAGCATTTTCAAAGAGATTTTGTATTTATTATATTTTATTCTTTTCAGTATGGAATTCATCTTCCAGGCAAATATTTTTTAAAGATAAAATTATTAAAAGAATAACAGAAGTTACCTGTTTTCATTAATTTTAAATATAGTAAACCTTTAATGAAATTATATCCATTTCATTCGAATTAAATAACCATATAATTTTAGAATTTGCTTCATAGTATATTGAGAATATTATTCATTTCAGAAATTGTCATATAAATATCATGCAAGAGTCATGATTTGTTATAACTACATTGTTTTTTTTTGTGTTCATGACTGCCAGTTATCATCATGAGGGATATAGGCCCTAAGGAGGTGGCCTCCACGGTGGCTTTTCTAAGATAACCTAACCCTTATTTACGCAAGGAAATCCAAGGTTTGATGAAAACCACGGAAAACTCTGAACGGTTAAGTCGATGGTCGCAATTGGGTCTGAAGCCGGAAGCTACAGTCTACCAGTTTCGGGAGCAGAAACTCTCGGCCACTGGTAAGAACTCCGTTCAAAATGTAATTTTGAATGCTAAAAAATACATTTTTAAAGTTATGCAAAAAGTATACAATTAAGTTAGTATGCAATTTTTATATTATGGGATTTTATTAATATGATTAAAGAAGAAAAATTGAATTTTTTTTCTCATTTTTAACTCAAAAGAAATTTACATTAAAACTATATTCTTTATTTTATTGCAAAAGGAAATAACCTATGAATTTATTCTTTGGATTAAATTTAAAAAAAATAGTTAATTAATTACAATTACAACATAAATTAAAGAACTTTTATTAATAGACTTTTTAGAGTGTTATGTATGGATGTCACTAATGTAAAAATATCATTACAGAGTAATAACTGCTTTTTGCTAGTATATCATTGAAAAGCATATTCAAAACATTAAAAGTTATGTTTACAAGATGCAATAAGATTAAAAATACTTTATTTATTTTATATTTCACATATTTGAGATAGAGACTTGAAATTTTCTAAGTAATTAGTATGTAACAATAGGACGAAGCCTATTTAATATCAATAACCTCGATTATCCGGAACTATTTTTTCAAAAATTCCATTCTGATGAAAGGCATATACAAATTTTCGATTTTTTTTATTTTAAGGAATAAACGTAAAAGGCAATAAAATAACGCAAAGTTTGCTTCAAAGAACGAAGTCGATCGGATTATTAGTTGCCGGGATATTTGTAATCCTGTTTTCCACACCTTCCGTTTTCCATGAAACTGTATTTAATTCAAAATTCAATTCAAAGATATATTTTAATTGTAGATGAAATGCTTAATCCGACGCAGTAAACTTTTAGTTAATATGATTATTATTTTGGAGCTATAAGGATGTCTCTTTTTGGCATTCAAAACACGCATTTAAATAATTAGTTCAAATTAATTTCGCCAAGCTAACATACTATTAGTAAAATGGCCGCCTGGCATATAAAAAGTGAAACAGTCAGCCATCAAATACAATATTCACAAAAAATATATATCTATTAAATTTACGGAAAAAGCTGTTGGCAACAATGTTGCCAGCTGTTTTGCGGTAAAGATTGCGGAAAAATTATATGCAATAAAAAAATGTACATATAATTTTGCTGCACTTTTTACGGCAAAAAGTGCAGTCAACATTGCTGACAGCAGTTGTTGCCGTAAATTTAGCCTTTTTTTACAATGCTTATAATTATAAACCTTTCATCTTTGTACTGATAAGTACATTTTTCCCTTCTCTGCATGAAAATTTTTTTCTTTCTCTAATTTAACATATGTTACTGGAAGGAAGTTTAAATTATCACGCTTATTTAACCCTCTATTGTATGCTTTTTATTTTATTTTAAGTAAATAGATTGGTTCCTTAATGGACACAAATTAACGAAAAAAAAATGAATAAATTCACGCTCTTATATTTATCAATATTTTCTTTTTTTTTAAAATGGTTCCTAAATTGCAATACGATTGCATGCTGTATTTGTTAAAAAAATTGGAAAAAGAAACTAGAGTTATTTAAAATAAATTTTTAAAACGTGTTCTTTTGAAAAAGATTTATTTTTAAGGAAATTTTGCATTTTAATATATTTTTAAGTTTGTGAAAAATCTGGGAAAGTAAAAGGCTTCAAAATCTCCTTTTTATTTGTAACTGATAAACAAATATTATCACTTACGGTATCACTTAAACTTAATTATAGGGCCAAATGAATACGTAAAATATAAAGTTACGACGAGACAACGGTAAATATACGGGAAGGAGATAATATTTAATTTATTGCCAGTTGGCAGTATTCGGCACTAGAGGGCTAAGAAGTAGTCGGTATGTTTCAATACTTTGAATAAAAAGAACAATAAGCAAAAAAAAAAATCTTTTCTGTTTTGTAATTTAATTTTTTTCTTTTATTTTTTCAAAGTCGTTATTTACAAATTTTAAATATGCATAGAAAGAAGATAAACAATGTTTGTGTACTTTAAGTTGGACCAAATAAGATTTTCATTACTCATTTCAATTTTTAAGATTGAGTAATATTCTAAACAAGACTACATTAAAAAAATTAAATAAAATTTTTCAATTAAGAAAAACTATTCCCGAATAAAAAAGAAGAATATTCATACTTAACATTTTTTAAGGTATTACCCGATTCCGCAATGTGATTCTTGTTCCAAATAGAAAAATATTTGAATGTTGTTTATTGGAAATACTGTTGAATGTAATGACTGCACAGTGATTTTTTTTCGTTGTTGTTTATTTTTAATTTTTAATTTTTATTTATATTTATTTTTTTAATCTTATCTTCAAAACATGAATATCGAAAAATTTTTATCTTCACAAATTATATGATTTTATTTTATAGAAGAAGTTTAGTTCGAATGAGACAGATTTTATTGCATTTATATTAAATGCCATTATTATTATTATTTTTTTTTTCAAAAACATTTTTTCAACATTTCGGCAACATTGCTGCCAGCAGTTTTTGCCGTAAATTTAACGGTTTTTTTTTGTGTAATTAATTTACTTTTTTTCATTATTTTTTATAAGTGTTTTAATATGCCAATTTAATCAAACTGCTTTTCTAGTTCATCTATTCTAGCATGCGCTTGTCTCCTGCTCCTGAATTTATATAATCTATTTATGTCTTCACATACTCTCCATTAGTAAATAAAATTTCTTGTATTTTAAATTTTTATCTATCATTGAAATGTTAACTTTTCTTCATTTATTTTTTGTTTCATATTTTATGTGTATTATTTGATTATTTTCGAAATGATTTGATATGATTTTTTCATATTTAATGTTTATATATAAGCAACACAATTTTATTAATAGGAAGGCATTTAGAGCAAACAATTATAAATATAAGTATCTTTGAAATTATCTCTTCAATTTTCAATAATACTGTAATGTACGTCGAGACACAATACTTAATGCTAAAAATTAAAGGAAATAAAAAATATAACAGTAACAACTTGTAAAACAGCCTATTTTTCTAACACTTAAATTTAAAAAAATAAAATTTTAAAATCCTTGATACTTATTCAAATACGAATATCTTTTACGACATTCATTAGAATATATTATATAAAACTGTGCTAGATTTTTACATGTGTGTGATTTTACATTTAATATGATTTTATCTCTCGTGTAAAGTAAAAAATATAGAATTTTTTTTAAAGTCCAAATATTTAAAAAATAATAACTGTGATTTTGAATGTTGAATACATGCACAAAAATATTAAATACACTATGGGGAATAAGTTAAAAATTTGATGTGCATAGCAAAAAAAAAAAAAAAAAAATAATAAATAAAAAATAAAATAAAAATAAAATAAAAAATAAAATAAAATAAAATAAAATAAAAAAGGCTTAGTATTTTTAAAACAAGCAGGTAACATGATTAATTAAACATCATAAATACATTTTAATAAATAGTATTCGCAACATATTTTGCGACATAAATTGCCCAATACCTCAAATTGGTTGGTAGTTATATTGGGTTTGTAATTTTCCTGAATGAGCTCTTTTCAATGAATCGACTCTCGTCTAAATCGGCGACTAACATTTCTTTCACCTCCGAGTAACCCTAGGAGAAATCTTCGAAACCTAGGAAAATATTAGTTTTAAAATTAAAACATTACGTCAAAGTTAAGGGGACAGTGGACCTTTATTTGAACAGAATCGTCTATAGCGAAATTGTCGCAAAAAATCTATTTCTATGGTATAATAGTACCAAAACAGTTTTTTCTTATTAAAATATTATTTATAACGGTTTTAAGAAGTAAATAAAATAGGTAAAGTGAAAGGTATATACTTTAAATTTGTTTTTCTCAAAACTAATTTTTCAGTGAAAAAATTCTGCTTGCGACGTTCTCTACAGCGTAAAAATCCTCCTTTTTGAAATGCTCCTTGCAATGTAATTTTTGATCAATATTGAAAAAATTGATAAAGAAGTATCCCTATATTGTTTAGAAAGAAATTATTTAAGCATTTTAAAATTCGTCTTCATTAAGAGAGTTAAATTTGATTTTTTACTTTATTATTATATATTTATATATTATTACTTTATTATTAATTAATTATTATTAATATTAATATATTATATTATTATTTTATTAATATAATTATTATCTTTATTATTAGTTACTTTATTAATATATATTTAAATTTATTTATTTGATTTTTTGCCTTTTAATAAAACGGTAAAATTTTGATGAAAATCGATATGGAATTTAGAAAAAAATCTGTAAAATATTAAGTATTCAGGAGATTAAAAATATCTTACACAAATTTGTTTATGATAGAGTTTTAAGCGATAAAAATGCAAAAGAAAAAAGAAAAAAAAATCTTAAAAATTCAATCGCAATACCGCAAAAGACACTAGGAGCATTTTAAAATTTTGTTTAAAAAAGTATCATTTTTTTAGTTAAAAAATTTAATAAGATTATTACTATAACGGCAAAAAAATAATGTCCACAACTCCCTTAAGCACAACTAAATGTGGTTGTAGTCACGAAGAAGTTTGTTTTATTATTTTTTTAATAGGAAGTATGTATTTTTTATGTAAAATTCGTGATAAGAAATTGTACATTGCAATCTTGTCTCATACCATTTAAACAATGAATTAAGGGAAATCAGCTAAACAAATGGAAATTCTGAAAGATTAACTTCAAAAGCGTCTGAAGGCCATTAGGATTATGAATATGTTTTAACAGATGAAATGCACTTCTGCTGAACTTTAGGCAACATACCTCTTGACGGAGACTCCACAATCATTAGAGGCTTTTAAAAGAGAATGTGGGAAAATTTCTACGGGCTTTTCCTATTGTTCCGAGCGATGAAAAGATGTCTTTATTTAATCTTTCTAACGTTGTTGAAAGAAATTATGATAATTATGTTCAAAGACTGGAACTAATATTCTTAAGAATTTCAAAATACATTTCTCTGTTACAGTTTAGGCAATTTTACATTAACAGTTTTGATTAATTTCAGTTCCGTGTCATTACAGTTAAGATTGTTTAAAAGCAATTTCATTACTATATGATTGACATATGTAAGATTGTAAATACGATTAACATGTATGTGATACCATATTTGTTTAAAATTTAATTTAATTTTTATAGACGTATCACAAAACACTTTTTTCGATGACAATATTATAAATGATTTTTTGTCATTTAATTTCTTTTATAAATTTATTCATCTTACTACGTTTTCTGATTATTATATGTTTAAACATAAATATTAACATTTCTATTAAGAATAATATTTTTTTTTCACGCTGTTTTCAATGTTTAATTCATTGTTATTTATAGCAATAGGTAATTTATACAGCCATTAATCAATGATTTATAGTTCTAAAAGCAAAAAGATTTTAACCCGGGAAGGGTTAACTCGCTACATGAGATTTTCTCTCACATTCATACTTTCTTTGTCACAGCGCGCTGATTGGATAAGAGCGAGGCTGATCTCTTCTCTAGCCCGCGAGTAGTCGCGACTTTTTTCACAACGTCATTAGTCGCGCTCGGTCTTTTCGCCGCTAGCCCCCCACATACCAAATATGTAAAATAAGAAATATTTTTCACCTAATATACGAAAGTAACATTTCAATGAAGATATAAATTTGCAGTTTTCTTAAATTATGCATTTTATTCATGATATATGGAGTAATTGGAAAAAGTACAAATGAACTGACATTAGCGATTGTTACGTAGACTTTTTCGCCAATTTCAACTTTGTTTCTAAAAATGTACGTAAAAGAAAAACAGAGGTGTCCTGTTACTTCACTAAGGTGGTCTAGAAAGCTTCAAAGTCAGCTACATGGTAGATCTCCGTTGTATTTGTAATGTGATACAAGTTAGGAGAAGATAAGTTATAAGGGCGGCGAAAAGACCGACACGCGACTACTGACCGGCTAGCTGGAGGTAGGAGTGTAAGACGGGAAGAAGCGCTTGCGCAGATTCAGTGTCCTTTCAGAAGACCGTTGCGTTGGGAAAATGTGTTTTGCTTCCAAATGGATAGCTGTGAGCATTTTTCTCAAAGCGAGTTCGGACGTAACATATATTTTCACGAATCATAGGGTTTTTTCTTACAGCGAGTCTTCGCGTGAACCACCTTTTTAAAGTTGTTCAGATAAAGTCTTCTATTGCCTTTCAGCCTAACAATGACCAGTCGAGGAAAAATGCTTGTGGAGATGGGGAAAGCAATGTATGCGCTAAAATATATGAAAGTTAAGTATATTTACTATTAGGTATCAACAGCCAAATCATCTATAAAGAAGAAACTGATAATGTTGTTGAGAAGAGGGCTTTTTTGAAAGAATTGGCCCTGAATTTGATGAAACTACACCTCATTACAAGAACTATCCAGAATATATGCCCTCAAGATCGTGCTACAATGAAAGGATTGCAGGGGTTGAAATGTCTATCGACGAAAATAAAAAGCAAAAGATAGAAGGATATTGTGCTTTTCGCCCAAGAAGGAAGAAAAAGACGACAACAAAAGTATGCCAGAACTGCAACGTACTAATTTGTCCATCGCATACCCTGTACAGTTGTCAGGATTTTTTAAAAAGTTACAAATCGCAACAGTGACTGGGGCTTACTGTCACAATTCACAACTTAAACTTCAATGTTTTCTATTTTGTTTTCCTTCAGATTGTATTCTTTATAGTTTTAATTGATTTTTTTTCTAATTCATATATTTTTATTTATTTTTTATCATGTGTAAAATATTTTTTTGTTTTTACTATTATTACAGTTCTATAATCTAATTATTCCTAACCTTATAAGTACTGTCCTCATTGATAAGTTTTCTTATTTTTTGCTTGCTATATATAGAATAAATATGAGCATTTTTATTTATATATAAGTATATACATTTTTTTAAATTTCAATAGAATTCAATTGAATTCAATTCATTACAAATTTATTAATTCGTTTTTACAATTATACTTAAATTTTCATTTTATTTTAGGAACTCTTGCAATAACACTCTTATTAAAATCTTTTTTTCATATTAATAAGAACTTTAGAATTATATTTGTATTGTTTTACACCTCTTTTGTGAATAAAATATTAAGTGAAACAAAAAAAATGTTGGTATTAAAGGAATGTAAGATAATAGAAAGGACGTTTGGCACTGTGAGAGAAAATCTCACAAGCGAGTTCTGGCGTGACAAGATGTTTAGCGAGTTCTCCTGGGTTAAATAGGCTGAAGATTTTTAGATGGACATTTTGTCCCATTACGGCATTTCTAAAAAACTAAGAACTATTTATTTTTATACAGTATCCATGTAATATACGTAAATTCATTAATTTATACAATCTTTTTACAATAATATTTAAAACTAGTCGGATGTAGCAATCCCATACATTTTAATACATTCTTAAACAAGTTGGAAATTGCACGTAAAGCGTAGCAAATGAGGTGCGTTCGTTGCTAACGAAGTTTTAAAATATTCAGATCTTGCTGATATAGTAGAGCGTACTTTGGATACAGTATAGTGGTCGAAATCTTTGAGTTCCTGTAAATATGCAGGGAGTAATTCTTATTATACTTCATTAACGTATATCTTATTCATAAAATGTGAAGTAGTTTAATATAATTAAAACACCCCCCAAACAATGTTTCCCCGTATAGCATTATTTAGTGGAATACATTTGTGTGGCCCTGTAATTTAATAATAAATATTCTTTGCATCACAGATTATACAAAATGTATTTTTAGTACATATTTCATAGATTCATGTCGATTCTATTATATTCAAATGAGTGTAACACCATTAAAATGCATTTGAAACTTTTTTCCCCATTGACCGTAATGTAACGGAATACTTTTGATTATCCCTGTAATTGATCAATGCATCCGATTTTCATAACATTTGAAATGACTCGACAAAATTATGTAATAAATATACGTTTTAAATTTCAAACGATTAAAATGCATTTGAAACTTTTTTCCCCATTGACCGTAATGTAACGGAATCCTTTTGATTCTCCCTGTAATTGATCTATCCATCCGATTTTCATAAAATTTTAAATGACTCGACAAAATTATGTAATAATTATGTATTTTAAATTTCAAACAATTCGGTTGGGTAATTTTTGCGTTCTTATATGCGGACGGACAGACAGACAGACGGACAGACAGACAGACAGACAGACAGACAGACGGACAGACAGACAGACAGACGGACGGACTGAGCGACAACAATAGGTGCTACGTATTTACATAATTACGAACGCACCTAAAAAGACACATAGCAGTGCCATCGTTAGAAGATTTACACTGAAATCTAACATACAAGGAGGCGACATTACAAACAATTACTTCATTGAGTTCATGGATAAAAACCTAGGGTTCGTTAAATCTTGATTCGCATATTAAAACGCAATGAGTCTACCAAGTCGTATCTTGGTGAAAAATATCCAAAATCCCAATTTTAGTGTTTAACTCATATGCTTACAATTATGTTTTTCTGCTCACACTCATATATGTTTCAATAATTTTCGGTGGAGGAAAGCACAATGGTAAGCCTACAAGTGAGCCTCTAAAATTGGGTTGTTAGGTGTTTTCCACCAAGATATGACTTGGCAGATTGATTTTGTTTTAATCTGCAAATAAAATTTAATTATTCCTAGAACATTTTCATCCATGAACTCGATGGGGTGATTGTCTATGCTGTCGCTTCCCAGTCTTATATTAACAATAACTTATGCCAATTTTTTACTGAATCTGAAGTTAGATGAAAATAAATGGATTAGTTGTTGAGACAGAGCAAATTTGGAAATCGTAAATCAATCTCCACAACAGCGCCACTTCTCGGGCGATTTAATCCAAAACTTAATCAAAATAATTTATGTCAGGGATTAACGGAATATGAAGTTTGATGAAAATTCATGTTTTAATTCTTGAGATACAGTTAATGCGAAAATATTAATAAATGCAGCCAAGGAGAACTACCTGTTGGACGATTTAAACCAAAAACTAAACGATACCAAGGTTTAAGTGAATATGGAGTTTGATTAAATTTCGTGCATTAGTTCTTGAGAAAGAGCTATTGCAATAATTATGAACAATACCGAATACTAGCGCCAGCTGTTGGGCTATTTACATTAAAAGCAATCAGCAAAAAAATACATCAAGGACAAACAGAATATGGAAGTTTGTTTCTTAGTTTGGTTCTTGAGGTAAAGCTCTTCTAGAAATCGTAATGCATGCATCATTCCAGAGCCAACTATTGGGCAACTTACACCGAAAAGAATTTAGTAGTACAAAAGCAATAAACGTCAAATTATTAAAAACAGACTAAGTAACCCTTTAAATACCGCATTATTTTCTTCATAAAAATTTAAATTTTAGATTTCCTACCACTTAAAAGGAGAGTATTTTTTATATTATTTTATCAAGGTATTTATTTTATGAAAAAGAATATACAGGGTGTATCTAAACTACTGGGCAAAACTTTAAGGTGTGATAGTACACATCAAAACAAATAATATTAAATGGGAAACTAAGGGTCCCAAACGTCTTCCTAAGGAGATAGGCGCCATTAAAATTTAGGGTCCAAAATTTGAAATGATTATAAAAAACGGAAAAATTGGTCGATTCGTTTACGGTTTTCACGAAAACTATCTTTATGCCTTTATTCTTTATGCCAGTATTGTCCTGAAAATAAATTAGAAAGATAAATTTAAAAAAAATGCCGATAGAGGGCGCTTTAGACTTTAGAGTAGCAAACAACTATTTTTAACCGTTATTTTTTTTTTTTAATCTAAATAAATGTTTTAAAAGCTTAAATTTTGAGCTCAAAATCTGAATTGTTGTGAGCAATTAAGTAGCAAAAAATTGAACTGTATTCGTAAGGTCACGGGCAGGGTAACATTTCAACTCCTGAACACAGTTCAGTTTACGCTTTTTAACCCCTCCCAACGATTATGAATTTGAGTTCAAAATTTAAGACTAAGCTTTTGCAAGCATTTAATTAGATACAAAAATAACAGTTAACAATTGTTGTTGATTACTCCAAAGTGTAAGGCGCCTTCTAACGGAATTTTTTGAAGTTTATCTTTAAAGTTTATTTTCAAGGAAATACTGACATAAAGAATGGTTTTAGAAAAAACCGCAGACGAATCGACCATTTTTTTCGTTTTGTATAACCATTTGAAATTTGAACCTTCCCACCCCCATTGAACAAAGTTTAGTTAACGCTATTTAACCAGTCTCAACGATTCAGATTTTCGGCACAAAATTTATGTTTATATCTAAGCTTCCAAAAAAAATTTTATGAGATGCAAAAAATAATGGTAAAAAACACTTGTACGTTACTTCTAAGTCTAAAGCGCCTTCTATCGACATTTTTTGAAATTTGTGTTTATAATTTATTTTCAAGACAATACTGACATAAAGAATAGTTTTAGTGAAAACCGCAAATCATTTGACTAATTATTCTGTTTTTTGTAATCATTTGAAATTTGAACCTACCCACTCCCATTGAACACAGTCCTGTTTGCGCTACTAGCCACAGATGTTGAGATCAAAATCCAAGTTTATATCTAAACTTCGAAAAAAAATTTAATGAGATGCAAAAAATAACAGTCAAAAATAGTCGTTCGTAAAAAATAGTTTTTCAAATTCGCCCTCTATCGGTATTTTTTGAAATTTATCTTTCTAATTTATTTTCAGGATAATACTGGCATAAAGAATAGTTTTCGTGAAAACCGCAAACGAATCGACCAATTTTTCCGTTTTTTATAATCATTTCAAATTTCGGACCCTGAACTTTAATGGCGCCTATCTCCTTCGGAAGACGTTTTGGACCCTTAGTTTCCCATTTAACATTATTTGTCTTATTGTGTACTATCACCACTTAAAGTTTTGTGCAGTAGTTTAGATACACCCTGTATATTTAACTTCATATTATAGGTGTGAAAGACAGTTTACTAAGTCCAGTGATCTAAAAGTATGCCAATGGATATTAACCGCTTGAGGGAAAGGCGATAATGTCTTTGTAATATTGAATTCTCGCCATAATAATCGAAAAATTTTATTTTAAAATAAGGAAATGCATATTTACAACATTTTTGCCACAAAATTTGCCGCTTGAGGGAAAGGCGATAATGTCTTTGTAATATTGAATTCTCGCCATAATAATCGAAAAATTTTATTTTAAAATAAGGAAATGCATATTTACAACATTTTTGCCAAAAGTTAAAAATGTATTTTTTTAATTTCCTGGTGAGAATTTTGTTTGAAATAGATGGGGTAAAATATATCCCACTGCCCCTCATGAGGTTAATGGGCTTATTAGATAAATACTACCTATGCCGTATACCTGTAACCGTATTTTGCGTCTCATTCATCCGACGCTGTTCTGCTGATGCATGCATCTGCCATGTACTTTTGTAACTTCTTGTGAATAATAATATGTTACTTTTTTAGAAGTGTGGAGTTTATTCTTTAACTAACTAATCTTAAATTCTATTTTTAGCTCACTAATGGAAATCATCTTTTAGTTTTTTTTTTTTTTTTTTTTTTTTTTTTTTTTTTTTTTTTTTTTTTTAGGTGTTTGAAGGACCAGCATCTACAGTACTTTTCCCGATGTTACATGTTTAAATACTACCTTTGACAATGAAGTTTGGTTAATAGTCCTGTAACATTATTGCAGTTGAAATATTAACAAAAATTACCATACCATCCTTCAAAATAGTCTTCTCCCATAACTATACACCGCTTCGATTTATATACATGTCCTGAGGAATTTGCAAGAAGTCTTCTTTTCGGATGGAGTTCAACAGCTTCGTCACCTTTCGTTGGATGTCAGCAATATGGTCAAATCTCTTTTAAAGAGAGTTTGAATGGTGAAAATTGTAAGAAATCTGAAGGATTGAGATCTGGCGAGTATGGTGGATGTTCAGTTTGCATCACTCCTCATGAATTTTTTTTAGTGTGTTTCAAAGCTTAAAACCAAACCTTAAACTGATCTTTTGTTCGTTCATTTTTCTGTTCACAGTTAAGAACCAACACGCTGAACAATCACTTAGTAAAGCACGTCTTACACAGAATAAAAATGACGCTCAACTGAACAACGATGGGGAAAGATGGTTAACACTTGCCTCTATGCAGGTTGTAGCGTTTTGTTTCCCCAGTGTTGCCAGATCGGTCGTTCTGAATTCATTCACCGAACTTTATTGTCAGAGGTAGTATTTAAAAATATATGTTATAATGATTACGAAATAACACTTTAAATGTTAAACCAACTTAAAATATAGATAAATAATAAAGTTTGGGATGAAATTCATATTAAAATTAATATTGATTTTCTAGTATTTTGAGATACATTGTATCATATATTTATACCACATTTTAAACGTATAATTATTCTATATTTTTAATTTAAACACTCTTATGAGATTACTACCTTGAGTTGTCACTGTAACATAAACACTTAAGGAAATTCTATGTCTTTCTTCAAATCTCCTTGGAAAGCTTTGCGATTGGTCTAGCCATTTTAATTGATTCTTTTCTCATGTTATGTATCATGTGGAGGCAATGAGGCAATCAATCCTTCTTATCAGAAAATTATCCCTAATGAACGAAATTTCTACTAAAACTGGACTTTATTCTGTCTTGATTGCTCTAAGATTATACACTAATTCTCGATGAAAAGGTTTAAGATTTTGAATTAACCTAATATTTCTCTGTTACAGAATGTTTTGGTTAATGGTGTTACTCTAATATAATAAAGTCAATCAGAATTTTTACAAAATTTTGTCGATAAAAATTTAAAATTCCTTTTATCTATAGGAGTTTTAATTATTACGTTCTGATAAATAAAGTATTTCTCTAAGCATAATTTAAATGCGTGGCAATATGTATATAAACTTTTCGACTGCGATTAATATAAATTAAAGATTTTTCTATTATCATTTATGCGATGACGATAATAAAGATCAAATATGGTAATTTAGTCAAGGACGTTTAGTGTACTTTATTTTCTATTTAAAATCCCTTTATGTGCGTTTCAGATACATGATGTATGTTTTTTTCTTTCATTAGCCGTTGTTTGGAATGAGAATTCGTATGTCACCATTCAATTATTTAAAACATAAAAGTAACAATGCATAATTGGTAATGACTCAGTTCTTCCCAAACGTTGATTAGCAAAGAGGTTCTGTTCAGACGCTCACCTGATCTGACGCCTTGTGACATCTATCTGTGGGGGTTGATAAAGGATCGTGGGTATGAGCCTACACTACAAGCTCGCCATTGCAGCTGTTGCAACATTGACCCTACAAACACTAATCAACTTTTCGGAAGAACGGAATTAGCGAAATGATGTGTGTGCTGTGTGACGAAACGTCTCAAATTGAACACTTGTAAGCTTGTAAATAAAATTTTGAGTTACTCTTTCATTTTATGTATTAATTATAATTTTAAGTTTTATGTAAAAAATATTATCAAGAGCTAAATTCCCGATATTCGTTGAAAACACGCCATATAATGTTTACATTTTAGTACGAGTGTCCAGAATCCAAAGAGATGTAATAACCATACGCATAAAAATTATGTTTGCTTGTTAAAATTACTTATGTCAATAAACTAACTCTAATCTTGCATTAAAAATGACAGGGAAAATATGTTTCTCTTAACATTCTTAATTGTGATTCTTCATACAAAATTTGCATAATTGGAAGATTATCTACTGCTATTTGAATATTACTGAATAAATTTACCTGCCATTTTATTCTAAACCAGTCGTACTCAAAAACCGCGACATGTGGCTGTTAGATTTTCTTAAATGCTCTTCGAAAATCGAATAAATATTAACTTTCATACGAATAAAAAAATCTCTCCGCTAACCACTAAATTTTTTGTTTGATTTGATTTGTCATTTCGAATTCAGTCGAGAAATTTTTTAATATTTAGTGACAAGGTTTGGAGATTTGGGGATGCAATGTCTAAGTTATTAGAATTAATATATTTTGTTAATAACGTTTGTAATCCATAAATTACCGTTTCCAAACAAGTATTCTATCTTCCGCTTTTGAAAGAAGTATTATTCTTTCTGAAATTAAATAACAAAGATATACCAATTATTTGTTAACACCCATTGTTGTCGTGTTCCTACACAAAGAAATTGAGAAACAACTATGTAGCAAATGTCCGGTTTTAGACATTAATTCTTACTTACAATTAAAAATCAAGTCAATACTGAGGACAATAAGCCTATATTTACACTCGTAATAGGAATTTGGAATACGTTTATTAAAACATATTAAAATGTAGAAATCAGAATTATTAACCTCCTGACTGCCGAGCAAAAGGGCAAACTTGTAATGTTGTTTTCTCTTTAATTTATTTAAAATGTTAATAAAAGAGGGATTTTCTAACATGGTATATTTTTTTGTGACGTATATGATTATAAGCACTGATAGTATCAATCATAAATTAGTTTCTCAAAACTGGATTATATGTGTGGAATTACATTAATTTAAATAAAACCTCAATTGCAGAGAAACCTGTATCATAGTAAATGGATATACCAGGTCGCGACAGTTGGAAGGTTAAATTTTCATTAACCGATAGATTTACTAGGTATTTCATTTTAATAAGAAGGAATTCATCAGTTGTGCTGTGACAAATATTACTTGTATAAAATCACATCAAATGTGTAATCTTATTTTACAATCAACACAACCTGAAAATCTATACTAATAAATTAACAAATCCCTCTGTGTTTGTGTATAGGTCTGCGATCGCTAGCAAAATTTACCGCACGTAGAAGGTCTGAAAGTTTAGGTGAAGATAGTCCATGCTAGGTACTGATGCATCTGAAGCTCAGATTTTTAATATTTAAGGGTCAGGGCCATTGACCCCTTAAAATTTTTATGCACTAAATTGTACATAACATAATACCTTTTCGTGTAATATTCTTCGTTTTGAGGGATCTTTGTCCATTAAGCTATTCCTACCTTTTTCCTTTTCAGTCATGATCCTGAACCATTGGGGCTCCCTTTAAGTTTTTGTGTAATAAATTGTTAATATTTTTTTTTCCATTTAACTCGATCACAATTTTTTGGATTCTTGATCTTTTTAGATACTTTCTAGTTTTACATTCCATATAAGACACTGGAGCCTTCTAGGGAATCTTAGGGCTCCTTAAACTTTTTGTGAGTCAAACATTTTTCATTCACTAAATTTCACACCTTCGCAGTACAAAATTTTAAAGTTGAGTCTTGGATCCTTCTTCCAGGACAAACATCCTGATTTTTTGATTCGGGCCTATTTCAAATGTTTAATCGGATGCATTTTTTAAAAAATATTATTCCAGCAAATAATTCATAATCTCTGATTCATTCTGTCTAATTAAAGATCTGAAGTGCTATGTACCAAAATATTTTAACGTATTTTCATATTAGAAACCTGGATTTAACTGTCAGTTGGCTCCTCCGGGGTCCCCTATTATAGCTACCTTAAAAATGATACTGCTTACTCGCTTTTCTTAACTAACTCATAAGTCCTCCTACTATTACATGAGCGACAAAAAAAAATTCTCAGTTTTTGGCTACCACTAATTTAGAGCATTAATAGCTTTCTTGAGGCGCTTGGTGAAGATTATTTAAAATAGATCCAAATTGCTCTCAATTATATTTAACATAGTTTTAATGTTCTCCCATCATTTTAGTAGGTATAAATTTTTTTATACCCAACGAAATAAATTTCTGGCCCCTTGTCCTTTTTGTAATAATAAATTGTTAATAAATTGCTTCCTTTTAATCCCATCTTCATTTTAAGGATTCTTTATCCATTTAGATATTTTAAAGTTTTGACATTCCACATAAGGCGCTGTAGCCCCCTGTGGAATCATAGAACCCAGTCCAGGATCCCTGAAAATTTTGTGAGACAAACTTATTTCACTTCCTAAATTTCTCATCTTCTGAGGGCAAAACTTTAAAGTTGATCCTTGGACTCTTCTCTTAGGACCAACACACTGGTATTTTTATTCGTTCGCTAGGTCCCTTTATTAAACCCTACCGATTGGTGCATTTTAAAAATATGTATTATTCCAATGAATAATTCATACTCTATGCTTAATACTGATTAATTAAAAGTCTGAAGCGCTATATATTAAAGCATTTTAACATGTTTTCTTGTTAAGGCCCTCTTTTTAATTGTCAGTAGGGCTCTTTGGGGGCCTTATTATAAATCCCTTAAAAATGGTCTAATTCACTCGTTTTTTTTTTACTCTCTTGTCCGGTCTTGCAAAAGATCAAATCTGTAAAGTTTTTTATTTACTGCATTTTATTTTTTAAATTTAGAAAAACCAATTTTTCAACAAGGAATATAAAAAATATCATTACAAAAGTGAAAGTAATCCTTGGCAGTAATTTTCCTTGCTCAGCGCATTACAAATTAATCAATATTACACAATATATTAAATCAATATAATTTTATAGCTTTAAATAATGTTTACCTACAAAAAATATTTTATAACGAACTACATGTGAAATAAGTTTCTTGGCTGTTGAGGTCCGATACAGGGCGCATGAAATTTTCGCACGTGGGGCCATGTTCAAAGCCCTTGAAATTTTTATTCGCCATGCATATCTCACACTCTCATTTCCCCACCTACTCAATGCATATTTTTAAAGTTGAATTTTGGACTCCTCTTCTTCTAGGTCTTATACCTTGTGATTTTTTTAGGGTTCCAGGGCCTTTTTAAAAGCACTTATTCAATTTTTATGCATTTTTAAAAAAAGTATTATTCTAATGAATAATTCGAAGCCTAAGATTAATTTTGACTATTTGTAGATCTAAAGTGTTAAGGAATTTTAACTTTTACATGTTAGGTTTCCCGTTTTTAACTATCAGTTGCTTCCTTTTGGGTCCCTTATTATAGCTTTCTTATTAATGTTTTATTTAACTAATGTTTTCTCCAACAAATGTTTAGGTCCTCCAGCTACTAAATAAACAAAAATAAATAAATAAATGAAAACAAACTACATTTTACCTAGTACGCATTTTGAAAAATAATCATCTTCTTGGGGACCTCTGTGTAGGTTTAAAAATTATTCGAATTGCATGCAATTTTCTTTAACATCTTCTAGCGTCAGACGATTAGTATTTTACAACTACGAAAAAATATCTTTATGCTCAACTGCATACCAGTTAAGTCCCTGGCACCTGGTTAATGTTTTGTAATCCTATCTTCATTTTTGGAAGCCCTTTTCCATTTAGTTATTTTAAAGTTTCTACATTGCAGTTACAAGTCTCAGACATCCTAAAATCACAAAGGGTCCCGATCCGGGATCCCTTGAAATTATTGAGCGGTATGAATTTTTTCTTGCAGTCTGAATGAAAAGTTTTAAAGTTAAGTTTTGGATCCTGTCCCGCAAAACCAACAACTTTACATTTTTACAGGGACATTAAGGCCCTGTTCTAATCCATATTTCTCTCCATTTCTTGTTGATTTTATTAAAATTTCATTCTAATGATTAATTTTTACCAATGCCTAATTTTGACCTATTGAAGATCTAAATTTCTATAAACTAAAACCATTTAATGTGTTTTCATGTTGGGGCGCTACACTTAACTGACACTCAGCTGACCCTTTTTGGGTCCTTTAACACAACTTACTTAAACATGATCTATTCACTAGCTTTTTTTCCTAACAGCTTTTTAATTCTTCCAGTTATTACATCAACAACAAATATATTTCTCAGACTTTACCTACCACTAAATGTGTACATTAATCTCCTCCTTTGAGTCTTTTGTGCAGCTTTTTAAAGAATGATCCGATTATATTAGAATTTTAAGTAACATAGATTTAGCATCCTCAAGATATTTTAAAATTACCAATTATATTCCAATTAAGATCCTGTCCCCAAGGTCCTGATCTTTTTTCTTACCGTAGCTATCACCTGTTTCGAACATTAATCTCTCTTTTTCTAAAAATATCGTGTTAAAATTAATTTGTGAAAATTACAGGAATAAGCATTTTCAACCGCTTGAGAAAATATTCTTTAATTGAGTTCTAAGGGCATCATTTCAATGGAATTCGGTTCAATAAACATAGATGACAATTTGTCTCATTTTTGTATTATGAAATTTTCTATTAGATTTCACAAACTAACATTTTCAAACATTTTTCAAAATTATTTTTGGAGATTATAGGCTGCTACCAGTACTTATTGTTGCTCCCAATGCACGTTACTTTAGTTGTAGGGACCCAGATCCCAAATTCGTTCGGGATTCTAGGGAACATTGCGGATATCAGTAAGGTCCCTGTAACAAGCCCATTTAAAATATTTTGAAAAGGTATAAAATCATATAATGTTCAGTGTTGTTTAAGGTATTATAACGGGCCCTAGGTCAGCTAGGTATACATAAATTTCCATTTACTAAAGTTTTCATAAATTACTCAAAATGTTCCGGATTTAAGTTTGTCTGTCAGGTATTGGTTTAGGTGCCCCAACAACTTGTTATTAAAATGTTATTCTAGGTTTTACACTGTTTGCAAATTTATTTTCAATCTTTAAAGAAATATATGACTTTAATAATTCTCCGATAATTTTTTTTACCATGATTCTTCAAAATAAGAAGACAAATAAATATTATGTAGCTTTAGCAAAACTCTATGTCATTTTATGTCTCTTTATTAAAGTTGTGTCATCGGATAATTATGAGTCGTTAAAGAAGTGACTATTTTCGCTTAATTGGTCATTTTTAGCCAAGTACATCGTTAACTAATGCTATAGTTAACCAAGATATCGCAGAATTTAATTTTGTGCAGAATCGTATTTCTTAAAATAAGTCATAAATTTATGATATTTCTATTATATATAATATTTTATTGAAGTGGTGAGTTTTGTCAATATATCTAAGAATATTGATTCGATGATTGCCAAGTATGGACTCTCTCTCTGAAAAAAAAAACGCTTGAGTATCCTCAAATGCACTAAAGTGCTGATTAAATCATTACAGATTTGTTACAAACACACAGGAGAGAACACTTTCTATAATGCATTTTCTTTCTTGCAAAAACATACCTACTAGAAGGAACTAGTTGGCTGTGGACCTATATACGCAAATTTCCGCTAATTGAAGACAATTTCTCATGTAGTCAAGCTGCTTCGCAATTTTGTTTGTATCGTCTGTTAGAATATTAAACATTAATCACTAGTTTTTAAAGGCCAAAATATAATATTTCAGTTCACAGTCAATTTTTTCTTCAAAGATAAGAAATAAATTATCATTTAAAACACTATTAAAAAAATTGAATTATTATAAAAATCCGTGAACTAAAATACACTTTTCTTTTATATGAATCCAGATAATTCTGAATAAAATCAGTTTACTACTTTCCCTCAAAACCTAACATTTACTGGAGACTGGGGCAGATGTGAACCTCACAGTTTTTCACAAGTTATTTTTTTTTGAAAAAAAAAAAAAAAAAAAAAAGATAATAGCATCTGTAGAAATAAAGGCCAAACGTTTCGAAGCTCCATGACATTTTGTTCTTTTTCAGTACACTGTTAAAAATAAAGGTTACAAACCAGTTGCATTTGCCACCCAGGGGTGAAACGGTGTTACAATTTGACAGCCGTGGGCGTAAAAATGTGTTTGGGGTACCGTTTGATCTATCACTAGGTGATTCACGCTAATTAGGGTGCCGCGAAATGCATACCGTTGGAGGATTTTCACCCCTTAGTTATTTGCGCATGCTCTGTGACATGTATCCTTCCCCTTCAACTATCCGAACTTGCATGAGACTTTACGGAGAAAATGCATTTTCTCCGTACGATGACAATAACCTCTATGCAAGCTAACGATGACTATCCAAAATTCGTTTAGAATTTCGGATGGCTAACTTTTGGCGAGCTTTTTTATATAAAACAACCTTTGAATTTCAGGACATTTGAACATTTCAGTGAGACTTTGAAAGTGAACTCAATAGCCGAGCGGTTAGAGCGTTAAACTTGTAATCAGATGTAGCGGGTTCGAATCCTTCGAGGGCCAAAAGTCGGTTTTTATATTTTTTATTTTTTTATTATTGGACACTCTGGATTAAGGGTGCCATCTTTTCACCCTAATTAAAGGTGCTACTCTGGCTCCTCTACGAATGTCACCAGTGAGACAAGCCTTTCAACCCTAAAAGGTGCAATGTGCCACCATTAGTTTTAACAGTGTAGCCAAAATACTATTTATAGATCTCAAAAGTAAAATCTCAGTTCCGAGTTGCTAATCAAATAATTTTATTTATTTATTCATTTATTTGAATTTTGACATTTATTATGAATATTAACTAATATATCTGATTTAATTTTTTTTTTCTAAAATTCAGAAACGTTAATAATTTGTCAATTTAACTCTAGTAGCCTTGTGGGGCGCTTGTGAAATAGCATATCGCAAAAACATTTTTTTTTTCAACATCGTATTCTGTTGAACCATCCCATAAAAAAGAATTTGATATGGTTTATTGCATTTTAATCAATAGGTGGCTATGATTTTTATTTTATGATTTCAGCTTTGCTTTTATCACGAAAAGTAATAATAAGAATTTTATCAAACTTATGTAAAATATTAAAGGAATAATGTTGATTCAGTTTTAACTATGATTAAGCAATAGGTATACCTTGCGCAACTTGTATTTTTAATTGGGCAAAGGGTCCTTCCTATTCTTGCTTTTTGGTCAACTAAAACCAGCTGGTATAGATTAGCAAGTGTGATGGTATTTGTTTTACAAAGTTAAATTGTACTTGTAGAAGAACAGGATGCGTATAAGAAATTGTAAAATTAATAAACAAAATATTATGAAGAATTTTATATCTCGTGACATAACAAATCACGGAGAGGTGCTTAGAAGAAGAAAGCGACAATAAAGCCTGAACCTGGGGAAAATTATGCTGCTGTCAAGGATGATACATGTAAATTTATACTTTGCTTCTTTTGATGGTTTGAATTTTTAAGATGACAGAGATGAGTAGGCGAAATAAATAAAAAAAAATAGAAATGAAAAAAATAAAGAAGAAGTAATCTTAGTAATGATACTGAAATTAGATATGTAGAAAATGCACAGGTGCCATTATATAATGTTTTCATATTTGTCAAAGGATCAAACGTTTAAAAGAATAAACGCGTGTAATAATGTGTCTTAGTATTGAGAAGTACACATGAACTACTAATTTTCTTTTACGAGACCTTTGAGTCAGATATTTGAGTCTTCGAAATAATTAACTTAAGTATTTAAGAGGTTGTGTGCAGCTTCAAGAAAAAAAATAAATGTTAAATTAAATTTAAAAATCCGCCAGAGGCTGAGATGATGTGGAGAGAAAGCATACCATGAAAAAAAAACAATTTTTAAGCGTAAGTGAGAGAGGAGCTCTTTAATAAAAAGATAAACTATAAAATCTCTATAATAGCTCTTAATAAAAAGATAAACTATGTGTGCATGATTTTTGTCTTAATTGTTATTCACATACCAATTGAATGATATTAAAAATTCAAAGCAGGCATTACATTTCATATTCTTGGCTTTTGCTGTTAGAATACACTATTTAAAATAAGGCATTAGAATAATAAAATTTATGTTGACTACTACAATTTCTGAAAATTTTATTTCATTATTTTTGAAATTTCTGATACTAATACAGAAGAATTTATCTTGATAATAAGAAATAAGTTTTTTATGCGATAGAGGGTTTTAAAAGATAGTTATATATGTTGTTGCTAAATAAATTAAGACGGGACATTGCAATTTCTCGGTTATAGGTCCAGATGTCTAATACACACCCTATCGAGACAGTCTTAAAAATCATCTTTCACAGAACTTCGACCAGAGAACATCGACCTCGTGCGTAACTCTTTATGCTTGCTTCCATGTACAATGTCTGACGTCATAAGAGAAATAACCACGTGCTTGCGTTTACTACAGTGGACCTTGAAATATACATCCCCATATTTCCCCAAGGACCCTAAGGAGACCGAGATCTGATGGGACATTCATTTGTGAAACTTGATCTCAGGGTTCACGAGAAAGGCGTTGTTCTACCCAAGCATTTGAAGATCAATTGCTTATTAACATACGATGAATAAATTTATAGATCATCTTATTCAATTTTAACAAATTTATAAAAATGACTATATTTACAATATAGTACAGTTTAGTAGTATAGTATAGTAAAGTAATTTTAGTATAGTGTAGTAAAGTAATACTTAAATATTAGACTTTGAAAAAATAATATTAGTATAGTATACTAAAGTAATATTTAACTATTACACTTTGAAAAAAGATATATTTTCACCTTAGTATATGTTTTACTCACAAAGTTTAATTATTTATTATTACTATGTTTAACAAATTCCGATTTGTCTCATGCACAAAATCGAATTTTTTCAAATGATTTCTCATAAGTATTCTCTGTTTCAGTTGACTAAAAATATTTCAACATTAATATGATTCCAATGACTTGTATTACATCATCGCATTTCGAATTTTAAATATTAAAATTTAATAAAAAAATCAAACTTTTCATAAAGGTTTAAAATTTATCCCATTTAAAGGTAGAACTTCTTAAATAAATAAATTTGTCAACAATCTTTAGTTTTTTTCTGCGTTATTTTTATTTCACAAATGTAAAACAATTATTTTACCTTGTTATTTAACCTCTTTTCTAACTTCAAACTGAAATTAATATCAGATATCTAAATTTTATTCCGTTGCATATTTTACCCTCTCATACAAAAATAACATTAAAGAATGAATTTCAAAATCACAAAAATGGAAATCTAGAAAAGAAAAATCATTCCTTTGAAAGAATTGTTTTCTACTGCATAAAATAACGAAAAGTACTTAAGAGAAATCTGAGTTCAAATCATTTGGCTAATGTGGCGAAAAAAAATAATAAAAATATTTGAGTATATTTCATGCATCATTTATGGAATGGGAAAAGTCTTAGATACTATTAAAAGTTATTTCTTCTTTTGTCCTCAAAACTGGAAATATTGAAAATCATTTTAGAATATTTTTAACTGGAATTTGAAAAATATGGAAAATTTTCTAAACAGCTGCAATTGTATAGATACAATAGATTTTCGTTCAAAGATATATAATTTTTAAATTCTAAAATAAAGCATATGCCAATTAAATTGATAAATATATTTAAAAAAAATAGGAAATGGAAGTTGAATATCATAGCACAAATTTTCTGATTTGTGTTATTATTATTATTTCTGGACTTATTAGTTCAATAAATTTTTATAGACTATTCAGAAATTACGTTCAGAATATAAGTACTTAATTAAGTCAAACTCTCACATTTAAAAAGGTCTTTTAAATATTAATTAAGTAGTATTAAATAGTTAAACCTAGTGTTTTAAGTAAATCTAAGGCTAAATTAATCACAAAGTTCATTGTATTATGTGGCTATATTTAATACAAAGTGTTTATAAATGAATATTTGGTAATATTTGGTACTATTGAATTAGTAATATTTTTATATAAAAGTAAAATTTATAGTTTATATAAAAAATGAGAGCTATTATAATGTTAAATGAGGTCAAATGGTTAAATTTATAAGGTTAAATGAGAGTTAAATGATGTTATTTTAAAAAGTGTATCTTAAAAATGATGATTAAAATATCCCAACATAAAATAATGTAGACATTTGCCAAATTAGTGGTAAAACCTCATTAAAATTGTTAATATAGAAACACAATGGAATGATGAAATACGTTACGTGTACATTAATAATGATTTAAGTGCCTTAAAACTTTACACTTTGAAGCGATAAAAAAGTCAAATGCGTAAAATTTAATAAATGAAAGTAGATAATAGTTAAAAGCTTAATAAATGCAGTTAATATATGAAAAAAAAAGAAATAAAAAAAATGTAATTAAACAAACTACAAAATACATTTGGAAAATGATTTTTTTCTAAGAAAAAAATTAAGTCACATTTTAATTCCACATGAAAAAAATTGGTATTTTATAATCAGTCGGTTAACATTACAATGTTTCCATTTTCATTATCATCGCACATTTCGTAATCACTAGGCTGGGTAATCAGACCTCGTTATTTTTTGTCTTTTAGAGACAATCTTTCATACCATGTCTGATTTTGGATTTGGTTTTTCTGTATCTGATAATTTGCGTATACCTTATTTGTGACTTTTTTTTTTTTTACTTCCTTATTTATTAACATTGACGTTTTAATTTCCTATAAAAAAAAATTCTAATTGTAAAAAATCTCGCAAAATAATTTAAATATAATCATGCATTACCCAAAGCAAAATGTTTGAATGTTTCCCATTGAGTTAATAAAAAACAATAAAAAAATCATTAACATATACTGCACAATTGCACCATAAGATTTAACTATTAAGAATGTACTTATTAAAAATACAACAAATTGCTCAATGGTGCAGAAAACAAGAAATTTAATATGAACTTGTACAATTAAAATAAAATAAAAATATCAACGTTTCGCGCCGTCTTCAGGAAAATATGATAATGAAAGGACGAAAAGTTTGCTTCCTGATTGAGAGATATTTATAATTAATTACAATCGGAATGAATTAAAAGTTTAAAAATATTGCCACTTACACGTGAGTAAAAGTGAAAATATTGCAACGAGATATAAAAATTAAGATTTTATGATGTTATGTCATATTTTTGGTATATTGTAGGATAAATTATCATTACAAGGTTTCTTTTCTCGTGCAATGATTTCGACAGATTCTTTTATTTTAGCTTCAACTGGTTTCATATATTGCACGGAACTATGATTGTTGCCTCTTCAAAGTTAATACGACAACCCTTGTTCGCCAAGTAGAAGCGAGGAAGAGCAGTATTCTGTTTATACTGTCTAAGGGGGCTCAGGGGTGAAAACATTTCAAAAAATCGATTTTTTATGATCTAAATTGATTATTAATTTAATTCTTAACTCAATGCAAAAAACCGCATAAAAATATTTGCATTTTTAACGGTGTTATAAGCATTTATCTATCAACACTTTCATAGCCGCATCCATATAATTTCAACTTTAAGTCGCGTTTTCTCAAAACTTGATTTTTAAAGACTAACACCAAGATTAAAAAAAAAAACTATTTGATGGAATGGCTTAATTTTTTTTGCATGCATATAACATAATTATCTAGATTATGAATTAATATATTTTAGATAGTTTAATATTTTGAGTATTTTCAATGGAAAAAAATTGTATATTTTAGGTTTTTTTAAATTTTCAACTTTGAGAGATTTTTTAATACTGTTTTTATTAAGTGATAGTTATATCCTTAATTCATAATCTAGATTATGATGTTATATGCATGCAAAAAAAATTAAGCCGTTCCATCAAATAGTTTTTTTTAAATCTTGGTGTTAGTAGTCAAAATCCAAGTTTTGAGAAAACACGACTTAAAGTTGAAATTATATGGATGCGGCTATGTAAGTATTGATACATAAATGCTTATAACTCCGTTAAAAATGCTAATATTTTATACGGTTTTTTGCATTGAGTTAAGAATTAATTGAATAATCAAACTAGATCATTAAAAAAAATCGATTTTTTGAAAAGTTTTCAACCTCTGAGCCCCTTAATATCTCTACGATGCTACTTAATTCTAACTACAAGTTTGCGTGTTGTCATGCCAATGTAGACTTTTTTAACATTATATGATACTGTGATGGGTATTTCATATATACGAGATTTTTGATCTATTGGAATTTTGTTGATCTTATCTGTAACGATGTTAATGAGATATGGAGGTGGAATGGCGACAAGTTTTATGTTATATTTTTTAGCGATCTTTTTTACTTTTTGGAATATGTAAGGGATATAATGAAATTTTCTGTAAACCATAAGCTTATCCTGTCGTTTGCCAGATGTGGGAGGAGTATTGTACTGTTGAACTATTTTATTTACAAATTTTGCAGTAAAACCATGGTCAAAAACTATTTTATGTATAAATTCAATTTCTTTATTTAAGTTGTCATCCGAACAAATAATAAATGCTCTTTTAATAAATGACCTGAATGCAGATATTCGAATGCAGATATGCCTTTTATATTCGAAAGGCATGTTGGCTGAAAACGGGATAAATGTATTTTTTTTAATTGGTTTTCTTTAGACTGAAAATTTTAAACTTAAATTGCATCTACTAATTTGAACATCTAAAAGTGGAAGGGAGGCGTTTTCTTCGACTTCAAGGGTAAAATTAATATTATTTCTTAATCTATTGACATCTTACAGAAAAATAGATAATTCAACCAAACTGTGGCAAAAATATGGCATAACATCATAAAATCTTAAATTTTATATCTCGTTGTAATATTTTAATTTTTAATCACCTGTAAGTGGCAACATTTTTAAACTTTTAATTCGTTTCGATTTTAATTTATTAGAAATATCTCTCGATCAGGAATCAAACTTTTCGTCCTTTCATTATCATATTTTCCTGAAAACGGCGCGAAACGCTGATATTTTTATTTTATTTTAATTGTACATGTTCATATTAAAGATCTTGTTTTGTGCACCATTGAGCAATTTGTTGTATTTTTAATAAATACATTCTTAATAAAAAAAAAATCATTTTTATCATGATAAAAATGTGGCTTACATAACAACAGAATCATATATTACGTATGTCATGTATTAAAAAAATGATATTCCGGGACCAATCTTAAAAAAACAAAATATGGGTGCCATAAAGTTCAGTCTTGATCAAAAACAACAACCATTTTCCAAATAGTTAATAAGAAAATATAACAATTTGAATTTATTAAAATAATTTATTCTTAATAGAAAAAATATCTAAAAAACGAAAACATTTTTTAATGGATCAGAAAAACAGAATAAAATACAGTTATCCATAGTCCCATATTAAAATTGCATCTAGATTTTAACGTTTCAGGGTCATTAAAATTGTTCGAATTCCACGAAATTCCTTTTTATAAGTAATGTAGTAAAATTAATCTAATCATTTTGTATACAATTATTATTATTTTTATTTTTTATATATATATTTTTAAATCTAACAAAGAAATATATGTACCCGAATGTCGAAGTTAACATAAATCTAGCAAGTATATTAGTTACATTATGTATACAGCAATTAACTATAAAAGAACGACAGTCAGATGGAAAATGTTGCATTAAAAAAGATAAAATACAAATAACAGCATTAAAATATTTGAACATTTTTTGAAAGCAGTTATTGAATGTATTTAAATATACCCTATGCTTCTTATTAATTAATGAAACACATGAATCTCACAAGCTGTGTAAAGTTGTTTAAGCAAGTGTTTGTTTTTATTTTTCATCTATTTTTTTAACAAAATAAAATCACACTAGCGAATTTGTAAACATTAATTAATGTATGCATATAATGACAAAAGATTTTGTAAAGACAAAATGTTACTAAATAGAATGATTCTGATAAACCACTTCGAAGATATACATTTTAAATGATGACAGAAACATAATTTAAAATTAGCAGTGGTTTAATTAAGCGGTTAAAAATAAAGGATAACAGTGGAATAAAAGGTTAAATTTTTAAAATAGTTCTATTATACCCAATGACTCTAAAATAATTGTTTTTAACAGTAAATATAATGTTTACTAAGTGCTACTCGTAGTGTAGATAAAAAGTGGGACTTCAATGATCTACACTGTAATGAGTTAGGACTAATGATAGCAAAGTTTGTCGAATTCAGCTAATACGTCATTATATATAACCACTGTACAACCGCAGTAAAATCATTAATATATCATGACAAAATATTCACGAGACCATATTTCTACTATAAACATAGGGATTTCGTGAAACTTAATGCAAACGGAATAGATGTGTCATTTACCACACATGTTTGCGAATCTATATAGTAAGATAGCCCTCAAAATCACACACCTCAATCGTACACTAGCGTATATTTACGAAATATACTCTCTCTACAATGCAACCTCTCTACAATTGCAACCGTCAAATTCTACCGAGATTCTGCGTTAAACGCATTTGATATTAGAATAATTTCTTTCTCAACAGCTAAAAAAAGTTTATGAATAATTTATCCTGATCTGATATCCTCTGCAGTATATTTAGGAGCTTCACTAATATCTTTTTTCCACATTTGGATTCAGGTATGTGTTTTTATAGCGTGCTCGAAAGTACTCAGCAGTGAAATATTTGCATTTCATATCAGAATAGTACATTAGAATTTCTTGACGAACGCTAGGGATCGTGGCAAATATGTTATTGTCGTTGCCAGTTTTTTTCTCTGGCACTTGGGGAAATTTGTTCGACAGAAACTAAATATTAAGCACTGCTGATAGTGAATGTTTCAAATATATCAAATTTACACAATAAATATTCTTTGAAAAACAACACGCACATATACATACACACATGCCTCACAATGTGTAAAAGAAATAAAAAGCTATAAAATGGTAGAAAAGAATATAATATATAAATTAATATTAAAAATAAATCATAATAAACCAAAGTTTAAAGCATTTAAAAACAGTGCTATCAAACAAATAAGGAGCTGACGTAATATTAACAGAATAGTTTAAAAATATGAAATAAATATAAATGTAAATAAATTAAAAATGCGGAGATAAATTAGTCATTGGGAGCCACCGTAATACTTACCTATCATCATGTATCTGCATAATATAAAATATTATGCAGAAATAAAGCATGTGTAAATTATTTATAAAATGCATACCTAAGGATAACTAAATTTACTGAAATTTGATAGACTTTGTCGCATTATTGCATTCTAAATACATACAAAATTTCGCGCCTCTATATAAATTTTTTGGTAGGCAGAGTATTTAAAATTGTGGTTTGATGAATCATAATCTTCAAATGCTCTAAAACTAAACTTTAAATGTTCTATTACTGAAATTTGAATGCAATACTACGTAAAGAAAAATTGAAGAGTAAAAAAGATCCGATTACAAATACCTCGCCAATTAATTATTCAATCGACCTTATTCTGTATGAAAAATTTGTTTATTTTTCCAGTCTTTAATATTTAATACATAAAATTAAAAAAAAATGAAAAAAAAAATGTAACTTTTAACAGAGCGAATATTCTGAAAACATAATTCCGGATAATCGAAATAAATTATATTCAATAGGTTTCCCCCCATTCTTTCTGTAAAGTGCAAACCGCATTTCAAGTCTCTCTCTCAAATTGTTCGGGAGATAGAGCATTTACAGACATAGAAACAGGTAGACGGACGACATTTTTTCCCTTAAAAATATGAAATGTGTAAATACGTCATTTTTTTTAATTTTTAAAACAATTACAAGACTTGCTCTATACTACGTGTGATGTGTAAGTAAAGAATATTGTAATATTGAAAGTGAATCTCCCTTTCAATAATTATGATAAGAAAAGAGTTAAAAGGACTCCTTATATTCAAGTGTTGTAAGGCTTTTTAAATATCATTTGCTTCAAATGTTTATAAAAGTATATTAAAATTCGCGAATTCAAAATTACGTTAGAAGTAAGGGATTTAAAGAAGAATAAGTACATTTACTTTTTTTGTAAAATTTAATTGTGATTATTCAAATGTTTTTTAACAGCTTATAATTTTTTTTCACGTGTGCATAATACCATGTAACAAAGAAAAAATTTGGTAGAATGTTGACGATGTTTACAAGACTTTTTTTTTTGTTTTAAAAGAATGTTTAAAAATTTTTTTCAAATGACTATGTCTTTTTTTGTTATTACACTTGCATCCTATTTAAAAAGATTCTTTAAAGTAACATGGATATGACCATAAAGGTGCCCTATATATCTGAAGCTATATGATATGAAAATAATTGTAAATTGTCAAAAATACGCTGGCCTTCAAAAGTTAAAGTAGTACCTTTTTTGCGTCTAATTTGCAAATGAATGAATATAGAAACAACAAATTTGGGCGAAATGGACACTAAACAGTTATTTACGAAGTGCGGCGTAGAAATTTATTAAGTTAAGCGTATAAATGAAATTACAACAAAAAAGCACACATGGTGAAAAATTCCATTCTTGCAGAAATCAGTACAATGCAGTATTATGCATTAAAGTGTGACAGAAACATTCAAAAGCTGGTTCTAATATGGAATATATCCATATTAGAACCATATCCTGGAGTTGAATGCATTGGCGGCATCGACATTTCATGCTCTCGATTAAATTGCCGGACACCGAAATAGGCTGCGCTGTCCAGACATGGAGTAAGCCTTGTTTCAGCTCATTAAATGACCTTGAATGAGGAGTTAAAACCACAACCCTTCTTCAAGATAGTCCCAAAGATGTTCCAAAGGGGAGCTGTTTCCCCTCCTTAAAATTTTTTCGAACGGAATTAATTCTTGAAAATATGAGGCTGTAATATACAATTAGTATGCTTAGCCTGTGAGCTCAATGCCATCAGTTTAATTGGGCAATATTATTTTTATTATTTTCTTTTCACTGGAATTGAAGATAAAAATTTTATTTTGTCTAATGTCATCTATTTTTACTGAATTCAGTTGAAAAAGAAATTTTAAGTAAAAAGGGTTTTAAGAAAGAAATAATATTGATGACAACAGTGATGGATCAAGTGAAACCCTTCTGATTTAGGTATAAAAGGTCAGAATACAGTCCGTTTATTTGTCAACTTCATTTGCTATTATACATTTTCCTCTTCGTAATATTTATAAATGTTAACTTTTTCATTAAATAAATATATTTTTAATATGTTACATTAATAAATGTAGAATTAATTTAAAGATTCAAACACTTCCTCAATGAATTTTGGAAGAAAAAATCCCTTTTCCTTGTTTTAAACTAATAAAAAATAAAAGGTAGAATAGTGAAAAGTACTTAACACCATGCGACATTTCATATACACTTGAAATATTAAATTACATGATGTGTGAGAGGATGTTTTAACCAAAATGTTTCGCATGTATATTTATCTTCTGTTTGAGCAAATAAAAAAAAACATTTCAAAATTTACGATAGGATTGAATGCACTTAACAAAATGGCATAGTACATACTCAATATATGACCTGAAATTAAATTTATTTTTATATGCATTTACAGAACATTATTTTTGCATAAGTTATAATGATATTTTAACATAAGCGTTTATAAAGGAATTTCCTACAGAATCAATACTCAACACCTGTTTTAAAGTTCAGTATACTTTGCAAGTCAATAGAACTGTAAATATTGCAATCATTATAATATAACTGCGCAAAATAAATGTTCTGTATCTGCTTACGACAAATAAACTCCCCATGAACTGTTTATTTTAAATTCACATTTAAAGTTTTTTTTAAATTGTTCCATATATGAATAAACCTCGAGTGTTTGAGTTTGACTTGATCAAAATTTCTCATTATAGAAAGAATTTTTGTCTAAACCACACTCTTATAACAAATTATTTTCTGTTGCATTTAATTTTGGGGTTTATCAGTAACTTTTGGTCTACTTTGAGAATTTCATTCCATTAAAATATATTTAAAATAGGATATTTTAATTTTTTAAATAAATTTTAATTAGAAAATATAGTTTTTCATAAATATTTTTCATTTACACCTAGAAAATATTACCGACATTAATTGTACAATTTATATATTCAGAAAAAGAAGAAGAAAAATTCAGAACTAAAAAAAAAACAATTAAAAAAATATATATATATTTGCTTATTCTGTGTATTTTTATTTTGTTTTTAAATTAAAATTATTACATTACATTATATTACATTTTTTATTTCAAAATATAAATCGTGGAGATTTATTTAAAAATTAATTAATGAAATAAATTATCTTTATATCGTGCAAAGGAATATTTTGTAAGTAATTCGATTTAGCTAAATTGAATGATTTATCAAGAAATTCGGAATTAGCTGAGCTTTATTCCAATATATTGAAGTTTAACCTCTTCTACTGGAAAATTCCGTTAATTCTTTTCATTAAGGTTTCATTGAAAGAGCCCACTTGTCTTTTGATATTTCTTTCTGGTGTCGTATTTCATGAAGTAAAAGCCGCAAAAAATATCAATGGATAATGCTGCATTGAAATTTATTTATGCTATATTTTCGAAACTATAAATGACGTTCGTTCTTAATGCTACTTATTGCAGTTATCATATTTACGTAACAATTTTATAATGCAATTTCACTGTACTGCGTACTCTTTTAAATCATGTTTAAAAATGTAATTCAAAAAGAACAAAGTTCTTATTTTTCATTATTATATGGCTAATTCCATGAAAACATGTCACGTCTGTCCTATACAACGATTTTTGGCTACCAGTATTTTAGAACGGAAGAATGAGAGTTATTTTATCGGAGATATCTCATCAGTTGAATAGTTTTCGAAAATAACGGTGGTCAACAAGCATAGCGATTTTTAGCTGTGTGACAGACACAACAAGTTTTCATGGAAATGACCATATATAAAAATCTAGTGTATACCGTCTACAGAAAAAATGACTTTATTGAAACTAAAGACATGGTGTTAGTATTTCCCAAAATATACCAAATAAAAAGAAATTCGCTGTTTCCAATCAAAGAAAAAATATTCGAACTTAATAAAAATAATTTTGAGAGGATGCGGAAAGAAAATTCAGGTGTTTTTGTAAAAGACAAAGATTTAAAAAAGAAAAACAAAAAACATAAAGTTATTAATTTTTAAATTAAGGTATAAAAACTTCAAATCCATATAAAACTTTTATGTTAAAAGAATCATATTCGAGAGTAACACTCACGATTTATTGAGGATGAAAATATTTAATAATAATTAATAACTAATAATTTTAAGAATATGTCGAGAAATTATCTACAGATGCTGGGATTCATGGTAATAGAAAAAAGATTCAAACAGGAAAAAATAACATTATTTATTTATTTATTTATTTATTTTAAATTGAGATGTAAAAACTTTAAATGGATGCAAAACTTCTATATTTAAAACAAATTATATTCGCGAGTAACGTTGAAGCTTTATTGAGAATCACAACATCTTATAGTTAATAACTAATAATTTTGAGAATATGTGGAAAAATTGGTCTTAGTTGCTGATATTTATCAAAACAGACAAAGATTCAAACAAGAAGAAAAAATATTTTTAAATTATTAATAAGATGTCGAAACTTTAAATGAATTCAAACTTTGTATATATAACAAAAATCACATTCGGTAATAACGTTGGAGTTTTATTGAAGATGACAACATCCGATAATTAATAATGAATAATTTTGAGAATAGGCGAACATTTTGTTTTCAGATGTTGGGGTTCATCATAATAGACAAAGATTCAAAGTAGGAAAAAAAAGCTGTAATTTATTTGTTTATTAGTTAAAATATAAAATCTTCAAATGAATACATTTTTTTTTATTTAAAAAAATAATGTTCGGGAGCAACGCTGATGTTTTATTGAGAATGATAACATCTGACCATCAATATATATATCACATGTTACTATAGCTTTACTATAGTGTTACTTTTTAAGGTTTAAAAAAAAAATTACAGCAGCATCGAATATGAAACAAATGTTTTTTCAAATGCAGATTAATTGAGAATTTCTTAATTTGCTTATTTTTCATATATTTTTAAAATAATTTAAACTCGATTTATGTTTTTTATAATGTATGTTTATCTCATGTAACCATGTTCTGAAATTTTAAAACAAATGCACTTTAAACAATACATGCTTCAGAATGTTTAGAGCTAATATTTTATAAAATTAAAACTCCAACAATAACTAAAGAAAATAATTTAACAAACATATAACTCGACTAAGTGGTTAATCCTCTGGCGTTAATAGAATAATATTAATAACAATAAAACCTATTGAACAAAACGAAATCTTTAGCGATTTTTTTCGGTTATTAATTCCTGATATGAGGCCTAATAAGAGGCTAAAGTTATAAATTTTAATTAAATTTAAAAGATATTATTAAATACAAAATTGAAATTGAACATAGCAAAATATTTCGCGATTTTTTCCAGTTATCAATTCCTAATATCCTAATAAAACATAGCTTTTAATAAATTTCAAAATATCATTAAATTCATAACTGATACTTTTCACATAAATATGATTTTAACTGGTGTTAGTGCAGAATCGAAAATCTATGCATTAAATGTAAAATCTTGATTCTTTCTATTTAACATTTATTTTCAGAGATTGAGAAAAGTTTTTACTCGGTACTTTTTTCCTGTGAATAGCTGTGACTTAAATATTTCCTGCTGTATTATTCATCTTTGAGAAAATTTTCAGCTTTCTGTTTTTCAAATTTTGTCATTAGGTTTGAAATTACCTGTTTAATTTTTTCTTTTATATATTTCTGTGTGGTTTGTGAAATTTAAACTAATAATTGCATTTTTTACAGAAGAAAAATAAACACCAATTGCTCATTTTTAAAAGGAGAAGTCTTACACAACATGACAATTGATGAACGTCCACTTGCGATTTTAGACATTTTGTTAAATATCTAGAAAAATACATGAAGAATTACCCTGTTTGTATTGTATAAATATAATAATAATTGTATTGTAATAGCAATTGTATAAATATAATAATACAGACCATACATTCCCGAGAAGATTTTTTCACAAAACTCCATAGGGGACCATCAACAAATTAAAAAAGAATAAATATCTTTAGGATAATCCTGTCAAAACTAATGTAAAAACTAATGCAAAAGCGCTCAAACTATAAATTATGACTAAGTGGCTTATTGTAATTAACTGTGTTTAAATTAATTAGATTAATTTGTAATTAACTGTAATTTTTATGTAGATAGAATGTATACTCGTAGAAAAATTAAGGTTTTTATAAAAACAGTCCCAAATGTTTCCAAAATTTCTTCTTATACTTTGCAGAGTTCTTAATATAAGATAATATCATTTTCTGAAAATATGACAAACAACGTTGAGTAATATCCTGTAATCTGAATTTAAAAATAATAAAAATTTTATGAAAAACGAGTAGGTTTACTAAATAATTTTTTGCTACGCATGCGTCAACGATATCAAAGTTTCATTTGCATATTATGTTAGCTAAATGTAAAGAGCAACTTTAGTAAAAGTCGAAAAATCGTAGCTTGAAAATTCACAAAATAATCGTCAATAGAATAATTATTTTAAGAGATAATAAAGGTTAAATTTGGTCAAAATCATTTTCTTAAAATAGTTTTATAGCAGCAAAAACTATACATAGGAATTTTAAAATTTTGATCATTTTATGCATTAGAGTTTGACGTTGTGAAGACCGAGTTTATTTTTTGACTCATTTTTGAGGATTTATTTCCATCCTAAATTCAAATTGAAAGACATATTTTACACATTTATAAAAAGTAATTATTTTTAATTGTTGTCATTTAAAATAATCAAATCATAATTATAGAAAACTTTTAATATATTTACGTGAGACATTTCACATTTCTAAACCATGACACCTTTATCATAGTAATAGATTTGAGAATCCGAAGAAAGTCTATTGGTGAAAATGTCCCTTTATTTGACAGCTTATTGACTGCCTTTGCCCTGAAAGTAATGCTACCTTGTACATACTACTGATCATACTCCATAAACAAACTGTAACGAACTGTCGAATGTTGCGAGTATATTTAATACTCATTAGGTCCCTGGTTCAATTAATACTACTAATAATACTTAAAATTTCTTTATATACAATCATTTACATTATTTACATTTCGAATAAAGAATACAGATCCAGCGAACACACAATAGGCCCGCTAAGATCGCCGAAAACAAAACAATAACAAACGATATTCCAATGTTGCAAAACGGCAAACCTAAAGTACAATAGAATGCGCCACAAGCAGACGCGCGACATCCAAGGTTATGGTGAAGCCGTTACAAAAGAATGCGCCATGGAGACGCGATATACAAGATTATGGTGAATCCGTAACATACCGGCCCCCGTTGATATGTGCCAACATTCAACAATAATACTAAATGTAACAATTAAACAATTGCAAATAATAGAAATTTCAATTCTACAATCAATAATACAGTATTTTCGATAAAATATAATTTACTTCTTCAATATTATTACTTAATGTATTACTTAATAATTATATAATAAACAGTTCAATACAAATACAATAATGGTAACTATTATATAATTATTTAAATCTTTCAAAATAACAGAATTCATCAATTCTCTGAAGGAAGTGGACAAATTTTAGAGACACATCTCCTAACTATACCTGCTGCTGTTTTAATTTCTAGTACTCTAACTTTTTTATCAGATCCATATATTACTTTAATGACACGACCTAATGCCCATTTGCCAGGAGGTAAATTGTCCTCCTTTAGGATAACCATACACCCTTCCTTTAGGTTGTCTTTCTCAATATACCACCTATTCCGTTGCTGTAAATTAACTAAATATTCAGTGATCCATTTTTTCTATAAAATTTGGGTCATTTTTGTTAATTTTTGCCAATGTGATAATTTATTATCATCAATTTTAGTCAAATTCGGTTCAGGAATTGAAGTTATGGGTCGACCTACCAAAAAATGGGCAGGGGTCAAGACTTCAATTTCATTTGGATCTGATGACAAAGGTACTAAGGGACGAGAATTTAGAACCCCTTCGATTTCGGTGATTAAAGTCCAAAATTCTTCGAGCGTGACTCGAGAATTGCCCAAAGTTCTTTTGAGATGATGTTTAAAGGATTTCACCCCAGCCTCCTATAATCCACCAAAATTGGGTGCACGAGGAGGGATGAATTTCCAGTCAACAGCCTCGGAAGCCAAAAAATTTGACAAAACTTCATCGGGTTTGCATACAAGAGCATGTAATTTCTTTAACTCTTTATTTGTACCTACAAAAGTAGTCCCATTATCCGACATTATGGTTGCGCTTTTACCTCTTCTAGCGAAAAATCGTTTCAGTGTGGCAATAAATGATTCAGATTTTAAATCTGTCACTATATCTAAATGGATTGCCTTTGTGGCAAGACAAACAAAAATCGCGACATAAATTTTATTATATATCCCCTTTCTATGATTTTTATACTTAATCAAAAAGGGTCCACAAAAGTCAACAGAACATTTTTGAAATGGCGGGTTAGGATTTACTCTTTCGGCTGGCAAATTTCCCATAATTTCATTTGCCCCTATTGGTTTGTTTTTAAAACACGTTACACATTTGTGAACTATTTTACGAGCCAAAGATCGCCCATTTATTACCCAATATTTTTGCCGGACATGATGTAACAACGATTGTGGCCCTAAATGGAAAAATTTGGAATGAAAATATTCAAAAATCATTTCACTTATTTTATGATCATGTGGTAACACTATAGGATGTTTCCTCTCATAGGTCAGACTGGAATTGTCTAAACGACCTCCAACTCTAATTAAATTATCGGAATCTATATAAGGATTTAGAAATTTTAGTTTACTGTTACCTGAAAGGCTCCTCTGTTTTTTCAAATGCTTAAGCTCTTCAGAGAAGGCTGAATATTGTACCTGTTTAATCAGGAAAATTTCTCCAAGTTTCAATTCACTTGAAGATAAGGCACCACTTTTTTTCTCCTTACCCTTTCGACAATTGTTTAGAAATTTAAAAATATAACTAGTAATACGAATTAATTTCAAAAAATTATTAGTTAAGGAGAATAAACAATTATAAAAACAGTTTTCAGTTCTAAGTGAAAAGTTACTGTTAATTTCAGTTCTAAATTCGGACTCATAGTCAGTGTTGTTTTCCAGTTTTACTGGATAATCTTCTGCATACTGAATTCTGTCCCGAAGAAAATTTGGTCCACTAAACCAAAATTTGCAGTTAGTCAGTTCTTTAGCATCTATACCTCGAGATAGGACGTCAGCAGGATTATTTTCCGATGATACGTGTTGCCACTGATAAGAGTCCGTGAGGTCTTGTATAGCAGCCACTCTATTACTCACAAATGTTTTCAATTGGTGGGGAGATTTTCTAATCCATGCCAGTGATATTGTAGAGTCGCTCCAGAGAAGAACAGTTTCTACTGGAATGTCAAGTGACGGTACAACTTTATGCATTAATTTTGATAAGAGAAGACATGAGCAAAGTTCAAGACGAGGGATTGTCACTGTTTTTATGGGGGATACTCTAGACTTGCTACAGAGTAAATGTGCATCAGGAGAACCTTCAGTTGGTATATACTGGATGTATATGGCGGCTCTATATGCCAAAGAAGAGGCATCTGCGAAGCCATGTACGACTATGCGCTCTTCACGAAAAATAAATCTAGGAATTTTTAAATTTTCTAATTCTAAAACAGTGGAAACAAAATCACTCCATTTTTTCGCTATGGAATCTGGTAATGGCTCATTCCATTCTATCTTAGCTAGCCAGTTTTTCTGCATGAAGATCTTAGCCCTTGTTACTACAGGGCCAATTAATCCGAGTGGATCGAAGATTTTTGAAATCAAAGAGAGAACATCTCGTTTACTATAAAATTCCTTGTTATGAATCTTTAATTTATACAGAAAACAGTCACTTAAAGGTTCCCAGAGAACACCCAAAGTTTTTACTGAACTACAATCTGTTTGATCATCGAAATTATATTCGGTGGCAGCCATAGTATTAGGTTCAAGTAATTCTCGGTGGTTTGCACACCATTTGTGCAATTTCATGTTTCCACGCTTCAAAAGTTCAATCAATTGGGACTTTAAAATTTTCGCCTTTTCGAGAGTCGATTCCCCTGAAAGAAGGTCATCTACATAAAAATCTTTTAAAACGACTGACGATGCTAGAGGTAAGTTTGGTTGCTCATCAAGAGCTAATTGTTTAAGAGCACGAGTTGCTAAATAAGGAGCATTAGATGTCCCATAAGTAACTGTATTAAGTTTGTAAGTTTTCACTGGCGCGTTAATACTGTACTTCCACAAGATTCTAAGGAAGTCTCGCTGGGATGGATCAATTAATACCATTCTATACATTTTTTCTACCTCCGCTGTGAATGCATATCGATGTTTTCGGAAACGTATCATAATTACGAATAATTCTTGTTGAGGAATTTTTCCTTTTAAAAGAATATCATTCAATGACAAACCAGATGTCGTTGGCGTTGAAGCGTTAAAAACGACTCGCAAGCGTGTTGTACTTTTTTCTGGCCTGTAGACCCCATGATGTGGTATATAATAAAGGTCCTTTACGGGTTTTGATTCTTCTACTAATTCCATGATTTAAGTTTTTGTATTCTTCCATAAATTCCGAATAGAGAGGTTCTAAATTCGAATCCCTATCTAATCGGTGCCAAACTTGATCGAGCCTTTTTTTGGCTAGTTTTTTGGATTCTCCTAAAAGTGTAGCATCCTCCATAGGACCATTATTTGTACATACTGACCATTGGAAGTTCGATAATGAGTTGTTTCAAAATGATTTTCGCAAAATTTCTCTTCATTACTAAGTGGAGAACTAGAATCATTAATATTTTCGATTTCCCAAAATTTTCTTAAGGATTCGTCTATTTTTTCATTGGTTAATAAACCACAATATTGGGAATCATCTGAGGAATTATTCACGTCACCGCTAGCAACATATCCGAACACTGTTTCTTGAAATAACAAATTTTGAGATGAGCTGCGAATTTTACCAGATTTTAATAAATCGAAGAAACATTGCGCGCCGAGCAACAGGTCTATCTTCCCAGGGATATAAAATTCAGCATCTGCTAACGAGATATTTGTAGGAATATCAGCAATTTCTATACGAATAGCTGTAAGTGGGGTTATTTGTGTAATTTTTGGCACTACAAGAAATTCCAGTTCCCTTGTGAAATCTCTATTTTTATTTGAAATCACAGTTTTAATTTTATAATTTAATGTTGTGGTTGTGTCATTCAAACCCGATATTGGAGCAAAAACCTTTGATTTCTTTATGCCCAATTTCTTTGCAAATTCAAGCGACACACAATTTATTTGGCTACAAGAATCTAAGAGAGTTCTTGCCTGGATAAAATTTCCTTTATTTGTTTTTATGTCAATAACTGCAGTTGACAAGATAACAGTTTTATTTGAAGCGAATAAGCAATTAGAAAGATTTTGTGAGACTGAAGGCGTCGGACTTGATTCTGGGCGACGTACTGTCTGATCAACACCTGATTTTTGGAAATGAGTTTCATTACTGGAACCGATTTCTTTATCTCTATGTAATAAAGTGTTGTGAGGGGATTTGCAATGTTTACATAAATGTTTCGAAACACAGTTAGCTGATGAATGTGATTTGTTAAAGCATATCAGACAAAGTTTATTTTTTTTAACGATAGCAAATCTTTCACCAAAATTCATATTTAAGAATTTATTACATTTATATAGGGGATGAAATGAGTCACAAGTAATACACTGTTTTTCAGAACTTGTATTTACTAAAAGGGATTTTGATTTTATTTCACTAGAAATTTTTGGTCTAGCTAAATTGCTTCTATTTATGATTTCGAGCGATTGGCTTCTTTTTTCTAAAAAGTCCATTAAATTGTCAAAACTAGGAACTTCAGAGGTGTTTACTGACAGTTCAAATTGTTTTCTCGTTTCCTTATCTAGTTTTTCTAAAATTATAGTTGTAAACAAAATGTCAGAGAGGTTATTTCTCTCAAATCCTAAATTATTTAGAGCCCTGATATTTTTGTTTATAACATCTAATAAACGCCTTAATTCTTTAGATGATTCATGTGTAATTTTTTCAAAATCTAACACAGCCTTTAAATGTATATTAACCACAATTCTTTTGTTCTCAAATCTATTTTCTAACGCTTTAAACAACGAATCAAATGTATCATCTGGAGTTTCTAATAATTTAGCTTCATTTCTTAATGCGGAATGCAAATAATGTAATTTTTGAACATCAGTCAATTCTTCATTATTCGTAACAATATTATTAAACTCTATTTTAAACATGTTCCAGTTTTCATATTTTCCACTAAATAGCGGAAGAGGTACATCAGGAAGTTTTATTTTATAGTTATTTATCTTTAATTCTGAATTTTTAGTTTCTAATTTATTAGAATATAATAATTGATTGGAACTTACCTCTAGCTGTTCTACTCGCTCTTCCATTTCGACCAATGAAGCATCAATGTCCGTTAAATTCTGATCTTCAGGTGCTGTTGTATAATAATCGCTACGTAGTATATCGATGTTTGTAGACAGTTTTTGAAGATTCTTGATTTTCGTTTCAATTTGAATTCTAGACAATTCATCGGTTTTTTCATTTACAGAATTTTCTAATCTTGTTAACTGGGCTTTTAAAGAGCCTCTAGTCCTATTCAAGCTAATTAATGAAGCCATTTTAATTCAAATAGAACAAGCAGAACAAGTTCGAATTAAAAACGAAAGTCCTACCGGCGAGCGGACCAATGTAACGAACTGTCGAATGTTGCGAGTATATTTAATACTCATTAGGTTGCTGGTTCAATTAATACTACTAATAATACTTAAAATTTCTTTATATACAATTATTTACATTATTTACATTTCGAATAAAGAATACAGATCCAGAGAACACACGATAGGACCGCTAAGATCGCCGAAAACAAAACAATAACAAACGATATTCCAATGTTGCCAAAACGGCAAACCTAAAGTACAATAGAATACGCCACAAGCAGACGCGCGACATCCAAGGTTATTGTGAAGCCGTTACAAAAGAATGCGCCATGGAGACGCGATATACAAGATTATGGTGAAGCCGTAACACAAACGCATACAGAAAAATAGAAAATATTGTGTCATTAACAAAACTGTAAAAAATATTTTCCGAATTCCACGGAAATAAAGACTTAAAAAATAAATTATTTTGTACAATTATTTTCTGGCTTTCAAAAATGTTGGAAATAAAAACATTAATGTTACATTTATTAGTCGATATATTTTTTAATTTTGACACGATTGGCAAGTAGTTCGGCGGGCAATTCGGGCTTAAAAAAGTGTGATTTGTCGCGAGATGATATAAAGACTTATAAAAAAAAAAAAACTTGTATTAAAAGAATTTACATACATAAAAATAATTTATTGATATTATTATTTTCTATACATATTTAGTCATCTATTTATGTAAAAATAGATAAATGGCTTTTTTATATTAAATAAATTGCATAATTATATTATATAAACTATTATTTTTTTATATGAAACAGCTAAAATGCGGCACAGATATCATATATGTACCACGTTTTCGCGATCACAACAAAATGGCGATATTATGCTTCACATGGTAACTCAGTTGTTTTGTTTCAGCAATTTGGTAAAAAAATGAACAACAAATAAAGCAATAAAAAACAGTTATAAATAACAAATATGACATTGCATATAAATATCAAGATAAATACTAACACCTACAGAGATATTCAAACCCAAAGTTTTCGCCAAACTGGCATTGAAATAAATCGAGCCAACGTGGTTCGTATATGACATCCATGCAGAAATTACATTGTCTGAAATTTGTTATTTACCCTATATCTGAAATGTGCTGATTTATTGTTATGTAATGTAATAATACTTTGTAATCTGTTTCACAGCCAAAGCTAGCTGCAAAAAAAAAACGCGATGTGGAATAATGTAGTATCAAGTGAACGGTTTAAAAATAAAAATGGTTTTGCTCTAAACTACACTTTTTGTATCAACCAATGCGCCCTAGGTCTGAATAAGAGAGAATCCCTAAACCACAATTTACTAACATTATAGTCATAGCATAACAAGAATATTCCTTTTGGGAGGTAAAGCTGACGGACACATAAGGTACCTGTGCTCAATATGGACAACCTAAGGAAAATGTATTTTTTTCACCCACATGTACAATAGGGTGGATCGAATTTTTTTTTTCACTGTGTCAAAACCTACCTATGCGGAAAAGATGTTCTCTTGGATGGAGATTAAGGGAAAAATAATTAAAAAAATTAATTTTAAATTTTACTACTGCCACAATGAGGTTGAATTTCGAAAAAAAGGTGAAAAAAAGACCTAATTTTGGCTAGATTATTTTTAATCCAAAATAATAGTCTAAAAAATTATCCAAAACCTACCTATGCGTAAAAGATGTTATATTATATGATGAGTATGAGAAAAATAATTAAAAAAATTAATTTCAAAGTTTAAATCTGCCGCAGTTTGGCTCAAATTTATGTATTTTAACGTTTTTACGGTAAAAAATCAACTTTTGTTTTGTAAAATAAAATATGAATTTTAGACTTTTTTAACATTTATTACAATGAGGGGATATTTAATAGATTACAAGGTAAAAACTTTAGTTTCTTATTTAACAGCTTCATTAGTATTAAATCAAGAAAAATCATCAACATTGCAATTGACGATAATGACGTTCGGTATTGAAAATCGAAATGAGAATTTGTAATTCAATTCAATTTTTATAAAACTGTCTCTTATGTATGGTCCATACATAGCAGAAATACTTCCGTGACTCTTTTGATCATTAGTTTTGTGGAATGAGCGTTGCGTGAATAGATATTCTTGATAGTAGATGTTATTGCCACTGGAATGATTGCTGGATTTACATATTGCTTCTGAAATCATGTCGTTACTAAATCCGCCAGTTAGTGGAGGTTCGACACATTTTTCTATTTAATTAAATCTATGTAATCCGCCGCAAAAGGTCAAAATGTTGGTAAATGGAAAATATAGATATTTTTTATGTAATGATTAGGATTACAGCAGACCGTTTGATTTCACTCGCGCGTTTTTAGAATTCATATACTGACATAAATGAAAATACAAAAAGCTTCTAACATGCTGCGAATAATCTTTCTATTTCACCAGTGAAACATTTGTGCCCAGCTGCGGTTCCATCCACGCTGCAAAAAGATGACATAGTGGAACCTCATTGCTGTGTAACTAGCACAAAAAACATTGTAGTGGACGCTTGAAGACCAGTCCCATATTTCGAATAACACATTCTTTAACATCTATGTTAACAGATATTACGTCACAACCGATAGCAACCAACTTTGTTACATGTATATTATTGTTAACACATGACAAAAAATGTACGTCGTGTTGTCAAATTGTTTGGTACTCTCCCGGAATTTATATATATGTGGCCGATGTATTTGGAACCCAGTTCTTTTTTCAAGCTCAAGACTGCTTCTATTATGATTTTTCTTTTGTTGTTTTCTAGTGAATACAGTCTTTACACCCATAAAAGTTTAAAGAAAATGACCATGATCATAATCTTTTACAAATGACTAAAGAGAATGACTAAAACGGTGGAGTGGTCTTTGGTTTGTTTTGTCATGCCGATTTTTTTCTGTCAGTAGCATTCGATTCGTAGTTTTGTGAGATAATGCCCACATCTTGAAATGCACCAGACATGATGGCAGCACCTGCTTGGTCGGAAGTGCCCAAACTGTCCAATATTCTGATGATGTGACACCTAGCTCGGCAGCATTTTGGCTTTTCAATGATAGCTGATGATGCAGAAAAGTGAGTTTGCTCTCAATACGTCGGTTTAGTTTACACTCAATATTCATATTCATATTCAAATCTATTGAACTGAAAAAAAATAGGCAGTATTTTTGGAAATGGTCCAAGAGACTGTAGTAGCTTTCAGTATCTTATTTTGTTTTACAGGAATTAAGAATAGCGCAATATTTGTCGTTAAACAGTTTAATTTTTCTTAAAAGGCTGCTGTGGTAAGTTATTGAAATTGAATCTCATTTACAGGTCACTAGTAACTTATTAGCAACTGCTTCTCACTGGCAGGAAATAAATAGATGTTGACCGATTCCTTTCTTCGGTTATTCTTCAAATACCACTATGTAAATTTTATAACTTTTTGTAATAGGGAGCATATTTACTGGCATATCAAAGCTAGACCCAAATAGGGTGTAATTCATATTTGTCTCTCTTTTTATTTTTTTGACAACGCCATGGTACACTAATATTCAAGGTACACTAAGCTACACAATACACAAGCAGACAAATTCTAACTGAAAAAACTAGGACTGCCAGTTTTTCGAAACTTTAAATCACTTGCAGGAGTATTAAATTTCGAAATTAGTTTTATTTATTTATTTATTTATTTTTACTTAATATCCATGCAATATAATATTTTTTACGCAAAGGTAGGTTTTGATTGATATTAAAATGGTTATTTTGCGTCAAAATTAAATCTAACCAAATTTAGATCTTTTTCCGTTTTTTCAATAGTTTATCGAATTTTCAACTTTTTTGTGGCAGTATTAAATTTTGAATTTATTGCTTATTATTGTTTTTTACTTAACCTCCATACGATATAACATCTTTTCCGCATTGTTGGATTAAAAAAATTATTAAAATAATTAGTTTTTGACAAAAAATAACCTAACCAAAATTCGGTCTTTTTTCATTTTTTTTCGAAATTTCAACCCTTTTGTGGCAGTATTAAATTTTAAAATTATTTTTTTTATTACTTTTCCCTTAATCTCCATACAATAGAACATCTTTTCCGCATAGGTAGATTTTGATGAATGGTAATTTTTTTTTCGCCATAGACAATCGATCCACCCTAATGTACAAGTCATAGGACTCACAAAATATGTGACCACTATCCTTGGACTATTGACTATCATTATTAAAATTAGCGACCTTGTAATTATTCTGGTTTAATTTAAATGATAAAAACAAAAAAAAATGTTTACAAGTGTCCATATAAGGAACTATCTGTCCCTATTATGGACAGGTGTTTCCTTATTGACTTTCTACACAGTGTGTATGGAAGAGCCACTTTTCCGAGGGATTTTAGAGGAGAGGGAATAAAAAAAATCTATCTTAAAGTATTCCGAAGAGGAGGGGGGACAGTAAATATTTTTAGAACATGCATTTTAGAAAGGGGGGGGGGCATTCTCAGTTTTTACCCTTCAAAGACCCATGCAAAACCCCTTAGTTAATAGTAAATTATGAAGTACTATTGTTGGTTTTATTTAGCTTTATTGCATCTGTCTGCGAATTTACATCTGTTATTACTCAATCCTCACAGCACGGACAAATACAAACTTTTTCACCATGGTCAGTAAGTCCCATATAATCCTCATGAACATACCTGCCAGATGTGATGCATGGCCGGATGTTTGAAAAGTATCAATACTGCAAAAGAAGCATTACCAGCTTTCCTTTGTTGAGGAAGTCATACCATTGGTACCTACGATTTCGCCAACAGATATCCTACTGGAGGGGAGGGGGCTTCTTTTTATTTTTCTTCAAGGGTTTTTTGGAGGAAGGTTTTTGGGGGATTGCTCAAAAAGCATCTTGTTGAACAAAGGTTTTACCACTTTGATGACTTTTCAAGTTATTGCTTGGCAACGATGAATTTTCTTCTTTCTTACAGTTGTAGTCGATGGGGACATTAAGCTGTCCATATTGGGCACCGGGCGTAGTTTTATTAAATCTTGTACCAAGTGAATAAGAAAAATTATTTTAAGCAAAATATACAATAGCAATCGAAAATATGTTTTATTAGCTTTCTATTATACTCCACTTTTTAACATTTAATGTAATTTTACCATATCTAATAAGAATTTAAGCTTATAAGTAATTAAGATCAGCGCATCTCGAAATAGCAAGTTTCCTCCTAAATGGAGAAGAGCGCGCTTTTTTACACTTTCCAGACTTATTTATCTTTTCAACTGCTTTTCTTCGCGAAAATGTTTAGCTATCTCTCGATCAAAATTATTACCTTTAAAAATATTAGGGGTGTCCATATTGAGAGCCCTGTCCATATAGGGTACAAATACCTTATAAATTTCAGTATTTATTAAAATTTTTTAATGTTTCAAACAGTTTAAAGGGAAAATCTAGAGGAAGATCGTCACATTTTTGTAAAAATATTTATAGTTCCATTTTTGTAACCTTTTAAAAACCGATCTAATTAGCATGATTTTAGAGTTCGTGGTGTCATAACGGCGATTGACGAGCGTGCCTCATAGGGGCAGAGCACTCTCTGGTGTTCCGCGTAAATGTGTGCTCCAATTGCTCGGGACAACTGTGTTTAAAACACTCTCATTGACAAGCTCGTTTTTACACGTTCACTAAGCTCCATGTTTCGTTGCAAAAAAAGCAATATTTAAAGTAATAACATTTTATTCAATTAATGGATTTTCAATACATTGAACAATAATTAAAACTTTCAAGTATAACTTTGATATTTGCTTTTGAGTTTTTTTTTACATAATTTTGAAATAATTGTCTTTTTTAGCATTTAAAAAAGCAGAGAAAACAACATTACAGTTTTGCCCTTTTGCAAGATTTACAGGAGTTTAATACTAATTTTCTTTGCCTTATTTAATGGCCGAATAATCTGTGATAATAGATGGCGAATTAATCTGTATGATATATGCGCTGTAAAAAAGCATTTTGCGTCCCGATTTATGAGAGAGATCTGGCAACATTAGTGGTGAGTGAAAGTCACCTCTCGAGTCTAAATGATTAATATTTTATCTGGAAGATATCAAGTGGGAAATTAAGTTTGAAATCTAATTGAATTAAGAATATTTTATTTTATATTAACTCTTTCTTTTATATCCATGTATACTCCTGTATAACTTTACAGGATGAATGCATCTTATTTAATTCTTTATATTAATTTCTTTTTCAAATGAACATAAAACAAACATACCCATTTCCCAATTTATTCGCAAACTGTAATTTTATTCATTTGTCTCTCTATAAATTCCATACATACCTTGCGTTTCAAAGCACATATTTAATTGCTCTTCAGAAATACATTACGATATTTCTCTACCTTAAACTCATACAATTCACGTTGTGCAATATAATGACCTAAATTTCTAAATTCTAAGATGAGCTAGAAACGGAGCTTTGCTTAAATACATTTGTGAAATTTTAATGCATTTTATCTTTCAAGAAATGCAAAAGTCATTTCTGATATTATATACTACTATTCTAAATGCGGATAAAAAAATGGATTAATCTACAAAATAGTTGTTATAAGATAAATTTTCAAATACCACCATATTAATTTTTTATGTGAAAAGTTTTTTTTAAATAATAGATGACATCTAGATCTAATACTTGGTGTAATAATATGGCAAATGTTTTAAATAATTGATTTTCTTATTTTCAATGTACTTTCAATATGCGATTCCAAGATTAGAATAGAGTATGGTTACAAAATTATATATTCCTTTCATGTAAATATTTCTATTATGTGAAGCATTTTAATTTAAAATCACAAAATTTTAGAAAATTATCGCTAAGGGATATACAAATAGGGAGTATAATTTTTAACGAATATAGTGGCCAATAAAATGCATGTAAGGAAGAATTGTGCTTAGCAGTAGACTATATTAGTAATAAAACTCCTAAGGCAACCTATTACAAAGTGTCATAATTTAAAAAAAAATAATAATGTTGTCTTCAGATGAAACTATTGTTCAGAATCTCTCTGTTAAAAAATAAAATAACAACGAATGTTGTCACCGCCCCTAACAATGATTTTTTTTTATGAGTGGAAATATTTTTTCATTAAGAGATCTGTTGGAAAAAAACCCCACAGAAATTGAAAGTGTTACAGAAAAATGTTTGATAAATACGCTGGTGCAGACAATTTTTAAACCGAATGATTATTTGATTATATACTGGTAAATTTAGTCAAAATCATTCTATTAAAAAGTTCTATAGAAGCAAAAAATCTATACATAGGAATAACTATTTTTAAATTATTTCATACATAAGAACTTCAAGCATTTAGACTGCATTTTTTTTTTTTTTTTTATTGATTCATTTTTAAGAATTTTTCTTTCCTTTTAAATTCACATTTTAATTATTATGAGATATAGTTTTTACACAGTTTTGAAAAAAAATATTTTAAATTGGTGCTAAATTTTAAAACATCGCAAAAAAGGATTCCTTCAAATTAAAATATACGTATATATTAACACATTACTATTATGAATAGAAAAAACTTTCTAATTAGCATTAAATGTATATTACGTCCAAAATTATATTAATTTCTCCTAAATATCCTAAATTGTAACAAAATATACGTATATATTAACACATTACTATCATGAATAGAAAAAACTTTCTAATTAACATTAAATGTATATTACGTCCAAATTTATATTAATTTATCCTAAATATCCTAAATTATATTAATTTGTTAAAACATAAAAAAGGAAAATAATTTTTTATTTTACTGTTATACTCGCAAAAGTTCTTAACTGTACATCAGTCACTCGCCAGAAAAGTGACACATTGCGATAAAAGACTAACAGGAGAGGCGATTAACGATGATAACATGACAACTGTAATAGGAAAATATATCACTTAGATCTACATATAGAAGTCAAAATATGTATAAAAGTGCAAAAGCATTAAGAATGAAGATGTAAGGGAAGTTTGGAGTAATTTTACCAAATCCCCCTTTTTATGTTACGAATAGACATATTGTGTAATAAAGCGATGTTCACTTACCTTATCCTTGAGCAATATTATAATTAATCGTAATTTTGAAGTTATTTAAATAACCTTATTAAATCCTATTATCTTTCTGTTAAATCTCTTTTATCATCTCTTTGCAGTCTTTTAAATGAAATAAATTCGATATACAGCGGAAATGCATGTAAAATGTTATTGCAGAAGAAAAGTCACAAGTACTGTAAATTTGAAATATGAATTTAAATTAACGAAAGGACATTAAAATACTTCAGCACATATATTATGAAAATTACATATGAATAACGAATATCAGCATTTTTCAAGAAATAAAATCTACTCTTTTTAACATTATAAAAGAATTCACACACACAAACATAGATTTATATATATATATCTGTATGTATAATGGCTGTTTAAATCTAGTAATTTAATGAGATCTAATGTTTACAGGAAAGAATACATTTATGAAAATTATATCCGAATTGCATTTTTCATCTTTATCATAGCATACAACTTATTTATTGTAAAAACGACATATAGGGGAAGATGGGGATACTTGAGCCATTTTTTGAATTTTAATTTTTTTAAATTTTTTATAATTTCTTATAATAAAATAAAATGTTGAAAATGAAAATTTGATATTTTTTCTTCAACTGAAAACCACTTTCAATTAATTTTGAACTATTTTTCTATGTATAAAAAATGTTTATTTTTTGTTTTACATGGTGGCTCAAGTATCCCCATGGGAGGGATACTTGAGCCATCGTGAAGGGATACTTGAGCCACTACGGAAAAATACCTACAAAAGTAATTTTTTTCGCTTTATTTTTGCACAAACATTTTACAGAATGACAAAAAGTCCTTCCAAACCAATTGAGAAAACAAAGTTAGTAATACGATCATTTTTTGTCGTTAGAACTGGTTGTCAAATGATAATTTCAACTTGAATTATAACGACGGTAGAAACTCCCTCAGTTCAGAGCCATTTAAATTTGGAATCTGCTATTCTTCGGGCAAATTTCATTTTTAAAATATTAAGTGCTTATCCAACAATTATTTTTAGTTTTCTTTCTGGCATATTTTATTAGTAACCAACCATCAATAGAAGGTTTTCTTTTCACATCATCACCATCATTGGCAGAATTTTCCTATAATGATAATGTCGAACTCATGCTTTTAATTTAGTAGCTGTCGGAATTTAAGCCAGATGTATCATTCTACTATTTCAAACACTTTTTTGATTTCACAGGAAAAGATTTTGTCTTATTCTTTGGCTCCATGCAGGTAAGTTTGAACTGGGATTTTTGTTGCTTTTCTTGTTTTTTGTGCGCTCTTTTTACCAATTTTTCTTCAATTTTCTTAGTTAAAAAAATTACAGCAACAGAGATTACGATTTCAATATAAGATATTAATCTTAATATGTTATATTAAAAAATAAATATTTTAATATGTTGGACCTAACTAATTAAAGTATTAGAGATTATAGCCTGTAAAACAGTTTTAAAAAGTTATTTTAATTTAATAAAAGTTAAATTGAAAACTATGTTTACATTTATCTAGACAGGCTATTTTGCTAGTCAAAATGAAAATTAAAATGGATATTTTCATTTAAAAAATATACATTTTTAAACATTTTTAAGTCGTTATTTTTTTTTTAAGAAAAATAAAATAAAATGAAAAATTATTCTCTCTTTTATCCAGAAAAAAATCTATTAGTGAATATAAGGAAGGAATTTTATTTTTTGTTTGTTTCTCCTATGTTTATTTTCTAGTGGGGAGGGTTGAGACATGGCTCAAGTATCCCCACTCTCACTGGCTCAAGTATCCCCACTACCACTAGTTTTGTTTCCCAGAGTTTTACTAAATAAAGCATGCAGCTATTAGAACTATTTTAGATTCAAAATACAATTGAAATTATGCTTATTAAATTTATGTATATAGTTGCAACTTTAAACAAATCTTTGATTACAAAAAAACAAAAAAAAACCATGTACCCAAAAATTTACTTCAGATAGGGAAAAGACAACTATTGATCACTATACTTTCAAAATGGTACCAAGATGTGTGATTTCTTTTTTACATGTTCAGAACTATAAATATGTTAACATATTGGCAGTTTTAGAAAGAAACATTAACCAACTGTAGAGATAATAGGGGTGGCTCAAGTATCCCCTATGCTCAAGTATCCATACTCTCCCCTATATTTAAACAACATACAGATAAGCACTAGTTTTTTTCACTATCTATTTTAAAATCTTTGTAAACTTATGTTTTATTAACGAGAAACTTAAAGGTTCATGCAAGAGAAGAAATTTTATTACGAAAAAGTTTCTATCTATACGGAAATAAGATTTCTAAAAATGCATGATGTTATGCAATTTTAATGTTACGATGAAAATAACAAAACTGGAAAACAGGATGCAGAATTTACATTTTAGATTTGGAGTATATTGTAATAATAATAAAAAAAATCAAAGCTTATTTTTAGATAGCATGAATCATTTAGACAACAAGCCTGGAATTTCTGAAAAAAAATATTTTTACTCACAGCTTTTGAATTTTTGAAGCATCACGCCTCAGGCTTCAGAAATTTAAATTGCTATATTGCGGATAACAGACTAAACATATTTTATACCTCTGGGATATATCACTGATAGTTTAGAATTTATTACTCTGAATATTTTAAATTATTTTGCATTTTAAAATTTATATTTTAATAATGAATGCACGCTAGCTCAGTTTGAAGGATTACTCCAATTAGCTGACTATAATTTCAAATATTTCAATACTACTTGAGATTTTTATTTTGCGTACCCGTTGAAAATTTACATGTATATGGTGTATCTTTTCCTATATACTTAAGTAACGTAGATAAAAACTTAGAAACGAAAAAGACACAACATATAAGCAACGACATATGTATTTCTATAACAACATATGAATAAATATAAACCGAAATTTATTTTAATGTGTAACGTAAAATCTGCTAGTACAATTTTTTAAAACAAAGTAAAGAGCATTTAATTTATTCAATTAATTTAACACAACTATTACAATTGTGAAGAAATCAGGTGAATTATACTTCCTCAGCTGAGAGGACAAAGTTCATACCACAGCATAAAAAAGAGATCATTGGCATATTTTGCCAATTTCCTCCAAGTGAGCTATCCCTTATCAATTTGGAACAAAGAAATCCAACATCTATCATTGCCTTCTGGTCTGCTGTACGAAACATCTCATGAGAAGAAATCGCACTGAATTGAAATTTACATAAATGTTTGATAAATAAATGCACTTCGTTAATTTATCACTACTCTAAAACCAATTTTAAACCAATTACTGGAATTCTGATTTCCAACTAAATTTATCCTTAAAAGCAAGAATCGGGGACATTTGGCTTAAGCTGGTAATGATCTGCAAACTTAGATTTCCTAGGAAAATATGGAATAATATATGTAAAAATTTTCATTGATTATGACATTTCATTGATAATGAATGTGGAGAAGATTTGTTATTGCAGTGAGTTTTTTAAATATTTTCAGCATTGCAGGAGTATGAGAGGCTGAATATATAGCATTTGAATAAAGAAAGTTGGCCGTTCCAAATGCAGCATACAAAATACAGGAAAAGTATGACTTTTATTAACAGCAGGTGCTTGTTCACACTACGAGAGTTTCGGCAGAAACGCCGAAACTGGAGATGAGAGCATAAATGTCTACATATTATGTTATCAGAGTCACAATCAAGAGAATTAAAAATACATTTTTTTGAAGCATCGAGTGTTGGCGAACCATATGTACATATTATAGCCAATAACGAACTCTCAGGCGATAATTGCAAAGGTAAAAGGCATGAGTTTTATTTTCGTTAATAATAACTCAATGGGAGCAGTCAAAGGGCACAATATGAAATAATCAACTTCAAATGATAAAGAAAGGAACATGGGATGTCTATACCACAAATAATGAATTTCTTACAGGGAGATGCCAAAAGTCATACGCGAAGAGAAAGACCAGAGAAAGAACCTTAATAAAATAAAATAAAGGTTGGTAAGGAAAGTAATAATGAAAATAGCCTTGACCGTTTCAGAATAAGGGCACCTGGTTTTATAAAAGTAGCAGTACATAGATGATTTAATTCTACATAGTAACAGCCCATAGCTATAAGAATAAAATTTAAAAACTGTTACTAGGGAGAAATAATAATTGTTACGTCTAGATTTAAGCACAGATTTAAAGAATTACATGTAGGAAAAAACTGCGATTTTAAATTTAATAGAAACGACCGTTATAAAATGAATGGACTTAAAATTCAGATTAATAATTAAAGTTAAGAATTTAGAAATTGATGTAATTGCAAAAGGGGGAAGGGTAAAACAATTACAAATTAATATACAAATGCCTTTACAATGACAGCCCAAGAAACAAATTGTAATAACAGAACTCCATCTAACGTTAACGTGGGATACGTGATTGCATTTCGTTAATTTAACTCAATTATTTCGATTGCTAAACAAATTTGACCCGCTTTAATTTCCTAAATGAGTAAAAAAAAGCGCCCAAGACTTTCCGAACCAGAGAATTTCCCTTTATTTACCAAATCTCTGATGACTTAGATATTCTAGACAAATCTGGCGATACAATTCACCCAACCATGCTTATTAATGATGGTATGGGGTATGTTATGACAAACCGCTCAAAAGAACGAATCGCAGCAAATAGAAATCCAAGTCCAATACGTAAGTATATTTTATTAATTATATGAAATTATCCGAATTATTAAACATACTATTCAATTTGTATTTTTTCAATTGATTGAAAATTTTATCGTGCTATGATTAAAAAAAATTACTTTGTTTTAAGGTTCCAGTGCTTATCAACTGAGCTATATTGGACAGATTTGACAACTCAATTCATTCAGCTAACTTTATTGTTAATGGCATATGGTTTGTTAACTGAAGCGTTTTAACAGAATAATCATCTGTATAATGTAAACAAGAAACCTAATAATCAAACTTTATGCTTAAAATAAAAACTGCAACAGTTACAAATAAATGTTAATAAAATCTCTTTTGTTTTAGTTCATAATTGACATTGTAGGTTAAAAAACGGAAATGGTATGGATGTGAGTACTGAGAAAATCGTTTATTAATTTATTTTATATTTAATAGCGAAAGTATTGTAGTCATTTTCCCTTACGGTTTCTGACGGTATAACACGTTTGTTGAATATAAAACTTTTCATGGAAAATCGGTGTCTTTTGAAAAAATTTATATTCCGAATTTATAAAATTAATTAATACTGTATAAAAGTTTCTCGGAAACGTTTAATAAAATCAGTGTCAGAAAAAAAAAAAACTTTGTCGATTATAAAATGCCTCTTTAAATCTCGTAAATATTTTGGTATCTAATAGTAAAGAGATGTCTTTGAGATGTTTATTAATTTTTAAGAGGTTTACTGTACTTTAGTCCGGAGTCTTTATGCATAGTCCTGGATTAAAAAACATATTTTTATTTTCTTACTGCATCAGCAGTGGTGTTTAGATCTGCTATATATAAAATATTTCAACAAATAATACTGTGCCGTTATATTGTGAAATAGGAATACCATATATAAAAACATTTCATATTTATTTACTTAGAAGGTGTCACAAATAAAAATTATAACAACAGTTTTAACAAAGGAATACCATAGTTTAATTTTTTTTATTCGATAATTTTTGTTGTGATAGTAAAACTTTTCGAAATTATTATGTTAAATTCTTATATCGTGTAATTTTTTAAACAAACAATTCTTTCTCTTGCGATTTGTAATTAAAGGATAACGATCCATTTGGATTTTGTTTTACAATTAGCAGTTATTTTTATCATGGAAGAAAAACGTCAAGTCAAAAGAAGTAAAACTTAACTTGGAAACAAGAAACCTAATAATCATATTTTATGCTTACAGAAAAAAATGAAAAAATATTAAATAAACGGTAATAAAATCGAATGGTAATAAAATTGTGATTTTTTTAAATATTTTCTCCTAATATGGATTTATGTGTATTGGTAGCCCTAAATTCGTATTATTTTGTTTTTTCATAGCTAATACGGAGATAAAAGCACACATAATATTTGTAAATCTAAAGTATTTGTAGGCCTGATGAATCTACTTTGGTTCTGCAAATTTGAATTATACTTAATTTATTTTTTTTTCTTTATTTAATTAGGTAAATTGTATTGCATATAATGATAATATATCTATACATATACATATATGTGTGTGTGTGTGAGTCTATGTATACGTCTGACTGTAAACGAATGTAGCAAAATTCTGACTGGTGTGAGAATTCTGGTACTAAGTATATACATTAAAAAAAATCAGAGAATGTCATCTCTATAATGTAACTTTTTTCCAATAAAATTTTAAATGAAAAGTGTGACGCTGCAATCGGTCGGTTATGAATAAACTTTTATGGAGACAGGGCCACTTTTATCTAAATATATACATAAAAAGATGTAATAAAAAAATCTGCACACCTAAACCTCACAATCATATGTTGGCGAATGCTTGACAAAATTTAATTTTTCAGAGAAAATTAGTAAGTTTTACTTTTTATAAAACCTGCAATAATTGTTTAAATTCTCTTGTACATTCCATACAGACCAAACATACCTTGATTTGCAAGAAGTTCATTTTAAGTACCGCATTTCCTCGTGTATAAGGCACACTTTTTTTCCAGAAAATTAGGGCAAAATTCTTAGGTGCACTTTATACACCGAATAATTTTTCACTGTTGGATGCAGTCGAACGATATACATATGAAACAAGAAATTATTCAAAGAAGATATTAAAACTCGGAAAATGTTACTTAATTGAAGTATTACTGCATATTTATTTCATTCCTTGCAGTTTTTTATAACAGAGCTAATGACAATATCTAAACGCTAATTAGCAATTCTCTTTACCGTCACTCATTCTTCCCGCCATTCTCTTACAACCCGAAGTCTAAAAATGCATTTTCGTTTGTTTTCTAGTCTGGTATAATATTTGTTTTGACTTTTTTTTTTTTACCGAAATTCATTTGGTCATTCTTCATTAGCGAATCAAATTTATGGTGCGCCTTATTCATGAGATTTTAAGAAATCGCCATTTTTACTTGTAAAATAGGGGTGCGCCTTATACACGCGTTGCCCTATACACGAGTAAATACGGTATCTTCTCAAGCGATTATACCGTGATATGTAAAGTGCATTAATTCACTTCTATCATTTTAATACGAATCTTTTTTTTTTTGAGAAACGGTGGGGCTTTAATATTTTCCTAATCATTTTTTATCAGAAAGTAATTATTGTAGATGTATGACTCTTTAGATAATTCTTATGCACCTGGAGATTCATGTTTCGAACAGTAATTTCACGACAGGCTTAATTATTTATACACTTAATTATTTATTAAATAAGATATTTAAAATTTAAATCAAGTTGAACTATTTAAATAACCAATTTAAATCAAGAAGATTTAATCGTTTGAAAACAACTCATTTATGATCGAAAAAATACAGTTCTTTCCTGAGAAACCAAATCAACTCTTTCGTTTTAAGAGTGCATGCATAACTGAAAAAGAGGAAATTTATAATTACAGTTGAAATTATAAATTTGCAGTAAAAATTCCCAAGAATTAGAAAAATGATTACATATTACGGAAGCAGCTACATATTTATATGAAATAAAAGTCCAATTTTAATCCCAATAAATCGAAATGCTAGATAGCATAAAAAACAAATTTAAATACTTCACCTCGAACTTTAAATTATCTTTATTTTATATGTTCATTCTTTTAACATTTACCCATACGTAACGAAATAAAATGTCACTTAAAATTCTGATGTATGACATGAAGCCAAATTAAAGTCATTAATTTCAGAAACGGAAACGTCATTACGTCTCAATTGAGCTTAAAATTTAATAAGATCAAATTAGTCGAAATTACTTGCTCCTTAATTAGCTTACGATTTTTAATGCTAATTTTCCGAAACGTTTAGTAGATACATACATTAAATTTAATGGAATATTTTCTACATGACATTTTCTAGATGTATGCACATTCTAGAAAAATTTAACAGTGAAATTAAATTAAGAGTTTCATTTTCAAACAGAATGTTATGCAAGGAAATAAATATCCATATTAATTGGTAGTATTGAAGATATTCTTCCAGGAATTAATAAAGTGTTTATTTTTGAAATATGTATGATAATCACTTAAAATAAAACAATATAAGACCGAAAATGCTATAAAATGAACTATTGTTAATAGAAACAGAACTACATCTTTTACGTAAGCAATTGCTTGCATTAGTATAAAATACACATGAGACGGGCTCGGGCTGTATTTTTATTTTAGTTATTTGATTCTTCTGTTTTTGGTAGTTTTTGTAGACAAGAAGTTTGCAAGTTATTTAATTTTCTACTGTGCACGAATCATAGCCATTTTTACTTTAGTGATTATTATGTACGTTTATCATCATGAACTCTGCTCATGCTGAGGACATTGTACATATTCGAAATTATTTTCATCCAAAAGAAATTATAAATACCATGTTATTACGATAGAAAACAATCGATCTGGGTTAACTCTTTTCCTATAAAATCATCGGATCTTTAAGATAGCAATGTGATTTTTTAACATTGATTTTTAGGCACCTGTCAAACACGGAAGATTGTTATAAGAAGGGAATCGATTATGATTCAAGATGCATACTTTATAGAGAAAATTAAAGAACGTTGTTCGATTCACAAGATTACAAATAGTAATTTGTGCAAATTTCATGCATTTATTCATTAAACACAAACGTGTCCATCAAATTTGCTTGTCTCATATATATATATAGTTATATGCGTATGTGTACAAATAAAACTGGCACCAGATTAACCAATGACATAAAATGTTTATATTTATATATAAAAAATATAAACATGCATCAAGTTTGCTTATGCGACTGTTTATATCTATTTGCAACAAATCTACTTTCTGAAGCTCAAGCTGAAACGAAATGAAATGAATGGAAAACGTTCTAAATTACTTTTAATTTGGCATTGCTAGGTATAGAAATTTTAAATATTTAATAGTACTACATTCTCCCGCCCCTAAATTTGCAAATTAAATGTCACAAGTTAGATAGCTATACATCTAGAATTAAATAAATTTTGTAAAAATTGAATAAATGTCGGTATGAAACAGCGGATAGGTTAAACGAAAATACCTGTTTGTCGATGCGTTCGTTCTCTAGGCGTTTTTTTTATCTCTTGCTAAGCCCAATAATTGAAGGATGTGCAAGGTTAAAATTGATACGCATTTTTTTTTTTAACTTTTTGAATTATTAAATCATTTTCGCAATTGTCATTAGCAGATTCTTTATCTAAAAGCTTAATTGGGTAAAACTGCATAACTCAGTTCATATTGATGTTGGCTTGTAAGTTTTGTTGAAAAATATGTTCAGGTTTAAAAATTACATAAGATGATATTTTAACAGCTCGAAGCTAATGCAGATGAGAATATTAAATCTATGTTTATAGTAATATTGCTCAGACTAATCCCTCAGAGGGAAGTCCTAGTTACTATTAAATATACGCGTATATATATACATAATTTTCTATAGAAAAAGAAATGTGATTAAAATTGCAAATTATAAAACCAATAATGATATTCTGAATTAATATAAATTTCTAGCAGAAATCTAGCATACATAATTTAACCTTAAAGTAAAAAGTTATTTCTCAGGTGAGTATTAAATATAATTTTGGGAATAGAAGTTTTTTGTTTATTTTAATTTATTTTATACTACAAAGTTAAAAATGCAAAGTATTTCATAAATGATTATTTACAAATCTTTTGAGTCAGTCTAGAATTTTTATTTAATGGTAATTGACATTATATTTTTTAAACATTATGTTTGTAAATAATAACTGTCAATTTAAAAACATAATTTTTAGGTTTTACTTTGCTTCTAGACAGACTTCTTGAGGACTATTAAGTTATACATTATTATAAAAATCTTAATAAGTTTTTTATTCAGAAATTTCTAATATTACAAAAAAACATTTTCAACTAGTCGGATAAAGATATCCCCAAACATTCTTCAATTTAATCATGTTAATACTTCAAAATTCGCTGCCACAGTACGAAAATTAAATGACAGTATATGTCCATCCTTAGGATTCTAAAGGCGTGAAAATCCATGCATTAGCTCTTAAAATAGGACTATTGAGGAAATCTTTAAAATGAAACATAAAAGCACCACCTGTTGGGTGATTTATATCAAAACATAATCAGCAATGTTATTTATTAAGGTATATCTGAAACTGAAATTTGATGAAAGTTCGTGCACTAGTTCTAGAGATACATCTATTGAGGAAATTAAGAGAAAATCCAGCATAGGGCAATTAACAAGAAAATATAAACATAACTAGTTCATATCAAGAATGAACCGAATCTAAGGATTCATAAAAATCCGTGCTTTATATCTTGAGATAGAAATATTGAAAAAATCGTGAAAAATACAGCATAGCAGTGCCACCTGTTGAGCAATTTAAATCAAAATATAAACAACACCAATTCATGCCAAGGAATAACAGAGTTTGAAGTTTTATGAAAATGCTTACATGAGTTCTTGAGATATAGCTGTTGTTAAATCGTTAAAAATGCAGCATAGCAACGTCACCTGTGAATGGATTTAAACCAAAAGCTAACCAGCATAAATATATTAAATACTACCCGAATATAATTTATTATTAAAATCCATGCATTAATTCTTGTGACAGAGCGCCCCAAAAACGTATGCCACACAAAGTCAGACATACAAAGTACATACATCACATTATGTCAGATCAGACAACAGAGTCGCAGCCAGACAATTTGTAAAAACGTGTTTTTGGGGATCTCTGACCCATAAAACGTGTAAAGCCGTCGAAAACCGGAATTCGAAAATTTTGAGAAATCCAAGTCTTCGTTATTGTAAGGATTGGAGAAAATAAAAATATAAAACAAAGTGTGAATTTAAAAAATGAGCACATTAATTGGGGGAATTCTTTATAAAAACATAACACAGATATTTTTCCAAAAACCCAATTTTGCCTATGTTTTGTTCAAATTTGTCTACATTGTTCTCATTTGATTATTTTAATATTTTAATGTTGATACTAGTTAAAGCTATACACACTAATGATAAATACCTACTGCTTTCTTGTAATTCAGATTAGAAAATTTTTCGAGTAACTGAAATAAATTATTAAAGATTTTGGTATTCTATATAAATAAAATTTATTCCATAAAAGTATCGTTTCCTTGTATTTAGAGTAAAAATAAATTTGTTTCAAATGTTATAGTCTTAGGAAACATGAAAACTTTTGTTAAACACGGGAAAGGTTGCTTTAAATGTTCATGAATAATTCAAACTGTTTTGCTTACACTTCGTGACATGCTTAAATAAATAGAATTTGTATTGCTTTTAAAATACTCGGTATGAGCTTTTGATTGAGACAAATAACGAAATTTAATATTTCAGCATTTTGAAACTGTTTCAAAATAATTTAATTCTCTTGATAGAACAAACATATTAAATCGTAGGAATAAGTTGCAATTAAAGTAAATTTATTCTGAAATATCGGAAAACTATCCATTGAAACACAGCAAAAATAATTCATGTCAATTTTAACATGTGAATCATGTCAATTCTTTTTAACTTCTCATTTTCCGATATTTTCAAATACACTTTACGCCAGTTTTTAGCACTCTCGAGTTATCAGTGAAGATATTTTCATTCTTAAAACTTCTAACATGAATGAGAAAAATTTTGTCACAAATCTGAACGTAACTTTTCCTCATAAATGAAAAGTTTTCTAATGGCGTCTAAAAATCCGATATCGGATATTGGACGATTTTTGGTAAGCATATCGGATGTTAAACAATTAGATCGGATAGCAGATAATTGTATGGGTTTCATTAGATTTATCCACTTATTTTCAAGATTTGTTGACTTTAACTTATGTAATGCAGTTTATTCTGATTTGTTCTAATTAAACATTCAATTAGAGGTTATTATTTGTCTTATTATGATATTCAATGCTTCAGCATCAATGATTGAAAACTTTCCATACATAGCATGTTATGCATTTATTAAATCTACTGAGTTCATTATAATAATTATCAAGGAAGAAAATTTATGCGTTAAGCATGTATTATGAAAGACTTCCCAAATCTTTCCGAAAATTTTAACAAAACTTCATTATTTTGGGATTTGTGATACTCTGCGTAACAGAATATGTATTCAAATGCTTTTGAACTGTTGTATCTGTAAGTTGATATATATGCTATATAATTGGAAAAATTAGTTCAGAAAGAAAAACTTTATTATACGCGTTAAGATCTAACGCATAATATGTTGAAAGTTCTCTTTCAGCAATTTGTACTAAAAGATGTAAATATATTTGAACACTTTTGTTTAGCCGTATAGTTGAACTAGTATGTTTATTACATGCCAGTACTTAGCTAAAATTTAATTAAAACTGAAACACACTTACATGGCTGCCAACTACTACGCCTATTTAAAGACGAATAAACATATCCGAAACAGAAATTTTCGTAGATTATTAACAATATGGAGTGTAATACATAACATTGGATATGTTTGGAATACATTTTACTAAAACTTTTTTGCGGTTCCAATCATGTTTATGTGATTTAAATAGGCGTAGAAGTTGGAAGCTTAGCACTTAAAACTACAGAAATCGCATTTCTAGAAAATATCACCCATAGCGATGTATATTACGTATATATATTACTGGTTAACGAATATATTACGTATCATCCATAGCAATTCTTTGCGTGGACCGGTATAACCTTTTACCTATATTCTACAAACATTTCTAAGTAAACTGAATGCAGTTCAGCGTAAAGTTGCACAATTCATTTAAAAACTACCCTTAAGTAATTAAAGCTCATGATCAGTAACATGCACCGGCTCTTTTGTGTAAGACCATTTTATCAAACACAGCATTTACACATACTATATATACATAAATATTCAAATTTAAAAGTTGACATCATAACTAAAGATGCACTTCCTGCAATCATTACTAACATAAAATATTGTACTTTGTGTAGAATTTACATTTTGAAATATTTTCTGTGACCATGTAAATATTAAGTACTATCGTATTATATGAAAAAACTTATATTAAACCTCAGTGACATATATAAATCTCATTATATATTACATAATATAATTAAAGTTCGCTGCAAAAAATCGTCCGTATACTTTTATGTTATAAAATATTGCAGTGTGGTTCTGTAAATAAATAATATCTATTCTTTGCACCGCATAGTCTACAGAATGTCTATTTTAGTACATTTAGTAAATTCATATCAGTTTTTTATGTATGAAAGATTGTAACAACTTTAAAACTCTTTTCAAAGGATTTTTCCCATTGGTAGTAATGTAAGGAAATACTTTTGACTGCCCGAGTAAATAAACTGAACAAGCTAGAATCTTCATCCAAAAATTTTATCCAATTACATTTACGAGAATTAGAGTGCGGCCATAAGGTCATAAACACTTTTCAACTTTATTGTGAAATGCTAAAAATAAAGAAGAAAAAAATATTTAATTGCTGATACATTTTCGTTTTTTTTTTTTTTTTTTTTTTTTTTTTTTTTTTTTTTTTTAACGGAATTTTTTTTACTGGTGGGATGAAAACATTACTTATTAAAATCATAAATTCTAATACAAATATCACGTTTATTATTATAGCTAAATAACAATATAAATAAAGCTATTGATTTCTAATATACAGGGTGATTCATAAAAGATGGGCAGAACTTTAAGGGGTTATAGTACACTTAAAAACAAATAATATTAAATAGGAGACTAAGGGTCCCAGACGTATTCCCAAGGAGATAGGGGGCATTAAAGTTTAGGGTCCGAAATTTCAAATGATTATAAAAAATGGAAAAATTGGTCGATTCGTTTGCGGTTTTTGCAAAAAATTTTCTTTATGCCAGTATTTTCTTGAAATAAAATTTTAAAGTTCAATTTCAAAAAATGCCGATAGGGGGCGCTTTAGACTTTGGAGTAACAAACAACTATTTTTAACGTTATTTTTTGTATTTCTTTAAATGATTTCGAAAGCTTAGACTTAAACTTAAATTTTGATCTAAAAATCTCAGTCCTAACGAGTAGTTAAGTAGCGTAAACTGAAATTTGAAATTTGAAACCCTTCTCCCCCCAGAACAAAAATCAGTTATTCCCGATCTTTGTGTCGTAGATTAGGTTCTAACTACTGCCGCGTTTTGCTAAAATTATTCTTTATGTCAGTATTTTCTTGAAAATAAATTTTAAAGAAAATTTTCAAAAAATTCCGATAGAGGGCGCTTTAGACTTTGGAGTAACGAACAACTATTTTATACCGTTATTTTTTGTGTCTCATTAAATGCTTTCTAAAGCTTAGACTTAAACTTAAATTTTCAGCTCAAAATCTGAATCGCTGAGCGTGGTTCAGTAGCGAGGGGAGGGGGTTCAAATTTCAACTTCTGAACATAGTTCAGTTTGTACTACTTAACCATGCCCAACGATTCTGTGCTGTGATACGAGGCAAAAATACAACTTTCGTCAAGGACTGCATAGTCGGAATTCACTCATAAAGGCACTGGCACAGTTGGAAACGTCGCTCATGCAAACGTTAAAGCTCCATTCCTGACGCTAGTCACCGGGTGAAGAAGGAGACAGAAAGTATGCAAATGTCAAATGGGGAAGAAGAAGAACGCGTATGCAAAATTTCGACACGATTCAGGCATAAAAACCACTGAACGGTGAGTCAAGTGTAAGGCGCTGTAGTAATGAATCGGAAGATGGTGCCCTTCACGAATAAGGAAAAGGCTGAGATGCATTTAATTTACGGAGCGGCAGATGGAAATGGTGCAGAGGCACAACGAATGTACGGAGAGCGATTTCCCAACAGGCGGTTGCCTAACCGCAAAACTTTCGAGCGCTTGCACAGACAGTTGTGTGAGACGGGATCATTTCTCGCTTCCCGGTCGAATGCAGGTCGTGCAAAAAAGGACGAATCAGTAGTTGTTGCAGAAGCCATTCTGGATGTAGTAGCGGCGCAGCCAAGTACAAGTACACGAACAGTGGCTAGGCAGGTGGATACCTCACAGTCCATGACTTGGAGGGTACTGAAGGATGAACATTTGCTCCCGTTTCATGTGCAACGAGTCCAGAAACTGTCTCCAGGGGATTATCCAAATCGTATTGAATTCGCCCGCTGGTTTCTGCAGCAGAACGCGCTAAATCCACATTTTGGACGAACTGTGCTTTTCACCGATGAATGTACCTTCACACGTGAAGGTACATTTAACACACACAATGCACATGTATGGGCGGATGTCAATCCACATGCTACGTATCCACATGCTCATCAGAGACGCTTTTCCATCAATGTTTGGGCAGGAATCCTCGAAGACCACCTAATCGGACCGTACCTTCTTCCTGAACGCCTCAACGGTAAAACATACCTCACATTTCTGCAACATGTGCTGCCAGACCTGTTAAACGTTGTTCCTCCACGCATCCGGCGGGTCATGTGGTTCCAGCACGATGGAGCGCCAGCCCATTACGTACGAGACGTCCACAACTATCTGGACATCACATTTCCGAACAGATGGATTGGTCGAGGTGGTCCTGTTGCTTGGCCTGCTCGCTCGCCAAGATCGGGAATAACTGATTTTTGTTCTGTGGGGAGAAGGGTTTCAAATTTCAAATTTCAGTTTACGCTACTTAACTACTCGTTAGGACTCAGATTTTTAGATCAAAATTTAAATTTAAGTCTAAGCTTTCGAAATCATTTAAAGAAATACAAAAAATAACGTTAAAAAATAGTTGTTTGTTACTCCAAAGTCTAAAGCGCCCCTTATCGGAATTTTTTGAAATTGAACTTTAAAATTTTATTTCAAGAAAATACTGGCATAAAGAAAATTTTTTGCAAAAACCGCAAACGAATCGACCAATTTTTCCATTTTTTATAATCATTTGAAATTTCGGACCCTAAACCTTAATGCCCCCTATCTCCTCGGGAATACGTCTGGGACCCTTAGTCTCCTATTTAATAATATTTGTCTTTAAGTGTACTATAACCCCTTAAAGTTCTGCCCATCTTTTATGAATCACCCTGTATTTCCGGTATCTTAAAGGATTTTGTTTTTCGCCGATGAAATGAACACAAAATTAACATTTAGTAAAATAATGAATTCTAATACAAATATTGCGTTCATTATCTTAGTCAACAAGAAAGAAAAATCTTACGTTAAGCATAGAGTAGGAAAAATTTTCCAACACTTCCTGAAACATTTAACAAAACTTCTTTATTTAAGAAATACGTTAAATAGGATAACCAATTAAACGTTTAAGAAAGTAGGTAAAACCGGTGAAAATTCATTCAATCTCATTTTAGCAATTACTTTCCATAGGAAAATACGTCTTCCAATCAATTTAAACAACCTTGTATTTGATTTGTTGGTGATATACTATATACCATATAATGCAAAATTCAGTTTATGAAGAGCGCGAATAACGGAATGAAATATATCTTTCGTCATTTTATAACTATAGATGGCGACATTCTTACATACGTTTGTTCAGTTCTGTAGTTTACATAGTACATTTGTTACAGGTCTCTATTTAGCTAAAATTTATTTCAAACAAAAACATTCTTCAAACTACTGACATCTCTTTTGCCGAACGTAACATCTATGGTCGGTGTTGTATACAATTTATTGCGTGGCCGTGTATATAATTTTTTCTATATTCTACAAACATTTCATAGCAAAATAAATACCTTTCAAAGTAAAAAAGCATGCACATTTGAAAAACATTTTTAAGCAATTTACGCTCATGTATAAAAAATATTCTTTTTGCAGCATAATCTACAAAATGTACATCATAAATGCATATCAATTTCATCATGTTTTGACGGGTGTAACGTCATTAAAAATCACTCTAAACTATTTTATCTCATTGACCGTGATGACCTTTTCTTTTGACTGCCACTGCATTTCAACTATATATCCGATTTGACTAACATTTGAAATGACTCAACAAAATTCTGCAAAATATATATATATATAAAATTTTAAACGGTTCTTTTGGGTAGTTTGTGTTTTATATGTGGCCAAACAAATAGACAGGCAGACAGATCACACAACGATTATAAGTGTTACATATTTACATAGTTATGAACTCACAGAAAAACAGTTAAATTTAAAAGAGTATGCTGAAATTGAAAACACATTTACAGCAATTATTACTCAAAGAAAGTACTGAAACTGATTTCTTTTGCATGTCTTTGTAAATGCATTAAAACTATTATGAATGCACTGTTCTACATAATTGTTGTAAAATTCAGTGATCAATACATTTTCAATAGCGCAAAGTCATTAAAATATTCTGCAAACGATTTTCCCCTCATAGACTGGAGATAAATAGGAGTCCAAGGGTCCCAAACGTTTTCCAAAGGAGATAGCCGCTATTAAAGTTTAGGGACCAAAATTTCAAATAAACATAAAAAACGGAAAAATCAGTCGGTTGATTTGCAGTTTTCACTAAAACTATTCTTTATATCGGCATTTTCTTGAAATTGAATTATAAAGATAAACTTCAAAAAATGCCGATAGAGGGCGCTGTAGACTTTGGCGTAACGAACAAGTATTTTTTGCCGGTATTTTTTGAATCTCATTAAATGTTTTCGTAAGCTTAAACTTAAACTTAAATTTTGAGCTCAAAATCTGAAAAGTTGGGAGTGGTTAAGTAGCACAAATTGAACTGTGTCAGAGGATTAAAATTCCAAATGATTATAAAAAATGGAAAAATTGGTTCATTGATTTGCGGTTTTCACTAAAACTATTCTTTATGTTGGTATTTTCTTAAAAATAAATAATAAAGATAAATTTCAAATAATGTCGACAGAGGGCGCTTTAGACTTTGGAGTAGCAGACAACTATTTTTTGTCGTTATTTTTTACCTCTCATTAAATGTTTTCGGAAGCTTAGACTTAAATTTTGAGCTCAAAATCTGAAAAGTAGAGAGTGGTTAAGTAGCACAAACTGATCTGTGTTTAAGGGGGGTAGGGGGTGAGACTCAAATTTAAAATAATTACAGAAAATAGAAAAATTGGTTGATTCGTTTTCGGTTTAAAATAAAACTATTCTTTAAGTCAGTATCTTCTTGAAAATAAATTATAAAGATAAATTTCAAAAAATTCCGTTAGAGGGCCCTTAAACTTCAGAGCAACCAACAATTAATTTTAACCATTATTTTTTTGTTCTAATTAAATGCTCGCAAAAGCTTATTAAATGTTTTCGAAAGCTTTGATTTAAACTTAAATTTTGAGTTCAAATTCTGAATCCTTGGGAGGGGTTAAGAATCGCAAACTGAAGTGTGTTCAGGAGTTGAAATTTAATCGTCCCCTTGTCCTCTAACACAATTCAATTTTTCGCTATTTAAACACTCCCATCGATTCAGAATTAGAGCCCAAAATTTAAGTCTATGCATTTGAAAGTATTTAATAATATAAAGAAAAATAACAGTTAAAAATTGTTGTACGCTACTCCAAATTCTAAGGTGCCCTCTGTCAGCATTTTGCAAAATTTATCTTTAAAATTTGTTTTAAAGAAAATGCTGATTTAAAAATTAGTTTTAGCGAAAACTGCAAACGAATCGACCAATTTTTCCATTTTTTATAATCATTGTGCCCTCTGTCAGCATTTTGCAAAATTTATCTTTAAAATTTATTTTAAAGAAAATGCTGATTTAAAAATTAGTTTTAGCGAAAACTGCAAACGAATCGACCAATTTTTCCATTTTTTATAATCATTTGAAATTTGAACCCTCACAACACAGTTAGGTTTGTCTTTTTAATCACTCCCAACTATTCAGATTTTGAGCTCAAAATTTAAGTCTAAGCTTACGAAAGCATTTAATAAGATGCAGAAAATAACGCCAAAAAAGAGCTGTTCGTTACTGGAGAGTCTAAACTGCCCTCTATCGGCATTTTTTAAAATTTATCTTTATACTTTATTTTCCCAAAATACCTACATAAGGAATAGATTTAGTGAAAACCGCAAATCAATCGACCAATTTTTCCGTTTTTTATATCATTTGAAATTTGAAACCTCTGAACACAGCTCAGTTTTTGCTACTTAACCACTCCCAACTATTCAGATTTTGAGCTCAAAACTTAAATTTGAGTCTAAGCTTACGAAAACATTTAATAAGATGCAAAAAATACCGGCAAAAAATAGTTGTTCGTTACTCCAAAGTCTAAAGCGCCCTCTATCGGCATGTTTTGAAATTTATCTTTATAATTTAATTTCAGGAAAATGCAAACATAAAGAATAATTTTAGTGACAACCGCAAATGAATCGACCAATTTTTCCGTTTTTTATAATCATTTCAAATTTTGGACCCTAAATTTTAATGGCACCTATCTCCTTAGGAAGACGTTTGGGACCCTTAGTTTCCCATTTAATATTATTTGTTTTGATGTGTACTATCACACCGTAAAGTTTTGCCCAGTAGTTTAGATACATCCTGTATATTCTTTTTCATAAAATAAATACCTTGATAAAATAATATAAAAAATACTCTCCTTTTAAGTGGTAGGAAGTCTAAAATTTAAATTTTTATGAAGAAAATAATGCGGGATTTAATGGGTTACTTACCCAACAAACACATGACTTACGGCCTCAAGCCATATTCGTTGCGGCCATACTCAGTTAAGGCCATTTGTAGCCAAACAATAGCGTACCGTAAGTGAGGTGCCGCTAATTGCGGCAGTTGCCGCCGAACCGCACGCGTTTTGGCAGCGAGAAAACGGTTGCGTTTTTTTTTTTACCCGTCATCATTGAAGGGCAGTTTCGGGTAAGCTTGAAATGGCCCCTCATCATTTAAAAAGTACAGGTCCAATATTATCCGCCTCGAATATTACATTAACGCAAGAAAATGTATTTTTTTCTTTATTTATTTTAAAATAAGCTTAATTATTATAAATGTGGCATTTATTAAAAATGTAGATACATTATGAGATTTATATTTAAGACAGTAAAATAGATTTTTTTTTAGTTTAAAACTATTTAAGGAATATATATATATATATAAATGTAACAAACATTTACATTTAAAAAATGTAAAATATTTCCAAACTATACTTCGATATCTTTGCATGGCTATATTTTTATGGTTATGCTAGAAACAATGAATGTATTAATTTTCAATTTCTCTTGATTTTTATAGCTGAAATAAACAAAATACAAATTTATAGGAAGTACACAAGACTCGGAACAACACAAAATATTTAATTACAATAAGATGCATTCATTTATTGAACTTTTATATTGTGCAAAAAATCTACTTGAAATTAAATGATATTTGTGATTTTTTTTTCCCTCCAAGTTTCATGAAAAAAATATTTGCTATGAACAAGTGAAAAAATATTGCTTTCTTTGTTTCAACAAGCACATTTTGTTGAATATAAGAGAGTAGAAAAAGTGGAAAATAAACTGTTTCTATAACACAATTTTTTAATATCATTTGAAATATATTTTCATGTAAAATAAAATTCTTTGAAAAGGAATTTAATGTTCTGAATTCAGTGTAAAATAAAAAATAAATAAAAATGATTTTATCAAATTTCTTACAATTTATGTATATTTATTTGTTTTATGATTAATATTAAATTATTATTAAAAAACACAGATGTCATATACCTGGTTTTAAAGAAGCAAAAACCTGGATTTGTTTGAAAACATTAATATTTTGCTATATAAATATATAATATGTTTATTATATAAATAAAAATTCGCTAATTTAATTAAAAGATTTTTTTATGAAAAAAATAATCATAAAACACTTAATGATTTGGTTTTGAAATGTGCAATAATATTTTAAATAAATATATTTTGTGAGCACTTTGGAATAAAAATGAATAGAAATTCAGAATTAGAGCCCAAAATTTAAGTCTATGCATTTGAAAGCATTTAATGATATAAAGAAAAATAACAGTTAAAAATTGTTGTACGCTACTCCAAATTCTAAGGTGCCCTCTGTCAGCATTTTGCAAAATTTATCTTTAAAATTTATTTTAAAGAAAATGCTGATTTAAAAATTAGTTTTAGCGAAAACTGCAAACGAATCGACCAATTTTTCCATTTTTTATAATCATTTGAAATTTGAACCCTCACAACACAGTTAGGTTTGTCTTTTTAATCACTCCCAACTATTCAGATTTTGAGCTCAAAATTTAAGTCTAAGCTTACGAAAGCATTTAATAAGATGCAGAAAATAACGCCAAAAAAGAGCTGTTCGTTACTGGAGAGTCTAAACTGCCCTCTATCGGCATTTTTTAAAATTTATCTTTATACTTTATTTTCCCAAAATACCTACATAAGGAATAGATTTAGTGAAAACCGCAAATCAATCGACCAATTTTTCCGTTTTTTATATCATTTGAAATTTGAACCCTCTGAACACAGCTCAGTTTTTGCTACTTAACCACTCCCAACTATTCAGATTTTGAGCTCAAAACTTAAATTTGAGTCTAAGCTTACGAAAACATTTAATAAGATGCAAAAAATACCGGCAAAAAATAGTTGTTCGTTACTCCAAAGTCTAAAGCGCCCTCTATCGGCATGTTTTGAAATTTATCTTTATAATTTAATTTCAGGAAAATGCAAACATAAAGAATAATTTTAGTGACAACCGCAAATGAATCGACCGATTTTTACGTTTTTTACGTTTATTTGAAATTTTGGTCCCTAAACTTTAATGGCGGCTATCTTCTTTGGAAATCGTTTAGGACCCTTGTCTCCTATTTAATATTGTTTGTCTTGATGTGTATTGTCACGCCTCTCATATTGAAAAAAAAATTTAGAATCACCCTGTATATTTATATACTTCATACTTAAAAATGATTACCAAATTTTTTGTCATTTAACAAGAAAATTTGATGGGTAGATGAAGAAAGAGTCATGTATAAATGGATGAAGTTTTCAGAAATTATTATATGTATGCTGAAAAATCTAATCACTGTTTCATTTTCCTGTAAAATGTATACTTCTTTAATTATAATCAATTCATTAGTTAATTGGTTCCTCGGGATTGATGTGAACCTGAATATTAACGTTAATGTAAACGTCGATACGTTTATCTTAAAAGTTCGATGCTTAATTAAGGAAAAAAGGAGTACTGATCGAAAGTTTTTTTTTTTTCTGAATAACATACAATATCTGTTTTTTTACGAAAGGAAATCCTCAACGTAAGCTGTTTTCATGTTGACAACGAAAAGTAATTTTACTATATATATTAGAATATAAATTTTTGTGAAACATGCAGGCACATTTATATATGTTTATATAATTTTAATTATTTATGAGTTTTCTCTTGTACATTTTAAATGAATATTTAGTAATTTGTATATTCTCAAATTCGAAATTCTTAGTTTCTTAATTCTTAAAAATTCTGACGTGATAAATAAAAGTGGATATAGTTTTTGAAATAAGCATAGTAGATGTATTACAATTTACATAAATTAAAAAAAAACCCAGACAAAAAGTTAAATTTTGTAGGTCTGTGTAATTTCCAGGTTTCAGAAAGAATAGAGTTGAGCCCGTCTCAGCACTAAGACTTTAATGAAAATAGGGCTGAGTTCACTTCGTTCCCGATCTTGTGCCGAGCCCGCCTCATCTCTATCACTTACCCATCATATGATACGCAGTATCGGGTATTATTTACCCATCAAACATAGTATATGGTAAATCTTGTAATCATTTTGAAAATGAAAAAAGAATCAGATTAATATTTGAAAATAAAACTAAAAGCAAAATTTTTCTTATATTCTATTAAAATATAAAAGGTAAAATATAAATTAAGAAATATCTATTTAATATTATTATGTTGTTCAATATCTAGCTAATAATATCTTTTATTTGATGCTGCTAATAATAGGTTTCTAAATATTGCTAATTATTTATAATTTAAAATAGAAAAATGCATTTTAGCTCGTTATTTTCTTATAGATTAATCAATATAGATATAGCGAAAAAAAGAGTCCGAAAAAATAGAAGTTTTGTAATTAGCTTTTTTATTTAGAGATAAGGATTAAATAATTTTATAAGCTGACCATAACACTTAAAACAATTTTTCGGAACGCAACGTCGTCTCACATAATGTATAAAGATCATAAAAGTTATTCCAGCGTCGTTTCTTATCGCTCACCGGAACTTGTGGATTACCATTGCTTTTTATTGTTACACATCTTCTCCAAAAAGCCCTTTTCACGCTAAAAATAAGTTTAATCTATTCTAAATTTAAAACTCACATTTTGAAATGATCCTGTTCTTCAGAATATCGATTTGTCCATATTTCGCAACATAATCAATACCCATGCCATCCATTTTTTTTTTATATTTTTCTGTTATTCCTAAAGAAACATTATACAAATATCATTCTGCTTACAAAATTCAAATTGAACCGATTTGAAGCAAACAAAAACTAGTTTTAGTACCTTTGTAACGTCAATTAACATAATATTTTTCTTTCTGCATGTATATTTCTCGTTATATTTTGGAGAAAATATAGATAACGTAATTTCCATACCACAGCACTTCTAATTTTCAATCTGAGTGAAACATGACTTACTAGGATTTAAAAAATGACCTTCGGATTCGAGTTTACGATGATCTAGTAAAAGAGCTGATCTTGATAAATATGGAAGGCACAATTCCCTCACACAAACTTTTCATTATCACACGTTATCCTTAATCCAAAAAATCTAAATAGTCCAACACATATAAGGTATTAGAATTTCATATTATTCGTTGGATACGTAATTATGCTTGATTAATTTAAACACGATTATTATAATTGCAAATAAATCATATGACCTGTACCCATTCCAAACGAGAAAACGTGTTCAGATCAGAATATAATTTGTGGAATTTTACTTAAGAACGGTTTAAGCTGCTAATGCACTACCAAATAATCTATCCTGGGGAAATTTCACAACAGTTAATTAGACGTTCATCGTTCTAATATAAAATAATCGCCATGGCATACTTCCTTGCAATTTTCGTAGGTAATGTTTCTAAAATGATTTGAAATGAAAGTTTTTTCCATAACTATTATGTTTGTACAGGAAGTAATACACAAGGTTAGGTATCTACTAACGAGATATGTACGCTCTTTTGATTACGTCAGATAAAAGTCGGGCTTTATAAATTCAGACACAAGTGTTTATTGGCAAATCCTTGCAATCCTGATGATGTTATTCTTCTTCTCAGTACAATAGTATGTAAATTTATAGATTTCCGAAATTTTTTCATTGTTTTTGCTGAAGATGTCAGTTTTGCATAAGTCAAAACGGCTGCTATATACTGTTAAGTTTAACGTATATGAAAACAAAAAATGCTTTTTTTTTACTGTACAGCGTGAAATTGTGGCTGTTTATTTCACATAGATTAAAAACATACATTATAAATATATATTAAAAACTTCGTGAGTTTTAAGTGTTATTATTGGTAAGTTGAATTTAGAAAAAAAAGCACATAGGCAGTACTTATTTTTTTATCCTTGAAGAATGAAAATTACAAAATTCAAGACCAAATAAGAGGAAAAATGATTTCAGGCCAGCAGCATCAGACAATGTCGGACCGAGAAAAGGGATACATATTCTTTCAAAAAATATAAACTAAGTTCTGTACGTTAACAAGATTTGCCTGAAATTGCTACGCAGAATATAGAATCTTGTTTCATACATAGTCTATGATAAATTCACTTAGTTAACTGACTGATGCATAGTTGAAAAAATAACTTTCTGACAACATGCAGCAATTGACAAAGAAGTGTATAGATTTTTCTCTGTTGCTAGAGTACCATTTCTATGGATAAGGGTAGCTATGACCTACACATACTTGGATATTTTGATTTTTTTAATAAGTTCGCATAAATTGATATTGTCTTACTAAGAAGTAATCATATACTGTTCGTTTACTTTTTCGTTTTGTTTTAGTTAAAAGGAAGGAAAATAAGAAGAAAAAGAGTAATATCCCTTTTTATCCTAGGGATCACAACACACATGAATACCATGTACTTCTGGGTTACTGTAAAAGTGAAACTGATAAGTGATTAGGCGATGATATTTCAATTAAAAAAACCGAAAATAATTATATGTATGCATAGATGTACAATAGCCTTAAAATTTTCCCCAACGTATGACCATATTTGGCAAGTTTTTTCCAAGCTCAATGTAAAAAAAAATCTCTAAAATACTCACTGAAGAATCCAGCTAAATTTTTAAAAACATTTTTTATATTTTTTTCATAAATCGCTTTTAATCGAATTCTTGCTATACACCATGAGATTTCATCAGATATTTTTAAAATATATTACTTAATCATTTAAAATTATTTAAATATTATTAGTTAAAATTGTGTATATTTTAACGCATAATACACATGTTTTATTTAATGCTATAATTCATTTCAAAGTACTACATGCGTTTTACTTTTTTTACGTGCCGGAAATAAAGCTTTTTATCTTGTTCTTTAGTAATAAAACATACTCTTCCTAAAGTTGAAATGAACATTAAAGTGATTAAAAATCTCCTAAGAATAATACTTTTCGACAAAATTAATCCATACTTAAAATAATTATTGATCATAATAATGAAATAAGTTAACTTTTGAAGTAGGTAACATTTACTTAAATCATTGCTTAAAATTTTTATTCTAAAAATTTTTTATAAAACTTTTAGAAATTTCCTTCAAAATTTCAAGTAAAACGTGCTTAAAATTTCAAAGACTTTCTTCGCATTGCAGCGAAATATGAAAAATTCTAAGTTTGAGGCCCGCTAATATTTTGATGTAATATATTTTCAAACGGAAGAGTTTATGAAAATATTTACTTTCAATTAAAGTTATTAAATTACAGCAATATTTTAAACACGAAATATTTCTGAGATAAATCTCAAAATTTCGTTTTGGAAATATTTTTTGTAAAGCGTTTTAGAGGTAAAAGATACTATTATGAATGGTAAAACAAGAGAATATTAAAATCTAGAATAAGAGGGAAAAAAGAATTACATTCCATTTTTTTTATCTACAAATATGTTTTGTTCAAAATATTAAACATTCAATTTTATTTCAAATTTCTTTGAAATAAAAATAAAAAAACTATGTTTGTACAATAGTACAAACTTCCTAAAAAGAGGGGTAAAGTCACATTAGCAAATATAATGTTACCGATAACAAAAACCAGTCATTCAGGCGCCATCGTAATACCTACCTATCATGTATATGCGTTGTATAAAATATTAAAATAAAGCATATGTAAACTGTTTACAAAGTGCAGCGCAATTCCAGTGAAATTTAAACGTATATTTAAGTAGTTTTAACACATAATTGTGCTCTATCAATGCATTGCTGATGAAAGAATTTCGACAAATTATATGAAACGCCAAACTATACAAGTAGTACTTAATTAACGTAAAAGAAGCATCCTTATAACTCCAAAAATACTAATTATAATAATTAACAGTTCACTCCGTCGGGGATTAAGTTTTTCATGTCCAATTAATTTTTCTTAATTGAAATTTGAGTGAAACACAGGGTCATGAAAAATCGAAGTGTGTGAGAGTGTGGAAAATAGTATTACAAACATTTCTCAACTAATTATTCGATCGGCTTGGTCCTTTATGCAAAACAGTGGACGGAAGAGAATACAATTGCTCCATGCACGCCATCAGGTTATACATCTTGACCGAGGAGGATGACACAGAAAACATACTCTAGAAAATTGAAAAACTTCAAGCATAAAGGCCGCGTCTTGATTTCAACTACTTCATGCTAGTCGGGAGGTTCAGATTATGTTTCAGATCACAAAACCATGGCTATTGCACTCCACGTTGCAAATTTTTAAAATCATGGCGGCTAAGTGATGGTTCGGGGTGTTTTCTATGGAATCTTTGACACTCTTACTAATCTCCCAACAATTTAATTTGGTAGAATTACTGTTCTAACATTTCCATCTATTAATGTGTTCCTTTAGTCTGCATGATAATGGCGTATTCCAGCATAACAACTCTCATATGTCCCGGTTGGTTACTGATTGTTGTTTGAGCATTTTCCAGACTTTACTATCATGAGTTTATTACCTAGACAACCAGATGTAAATCTTATTGACCACATTTTAGATGATTTAGAGAAATGTGTGAAAGCACTTCAGAAAGCACTAGTAACTCTAACGAATTTATGATCAGTTCTAGGATATGTTTGGCAAACCATGCACATGGAACACTTCCACAAATTTGGAGCATTTATGCTACGTCGTACTGCAACCGTTATCAAGGCTAAAGGAGAAGCAAGGCGTTACTGACTTGCTATCTTTAAGCAATGGCACTTCAATGTATATTGGTATTTCAATGTATATTGGTATTTAGTTGTACATCAGTGTATGTACAACTAAAATGTTTGGCTAAGGTTTGTAAAATTAAAGAAGGTGCTTTAGAAATGGTATTTGGACACAGGCAGTCTTTTAAATATTCATTTTTAATGCGATGATTTTATGCTATACACGCTCCATTGCCACATTCCTTTTGAAGTTTTTAAAACAAAAGTGAGCGCTGTAAAAGAGCAAATGGCATTCCATAAAATTATTAGCAAGCTATCCGATTACTGAAGACTAACCCGTTTGCACATACACCAATTTTTTCGGCAAGTATTTTATAATGAAATGAGAACTTCACAAACATATAAGAAATCACAATTTAACTAATAGTAATCAAGCTAAACAGTTACACTACAATAATTTTAATATGAATCTTTTCTATAAGTTATAAAAAAAATTCCCGTTTCTTTTGATTGTTAACTACTAGCTTATTTTCATCATCGGTACACGAAAATTTTTATCACCTTCAAATATTATACGAAGGCTTTCTTAATGCATTTTTTTCATATGGTTGTCGAAGTTTGCACTTGGTTCGGATTCTTAGGATTGATTCAGAAATTACATTAAAGACTACATTAAAGAGTTTTTAATCTTCCCTTTTCAAGAAATGCATTCGTAATAATTAAAAAAAAAGACAATACTTACTCTTTCCGTTGTTCTTACTGAAGAAGATACATTATTGAAATATGTAAAAACGATAAACGTGAATATTTTAGAGTTGAATAAAGGATATTTATTCTTTGAAATTCAACAGTTCGTTTTAAAAACCGTTTCCTGTCTGATCATGCCTAAACTGACACGTTAAGCACTAATGTGGAGGAAGACATTATAGAAAACTCAGGTGCACTGTATAAAAAAATCTGTGAAGGTACTAAATATTTTCTAGGAAACTGGGACTCCATGAACTTTTCATGTAACTATAACAGGCAGAATTCATGTAATCGATTCTGAAACTTGAATTTTTGCTGTTAGCGTTACAGGAAAAGTTCTTGGAATCCCAGTTTCCTAGAAAAGGTTTAGTACCTTTGCAGATTTTTTTTTACAGTGTGATACAAACAGTTATTCATTTTATATGCTAAAGATGGACCAGAAGTTACCCAATCAGAAATCAGCCTTTTAACAGTTAACGCATTGCAAATTTTAATGTCATAGAAATTTTTATTTCAGGTGACCGTGATTTTATAATCGCGATACACGCATTGTTAATGGGTAGCAGTACTTTTTTTAAGTTCTTTTACAGAAATGAAGATGTTGCGTATCAATATAGAAACTGATGTTATTTTCTTACTTATCTTCACAAAAGTAGGTGTGAGAAGTAAATAAGGATTAATTTTATAGAAGTAAAGGTAATCTTATTGTCTATCCAGTAACTTGCTTCGATATAAACTCGAACAATTTCATATTATTTTTAGACCAATATTACATTTATAAACGCCATTACAATATGATTAAATATAATTTTACACGGATAGGGAATTCATTTCTTCATAGCTATCAAGAATTTCAATAGGATAAAAAAATAATGAAATATGAAATGATGTTCATTAATTTTAATACAAATATTCTAACACGTAATATAATCAAAACATTTAAATTTGTTGTGTTGAAAAATTGTTGTGTCAAACCTCGAACCGCAGACTTTTTGGCTTAAGAAGTCAATGCTCTGCCAATTGAACTATGCTTAAGGGAGCTCAGGGGTTAAAAACTTTTCAAAAAATCGATTTTTTATGATCTAGTTTTATTAATCAATTAATGCTGAACTCAATGCAAAAAACCATATAAAATATTTGCATTTTTAAAGGAGTTATAAGCATTTATCTATCAACACTTTCATAGCCTCACCCATATAGTTTCAATTTTAAGTCGCGTTTTCTCAAAACTTGATTTTTGACGACTAACACCAAGATTAAAAAAAACTACTTAATGAAATGTTTTTTTTTTTTTTTTTTTTTTTTTTTTGCATGCATATAACATCAGTATCTAGATAATAAATTACTATAGTTTAGAAAGTTTAATATTTTGACTATTTTTAATAAAAAAAAAAATACGTGTGGCACTCGGGGACTGCCGCGGTAAAACTATTGCATAGAATTTTCTATCAACTTATGCAATTATAATTATTTATTTATTTTTTATTTATGCAGTTATTTTTGTCTTTGATATTAATTTAAGTTAAACATTTTGAGCGTGATGACCGATAACATTTTTTTTTTCTTGTATTGAACAAATGAGTAGTTAATATCGTTTAAAATATTTTTATTATCTTACAATACATGTAGGTTAATCAGGAATTTTTATCATTGAAACTATCCGTTTATGGTAGCTGAAATAAAAAACATAAGTTTAAGACTTGATATTCTCAAAATATCTGAAAACTACCGCGTCAATGTCTGCCGAAGTCCACGGAGGGATACCGTGCCGAAGTCTGTCAAACTGAAGCGACGTTAGCCGGAGTGTTAGGATTTTTTTCTCGTTACAGAATTTCTAGATTCTTTCGCCGCGCTCAAAGCCCGCGATAAAAGCTATGCAATACCTTAATAAATTACAAACAAAATTTGGCCGTGCTACGAAAATTAGATCGCGAGTTATAAGCATTTTAAATTTTCCGAACCTCACCGTGGGGATCTCCTGTCACTAAAAATTAACACTGTCTCATAATAAATTACCAAACAAAATTTGGCCGCACTACGAAAATTAGATCGCGAGTTATAGGCATTTTAAATTTTTCAACCCTCACCATTGGGGATCTCCTGTTACCAAAAGTAACACTGTCTCATAATAAATTACCAAACAAAATTTGGCCGCGCTACGAAAATTAGATCGCGAGTTATAAGCATTTAAAATTTTTCGATCATAACCGTGGGGGATCTCCTGTCACCAAAAGTAACAGTGTCAAAATAAATTACCAAACAAAATTTGGCCGCGCTACGAAAATTAGATCGCGAGTTATAAGTACTTTAATTTTTTCGACCCTAACCACGAGGGATCTCTTGTCACCAAAAGTAACACTATCTCATAATAAATTACCAAACAAAATTTGGCCGAGCGACAAAAATTAGATCGTGAGTTATAAACATTTTAAATTTTTCGACCCTCACCGTGGGGGGTCTCCTGTCACCAAAAGTAACACTATCTCATAATAAAATACCAAACAAAATTTGGCCGCACTAAGAAAAATAGATCGCGAGTTATAAGCATTTTAAATTTTTGACGCTCACCGTGGGGGTCTTCTGTCACCAAAAGTAACACTGTCTCATAGTAAATTACCAAACAAAATTTGGCCGCGCTACGAAAATTAGATCGCGATTTATAAGCATTTTAAATTTTTCGACCCTCAGCATGGGGGGGTCTCCTTTCCCCCAAAATTAACACTGTCTTATAATAAATTACCAAACAAATTTTGGCCGCGATGCGAAAATTAGACCGCGAGTTATAAGCATTTTAACTTTTTCGACCCTCACCGTGGGGGTCTCCTGTCACCAAAAGTAACACTGTCTCATAATAAATTAACAAACAAAATTTGGCCGCGCTACGAAAATTGATCGCGAGTTTAAACATTTTAAATTTTTCGACCCTCACCGTGGGGGGGGGGTCTCCTGTCACCAAAAATTAACACTCTCTCATAATAAATTACCAAACAAAATTTGGCCGCGCTACGAAAGTTAGATCGCGAGTTATAAGCATTTTAAAATTTTCGACCCTCACCATGGGGGGGGGGAGGTCTCCTTTCACCAAAAATTAATACTGTCTCATAATAAATTACCAAAGAAAATTTGGCCGCGCTACGAAAATTAGACCGCGAGTTATAAGCGTTTAAATTTTTCGATTCTCACCATTGGGCGGGTCTCCACTCACCAAAAGCTACATTATCCTATCTTGTTTTACCTTAAGACGATTCTTTTCTATACACATTCTATCAGGAATTTTTATTATTGAAATTATAGATTTATAGTAACTGAAATAAGATATATAAATTTGAGACTTGATATCCTCTAAATATCTGAAAAATACCGCGTCATTGTCTGCCGAAGTCAACCGAAGGATACCATGCCGAAGACTGCCAAAGTAAAAAGACGGTAGCCGAGTGTTAGGTTTTTTCGTTACGGATGTGTTAGGATATTTCTCGTTACGGAATTTTTGGATTCGGTCGCCGCGCTCAAAGCCCGCGATAAAAGCTATGCAATAGCATAAAAAGTTGTATTTTTTAGGAGTTTTTTTAATTTTCAGATTTGAGAGTTTTTTTAATAATGTTGTTTTTCAGTGACAGTTATATCCTTAATTCATTCTCTAAAGTAAAGTATCCTGATCATTTTAAAGCAACAATTAGGTTCTTCTGTAAATTCAACGTTAAGATATTTTGGTATTGGTGATATAACACATAATTTTTTTTCGAAAATTGTGTTTGCTGTATTTCTTATTACATTGAAGTACTTCATTTTTAAAACATACTAGAAACATACCTTTAAAATATCAGAATGTTTAAAATAAATACAATTAATACGTCTGTTTTTATATGGACTCGAAGCGAGAGTTCTGTTTACATGTTTTGCCGTATCGATCAACCCCTGAACCCCCTTAACAAACGTACACAATTCACCATGAGGATCTGTTTGATTATGATACATAAATTACAGGCATCAGAAAAAAATTACATAAAATACATAAAAAAATTACAGACAAAAAACCTCCAAGAAACGTTACGTACATAGATAAGTTTTAAAACATATTTATTGCAGGTGACAGCTAAATCAAAAGAGTTTTCATTTTCCATATGAGTAAAATATATCTATGCAAGGACCTGAAAGAGGGACAGGGACCTATTAGCTTAAACTGTCAGTGCTCCGAAATTGACTTATTTTGGATAAATAAAGTAGACAAAATTCACACAAATAAAATTATTTATAATGCATCTATTTTTTCTGGTTTCTACTTTCTGAAACAGCTTAACAGAATTAGTCTTGTGAAATTAAACTACAATAAATGCTGGGTATGCTTATGTTTTAAGTGTTAATAAATAATTATTTCTGTCACATAAATATAAAAAAACACAATAACCGAAAACTATGTAACATAAACTTTTTGTACCGTTTTCAAATATCTTCTAATGATCAATAAATAACCTCTTAAAACTATATTTTGAATGTTCGTTTTTTTGTTTTGGGAGAAAAGGTGTTTCAGCAATACATTCTCCATAAAAATTTTTATTCGATAAAAGGTAAAGGAAAAAGAACGTGAAATAAATATTAAAAGATAAAATCAAATCTGAATGCTTCAATTTAAAGTTAAAAATTGCAATAATTTAAAAAGAAACAAATAGATTTTAAATAAAATTTAAAGTTTAGGTGATTGGTAAAATATAGATAAAAAACAGAATAAGTGAATATTTGGGAGTGCCAGTAAAATTTAACAAATATTAAAAAAAAAAATCTTTAAAGATTTTATGTTATCGCTTTTTTAGCTTATATTTACAGATTAAATCCTGTTTAATATTTACGATTATTTTTCATTTAAGAAATATTACAATTTTGGGGATTATTTTAAATATTATTTTTTAAGATTACAAATTATTAAAGTTTTTTTTACTGTACTACATTATCTTTCTTAGAATGTAAAATCTTAAAATATTGATATTTCTTTCATATTAAGATTAATCCAATAATATTTTGACTCTTTATACTTAAAAATGTAATCTCATGCAATTAGTTTAACTTTTCTTCTACAAGAATTTGACCTAGATTACAATACAAAAGAACAGGAAAACAGAAATCATCATTTATTTGCGTAAAATATAGAATAAAACTTTCTTGGGTAATATTGCATGCTATTTTTTATTTCCTTTATCAAAAGTTTAAAATCTGAAGCAATATTTAAAAAAACTAGTTGGATGTGCTACCAACTTTGATTTTCATCTTAAATTTCTGCTTCAATCAATTAATCGGAGTAAAAACGAATACCGATGGACCACGAGCCGATGGACAATAGAATGATACGCAGATTTTTTTTTCAAATTCAGGGAGGACCTACTTGCCTTACCAAAAAATAATCATATACAAAATGTTTAGTTCAGTTAAAGAACTAACTTCATACACTTTTATGTGGTGCAATATTGAAAATGGCATAAAATTCGGCATTGCAGAACCCCCTTCCGGCGGATTTTTTTTCAGATTCAGGGAGGATCAACTAGCCATAGTCATACAGATACACAAAAAATTTGTTTAAATTCGATACATAACTTCATATACTTTTGGTCGGTAAAATGTTGAAAATGGCACAAAATCGCGATTGCAGCGCCCCCTTCAGGCAGATTATTTTCAAATTCAGGGAGCACTAACTAGCCATAGTCGTACACATACACAAAAAATTTGGTTCAATTCGATGCATAACTTCATACGCTTTTGGTCGGTACAATATTAAAAATGGCACAAACATCGCGATTGCAGCGCCCTCTTCCGGCGGATTATTTTCAAATTCAGGGAGGACCAACTAGCCATAGTCATACACATACACAAAAAATTTAGTTCAATTCGATGCATAACTTCATATACTTTTGGTCGGTACAATATTGAAAATGGCACAAAAATCTTGATTGCAGCGCCCTCTTCTGGCGGATTTTTTTCAAATTCATGGAGGACCAACTAGCCATAGTCATACACATACACAAAAAATTTGGGTCAACTCGATGCATAACTTCATATACTTTTTGTCGGTAGAATATTGAAAATGGCACAAAAATCGCGATTGCAGCGCTCCCTTCCGGCGGAATATTTCAAAACTGAAAGAGGACCTGCTTGCCACAACCAAAAACACTCACAAAGAATTTGATTCAATTCTATGCATATCTTCATACACTTTTTGATGGTAGAATGGCGACATATAGACAGACACACACACACACACACGGACAGACAGGCATTTTGTAAAAACATGTTTTTTTGAATCTCTGACCCCTAAAACGTGTAAATCCGTCGAAAACCGGAAGTCGAAAAAAACTTCTAGTACAATGCTTTCTTTTATTGAAGATAGAAGAAAGTTAAAATAAGTAAGTGTATTTTTTCTTTTAACATCTTTTTTCTTATGTGTTATCATTATCTCACACTTAAATAACGTTAAAAAACTTTCATTTTTTACGATATTAAATTCAGAAATTATTTTTATGTAAAAAATGTATTTACCAACTTGCAACAAATTAACGAAGAAATAAATTTTAATTAAGCTACCTTTATTGTATGCAATTTTTGTAAATCTAATATTGGATTTATTACAATACAATTAAAAGTAATCATTTTAATTTTTGAAGTCATTAATGTTAATATAGTGTGATTGCATTTTGTTCACATATATGTTTTAACAATATTGATACTATTCAATGATATCAATCTAATCTTACGGTAGTAAGTTGAAAAATTATTATTACTATGGTTAGTGTTCCTATCCAAGACAAATAAAAGCCTGAGGATATAATGAATTAATTTTACATCTTTTTTTATTTTTTACGTGTTTACCCAGGACCTTGATGTAGTTGTCATTTAAAAACACCGTTGAAAAAAGTGCATTCTGCATGCAGAAATTTTTTTTCGAGGTTGTCTTCATTTTGTTGGTGATTACTTATAAAAGACTTCTTCAATGATAGAAAGAGGCCTGACGCTGAACTATATATTAGGGTTATGGGGAAGTTCAAAAGTCGTAACCGATCAAGTTTGATCATTATCAAACTTGATAATGATCAAAATGATATCTGAAACCCCGCAACACTTTTATGGATTGAAGCAATTATATTATTAAGGCGCGCCTATACCGTACAATTCTCTGACTTTTTTCTATCTTTGCAATTGCAAAAAATGTTTGTCCGCCATAATCGTAGGTACAGATTTGTCTATTCATTTGAGCATTCTGTTAGTCATGGAAGGCGGCAGCCTTCAAGTGATGCAGCTTTAATCCTACCATCGTCATAAGGCATCCACGTAAGGTAGATGCGGAACTTCATATATACAGCTAACTCAACATCAAAGGAAATCTGAAAAGCCGCCTTCTAATAACTCAGCAAATATTGGTCAGAATGGTCCAATTTTTAATATAGTCTTATATTCCCAGTCTAATCCTATCCTATAATTTTTACATTTCTACGTGCCGTATATTTTTAGATCTCGATAACCAATATTAAACCGAAATCGATGGTGTTTGTTCCTGATAATGAGATCTAGAAAACGGGCTGGGAGACTTTATTAAAACTTATATATAATATGAATCATTTTAAGATAGAGTGAATCAAACTTGCCTAGCTTCTAGAAAAACTCTTGTTTGTTATATATTGGTCTTAGAAAATTCGACTATATTAGCTCGCGGATTACATGTTATTCTATGGGTTAGCAGGAAAGGCCGATGCGACAAGGCTTATGTAGTTAGGGTCATAGTTAAAACACCCGAATCGAAGCAATAAATGTTTTTTAAACTGCAAAAACATCTTATCATGTGCTTTAAAACATTCAATAAATATATACTAAATCAAATTTCTATTTATATTGCCTTTATTTTTCGTAAGAAGAAAATATTACGTTTCTTACATTTTATATTTTTGCATTTTGTGGAAAAAATATTTTGAATCCTTTTTTAAAATAGGAAAATATTTTTTAATTATACATATTCAATATACTTTCGACTTATGATTTCTTTTAAGTCTACAAACAAAAATTATTTTTATTAGATTTTCATGTATTCATACGCGTTTGGATAGTTTTGTTTTGAATCGTAATCGAATTCGCTGGCGGTAAGCTGAAGCTTCCGAAAGCTACGCGCGTCGTTAAAAATCAACTGTAAACATGGGATTAGAAATATTAAAAAATTAATAAAGAATCCCCAAAAGTAAGTACGAAATCTTAAATATCGAGGTCGTACATATCTGATGTAATTATTCCCGACCCAGAGTTGTTTTTATTTACGACATTTTTTCATCTGTTTACATTATAAATACATGCTTCCTGACGTGTCTATGAAGCGCAATACAAATTAAACAATTTACTATTTTATTTTGAGTTTTCTTAAAACAAAAAAATAAATTAATAAACAAAATTTTTCGTTTTTAATGAAAATACAGGTTAAATTTAAGGTATGACAAATTGTTCCCAATCCCGTGTGTAAAATAATTTATTTGTGAATCGTTTGTATTTAAGTTAACGAAAATTGCCTCAAAATAACATCTCTTTCAAAATATGCATACCTATAGCTTACTTTTGATTTTACATTCTTTTGAGTTTAAAAAAATTAAGCATCTCAGTATTTAAATTTTTATCAAAATTTTACTTTTTAAAATTTTCGAGAATCTCTAATGTAACATATACTTTTCCCCCCTTTATATTCAACTCTTATTCTTTCGTTACACATATAAATAACGTTAAGAATGTTTTTAATTAAAGCGATAAAGGTTTGAAATTTCAAACTTTGTCCACCAAATTTTCAATCAATCTTGTTTTTATTTACAGTAATACTTGATTATAATCTTTTTCCATTCAAGTACATTGTGTAATAGAGACCAATTAGCAATGCAATTTTGTTTATCTTTTAAAGAAATTAAACAAAAATTCACATTATTAAAGACAGTAAAAGTTAAATAAAAAGTTATGACGTTATGGAAATTTGGATATGTTTATAAAATGATATACTTGTTTACAGGGGCGGATCTAGAGGAACATCTTGGGGGGGTGGACTATACCAAGAAACATAGAATCAATATAGTCATAATTTCTGTTCATGAAATACCTCCTTGTACAGTTATTATTAAATGAATGATCAAATGAAATGCTTTTCCGCGATCTTCTGATGAAATAGGCTTTTTTCTGCGATCTTTTGATTAAATTCGCGCTCTTTTCGCGACTTTTTGACGGAATTCGCATTTTTTGGCATTTTTCACGAATCTCGCGTTTTTTACTCGCGATACTCTGTCAAAATGCAGGTTTTTTCCGCGATCCTTTGACGAAATTGACTCTTTTCTGCGATACTTTGGCAAAATTAGCAATGTTTTGCAACCCTTTGAGAAAAGTAGCTCATTTTTTCTGCGACCTTTTGACGAAATTGAAGTTTTTTCCACAACACTGACAAAACTCGCACTTTTCCAGCGATCCTATGTCGAAATAAGCGCTTTTTCCGCGACCTTTTGAAGAAATTCGCACTTTTTCGCAGTGCTTTAATAAAATTAGCGCTTTTTCAGCTATCTTATGTCCAAGTTGGCGCTTTTTCAGCGACCCTATGTCGAAATTCACACTTTTTCCGCGATTCTTTGCATACCTTCAAACCCTTTGACAAAATAAGCACTTTTTTCGCGACCTTTTGACAAAATTCGCTCTTTTCCACTATACTTTGACAAAATTAGCACTTTTTTGCAACCCTTTGAAAAAAGTAGCTAACTTTAGACGAAATTCGAACTTTTTGCGTGACACTTTGACAAAAATGCGCTTTTTCAGCTGTCTTATGTCGAAATACGTGCTTTTCAGCCATCCTACGTCAAAGTTTGCGGGGGTTTTTTTCCGCGATCCTCTGTCAAAATTCGTGTTCTTTTTTCTGACCCTTTGACGTAATTCACCGTTTTCCCGTGATCATTTGACGAAATTCGCCCTTTATTGCGATACTTTGACAAAATTAGCACTTTTCAGCAATCCTATGTCGAAGTTCACGGTTTTTCAGTGATCCTATGTCGAAATTCGTATTTTCCAGAGTTCCTTTGCCTTCCCTTTTCGCAACCTTTTGAAAAAATTAGCGCTCTTTCCGTGAACTTTTGACGAAATTCGAGTTTTTTACACGACACTTTGACAAAAATCGCGCCTTTTCAGTGATCCTATGACGAAGTTCACGTTTTTTACGCGATCCTCTGATAAAATTCACGTTTTTTATGTGATCCTCTAAAAAAATTCACGTTTTTTTGCGACCCTTTGACGAAATTCGCACTTTTTCGCTGCACTTTTTTATTAGCAGTTTTTTGTAACCCTTTGAAAAAAGTAGCGCTCTTTCTTCGAACTTTTGACAAAATTCAAACTTTTTGCGCAACATTTTGACAAAAATCGCGTTTTTTCAGCGATGCTACGTCGAAGTTCGTGTTTTTTACGCGAACCTCTGTCGAAATTCACATTTTTTCCGCGACACTATGATGAAATTCGCACTTTTTCCGTGATCATTTGACAAAATTCGCGCCTTTTCGCAAAACTTTGACAAAATTAGCACTTTTTCAACAATCCTATGTCGAAATTAGTACTTTTTCCATGATACTTTGCCTCCCCTTTTTCCTACCCTTTGACAAAATTAGCACTTTTTCCACGACCTTTTGACGAAATTCGCTATTTTTTCGCTATACTTTGACAAAATTAACGGTTTTTTTTGCAAACATTTGACAAAATTCGTGCTTTTTCCTCGACCTTTTGACTAAATTCGAGCTTTTTCCACGACACTTTGGCAAAACTCGTGCTTTCAGCGATCTTGTGTCAAAATTCACGTGTTTTAACGATCCTTTGTCAAAATCCTTTTTTTTGCGCGACCTTTCACAAAATTCGTGCTTTTTCCGCGATCTTTTGTAGAAATTCGCTCTTTTTCTGCGACACTTTGACAAAATTAGCACTTTTTAGCGACCTAATGCACTGAAATGTTTTATTTGAATAAATTGTTTTATCTTTTGTGCTACGCTATCAAAAATCAAAAGTAACATTTAAATAAATATTTTTGCACCATTGTATCTAAACTAAGTTAAATATATGCAAATAGATACAATGACGCAAAAATATTTATTTAAATGTTACTTTTGATTTTGGATAGCGTAGCACAAAAGATAAACCAATTTATTCAAATAAAACATTTCAGTGCATAATATATATTCAGTGAAAGTGATGTATTTAACAGTGTATTGGAAAATGAAAAGTATTGTTTAGATATGTAAATGTATTTAGATAATAAACAAATAAATAAATGGAATTTTAAAACATAGTTTAAAGTCTCATCAAGGCGTCACTTAAATTTTGATATTATAACTTTTAAGATTCATATTTGGAAATTATGAAAGATGTAAATGATAAAACATTAATGAATAAATTTTAATATATACATATATTAATAGCATGGCGTCACATAAGTTGCTGCGTCACAAGCTTTTAACCCGTTCAGAGTTTTTTGTATTGATATTGCTACAGTGCGATAATTTTGATTTTGTCGGCATGACATATAATGACATACAAATAGCTGTACTGTAAATAAATAAATAAATAAATAAATAAAATAAAATGTAATTCTACGGATGTTAAATTACAGGAATCTCTGAGCTTAGAAATGTAAATCTTTAGCTTTACAAAAGAGTCTACTAAAATTACACTAATATTATTGAAATTTTATCTGTAATCTGGGTCGCCGTTACATAAAAAGTTCTAGCAATATAAATTTAAAAAAAAATCTCTTAGTAACCTTACATATTTTTTCATTTACAGTGCAAATCTGTATCTGTTACATTAATTACTTACCCATCATACGTAGTATAGGGTAAGTCTTGCAATCGTTTTGATAATCGAAAAAAATTTTTTGACGGATTTGCACGTCTTAGATAGTGGAGATTCCGAAAAACATATTTTTAGAAAAAAAATTTTGCCGTCCGTCCGTCTGTCTGTCTGTAAACGCTCTATCTCCCGAACAAATTGAGATAGAGACTTGAAATTTTGTATGTAGTTAGTATGTAAGAATGGGACGAAGCCTATTTAATATCAGCAACCTCGATTATCCGGAACTATTTTTTTCGGACTCTCGAAAAATTCGTTCTGATGAAAGGTATATCAAATTTTTCGAATTTTTTTGTTCTAAGGAATGGACGCAAAAGGCAATAAAATAACACACATTTTGCATATAAAACGAAATCGATCGGATTATTAGTTGCCGAGATATTTGTAATCCTGTTTTTCACATTCTTCGATTTTTCATGACCCTGTATTTCATTAAAATTTCAATTCAGAGATATATTTTAATTGGAAATAAGACGCTTAATCCGACGCAGTTAATTGTTAGTTAATAGAATTATTATTTTTGGAGTTATAAGGATGTTTCTTTTACGCAGTTCGGTACTACTTGAGTAGTTTGACGTTTTATATAATTTGTCGAAATTTGTACATCAGCAGTTCTTTAATATAGCATTACTGTGTATATCAACAATATTTAAATTTTGTTAATGAATTGCAATGCATTGTACAAATAGTTTTCGCATGTTTTATTTTCATATACATATCCATGATGGGTAAGTATTACGGTGGCCCCCAACGACTAGTTTTGTATTGACGTTACATAAAAAGTTTTTGTAATCTCACTTTCTTAAGAAAAATTTAGTAATTTTACAATTTTTTTTTACAATGTATCACAGTTAATCAATGACTTTATTTGATGGATTGATCTAAAATGATTTCAAGAAAAAACAGAAGATTTTGTTTTTAGGCTTCGTAAAGAAAAAGAAAAGTTGGAATACCTAATAGAAAACTTGAAATATCTAATAAAAAAAATCCATTTTTGTATATTTTGAAATGTAAAACAACTATGAGATCCCTTTTAAGTTTGAAAATAAATGGAAGCCCGAAACCTCATTTCTAAAGTACATTATTTTCTAGTTTGAAAGAAAATAAATGAAAAAGAATTTCGGTATTTCAAAAATTAAAAAGAAGACAAGAAAAACATTTTCTTTCAAATAAAGAATCCTTTTCTACTTCTTAAAAAAATCAAAAAAACACTTAAAGTAAATAGTTCAAATTATCTCGTTAATGAGTTGCAAATAAAATAATAAATCTTTGAAGAATACATCATGTCTCATTACAGAGATAAGCATAAGAATGTAGTGAAAATGATCTTATGTTTTATCCTAAAAACTAGGTTTATTCAAAATTATATTTTAATAATTTTATTGTAAATTTAGAAGAATTAAGTCTTTTTTCGATAAATTTTAATATAAATATTTAATTATGAAACTTAAAATGTAGTGTTATTATGTAAGCAACTACTGTATGTATGTTAAATTTTTAGTGAACTTAAAAGAAAATGGCTAAAAGTAAAAAGTGTACCAATTTTTGACAACTCTAATAACTTTTTATAGCTTAAAGTAGAAAATTTTTGCAGAAATTACTGTACACCGTTAAAAATTTTGTCCCAGTTCGGAACAAAATTTGGTGTTCAGTAGCTGCCACCATAAGATGGTGAAATCTCGTACCAAAATTTTTAGCTTTCTATTTCAATCTCGTTTCAACTATTGGAACTATGCTTCTATAGAAGTTCCAAATGTTGGTTTAAGGATTTGCTATATTATAGTGCAGCTATTCAGCACCAAAATTTGGTTAAACTATTACAAGATTTTTAAATGTGTACAAAATATTTATAAAGCAAAAATGTCACTTAAGAAATCAAATTGTTAGAATTCATCGCTGAGGTTTTTTAATTGAGCTGTTGTAATACACTATAATACGATTTTGTGAATAGAGATATTGAGTGTTTATTATAGTATGCTCTTACCAATAAACTAATTACATACAAAAGTGTGTGTTTTTGGAAATCTTTCATTGTTATATAACCACCTCGTAAAAGTTGCTTTTTTCTGTTTCATTTGGTAAAACATTTTAAAATTAAATATCGTTTGTATTTCAATATAGATAACATTTAAATTTATTTCTTGCAAAAAACAAGTATTTTAAAAGTTTATTGTAATGTGCAAAAATGTTCATATATATTTAAAAAATATATACCAACGTCTTTGCACATTTTTGCTGTTTTAAGGTGTTTTAACATATTATTCTCAATTTCGATTATATTTTGTTTAATATTGCTGCAATTTTCTAAAATTTCACAATTTTTATTTTATTTTGTTAAATATTGTTGAAATTTTCGAAAATTTTCCAATCTGTTTTAGTTTGGTATACAAACATGCCAGCATTAATTATAACTTTATTTTAAAAAAATCATTCATTCTTGTTAATCTTTATAACATTTAATCTCTCTTAAAAATACAATCCCTAAATAGTGTTTTGAAAATAAGACTAAAGCATTCAATATTAGCATACTTTTGCGCTAAATTGCTGGAACATAATATGAATTATTTATTATGTGCTTATATCCACTTTTCCTATTGTTCAGCTGAATCTGTAAGTGCTTTCCTAAATTCCTTTGTAAGAATTTGTATCCTTGCGTGCATATTCATGAAATGTTTGGAAAGAAATTTCCATGTAATATTTGCTTGCATATGAATTAAAATACATTATGATTTCAAAGAGATCATTAAGAATCGTGACAAATATGTTGTTGTGATAACAACTTTTTTTACTACTTGGGAAGCTGTTTTGAATTATCTGAGTGTTACAATACTGCATCAGAATCTTTAAAAGAACTGATACGACATAAAATACGTATGGAACATGTTTCATGTCTTTTGCTTGAGTCATATTTAATACTTTTGGGTTCGATTTTAAAAATATTATTGAAAAAAATACTTTTGAGTTTATACTATTACTAAAATTATCAAAATAAAAAAATAAGCTCACGTAAATTTAAATAGTATATCATTTATTGAAATCTAACTAATTGAGTAATATTTGTTATAATTTATATGACAATAGTACGGACGACTTTTTCAAGATGAATGGTACATTTCCGATTTCAACACTATTAAACTGGTCTAAGAACTTTGTTGCATTTTATGTGCTTTAAAGGAATTTATTCTTCTGAAAAAAAAATATTTACTGTTTTAATTAAAAGTGTCTAACATACATTACAAATAAAGAACAGCCAACGGGGTAAAGCTAACTTATCAAATTCTTATTATGATTTATAACATTTTTATTAAATATTTCAATAAAATGTTTAAATAAAATAAAATGAACAATGCAAAAATCTCTGCATATTGCACAATATTTTTTATTATTATTATTACCATTATTATTATTATGTATTTGATGTGCTGTTATAATTACACACCACCGTGAACGGATATATACTTTTACAAAGATGTAGTGTTCTTATGTTTGACCACAACACAAAAACTATTTAAACTGATATAATTCATTTAAAAAAACTGAGAAATGTATTATAGTATTAATGATTATATTCATGTACGTAATATTATAACATACTGAAAAAAATGTCCGATTAACATTTCTAAAAATGTAAGAAAAACAACAACATCGCATTTTGTTCTTTTGCTCGGCAGTCAAAGTAATAATGTATGTTTAATTAGGAAACACTAGACAGACTTTAATACAATTATTAAAAAAAATACACAAAACAATTAAAATGAAAACAAACGTTTCGCTATGCATTGCATAGCTTCATCAGTATTCATATCAATTAGTATTCATATCATTCATATTCTGATATGAATACTGATGAGGCTATGCGGTGCATAGCGAAAAGTTTGTTCCCATTTTAATTGTTTTGTATATTTTTTTAATAATTGTATTAAAGTCTGTCTAGTGTTTCCTAGTTGAATATTTTAAATTCAGACGTTAAAATGTATGTATATCTTAGAAATGTATGTTAGACTTAAATTGTCAATGCTGCACGAAGATTGAAATAAAAATAATTATTAAGACAAAATAGTAATCAATGAAGAGACTTGTTCTATTAATAAGACGTGGTACCAAACTCTTTTAAAATAACAGTTCTGCCCACTTTAATATTTACCAAGTTCTTTTTTATCAAGTTCTTTTTTTTTAAGTTTTGCGAAAACATTTCTATCAAAAATAATAATGAAAGTGTCACAGTTTGTGTGATGAAATGTATGTTGATCTAAATAAAGGTATTTTTATGACTATTAGCAATTTATAACTTAGTTTGATAACTGTTCTCGTTTAATAGTACAAAAAAAACCCTATTATTGAATACTTGCCACTATTTTTGCCTTACAACATTTTTTTTTTTTGTTCGGTTATTCAACTGTTATTTTTGAATGTTTTGAAATGTTTCTTTGATGATATTTAACGAAATTTCTTTAAAAACTTATGTCTTATAATTACTTTTCTTTTTATAATAAAAGATAAATTTCTGATAACTTGAAATATTGCTGCAATCTAAAAATAAAGTTTATTTGAAATTATATAAACGTTTAACTCTTGCTTGGCAACATGAAAGCTATTACGGATCAAAGAAACAACAAAAACAAATTCAGACATACCAAAGAGAAATTATTTCCAAAGAACTGCATACATATGCAAACATTTATAAACTTTCTGAATAAATTATAAATTTAAACATATGATATTAAGCAAATAAAATAAAATAAATATATATTTTTAAAATGAATTGGAAAAAGAAAAAAAAACAGATACAATAATAAGTAGTTTTATGTAGTGAAAGCATCAAAATCTGAAATTCACATATATGACATAAAACTAGTTGATTTCTATTGAAATACATAGCTTAATGCTAAAAAATTTGTCTTTATCTGCCCTATCGATTAATTATCAATAAAAACAAAAAAAGTTAAAAATTATGCAAATTAAATCAATCAAATCAAGTAAATCCATGAAACTTATCATTAAGTGAATATTTCATTTATAAATATAACGCAAAATTACTTGTGAAGGGCTCCCAAATGGCGCGTCAACTGAACACCAATATTTTCTTAGAAAAAATTTCATCACAGTTATTTTTCTTACTTAATGTTCAGAAAACATGTTCGAAATCAATGTAGTCTTATTTTCGGAATTTCAGTTCGCGGATTTTACGGGAACCCTGATTGTGAAAGTTTGAGAAAGCTAGTATGTATAAAAGTCGAGAGAAAAAACCGACTGAAAACTGTGACAAATATATTAATTTAAAATGTAAAACTGTACATTAAAATAATTTAAACATAAATCATTGCTTTGTAATTATTTCTTACAGCATAATTTTCTGCGTAAGCACTTTAAATTTACTATTACTTGAAGTTTAAATAAAGTTCATAAAATAAGTTGAATATTCAAACAGAAATCAACATTATTGAAAATGGCTTGAATTATCTGAAAATTTCTGCATGATGTGTAAATTTAACCTGTTTTTAAGTGTTTTTGAATTATTTTAAATTTTTGGTTAAGGGTTTTATTTTTGAAAATAATTTTAGTATACTTAAACAAACCCAATTTGTGTTATCAAGTAATAAATGTGAATTCTTATTTTTGAGTTTAAAACAGAGTTTCTTGCGCTTAACACATTTTGCTCGATGTTTTTAAATTATATTATTATGCATCATTAAATTTCTAAGCATTTTGGTACATTTGATTTTTTAAAAATTTGCTATTTATCGATTATATTACTATATAATATTCATACTATTACAGAGGTATGAAAATTATTAGAATAACTAGGAAATTTACTGTTAAATCTTGTTATATTGATTAAGTAATACATTATTTAAAAAATATTGATATATCTAAGATTTAGTGTGCATTGTCTTGCTTTTTATTAAAGAGTCGATGTGATTTGGAATACTTTGTATGAGTTTTTGACGACCAATTTCTATTTCGTTGTCATGGGGCCAAATTCGGGATTTCTTGGATGAATGTTTCTGATGCTGCTTTTTTTCTTTTTTCCCTTTATAATGCCCAAATATTCTGTAAGGGATTCATATATGGACTGTTTCCAAGCCATAGAAAGGCCTTTATATTTTTTTCATCCAAAAATTTGGTCAAAGTTGAAATTTTATGGCACTGGGCTCTATCATGCATGAATGTGCAGTCCCCTTCTCGAAACCAGTCTTTTAAGTGTAGAATTTGTATTTGTTTAAACACTTTTTAACCGACTTCAAGGAGGAGGTTATGATTTCGACCTGTATGTATTTGTTGTTCACGCATAACTTTCGTAATTATGAACCGATTTTGATAATTCTTTTTTTGTTTGAAAGCGTATGGGGCCCATGTGGTCCCATTCAAATTTCATAAAAATCTGTTGATTAGAACTTTTTAAAAAATTAAAACATTAAAATTCAATATCTTTTCGAAGCAATCGACCAATTAGAAACGTTCATTTTTCTTGTTTTTAAGTTACACTTACATAGACACACGATCTTTTCAAAGTGTGAAATCCTAACTGGACAAGGTTCGCATTTATTAACAATGTACACTGTAAAAAAATTGACCCTTTTGCTGCATAATCACTCCCCCGTTTTTATAGAATATCTCTCTCTTGACCCATGAGAATTCTCCACGATAGGCTGAAGTAATCGTTTTCTATAAAAGCGGTGGATTGACGATGCAGCAAAAGGTCCAAATTTTTTACAGTGTACACTGTAAAAATTTTTATCCTTTTGTTGTATCGTCACTCCCCCGCTTTTATAGAACATCTCTCCTTTGACCCATGAGAATGCTCCGTGATACATTGTTAAAAATTTACCCATTTGCTGCAGCGTCACACCACAGCTTTTATAGAATATGTATTTTATGACCAATAAGAATGCTCCATGACACAGTAAGGTAATCGTTTTCTATAAAAGCGGTGGACTGATGATGCAGCAAAAGGCTCAAAGTTTTTGTAGTGTAATGGGGACAAAAGCGTCTGTAAAAGAAATATTTGAGAATAAAATGCTGTCACTCTCTTATAGAGGCAGTCAGGTATAGGTAATGAGTTTCAGATTCCTCCTCGAATACGCCACCGCTCATTTCCGATTACAGTGTCACTGTAAAAAATGTGACCCTTTTGCTGCATCGTCACTCCCCTGCTTTTGTAGAATATCTCTCTTTTGACCTATGAGAATGCTTCGTAATTGGGTGAAGTAATCGTTTTCTATAAAAGGAATAGAGTGATGATATAGCAAAAGTGTCAAATTTTTTACAGTGTAGGATTCATCGATATGAATATGACGACACATGTAGCACAGTATACACTGTTAAAAATCTGCTGCATTTTGCTGCAACGCACTCCCCTGCTTGTATAGAAAACGGTTACTTGGCCGTGAAATGGCGCTTTCTCATTGGTTGAAATAGAGATATTATATACAAGTGGTGGAGAGCGTTGCAGCAAAATGCAGCAGATTTTTAACAGTGTATAATTGGTTGAAACGATTCTGGACAAAAGCGAGTCACCAAGCATCTTGTTGAGCGAGTAATTTTCGTCAATCTTGGTAACTTCTCATACGAGTACAATCGAATTCTTCCAGGAAATCATCATCAAATTCCATAATAAAAAATGCCTGGCAATGCAATGCACTGTTAAAAAATTGCAACTTTTGCTGCATCGTCATTCCATCGCTTTTATAGAATATCTTTATTTTTATCAATGAGAATTCTTCATAATGCATTTAACTAATCGTTTTCTATATAAGCGGTGAAGTGATAATACACTTTTAAAAATCTGCTGCATTTTGTTGCAACGCACTCCGCCGCTTGTATATAATGTCTCTACTGCGACCTATGAGAATGCTCCTTAATACAGTCAAGTAACCGTTTTCTATACAAGCGCTGGAGTGCGTAGCAAAAAAATGCAGCAGATTTTTAACAGTGTACAGCAAAAGTTTCAAATTTTTAACAGTGTAGTTGGGACAAAAGCGTCTGTAAAAGAAATATTTGGGAATCAAATGCTGTCACTCTCTTACAGAGGCAGCCAGGTAATCGTTATGAATTTCAAATTCCTTGTCGAATCGACACTGCTCATTTCCGATGCCATTACTGCCTGTATAGGTATTAGATTGTTGCTGTTTATCGATTGAATCATAGTGCGATTTTTGCTAAAATCTTTCTTTTTACTTTTTCTGAGTGAAGGGGGAACTTTTGACTGACTACACTAGAAAAACATTTTACTATACATTAATATATGAAGTCATTTTGCTGCGTGCTCATATATGGAAGCACTATGTAGCGCTCTTATGTGTAAGGAACTTTACTTGATGGATTGTCACCTTTTGATACCCACTTTCGATGACCGTAGGATTCGATGCAGACTAAGATTTCATAAATGCGGTAGCTTTTCGAAGTGGAAGATCTCGTCTGAAAAAGTTACCATACAAAGAAATTCTTAAGATTCACAACGATACTAAACGATATTGTAAGTGGTTTCAGAAAAGTTGACAATCAAACAGTGACAAGTAAACTGAATACATCAGAACTTAGCAAAGTGCGTACATTAGTACTGCATTGCAAAGAGTTATCGTGTGCCAGTACACATAATTATGTATTACGGTATGCATAACTAAAAAGTAGGAAATAAAATAAGCTTTTTAAGAAAAAAATATCAACCGACTTCAAAAAAGCGCTAAAAAGAATTAAATAATTCTTTAAAATTCTCTAATGACAAAACGTTATCCAATAAGCACACATCGGATATCAGGTACCGGCCTAAAAAACGGTTAAATTTAATATCCACCAAACATAGATTTTAGAGATAATATTATTTTACAAGAGATGAATTGACATATTTATGATTTATTTTATGAATATATACATATAAAAAGTAATGAATTACTTTTTGAAGTTGGTGCCAAACTATTTGATGTATATTAAGAATTGTAGCTAAATTATGCCTAGTACCATAATTAAAATGGGGATAATCATTATTGATTGTGATTGTTTGGCACCAACTTCAAAAAGTAATTCATTACTTTTTATATGTATATATTCATAAAATAAATCATAAATATGTCAATTCATCTCTTGTAAAATAATATTATCTCTAAAATCTATGTTTGGTGGATATTAAATTTAACCGTTTTTTAGGCCGGTACCTGATATCCGATGTGTGCTTATTGGATAACGTTTTGTCATTAGAGAATTTTAAAGAATTATTTAATTCTTTTTAGCGCTTTTTTGAAGTCGGTTGATATTTTTTTCTTAAAAAGCTTATTTTATTTATACTGATATTGGTCATTATGCCTTCTACATTGTATAAACGTCCAGTATCCTGAGAAGACATCACGCTACAAACCATTATTTTAGTAGAATGTTTAATCGTTTGTGCTATGTAATTTGGAAAAATTCTTCGCTGGTACTTCTCTTTATATATTGACTGCTTTCTTCTGACATCGTAAACATTGATTCATCAGAAAAACATACCTAAAAGATCCATAAGATATGTAATTTGTTCAGAAATATTCTTACAAAAAATTTTTACTAAAATTTATAAACAGTTCTATATCTTTAGTCAGTATGCCAAAAACATGATTTAAAGAAAATAAATAAGCAACTTAAATCAAACTGATTAATTAAGGGAAGGTTAATATTTCTGACTTTGTTCCAGTCATTTGCAAATTGTTCTTGCACAACTTTTGCCCAAGCAAGTCTCTTCTTTGTCATAGCAGATGAAGTTTTGCCTTTTTGAGGTAGATGAGCTCTGAATCTAGCTGAGATAAGTTTTCTACGCATAGATGAATCACGCACATTTAACTTGTAACATACACTTGGAAAGAGGTCTCTAGTTCTGATTAGTTGTTCCATTGTTGGCTTTAGCAATTCTAATTTATTTCCTTTCTATTCTTGGAGTAAATTTACTTTTCTTTTCGCATTTTCCTGCTCTGAAAGTTTCATACTCACATTTGAAATCCAAAGATCTTTTCATTCTAAACACAGATGCTCGCAAAATTTTGTTCGCAACGATTTTTTAATGGTTTTGTGCTGTGTATAATTATTTTCTTGCATGTAACACTTTATCACAGATAGTTTTCTAAGAGAAATATATATGTTTTACCCATAATCACGCATTAAATCTTTGAAAAATGAAAAAAGCTACCAATTAGAATAAATTAATCAAAACAGCGAAAATATTTATTTTAAGGATAAAATATTACTGATGCCAACTCAAGAAAAGAAAGAAAATAATAGCACAGCAGGCAGGCGATTTTAAAATTTTATTTTAAATTCGCCTTTTAAATTTTATTTTTTTCTTTTAAAAAATAGCAACCTTTAACAAAATTATATTCCAAAAACTAATCTAAAGGTGTGACAAATTGACTAGATCAACAAAGCAATTTACATTTCATGAAACATTGCAACTATATGCTATATTATTCAAGAAAACCTGAAAAAATCACAATTATTCTAATACTTTTTACACCTCTGTATGTTAAAAATAGTAACTGTATTAAAAAAAAAAAAATACATATTGCAGTTTTGAGATCTTTTACTATTATAACAAGATATTTATTCTAACCAAAGTATTACTTGCGATAAAAGCGTGAAATCCAAAGAGGAGGTTTTTAAATCCCCTGGATATTTTCTTTTTGAACAAACCCGTTGGACTAGAAGTAAATACGTTTTAAAATCCTTTCTCAATATACCATCTATTTATGTGTTTCAAAATTCCAATGAGATAAAAGAATTATCTTAGAGCGATAAGAATATTTTTAAAATACATGAAGTTGTTGTTCAGATCAAAAGCATGTTTAAAAATTTACTGAAAAATGGAGCAATATTTACTATCAAATATTCGATTTCTTTTCAATTTTCCTGCATTTTATTATTTAAGAATTAAAATGTTCCATTTTAAATAATTGTATTAGATAAGTATAAACTGAGCTTTTTTAAATGTACTTGAATACTTAGGAAGGTTGGGAATAAAATTCAGGCACGCATATTTTATCTCAAAATATAGATAAGACAAGCATACAAACAAAAGGAGGTATTTCTTGAACGAGATAGATAATAATAATATTGATAACTTTATCATAATAACCGATCTTTATTATTTTTTACTTCTTATATGTACCATTAAAATTTAATTTTATCTACTTCTCTCAACCGAGTTTTATAGAAATACTATTTTGTTAACATTAGGTTAACACTAGAATTACCGCGTTTCTTGTATACCTAGAACTACCGGGCTGGGTCAGCTCTGACCCATGGCTTTCAAAGACGCTATTCTTGTTTTATATGGAAGATAAAGACACCCAATAAGTATTCACGAGGAATATAATGATTTTTTAATTAATAATAAATACAATTTAGCTTCTAGGCTACTACATAATATGAAATTTTGAGAACATATACCACAAATGAAATTTTTTATTTCTAATTTTAGAATATATGATTTGAGGTTTTGATACATTCTTTAAATAATATATATACATATGATTTATAGATCTAAATTATGTAATAATGCTTCTACAGATTAATTAGGTATTCAATCATAATAAGTTTAATTATATATACATATCCGTGATTTTTTTTTTACATTTTTACATTTTACCATACATTCAATTCACACAAAATGCTATGGCCTTTTTTTTCTGTACATACTGCGCAGACAAGTCTTAAACAGATTCCACAAACAGTATTAGTCTCATTGTCTTAGCGTTGCTTTATTTGGCAACATTTTCCGTTTGTTTGAAATTTCTGTACTGGTCCTTGGACGGATATCTTCACTTTCTTTTTCAATGTATTTATCTATAGTTTTAGCAAGAAAACTCTTCTTTTTATATTAGAATAAGTTGTATCTTTAAAAACTGCCCACACATTTCTGACCATTAAATCTTGTATGACAAGATTTTGCGTAGGTGACACTGCACATTTTGAACACTACTGCTCTACCTTCGATGTTCCTAATATATCCGATAGTTCGATATTCCAAATCGCTTCGAAGAGTGATTTATTTTGTATTTTACTCATTTTTAAAAATTATTTCATTTTTTTTATTTTCTTCAAAATACTCATGATTTATTTATATTTCATGACTTTCTCAACAGCAACTATTAGGCTATTTTCATTCAGGTTACTACTATTTGTACGGGATTCTAATGATGAAATTCTATATTTATTTTTGTAAAAAATTGTTTTGACATACAGGAAAAGATTGCCAGGATTATCACATGATGACTATCTTGACATCTTCATTAAATTTTGTCACTAAAATCATTTAAAGACAATTTGCTTAACAATTTTAAAATTTTCCCATTCGAAGAGCCTATGTCGTGACGCCAAATGCCATCACTATAAATGGTGTAACTGGAATGCCACAAACAATTTTTTCTGCCTGTGTCGTTTATGAGAGGAAACATATTCTTTTTAGTTACTTTCCAAGGTGTAACATAAACAATAACTTTGTACAAACATTCTAAATATAGCTTGAAATTCGACAAAAATTTTTGTCGAATTTGAAGCTATAAAACTCACATTTGATTTTCAAATGCATAACAGATATGTAATCATGCACCTCCCTCCACACATACTTGTACACAAGCACATTCCTTTCTCTCTTTTTTGTAAAGGAAGTGGGTGAACATATCCTTATACTATTCTTATGTTATTGAAAAGTTTCGAGTAAAAATTTCTGTTGAAATAAACGAAAAATGCATTTTTTTTGTTTGGGTCAGCGATGACCCAGCTTGGTAATTCTAGGTATAAAGAAGTGTATACAAAAAAGTTTTCGTCCGATTTCAAGTAAATTCATGCTAAGGCATTGTACTAAATATTTAGGAAAAGTCAACCAGTTTCAAAGTTTTACTTTGAAAAGCAACAATGATATGAGCGAAAAACCACGTCTTGGGTCACAGATGACCCGCCTCGGTAATTCTAGTGTTAAATATCTTTTGTGTAAGAGTTAGACTTACCAATATAGAATGCATTTTTTATTGTAAGTAATTTTGTAGGTTTATTATAAATCAATGTGTAGCGCCTTGACCATAACTAACTTTTGCAACCGTTTTATAATTTTTATCACGTTACTCAGGAACCTCTCCACTCAAGCTCCGCGAGATTTGCTGGAACAAGTTTTTCATCTAAGTTGTACTAACTGCTCATCTGTAAAAACTATTTTTTGAATGTTAAAATCTCAGCGATGTATTATATTATTTGTAATAATTGTTTTAGTAAAACAATATGTGCGTTTATGAGTGGACTAGTGCATCAGTGGTGACCCGCACAAGCACGCAACTTTCAAACAACCAGTGCAAAATTAATTAAGTGATAGTACATCAAAGAGTTCGCTTTTGATTGAGGAGAGATTGGATATCAGGTCAGTTCTGTTTTCTGTAAATTCGAGAGAGATTTTTTTTTTTAAAACTTTTTATCATGCTTAATTCATATTATTATTAAGGTTATTGCACATAAAACACATTGATATTATAACTGAGCATAGATAGCATAAATTTATAGATAGCTGGATATGCAAGGCAATGAAATTAATAGAATTGCACTTCGCGTGCCGCCGTTTTGGAAACAAAATATTCAATTATGGTTTTCACAAGTAGAAGCCGCGTTTCAGTTATCTGGAATTACAAACGATGACACCAAATATGCTAGTCTAATTTCATCAATCGACTCTGAAAGTTTAAATTATGTTAGTGACCTTATATACAGTCCCCCACAGCAGGATAAATATGGCACATTAAAGCGCAGGCTTATTGCAGAGTTCGCGGACTCTGATGGAAAACGCTTAAAAAAACTTCTGAGTGAATTGCAGTTGGGAGACAGTAAACCGTCTACATTACTCCGCCAAATGCGCGATTTGGCTGCAGGCCAACTCAACGATAACTTTTTGCAGAGCTTATGGTTACAGAGATTACCACCAAATATTCAAACCATCTTATTGGTATCGAACGAAAATTTACCTGAACTTGCGGTTTTAGCCGACAAGATATACGAAACTACAGCAGATAACACGCAGGTATATTCTGTTGCAAAATCAGAACCAATTGCGGCAATAGGCCAGCCATCTATTTTAGACATGCAAAAACAAATTGAGAAGTTGACATTGCTTGTCGAGAAACTTTCCGAAGAAAAAAGTCAATATAATTCAAGGGGCCGAAGATTCACATTCCGAGGCCAATCTAGGAATGTAAGCCGAAATCCGGCTTATGAAAACAATCAAAATTATTGCTATTACCATAATCGGTTTGGTCGTTTTGCTAGGCAGTGTAGGCAGCCTTGCTCGTTCACCCAGTCGGGAAACGAGTAGACGCTACCACTCAAACAAGTGCCGTGGGTGGTAGCGATGTTTCGGTAGCTAAAACTAATAACCGCCTTTGCGTTTATGACAGTGCTACAAATCTGAAATATTTAATTGATACCGGTAGTGATGTTTCGTGCATACCAATAAAAAGAAACCAACACGGTTACCAACGCTCTCCTGACTCCTTTGAATTATACGCCGCAAATCAGTCAAAAATAAAAACCTTCGGTACAAAATTATTACAATTGAATTTAGGTTTACGCCGGGTTTTTAAATGGAATTTTATAGTTGCTGAGGTCTCGACACCCATTATTGGAGCAGACTTTTTGAGACATTTTAATCTACTTGTCGATATTAGGAATAAAAGACTTATCGATGGAATGACAAATATAGGCACCTCGGGCAGTTTGGATAATGTGCAACAAGGGGCAGTTAAAGTCATTATAGAAAATTCCCGTTATCACGCCTTGTTAAGATCTTATCCAGATATTATAACCCCAGATCCCAAATTTGGGAAGGCCAAACATTCCACTGTGCATCATATTGAGACAGTTGGGCAGCCAGTCCATAGTCGCCCTAGAAGATTAAATCCAAAAACCCTCGATGCCGTTAAAAAGGAATTTGAATTTATGATTGAGAAGGGTATTTGTCGACCATCCAAGAGCCCCTGGTCTTCACCCCTTCATGTTGTGACTAAATCCACAGGTGGTATACGTCCTGTTGGCGATTATAGGCGCTTAAACGCAAAAACAATTCCAGATCGTTATCCCATTCCTCACTTACAAGATTTCTCCTCTGCTCTCCATGGCAAAACTATTTTTTCAAAATTAGATATTTTTCGGGCTTACCATGCGATTCCGGTAAAGGAAGAGGATATCCCGAAAACTGCAATAATAACACCCTTCGGCCTGTTCGAATTCCCCTTTTTAAATTTTGGTCTCTGCAACGCTGCCCAAACTTTTCAGCGATTTATCAATGAAGTTTTAAGGGATTTGGCGTTTTGCTTTGCATATTTGGATGACATTTTAGTTTTCTCTGATAATGAAGAGCAGCATGCAGAGCATTTACAGCAATTATTCCAAAGACTCAGCGACTACGGGATACAACTAAATACATCTAAATGTGTGTTCGGGGTCTCTGAACTTTCATTTTTAGGACATTTGATTTCAAAAGATGGGACCAAACCCTTGCCAGAAAAGGTTCAAGCGGTATTAGATTTTAAGGAACCGAAAACTGTAAGGGATTTACGCATGTTTTTAGGCTTAATCAATTTTTACCGTCGATTCTTGCCACATGCTGCGGACAAACAGGCCATCTTAAATGAGTATCTTAAAGGAAACAAAAAAGATAACAACCATATCGAGTTGACTGTGGAAGATAAACAAGCTTTCGATGACTGTAAACAACAACTTGCAAATGCAGCTTTACTTGCTCACCCTTCAGAAACGTCGGGTTTGGTTTTGTGTACTGATGCTTCAGATTTTGCTATCGGGGCTGCACTCAATCAAATTACAAATAACCAATTGCAACCTTTGGGTTTTTTCTCCCGGAAACTGTCTCCCACTGAAAAACGTTATAGCGCGTACGATAGAGAATTATTAGCAGCCTATTCGGCTATTCGACACTTCCAATACATGCTTGAAGGTAGAACATTTTGCATCTATACCGATCACAAACCTTTAACTTTCGCTTTTCATCAGAAATCAGATAAAGCATCCCCACGACAAAACAGACAACTAGATTATATATCACAATTCACAACAGATTTGCGTTATGTAAAAGGTTCAGATAATATCATAGCAGACACTCTCTCTCGAATTGCAGCCATAGAAATGCCTTCGCCAATTGATTATACAAATCTGGCCAATGCACAGGCGAATGATCCTGAATTACAAGACTTATTAAATGAAAGCACTTCTTTGAGACTGCGTAAAGTTGTTCTACCAGACGGAGAGATTTATTGCGACTATTCAACAACTACCATCAGGCCTTACGTTCCAAAAAGCCTACGTTTTGAAGTATTTAAATCTCTTCATAATCTGTCCCATCCAGGAATAAAGGCTAAAACAAGACTCATTAGCAGTAGATTTGTGTGGCCGGAAGTGAACAAAGATTGTAGAAACTGGTCCCGTGCTTGTATTGCATGCCAAAGATCTAAAGTGCAACGTCATGTCTCCAGTCCTCTGGGATCCTTTAAGACCCCAAATGAAAGATTTGAACATGTCCACATGGACATAATTGGACCTTTGCCACCATCTCAAGGATACTGCTACGCCTTGACGATCATAGACCGATTCACGCGCTGGCCCGAAGTCATTCCCATAGCTGATATCACAGCAGAAACGGTTGCACGGGCATTTCTTTCTGCCTGGATTTCTCGTTTCGGAGTGCCTACATACATAACAACCGATCAAGGTCGTCAGTTTGAATCAGAATTATTAAAGGCTCTAGCTCGACATTTCGGAATAACGAAGCTTCGAACGACTTCATTTAACCCGAAGGCTAATGGCATTGTAGAACGTTTGCATAGGCCATTGAAAACTGCCATCAAATGCCACATGACAGAACGATGGGTTGATACATTGCCACTTGTTCTGCTCGGCCTTCGTTCTTCCCTGAAAGAAGACATTGGTGCAACAGTTTCAGAATTGGTTTATGGAACTACCTTGAGACTTCCAGGTGAATTCTTAGGGCTGCGACCAACTTCGGACCCTGATCCTAAACCTTTCGTGGATAACCTGAGAGAGGCAATGAGAAAATTGCAACCAGTACCTCCTGCAAACCATGGACGTCATACACCATTCATCTATCAGGAGTTGAAAAATTGTTCCCACGTTTTTATCAGACATGACGCAATCAGAAAACCACTCCAACCTACTTACGACGGACCATTTAAAGTCCTTTCCCGTACAGACAAATGGTTTACACTTGACGTTAAAGGTAAAAAGACAACAGTTTGTCTTGACCGACTAAAACCAGCATTTTTGCTCAGTGTGCCTGAAGAAGTTCCGCCAAAGGAACCCGTCAATAGCCAAAGAAAACCTTCAACAGCCAAAGAAACTCTTCAACAGCCAAACACGATAGACCAACAAAAGAATGAACCAGAGAAAATAACCAAGTCCGGTAGAAAAGTCCGTTTGCCAATCAGATTCCGTGTCTGAAGACACTGGGGGGGGGGAGTACTGTAGCGCCTTGACCATAACTAACTTTTGCAACCGTTTTATAATTTTTATCACGTTACTCAGGAACCTCTCCACTCAAGCTCCGCGAGATTTGCTGGAACAAGTTTTTCATCTAAGTTGTACTAACTGCTCATCTGTAAAAACTATTTTTTGAATGTTAAAATCTCAGCGATGTATTATATTATTTGTAATAATTGTTTTAGTAAAACAATATGTGCGTTTATGAGTGGACTAGTGCATCAAATGAAACAATTTCATATTAAGCGTTTACTTACTTCGAAATTTGAAGAGTCTACCTTTTCTTTGAATAGCGGCATGCCATTGTATGAATGTGAATATTACTTAGAATATATTAATGTTTCATTGGATGTATTTGTGTTAAATGTAACGTCAGTAAAATTTTTATTCCAATATTGAGAAAATGATAAATATTATTTTTGTTATACCAGTTTTATTATGCAACATTTAAAACAACTGTAATGTAAATAAACTAATAGTTTGGAAGAAACTATCACGTAATTTTATACCTCAGGGTGATTTTAGATGTAACGTAGGCGAAACATATAAAACTATTCTATCTCAGATAAGTAAATAATAAAGTGTAGTGAGCAAGCAGCGCATAATAGTGGTAGACAATATGTAAAGTAAGAAGACAGAAGTCATAATAAAAGGAGTAGGTGGGAACGAGGAATATAAAATATTTTCTTTTACTTAAAAGTAATTAAAATGAAGAATTTTTGCTCTGTGGTCCACTATTTTTTCGTTTCTAACTGTTTTTGAAGAAATCCGTTTTATATCTTTTCCATTAAAAAGAAAGTAAATTTCTGATGTTAATTTGATGCTAATGAATATACTAATCCTTTTTTTAAAGTATGGTTGATTTCTTGGTGCATTTACAATTACATAAATAGATAATTCCTATGTTCGTAATTACCATGCCATTCAGTATATCTGTACGTCTGCCCGCAGAAATTGAGTTCCAACATGTAACCTTCTATGTTCCGAGGTGTACAACGTGAAATTCAAACAAAGGTCATAAATTGAATTGCAGATGACGTTCATAACCTTCTAAAATAAAGGTATATTGCTCTAACTAGTTGTTTTTTTATTATGATTGTTTTATTACGTCACAATGTAGAAGATCACAAAAAATAACTGCGCGTCTTAACCATTCTATTTTTCGCATCAATGTCTACAAGGTGTCATTATTTCTAAATCAGTGATGCTCTACAATGTTGTGAATCACTTTTTTTTCAATTTCTTTCCATTATCGAGATAGGAATGTTAACCCCGCGTTTTCCCACTAGGTTTGATCGTAGGCGGTTTCATTCGGTAGCACATGCGTAATTTACTATACCTATACACCATTATAAATGTGGTTTATAAATATATAGCAGAAGTCATTCCGTAGTTAGGAGGATGACAAGATATTTTTGTAAGCATATTATATATAAGGGTAATACATTTTGTATTCAAACATTTTACGATAAGAATGCAACAGACATTGAACTAAAATCTGAAAATTTTTAATAGATATCAATAGAACCGTAACTCATTTTCCACATTTGATGTACCATTTTCGACTTGCTAATTTTTATCATAAGTTGTTGGGATAACTTTGACGTTTACTCTGTATAGATTTCTTCTTTATCTTTTTCTTTTCCATTCTTCAAATATCTATTTCAATAGTTTCTCACTTGATATAATTTTATACCTTTTCTTCTTTTCTACTGTAAATACATTGTTGCTTGCAAACCACATTTTAACCTCCTGACTGCCGCTGGCTGATTTTTTTCGCACACTAACCAGCAGGTTTCACTGCAGCATAAGCAATATTGAAATTAATATAATTCTACAAATAAAACCCAGTTTTGAAAAATTAAGTTAGGATTAACACTCTCAAAGATTATACAACTATACATAATAACATATTTTGTATCAGGTTGGAAAAAAATCTTTTTTAATATTTTTAATAAATTACAGAGAAAACAACATTACAATTTTACCTTGTTGCCGGGCAGTCAGGTGGTTAACGTAATTGAAGAGAAAACATCTGATTCGTCTTTCGATATCATAAATGCTCTCGTTGTGTTTAATAAAATCACTTGTATAATTCTCCATAAAAATTTATTTATACTCAAACATTCCGGTTCCTTGGAGTTTACATTGAAAATATTTCTACAAAACTTAACAGAAAAAAAAAATCTGGCGCGATTTCACTTGACGTATCAACTCGTTACAGAATACTGATTACACATATAAAATACAAAAGGAAATTTAACTCCCGCTGCTTATTTCTCGAGCTCTACTGAAGAGATTTTGATGGAGCTTGCACTGTTAAATAGTTATTAATAATATAGATCATTCGGTGGAAGGTTTTCGTGCATAGTACACTGTGTTATGTTGGTTAAATATAGAATTGGGATGAAGAATTCTGTTATATTGCATGAAAAGGCTACCATTGGCATACGTTTTCGATTTTGTTAAGGGATATTATACTATTTTTTTTATTTTAAGTATTGAGATGCATCTGCCTATTAAAAATTAAAAGATACATACAGCCCGAAAATAAAAAGCTGTTACTGATTTTACTTAAAATACTGTTTTAATAAAAAATAGTAGTACTAAATGAAAATAATTATTGAAAATATTCGGAAACATATTACGAAGGATTTTTTACTTTGAAATTTTCTATTGAACAACTTGCAAAAAATATATAAAGTTACTGATGTTCCACTTATGAATCTTTTTTAACATGATATGCAATTATTTTTTTTAAGTTAGGAATTAAGAAAATTATTTTCTTCTTTGGAATCCAATGGTTGATTTTTACGTGGTTCTCTTGCGCCGTTTTTAGTTACCTCATTTTTAGATTTTTTTTTTTTTTTTTTTTTTTTTTTTTTTGTGCTTATAGATCATTTGTAGACTTTAGAGTAAGTATCTTCTTTGCTTTGTTTAGAAATGAATTGTAGAAATAAAGAGAGGATTTGTTTTCCTTTATGATGAGAAAGCCACATAATATACCTTTGAAGATTTTTTAACAAGAAAAACCTCTTCTTTGCAAACAGTTGGAAAATGAGAGATATCAAATTATTCAATTGTGAATACTGTCAAACAACTGGGTCTGTTGTTATGATGGCCACCAGATTTTCTGCAGGGTTAAGCCTAGCATGTTGAAGAATAGTATGCATTTACACCAACTATATGTTGAAATGTTACGGAAAAGCAATTAATGATACCTTTGCTTAAAGTACAGCAAAACTTTAACTATTATATTATCACTGATGAGGTAATGACCTCACATGCAGTATATATCTACTGAAATTTACAGAATTTCAAATTTAATTCATAATATTAGGAGGTCTGATTATATGTAATTAAAAATACCAATAATTTGTTGTTTCTTCTCCCTAAATTTTTACCTCTTCTCAAATATTCAAACCTTCTAATATCTTATTTAATAGATCGCTTGTTTTTTGAGACTATTGCAAAAGTTTGATAAACCTGTTACGCTTGCGTATCAAAAATTTATACAAAATGTCTTTGAATACTGCACATGGAAAATATTTACATTAAGAGATATTGCATCTCATGTTTCTAATATGATATTATATTTATCTGATTGAGCAACTTTCATGCTTTAAATAACAACGAAAAAAAATCCAAAAACAATTGTATGCGTTGAAATCGGCCATTACTTCTATGAAATTTTTTTTGAAAATATGATTCACTTAAGTGGTACATCGTAATTTAATAAGACAAAAATATGGAACCTATTTTAGTTATTTTTAGCAATATAACATATACATAAAACATAAATTATTCTGAGTTGCATGAAAAGTGTAATATTCATATTCAGGTTTAATTGTTGCAAGTTCGATGCAAAATTTTTCATAGTAGATTAACTAGTTCATTAAATACCAAAATTTCAGTTTAAGACTGATTTTTAATGATGTGATTAACCGCAATAGTTATTTTATTTTGTATTTATGTCTTCAAAGTTAATATTAATACGAATGGAAAAGTTGTTTTAAAGTTGTTTCGCTTCAAAGAAGCGCTGAACAAAATCGAGATTGTCGAGTGCTTTAGTTGGTAGAAAGAGAAATTTTGATTTAAAAAAAATGGAACGTTTGAGCTGAAACTTCGACCCCTTCTTCTTCCACTTAATTTTTAACTGATTTTATTAGTGCTAAGATAACGTAATTCAACAATAAAAAGTATGTTCTATTTTACGAGGAAAAGTTAAACAGTGTGTTTTATTATTTACATTTTTTAAGTAAAATTTATCAGTTGCATTGATTTACATTCTTATTTAAAATTTCAAATTCATATCTTTTGCTTGAAATTATTAATTAAATAAATATAAATGTTTTATAACTTTTTTTAGTTCATGATTACATACTATGAAAAGTTTGTGATTATTTTAAATAGAAAAAATACTTTAAAAAAATGCGGCGCCATCATTATGTCGCATAATGATGTTATTTGTTTCTGCTTAAGAAACACAACAAAACCTTTATCCTTATATAATTTCCAATTTAAAAGAATAACTGATAACTATGTTTTAATTCTTCAGAGTAACATATCTAATAATTTAAAATTTACTTTTTGAAGCTTGAGTTTTATACTTATTATTTATTGTCATCGTCTAAATTTGTTTTCTAAATTTGTTTTCTAAAATAAAAGAAAAAAAATATATAAACTCCGAAATATGAGATTAATATCTATTTAAATCCATATTTACCTAAGATAATAAATTCTTGTGAATTTTTATTTAATGCTCTTGTGATATATTTTTAAAAAACTATTTATTTTGGTTATATCTTCATAAGGGGATTTTGTATTTTTCAAAATATGTTCGTAAAAATAAATGCTTAATAAATATTTATCGCATTTTTTAAAATCATTCTCATTAAAGCGCATTATTAGATAAGCTTATTAAATTTTTAGAAAGAAAACAACCTTTAGTAATTCTTATTCTTGATCTTTTTAAAAACATCATAATTTGATCTTTTGATTTTAATCTTTTTCAAAAACATCATTAAAATTTTTAGACTATGTGGACTCGTATGATAATGGTCATTATTTTCATGTATGTGGATAATCCAATTATCATGCATTTTATAAGAATGCATTTTTAATGTAAGAATTTTTATTAACATCAATATGAGAGGTTAAGCAAGAAGCTTATTAAGAGCGAAGTCGTTACATTTTTTTTTTATTAATTGGTGTTTTAAAAAAATTCATTATTAATGTTTTAAAATTTTGATTTTATTTTTAAGAAATAAACATAGATTAAATTCGTAAATAACAACAATGTCGCAGTAAATCTTGCACAGAATGACGTTGGGATTAATTTTACAAATTTAATTTTCACTCCATAAATAATTATTCTTATTTTTTCTTATATAGTTTTCTTATGTCAAACAAAAATAAATAATGAAATTCAGTTATTCAATTCGTAATTTCTTCTACATTGTTTATTCTTCAACAAATTATAATTAGGAAACAGCATAAAAAAGAACAAGTTGGAAATTTTACGTGAAGCGAAGCAAATGAGGTGCATTCGTATGATAACGAGGTTTTAAAAATATCACTCTCATATATCAATCTTATAAAATTGTAAATAGTTAATTACAATTACAATGCGCACAAAACAATGTTCTCCCTGTACCATTATGCAATGGAATACTTTTGTATGGACTTGTAAATAAATAACAAATGTTCATTGCACCACAGATTATGCAAAATGTATATTACAATATGTACGTTATAGATAAATATCAATTTCATTATGTTCGAATGCGTGTAACACCATTAAAATGCATTTGAAACATTTTCCCCCATTGACCGTAATGTAACGGAATACTTTTGATTGCCCCTGTAATTGAACTATGCATCCGATTTTGATGAAATTTGAAATGACTCGACAAAACTATGTAATAATTATATATGTAAAATTTCAAACGATTTGGTTGGGTAGTTTTTGCGTTCTTCTATGCGGGCAGACGGACAGACGGACAGACGAACGGACGTACTGAACGACAACTATAGGTGCTACGTATTTACATAATTACGAACACACCTAAAAAAGAAAAGAAAAGAAGTAAAAAAGTTCCTTCCGGCCAGTACTGGGAGGAAAAGTTAACTTTCACGTTCTTTGCTTAAAAAAAAAAGAAAGAAAAGAAAAAAAACACGATAATGGAGGATTCAACACTTGCTTTTGTCAGTACGTACTGAATATGAATAGCAGTTTCGAGAAATTAATAAACTTTATACAAGATGGTTTTATTTGAATCGATTTATATTTATCCCTAAATTCTGCGATATAATGAAGTGCCTGCCGTTTAAAGTAACATTATGGGTGTGCACATGCTCACTCACATCGAAATCAGTAGATAAATCCAATTAATGTAGCAGGCAAATATATTTTTCAAATTGTCAACCATTTTAGAAATTTAAAATGTTATATATAAGCCATTTTTTAAGATAAAGACAAAAGAAAAAAAAATGCTCCGAATTCTTTGTATCAAGGTGAAACGTATAACAAAAATATTTTCAATTTCTAATTTTTTTTATATTTTATTTCAAATATAAAGTTAAATTTTTTAAAAAATTCAAATGGCCTCCATTTCGGTAGAAGATCGCAAATGAAGTTGACAAATGAACTCTGTCGAGATATCTGTGTGTACTATTTACACACTAAGTTATAACCAAATCGGCTCCCACTTAACCCTTTGCGGAGCAGGACAAATTCGTTGCTTAAGTGTTGAAATTAAAGACTGTCACCGGAATTTGAAAACAACTTTATTTGTAAATAAGATAGTGCTATATTTCACCCGTTCAATAAACCGTAATTTCCGGTGCCAATGTGCCGTTTCGGAAATAAAATTAAGTGGTATATCTATGAAACCACTGCGCCGCAAATGGTTAACCGGCGACGGGTATGGGGAAACAGTGCTTTAACCCCCCCCCCCCGATTTATCTCGGGACAGACGTTTAAGTGGTTAAGACCCGTGTTCTCACGTGACAAAAGTGTTATCTTTCCAAAATGTCAGTTATACTAGAAATTCAAAGTGCTCAAATATACCTCAGCCATTTTTTAAGAAACAAACAAAACAAAAAACGCTCTGAAGTCTTCGTATGAAACTAAAACACATAAAACAAAAATCTTTTTATAATTTCTAATTTTTGAGTGCCTAATTTTAAATTTACAAGTAAAAAAAATCGAATGGGTACTATTTTGAAACAAGATGGCAGATGAAATTGATCCACGAAGTCGGTTCAAATAATTGTATATACTATGTTCAGATCAAGTTAGATCCAAATCAGCTGAAAAATACGCGTGTTATCAAGTGACAAAAATCAGACCATTTCAAAATATCAGCCACATTAGAAGTTGTAAATACTGTAATTCATCCATTTTTAAAGTTATAAACAAAACAAAAAATGCTCTGAAATCTTTGTATGAAAGTTAAACACATCGAAGAAAAATATTTTTCAATTTCTAATTTTTTTCAATTCATTTTAAAATTTAATTACAAAAATTGAATTTTTCGAATTGAAAACTTCGAAACAAGACGGCGGATTAAACTAGCCAATGAACTTGGTTCAGACGTCGCTATATACTGTGTACACATCAAGTTACATAAGTTCATTAATACGTGTGATATTACGTGACGAAAATCCGATCGTTTCAAAATGTTGACCATACTGCAGATTCAAAGTGCTATAACTCTGCCATTTTTTAAGATATAAGCAAAACAAAAAGTACTCTGAAATTTTTGTATCAAGGTTAAATACATAGAAGAAATATATTATTCAGATTCTATTTCTTATGTTTAATTTCAAATTTAAATTAAAATAAATTAAATGACCTCCATTTTGAAATAAGATAGCGGGTGATGCCGGCCAACGAACTCGGTCGAGACATTAGTATGTACTATGTAAACACAAAGTTGTTGACATATATATATATATATATATATATATATATATATATATATATATATATATATATATATATGTCAACATTTGAACGGAGGATGGTTTGGGGGTCATAATCAATGAAAATATGCCAAAATTTTCCTGAAGTGCTTTCCCCCGGGCAGCTGCAATAGGTTGTTTTTTACTTTTTGAATGAAAGCTACCTAAAAAAGGGGTAAAGCAAAGTATAATGTTTTGCTCTATGACAATCAGAATTGTTTATAATATTCTCTAAGCAAATAACTCTAATAACAGTTTTTATTAAATCCACATGTATGCTCAAAAAAAAAAAAAAATGAAATCTGATCTCGCTAAAATAGAAATCATCTGTGATAAGTAAGGAAAAAAAGACCCATTCATAGCTAAATTAATTTTTTTAATAGATAAACATTAGTAATAGATTAATAACACAATGCGTTTGTTGACATTAAATTTCGCTGTTAATGCACATGAGTTACCAGATCAAAAATCATTATACTGAATAAACCTAAAGCCGATGTAAACCAATTTAAAGTTTTAAGAGCGATAATAACAGAACATATTTCAACGGGTAAGAATTTACATTTTTGTACAGGTTGACCATAACAAAAAAAAATTGTTTTCAGAGTCCTATGTAGTATACAGTCAGTTGAGATGTTTGTTTATAACCATAAAATAAGGTAGGAATATGTCAGCTTATAAATTAGTTAAATAGTAATTTATCCTTATAGGCATATTACTTGCAATATTTTACTTTTAACATTGTGAACGTTAAAAGTATAAACTGGCATCCTAGTTTTCTGTATTATACTCTACAATCAACATTTTTCTGTGTATGTGCAATGTCATAATTTGCTATCGCATTTGAAAAGAATAAACTCTTACAGTATAACTATTGCCACCCTGTATTAAAGGGTGTCCCAAGATTATTTGGACAAACTTTAAAGAGATGTAAGCAACATGAGAAGGATTGAGATTAACATAGCAACGCATGGTCGGAAACGTTATTTTAGCCCGGTGGTAACGATACAAAACACAAAAAACGTAGGACACGAAAAAGAGTAGAAAACATATTTATTATTCTTGGTAATAAAAAAAAGGAAAAAAGAAAAAACCTTAGGAAAAAAGAAAATTAAAGAGACAACGATTGCATGAAAGTATTTGTCCAGGATTGTGCCGGGATTCCACAGCAGCTCCACAATGCAACAACTTCCTCAGCATTTTACAGCATTGATTCGGTATTTTTACAGCCCCGAGAATAATATACATGTTTTGTCTCCTTGATCGTGTCCTTTCTTTCTTGTGTTTTGTGCCGTCACTACCACGCGAAGAAAGTGTTTCCGAACAAGGGTTTCTATTCAAATCTGAATCCTTATTATGCTATCGACCTCCTCTTAAAGTTTGTTCTGACACACTTGGGACAAACTGCATAAAACAAATATTTAGTAGAGATAAATAGCGACACACTAATACCAACTTTCACAAAAAATATAGAAATTCATTTGTATACACATATTTCTTTCTTTTTTTTTTTGACGGTATGTGTTATATGTAATACTAAGTATACAAAATATGCTTTTTTTTAGCTTTAAATTTGGAGCATTTATTCTGATCATTTATCATCACATGAAACTTTCAATGATGCATATTTAAGAGAAACCATTTTGGTTATATGTATTCAAATTTAATAGTAAAATGAATTTTACGCATAAAAAATATATTTTTTGCTCGTTATCAATGTGTGTTCGGTGATAATTCATATGATGATTTAAATTGTTCTGTACTGATGATTGTTTTGTAGTCTCATTGATTTTTATGACTTAAAAATAGAATCAGAACAACTTTGGGTATATTTATAGAAATTTTAAAATAGTATGACTACGGCTACAAACTATAGCATTTTGAATTGCGAAAGATAATTAAAAAAATATTTAAAAGAATAACAAAGAATATTAATTTTTATTTCTTCCCTTTTTTACGCTAATTTTGCAACAATTTTTCCTAAACGGCATTGTAATTTATACTTTAATTATTTGGATATTTGTTTACACTTTAAAAATAAAATTACTTTTAGTATTCACATGATTCATTAAGAAACATACCACTTAAATAAATGCATGCTTGTCATTCCTACTATAAAGTAGAAAAAGTGATATTTGTATTTTAAGTCTCCGAATAGCACTAAAATTCCTTAATTTCCCATTCACATAGCTTGAAAAGCGACGAAATTGTTCTCTTGAACATATAAATTTACTAAGTATATTTTTACTTTGTTTCACATCAGTGTGCTATTCACGAGAAAAAGCAATATTGGTAATTTTTAAATTAAATAATTTTTAATTTAATTAAATAATTTGAATGTTTAACTGTGCTTAGTTTTGTAAAGTAAAATAGATTTTTTTTTCTATTTTAAGTGAAGATGAGCTTAAATTAGGTACGAAATACACATGCTAAAAGTAATGACAATGAAATCCAGTGGTATCTATAAGAAATATCCCGATACATTTTTTATGTAAAAATAATTATTAAAAATTTCGTTAAAAAAACTTTTAAAATTGAATTATTTAGTTTTTCATCTGAATTTTAAAATATCTGCTTTAAACATTTTGTACGGAAATTCATATTTAACAGAGACTTACAAAAAAGTATCTGCTTCAATTTGTTTGTGCATGTACTTTATTATTTAATTACGCATGCATTTGAACAATTGATTCAATTTGGATAATTAAAATAGTTCTCACTGACTGTGGCCCTATTACTAGTTAGATCGAAATTGAAAAATGGTAATTTTGTTTTTCTTTTTTAGATTTTTACTCAACCCTTCAATGACCAAGTGGAGTAATTTTTTTAATCCAGCGCAAGTTCACTTCTAATGTGAATTAACGACTATTTTACTTTTAAAGTCCTTTATTCCAATTTTATTGGAATTTCATACATTTTTTATCGTTGGAAATGGTGTATATACCGGTTATCCCAAAAATGGCTGATGGATTTTAAAATTCAATAACTTGCAAACTGTGACAGCTATTTAAAAATTTTTGCAGGAGGGTTATGTATAATGTCAGGAGTTTTTTTTTTTACCTTAATTTTTTATTTTAGTTCGCATTTCAAACGATAGGTGGTACTGACGGCGATTGAAGGCCAGGTGGACGCTTCACTCAGCACTGATCGCCTGGCCTTCAATCGCCGTAAGCGCCACCTGTTGTTTGAGATGCGAACTAAAATAAAAAATTACGGAAAAAAAAACTCCTGACATTATACATAACCCTCCTGCAAATTTTTTTAAATAGCTGTCACCGTTTGCAAGTTATTGAATTTTAAAATCTATCAGTCATTTTTGGGACACCCGGTATATTATTATTATTAAATTAATTTTAAAAGCTGAGCTGTGCAATCATTTTATACGGTAAATAAACATGTGTCAGTTATGTGGTCACTGAATGATCCTACATAATTTTATATGTGAAGGTCATAGGAATTCGGTGTTTCATATTTAGAACAGATGGATTTCCTTATTTCAAATTTCCACCTGTTGGATTCAACATTGTGGATTCACACTTTATTTGAGCGTTAATCCAAATTCAAACGATTCTGTTACCGATTTGCTGTACAATCTTACCATCATAAAAATTGAGGCGATATACTCAAGCATTAGTTGTAGAAAAGTAATACCTTCCATTTTGAAATATGTTATCCAGTGTCCAAATCCATCTTATTTCATTGCGTCGGATGTTTCTCCAAAGCTCCATAGGATGTTTCTCCATATTCTTTAAAATTTTCAGAAAACTGATAGAGTGATAACTTTTTCTCAATTTTAAGTATCCATTTTCATAAAAAACATTTAATCTTAGACCAGTTGTAATATTTCTTTGCAATAAAATTGCTGCGTTGAGTTTTTATAGCAGTCTTCACCTCTGATATAGATTTTTACAAAAATAAATCAAACATCATGACCTGTTGGATTTCAATATATAGTAAATTTTGCCAATCATACAGTATATATAGTAAATAGTTCTGGTAATTAGAACGTCAGTATAATTCACAGTTTTTAACGGAAAAAATTTCATACATTCTGGAAAAATTTAAGAAAAGATAGAATTTTTTTTGGAATGTATGGAAATTTATCCGTTAAAAACAGTGAATTGTATTGTCGTGCCGATTACGAGTATAATTCCTAAAATCGTCCATTTTTAAGTGCGTTCGTAATTATGTAAATACGTAGCACATATAGTTGTCGTTCAGACCGTCCGTCTGTCCGCGTATAACAACGCAAAACTACCCAACCGAATCATTTGAAATTTAAAATATATAATTATTACATTTTTTTTGTCAAGTCATTTCAAATTTTATGAAAATCGGTAGCATAGATCAATTACAGGGACAGACAAAACAGTCCGTTACCTTACGGTCAAATGGAAAAAAGTTTCAAATGCATTTTAATGGTGTTACACTCATTCGAACATAATAAAATATATATGCATCTATGAAGTACATATTATAATGTGCACTTTGCAGAATGTGTCATTTGCAATGAACATTTGTTTTTGATTTACAAGGCCACACAAAAGTATTCCATTACATAATGGTACAGAGAGCACATTGTTTGGTGCACGTTTTAATTGTATTTAAGATTTTATGAGATTGATATATGTTACTGTGGAAAGCTACACTTTACTTTCTGTATAAAAGAAAGCAGATAGTATTTACAGATACACACAAAAGATGATACTATTATATCAATATCTGAATAATTTTAGATGCGACCTTAACTATATAAATAGTTAGCATATATATCCGTCATTCAGTCTGTCTGTCCTTCTGCCTTTTCACATATAAAAAAAGCAAAAACCGCCCAATCAGATCGCACGGTATTTAAAATATATAATTTTAGCGCAATTTCGTCGAGTCATTTTAAATTTTCTGAAAACAGGATGTATAGTTTAATTAAAGAGACAATCAAAAGAACTCCATCACATCACGATCAAAAGGAAAAAATAGTTTCAAGTACATTTTAAAGATGTTAAACTCTTTCAAATATAATAGAATTTACATCACGCTATGAAATATAAAAACTAAAATATACATTCTGTACAATCTGTGATACAAAGAATATTTATTATTAAATAACCGAACCACCAAATGTATTCAACTATATTATACTATACGTGAAAACATTGTTTGTGGCGTGTTTTAATTATATTAAACTATTTCACATTTTATGAATATAATACACGTTGCTGAGGTGTAATAAAAGTTACTTTCTGTATATCTACAGGAACACAAATAAAATTTCGACCACTATATTATATTCGAAGTACTGTCTGCTTAAACAGCAAGATCTGAATATTTTTTAGCTTCGTTATCGTACGAACGCGTACGATCATGTTTTCTTTCTTTTCAGTGAACATAGTTTTAAATAATTAAGAATTTCTAAAATTAAGGGCTGATCGTTTTCGATCAGATTAAGCTCATCTCAGGTTTGCTTTTATTACGCCTTGAAAACTTCTAATCGTACTCTGTCCGCCGCTAAACAACCAGGTGAGTCTAGTTTTCGTTTATCTTTTGAAATTATATTTATTTTTATTACAGTATATTAGACTCACCTGGTTGTTGAACAGAGGACGGAGTAAAATTAGGAAATTTTAATGCAGAATCAAAGCTGACCTGATGATAATCAACGTCTGATCAAAAGCGTCTGGCGCAAAATTTGGACGTTTCTATGATTTTAAAACTATAGTATTATGTAGGGTGCCTTAGGATAATAACGCCACCTAAAGGCTCTACAAGTTTTCACGCTTGCGTTTAGATTTTTTTCAAACAAATATACGATTTGGTGTAGCAACATATTGACTATGTATAACAGAAAGAATAATTTAGCAGGTATGTATTCATAAATTTTACAATAAAGCAATTTCTTTACCAAAGCTATTTCGCATTACTGCCCCCCTATGTGGGCAATAATGCCATCTAAACAAGACTTAAAAACAAGGAATAGTTGCGAATAAGTTCTCCAGTACAAAAGGTACAATCTCTAAACCCCTAGAAACTGACAAATCGCTTTTATTTACAATTAGTTGCGATATCAGGATACAGTAATAATCATTTGATGTTTTATTCTTCTGACATAAAATAATTAACAGCACTTAGGACATATGATCATTATCTCTGTTAATTTTCAACAATGACGATAATGTTGTCGCGTAATAATAAAAAGAAAAACATAAAAAATATATTTCTGCCACTGAAAAGAATCAACCGGGTCATAACACCAGTGAATGGCGTTATTATTCTAGTATATATTTTTCGCTTATATGTCTATTGTATATTTTAAACTACAAGTTATCCCGCAAACACACTCTAAATCTCCCAACGTACTTTGAATGTACACTAAATTCACTAATAATTTAGGCAATGAATAAAATATTTCCTAATAAACATATAGTCTTCACATTACAGAACTTAACTCGTAGATTTTAGATCGGGCATTGACTATTTCGTGCTTATTCCAGCGATAATATCTACAAATTCAACAGATTTATTTTTAGCGCTTGTTTGTGATATATGTGACTCGGAGTATTTCAGCGCAGAATCCATTGCGCCGCTTTCCGAATCTCTTCATAACCATAACCTGTCGTAACCCTTTGCGTTTTTACGTACATTTTTTTAAATCTCAACACATCTTAATAACGTATTTTATATTTGTGACACTTTTAACGTATTAAATGCATCTTTTTTAGCAACTTTTCTTCAATTTATTTTCAATTAAATTTTAATGTTTATTTAGTGCTTTACTTTACAATATTGTGTATGGCCCATTTAATAAATTTTTTATCTATGTTTTAATTTTCAAGTTAATATGCAAAATTTCATTTCTTTATTTTCACAATTACTCTCAATACTTTTAATTTTATATACTGAGGGCCTTAAAATATTAAACATTTCTTTATTTATCAGAAATTAGACCCGTGTAAATTATATTAATCCGCCACGACATTTTAAATTTAATTTGCAAATCTTAACATAGGGTGAATAGTAGAATATTCCATTTCCTAAGCCCCAGGTTAGCAAAGAAATTTGTTTTATTTTCCCCAAACACACATTCTCTATGCCTCATATGTAAGGAAAAAAGAATTATTTTGTCATGTAAAATTTTAATATTACTACACCTCAGTGTATTTCATTTTTATAAAGGTTTATATATAAACAAAATGGAATTGCTCTACGGTGGAATGTTACTTCTCATATTTTGTTAGGATTATTCTTTTCTGTATTTAGATTAAATTGTGTAATATTGTTAGAATATGAGTTGAAAATGCAAACTGAAACATATTTTTAATTTAAATGAAGCATTTATAAATAGTGTAACAAGAATGGTAAAAAGTATTATAGTCTAGGGTGATAAGTAATATAAAGGGGTGAATATATACACATAAATTTTATAAAATGAAATGAAAAATTATTTAAGCACGAAAACGAATGTTTTAAATGTAATAAAATCAAAAATTAATAATGCATATTGAGAAAATTCATGTTGCTTCTATCGTTTATACCGATAGAATTCAAAACAATTATTATAAAATCAAATTATCGATTTTTTATTCATCCTCTCTGTTTTCTGTTCGATATAAGCATTGTTAAAAATAATGTAACATATGAATGTGTTTTAAAAGCTTAAACTATCTCCAATCTCTCTTATAAAAAAGTAACTCATTTTTTAGAAATATATATTTTGTCATTCGGTCTATCTAATCCAGAATAGATTTTCAATGCTTTTTCAATGCTTATGAGTTCATTTTTTTTTTTTACTTTTATTATCAGAAAATAATAAATTGTCGCCACATAATGCCAATAGAACATTGTTATTAATTTACATATTTTATTTCAAAGAACATTATAGTAATAACTAAAAGCTATAAGTTTATATTCTTAATTTTATTATTTTAATCAGTTTTGTCGAATGATTGAAATATCATTATTTTAGATAAATTGTATTCCACGCAATGACATTTTAAGCTCTCTGTGCTGTTCTCACGAAAAGAGAATTATAGGGCATAATATTTATGAGTAAAATATGTAGGAGTAAAGCATACACCCGAGATTAATACAGAAACTCTTTTATATTCCCTAAACACCAATTTTCCATTTCGAAGCACAACAAAATTGTCATTTTTAAGCATAAGAGTTTGTCAAAGCTGTTTTCACGTTGTTTCATCTTATTGTATTGCACTTTCACAACAGAAAATGTTTGTGTTAGAGAAATGGATTCAGTTGAAAGCTGACTAAAATGCATAAAGTAAAAGAAAACGATGCATGTCTTGTTACAGTTAGTTTAATCTATCTCGATGTTTCTTAAACAATCTTTATTACGAAATAATTTAATGATTTCGATACTTATACAAATAAACAAATAAATAAAAATAAATTGTTCTTTTTCGGAATAAATAGAATTAACAAATAGAAAAGTAAATAAAACTGAAATTTGTCTAGGAAATGTATCTGCAATTTCAATTACTCACATTACTCCCTAAATGATAAATACAAGCATACATATATGCATGCATGTACAATATACATAACCATTATACACTGATACAAATTATCAAGAACTAATGTGAATGTATAAATAATAAAAGAATTTATTTTGATAAAAAAAGATATATAAACCATTGCATAAAATAATTGCTATCTTTATCCCTTTTTCGTATTTAAAAATTTTCAATTCTAAGCACAGCATCTCTGAGTGTTTCAATTATTTCTAAAATTCAGAGAACCCCAAGTTGTCTTTATCTGGTGTTTTTTATTACTTAGAGGAACGGATCGAAATGGCGAGGATTTAGATACCGTAGTTCTAGAATGGCATAATGGATAATTGAGATCTTCAATTTCTTAAACATGTTCAGTAAACATAATGAGTAAAAAGCCCTTTATTTATATCCTTAAGTGGCAAAAAATTTCGAGCCGGACTCGAAATGACTCATTTTTATAAAGACATTACATAAATGCAATGTAATAAAATTTAAGTACAATAAATTTAGTGTGAAATAAATAAAAATTCAGTTTATTTATTGATCTTCTATTCATAATAGTTCTCAATTTTAAACTATAATCATAATTTTTAAAAATATATATATAAGCTTTAAATGACATACAGTAAACAAATGTAAATTATATTCATAAAAAATACATTTAAAAAAAATCGTTTTTACTTTAACGAGTAATTCGGGATTTAATTAAAAATATAACTTTCAAATGAATCATACAATTTAAGAAATTTTTTTCCAGTGCGTATGCCAAGCGATTAAAAATGAAATAAGATTAAAACAGTTAAAAAAAAAAAAAGATAAATTAATAAAATGTAAAATGATACTGTTGTTTAAGTTGTTGTAAATGTCAATTTTATTTTATCGATTTTACCATTATTATTGATAACAGGAATTCTTTTTTTCCAAACGAAGCAAAACCTTCTAATATAGAATCGACTTATTTTATTAATGAATCCTGCAAATAAATATGAAGAAGATTACTTTTTGAAATAGGGGTATTCTAAAGTGAAATCCTGTACGAACTGTGTTCGCTTTTCTTAATCACGGGTACATATGACGTACGTGCATATCCATGTTCACATATTTAATAGATCTGATTTGAATTATTGGAATTTCTCAATGATGATATAATTTCAAGTGTAACCATGAATGTAAAATATATGGAAGTTTTTACGCTTTTGTTTTTCCTTAAAAGCAGGAATCTACGTTATGAGCAAAATGAACATTGTAACTCAATCTTAACAAAACATTTTGCGTACATTTGTTCAGATGTTCGTATTCAGATGTATTCTCAACAGTGTTGTTACAAACAGTTTGTTTCATTCGCAAAAATATTACTGGCACCACTAATATCTGAAAATTGAAAGAATTTCCATAATCTAAAAAACAAGAAACAAAAAATCATGCATCAAGTATAGGTTATTAAACATTTTCCCAGATATCCAGAAAAATGTAATCAAAACTGCAAAGTTTAATAAGTTAAAAAATATTTTATGTGATTCAACAATATGAAAACGCATTTTCAATTACACAGGGAATAACTTGTAGTAAATTTAAGCAACATATCTCAATTTTAGTACATGAGACATGGTCTATCATTTTAAAAATACATATGTACATAGGTACATAGGTATGAATTAAGAAAACTTCAAAAGGGATTGAAAGAACATGAAGCAGATTTAAGATTGGATAGACCCCACACCGCACTCGCAAGATTTGCACAAACTCAGCCTATAGAAATAGATTTCAATAGTTCGAAAATAATCTTCCATATTACTAGTCACCTTGAAGCTATCATTAGAGAATGCATTGAAATAATATCCAATAATGAGTTAGTATGTAATGATGCACTTTCCTACGATATTCACGCAATATGGAGAAATTTTGTTCATAATAGTTAAGCATGTGCTTTTTGAAATATTTTCAACAGTTTTTCTATTCCCCTTTTACTCCGCTTCCTCACCCCCCTTGGTATAAAATAGACTGTTCCGGATGAGCCGAGAACGTCAAGCAGCAATAACTGTCATTTAGAGTTTTTCTCACTGACGAAGACCACGTTAGCGATGGTTGAAAAAGTTCTGAACTTTTCAAAAGTACTGTAAATGTATTTTTAAGTTTTTTTATTTGTAAATACTTGTATATACTTGTATTTGTATATACTTCTTTTTTTAGTTTGTAAAACAAGTCATATGTGTACTGGGTACAACAGATATATTTTTTTCTCAAACTTCGAGGCCTATGTTTTTCTCGACTAGAAGCAGATATATTACACAAGGAGACAAATGACACAGAAAATTCTTTTCATATTATTCTTATTTTATCTGGAATATAATCAAAATATAAAAGAAAGCTGTCTCAAGATCAATGGTCTCCACTTAACAGTTACTTTTAGTCAATCTTTATCACTTAGGAAATTGCAGGATACTTTATCAGTTCAACTGCAATTATTTTGTGTCCTAGCAATCTTATAACTTTCAGTAGCATTACATCAGATAATCTAATAAATCTTCTTTATGTTCAATTTCGAAATTAAACGACATATATAATCAAAAGGAGCTGGCAGTGATCTATGAAATTCAAGGTATTTTTATTCCTCAGTTTATTTAAATGTAAAAAAAGTTTTTGATTTCTATTAAGTAATTTTGATTTAAATATGGTTAACCCTTTAAAGGGTGGTGTTCATGTGGCGTGACTAAACATTTTTTATTTCAATACGATTAATCAGTATGGATGAACATGTAAAAAAAAATCCAGTCAAAGATCGTGAAAATTCAGATATCGGAGGTAGAGTGATATCTTTTCGAGTTTTCTCTAAAAGTGACTGAATGATAAAAGATATTCCGTAAATTGTCATTTTTAATTATTCTTTTTGATATTTTATCGATGCTTTAGTCCTTCAAGGATGACCTCTAAAAAGATGTTATTTCTTGATAAAAAATAAGTATCGAAATATAATTATTTGTTTTGAACCTGCTCATTAATATCCATTAAATACTATTTTTTCCCTTAAAAGTCAATTAATACGAAATGATATACAGTTTAAAAAAATGTGTAAAGATACTAATTTTTTTCTCTGAAACTGGGATTCCTAGAGTTTTTTACATAACAATAACAGAAAAATTCTTGTAACCGATTCTGTTACATGAAATTTTGCTGTTACCGTTACATAGAACGTTCTAGAAATCCCAGTCTCCTGGAAAAGTTTATTAAATTTACAGATTTTTTTTACGATGTATTGTGGAAAATTTCTTATCATTCAACTGTTTTTTGAAAGCCACTAAAAATTAGCTCAATCTTTAGATTATAACTTATGAGTTTTCACGATATTTAACTAGGTTTTTTAATGAATTCCTTCATTGAGTTGACTGTTAAATTGCGCAAAATTTTAAAATATTACGTAAATGTAAAATGCTATGTTTAAAAATGTAAAATTTCATACAACAGCTCGTATTTCATAAAACATTTAATGTATTTATGATATTTTTTCTGCTACATTTTCTCAATTTTTCTGAAATTGGCTTTAAATTTGGCTCTAAGCCATTTTGTACACAGCGAAAAACATGAAATAATTTAGGACACTTTGATTAAATTTAATAGTTTAAAAATTCTTTTTAAAATTAAAATAATTTCCGTAAACATCTGACAGAATCTGTTTCTATTTTTAAATGTTATCTTCTTTTCATGTAGAAACAATGTAACAGCTTAGTAAAGTGAAATGAAAAGTGATTATATTTTATCAAATAAAAAATTTCATTAAATTATCACTATATATCATTATTCTTTCACTATTCTTCACTATACATTATATTACACTATTCTTTGAAGAAATCATAACATCTGAAAAAAAAGGCACTTAAAAGATGAAAATGAATGTTAATAAACAAATAAAATATTCATTAGTTTGAGTGAAAAAAAAATTGCCTGTAGAAAAATGAAACGTACACTAAATGATTCACTTTCTTTCGGTATATTTAAAAAATGTTTTTACCATAATTACATTTTGTTCTCGATATAAGAATATGTCATTTTAATTTTTAACCATTGTTAATTCGTTTGTAAGATAAATATTTGCCTTAAAGCAAATATTTAAAGTCACTACAGTAAATCATATCGAGAAAAAAATATGTATTTACGGTTATGAGATGAATGATTATGATATATCGTTATATGGTAAATAAAAATAATGCAATGTATACGCAAAATATCTATATGATGTATGCCAAGAATAATAATTTAAACTGAAGAGAATTGTGCCATAGTTGTATATTTACACAATTACAGGATGCAAAATATTCGAAATGTATGTATAATGAAATGTTTTATCTCCCGCCCACCAAAATATAGTTTTATCTCTGAAGCTGATATTTTGTTTTATATTTTGAAATTATAACAAGAAATAAACAAAAGCATATATTATGAAACACTTTCCAACATATTCAGAATAATGCTACAATACTGCACCGTTTGGTACTTTAAATTTGTACGTCTAATTCAACAATATGAAAACGCATTTTTAGGTGCGTTCGTAATTATGTAAATACGTAGCACGTATTGTTGTCGCTCAGTCCGTCCGTCTGTCTGTCTGTCCGTCCGTATGTCCGCATATAACAACGCAAAAACTACCCAACCGAATCGTTTCAAATTTAAAATACATAATTATAACATAATTTTGTCGAGTCATTTCAAATTTTATGAAAATCGGATGGATAGATCAATTACAGGGATAATCAAAAGGATTCCGTTACATTACGGTCAATAGGGAAAAAAGTTTCAAATGCATTTTAATCGTTTGAAATTTAAAACATATAATTATTGCATAATTCTGTTGAGTCATTTCAAATGTTATGAAAATCGGATGCATAGATCAATTACAGGGACAATCAAAAGGATTCCGTTATATTGCGGTCAATGGGAAAAAAAAATTCAAATGCATTTTAATCGTTTGAAATTTAAAAATATAATTGTTACGTAATTTTGTCATTTCAAATGTTATGAAAGTCGGATGCATAAATCATTTACAGGGACAATCAAAAGTATTCCATTACATTACGGTCATTTGGGAAAAAGTTTCAAATGCATTTTAATGATGTTACATTCATTCGAACATAATAGAAATGGCATGAATCTATGAAATATATACTAATTCTGTACAATCTGTGATGCAAAGAATTTTTATTATTAAATTACAGGGCCACACAAAAGTATTCCACTACATAACGCTATACTGGGAAACATTGTTTGGGACGTGTTTTAATTATATTCAACTATTTCACATTTTATGAATAAGATATACGTTGCTGAGGTGTAATAAAAATTACTTCCTGCATATTTACAGAAACGTAAAGATTTCGACTACTATACTGTATCCGGAGTACGCTCTACTATATCAGCAAGATCTGAATATTTTTAAAACTTCGTTATCGCACCTCATTTGCTACGTTCACGTGCAATTTCCAACTTCTTTTTTATAGGATAAATGGTAAGCTACGTAACCTAAGCTTGTTATATGTGAATTAATTTAATTTAATTAATATATGTCGCAAGTAATATCCCCCCATACCAATACGCAACGGAATTCTTTTGTGTGGCCCTGTAAATGAATAATAATTATTCCTCGAGTTGCATACTTTAGAACATGCATATTTTAATACCTCTTATAATATAATGTCAATTTAATTATGTTTTGACATTTGTAACATACCGAAAAAACATTTGAAACTATTTTATCTCTTCGGTCGTAATGTGGAGGTTTTAAGTGTTCGTGTGTTTGAACTATACATCCAATTTTACTAAAATTTGACATGACTCAACAAAATTTTGCAGCATATACATATTCAAAATTGTGAACTATACAATTGGGTAAATTTTTTGTTGTTATATGCGGCCGACAGACGAAAGGGTCAAACGACAGTTATATGTGCTATTAATTTATGTAATTACGAACGCACCAAAAGGTCATGTTCTAATGTAATCGTAATAAAATTCAGTGATTTATATTAAAGATGATATAATATAGCCGTATCTGCTATTAGAGCCACATCCATTTTCAGAAGCCTCACTCACAAGTTTCACATATCATTCCACCGCCTGTGTGTGTGGTACGGAAACGTCCTTATTGTTTTCATATCCAATTCTGAGAGAGATTTCGATTCAATAAAAGAGAAAATTCTCTCTGGACTAATTCTGTGTAAAAAGTTGGTGAAGTAACTTTGCAGCTCGACCAATCAATTAGATCAGTATAATCCTTAGCGCCAAAATTTAACTTGCGTATCACAAAATCTCTCACAGTTGCCACTTGTTCTGTCACCAGTTTCATTGCTTTCAAAACTTGTTGTAATCCTAACTCTCGCACATGCTCCCTCTCATCTGCAATCATTGCCAATAGTAGGTTTTATGGATGAGTGAAGCGTTACCCTCAATAACAGGGTCTGTAACTTCCTGCAGACTTTTTGATAGGTAGCGCGATGTTGTTATTGTCTTGTGTATATGCTTTGATTAATTATTGGAATAATTCTTCTTAATTTCAAACCATACAGGCACATATGTTTCTATGATGAATAGAATTAACTGCTTCGTTTCAGTCCTAGGGTTTTCTGTGGATATATACAGTCTGAGAATTCGATTGGCGGTCGTTAGCCACCGGGAATGAGAAATGGTCCCTGGATCTCGGACAGAAAGATTCTCAGGACAGAAGCCCGATCACACAGCATTTGACATTTTAAAAAGATATTTTTGATCTTTACTGAGGTCATTTGGGTTTTCAACAGTCACTATTGGGCGGGAGCAATTGATTGATTCAAACTTGATGACAGGTTGTCTTTCGCAAGCAGGTAGTTGCGTGCCTTTAAAACGAGAAAATAATGCTGGCCGTTTGTTTTTATCTTCAATGCATTGAAACAAGTGCCTAAAAGGCAATTCGATGAAATGCAACAAGTAAATGCACCGCTGCAAGGGCCTGCGTATCTTCATTTCCAAATTTCGAATAACACTTTTTTTTCAATCCCGTATTCATAGAGGAGCTATCACATCCAAATACAAGGACTTCATCTAAGGAGATATTCATCTGAGGCAGATATAAAACGATACTTTCAAAAATATTTTTCCGGTTCCATTCATAGGCGTTAGATGACCAACATATTTTGATCATCCGGCTCCTGAATTAAAGAAATGTGCCCTTCCCTATTAGATCTTCGATAGGGTTTAACACCGATTTTTCCTTGATATAACGTAACTGTTTGTGGTAATTACATGACAAGCCTGAAAACCAGCTGTGTTCACAGCTCATATGCGCACTGAGCAATTGGAATAGAAAAAAATCGGTTTGTCAGTTGTTTTTGTAATCAGCCTATGTCAATTTTGATCATATTTTCCAAATTTCAGGTACGATGCGCGATTTAAAGGTATTAACAGATTTAAAAAAGAAAAAAGATATTTTTTAATTGTAAAAAGTTAGTTTAGCGTACTATTACAAGCAAGTTCGAATTGATTTTAATTTTCCTCATTAATTCCAAAAAATGCCATTTTTGATCAAATTTTCCAAACTTCAAGTGCGATGCGCAACTTAAAGATATTAACCGATTTCAAAAAAGTTTTTGCGTTATCTTTTTAGTTGTAAAAGGGAACTTTTCCGCACTATTAGAAGTAGGATAGAAATTTTTTTTAATTTTCATCATTAATTTCAAAAAATGTCATTTTTGGTCAAATTTTCCGAACTTCAAGTGCGATGCGCGACCTAAAGATATTAACCGATTTCAAAAACCTTTCTTGCGTTATCCTTCTAATTACAAAAGACAACTTTTCCGCACTATTAATAGTGGATTTGAAAAAATTCGATTTTTTCGACCCACCCTAATGTTTAGAAGTAAAATAGCTATTAGAAAAATATTATTTGGTATACTTCAGTTTATAAATAAACAAGGACTGTAATTATAAGGAAAAATTTTAATTGTTATTGAAAAATGGCTTGTGGAGAACTCTGTAAGATAGAGTGACTAATATTTATTTTAATATTGTTTTAATCAAAATTTTATTGTTAATGGATGCAGGAGACAAAACCAATTAATATTACTGTAGCCTAAAAAAAGTAAGACATATAATTTGAAAAGAAAAGAAATTAAATTGCTTTGTATAAGCTTTAAAATTATATATATTACATACTACTACAATTAATTTCTGAATCCTTAATGCTTATAAAATAAGTTTCATCGTAAAGTGGAGCATTATTTTTGCATCAAGACAATATTTCGCGAATACATCTTACAAATGATTATTAAATAAAGCTCTTTAAATGTGATATATCTTTAAACTTTTTACAAAATAATTTAAGATTGCTTTTACTTAAACTTCACGCTATATGAATTGCGAATATTCTCGGAAGAGTGAATAATATTTAATATATCTAATGTCTGATACTATTTTTTTCTATTGTGATTACTTTTATAAAATACTCTTGAAGAAAATGACAATTTATTTCCTTGTAATAAGGATAATTTGTTAAAACTTTATTAATATTAGTTATATGTTCCAGACTTTTATTTTATGCTGCGTGTTTAATAATCCTTTATGTTTCAAGCGAAATGAATAACTACTTTTATTAAATTTTGAGAAGAGATTAATTAAATTTCGCTCCTTTAATATTTTGCTCATAAATATAAATTTCACTTACATTTCCACTACAGTTTATTTAATAACTTCTAAAATTATATTTTGAGTTGTAATGATAATCTGAATAACAATTAATTGAATGAAACACATTTAAGAGCATAAGATTAATTTTAAATTTCTTTAATTTACATTCAAACAGTAACACTCCCTGATGTCAATCCCAAACAAAGCATACATTTATCAGAAATATAAATAAAAAAAGCGGGTAAGTGTGATCATAGATCGCACTAAAATCTTTGTTTAATGTTTCTTTGAAAACAACTTATATTAATAAACTTATAATCAGTAAATCCAAATTGTTAACTCATAATGATTAAATAGATGATAGCACCAACAAATTTAATTTTAAAGTAATGATAAAAGTAAGTTATTTATCTTAATGAAATTTAAAATGTTCATATAATGATTGTTAGCTCATAATTAGTAAATTCTTATACAAATAATAGCACCAACAAATTTATTTTTTAAATAATGATAAAAGTAAATGATTTATATTAATAAAATAAAAAATGTTCAAATAAAATTATTTAAATAAAATCCAAAATTCAAAATATTTCGAAAATCCACAATGAAAAAAAAATCGCGTGAATGTAAATAAAATTTTAAATTTCTAAAAAAATGTTTAAACGAAATTTAACATGATAAATCTTTAAGAAATAGCAATAGTTTTTAAAACGTAAAGAAAATTGGGTTTTAAAAAAATATTACGAAGTTTAAATGAACGAAACCCTAGTGATATAATGCCTTAAATTGGCAAAAAATACGAAATTTATTTTAAGTAAATTTAGTGTACTATCATAATTTCAACTTTCAGCACCAGATATCAAAATAACAAACTCCTGTCTACTAACTGAACGTTTTAACACTAAGCTAAACGTTTAAATTAAGGTTCTCTTTTAAAATCTAAAGTGAAATTAGGAACATGTGACACTGATGAAATGAATTTAATTAAAATAATAGACCCATTCAATTTTTTAGGATTTCTAGTGAGAGACGAGGCATGTACACAAAATTCGAAATTTTTGACCTATGCAGTTTTGTGTACGGACTCTTTAAAAAACGGACAGACAGAGGACAGAAAAAAATAATGTTTCGTCTGTTAAACGAAAATCTAATAATAGATTTCCAGTGAAATGAATACAATGTGGACACAAAGTTGAAAAAAAAAAAAAAAAAAACATTGTTATTCGATTATTTAACTTAGTGAGTATTAGAGATAATTTTTTGTTGTTTTTTTCTTGTTTTTTGTTGTTTCCAAAAGCCAAAACTGTGATTTCTCTTTTTACGAGGCAGCATTTTTTCATTATTCTGTCGTATTTAGCAATTTAATTATTAAATAGGATAAAAAATTCACAGAAATTCATTTATCTCACGGAACCATTATATTCTCACTTCTCTCTCTGTATCTCTGTTCAACCGTCGCAAACTCGTACTATTATGTAACGGACTTGAATTTTCTTCCCATAGACTTCATTACACTTGTCTTTCACAAAATCATAAAATTTGGGAAAAATGAATTGGAGAATCACCATGACATTACATGATCCTAATTTGAGTTAATTCTGTCGTTAGTTATAGTCTGAATAGTACGGGCAACGTGTTTATATGCAGAAGATAGTGATTTCTAATCTTACCGATTTCAGTTGAAAATTTTCAAACTTAAACTGGTAATTGCTTTTCGAAATTTCTTTTTAAAAATAAATTTGCGAAAAACTATGTGTTTTCCACATTTATTTCGTTTTACTTTTGCATTTTACGAGCTAATAAATTTTGTCTCTCTTAGAATGCTGAAAGACTCTGATGAAATCCACAGAGGGGCCAAAACATGCCAGTTTTAGAACTTTAAAATTTTATTTAATGTTTTTGAAAGTTTTTAGCTGCTATGCTTATAATGTATGTTTTAGTAAATATTTTTATATTGGCGCGAAATTTATTTGTGAGTTAATATTAATAATTTGTTTACTTTATTCAAAATATCAACATGTTTTATAATTATAATGATGGTTTTAGACAAATTTTGGCTGTTATGAAACTTTAATTTTTAATGCACGAAATTTCGTGACTTCAAAATATAATAATCGTAAAAGATAGCAAATTAAATATATAATACTTTCCTCATTAAAAAAAAAGTATTAATATTTTGTATTTAATATTCCGCATCAAAACAAAAAGCAATCAGGAAGGGGGAAAACGCGTATTCAGGTATTGTAAATTCCTGGTTTACATTTAAAACCATTGAACTTTCCATAAAATTTACATAAAGAAATTACATATATTTGGTTGACTAAATCACGAGTATTAACCGCAATTCATGAATATTTCCAAACGTTGCTTTAAATTATTGCTCGAAAAAGCAAAAGATGAAAGAAATATTTTTATTTATTCGTTAATGGAAAGAATAACATACAATTATTTTTAATGATGTTGTTATGTTGAAGAAATTGATTTTTTAAATTTTATTTTGATAGCTGCTGAAAATTGTCAAGCGCTAAAAATGACGATATTTTATAAATTTGAAAGACATGGAGAGATTAATATATTTTATAATGGGTAGTAGAGTATTATCTAGTAATTTGTAAAAGGAGAATTTAATTTTGAATTGTGGAAATATTTTATGAAATATATGTCGATTTGGTAATTGCATTATCATAATGGCCTGTTACGTTTATCAGCGAGTCAGGAAATCCACATCTCTGAAAATGCTTCAGCCCCGTGGAATTTCACTATATTTTTACAAGATTATCATTTGCATAGTATTTAAATAAGTGTTTTGTTGTTAAGAAATTCAATGAAGTCACAAACAAGAAGTATTTACGAGACTGGAAAAAACGATTAACAAATTTGACAAACTGAACATTGTTATAATATTATTTATGACATACAGAATTATTCTTAAATTTATATTCTTTAAATAAAAATAGATTTATATAAAAAAGTACAATGAATATTTTATAATTAGGTGTATTAATCATTATTACTTTTTTTCTGAAAACCTTTTAGGTTACAATCTTTTAAAAATGACAATAAATTTAATTTATTTTCTAAAAACCAATAAATACATGTTTTTGTCGTAAGAGCATCTAAGAATTTTTCTGGGTTATTCAAACTTACAAAAATATGTTACAAATAAAAAAATCTAAAGAACATATTTTCTAAACATATGATAAAATAAATAAGAAAAATGAAGGAAAATACTACTTAAAATACAAAGAAGATGATCTGATAAGGGCCATTTTTCGCCCATCAGCCCCTTGATGTGAAATATATTTTTTGTCTAACTAATAATAACACATTGCTCAGTGGTGCACAAAACAGAAATTTTAATTTACATTTGTACATATTAAAATAAAACAAAACTTTCAACGTTTCGCGCCGTCTTCTGCGGGCGTCTTCAGGAAAATATGGTAATGGAAGGACTACGTTTGCATCTTGATCGAGTGGTAATATTTCTACTAAATTAAAATCTAAATGAATTAAAATTTTAAAAATGTTGCCATTTACACGTGAGTAAAAATTAAAATATTGCAAGGAAATACAAAATTTTAAGATTTTATGATGTTATGCCATATTTTTGGTATATTGTAGGATAAATTATCATTACATGGTTTATTTTCTCGTGCTATGATTTCGATGGATTCTCTTATTTTACCTTGAACTGGGTTATTGCATAGAACTATGATTTTGTCTTCCTCAAAATTAATATGGCAACCCTTGTTCGCCAAGTAGAAACGAGCAAGGGCAGTATTCTGTTTATATTGTTCTATATCTCTGCGATGCTCTTTAATTCTAATTAAAACGTAATGCAAATGCAATGTAAATGCAAACGTAGTCCTTCCATTACCATATTTTCCTGAAGACGCGCTCAGAAGACGGCGCGAAACGTTGAAAGTTTTATTTTATTTTAATATGTACAAATGTATATTAAAATTCCTGTTTTGTGCACCACTGAGCAATGTGTTATTATTAGTTAAATTTTATGGTGCAACTGTCCTATATATATTTATATTTTTTGTATTAGTTTACTTCAAGGCAAATAAGAAAAAAAAATATTTTGAACGAAAGCTTCATAATTCTTGGGAGAAATAAAAAATATCATTAATAAGTATTATGTACATTAATAAACCTTTATACTATTGTCATTAGTTTTAATCCATATAATTAGCAGTAAATATAACACTTATAGCAAAATTAAGATGAATGGAATTTATTAAGACTATTATTTCAATATGTGAATTATCGGACATAATTAAGAACCGAAAATAACCATATAGTTTCAGACAATTTCGGCAATGTGTTTTACATTAGTATTCCTTCCTGATTTCTTCACCCTAATAACTACTGGGCATCCAGTAGGTGTCTTGTAGTATATGAGAATGTTTAAGACTTGGTTTTTAAAACTTTGCTTGAATTATGGCATAAGTAAGACAGAAACCATAATATTAAAAAAAAACTTGTGCGCAGAACCCTACGACATTTGAGTGTACCTTACATGGACGGTGCAACCGTATGTTTCTTTTGTTATGTTTTTATCGAAATATTGTAGTTTTTAGCATTTGTGTGGAGAAACAATCAACTTTAGTCAGGAGAAATGTCCCCTTAGCATCCTGCGTTGAAAACTGTTCCTACCTATTTAGGAATACAGATATTTCAAAGCCAATATCCATTTCTTGCAGAAGTTCAAAACAATCCCGCAAGAATTTAACAACAATCCTAACAACATTTAGCTTCATCCACTCTCTTATATCGTGTACATGTTTTTTTTATACCTGTAGTTTACTATGTATGTTAACGTCACTGTCTTTTGAATCTGCAAATCAAGGCCCGATACAACCAAGTTATAATATGAAGTAATGAAAAAAAATCATAGATTTAATCGAAGATCTTCTTTTGTGTAAAGAGAAAGGTCGTCACTGAACTAAATAGATAGCACTCTTCTATATACAAATATGTGTGTTATCAGCTACACGTATCCAGTGTCATTGTCGTCATATGGAATAAATAATCTTCTTAATAAAGGCCTGATATATTTTTAATAAACTACTTTCAGGTGACGTGTTTCATTTCAGGGTGTAGTGGAACAAAGTTCTCAATAAATATCTGGCTTGGATGTTTACACAGATATTCTTTTTCTGATATTAAATAATTTAGACAGAATATTAGTAGAAAGAGTAGTTCTAAACTTTATATGTAACATTGTCAAGCATGTATGAGATACTCTGACTTTTTTTTTATGAATGCGTTTTCGTCTTTACCTAATACAACATATAATTAAGATCAGATATCGACGTACCCATGATGAGAGTAAAATAATCGAAATTTGAAAGATGTCCCGATCTGTACAAATTGAAACCTGTCTAATTTACTTCATTTATGATATTGTTTAAAAGACTTTGAATATCTTTTTTATACACTGATGTATTCTCATATACATCACTTCCGATAGCAGTGCAACTGATAATCAAGCATGAAACATTTTTTTTCTGTGATAGGTAGAAGCACACATTGAACCAACATAAAATAATGCTCATATAAAAGTGTATAAAGAGCATGCGCAAATTAATTTGGTTCAGTGATCGCTTCTTAGGATAAAGTATAATTCAGATACATAAAACAACAAATAAGTAAAAAAAAAAACCAAAACACTCTATTTTCGTGTTAAAATTTCTACAACTTAATAATTTATATAGCAAGTGAATCTTACAATATAAAATTGTACATATCTTTAAGTATACAACAACATTGAACAATCGTCGTAATCCGAAACTTTTTATTGCGTATATGATAAGCGAAAAACTGCCCTTATCAACCCACTTCCTTTATAATTAAAAAAAATTAAAAAAATTAAGGCTTTATTAAAAATTAAAATTAAATATTTGTGAGCCTTATTAATTTTTAATTCCAAAATATATCTTTAACATGAGCTATTCATGATTATTTTATATGTTATTTAAAAAAAATCTACATTGCCACATAATTATGAAGAAAAAATACTAATTATTAGAATTTTTGAATTTAATTAGAATTCGTATTTCATATTTCACATTTCTGTAGAAGTATTTTACATTGTATTTATCATTGACAAATAAAAAATATATTAAAATTTTTGGAATAAGAAATCCAAAATGATGATAAAAATATTTCCTTTAAGAAATGTATAACCTTCAGCGATCAAATAATATTATTTTCTAAACTTAGCTAAATAATAAAAAATTATTCGAGAAATAATTATGTTTAATTAGCCGTGGAATAACAAGATAACATAAATAAGAGAAATAATGCATAGGTACATATCTATTTACATTTATTAAGAATCATAAACCATTGGATGTAATTTTATATGACTTAAAGATTTTTATACGAATCAATTCCACACTGAGTATATAGAGATATTTTATTAATTAAGTGAAATATTGCAACGCACAGTACAATAGAAATTTAAAAGGACATGTTTAGATTTATCTGATAGACCAACAAAATATTAATCTTAAACAAATTTGGTATACTAGTTTTTATTAATATGCAGTTTTAAACTACATTTTCAGCCTTGCATAAAACATGGTTATTGCGGATAACAACAATAAAAGACTTATATGTTTTTAACAATTTGCTTGCTATCAAGTATTAAAAAAGTTTGCATGCTGGCTAGGTGAAACCATTTTTGCATGAAAGTAATACATTTTTTAGATTTAACGGGGTCCGGGACTCACTTTAAAATAATTTTTAATTATTGAGTTAAAATACTCAATATTTTTTCTGATCTTTACACAATGACATGTAAACAAATTCACAAGATGAAAAGTTTCAGAATTTCTTGTTAAAAAAGTGGTGAAATTTAAAATCCTTATAACTCGAAATATTATTTTTAGAATAAAATCATTTTTTATATAAATAAGCAAAAACATGTAAGTTTTCAGTTTGATTCAACATTTGTGAAATTAAGGATTTAAACAAAAATTAAAAACATTAAAAAAAATGTAACTTAAATAATCACATTTTTAGAAGTAAATATTTTTTTCAAATTTGCTGAAACACAATTAAAGTAAAACAATAAAAAAAGTCATGTTTTTAGTTTCAACGATTTACCTTTAATGGTTTTTGACAATTAACATTTTAAATGCTGGAAATGGTGAAAAAAAACATCATAAGGAAAAATGAAATTTCATTATTTCATTTACTACTTATTTGGATAAAAATTGTCTTTTATTGTACTAATTATGCTAATATGCTAATTCTTTTTATGTTATAATATTTTTTTTTGAATTTAAGGATTTTAAACGTGCGTTAGAATCCATATCATCATAGTTTCTAATTTCACCTGTATTATTTTAATTCTTTATTCTACGATATCAAATAGCAGATATCAGATTTACAGGATTTTCATAGTGCTTATTATACAGGCTGATTCAAAAAAGATGGGAAAAATTTTAAGAGGTGATAGTACACTTCAAGAAAATTAATATTAAATGGGAAACTAAGGGTCCCAAACGTCTTCCGAAGGAGATAGGCGCCATCATAGTTTAGGATCCAAAATTTGAAATAATTATAAAAAACGGAAAAATTGGTCAATTCGTTTGCGGTTTTCACGAAAACTATTCTTTATGTCAGTATTGTTCTTGAAAATAAATTACAAAGATAAATTTCAAAAAATGCCGATAGAGGGTGCTTGAGACTTTGGAGTAACGGACAACTATTTTTTACCGTTATTTTTTGCATCTCATTAAATTTTTTAGAAGTTTAGACATACACTTAAATTTCGAGCTGAATATCTGAATCTTGAGAGTGGTGAAGTAGCGCAAACTGAACTGTGTTCAATGGGGGCGGGAAGGTTCAAATTTCAAATGATTATAAAAAACGGAAAAATTGGTCGTTTCGTTTGCGTTTTTCTCTAAAACCATTTCAGTATTTACTTGAAAATAAATTTTAAAGATAAATTTTAAAAAATTCTATTAGAGGGTGCCTTAAACTTTAGAGTAACCAACAACTATTTTTAACCGTTATTTTTTTTTTAATCTAAATAAATGTTTTAAAAGTTTAGATTTAAATTTTGAGCTCAAAATCGGAATCGTTGTGAATAATTAAGTAGCGAAAAATTGAACTGTTTTCGTAGTGTAGGCAGGGTAACATTTCAACTCCTGAACACAGTTCAGTTTGCGCTTCTAAACCCTTCCTAACGATTCAGAATTTGAGCTCAAAATTTAAGTCTAAGCTTTTGCAAGCATTTAATTAGATAACAATTAAAAATAACAGTTAAAAATTGTTGCTGGTTACTGTAAAGTTAAAGGCGCCCTCTAACGGAATTTTTCGAGATTTATCTTAAAAATTTATTTTTAAGGAAATACTGACATAAAGAATGGTTTTATACAAAACCGCAAACGAATCGACCAATTTTTCTGTTTTGTATAATCATTTGAAATTTGAACCTTCCCACCCAAATTGAACACAGTTCAGTTAGCGCTACTTAACCAGTCTCAATGATTCAGGTTTTCAGCACAAAATTTAAGTTTATGTCTAAGATTAAAAAAATTTAATGAGACGCAAAAAATAACGGTAAAAAATAGTTGTATGTTACTCTAAAGTCTAAAGCACCCTCTATCTACATTTTTCGAAATTTATGTTTATAATTTATTTTGAAGACGATACTGACATAAAGAATAGTTTTAGTGAAAAGTGCAAATCAATTGACCAATTATTCTGTTTTTTATAATCATTTGAAATTTAAACCTACCCACTCCCATTGAACACAGTTCAGTTTGCGCTGCTTAACCACAGAGTTTGAGCTCAAAATTTAAGTTTATATCGAAACGCCTAAAAAATTTTAATGAGATGCAAAAAATAATAGTAAAAAATCTTTGTTCGTTACTCCAAAGTCTAAAGCGCAGTCTATTGGCATTTTTTGAAATTTTTCTTTATAATTTATTTTCAAGACAATACTGACATAAAGAATAGTTTTCGTGAAAACCGCAAACGAATCGACCCTATTTTTCCGTTTTTTGCAATCATTTCAAATTTTGGAACCTAAACTTTGATGGCGCCTATCTGCTTCGGAAGACGTTTGGGAGCAGTAGTTTCCCATTTAATATTATTTGTCTTGATGTGTACTATCACCTCTTAAAATTTTCCCCATCTTTTTTGAATCACCCTGTATATTGATATAGAATATAATACCATTTCCCTATTCACTTCTATTAAAATTTTATTTGGAAAAAAGTTTCTTTAATCTTCAAAAGCTTTATATGTGCAATGGTTATAATCCATTCTTTTATTCAGTTTACTGCAACAAAGCAAGCGGAAAAGGATATGAAATTATTTAAAGTTCAAAGAAAGATTTCTGAAGCGGATGCACTACTGACGTAAATTTAGATTCTTTTATGGATGATTCATTCGAACTTTTTTAACTTTTGACAAAGACTTTATCCAGATTGCTCTTTGCAACTTGTCAATCTGAAACGGCTGTTTTAGATGAAATTTCTCTTCTCTGCCATATCTGTTTTTAATAATGACTATTCAGATCTACGTTTAAGAAAACGACTTTTAATTGCCACATGAATTTTTTATTATAATATATTATTAATTTTTTTGTCCACAGCCTCTAAGGTATTTTGCATTTTCCTATTATTCTTGGGTAATTGCTAACCGAAAAACAGTATATAGAGTCACCGCCAAAAAAATCTTGACACTTACTATTTTAGAAGTTTTGTTAAATATCTAGAAATATACATAAGGAATTATTCTGAAACTCCAAGTGTGTAAGCAAAATAGTACGCGTCATATATTTTCGTGAAGAGTTTTCTCCGAAATCCAGCAGAGGACCATCAACAAATTTAAAAAGAACGAAGATCTTTTGGATAATCCTGTCAAAACTAATGTAGTAAAAGCGTTAAAACTGCACATTATGATTAAGTGGATTATTGTTATATATTGTGTTTATTTTTATAAGTATAGCATGCATATTCGTAGAGAAATTAAGGTTTTTATAAAAACAGTCCTAAATTTTTTGCTTATAATTTGCAGAGTTCTTAATATAAAATAATGTTCTTTTCTGAAAATATGACAAACAACATTGTACACAATACCCTGTCATCAGAATTTAAATATAATAAAAATTGTATGAAAAATGAGTAGGTTTAGTAAATAATTTTTCACTGAGCATGCGTCAATGATATCGGAATTTTATTTGAATATTGTGTTAGCTAAATGTATAGAGCAACTTTTCAAAAAGTTTCAAAAACATAGCTTGAAAATTCTGAAAATTATCGTCTGTAGAATCAATTCAAAATCCGTTATTCCTAAAAGGAAGCAAAACAATCAGGGGTTTTATCCAAATACCCAAGTTGTGCGTGCAATATTGTGTAGGCACTAATCAATGGAATACGGATACAGCCCCTCATCTTTTTGATTCATTTAGGGAATAACGGATTTTGATCTCATTGTATCGACGATAAATTTCAGAATTTTTAAGCTATGTTTCTGAGACTTTCACAAAAGTTCCTCATTACATTGAACTGACATAATATGCAAATGAAATTTTAATAGCGTTGAAGCATGCGCAGTAAAAAATTATTTAGTACACGGTCTCGAAAATCAAAGTTTAATCTTATGAGCATAATATAGTGACGCAAAATCAATAGCAAGCTAATTTTAAATTTATGGGAGAGTTGTTTTTTAATTTTTTGTCAGTATTGAAATATTTTAAAATTATGTATTTGTTAAGATAGCTGCAGTTAATTTCCAACCGGATCCCATGTTAATTTTTTTTTTTTGAAGATTTTTTTATGTAGATATTTTTATTTATAAAACTGATTCCGAAGTGGAGAGTTACCTTATAAGAAATAATTTGTAACAAACTTTTAAATTAGTAAAAGAAACTTTATAGATCGATTTCAGATAACCTACACGAAGAATAAAGCAAACGAATAAAAATATCGAAATTCAAATAAGAAATTCGAAAATATTTAACGTTATCTTGAGTTTTTAAGTCTATTTTTTTATATTTCGTTTTGTGTATAAATGCAGATCTTATACAGAGAGCACAAAAAAAATTTGAAATGTTACTGAGTGTGAGCGGAAATAGATTAAAGGAGGTTTTTAGTAAATGAAGGATGAAGTTTGACTTTAGAATTCATTCAGTGTACTAGGTTTTGCTTATAGAATATAAGAAAATGATACACGTTGTCACTTAAAGAATTAGATACATGAGCGTCTATGGAATATAATCTCTGAAAGTGTAATTTAACTATCTTTAATAGAGTTTTAGCTGAATAGTGACATGTATATAAAGGTAATATTTGAAATACAAGGCTGTATAAAAGTATTTAAGTATGCCTCTTTCTAGTGCTATAAATTTTTGAAAATCAAAATTCAACGTATTATGCGTTTTTAACACTTTACAACACTTTTGAAAGTATTTATGAATTGGGTTTACCTCTCCGTCTGTCTTTCCGAACCGCAACTTGCGTTACAGTTGTTGGATGTAATTGATATCTGTTATTGATATTTAATATTCTGTGTTCGATATTGAAAATAAGGTATGTAACTTTCATAAATTATTTAGAAAAATACTCTAAAGTATGCCGGTGTTACCATTAAGATTTATGTGGAACTGTCGTATTTATATAAATATGTGACACTTATATTTGCTATCTGGTCTGTCCGCCTGTCGCAATTAAATTGCGAATTACATCCCAAAAGCTATTTAATCGAATGGTTTGAAATTTTATATGCATAATTTTTGCAGATTTTTTGCAAGTCATTCAAATTTTATGAAGATCGAATCAAAAACATAAACGATATAAATAGAAATCTTCTTCATTTTATTAAAACCTATCATGTGTAATTAATTCAATCATATTCTATGACAGATAATGATTGCAAGTATTCCTTGGTGCTTACGACCAATTTAAGATTAATCATACTATTTAATTATTACTGAATTCGTCAGATTATATTTATTCAGATTATCCTTATATGTAATTATTTGTGAATTCAATTGTATTAAATTTTGTATTAATCATAAAACTGAAACAGCTATTTCATCAAAATCTGAATATTTATAAAATTAGTTCTAGTACGAACGCACCACATTTGCCGTGTTTGACGTACAAATATTAGTGTGAGTGGAACTTGCGAAGATGTAGATAGGATGGCAATAGCTCACAAATATCAAGTTTTTATCGCAATACTTTTAAAACAGTTTTAACTACACTGTAAAAAAAAGGGTCGATCTACTAAAAAAACTTTAGTGATCCTTGTAATTACTAATACATTTTTAGTAATCTTAGTCGGTTACAAAAAATCTGTAAGAATCACTAGAAAAAAGTTAGCAACTAATAGAATTAATAGTTTTATATTTTTAATAGCTCTTACTAAAACTCAGTTGGTGTGGCCTTGATAGCATAGTGGTTATAGTAACGGACTCCAAGCTAAAAGGTCCCGGGTTCGAAGCTTGCCACCGCCAAATACGCCCCGAATGTATGTAGTGTCTAGTTAATAAAGGGATTATGAAAATCCTGTCGGAGCAGGTAGGAATGATTGGTGCAGCCATCTATTGCGGTTTTGCCGAAAATCTTCCGCTTCAGAAGTCCGAAGGAAGCTCCTGCCCTTCGGGCGCACGTAATAGTTATTAAAAATAATTTTGGAGCTATTACTAAAATTTGCTTGGTGGCTCATACTATAAATTTTTAAGTTAGTTATACAAAAAATTCTTTTGTTCAGTTTACAAAAGAAATGCTTGTTTCACTTGCAAAAAAAAGTTTGTAATGGTTTCTAAAAAATTCTGTGGAATACAAATTTACTAAGAAATTTTTAGTAACCTCTTGAATTTTTTTTACAGTGTAGAGTAAGACGACAAGAAGAGGAATATAGTCGATCGCTTAAGATGTTATTGTATTGAAGGTTATTAACTATTTGAATATTTAAGAATCAGATCAACACAATGAACATAGAACTCTTTTAACACATTTTTTAACCATTTGGAAAATGGTTTTTATTGCTGTTGTTGTTGTTTTTTTGGTCGAAATTGGACCTTGTGGCATCCACATTTTATTATTATTTTTTATATTTTTTAAAACTTCCTCGATCCTATAACTTTTCTTTTCTTATTGTGACTCTCTAGCAAAAGATGAAAGATCCCGATCCATGCTCCGATCAGTCGAGTCTTTAGCGGAAACCGGTTTAGGGGATAAAAAACAAAAACTGAAACTAGGCAAATTTGAATGGAAAAGTGTTTAAATTAAAGACATCTAAAAAAGCGGAAAGTGTATGCGAGCTTAGTGTTTATTCTAAAACCATCGGCTGACCATTGGCATTGGACAAACTCGAAAATGAATCTGGTAAACTTAAATCAAGGAAAATTTCGCCATCTGGATCTGAATCTAATATATCAAATTGATTAGAATTTCCTTTTCAAATGGTTTTTAAAATTTGTTAATTTGCAATTTTATTTAGTAGATGTAACAAAAAAGAGTCCAAGTAACTCAATTTCACGGTAGATGTTTACTTCTTTTAAGAGTAGCCTTTTATTATTTTTTAAGACGACACTAATTAAATTATGTTCTTTGTACTGAATTTTACTATAGTTTATTTAAATTTCGTTTCAAAGTATTTTCAGTGCTGTTTACAGCCCGAGAATTAATTGCACACGGTTGACGGTTTGACGAGTTGACGGTTGAAATTCCACAATTCGACGGAATATCGATTACCACTTTAAAAATGTAACTGTTCTGCCAAGTCACGTCTGTTGAAATAACTTGCAACCCAGTTTTACTAGTTGATCGAAAGGTTTATCATTGTTTTTTGTCAATACTAAAACTGTGTTTTAGATTTGATAAAAGGATAACTTGTTTCTTTAATTTTCTTTACTTCATATCTCATAAGTTCTATGTGAAATGATAAAGTAACTTTTAAGGTGAAATCGCTTAAATTATTCATAAAATTATCGGCAAAAGTCAACTTTGTGTTCCACATAATAATATGTGTGGATTTTTAAGTTTGTGTTGCATATGAGGGAATTAAGCTAGTTGAAAAGGGCATTATGAAAATCTATAAAGAGCGTCAAGGCACTCTTATACACTGCTTTGAATATCTCTAATGTAGAGTTTACCGTAACCTTGTCAAAGTGGAATTAAATTAGAATTTTGCAAAGGAGGCAGATTTAAACTGGAGTGGTTTCTTTACCTCTGTCTACATTAAAGAAGTAAAATTCTATTATCCGCATACAAAGAAGAGAAACCGCTGTCTGCCAGTAAAAATTTGTCTAAATTTAAAAAAAAATCCTTTGAATTCTTTTAAATAATATATCTTAATGATTTGCTCTCAGTCTAGCATTTAAAAAAATAATACGAAGGCAAAAAATAAAAACAAAAGAAAAACGCATAATCTAAAATAATCTTTATTGTTTTTCGTGCAGGGATTTTTTTTTACTGGTTGACAACAATTTGGTTATGGCCCATGCGCGGGGGCACTCTTCACACGCTGTTTGGTCTTCTAATCATTTGTTGAAAACCAAATATCTCTTTTACTATCACTTTGTATTCTTGGGGAAAAATGAATTCTTCACTATTCTCACCAGTTATATTTTATTGTAAATTTTACCTTACTTAATCCAAGAATTTTCGTGATTCAACTTTTTTTAAAAACTGGTGATAAAAGATTAAAAATTAAGCAAATGACTCTTGTATTAAAGGTGTTAATTTTAATCACACGAATCTTTTTATTTAATTTTTAAAGGAAATCTTTGTTAAAATACGAATATTTGTCTGAATATGTGTGAATGTGTATGTGTATGATGAGGGAATATCTTGCTTTAGAAGGTAATGATTCGTTTTTCACTTAATCCAGTCTTAGTGAAAGCATGGAAAAACCAGAACGTGTTTTAAGCTATACATTTTTTGCGATTATTTATTTTTCAATTATATTATATGTATGTTTATTATTTGCATCATAAAAAAATAATGGCCTGATTAAAATTTTATTTTCCGCGTTTAATTCAAGCGTATTTATTCAAATCGCAAAAGTTTAGATTCATAAGACATATGATATGAACTTAATTGTATTCATTCCGGTGATTAAATCTTCATTATAAACCTCTAAACCTTATAAAAAATAAATTGTTTTAAATTTCATCATTTAATATGAAACTTTAAAAAAATAAATAAAAATCAGGCATACTCAATTTAGCGATTTCACAGGCTAATATCAGTTATTTGAGATTTAATTGATTCCGCAGAACATATTCTCAAATAGATAGTGATAAATTGTGAATTATAATTTTTCTCTGATGTGGTTACTTGCCGTAGACTATAATTCATTGTGTAGCAATAGATCAAAAGTGCAGTTACATTACGGTTGTAAATTTTCACGCTTATGTGTATAAGAATTTGAATTCAAAGAGCTTATCTGACTTAGACATAAGATTGATTATTTCGTTCGGCAAAACCTAGTGTTTATTGTAAGCTAAAGAGTACGGTGCACTGAGAAACATTTGTGGAAACGTTACACCGTAAAATAGGTGGCAGCATTGCTGCTTCCAATTTTATGGAGTATTTTAACCGTTAAAACCAGTGTAACATTGTCATGATACACCCGTAATATATGTTTACATTACACCATTGCATATGAGAAAACAATTACTCCATGAATATGGAGGCAGCATTTACCACCATTTTTACACCAATTGCATGGAGTAACGTTTCCACAAGTGTTTTACAGTGTGATAATATATAAAGTTTTCGCACTTTATAAATTATAAAGGAAGTAAACGGCTTAGACTTATATTTTTCCCAGTAGGAGGAAACAGATCATATTTAAAGCGAAATACTTTCGCTTCACTGTTGCAATTCTTTAATTTGTCATTTAATTTTCAATTTTTATACCTCGTATTAAGCGTTTTCATAGTAACGATTAATGAAATTATATTATGGAATTAACTTTTTTAACTTTTTTGTCTTTTTTTCTGGAAAACATCATTTCAGGAAAATTTTTTTAACCATTTCATTCAATTGATTTAATACAGTTTAGGTAAAAATTTAATGGATACTGTAATTTAATTAGAAGAAAAATTCTGATGTAACTAAATAGCGTTTTCTATCAGAAAAATATTTTAACATCAATATTGAAATTCGAAATTGCTATAGTAATAAATTTATGCATTCCTTTTTTTTGTTGAATTAGCTATTTTTATAGTTTTTTGAGCCAGATACGAGTAGGTCAATAATTAAAAAATAAATTACCCGATTTTAAGTACATAGTTAAAAATAGATGCTTAAAAATGAGCAAGATGAACTCATTTTTGAGTACTTGTAATAGCTCCATGTACGTAACTTTGAAATTTGGGAAACGCATGTACTAATTTATTTTTTACCTTTTATGCTAATTGTTACGTGTAAAAATCCGCCAGGCTTCACATTTTTCCTTTCAAGTAGCTTTCATTACAAAACATAAAAAGCTACTAATTGCAGCCTTCGAGAGGAAAGGTCAATATATATTTACACCGATCATGACCTCTGGAACCCAAAACCTCCCTCCTTTCAAATGTTGATATACAATTGAACCTGCTAAAGTGACCACCTAGCTAAAGTGACTGCTTACAATTTTTACTTGTATTCATATAAAATAATATGAGAATTGTCCGGAAATGTGGCCACCTGTCTAATATGTTCACCTGTGTAAAATGACCAGTTAGCCTGCCATTCTTAATATTATTTGAAGCTGTAAAATGCGAATATTCATTTTCCTGTGTGCCAAAAATTTTTGAACTGAAAGACTAAAGTGGTTATTTTCTGAAATTTTATTTTAGTTCATTAAAAAATACAGTAATTTATCACTTATAGTTACTATTTGTTTAATGTATAAAGTGACTACTTTATCCTTTATTGTAATGATATTTATACCTGTTTAAACTGATTTTTACTGACAGTTTAGAAACTTTACTATTATGCAAACAAAAAGGCATATAAATTACAAAAAGCCTTGTAGTTATGTGTTATTTAAATCAGTCACTACAGAATTTCAATTACATTTAAAAGAAATAATGTGAGTGGTAAGTAAATTATTTTCTATGTAATATATACTAAATTAGTGATTTCTTTATTGTTGTTAATAAATCAATTCATTACTTACTATAATGAATGTTTCCTTATTTTTATTTTATATTTTGAGATAATAATATGTTAATGTTCCATTTTGAAGAACACTCCATAAAGTGCCACCTCTATATAGTGACCATTTTAGACTGTACCGAAGATGGTCACTTAAGAAAGGATCTACTACATATATACACACACACACACACACATATATATATATATATATATATATATATATATATATATATATATATATATATATATTACAATTTTTAAATTTTTTCGCCAAAACTAACCTTTATACTATCTTAATTTTCTTATAATAATATTCCGTACTTACTTCATATTATTAAATTAAAATCTTGTTTCTAGATCTAATGTGTTAATCTTTATGCAGGCGATATAAATTCTTAATTTTCCTTAAAAAACATTATTCCAGTATGCGTAAATTTAAAAGATGGTTCTAAATTAAAAATATTCTTAATTAAACTTTATTTCTTAATATTCCAAGTAAAACTCATTCCTTCTATGTTTTTATCAACCCTTTTTAAGAAAGTCTTTTAAATTTATTACAAAACCATACCTTTCAAAAATATCATTATTTTATTTTATCTATTTATTTATTTTTCCTCCGTCAACCTTTGATAGTGTGCATATCAATAAATTCATTTCTTTTCTTTTTCTCTTAAAATTAATCATCTATAAAAATCGTCTGCCTAAGAAATTCTGAGTCGATTATAAATTGGTTAAATAATATTTTTTTTTTAAATAAAAATATCGTCTGTGGAATATAGTCTCGTAGCTGAACAAGAATTCTGTTTACAAAAAAGAATGATGGTTTGAGGTTACAGAATGTTCTAGAATTTTCTTTTTAGTTTTAAAAGAGGAAGCTCGAGAGGTGATAAGGGAGATGATGAGAAGGATTCTTGGGTGCGTTCTTGCATGAGTATGACTTGATGCAGAAAAGCATGGAATATTTTTTGGATGTTTCGGTAAAATATCGTCTGCAACAGGAGCTTTTCCCTATATTATAGCTACGTTTAATAAAATAAACTTGCAACAAAAAAAAACTTTTTTGTAATTTTTTTTACAATATCACTTACTATCTGTAAGTGCATAGGAGATAATACATACAATAAAAGTAAATAAGTATAAATATTAAAGAGCAAGAAATTTTAAAAATATAATAAAAGCAATAAGAAATCTCTTTCATGGGAGTTTATAGAACTTCACTGACTTAATCAGTAGATTATTTTAAACAAAGTCCTTCAGTGAAAAAAGTCTTTCAAGAATATAGAAAAGAGTCTTTTTCAATGTCCAGTGAATACAGTCTCTTTAATTAAAGACCTTCAAATTTTGTTTAATCATTTGTTTTAATCTTATGTTTTTTGTTGGATTCCAACATTTTTTAATAATATGTCAAATTTCTAATAATAAATATTATCGCTTCAAAAATTAATAATAAATAATATAGAAAAATTTAAATAATAATAATAACAATAATAATAAGTAGCATAATAAGACTCCATATCCTAATATTTTTCATTAAGAGTATAATTACTACTAAACTTCATTATAGAAATCATAATAATAATAATAATAGTAAAGCAATAGTATAATCAAAACAAAATATCACTATTTGTTTATTATTGACAGGGAAAATATTGGTCGCGGATAAAAATAATTACATAGCAACTAAATAATTTTCTTATCTTCTAATAGCATAAGAAAGTATTTTTTGCTAGCCGTAAGTATACAGATAAAAATAATAATTCCAAAATCCAAATAAAATTAAATCTAACTATTTAGAAAATGGACTCTCAACCAGTATTTCCTTACAATAGTTCCTCCCTGATACTCTTTTACAAAATTGTCAAGTTTGGTTATAAGTTTTCAAATGCCAAATGTAGAGTATTGTTTTATCTACACATGGTTTATAAACTTTAATAATAAAATACAAATAGGAATAAAAGGTGTCATTCTTAATTGAGAAATGGAAATAAAAATAGTGTGCTTTTTTGAAAAATTTTAATATCTGTAGTTTTCACAATCACTGAAAATCACATATTAAGTTATGGGTTTGAGTAAAGTCATCAAATTTTATAACTGTTATCACATAATATCTGTTGAATAAGTTGAATAATACTAATGTCAAATAAATGAGTAAATATCGTTAGCCTTAAATACACTTAAAATTAATTTATCAACATATATATATATAGGTATATATGAAAATTGTCATGCTGTAACTATCGTATTTATGAACTGATTTGAATTTAACTTAGTGTGTATATTGTACATACTAATGTCTGATGTTAGCCGTGCTTGTTGGCTAAGATCATCTGCTATCTTGTTTCAAAATGTCGGCCATTTAAATTATTAAAAAAATTAAATTTGAAAATTAAGTGCAAAAAATTACAAGTTGGATAATATTTTTCTTTAATGTGTTTGACCTTGACACGACGATCCCACAGTATTTTTTTTATTTTTTCTATATCTTAAAAATATGACTGAGTTATAGCACTTAAAATTTGTAGTCTGGATGACATTTTGAAACGATTGATTTTTGTCATGTAATAACACGCGTATTTATGAAAAAATTTTGATGTAACTTGTTGAATGGGTGATTCTCCAATAAGTGGGTAATTTCACTCATTGATTTAGTGAAAAATAAAATTTAAATTTTAATCAAAATTTTTTAATAACTAGATACAGCGTAAGTTACTGAGTAATATGCAACATTCCGGCATACACTTTAAGCACTATATATATATTTTTAAAAAAATGTTTTATAAATTAATTTGGTAATCAATGTCACTACTGTCCCCAAAATAGTTGTTTACTTTATAAATTAGGGTTTTAATGAAATTTATTTGAAAAACATGTGTATTTTATTAAAGTGTATCTTTTTATAGTAAAAAATATAATGTTTAATATATCATCTGTGATAAATCAAAATATTTTTTTAAGTTTTAATAATATGGGGACAGGAGTGACATTAACATGAACAGAAGTGACATACTTTCAAAACTTTTCAGTTTTGAACACTTTAACAATTATAAATTATTTAACATCTATTTTTTTCACTATTTTAAAATTTGAATAGTCTTTTAGAAAAAAAATCCAACAATAAGGTAATGAGTAAATAAGTGAATTTATTTGTACAAAATTTTAGTTAGAAAAAAGTGTTTAAGTACGAGAAATACTCCTCATTTTAAATTTATATCACATAATTTGTCAATAATAAATGATCTTGAAGTAACTAGTCGAGAGGAAATATCAACAGCTCAGGAAATTTTATTCTTTGGAACATTCTGGATATCTGGTGTATTTCGGCAATAGAATCGTTTTCCTTAACATAAACTTTATTTTAAGGATGTCATTATTTATTTCTTAAATCAAACCTATTAAAAACAAATGTTGTAATAAGTAATATGAAAAAATAAAATATGTTGATAAAAATTTTAAATAACAATTTAATTCTAAATAAAAATTTAAAACTCACCAGGAAACCAATTTTCATCAACTCAAATTCCAACAAAAATATGTTCACTTTTAGAATTAGGAATTGGTACTTCAGTATCTTTATAATCATTGGGCATATCCTTAAAACAGGGAGATAAGTCTACAAATGATGATTTTGAACAATAATGTTGCCATTTTTCATGTATGTCACGTGTGAAACAGCTTAAAAAATGCGGATGAAGTTTAACATTTTCAAGCTTACTCCAAGTAAACAGATACAATTTTAATAGATTTGGAATAGATGGTATTACTGTATCCTTTGGCTTCAAGCCATCTAGGGCATTAATATCTGCTTCGGGGATTCAGTCCTCAAATAAATAATTTGAAAGGGGACAGTAGTGACAAAATTAAGAAAATTGCTTCTGTGTACATAGTAAGTTAGGCTTAGTATGACTGCAATATGATACTTTCTATTAAGCAAAAGTATGCTACATCATGACAAAACAATAAATAAATAAAAACAAAAACAAGGACAGTTAATAGGCGACAGTATTGACAAGTTATAAACATATTCTTACCTTTCTATCCATTTTGTAGCTTGTAACTATTTTTGATTTCCTTAGAATTGTACCATGTGTTTTTCTGGGCTATTAATATGGCTCCTTCTACTAAATGCTGCTGTTCACCAAATTTTATCTGGCCACCTGGGGTTCACTTTAGCAGTTTTATGCAAGAGGACAGTAGTGACATAAAAACTAGGAAACAGCATTTCTCTGGCTCAGAATAAATATAAAACTATTTTTAATTTATAATAAAAATACATTATTATGTACTTTACAGTATAAATTTTTATTTTGTGTGGTAAAATTGTTAAAAATAGTTCATCATTGCACTTAAAATTGTTTCAGAATATCACTACATGAGATGAGGGACATGGGACAAAAGTGAGAATCAATTATTCAAAATAATATTATAGTAAAATTTACAGTTCTTTTCTTGAAAATACTGTACGAAATTCTAGAAAAACATTACAAAATACATTTTATGCTAAAAAATTCTATGTGAATGACAAAAAACAGCAAATAACACTAAGGGACAGAAATTACCCACTTATCGGAGAATCAACCATATACCAATACCTGGGCCAAGTTCGTTGGCTAATTCCATTCGCCATCTTATTTCAAAATGGCGGTTATTTATTTATTTTTATTAAAAAAAAATTAAATTAGATACAAAAAAGTGAGAAATTGATAAAGTGAGAAATTTATAAAATTCTAAACTTTATAAAGAAATATATTTTTCTAAATTTCATCATTTAATATCAAACTTTAAAAAAATAACTAAAAATCAAGCATACTCAATTTAACGATTTCACAGGTTAATATCAGTTATTTGAGATTTAACAAACAGGCAACAAACTTTATCTTAAAGAACGACTGAGATATATCAGTTTGAAATTCTAATGTGGGTGGCGTTTTTAAAAATCAATTTGCTTGCGACAGCCCAAGTATTTATCAACAGATTTCGATGTGAGTGTGCATGTGCACATGAATTAAGTGTTCAACAAAGCTCATTGGTTAATTTCACCTATCATGTTGTTTTAAAATGGCTGGCACTTCATGATATTGTGGAGTCTTACGACGTTATAAATCGCATTAAACAAATACAGTAAGAATTAAAGATGATGAATTTCTAAAAATTGCCATTAATATTCATTTTTGATAATTGCATCTTATATAATAAGGTTCCACTAATTTGAGCTTCATATATTTGAATAGTATAACTTGATTTAAATAAATAAATAAGAAATGTGAATGCTACATCTTCTCCCGGAACTGGCCGAAAGGATGTTTTCCTTTCAAGAAATCCATGAGTTTTATACGAGAACAGTGGAAAGCGAATGTGTTGATGTGAATGAATAGGTATGTATTTAATTTGGCAAAGTATTCTTCCGCTAAATAAGACATTACTTCAAGATTCATATCCTTAATTTGGCTATCAATAAATAATTTCCATATGTATAGAATAACAAGAAATTACATTATTATTTAACGTTAAACTAACTTTTCCGTCGGAATTGTCACTCATATTTGATAATATCATGTAAAATTTTCAGAAATAATTCTTACTTAAAAAAAGCGAGTTCATAGAAATTCTCATTTTTCAATAATCTTTTTTTTTTAACAGCGAACTCGTATTTACAAATGATAGAATTATTGAAACCCCCGCTGAAGCGAATTAAGCATTTTATACCTTTTTCTTTTTATTCATGCAGATATATTTTACCATTCTTTATTTTCCCAATCTCTCTCGTTTAATACAAGTGGTAAGACACAAAAGTAGTTTAATGTTTCTGAGCTGACGACATTGATGATGCTGATTTTTCTTTTAAGGAATGTAATCTATAGGAAAATAAGAAATCCTTTAGAGAAATCATTTGATTTTATTTATTTCTTCTATTTTAAAAGTTTTATATAGTAGAAGTAAAAAGTAAATATTGCATTCAATAGGGTTTTTAACTTAAATTTTTTTCTGTAGGAAAGCTTTATTTCATTAAAAGAAAACAGGATAGTTCATAGTTCATAGTTTATTTAGGATTATTTTAATAAATTGAAAGATTACCTTTTTGAAAATGTTTTTAAATATTTAAATATATTTTTTTCTAAGAGTGTATTTAATTTCTATTTTTGGACTGAATCGGTCAGAAGTTCGGGGACAAATTGTAAAAAACATTACCATGAATAGTTCACAACACCGAAGCATATCCACTTTCGAAATAGTCATCTTGGGCGACGGATACACTTTAACCAAAGTTCGTTTAACTTCTGGAAGCACCGACGGACGTCATTTTTTGCAACCTCCCAAAGCACCTCATGCTGTGTTGTTTTAACCTCATCAGATGCAGGGGAATGGGAAAGCACATTAGTTTGAGTTTTGGTGAGGAATATTTTTACCAGCTGGTATCGACGTGCTGGTGTGTTGCCAAACAGAAGGTGTCGGAGTGTAACCTCAGCGAAGGTTGTCCAACGCGTTTATCGTCTTCGACGGATCATCTTTAAAACGTCGATGTTCTTTACAAACCTAAAGTTTCACCATGGTATACTCATCGTACATATTTTTTAGTATTTTCAAAGTCTCCATTGGTGTTTAACCTAAACATTAATAGAATTTAATGCTGGAATGCTGTTCAAGAAAAGCCATCTCTCTTACGTCTTGGATCAGAGCTAACGAACATTGGAAGATAACAGATGCGCGTACGGTTCAGTGACATGACATGGGCTAAACCAACCTGAGCAAGTAGGGGAGAGTTCAGAGAATACATTTCAAACGGTTTTATTTCATTAACAAGAATAGTCACAGTCCCTGAATTTTTTAATCGTCCACGTTTGTACCTGATTATTCTACAAAGCATGGGGCATTTGAAAGGAAACCCCCTATAAATTGATATGAGCTGAGAAATTTTTGCAATTTTTCATTTTATACTTTTGTTATTTTACTCAGCTGTAAATAAGAAAACCGAATACATTTGAAGGAATTTTTTAAATAAAAAACAATTTATCCAAATAAGATTTCAGCTCCTGGTATGCAGATCATATAAGATTTTCATATATTTTAAAATACAGTCAATTTATTTAATCAGTTATTAGCCAAAAGATTTTCAAAATGATAAAATAAAACAGCTATTAACACGTTCTGTACCACGTTGACTGACTTTGAACTTTCCACTTAGGAAGCGTCAGTTACCGGTGCCAGACAGTGTAAAATATATTTTAAGTATGTATAAAGAAAGAATAATCATGCAATAAATAAAAGTGAAGTACATTATACATGAAGTTCCAGTAATATCTTAAAACAATACAATTTATTCAATTTTATGTCACATTTTAGTTTGTCAGTCTCCGGTGACTGACGTGGCCTAAATTGAAAGTCCAGTATCAGTCACCAATGACGAACGTAGGACTCAACGAGTTAAAAAAAATTGCATATCTTTCTAACCAAAACATATTTGATTTACTTTTCTTTCTAAATAAATGCGTAGTATCTGATGACGATTCAACATTTTTTTTTACTTTAAAAAATACTATTATGACATTCTTATTGTATTAGAGTTTTATGCTATTTTATAATATTAGATCTTTTTTTCGTGAATACCTTTCTTGGCTTTTACCAATTTACAGAAAATATCTGTAATCATTCATCAAAACAGATTTTATCTATAAAAATGCAGCTTTCTTGGGTAAAAATTAAAAAATTCAGTTTTTTTTACAGAGAAATGCTGTTTTCTTTAAATCAGTTTTTTTCTTTAAAAAGTACAATTCATTTCTGTAAAAATTGCAGATTTTTTTTTTACAGTGTAAAGTAACTCGGAATCGAAACAATTTACAGCTAACGGCAACATCGGGTACTTCTTTATTGAAATCTGGTAATAAAATAAAACCAATGTCGAATTTGTTTTTTTATTCAACATTGATTTTAGGCTTATATGAGGCTACTATCAATGGCACAGAAAACGCTTGCTGGGTCAGCTAGTTCTTTTGAATAAACTATACACTTACTAAATTGATCAAAATATAAAATTTGAGTAAAAGTATAAAAATTAAATATATGAATCGATAAAAGTAATAATTTACCTCATGTGTTTGCTTGATTCATTACATTTTGAATGCATTTTGTTTTTAATGGACATTTTATTTTACTTAAAAAATATTTACTGTCAGATGTTTTTAACAAGATAATATTTTTAATAAATATTTTTCTACGGGAAGTATTTTTGAACAGCATTTATCAAATTAAAAGAGATATTAAAATAAATTTAAATATATTTCTTTTCTTTTACGAAACATAGATTTTACAATTAATTCTTTAGCGATGCGGGAGTAATATCAATGCATACGAGTAATTCAAATACAAATTACATGCACTCTTTTATCTCTGTAACTGTAAGATTGCTATGGATATTTCACATTATTTGGAGTTATGTTTAAATTCTTATATTATTTAAAAAAATAACAATAGATCTATTCTAATAGAAAGATTTTTGAATTGTAGTAATGATGTGACAAATAAATATTGGAATAAATTTACTTATTGTTTCTATCCCATAATCAGTGATTTGATGTTTCTTGAGAAAGGCGGTACTAGTAGGAATTACATAAATCAAATATTAATTACATTTTCTTCCTTTTTTTCTTGTTTCCGAATGACTGAATTATTCAAATTCTTCTGAAGCGGATTAAGCATTATGCACAATTCCTATACTTTAGTTTATGCACCCATGTTTTTACTTTTAGAATATTTCCCAAACAATTCGAATGATTAGACACAACTGCTCTTTGATGTTTCAAAGGCTGCAAGCGTTGTATTTGTTTAGGAAGAAAAATAACATATTAAAGATTCAGAAATATTTAAAAAAATACTTTGTTTAATTTATATATTTTGCGTTAAGGTTTAGAAGTGAAATCAGGAATAAAATGTAAATGCTTCAACAGAGAGAGTTTTTAAAGTACTTAAAAGAAAAAACTAACAAACAGTATATTTTGCTTCGAATTTATTTGGATTCTTTAACTAAGACAAGTGAAAGAGATTTTACATTATTAAATTAAAAATAAATTTCCATATTGAATGGAAAATATATTCGGAATGTAGGTTATCGCGATCGCTATTTTCATCGCCCCACCCACTAACCGTTTTTCAGTGTCTTTAGTTTGTCTGCTTTCTCTTTTATATTTGTCCGGTTTCAATTTATCTCTTTTTTCCCCTTTTCTATTCAGAGTGCAAGGCATACGGGTTGTAAGTAGGGACTTTTGAAGGGATTCGTGGTGGTTGCTGATGGGCCGGTTGACTCATCCACCCCCAATCGCCATACGAGATAAGTTATTCCGAATGTAGGTTGGGGGCACTTGCTAGTTTCATCGCCCCACCTCCCACTAACCTTTTTTTCAGTGTCTTTAATTTTTCTACTTTCTCTTTTAAGTTTATCCGGTTCCAATTTCTCCGTCTTTTTCCTTTTCTATTTGGAGTCTAAGGCATACCAGTCTTAAGTAAAGACCTTTAACGGGACTCGTGATCGCTTGTCCTTGACAGAGCTTTGCGCAAGACAGTAGGGCTGTTCGGGACGTACGTATGGGTCGTGGTCTAAGATTGCCGCTCACCAAAGCGTTTTAAAATAAAAAGATGCCAAACGTTGTAACAACCAAACCAGTTGGATAAATAGTGAGACATCTAGGGACGCCTTTGGAGTGTTTGCCATGATAGTGCACATGCTTTGGAACCCACGTATGAAGGATGGGAGAGAAGCAGACAATCGTAGGTTCGTCTAATTAGCACGGTAGTTCGTGTGAAGACATCATGGCTTTCCCACTGCATAATTTGATTATGGAAAAGCAGAATGATATCCTATTAATGTTTTGTGAAGCTGGAAATCTAATAACACCTCTTTGTTCCTCAGTCGTCAGTGGATTGGGTGGATCATAATAATTGCCTCTTCTTTCCTCCTTCATGCGCTGGTGCCAAAATATTCGCAAAACCCTTCTGAATAATCCACTCACGTCCTTTGATGCCACACTACATTACTCGTACTAGGGGTATTAAAAGGAAAATGTACGAAATGTCGTAAAAACTATATTGGTTGAAATTTGAATTTACCGCTTTCGGAGGAAGAAGTGAGATATCAAGGGGTGTGAGTGTAATTCAAGTATGGTTGAAAACATTCTTTGCACCCACGTATGAAGGAGAGGAGAAGCAATTGATTTTAAACTACTGGGAATCTTAAATAATTGTAAGGTAATTTTATCAATAGAAGTTGTTTATATCAGGCGTATATCATATTGAAATTATAAATTAAAAATATGGTGATTCCTTGGCAATGCCTTCGAAAATTTCATATATCAAAAAACTCGGCATCAATATACAGCAATTGAATCACGGCACAGCCCCGAATACGAAACATACTTGGAATGTCTTGGAATTTTTAATCAAAGTCAAAAGATATACTCTGCCGCTGATCCATCAAAATAAATTCCGATCAAATTCTGAGTGACACGGACTAATTACAAACATGCGATGATGCCAAATTTACGGAAAAGAAAACTTTTATTTGTTGTCTAATAATGATTAAACCTCCGTAGAAAAATGAAAAAAATCAAAATTAAACTGCATTTTTCCATACACATATGCTGATAAAAACAATGTCATGAGAATAAATTTTGAACTCGCCAAGACATTATTTAGAATGGGGTAAACGAGGCATTGCGGACGACAAAAATCGCGGATTGCAAACAAAAGAAGTTATATACTGTAGGAAAGGTAATCGATGGAATAACATCGTCTTTAATTAAAACGCTGTTATTCCCTGGTAAATTCAGAAATGATTGCGACCAAATGCAAAGTGTTGTACAAAAGAAAAAAAACAACAGCTCTTTGTGAATTATAACAAGCCATATATGTTAGTAAAATCAAATTTATTCAACAAACAAAATTTGTTTAAAAAGAAAAAACACCGATTTAAAAATTTTTGTATGCAGCTAATAAGATATACTTCCTTTTAGGATCTACATTAAAAAGTTAAAAGTCTGATAGTATCACGTGTGATTACATAGATAGTGGTAGCAACAAAAACAATAGAAATCTTTTTCAAATATTCATATATTTTCTAATTAATTCACCTTTAAAAAATGTATTTCTAACATTTACGGTTTACTAAACAATTTAAATGAATAAAAAATCTATAATAGCTTTGAAACGTGCTTTAACATCATAAAGTTTTGATTTTAAAATGAGATATTTGTTACGTATGTAATGGATTTGAAATAAATGTTTCAGATTATTTTCTTCTTAAATCAAAAAGTATTTTATAAATAAATTTTAAATTCTTTTATCAACTACATAGCTTAAATCGACGGCGAAATATATAGTTTTGAACCTCAAGCAGAAAATCTTTTATTATAAAATATTATGTTGAAATGCATTGTAAAGAGACGTGGAGTTAAATCAAAACCCACTTTATTTCAAAGCAACTTAGAATATAAGATTTCATTGCATTTTGTTCTTAAAATATCCTATAATTTCTTATTTAAATGCAAATTTGTTTTGATAATGAATTTAAAGAATTGATTCGAAATTCTGATATATATTCCATCTCTAATTTGAATGTTTATTCATCATCCGAATAGTGAATTTAAATTTCTTCTGATTGTATTAAAATAAATGTAGTATTTAAGTAAATGCTTTTATGTAAATATTTTTTTTAGAATTTGTGTTGATAAAAATTAATACTTTATAATAGAATTTACTGAAGAGTGAAGATATCTGTATAAATTAAAGAACTTTATTTTAAATACTTTAGTAACTGGAACTTTTTCTGTAGAGATATGCATCTAAAAGAGTCATTTAGATGTGCATCTAAAAGAGGAATTATGATGTATTATAATATAGTTTTTATTAAAACAATAAAGACAAACTACGCAGCAAGCATCGACAAGAAACAATTTCCCAAGCTGTTAAAATGTCTTCTGTTAAATTACAGAGAATTTACGTGCAATCCATTATCTTATGTAAAATGTCTAAGATTAGAAAAACAGAGATTCTATTAAAGGATGCATAAGTTATACGGAAATTTTGTAATTGACTCTATCAGTTAATATCATTAAAATCACACAATGATCTGTAAATTTATTTTTAATGATAATAATTTAATTTACTTTTCAATATTTGTGCATCCCTCAATCTTCAGCGATCTCAGAGTATCAGAATTTTTCGAGCAAATTTGAACTTCTGTATCATTTAATTTTCAAAAAAATGTGTTCGTAGTCGTCCTAGGTTTTGAACCCGACATCGCTTGATAGCGGAGGAACACTTTACTGACTGACGTACACACTGTCAGAAATAAAACTTTCAATTTTCGCGATTCTGCAATTCTTGAGCTGTATTTCGTCGATTTTGACAATAATTTTATATCCTTATCAGGTGATTTTTAATGAAACTTAAATTTGCAAATATTGGATGATTTTTTTTCACTCTCGACCAGACTAAAATGCATTTTCAGGAAATAGCCGGGATAAATGTTTGACTAGAAGAGCCCTTCGGTATCTCCTCAAATCCAGCAATTTTACCAAGCAGATAATACGCTGTAAATGTTATTTCGGTCACAATTTATTTTTAAAAATGAACTTTTTATCTTTTTTTCCGATTATACTGAAATGTATGTAACTATTGTTTCTGTAATTTGTTTTTTATTAAAGTTTTTTATTATTATTATTTTTATTTGCGTTTTTCATTATGGCTTACATCTAAAGGATAAAAATTCCTGTGTTTTATAAAAATGGTGAGTAAAATTTCAAAATTCCAGAATTTGTTTTTCATTGAAGAAATATATTATGATAACAACCAAATAATTCATTAATCCTCCCTTTATAAACAGTGCTAAAACAAATCTTCTTAACCATCTATTTAGAGTGATAGATATTTCTCCAATATGCACATAAAAAATCGTTATTTCTCAACAACAAATTAACCAGACCATATTGTAATAATTTATTAATCAAAAAAAGTTTTTCAAATTAATTTTATTAATCAAGCCATATATAATTATATGGGATAGTTTCCAAAACAGTAATTTGTGCGATTGAATTCCCAGAACATCGTATTTTTGCCCCCTATTTATAAATAAAGAAGTTTTTAAACTTTTCAAAAAATGGCACCACTAACCTACTTATTGCGTTTTTCGAATAAGCACTTTTTACGAAATTTAGATCGTCAAAGAAGCAAAGAAACAAATTTAATCAAAAAAACCGGATGAAATATTCGCTAGGAGCATTTCCCAGAAAATGCTTTCGTCGAAAATGTAGAAAATTTCGTGAAATCTGAGTATCCATTAGAAATTGCTATTGTTAAGGTAAAAAGTATGTCTTTTATCATCCAGCGGGGGAGAATCTATTGACACTTATGTTTGACGAAAAAATCTGCAATAATTCCGAGGAGGTGATTTATCCATTTCTAAAGTATTCTAAGTTAAAATATAATTAAACTGAATGTTTTTTTTTTTTTTAACATGTCAAATAAAATTCTAAAAGAATTTTTAAAGTGTAAATTTCAAATTATAAATTTTAATAAAAAAGACAAAAAAATAATATTTTAAAATAAATGCATGAAAAGGCTAACAGGTTTTTTACAGGTACAAATTACATAAGTTAAGCAAATTTTCTGCAAAATGATGACTGAGAAATTCAATCAAACGTATTTAACCGAGAGTTATTGTAAATTTACAGTCTTGCTTTTTGACGTGACAACGTCTTGTAAATTGGTTTGCCGGGAGACACTTCAAGAAACTGCGTTACGTTACGTTACGCTCCGCTCACGATACGCGCTCACTTTTCTCTTAACTTTTTCCGGTCACTTGTGGGACCATTTTCTGAACGTGAATGTGAATTCGCTGCAAGGAAGGGGCGGTGCTTAATAGGAATTTTAGATAGTATCAAACTAAGACGAAATACGTTATGTATTAGTTATTAGTATAAAGTACAAAGAAAATAAGTGTAGTTTATTTCGTAATTCGGTGGTATATTATGGAAAACTAATGATTTGTGATTAGTGAAAGCCATTTTACTTTAGTTATATTCTGCTCATTGAAAAATTCTTTAATATGCTGTTTACAAAATTCAACATTTGACATCAATAAACATGAAGTAAAATGTGTTTAACAAACACAGTGTATTGCAAGTTATTGTATGTATATTTGTATATAAATACGTATGTATGTGTAAAGGTAAAAATAAAATTTTGTTAATATGAAATTCAGTGCGAGATTCTTTGTATAAATTAATGTTTTAAATATAATTCTTTGTATAAATAAATGTTTTAAATTGTTACTATTATTTCATCCTTCTTCCTACTATACGAATGAATATTCACATTAAAATTATTTTACAACTCAAAGTCGTTGTCACGTAAAACTTTCGCCCGTATACCGACTTTACAGGCAACCAATTTAGCCATGTTACACTATTTTTTTTGGTGCTTTTAAAGACATTTTTAAAAGTTTTTTTTTATATAATTTTTTTTTTGTTTAACAAGGTGAAAGATGTGAAAAGAATATCAAAAATGCATAACACATTTGAAAACACAGTTTCATTAATTAAAATGTTAAGTCGGAAAAATAACAGAATTAATTTTTACATCCTTGCATATAATCTACTGACTATTACATAAACAATTTATTCAAAAAGAAACCAATAAATCTTTAATTACAAATTTATGTTGGTAGATAAAACACACTTTTTACATCAGATCGGCTAATATAATTCCGAAAGCTATTTATATGTAGTCTAAGTGTCCGTTATGCAAGACCTTCCTTACTTTAGAAAAAGTTAAAGTTTTTGAGCGCAAGCTTCGATAAGGGATTATGGGCTACTATGTGGCTTTGGCAAATAACAGGTAGCAAATGTATGTTAATACCAACTCAAATTTATCAAAAAAGCGTAATGTTTTTATGCTAACTTTGAAATAATGTTACACATCACATAATCCATTGCCATACACCTAATATCGTGGCCACACCTTGTCAGATAGCCTTAGACTTTAATCAACTTTAATTGCACTTTTTGTAATAGTATAAAAGCTGAATTTTATTCACGTTATTTAATAAACTATTAAAACATGTTTTCTTAGTAGCCAGACAGTTTCGATCTTTCTAATCCCTGGCCAGACAAACATATACGGCAGCACTAGCTTCTCGACACAGTACTTTCTATACTCGGAGATTTTCCCCGTTCTCCTTTGAATTTGGTGACAGTTATTTGAGGTTGCTTCATTTAAGAGGAACCGCAAACACTGCAACCTTCCACAAGTTCAATATGCATCTTTCGTTTACTCATTGCATGTATTATACTTACAATACGCGTTTACTATTTGTTTATGCATATTATAATATAAATGTGATTCAGTTTTAATAAAGTATCACCATGAGAGACGTATTAATTTGTATTATTTGAAAAAAAAGTAGTAGCAATATAATATATTTTTTTCTGAATAGACAGTGAGAAAATGTCAATCGAATTTGAAACTGCAAAAAATATATAAACACAAATAAAGATATAAATTTACCTAGTGGATATATGGACTGTGGTTACCATAGGGAGTGTTATAAACCATTTATAGGTCTCATGAAAAACTATTTTAATTCTGAATCTAAAAGCACTAAAGAAACTGTTGAAAGAGAAAAAGGAAAAGAAAAAAAGTAAAAGTAATAACTGCATTGTGACTGTATCAAAAGCAGCCTCAAACTGAGTCCTTTATAGAATCTATATTTCATCCGGTAATTTATGCTGAAAACTCGCATTACAGGATCGGTATTCAGTGAGTTGGCTCCGCAAATTTTACACCCTGTAAGTGAAAATAAATGAATATATGAAAAAGATGGTGAATTCTTTTCAACAACATCAGAATGCATCAAAGAATAGATTCTTCGGCTTTTACACACCATATATTTTTTTCAAATTTGATTACTATACTCTCATGGGTATATTCATCCCTGAATTTAACAAAATTTTTGAACTAGTTAAGTTCAAAATGCGTTTTTCACAAAATAAATAAATAAATAAATAAATAAATAAAAATAAAAAATAAAAAAATCTCATACTTACTTGGAAATGTTACTTCAAAATCATACAACTGGTCTTTTTAATGGTGTTTTGTCCACTGTGTTTTTTCAATATAAGAAAAAGAATACCATCTTCAATGAAATGTGCAAATCAGTCTTTGATTGAGAACTCTGTTCCACTACACCTTGGAATGCAACACGTCACCAGAGCTCATGCTATTGAAACAAATACGAGGCCTTTAGCAAGAAAATTTCTTATTCCGGATGACGACAATGATATCGTGGTGTTTGTTGTTCGTGGCATGTACACTTATATCCAGAGGGGTCCAAATTATTTCTCTCGGAAACGATTTTTCTTGTTACAGAAAGGAAAACCGTTGGTTAAGCCTATGATGTTCGTCAGTACTTCAGTTTACATTTTAGAAATCTTAGGACATTGCTTCGTGGATTCAAAGAACAATAGAGCTAATTCACTAACGCATATTTAAAGAAAGATGCATGCAACATCAAAACGTTCATTTAACGAAATGATGTTAGGATTATTTATATTTTTTCCTCACTATTTCTTGTCTTTAAATTATCAAATATTAAGAATTTTGTTTTCTTTAAGAACTTGAAACACGTCATTTTTCATTTTTTACATTAGATTTGTTTCGGCAAATTTGAAAAAATATTTACTTTTGAAAATATGATTTTTTAAAAGTTATATTATTTACTTTATTAAAAATACCAATTATAGGCATTAGTTTTAGATCCCTTCAAAAAAGTCTCGAAAATAATTTTATATATCATATAATACAATTGTCAATATCACAATAAAAGTTTATATAATCTAAAAATTTTAAAAAACTGATAACGTTTTCATCCTATCCAGGACATCCTCAGTCAGCGTACGTGGAAGTCATTTCCTTATGAGCTTTATATATCTTTCAAATCCCCCAGTTTTCCCTCTTTTTCTCTGTTTTTCCCTTCTTTCTCGCCAAGCATCTTAACCCATCTGGGGTCAATGGCTGCATGTACCATATCGTTACACGGTTTTTCTTTTGAGGTGAGAATTTCGAGTGTTTCCCTGATTAATGTATTGTGTAGGTTGTCATAATTAGCTATTTTTTGTATATGTATAGATTCAATTTTTACAGGTATCTTATGGTGACTTCTTGATAATGCTGTATTTAATTTATCGTATTTTAAATCTCTTAAGTGCTCTCTTTCTCTCTCAGCTATTTTTCTTTTAGTCATTCATATGTATTCTACTTTTTCGTTATTTTCATTTATGCAATTTATTTTATAAACCCCTGCCGTTTGGGTTTCTTCATGTTTTTCAATTTCATTTCTTATTTTCTTGAATAGGGATGGATGGGGGGTTATTGGAATATGTTTATTTAATTTATTAAATTCTCTTTTTATTTTTAACGCTATTCCATTCATATATGGAATGGGGGGATATGAATGGAATAGCGTTAAAAATAAAAAGAGAATTTAATAAATTAAATAAACATATTCCAATAACCCTCCATCCATCCCTATTCAAGAAAATAAGAAATGAAATTGAAAAACATGAAGAAACCCAAACGGCAGGAGTTTATAAAATAAATTGCATAAATGAAAATAATGAAAAAGCAGAATACATAGGAATGACTAAAAGAAAAATAGCTGAGAGAGAAAGAGAGCACTTAAGAGATTTAAAATACGATAAATTAAATACAGCATTATCAAGAAGTCACCGTAAGATACCTGTAAAAATTGAATCTATACATATACAAAAAATAGCTAATTATGACAACCTACACAATACATTAATCAGGGAAACACTCGAAATTCTCACCTCAAAAGAAAAACCGTGTAACGATATGGTACATGCAGCCATTGACCCCAGATGGGTTAAGATGCTTGGCGAGAAAGAAGGGAAAAACAGAGAAAAAGAGGGAAAACTGGGGGATTTGAACGATATATAAAGCTCATAAGGAAATGACTTCCACGTACGCTGACTGAGGATGTCCTGGATAGGATGAAAACGTTATCAGTTTTTTAAAATTTTTAGATTATATAAACTTTTATTGTGATATTGACAATTGTATTATATGATATATAAAATTATTTTCGAGACTTTTTTGAAGGGATCTAAAACTAATGCCTATAATTGGTATTTTTAATAAAGTAAATTATATGAAGGCATTATACTTGTTATTGTAGTTATCTACAATTTCCTGAATGTTATGTTTTTTTTTCAATCAATATTTTTTATAGTTTTAAAATTAGTATTAAAAAACAAACGCCCTGGAACAAAACTAAAATCAGATTTTTATCTTTAATTAAATAGAAAGAAACTGAAATCCGATAAATAATGTTACGAGACTATCCCATTTAAACCAATATTAACCACATGAAACTTTTGTAAATTGTATGAGAAATTTTAGGATGTGATTTTCTTAGCAAATTATAAGGCTAACCATCACAAAAATAGAAAACAAGAAAAAATTCTAACTCAAGAAATAGATTTTTTACGTGTTTCCTAGTTAAAGTAGCATTGTTTTTTTGAATTGCGCATCTTTCAATTTGTGTCTTAAAACCTGATGAATTTTTAAACGGCTATAAATTTTCGACTTTTGAAGATATGAAGATGCAACTTTTTGTATCTTATTCAGGACTGAGTAAGGAAAGTTTTCCTACTTGGATTTTTTTATTCTACGGGGGCCGTATAAAAATTTAACTTTAGTATTTTTTCAACTATACTCCCCCCCCCATGGAGTCGCAATTGATCTTATCAAACATTTCACCTATTTTATGAATTTTTGAAATTGGAAGTATGGGTCTAAGGGAAATATTTAAGGAGATTGTTTCGATATTTATCACTCATCCTGTATACGATTTGCGAAACTTGTGTGCAAAACCCGCCCAGTATAATAGTCAATATATTTATGCGTTAATGAAATTTGATAAGATTTCTTATAGTATTATACAAACGAATAACGCCACGAATATATTTATTAACATTTATAACTGGTACCTTTTACCAAAAGCTTAGTAAAATAACTTACATAAGTGTATATAGACTCCCTGACAAATTTATTTACAACCTGTTTGTAATTATTTTAAAGCTACTGAGTATTCTAAAACACACCAAATGTTTTTAAAATTCAATCATTTGCAAAATAATAATAATAATAATAATAATAATAATAACAGCTGTTTAAAAAAAGAGGGAGAGTAACGTAAGATATCAGATATTTTTAATAGTAATTCCATGTTTTAGCACGAAGAAGAAACGATATATGGCACTTCAAGAAATAGATGCTCAGTCAAAAATGAAACACAAAAAAAGAAGGATTGATATAAACGAAGGAGGTAAATATATTGAGTGGGTCTCATTTGCCTATACAATTTTGTTTTTAGAGTCCAATTTCGAACTCATTTGGTATTGTTTAGATAACATTGGTGTCACATTCAAGAATAAACAATGGTATTGTAAGGGGGATACAACGATTTCTTCAATATAGAAACTTATAAAGACAATATTCAGATTCGGTAAAAACTTAATAACAGGCATTTGATTGGTTCAATTATTTAGTATGTTTTAAAATTTATTTTTATTGATTTTTTTAATCTTTTAACTATTTTCACATTCTCAACTATCTACATACACATAAATCTACAGTAATATAGGTAATTTGGAGTCTAATCTTTAAGAAGCTACTTTTTCATCATAAAAATGTCCTTCCGCCAATGCCGGGAGGAAGAGGTAGCTTCCATATACTTATTTATATATTATTTATTTTAAATTAAGTTATATTATTTAAACATACGAGGCTCATATTAGTGAAACCAGATTTTATAAGATTTAATGCTAGTTTTTGTCAATACTGATTATTAATAGGAATTTTTAGAAATTAGTCATATATTATTCAACCTGGGTTTATTTTCAGCGATTTAGAGAATCGCTAAATTCAATGATATCATGAAGTGTATGCCATTTTAAAGCAACATGATGGATAAAACAAACCAATGAGCTTGGTCGAAATCTTAATTCATGTGGGCATGCACTTTCATATCGAAATCGATTAATATATAGGAGTGCTGTCGTGGGAAATTGATTTTTAAAAAAATGTCATCCACATTAGAAATTCAAACTGCTATATCTCAGGCGTTTTTGAGATAAAGACAAAGCAAAAAATACTCCGGCATTCATTATTAAGATAAATACATTAGAAAGAATCTTTTTTTCAATTTCTATTTTTTTATTTGTACATCATTATGCATTTAAAAGATTTTTGACAAACTTAAATAGCCGCCATTTTTAAACAAGATGGCGTTTGAAGTTGGCTAGTGAACTCTGTCAAGACATTGATATGTACTATGTACACACGGAGTTATATCCAAATCAGTTTATAAATATGCGTATTATCGCGTGACACATTTCAGACCGTTTCAAAATGCAATCACTCTGGAAATTGAAAGTGCTATAAATCAGCCATTTTTTAAGATACAGACGAAACAAAAAAATGCTCTGGAATCTTTGTATCAAGATCAAATGCATAAAAGAAAAATCTTTTTCAAATTCTCACTTTTTTGTACCTAATTTTAAATTATTATTATTATTTTATTTTAAATGGCCGCCATTTTGAAACAAGATGGCGGATGGTGCTGGCTAACGAACGCGGTCGAGATATTTGTATGTACTATGTATATACCAAGTTTCATTCAAATCCATTCATAAATACGTTAGTTACAGCATGACAAAAATTATATATATATATATATATATATATATATATATATATATATATATATATATATATATATATATGTCAACATTTGAACGGAGGGTGGTTTCGGGGTCTGGGGGTCATGATAGGTGAAAATATCCCAAGATTTTTCTTGATCTGATTCAGATTGGCTTTCAGATTTTGGACTGTTTCAAAATGTCAGCAATAAGAAAAATTTCAAACTCAATCATTTTTTAAGACATAAACAAAATAAAAAGTGTTCTGGAATCATTGTTTTAAGTTCTAACACATAAAAGAAAAATATTTTCCAACTTTTAATTTCTTCGCATTTAATTTCAAATTTTTAAATTTTTTAAAAATCTTTAAATGTCTGCCATTTTGAAACAAGATGGCGGATGATGCTGTCTAACGAACTCGATCGAGACATTTGTATGTACTATGTACATACCAAGTTTCATTCACATCCATTTATAAATACGATAGTTATCGCATGACAAAAATCACATATATATATATATATATATATATATATACATGTCAACATTTGAACGAAGGGTGGTTTCGAAGTCTGGGGTCATGATCGGTGAAAATATACCAAAATTTTCTGGAAGTGCTTTCCTCCGGACGGCTGCAATAGGTAGCTTTTTACTTTTTGTAATGAAAGCTACCTAATATTATGCTGATATGTATTGTAAAGAAATGTTAACTTGTTGGTGTAAGAGCAACAATATAGAAAAGTATTGTTTTTCGATACTTCAAAGTACAATAACCATGTTCAGATTACTGTATTTTATAAAATTTGTTACTTTCCAAGAGTGTTTAACATTTTTTAAACGCAGTTAAAGTAATTTATAGAGACTCTTTTTGCTTAAATATGTAGTGTTAGATATTGTTTTGTACTAGTATTCACGATTGCTAAAATACATTAGATTTAGAACTCAATTCAGAACGCTGTCAGTATACATTTTGAAGAAGCAGTTTTAGCTATGGCAAAACTATCCATTTCTCTTGATGTCACTGACACATCAGTATTGAAATCATTCAGTTCAGAATCGCACTCACAGGGACAGAATCGCATACACGAATAAAACAACTCAATACTTTGGACCTCCTTTCTTAATATCACCATGGCTGTGTAATTTCTGTTTTTTCGTCGATTAGATATTTACTGCATGTAGTATTATTTCTAGCTTGTGATTGGAACTAAGATCAATAATGTTAAAAGAAATTTTTATATTAAATATTATATTATCCTTAATATTTCTTTAATAGCTGCCAAATTATTAATTTTTAAAAATAGTCAGAACTTTTTAAGATACCTGATGCATATTTCACACATTTGGAAATGTGGGTAATATGTACGAGCCTTTCATATAAGTATTTCACTATATATTTTTTGTAACTGTTTTAGACTAATATGTTAGTAACAAATATCAAAAACGCATATAACATGATTTCTTTCTTTTTTTTAAATCTTTGATACAATCGATTTTTTTTTTCGATTGACAGTTTGGATCTACCTATTGTAAAAATAATGTAACTTCAATGTAATTTCCTTATGTCTAACGTTTACTACAATATTTTACATATGAAAATGAAGTTCTTAACATTTATAGTTTGTTTTTCTTGACACTCAGTTTGTTCCATTACATTATGGTCAATAAGTAATAACGTTACTCTGTATAAAAGACATGAATGATGTGCCATATAACAGGGTTGTCAACACAGCGTCCGCGAAAGCCAAAACATCTTTTTAAAGTTTTTTGGTACCCTTTAGTAATTTACAAAGATTGTGCAAAGGTAAATATTATTTTTAAAAAATTATTTTCAAAAACAATGTTTTTATCTACCGTAACTTTTGGCCTGTAATCCGTGGTGTAAACTAGTGTGTTTCGACCCAGAAATTTTATTTAACAGTTTACATTCAATATTTACCACGATTATTTAAATTACTATATATTACGTAATTTTCCTGCGTCTTAACATAATTGTTTGACCCTGTAATTATAGGCAAGAAATTACCATACTTTTTAAATTATTATTAAAAGGTTTTTGAATCCTTGCCCAGCAAAGCTTTTCACATGTTTCTTGCCCTTTTAATCTCTCTGTTGCTTTCAAAAACAAGTCATAATAAATTTTCTACTTTATGTTATTTCTTTAGATTAGTTTTACATAAAATATATCAAAAGCAATGATCTTATGTCTGCCATAGTAAAATATATGTTCGACGTAGGAGACATGTTAAACATTTAAGACGACCAATGCTCATGACGTCATTACTAGTGGAGCAATCGTCAGTCAATATTTCTGAATAGTAAATGCTTTTATATAATGAAGCACAGTGTACAAAGTGTACCAAATCAATTCTCCCCGTCAAAAAAGTGCCATTAGAATAGATGCTCCTACCGTATGTCGTTCGTCTGCATCCGAAGCTTGGCAGAAGAAACAGAATATTGCAAACAAAAGCGAAAAATGGCAATACTGCTTTTTTTGTAGGGGGAGGGGGATTAAAAAAAATCAATCTCAAAGTCCTACAATAATTAGTAATTATTAGTATTACTTCAGTAAGTATCGTAAACTTTTTTAGTTACTCAGTTTTATAGCATTTTTGTTAAAATTTCTTTTTATCAAGAAATTTTAATTTTGTTATGATATACTTTCCACAAAGTCTGTTTTTTCCCAGAAGTATTGTAAATACTAATAGTGTGTTTATTAAAATATACATAGTCGAATTTCGCTCACCTAAATGCTTCCAATTATCTATTATTTCTATCAGTTTTTTCAAACTTATTTGAAAAACACAATTTTTGCCTGCAGTCTAAGGACGAGCATCCACTCCAGCTCGTAATACTTTTCAGAGAAATTTAAACTAGAAGATCATTATTATATAAAAATAACTCTCGTCTTTCACTTTAATTACCGGTAAAGTTTCTTTTCAGTTTTCTAAGTGTGTTGAGACATGTTTAATAATCGTTGTTTGACACACATTTTACTTTTTTGTTTTAAACACTTATTAGTTACTTTATGTCTCTTAAATAAAATTTATCTCTAAACAGGAGTGGCATTTTATTCTTTTTATTGTTTCTTTAATGAGTATACTTTTAAAACAGAGGATACGTTACAGTAACAATAACAGAGGATACGTTACAGTAACAATACTTAATAATTTTTGTATAGATTGGTTGAGTGAATAGATAAGTGGAGAACACAGAATATATTTTTATTAGAGCATTAAGCATTAATGCAACACTTCAATTTTCTACAGACAAGATAAGAGGATTCCACAAGAAAACTATTTCCGCTTAACTATTTATTTTTAATTACAAAATGCATGTTTCTTTTTTTTTCAATGTTGATTTTGAAATGTAAGTGATTTTCATTAAATATAGGTTTTCATTCACCCTCCCACCCATACATATAAAAAATCCCTTTGCGAAAGACGAAAATCATTAAAACAAATATGAACTCAAAATCATTAAATTTTAAAATATTAGAACTCCATTAAGTATTTGAGCGTGTTACGTGCGAATTTATCTTTTTTCCTATCAAGTCCATTTTCAAATTTTTACTCTGCTGAGAAGAAAACTTATATCTTTTTATTTCTGTTTTACAAGCCTTTAAAGAAAATGTAATAAGGCAATTCTTTTAGAAACCTTTCAGTGATATGAGAAAATTGCCTTCTTCTAAAAGTCAGAAATATTACGTAAATTGAGAAAATATAAAGAAACATATTTGCAATCATCGTTATATTTTGAGAAGAATGTTAATTTAGTTGAATGTCTTTTTGAGATAATAACTGCTTTTATATACTCAAAGATTCAGACTTAATAAATGCACACAATTGAAAAAATATTTTACAAGGAAAAGTACTTCTGCTAAGTGAAATAGTAAAATTATGTTCTTTAATTTTCAATTTAAATTATAATTATAATTATAATTAATAATTTTAATTTTTTTTAAATATATGATTAAATTTCATTTTAAAATATTGCATGAAAAATAATTTTGACAATTACCTAATGAAAATTATTCAAAGAACCTGAACATTAAATTTTGCAGAATTAAAAATAATTCCTAATTACATCTTATACTGATATACTGTATTGAAATAAATTAAAAAGACCTTTTCTTTAGGTACTATAATTTATCATAGAATAAATGCAATTAATAAATATTTTTATAAATATTAAATTATTCTTTTGTAAATAGTCTTTTGAGACTATTATAAATACTGTAATTGTTACAAATCTGCTTCTTATTATAAATATTCTTTGTAATCATGATTATTGCAAAACATATTTTTATTTGAAATTTTTGCGATCCGTTTTCTTTCAAGGCTAACTTCGTTAACACATGATTTAAGGATCATACTGCTGTTAAATAATGAATAGAAATCGGGTATCAGATATATTCTAGAACAAAATTTTCTACGAATTTTAAAACCTTGTGTTGAAACTACCTTCTATAACTAAGCAAGCTATGATAAGAGACATATCAAATAATTCCTATGAATTTAATGCTTAAAAAGTACTTTCAAGTCATTTATTTCAGTGTTTCATAATTGTTGTTTCCGAGCTTAGTTGTGCAATTTTTTTCGTACACATATAAAGTAAGAAAATTATTGTAATCATGAAAAAAAAATATTTATTTTAGAGGATTTCTGAATTGGTTTTTCTTATTTTTTTACATGCATTTCATATGCATGTGCGTATGAATGCAAGACACTTAGAATTGCCACAAGAGTTTTTATCCTAAAGGACCAAGGTCACTTTTTACTCTTTTATAAGGACAATAAAGTAAACGAGATAGTTTTCGTGGTTTTATGTGTAATTGTGGCTTCATGAATCACCAATATTTGAGCATGAATATGAAATCTCTTTCCCTTTAACTTTCAAAAAGTGTGTTTTTGTTTCTGCGAAGTTATGTTGTCACGGTAATTTTGTAATGCTATTTTTATTAGGTAAATGTGGTTTTATACCGACTATAAACTGTGAAATATTAGATGGAATACTTGGGATTTGGAATAGATCTAAATCGTCTAAAGTTAATCAAGTTCACTCATACTATCTACGTTGCTTGAAAGTAAATTTCTAATGGAAATTCCGACTTGCAGTTTCCAAAATAGTGAAACAACTTTGGTCTATTTGGTAAGGTAAATGTTTTTGTTCTTCGAATAAAATTTTGAATGAAATTTTAACGGCAGCTAATTCAAATTTCAATACAGAGTTTTCCTCTTATAAAATTAGTAGATGATAAATTCAATGTTCTAGATTTGCTGTTAGAAGCGATAATAATTTATGTAAGTCCGAGACCGTGTAACGGTTGGGTGCTCGTATTGGTTGTTGAATGCAGACATAACTCAGAACGTAAGATAAAAACAGTTTATTTAAAACGATTAGGGCTCAAGGGGAGTGGAGCAAGTCTGTAATTTTAACAACTGAGAACACTACTAAAAGATTAAACTCATACTCACAGCTCCAGAACTAGCTCAATCGGGGCACTTCAGATTACTTCTCAGCTATCTTTCGGCTAAACTGCTAGATAAAATCTTATTAGACAGCCTGTGGCTGTATATATTTCTTTATTAATTTTGAAATAATCAACGTTATTACTATTAGCTTCTTACCACCGGCCAACTTCTCGAGTCGAATTCCAAAACTCCTTGTCAACTCACTGTAGGCTCGCCAATACTTGATATCGCTTGCTCTAGATTCACTACTAGCTGCCCAATGCCACTAGACACACACTGCTAGACGCCACTAGCTGGTTATGCCGCTAGAGGCACAATGCTCGCTAACGTCGCCAAGACACACTCATTCGGCCAACGCCGCCAAGACAAACACCACACACACTCAAACTCCAAGCTTTTATATGTTGCAAACTGAGATACTTCAAATTTACATATTACTACTAACCGCGACCTAATTGTAGAATCCGAAAGAGACACACACACTCTCGAAAGTTAAAGTAAAAGAGAGGATAGATGTCGCTTTCATGCTTACACATGTTAAATTATTGACGTCACGATCTCAAAAATGCTAGAGTGCCTTTATTACAAAGGTAACTCCCTCACAACCGGATCAAACTTGTGTCAGTAATTCTAATCTAAATCCATGAAACACAATTTACGGTTTTGTTGTATCATGAAATTTCCCGACAGAAAGTGGAAATAAGGTTCTTTGAGGGTTTGTAAAGAAAGAAATTAACGCAGACACACAAAGAAAATTCTGAGATAGAAGGTATTGAATTTGAAATACCAAAAAAATCAATTTGTGAAATATATTTCACCTGAAAATCATACACGATAACAAAAACAGGTAGTATAATGTTAAAATGCACCTAAACGAGGATGCCACCACTCTATGAAATTAGAAACCAGTTGCAACGTAAAAATTAAATTATTTATGAAACAGCATAGAAAACAATACTGAGTATTTATGATAAAATTAAGATTTTAAAAATATGTATCAACAATTAGGCTACATAATTAACAAAAGTTAGGAAGAAAATAGATTGTTTAAAATTCCCCATTTGTGAACAGGTGAATGAAAAAAAACTGATCAGCTCTCTTGAAGGGAGTTTTAACACTTTTTCTTTATCAACTTAGGGGAGTTCTGTAAAATTCTATACGATATAATTGGTGCATAATACAAGATGATTTATTTTCAATTATGATTACATTTAGAAAATACGTGTACATCTTTTCTTTCGCTGAAAATGTTAAAAGAAAAGTATTGTGCTATTTTTATCTATCCGGACGAAAGAAAATTGCTAAACGTTTTATGGAGTTAAGGCACACCATTTACAAATTTTGAACTAGTAACAATTGAGTAGTTATGGCACAACTATCGCACAGTTTTTAGATATGAGAAAACTACTTAGCTTGCCTAAGAACAAGATATAATGACGAGACAAAATGAAGATATATATAATGACGATATTCTATCTGGAACTGGTTCTTGAAGTTCAAATTTTAAACCTCCAAAATCATTTAATATAAAATTTAGGAAATGAAGGTATGTTTTTGCACACATGATATAGCAAGGCGCCAGTACATAGTCAATCCAAAGAGAAACATTTCTTCGGAGATTCAGAAGAGTCTAAATCGTTGAGTTTCTGTTACTTTTGTTGAAATCAAAAATGACTATATAAGTTTCAATCTTAAAATTCATTATGAAATAAATGTCATTAAGAGAGAAATGCTGTTAGTTATATCGAAAGTACTTTAATCGGATTAGAAGTGTTTTTAACACTTTCCAGCAAAGTTGTTATGAACACTTTCCAACAAAGTTGAAAAATGTTTCTGCATTCGGTTTGTCTGGCCGCCTGTCCGCTCTCTAACTCCCGTAAATACACACGGATTACTTTGAAATTTTTATATGTTATTGATGTTTACCCTAGCACAAACCCTATTGAAAATGAAGTTTCTACTATGGTTAGTTTATTTATAGGGATAGTCAAAAGTATTCCGATACATTATGGCCAATGGAAAAAAATCGTTTCAAATTAATTTTAAAGGTGTTACACCCTGTTAAACGTCTTCCAATATACATAATTTCGTAAAGTTCACTGACATGTAACATACGTAGTACATACGTATTCTGTAAAGTATGCTGTCAAAATAATACTTATTATTCATTTACAGGGCCACTCAAAAGAATTCCATTACACAATAATAAAGGAGTAAATTGTTTGTGACATATTTTAATAATATCAAACGGTTTCAAGTATCATAAAATTGATATATGCCGCTGAAACGCATAATATAAAGTGCATAGCTTTTACAGGGACACACAAAATATTTCAAACCTTATATTTTTATCCGAAACACTATATATTATCAATGATAGCTGATGGATAGTTGAAATGCATGTTCAACTATGGCATACGCTTTTAAGTTTTACAAAATGTCTGCAAATTATATGGTGTATATAAATGTTATAGTTGATATACAGGGTTGCACAAAAGAGCTCATAAAGGTTAACTGAATATGACAGTAATTAACTTAAATGTGGTAGTTATGCGTTTTTATGTTGCACTACTTTCAGTTTATTAAGAAATGTTTGTTGAATATAGATAAAATGATATACAGGGTCACGCAAAGAATTAGCTACATGGTCACACATATGTAATAATTTCTGGAAATGTGATTTAAGTGGCTTTAAGAATGTGTTTGTTTGAACTAAATTTTAACAAAATACTGGATTGTAGTAAGGATACTAGGTAAATTACAGGGCTGAAGAAAATATTTGAAGCATTTTCCATCTATAAGAATAAAGTGCTGCAAGAGACATTTCATACAGCTAAGCATTTTCTTGCTAAACTAAATTTTCCCATTATATTGTGCCCATTATATCAACCGACGGATCAAATACAAGGCTGTTCAAAAGTAAGTCAATAAATATTTCGCTATGGACAGTAGCATCTTATTTCCCTAAAATTCCGGCAAAGCATTCATACAAAAGTTGACAATATTACAATTAAATTTGGATAATTTTCTCCCAGAGAAAAATTGCGAAAAATTAAGAGAATTTTACGAATCCTCATAATTATAAATTACATCAAGATTTTTAACTACATGTTGCTGAATGTTTCAATTATAACCGATTTACATGCCTTCAGTGGCACTTCTAAAACAGCACATGTCTGAAAATTTATCACAAATCAGTAAAAATAAACTGGTAAAGGGTTTATAAAATTACGGACCAGTAAACAATTATATGTACCGAAACTTAAATTATGTGCAGAAGCTCTATTAGCAAAGTTAATTAAAACATTAATTTGTGCGGTCAACAGCAGTATAAGGAAAAAGTGTTACAGTCTTATTCTATAATAATATCATCCTAGTTGAAAAAAGAATAATTTCAATTGAAATTTTTATACAAATAAAGTACCTACAACTTAAAATTAATTGAAGCAATGAATCGGCGACATGTTTTTTCTAAGCATAATCATGCTTTCCTACTAATAAGTGAAGTTAATTCTTATAAATTAATTTTAAATGAATTAAAGTGAAGTGGTTCATTGCCCCTAAAGCATACATATTCGCTTTATAAAGACGTTCCTGCAGTAGTTAATTGTAATTACTATTCAAAACAACAGACAAATTAGTGACTTTAATAACTGTATATTTGTTTTGACGGTTTACGTGGTTTCTTTTTTTTCATAAATATAATTGATTTACGAATAATTATTGTAAGATAATTTGTATTTTGGGAGTTACTTCCAATTTTCTTAGAAATTTTAAAAAAAGGAAAAAAGTTAAACGAAAGCTTTTTAAAGCTCAACCGAAGGAAAATATTTCCCTTAAAACATGAATGAGACTTATTTGAGAAAGTAAATTTCTTCTTTAAAATCAAGTAACATTAGTCATAATAATCAGATAAAAATGAATTCATACGCATTGTTTTGTAAAACAGAACTTCTCAAAGTGGGAGGTACGTTAGTATTATTTTAATTACTAAACAATAACTTACAATTTAGTTACATAGTAATCTTGAGAAACACTGAAATCATTGGCGATAAATTTATAAATAAGCTAAAAAAACTTTGTAAAATCACCTAAAAAGAAAATTAAACAGACACAGTGTGACACGTGTTTGGATTAGCTGAAGACGAGCTGTATTTTTGAAGCTCGAAACGCGTTCTGTTTAATTTTCTTTTTAGGTGATTTTTTAGCTTATTTACATAGTAATGTATTTCCTAATAAGCATTTCCTTAACCTATATGAGTGGATTTCTTTATTTTTTAAACGATCTTTTATCCGAACTTGAAATTTCGACAACAAATAAACTTTATAACAAAATATTATCATTTCGTATCAAACTAAGCACAAGAATGTTTCTGCATTCACCTGAAAATTTATATAAATTATGCTCACATAAATACAAGGCTTTGATGTCTTAAGGATTTTTTATTTTTGATATCATACCAGTTTTATAATGTTTTTATGCTTTAATTCAATAGAAAATAAAGGAACAGAATTTTTAATGGAATGCAATCTGACAGAGAACTGTTCAAGAAATTTTATTTCAGGAAATTGAACCATAGAAGTTGTACAATGTACGAAAAATATTTTTTGTATAAATCATATTATTTAAAAATATATCGAATTGCAGATTCATATCAAAATACGAATCACAAAAAGAACATTTTTGATTAATTATTTAAAAACTCCTGGAAGAGGTTTAAAGATAATTTTTTAAAGTTATATTTTATATAATTAACTTTAAATTAAAACGACATTTAATGAAATTTACCCTATCCGATAAATATTGAAGTCTAAAAAAACGATAAAATAAATATTATCATTTATTTTTCTAAAATTTTTTGTATGTTATATTAAGTATGTCAATTTGATAATGTATAATAATTACATTGTTATTGAAGATTATTTCAAATTTATTCCATTCTTTTAAGCTAAATCAATGAAACGTTTTTAGTCCTATTGCACGAAAATTTAACAGATTCGTTCCATACATAAATCGTGTATTTACATAAAATTAGCATTTTTCTCATCAGGATGTCTATTTTTAACACTTAAAATTTAAAATCATAAAATTAATATTATTGATAATAGCAGTATGGAGATATCAGCTGTAGAAAAACCATTGTGAAAACTCAAAAAGTCAATGATGCATGACTTAAATAATTTAAAAAAAATTGTCTTTACTAATTCAAAAGTATAAACAATCTACAATATGTCTTAAGAAAAACTTTCTAAAAATGCAGTGAATATAAACTACCTTCAGATTTAACCTCTCACTTTTTATCATAACAATTCATCAAGTTTTATGTCAGTGAGAATAATTGTTTATTTTTACATAAAGCCATTAATTGTGTCAAAATTATTTGGCTAAACAATCACGTAATACAAAGTTGATATACGACAGGGAATTTTCCAGTTATTAGGCCAGATAAATATCAATATTTGTTTTGCTTGTGAGCAATTTAATAAGTCCAGGTTTTTTTTTCATAAAAATACCGGTAAAACATCTGAAAATGAAGGAACCATGTAATAAATCAAATTTTGTTCATTTATTTTAGTAATTTTAACCTTTTAATTGTCTCGAACTTATATATACACGCCTTGAAGGAATGCCTGCACATACAAAGAAAATAGTTAACTTTTATTACAGCGGCGCAATATTCACCAATATCTGTGTTTTGCATATGTATAACATGAACATTTTCATACAGTTATTTCAAAAAAACAATTTCAATATTACAGCATTTCCATAATTACAGTAGAGAATTTTCTGACAATTTTGATCAATTCAGATAAAGTTTTGATAATTTACAGAAACTTGAAAACTTATGAAAAGAATCATCATACTTTCAATTTCTTTTTTAACGAAAAGGGAAAAAATAACAATTTTGAGTAAAACAAAACTAAATGAGTGAAAATATTCCGAATAGAATTTGGAAGTTTGAAATTCACAATATGTACTTTATAAACGACTTTCAATATCAATTAATCAATGTTTTAATTTCTCATGCATTAAACTTAAGCTTTCATTTTATTACTTGCACATACTACAACAAAATTAGTATTCAAATAAATAGTGTATTTCACTTGCGTATGCATGGAACGAGATGCGTTGAGCTTCTACCAAATTTTTTGTCAAATAAATGATGAAAATCTTATTTCGCATTTTTACATTGTGCTTATTAATGTGCTATATATTTTGATTTAAACATCATAATCATCTGTTATAAATTTTTCCCTTACAATATAATAAAATCAAGCCTTGTTTTGCATCTAATGTATTGATGAAAACAAATGCTTTGCAAATAAATACACGAAAAAAATTGTTTTGTTGAAACTACCAAATTTTGGTTAATATAGCTCCAACCAAATATTTTGGTTTAAATGACCAAATAACGGTTATACTAACCAAATAATTTTGTTAATTCAACAACGTTTGGTTAAAATTTATCCATTCGAACCAATATTTTGGTCGAATATATATCAACTAATATTTAGTAGTTTCAACAAAACAGTTTTTTCCGTGTACTTTTCAAAAAATTTTATTTTTCATATGCATAAAATTATTTCAAATTTATTAATATAAATGTATATAAATTCATATTTATAAAGTTTGAGTTCTAATATTTGTCACTCCATAAAAAGATAACTCTTAAGTGCAACTTTTAATCAATTAAATATGAAAAAATCTGTACTCATGAAATAAAGTTGAAAAATGTTTAAATTTTAGTATTGTATAATCAATTACTCTCGCAAAAAAGTCGGGAATTGCGCGTTAAACAGAGCAAATCAGGACAGTTCGTTCCACAACAAAGTTTTCTAAATATTGAGATTTTGGTGTAATAGTTATACGGTACTTCGGAAACAGTATAATAGATAAAATCTTTTATTTCTACCTGTAAATAATATCTGCTTTTTTATTATAACCGGAGTAACTTGCCGTAAACATCAATAATGTACTATATCAATTCCATAAAATGTAAAATATTTTAACGTAATTAAATTACTCTTAAACAACGTTCTTCCTATACCATTATGTAGGGGAATCCTTTTTGTTTGGCTTTGAAAATTAATAACAAATATTCTTTGCATCCCAGATTGAACAAAATAAGAGATTTTAGTATATATTTTAAATATGCTTAACTTTTATTATTTTTATTACATTCGAAAAAGTGTAATATTATTAAATTAAACTCGAAACATTTTTCCTATTACGCGTAATGTAAGGAATACTTTTGATTGTCCCTGTAATTAAACTATGTTTCTAAATTTAATAAAACACGATCTGTCGTTTTTTTTTTCTCAATTATATGTGGAAGAGTAGACAGACGGACGTACTGAAATAAAGTTACTACGTATTTACATAAATACGGACGAACCTAGAAAAAGTTTAAATCCTATAAGTACACATTTAGATTTATGGGGTCTCATAAACAGGTAAATGGAAATTACTTTCTTTTGATCAGTACTACCGAAACATTTGGGACCAAGTGCAGACTAAAAAAACGTATTTCATAAAAAACAGGAAAGCGAAATAATCAGAAGAAAGCGAAAGAAAATAAGTAACTCCTCGAGAGATAGAAGGGGAATTATTAAAAAACGATCATGATATTTGCACTGCCAAAAATAAAAGGAAATCTTTTTTGCAATCAGCGAAATTAATGATAAAATGGAAGGTGGTGAATTTTTTACTTCAGAACCCTGTAAAAATGATTGAAATATATTCAGTTTTCGAGTTTTCTGAAATTCAAGCATTACATAGAAATTTCTTGCACAAATTTAAGAATGAAAGTAATTTTATGTTTCGAGAATGTTTCCAAGAACAGTCAATGCGTTAAACAGGAAAGGCACAGGTGACTATTTTTATATCCTATTCGTACCACTATTTTAAGAAAGTAGATGTTTTAGTATACTTCACTTGTAGATGTTGCTCAAGGTCTATGTGGAATAATTATAACAATAACAGTAATGGTCCGATACAGAATTAAAAAATAATCGTTTGGGGTAGTTATGATTAAGTTTAAATTAACTATGACAAGCAGGTGCTGGGGTATAAATTATTTTGATTTTATATCTTGACCCACACATCATCCTCTTATTTGATGATTTTACGTATGCTACTTATTGTTGGGAAGAATTTGACGATGTTATACATATATAATTGTGACAAATTCTAGCAGACTGAAATACACTATATGACCAAAGGTGACCGGCCACTTGCGATTTTTTACATTTTTTTTAAATATCTAGAAAATAAAGGAGGAATTACCCTGAGACTCCAGGTGTGTATAAACAATAATACAGGTTACACATTTCCATGAATATTTTCACCCGAAACTCCATTGGAGACCTTCAACAAATTGAAAAAAACAAATATCTTTTGGATAACACATTCTAAACTAAAGTAGAAAAAGCGTGAAAAACTACAAATTAGGATTAAATAGCTTAATGTAATAAACTGTGTTCATTTTTATCCGGATAGCATGTTCATTCGTAATAAAATTAAGGTTTATATAAAAACAGCCAAAATTTTGCCAAGATTTTTTGCTTGAAATTTGCAGAGATCTTAATACAAAATAATTTTCTGTTTTGAAAATATGGCTAACAACATTGTAAACAATACCCCGTAATCAAAATTAAAAAATAATAAAAATTATATGAAAAATGAGCATTTTTACTAAATTTTTTTCGTTATGCATGAGTGAACGCTATCAAAATTTCATTTGCATATTGTGTTAGCTATTTGTATGAGCAGCTTTTGTAAAAGTCTCAAAAACATAGCTTGAAAATAGTTTAAAGTGATCACCAATAGAATAAGCTCAAAATTCGTTATTCCCAAAATGACGCAAAAAAATGAGGAGCTGTTTCCTTTTATCAAGTGATTAGTGTCAATATAGAATACACAATATGACACGTAATACTAAATTCGGATATAACCCCTAGTTTTTTGCTTCATTTTAGGAATAACGCATTTCAAGCTTATTCTATAGACGAACACTTTCAAAATTTTCAAGGTATGTTTTTGAGATTTTCACAAAAGTTGCTCAATACATTTACCTAACTCAATATGCAAATGAATGTTTGATATCTCTCGCGCATGCGCAAAGAAAAATCATTTAGTAGATCTGCTCATTTTTCATACAATTTTCATTATTTTTTAATTCTGACTACAGGATATCTTGTACAATGTTTTTTGCCATATTTTCAGAAAAGAACATTATGTTATATTAAGAACTCTTCAAATTATAAAAACAGAACACTGGGAACATTTGGGACTGTTTTTATAAAAACCTTAATTTCTCTATGAGTATACATGCTATCCGCTTGGAATTTCAGGATAATTCCTCGTGTACTTTTTTAGATATTTAACAAAATGTCTAAAATCGCATGTGGCGCTCATCTTTGGCTTTACAGTGTATATTTTGCTATCGTGATCTCGATAGAAAGCTGCTTTTTTAAGATACTCTGATGCCTATTTGTTTTTTCAATCCACCAAAACAAATATTTATATATTGATTTGTTTTAGGTGGTGTATATAGAAAATCACTGGAAGAAAATCACTGAATTAATGAAAAAAATGGATATGGAAACGCATCCATGTATCCATTGATTAGTCTCAATACAACGTGTATAATACAGCGTGTACTACGTACTCGAATACACCACCTCTTTTTTTAATTCCTTTTGGGTACAACGGATTTTGAGCATATTTTATCGATGATAATTTTCAGAATTTTGAAGCCATGTTTTTGAAAGTTTCACAAAAGTTGGTCTGTACATTTAGTTAACGCATTGTGGAAATTCCATTTAGATTGCTTTCACGCATGCGCAATGCAAAATTATTAAGTAAACCAGCTCATGATTCATACAATTTTTATTATTATTTTATTTTTATTACAGGGTATTTTGTACAATGCTTTTTGTCGTAATTAACTAAAAAGAACATTTTTTTATGATAAGAACTCCTGAAATTATAAGCAAATAACTGTTTTTATTAAAACATTATTTTCTGTAGGAGTATATATGCTATACTCATTAAAATAAGCACAGTTTATTCCAATAAGCTATTTAAGCATAATTTACAGTTTGAACGCTTTCACTACATTAGTTTGCACAAAGTTATTCAAAAGATATTCGTTCTTTTTCAGCTTGTTCACAGACCCCTATGTGGTTTCGGAAAAAAAAAAATGTCGCGGAAATATAGGAACTGTACTATTTTGTTTACACAATTGGAGTTTCAGGATACTTTTTTGTTTATTTTTCTAGATATTTAACAAAATGTCAAAAATAGCAAGCGGCCAGTTACCTTTTTCCATACAGTGCAGGCAGCGAAATTTCCCCTTAATGAAGTTGCTACACTTAAATGCTTAGTTCTGAAGAAAATTCTTTAAATTGAAATAAACTCGAATTTATAAAATTTGTAAAATAAAATAGACATGCATAAAATAAAAATACAAATAAAATAAATATACATAGAAAAAATACAAATCAAATGGAAATATTGGAAGTATGTATTTTAATACGGGCAATAACTTTAATTTGTACACTGTAAAAAAAATCTGCAAAGGTACTAAACCTTTTCTAGGAAACTGGGATTCCAAGAACTTTTCCTGTAATGGTAACAAAAAAAATTCAAGTTTCAGAATCGATTACATGAATTTTTCCTGTTATCGTTACATGAAAAATTCTTGGAATAGCAGTTTCCTAGAAAATGTTTAGTAGCTTCACAGATTTTTTTTTTACAGTGTACTATGTTAAATCATCAGAAAACTTTAAATTGAATGTCTAAAAAAACAATAAAGAACGGTAATCGAAATGATGCATAGCACATCATACCTTTTTTCTCATAGTACTTTAAATCCTTAACTTAATAAAATGTCTGTAATATTACTTTACACAGTTTTCTTATAAAAAAATACACTGTGTACAAGACCTTTCTCACATATGTAACTATTCTAAATATTCATCTGTAACATTTTCGAGGAGACAGAATCCTTTATCTAAGGAAGGTATTATCATTTCTCCTATTGCAGATAAATACTGTTTGTTACAAAAATATAAGACCACAACATATTTTGCCATTTAGGCAATTAAAAAAAATCAATCAAAATGAAAAATATTCCATATTAGTTCATCAGGTTTTAACTAAAATTTAGCAAATTGCACAATTGAAATTAATTAGTAAAAAATAACATATCATTATAACAAAAAAGTGTCGAAATGAAGGGTTACAAATTTATAGGACCACCTCTGGGAAAGATAGTTTTCTCAAAATGAGTAAGATGTTGCTCCACACTTTCTCTGAATAACTACAAACTCCCAATTCGACATAGTGTTATTATTTTTTTAAGGAACGATTTGGGTATATTGTTCCATTTCTCCATAATGGCCATGTTGAGGGATATTGTTTGTTATTTTTATATACTTAACCAGATAAATAACCCACAAATTTTCCATGACGCTTAGGTCAGAACAACACCTTGGTGAAAGTAAAACATTAGTATTTACTTTTTTAAACCACTCTTTTACTGATTTCGATGAATGACTGGGAACCTTGTTGAAATTTCCATTTTGCGTCTCCTAAAGGCTTTCCGAATACATCAGATTTGGAAATACCACCCGTTAACAACTGTCGGAATTCATTTTCCCTTCAATTCTTAGGTGATCGCACATGACACCCCATACAATAACGGAACGGCCTACCATCTGCCTGTTGAAGAAATCTCGAGAGTTTTGTCTCAAATCATGCCAGTAGTAACTATTGCCGTCTGGTTCATCAAGATTATTTTTTCTTTCATCTGAAAACAACATATTCTACCATGCAGAACTCCAGGACATGGCATTCATTGCCCTGCCAATTTGAGCTTCTTTGTGACATTTCAGATGTAGTGATTTCATTTTCAATCTGTGACGAATAACAACAGTATTAATTTTCAAACGTTCGGGCACATTGCATGAGATACATTTTTAGTTATCTGTTGTGCTGTTTTATGAGTCGACTTCTTTTTGTCAGTTTAACAATTTACCTATTATCATAGTTGGATAACTTCTTTTTACATAAAAATCATTTGTATTTTAGGCTGTTTACTCGGACGGGACTTTTTTCGAGCAAATTCAAAGAATCATGTACAATTCAGAATTACTGCAATTTATTCTTCTTTTTAAATTTTACTTGTTTAGTCTGAATTTTTTAATGTTTTTAAAAATTTATGAATTAGCGGGTTTGCGTAAAATCGCTTGGAATGAAACAAAAAATTATTCAAACTTTTTCTCTCTGAGCTAAATATTGATTTCGTTTAAAGCAACTAATTTTAAATTCAAATTGAAAATTTCTGTTTTAAAAAAAGTGAAATTCTGAAAAAAGTCTTATAATTTCGTAACAGATTGTATATAAATAAACAATTTCTTTTTCATACAATCCGCTAAGATAAATTCATACATCTAACAGCCTCTCCGTTTAAATGCTGGCACACACACGACAATGGAATATAGAATATATTTTTCGCAGTACGGACATGATTTAAATATTTATGGGTTACAAAGTCCAAAGATCAGCAGAAAATTTCATTAGGTAGAAAAATTCATTAAATAGGAATTTCGGTAAAGGAAAGTTTCATTGTAATTATAAAACAATCTGTTACTAGATCATTTGGCAAAAAGGTACAATGTAAAGAAAAAACGAACGATTTCACGGAAATTCTGCTAGTAATCGGGAGGTCAGTACAGTTCATAGTTTTTTAACGGAAAAATTCCAGAAGTCCTTCCGCAAAAACAAAAAAAATTCCGATAAAAAACAGTGAATTTACTGAAGCCTCGATTACCAGCAGTGTTCCTAAAACCATCCGTTTTTTACAGTGTAGTAAGATTCTAAGTGGATGCCTCTCTAAAATAACAAATATAATGTAATAGCAGATTTAATTATAATTTTCATTGTTTTTAAGCTGCATAAATTTGAGTACACTTCAACCGCCTCGCTGCGCTCACCGCTACACTGTAAAAAAATCTGTAAAGGTACTATACTTTATCTAGGAAACTGGGATTCCAAGAATTTTTCCTGTAACGGTAACAACAAAAACTCAAGTTTTAGTATCGGTTACATGGATTTTTCCTGTTACCGTTACATGAAAAGTTCTTGGAATCCCAGTTTCCTAGAAAATGTTTAGTACCTTTACAGATTTTTTTTTTTTACAGTGTAGGTCACTATGAGTAGTTTTTAGATTAAATCAATCATATTTTGTATATTGAATGATTACTCATTATTTTTAGATGATGAAATGCGACTGCATAAATTACATTTTTATGATTAAATAAACATTCGCTTGTAAAAAAAAAGACATACAAAAGCAGTGAAGAAATATCATAATACATATTCAATCGTATCTTACATATTTACTTTCATCTTATCATTTCATTTACGAAGATACTTTTTAAAAAATATTTTACTGTTTCTCTATTTTTCAATTATGTTTATTTATTTAAATTTTTCAATAAAAAAATTTACATTTGCTTGTAAAACTTGATTTAAATAAACTAATTTTATACAATAAAATTTACATAAATTTATATCAATATATTTAGTGTAAGAGTATTTTTTTTTTTTTTTTTTTTTTTTGCTTGCTATTTATTTCTTTTTTACTAAAAAAATGAATAATGTAGTCAAGAAATATCAAAAATACAATGTTGGTAAAACTAAATAACTGGTTTATGCAGCTTTCCTTTTTCCATTTTCTATGTTTTTTTTATTATTTCTCTTCTCCTGATTACTTGATTATCAATTGAATGAAGAAGCCTCCAAGAAAACAAATTGTTCACTTATCTTGCTTTAGATGTGATAATGAAAATCGAAACATCCGTGAAACCAATCAGGTAGACAGCAAATAAAATTTTCTCCTGAATAGTCACTGTAAATGAATTTTCGCGATGAATTCCAGCCAGTCTTATTTATTTTTCTTACTATTAGAGTGACAAAAAACTTCTTAAAAAGTGCTTCCATAAAGGTCATGTTATAAAACTAAAATATATCTCTAAACGCATTTAAGTATAAATATTTCTTATTTTTACTTTTACTTTATTTTATTTATTATTCACATATTATTTACCCAACACAGGTAGTATAGGGTAAGTCATGCAATCGTTTTGAAAATAAAATTTTTTTTTGACGGATTTACATGCTTCACAGAGATTCCGAAAAACGCATTTTTAGAAAAAAAAAATTGCCAAATCAAAATTTGTATCACTCACTACTGTAAAAAGAAGACTGTAAGACGCTAATTTTTTTGGCCATGTTGCCATCCAAAAACAACCATTAAAAGCGCAAAATGAGAAGAAATGAATCTATAGTGTCCTTCCGTTTCGAGATCAAAGAGAAAAAAAAATATAATTTTTTTCGTTGACAAATATAAGTTCAAAATATTTGGAACAAAAATATGAATTATGTGTTATGTTGTGTCAGAGAAATGATGCTGCGAACATCTGGAGTGTCATCTGCACAGCACAGCAGGAGTAGTGTTATGAATTGGGGTTGTTTGTCTGGGTACGGAAATGTAAATTTGGTATGAATACAAAGAATTTTGAAAAAGAACAACATAAAACAATTATCGAGACAAATACCAAGGCTTAAATTCATTGGCGATAAGGTCATTTGGAAAAAAAAATAACAAATTTAAACATAGTTTTAAATTAAGCAAAGGTTATTAAGAACAAAAAGAAGCGAAATGTATGTTAAAAACATCGCGTGGTGTCCTTTGAGCCACTATCTCAATCCGATCTAACTTTAAAGGAAGATCTTAGAAACGTTCGTGAGCGACGACCCTCATCACACATAGACATTATAGAAGGATTTACATGAAAACTGGAACAATATAGCACAAGAAAAACATTATAAATTATTATTTGTACGCCGATACTAGTAATAACAGTTATAAAATAAAAAGAGGATTTTTCAATGAAATGATTTTGCTAATTCGGAAGGTTTCTGTATCAGTCATTGGTTGAAGTGACAGGCTGCATGCTTTTCAACTGTGATTGGGTATGTGATCACGTTATGCCTTTTTAGATGCATTTGTCATAAAAAGTTTAGTTTTATTAAAGAAGTAAGTTTTTTTTTTAAATATGATGTCATTTTCTCCCATATTTCTCCCATCAGTATCAATGGAAAGAAAAAGTATTGGAATGTAACAATTTATAAAATAATTATGTTTTTTTTTTTCCTTTTTTTAAGCTTTAAGTCATTTTTTATTGAAATTTTAAAAGCTATTTTTATTTTAATAAGAAAATGAAATCATTAAGCATATACTCGGTAAAGTCACTTAAAACAGACTGATATTCTTCAAATAGCATATCTTTGAACATTAATTTTTTTTTGCATTTATGAGAAAATGTCAACAAATTAATCTGTTCTTTAACATTTTCCTACAAAGTTGAAAAGCGTTTAAGCATTCGGTTTGTCTGGTCGTCTGTCCATCTATCCGCACTCTAACTCACGTAAATATTTTCTGATTGCTATAAAAATTTTTCATGTTATTCATAGTTATCCTAGCACGAACTCTATTGAAAAGGAAGTTTCTACAATGATTTGTTTATTTACAGGGATAGTCAAAATGTTTCCGGTACATTATGGCCAATGGGAAAAAATCGTTTAAAATGAATTTTAAAGGTGTTACACCCTGTCAAATTTATTTAAATTTACATAGATTCTTAAAGTGCACTAAAATACACATTCTGTAATATATTCAGTCAAAATATAGTTATTATTCATTTACAGGGCGACTCAAAAGAATTCCATTATACAATAATAAAAGTTGGAATTGTTTGCGACAAATTCTAATTATATTAAAAAATTTTTGAGTATCATAAAATTGATACTCAAAAATTGTTTAATATTATTAAAATTTGTCGCAAACAATTCCACCTTTTACTATTCCACCTGAGACTTAATATTTAACTTATAATATTATGTGGATAGCATTTACAGGGACACACAAAATATTTAAAATCTTATATTCTTATCCGAAGTACTGTATATTATCGTTGATAGCTGATGAGATTTGAAATCCATTTTCAATTATGATACGCGCTTTTAATATTTACTAAATGTTCTGCAAATTATAAGGTATATGCTAATGTTATAGTTGATGTACAGGGTTACTGAATATGAGAGTAATTAACTTAAAGGTGGTTTTTAAGTATGTTATGCATTTTATGTTGAGCTGCTTTCAGTTTACTAAGAAAGGTTTCTAGAATATAGATAAAAAGATATTCACGCGAAGAATTAGATACACGGTCACCCATAGATGATAATGCGATTTAAGTAGTTTTAAGAGTGTGTTTGTTGGAACTAAATTTTAACAAAATATTGGCATGTAATAAAGGTTTTAGGTAAATTACAGGGCTGAACAAAAGTATTGAAATATTTTCCATCTATTGGAATAAAGTGCTGAAAGAGAAATTTCATCCAGTTAGGCATTTTCTCGTTAAATTAAATTTTCCCATTATATAGTATGTATATATCAACCGACGGATCAAATGCATGGCTGTTCAAAATTATTGCAATACACATTTGGCTATGGGCAGTAGCATCTTATTTCCCTAAATGTTAAAGTTTTGAAAAAGATTTCTGGAAGTGTTGGAAAGTGTTTCATAATCTATGCTTAAAGCATGATTTTTTTACTTTAACTTAGTTTCCTTTACTTTTAAAAAAAATAGAATATTTTTGTTGCCACGAAATTACAAAAACTGTATTAAAAACTACAAAAAAAATGTCTGAAAAATAAATTAAGATACAGTTTTCGTGCAAATCGCATTGAAAAGCACATTTTTTCCTTATAGGATCGTGTAAAAATTGAAAATATGGGATGTTTAAAAATTTCCAGAAGCAAAAAAATGCAAAACCGAAATTTTATTTTAAATTTCAAGCTACAAAGTGCAAAACGACGTATGCGTTACGCACAGATGTGTTTGACATTTATGATAGAGATAGGTAGATAGATTGCTTTTAATTGTTAACTTCTTTTTAATTTTTTAAAAACTTTTTATTGATTTAATTTAAATTAATGTCTTTCATCGAAGTTCCGTAAAGAATAATTTCCAATCTTTTACTGTACTATTCACTTTAAGAATGAGAAACGGAATAATATTCAGCGAAATGAAAAGTCGGAAAGATTAACTTCAAAAGCGTCAAAAGGCCATTACGGATATGAATAAGTTCTAACAGATGAAACACACTTCAGTTCGTCTCTAGCAACATACGTCTGAAAGGCGGCGGCACAATCATTAGAGTCTTTGAAAAGGTAATGTTTGGAAGATTGTAAAAGGCCTTTCTGATTGTTCCATGAGAGGAAAAGATTTGTTTGATCAATACAATAAGCTTGAAAGAAATCAAGTCAGTTCCGTTAAAAGAATATGTGTATTATTCTTAGGAACTTTTAAAGTGTTCTTTATTCTTAAGAAGATCTGAAATATTACTGTGAAAGTTTACGCTTAGTTGCGGTAGAGTGATTCTATTTTTAAGATAATTTAAAGTTATTTTATGTGAATATGATTGGAATATACGAGTTCTACGATGCAGTTAGCACGTTCATGCTATCATGTTACAATAAAAATTATTATTCAAATTACGTAATAATATATTTAGAAAAAAAAATGTATCTGTGATTATTAGCATTCCATTTCCAATATAGTTGAAGGGTGTTCATGAATTAGGTCTCTCTGTCTGTGCAGTAACTTGCGTAAATATGTCCGACTGCCATGAACCTCATGAATGTCCTTAGATATCAATAAAGCATGTTAGGTATTGAAAATGATGCGTATAGCATTTATGGTTCATCTACATGGTCATTCAAAATAATGTCGTTACTTTACTGTATACGTTGAAAATCATTTGCGGCGCATTTTGTTGGTATAACACTATTTTATCCCATGCTATATATACATACATATATACATAAATATGTATGTATATATGAGTAAATATTTAATAAAAACCTGTTGCTCAGCAAGAAACTTGTGATTTACAAAGTCTAATATACTTATGAACTAATTATTTCATTAAGTAAAATTTTCTATATTTTGTTTGTAAAATTTTGATTGTTGTAATTTAAGATATTGGTTTCTAAAAATTCACTGCCCTTAAGAAGAGTTATTAAGTTAATCGCAAGTATATAATCGTCATATTTAACATTTTTTGTATTAAATATGGAATTTAGAATAAATTATTAATAGTACTTCCTCAAGCAAATTTTTCAAACAAATAGTTTTCATTTAAAGAAGCATGTTCGATACTTTAACACCGTAATAAATAAATAGTTTTTTTAGCATTTCTAAGTGTCTATCAAGAGGAATATTGTTTATCAAAAAGTGTGTTTTAGTTTCATATTTCAAATGCAAATAAAGGTCTTTGATTTAATATCAAAAAATATATTTTGACTTTATCTGTAATCGAAACATTTGAGAAAAATTAAAAACAAATTCCGCGAAAACATTATTTAAGTCTTTAGTAAGAAAACTATCAGTGGATTATTGATGTAAGATATTTTCTTTGAAACCGAAATCAATTCAAGAATTTGACTTATCTAAAAAAAAAATAAAAAATAAAAAATCTATATCCAAAATTTTATGCAAATCGGTTAATTCTGGGGGGAAATAAGTTTACCTAAATTTTGGGGGGGGGGGGGTATTCTCCATTCCCAATTCTTTCATATTTAAACAATGAACACATAAAACTAATCATGGAGGCACATTATCAGAACGATCCCATATTTAAAATTAAAATATCTAATCTGATAACAATGAATAAAAATCTCATTTATCTGAGGGGGGGGGGGGATTAGTCTCTCTTCCCATCTTTTTATTCTTATCCAATGAACTTCCAAAATTAATCAAGAAAGCACCTTATAAGATTAAAGCAAATCGAATATTTCTATCAAGAGTTATCGTGTTCTGTATATCCTTACATACAAACTTACTTACAACACATCAAATTTACATTGGCCTAGGATAAACTAGATCAGCCTAGGATAAACTAGAAAGTTGGTGCCAAGGCGGTATTTGGGTTCAATAAATCAAGTCAAATTGACTTGGCCTAGTATAAATCATATCAGCCTAGGGTAAACTATTTCAGAATATCAGATTAAACTAATTTATCCCATGAGAGTTAGACAAACTAGTTACGGATAGACTAGCTATTACGGATAGATTAGTAAAAACTAGATTATCTTAATTGCAAGAAGATAGAATAATTTGGCCTAGGAAGAACTAGTTTACTATATGGAAGTTAGGATAGTTTATCTGACGGGCGTTGGGATAAACGAGTGTGGCCTTGACCAAACTAGTTTGGCCTAAAATCGTGTTTGGTTGATAACAAATACAAAAAAATAGGAGTTACTCTAATTCAAACTTTGGAGTTTTTTTTTTTTTTGGGGGGGGGGGGATTTTCGAAGCTTTTAAAAGTTATATAAGATCTCTCAAATGACCCTTATTTTGTATTGCAAAAGTCTTTGTAATGATTAAAGAAATTATATTAGAAAATTCATGATTTGTAATACTAAAAAGAATTTAAATATCGAAGAATAAATAAATATTTGCGTACTGTCCCATGTCATAGGGGCTGATGTTTTGCGCAATACGAGCAGCAAATGAACAAAGTTTATATTATATGCGAAAATTAGTGTAAAAGTATACTTTGTTAAATTATACAGAATGAATTTTATTAAAACTCGATACATATACATATTTTTTTTAATATATTCAGCTGTATTTTTGTTGTAATAGTATGTTCTAAGTACAGATTAAGATAATTTTAATTTAATCTCAGGAGTAAATAAAAAAAAATTACAAAATGTTTTCTTAAAATTTACCTATAAGAAGGGGTTTATTAAAAATCTTATCATCTTTGAAATCGAAAAAAAAACTGTCTTTAGAGATTTTATGTTTACAAGATATTTATCGGAATTCATTCATCGATTTAGATTAATTATATAAATATAATAATAATATAATTTCAATTTAATACTTTCCATATATCATTGTTTTAGACATACAACTTATAAAATGCTTTGAATTTTTTTATTTGCTTTATCTTTTTTGGTAATTCTTACCTGAACATTTAATTAGAAATCTTCAATAATTAAATCGATAAAATATGATTATTGGGTAAAGTATTATTCTTTAGTAGTCATATATCTATACAGGTTGAGATTTACTAAATTTATTTAAATACATACGCATTTAGTTTTAAGCAACTTGAAAGAGACTAAGTTTTAACAACAAAATAATATAGAAAATCAATTAAGAAAACTAACTAATGGAAGAAGTTTGAGATATGAGGAAATGTCTTATATAAATTAGGAAATAAAAAAAGTAATATGTATTATATTATAAAATTAAGTTTTATTTTTATCATTCTAAGAAACAGTATTGGAATTTCCCCACTTTTCAGGTTTATTTACATTCATTCAAATTACGGAAAAAGTTCAGTTGAAAGTAATCTTATTAATAAAAAAAAAACATGGTTGAAGTTAGAGGATAAATAGATATCCAGTTAAAATCAATATATTTGCTTGCTTGAAGAATATCAACAAATTGAGACATTTTAGTGAAAGAAAAACTAATACTAGATTTTGAATTAATACTAGCTTAATAATATTATATACATTACTTTTGAATTCAAAGAGTAACTGTTTACAAAATTTGTAACTATATATTTATATGAAATTTATTTAAGTTGATTTCTCAGAAAATTGATCCGCATGAAAAGAATTATATAATTTTGCATGAATTAACTAGAATTGTTCTCTAAGAATTCGTTTAAATTATATAACATGCATTTCACAACATGAAGATCTCATGACATTTCCATTTATATTTCTTTATGGTACTCTACACTGTAAAAAAAGATCTGTAAAGGTATGTAACGGTAACAGCAAAAATTCAAGTTTCAGAATCGATTACATGAATTTTTCTTGTTATCGTTACATTAAAAGTTCTTGGAATCCCAGTTTCCTAGAAAATGTTTAGTACCTTCACAGATTTTTTTCCAGTGTAGGATGGACATACAATATATGTATACATATAAACTGTCTTTGACATAACAGTTAAACATTTAGAAGCCCCTAATATCTTAATTATCTTTTTTTTGCTAATTATATAATGGCATTCTTGAATTTAAAAGTATGATACTGAAGTTTTGCATCGCGTTAAAAAGACCTTATCCAGATATTACCAAAATTATCATCATTACGTAAATATGGAAAAATGTAATTTAATACTCTTTCTACATGATTATCACATACTTGTAAATACGATGCAGACCTATTAAGTTATGGAATTTGAACCCTTAATTTGCGCTCGCAGGCGATTAGCGGTGTGGTGCCTTGACCACTCGGCCACGGAGTCCACCACACAAAGGAGTGTCTCCGTTTTTTGTTTCTATTTCCATACGTTTCGTGATTTTCAGGAAATAGGGTAGAATTTTCTGATTTTTAACAGAAAATGCCCTTTTGTTGTGAAAAGGGACCTTTTTTGTGAAATTCAGTAGAATAATATTCGTGAAATTCAATTTTTTTTAAACAGTGAATATAGACCTTTACACTATTTTATGGTATAAAAATGTCAGTAAGAAATGTCAGAATTCGTTGCCTTAAATAGAAATTATTAATCATAAGTTTTATTTATTGGTATCATAATTTACTACATTTCTGCTTTTTACGTTAAAAACATATATAGTAAACCAAAAACTTACTATTATATAATGATTCTTATTCCCATGTTATATTTATTTGATTTAATTTAGTATGTAAAATTTCCAAATATAGCCATTTTAGAATATGAATGAAACCAAAATTTTTCAGCTATGTCCTACTTTAAACCAGTAAAAAACAATTTTCTATTTAATAAAATTTTGTTAACTAAGAGAAATATAATTCTAAATATGTCTACATAGATTAGAAAAATATACTGGCAACGCGAAATTTTCAAGATATTGTTAAATAATAACAAAAACGCGGGCTAAAAATGACGAAATTTTAAGAAGAAATTTCAATGCCACTATTTTATCGTAAATATACACTGAAATGTAGTCAGAAATTTCAAAAATTGAAATTAGATTTTCGTTTCTTTCGAAGGAAGTGAAAGTATCTATCTTATTCCCTTTATGAAATATGTTTGGTACTTCAATGCAAATTTTCTAAAACGGTAAAACGATTGTATTTGTTTGGATCTCTGAATTGCTTTATTTTTATGAATCAATACTTGTGCTTACAGAAAATTTGAATGGATTAGTAAAATTCGATTATTTTTATCTGCAAAACATAAAGCAAATTTAGCAACAATATTTTTTTGAGAAATGTTTGTTTCACTTCAAAAATATTCTTCTCATTCTTTTTGTAAATAAATAGCAAGAAATCTTAGAACATTTCTTTGAAAATTTAAAATGAGGAAATACTTTACTAAAGGGTTAAACTATATTCTGAGTGAATTCAAAAACTTGCTTAAATTTTATAAAAGCAACATAATAAACAACCACACTGTAAAAGAAAATCTGTGAAGGTACAAAATATTTTCTAGGAAACTGGGATTCCAAGAACTTTTCATGTAACGATAACAGGAAAAATTCATATAATCGATTCTGAAACTTGAATTTTTGCTGTTACCGTTACAGGAAAAGTTCTCGGAATCCCAGTTTCCTAGAAAAGGTTTAGTACCTTTGCAGATTTTTTTTTACAGTGCAGGATTTCCTTCTGAGAGATTAGTCTGAACGATAGTACTAAGAAAATAGATTTCTCAGTTATCAGGTATCTATGACCATTCAAGAAAATGAGATGCTATCATTAATTGACCATATACTGCAACAAATTCAAATGCCGAAAATGAGCAAAGTGCACTGTAAAAAAAATTCTGTGAAGGTACTAAACTTTTTCTAGGATACTGGGATTCCAAGAACTTTTCATGTTACGGTAACAGGAAAATTTCATGTAACCGACTCAGAAACTTGAGTTTTTGCTGTTACCGTTACAGGAAATGTTCTAGGAATCCCAGTTTCCTGGAAAAAGTTTAGTAGCTTTACATAATTTTTTTTACAGTGGGAACTATAGAAATACAAAATATTGTAGATAAAAGAAACGCTGTTAAAAGAAATTGGAATTGGACGCTGTTAAAAGAAATTGAAACGCAAGCAGTGTAAAACGACCATGATTGTGTATAAAATTGGATGTATGCAATACATTGAAAAGAATAAAAGAAAATAATGTACTAAAATTTCTTATATACACTGTAAAAAAATTCTGTAAAGGTACTAAACTTTTTCTTGGAAACTGGGATTCCTAGAACTTTTCCTGTAACGGTAACAGCAGAAATTCAAGTTTTAGAATCGGTTACATGGGTATTTCCTGTTACCGTTACATGAAAAGTTCTTGGAATCCCAGTTTCCTAGGAAACGTTTAGTACCTTTACAGAATTTTTTTTTTTACAGTGTAGGAATTTTAGTTCTTGGAAATGACGTTAGGTACATAAATAGACGTTCCACACCGATTTTAATGCTCATAAATGGAAAAAAGCATGATGGTTAAAGAGAATAAAGGACTAGTGTGTGGCCCTCTGGATTATTTAATACCGAATAATTAATACAATTAGGTAATATGTATAATAATATAACATCTACATCTGTTTTGTATAATATGCGATGAGGTTCTCTAAAATTCTCTCTTCAAAAAGTGATTTGCCAAAATCTCGAAAAACTAAAGAAATGAATGTCATGCGTCGTTCCCAGTATGTTCCAGATATGCTCAATCGGATTTTAATGGGTAATCATGCTAATGGGTATGCATGTTTTTTTTTTTTTTTTTTTTTTTTTTTTTACACAGTAGGTGCAAAGGAAAAAAACTGAAGTGCAAATTCTTTCAGAGATATTTTGAAATTATATTAGATATTAATGTTTAACCAAATTTATCATTCTTATCGAAACTCTTTGGAAAATTACAAGCAATTTTTAAAACCGAAAATCTCAGCAAAGAGCACATAAGTGATGAGAACTTAGCAATTTATGTCAATAAAACGTAACGTAAATACGAAATTTGACATTTTTAACACTTTTTAACACAGTTAAAAACTGTTTATGAATTCGATTTGTCTGCCCGCATCTCTATACTTTACCGTGCATAAATACAGTGTGGTTTTAATTACAGTTACTCTGTTTAAACCTACGTAGAGGGTCCTACCCGGTCTACAGTTATCGATGAAACATGTGAGTTACATGGACCTTAGGGATAAGAGATCTGCAATAAAAATAATTGTTAAAATTTCTACAGATAGAGGAAGATTTTCTTTTACGATAAAGGTGTCTATGCAAATTTGGAGGAATTTTAAAAGTCAATAGTCGCTGACGTATAATCATTCGGCTTCATGCCTTTGGAAAAGAAAGAAAGAGTAAGATTGTAGATTTTTATCATAAAAGATGTAATTTGGTAACTCCACTCTGACAATATCGACGCTCAAAAGCTCATGAAAGAGATCAATTTCGAGACAGGCTTAACCATTTGTACTCCTCATCATTTTGAAAATAGGCTACTGGCAACCCCTTGTGATTTTGACTGTGGGTTACTAGAAGTTCCGCTTCATTTTAGAAATTCTATTCATATTTTACTCGGTCAGCACCACTTTTTAAAAAGAAGTTTACTTTAAGTACTAAATTAAAAATATATATATCATTAAATCTGGCAAATTTTATGTTCTTTTAATACTAGGGCAAAAAAAATACATAATGATGAGAAGATGATTTTATATTTTACATAATGATGAAATGAACGATGATGTCGACAGAGTGGCGGTAACGGAGTTTAAAACACACCTCATCGTGTTGCCGCAGCGGCAACAACGGAGTATTATATTTACTTTATAATGCTACCGCAGATGCGAGAATAGACTGTAAAGGGTAAATAAATTTAACTTTTTCAAAAAAATGTATAACCGACTCCAAAAAAAAAAGCGCTAAAAAGAATTAAATAATTCTATAAAATTCTCTAAAGACAAATCGTTATCCAATAACCACACATTGACTATCATGTACCGGTATAAAACGGTTAAATTTAATATATAGAATTTAATATCCACCAAACATAGGTTTTCCAGAGAATATTTTTTACAAGAGATTAATTTACATATTTTTGATTTAATTTTTGAATATATACATATAAAAAGTAAGGAATTACTTTTTGAAGTTGGTGCCAAACAATCATAATCGATAATGATTTCCCCATTTCATTTATGGTACTAGACATAATATATCCACAATTCTTACTAAAGATAGTTTGGCACCAACTTCAAAAAGTAATTCCTTACTTTTTATATGTATATATTCAAAAATTAAATCAAAAATATGTAAATTAATCTCTTGTAAAAAATATTCTCTGGAAAACCTATGTTTGGTGGATATTAAATTCTATATATTAAATTTAACCGTTTTATACCGGTACATGATAGTCAATGTGTGGTTATTGGATAACGATTTGTCTTTAGAGAATTTTATAGAATTATTTAATTCTTTTTAGCGCTTTTTTTTTTGGAGTCGGTTATACATTTTTTTGAAAAAGTTAAATTTATTTCCTACTTTTTAGTTATTTATACCGTAATACATAATTATGTGTACTGACATATGATGGCTCTTTGCAACGCATTACTAATGAACGCACTTTGCTGAGTTCTGATGTATTCGCTTTACTTGTCACTGTTTGATTGTCAACTTTTCAAAAGACACTTACAATATCAGTTAGTATCGTTGTGAATTTTTAGGTTTTTTGGATGTGGTAACTTCTTCAGATCTGGCACGACGAAAAGCTACCGCATTCATGAAATCTTAAAGTCAACATCTAATCGTACGGACATCGGAAGTGGTTATCAAAAGGTGACAATGCCTCAAGTAAAGTGTCCTTTCACATAAGCGCGCGGCAAAGCGCTTCCATATATGAGTAAACAGCAAAATGACTCCATGTATCAATGAATAGTAAAATGCTTTTCTAGTGTAGTCAAAAGTACTCCCCTTTCAGTCAGAAAAAGCAAAAAGAAAGATTTTAACAAAAATCGCTCTATGATTCAATAGATAAACAACAACAATCTAATTCCTATAAATGCGCCCCACCAGTGGCCGAGAGGTACGGACCTCTCAACTGGTAGACGGCAGGTGCTGGGTTCAAACCCAATCGCGGCTGTCGGCCTAACCATTCGGAGTTTTCGTGGTTTTCTTCGAACCTTGCGTAAATACGGGTTAGGTTCCCTTAGAAAGACCCCCACGAAGGGCACTCTCCCCTGGTCCTATATCCCTAGCGTAGATAATCGGACGACAAAAATAAACCAAACCAAACCAATTCCTATAAATGCAGTAAAGGCATCGGAAATGATTCGACGAGGAATCCGAAAATCATAACCTGTACTTGGCTGCATCATCTATAAGAGAGTGACAGCATTCGATGCCCAAATACTTTTTTCACGGAGGCTTTTGTCCCAACTAAAAATTTAAAACTCACTCCACCGCTTTTATGGAAAACGATTATTTCAGCCTATCATGGAGCATTCTCATGGGTCAAAAGAGAGATATTTTATAAAAGCGGGGGAGTGACGATGCAGCAAAAGGGTAAAATTTTTTACAGTGTATGTGTGAGATATTATATAAAAGGGATGGAGTGACGATGCAGCAAAAGTTAAATTTTTAACAATGTATCGCAATGCTAGGCATTTTCTATTATAAAATTTGATGATGATTTCCTGGTAGAATTCGATTGTACGCCGAATGATCCTTTATTTATACACAGACATAAATACATAATCCATATTATTTTACAAATTCGTGTACATACTAGGACAAGATAGCAGAAGGAAATATTACGACACAAGAAAAGTACAACCGGGAGCTTCACATAAAGAGTGTGTGCAACGGAGCCAGTGGGATTCGAACTCACAATCTCCTACCCTCTCAAGAGATTAGCAGCGTGGTGTCTTAACCACTAGGCCACAAGGACCCCCTTGATGACTCATTTTTGTCCAGAATCTTTTCAATCAATCGTATACTGTGCTCCATGTGTCGTCTATTCACATCGAGGAATCCTACATGAACAAAATCTGAAATCATTCTGGTGTCTAATCCGGTAACCAAATCTGAATCTAAAGATAATTTTGCTACATATATCTATGCACTTTATTTTGCATTGATGTGTAGAGGTAATTTTTTCTTCCGGAGCAAAATATATACTAAAAGATTTTCATCTTTTCAACAACTTAAGGATGTCGATTGGTATCGATGTCTATTTCCGCTTTAGTGGATGCGAGAACTTGTCCATTTAAGCTTTAACATTTCGGAAATTTATCGCATCCAGCAAGCATTAAGGCCGCACACTAGGCACAGAAAAAGACCCGGATGATAATGTGAAGTCTATGGATGTGTTCTTTTCAAATATCTCGCTCAAATTTTAAAATTTTTACGTGATTTTTTTTTTTCTGCATAGGATAGCTAAAGATATTCCACAACCGACCTAGTTTTTACTTTTTCAATTTTGGTTTCACATTTTTTTTTAAATTATTTTAAATTTCAAAACCGGTTTAAACGGTTCTGAAATTGAAACTATCATTATATAAAACATACATAAGCAAAATCGAAGAAGTAAAAATTAGGCCGATTGTAGATCATCCTCGGCTATCCTATGCAAAAAAAAAATCATGTGAATATATTAAAATTTGAGCGAGATATTTGAAAAGAACACACCCATAGTCTTTACACTAACATCCGGGTCTTTTTCTGAGACTGGTGTAGTGCCTTAAGGTCCACATTGTAATCTACAGACTTTGTAAATGGGCATTGAAAAGCTGACAGTCCATTAGTACACGTTAAAATTATTGTGAAAAGTTACCTTTGTTTTTAAAGACTATCTATTTTCTGACTAATGAGAGAGATCTAAAAACGTCTATGGTGCGTTTTCATTGGTCAGAAAATAGATAGTCTTTAAAAACAGAGGTAATTTTTCAAGATACTTTAAACAGGGTACACTGTTAAAAATTTGAACCTTTTGCTGCATCGTCCCTCCACCGCTAATATAGAAAACGATTACTTCAGCCTATTATGGAGCATTCTCATGGATCAAAAGTGAGATATTCTATAAAAGCGGGGTAGTGACGATGCAGCAAAAGGGTCAGATTTTTTACAGTTTAAAGTACGCGTACACAATCAGAGCGCGTCAATATGCTTCTATGATTCAATGCATAGCAAAGTAATTTTAAATGTTCGTATGTATTAAAGTACCCTTTTCAGTCATAAAAACTAAAAAGGAAGATATTATCAAAATCACACCATGATTCAACATGCGTCTATATGAAAGTAACAATATTTGAAGTTAAGAATGTTCTTTGATAAACGCGGTTTTCCAAAGTACAGAAAATTTAAGAATTTTTATTCCAGAACTTGGCGGTAGTCGCCTGAATGAGTTTGTTTTATGGGTGAAAGAAGTTAATTAGCTTAACTTTAATGGTAATCTTATCAATATTTTTCGTCATTTATATTTGCCCAAATGTAAATCTAGCACATAGCAATGTACTTTAATCACTTTGTGAATCCGGCATAACAAGCACCCTGATACACAGACACTCTTGCTTTAACGTGTAAGGCTCTTTACAGATGAATTTTCAGCTTTTCGATATCGAATTCTCATGTCTGGATCGATGTGGATCTTTCACTTTGGTGGATACGAGAATTGTTCCAGCTAAGATTTCGTACTTTGAAAAAAAAAAAAAAAAAAAACTAGCATCCCTGCAACAGTGGTTAGGGTCCAGAAGGATTATTCGCTGTTAAGCAAAACAAGATTGATCAATCATAAGCCTTCATTTTTGAGAACTTTTCATTGTTCGAAGGAGAGAGTCTGTAATACATGGAGTGAAAATATGCTATCGACACTGTAAAAAATTTGGCCCTTTTGCTGCATCGTTACTCCATCGCTTTTATAGAATTTCTTTGTTTTGACCAATGAGAATGCTCCATAATAGAGCGAAGTAATCGTTTCCTATAAAAGCGATGGAGTGACGATGCAGCAAAAGGGTTCAATTTTTTACAATGCAAGCAGTTCTAAAATTTTTTATCCTTTAAATGTGCAACGATGCTACTGAATTCCAAAATGTCGATCGCAGTGGCATTTTCGTGATACATTATCTAGACTAGCAATAATTCTTGCATTTTTAGAAAATGTCCTGCAGATGTCGCTTCTATCTATAAATTTCATTAGCATTGTTGCACATTTAAAGAATAGAACATTTTAGCGCTTTCTTAAGTATTACAGAGGGTGTGTTCAGCACAACTTACCGGTTACTCACCGACCACTTATCGATTGTAGACAAGTACGAAATGAAAATCAAAGCGAAGTGATGCCACAATTTGCTTTCGTACTGCCCTACAATCGGTCGGTAACATTGGTTACATTTGTAAGTTGTTCTGAACACGCCCTGAGATAGCCGATTTCCCCTTCTATATCCCCTAGATGCTATATTTCCGGTTTCTTGCATCAGAGAACTTGTCCGGAATCCAGGTAGAATTTGCGCTGTTAGCGAAACCAGATTAACGAATCAAAAGCCTGAATTTTAGCAAAATTTTCAATGTTTTAAATAAATTTTCTTGTTAATAAATCTCGTTTCTCAAACAGCGCAAAATTTATGTAAATCCTGGTCCTCGTCCAGTTAGGATTTTGCACTTTGAACACTGTTAAAAATTTGAAACTTTTACTTTATCGTCTATCCATCGCTTTTATAGAAAATAATTACTTCATTGTATTATGGTGAATTCTCATTGGTCAAAATAGAGATATTCCATAAAAGCGGTGGAGTGACGATGCAGCAAAAACTTCAAACTTTTATCAGTGAAAAGATCGTGTGTCTATGTAAGTGTAACATAAAAGCATGCAAAAGGAACACTTCTAATTGGTCGATTGCTTCAAAATGAATTTGAAATTTAAAGTTTTTATTTTTTAAAAAGTTCTAATTATCAGATTTTTATGAAATTCGAATGGGACCACATGGGCCTCATATGCTTTCAAACAAAAAAAGAATTATCAAAATCGGTTCATATTTGCAAAAGTTATGCGTGAACAACAAATACATACAGGTCGAAATCATAACCTCCTCTTTGAAGTCGGTTAAAAAAGATTATGCCTAAATTCGAAGAGATTGGGGAATAATGTGTGCTGCAAGTAAGAGGACAGAAACAGATATCAAATGAAATTCCCGAAGAAACCGCTGTTGTTGTGTTCAAAAGAGCTTCCGGATTGCAATGTTATTTGATTAGCGCGCGAGCGGTATCATGTTATGCGTCTCTCCATAGATTTACAGTGCCAGAAAAGAAAAAAAAAAAAAAAACCTTGACACTTGCGATGTTAGACGTTTTGTTAAAGATCTAGAACAATTCAAGAGAAATTATTCTAAAACTCCAGGTGTGAAAACAACATATTACAGACCATATATTTTCAGATTTTTTTACCCAAAATCCTGTAGGGGACCGTCAACAAAATGAAAAGTAATGAAGATTTTTGTATAACCCTGTGAAAACTAACATAACAAAAGCATTACGATTAAGTGGTTTATTGTGTAACGGAAGGACGCCCGTTGGGGGTGTTCTCGTGGTTGAATGCAGACATAAATCGAGATATAAGTTAAAACCAGTTTATTTAAACTGTTAGGGCTCTGGGGAAGTGGAGCTTTCATTTCGTTAATTCCAACAACTAGTCACAATACTAAAAGATTAAACTCATAAATATACTCACAGCTCCGGCACTAGACTCAGTCGGGCACTTCCAACCAACTCCTCACTTAGACTTCAGCTAAACTGCTAGATAAAAGCTTTATTAGACAGCCCGTGGCTGTAACACACTCTTTATTGTCTAAAATACTCAACGTAACTAAATTATCTCTTACCAACGGCAATCTCCTTGAATAGCTCTGCTCTGAATAAACTAAGTCGGCAAACGCTGCTAGCTATTTCACTTCGAAACTCCTCGCTAATTTACTGGAGGCTAAATAATAACGTGCTATAACTCGACCCGATTCAATTCACTGCCTCTCACCACCACCTAGCTGGCTTGCGCCGCTACACACACCACTACCTGGCTTGCACCGCTACTCACACTAGCTGGCTTGTGCCGCTACTCACGCCATACACACTCAAACTCTAAGTTTTATATGCTGCAAACTGAGATACTACAAATTTACATATTACTACAAGTCGTGACATAATTGTAGAACCGAGGAAGACACACACGCTCTAAAGTGAAAGTAAAAGAGAGGATAGATGTCGCTTCCACGCTACACAGTTAAATCATTGATGTCACGATCTCACAACAATGCTACAGTGCCTTTATCACAAACGTCACTCCCTCACAATTGTAATTTACTGTTTTCATTTTTATGAGGATAGCATGTATAATCCTAGAAAAATGATGGTTTTTCTAAAAATTGTCCTAAAATTCGGCAAGTTTTTAGCGTATAATTTGCAGATTTCTTAATAAAAAGCAATATTCTTTCTAGAAAATAAGACACACATAATTGTAAATAATATCCTGTAATCAGAATTTTAAAAAATTAATAATTGTATGAAAAATCAGCAGGATTTCGAAATAAAGTTTTATTGCACATGCGTCAATGCTATCAAAGTATAATTTTCATAATGTGTTTCTAAAAGTATATATCAACTTTTGGGAAAGTCTCAAAAACATAGCTTGAATATTTTTAAAATTACCATTAATAGAATAACCCATTGTTCCCAAAAGGAAGCTAAAAGATGAGAAGCTGTATCAAAATATCACGTTTTGTGTTTATGCTATATTCACACTAATCAATGGAATGGGAATATAGTCCCTCATCTTTTTACTTCATTTTGAGAATAACGGATTTTAAGCTTATTCTATCGTCGACAGTTTTCAAAATTCTCAAGCTATGTTTCTGAGACTTTTACAAATGTTGTTCTGCATGTTTAGCTAACACATTATGCATATTAAATTTTGATTACTTTCACGCATGAACAGTAAAACTTTATTTAGTAAACCTGTTCATTATTTATGTAATAATAATTATTATTATTGGATTCTGATTTCTGGGTATTGTGTACAATGCTCTTTTTCACATTTTCTTAAAAAAACTTTTTTATTAAGGACCCTGTGAATTCTGAGCAAAAAAACTTGGAAAAATTTGAGACTGTTTCGATAAAAACCTTAATTTTTCTACGAGTATACATGCTTTCCTCATAAAAATTAGCCTCTGTCACTGTAGATTACGAAATATTCATCGATTGTAAAGTGGCATCAACGTTGCACGTTGTACTAGCGCTGAATCCTGCTTATCCAGACACATGATCACAGTTTGCGACAATGCTTTTGGTTAGAAAAGCGGTTGCATAGCTTTAGAAAATTTTGCTATAAAACGAGGCACTTTTATACTAAATAAAGCAGTGGATATTCAGAAAGTTTCCGTATGGATAATATTGTACACGGGCAGTATTTACATTCAAATTACACTATTGTATGTTGTGTTTTTTTTCTGATTTCATTTTTATTCGCTCTTATTTAGCGGAACACTTCTCAGGGTCCTTAAAGATGTTCCATTACAGGTACTCATTATTGCAATTTTCTTCAAGTTATTCCATCCTTAACAATGATGAAATGCACTGTTTACACAATAGGAACAATTAAGGCGTTTCGATGATCCCCGTTTAAAGAGGAATGGATGATTTCGAGAAGTCCCCCCCCCCAATTTTGCCTTATCTTATCTGTTCTTATCCCCCCCCCAATCGTTCTGAATCCTGATATTGGGAAATCCTGAAAGATCGTGTCTAGAGCTTAAGCATATGGAGTCTGCCAGATTTAAAACCAGGCATATCTCGATATTTTTCTGCAATGTATCGAGAAACACTTCACATGACTGTCGAATAATACGCATAAAGTATGTGCTTGACCCAAAAGGATAGCTCATTGAAAATATACTATGAATAAAATTTTTATGTTTCCAGTTACAGACGTTTTGTATTCATGCACCCACTTCTCACTTAGTAGTCGAATTTTGAACTACCATTTCTTTATTGCTGATTTCTTCCCCTCTTAATCCATATACTATACTTTCCAAACATCACCGATATCAATGAAATAGAGAAGACTCTACGTAGATCTAAACGGGATGATTTTAATTATAATTAGCCTCGTATATTATGATAATCTGACAATTGATTTATGTTAATGATCGATTTAGCTATGGTATGTTCGGTATTGAATATAAAGTGTATAGATTTATATTTCATTTACAGATGCACTGAAAAATTACTTCATTACATTATGGTCAAAATTGGAAAAATCGTTTGAAGTGTAGTTTACTGACAATTATATCATTAAAAATGCATTAAAAATATATAAATGATTGGCATTCACAACAACTTAATTAGAATAAAATAGGCTATTAGTAAAGTTGGAATTAATAAATAAATATAAAATCGGAAATAAATCAGTTTCAGCCAATTTTATGCCATTGAAAACTTCTTTATCTTCTTAGTATGTAAGTTTAAAAAAATTGCTTGTGCAGTGCGAGTAAAATGTATAGTAATGCAATAATAAAACAACTTTTCCTTATTGAAATATTTTATCAAAATTAAAATATTTTTTCGATTTATTTTTATTTATTTTTTTAGTTTACATTGTATCAGAATAGTAGTCAACGTTTCCGAAAACTTCTTTCTTTCTAAATAAAGTATCGAATACTTTGTTCCAAGAAATAACTATTCGAGTTCATAAAATATTTTTTCAATTTATCAGTGATCTGTTTGAAAATGAAAATGTTGATTTATAAGCTAAAGTTATTGCTCCTATTTTCATATTTCATTTTGATATTTGATTAGGAAACAAAAGAGGTTTTCTTCATAAAACTACCGAAAATTCTGTATTAAATCTAACTTTAAAACAAATATTTATTAGATACTTATATGAATTTGAGAATTTCACATACATATGTAAAATTGGTTTCAGTTTGAATTTTTACATGTTAATATTTTCTCTACATTATATGGTATTTACATTTGATATTAAAGATTTAATATCAGCTTCTAGCGATTAAAAATTTTGTAATTGTTTGAAATCTTTGAAAAAAAATTATATGTAAAATTTTACTGTATATAGTAATATTAGATTTAGAAATTTTAGCATAGAATTTTTCAAATAAAAATCAAACAATAATAAATTTATCTACTAGAATAGCTTATTTTAGTGTTTCTATTATAAAAACAGAGTGGAAAAATATACCGGGTATAGATGGGAATCTTCTAGAATTTATTTACATTCAAATTTATCTGCAAATCAAGTTTATCATCTAGAACTGTTTAATTTATAATTTCTATAAAAATAGACTGGTCAAATGTACAGGGTACATATATGAGTGGACATACATATCAAATTTACCTTTCGACTTTGATACTCCAAAAACATAAACGAAGTGACATAACAAGAATTTGCTTATTGTGTAATGAGCAGCAAGATAGCCAATATTAGAGAAGTACATGAGCAGTTTGTATACGGCCGGCATTCTAACATTGCTTGAATATTTTGAAAATTATCATTAATAGAATAATCCATTGTTCCCAAAAGGAAGCTAAAGATGAGGAGCTGTATCAAAATATCATGTTTTGTGTTTATGCTACATTGACACTAATCAATGGAATGTGGATATAGTCTCTCATCTTTTTACTTCATTTTGAGAATAACGGATATTAAGCTTATTCTATCGTCGATAGTTTTCAGAATTATCAAGCTATGTTTTTGAGACTTTTACAAAAATTGTTTTACATCTTTAGCTAACACATTATGCATATTAAATTTTGATTACCTTCACGCATGCGCAGTAAGACATTATTTAGTAAACCTGTTCATTATTTATGTCATAATTATTATTATTGGATTCTGATTATTTGGTAATGTGTACAATGCTCTTTTTTACATTTTCTTAAAAAACCTTTTTTTTTTATTAAGACCCCTGCGAATTCTAAGCAAAAAATCTTGTCAAAATTTGAGACTGTTTCTATAAAAACCCTAATTTTTCTACAAGTATACATACTTTACTCATAATAATTAACACAGTTTATAACAATAAACCACCTAATTATAATGTGCAGTTTGAACGCTTTTGCTACGTTAGTTTTGACAGGGTATTTAAACAGATCTTCGTATTTTTTAATTTATTGACTGCCATCTATAAGATTTTGAGAAATAATATTCGCGAAAATATATGACCTGCACTATTTTGTTTACTCATCTAGAATTTCAGAATAATTCCATTTGTATTGTTTGAGATATTTAACGAAACGTCTTAACTCGCATGTGTCAAGGTTTTTCTTTGCTGGTACTTGTAAATTACGATATATTCATCGATTGTAAAGTGGCATCCACCTGAAATTCACGTTGTACGAGCGCTGAATCCTGCTTATCCGGGCACATGAACACAATTCGCGATAATGCTTTTGGTTAGAAAAGCGGTTGCATAGCTTTAGAAAATTTTGCTGTGGAACGAGGCACTTCTATACTAAATAAATCAATGGATATTCAGAAAGGTCGCGTATGGGATAATGTTCTACACGGGCAGTCTTTACATTCAAATTACATTATTGTATGTTGTGTTTTTACTGCTGATTTCAGTTTTGTTCGCTCTTATTAACGGAACACTTCTCAGGGTCCTTAAAGATGTTCCATTACAGGTACTCGTTATTGCGACTTTCTTCAAGTCATTCCATTCTTAACAGTGATTGAATGCTTAGCAACTATTATCGCAAACAATGCGAAATCGAAGCTATAAAATCTACCCGATAATATAGACATCGTCGTTTTACGTGTGAAAAATAATTTAAATAAAATTGAGGTATATAGCGAAGTATTTGATTCGTGGATAAATGCAGGAATAATTGAAAGGGTGGTTGATAATAAAGAAACTAAAGTACATTATTTGCCACACAGACCTGTATTTAAAGAATCGAGTGAAACTACTAAAGTTAGACCAGTTTTTGACGCTTCGGCTCATGTTAAAGGTTCCCCTTCTCTAAATGATTGCCTAGATAAGGGATTAAATTTGATTGAAATGATTCCTTCTATATTGCATCGGTTTCGGAAATATCCTGTTGGTGCAGTATCCGATATAGAGAAGGCATTTCTACAAATTGGTATTAGATTAGAGGATAGAGACTGTCTGAGATTTATATGGGAAAATGGCATAATTTATAGACATAAACGTGTTGTTTTTGGAATCAGTTGTAGCCCTTTTTTATTAGCGGCTACTTTGAGACATCATTTAGAAAGTGCGACTGAAAATCTCGCTTCTACAGTAGAAATTTTGAATCAATCGTTATATGTAGATAATTGTGTTTGCAGTTTCAACACAGTTGAAGAATTAAATAAGTTTATATTTGAATCCCAAACGTTACTATTCTCTGCAAAATTTAATCTCAGGGGATGGTTGTCAAATTATCCCATTCAAATTATTTCTGAAAATTCAACAGCCAATTTAAACCTAATACTGGTGTTACATTAGCTGTTGAATTTTCAGAAATAATTTGAATGGGATAATTTGACAACCATCCCCTGAGATTAAATTTTGCAGAGAATAGTAACGTTTGGGATTCAAATATAAACTTATTTAATTCTTCAACTGTTTTGAAACTGCAAACACAATTATCTACATATAACGATTCATTCAAAATTTCTACTGTATAAGCGAGATTTTCAGTCGCACTTTCTAAATGATGTCTCAAAGTAGCCGCTAATAAAAAAGGGCTACAACTGATTCCAAAAACAACACGTTTATGTCTATAAATTATGCCATTTTCCCATATAAATCTCAGACAGTCTCTATCCTCTAATCTAATACCAATTTGTAGAAATGCCTTCTCTATATCGGATACTGCACCAACAGGATATTTCCGAAACCGATGCAATATAGAAGGAATCATTTCAATCAAATTTAATCCCTTATCTAGGCAATCATTTAGAGAAGGGGAACCTTTAACATGAGCCGAAGCGTCAAAAACTGGTCTAACTTTAGTAGTTTCACTCGATTCTTTAAATACAGGTCTGTGTGGCAAATAATGTACTTTAGTTTCTTTATTATCAACCACCCTTTCAATTATTCCTGCATTTATCCACGAATCAAATACTTCGCTATGTACCTCAATTTTATTTAAATTAATTAACTTTTTCCTCGTTGTAGCAAGCCGCTTTTCGGCCAATTCTCTATTGTTAGGTAAGCAAGCTTTATCTAGCACCCATGGCAATGCTACTTCGTATCTCCCTTCTGAATCTATTCTTTTATTACTCTTAAAATGCTGCATAGTTTCTTCATGAATTTCAGATTTAGTTTTGGATTCAACTGGATCCGTTATACCCATAATATCCAGCTTCCACAAATCAGCAACGGAACAATTGTTCCAAAGTGATGAAATAATCATAGCAGCCTTATTTGTTTCTGATTTAATACTTGGAATTTTTCCCATTAGAGTCCATCCCAAATGGGTTTTTACCGCAACCGGACCACTTTCTAAAACTTTAATATTTCCGGTGAGTAATTTTCCAGCCACATCAGAACCAATCAATAATTTAATTTCATTTTCGGTTTCACATGAACTATTTTCAACATCAGAAATTTTAATGCCACATTTATTTAATTCTGATAACCAAGGCCCAGTTGGCACTTTTCGTATTTTAGAACAAATAACAGGAACATCTAAAACATGCATATCACAGTTAAGTTTTAAGTTGACGCGCAAGAATTAAATAAAAGAGTTAAGTATAGGCAACATGTTCGAGAACACTTACGTAAGCGATTTCGTATTGAATATTTAGGACAATTGCGCCAGCAAAGTTCTTTGCAAAAGAATGTCAAGCAACTTACCGTTGGTGACGTCGTACTCGTAGAGTCTGATAAGAAACGTGCCTATTGGGCTTTAGCCCGAGTGCAAGAACTCCCACCTTGAGTTTTCGACAGATAAACTCAACAACGGGTACAATAAAATATAAAATAAAATATGACTAATACTTACACTACAGTGATAAGATACAATTCTTACAATATTACATTTCTCAAAACAGGTAAATAAACATTTCCTTCTGCAAAATTCAAATAAAATTAAACATATTATTACAAATTCAAATTAACACTATGAAATATACTAAAAAATAAGAATAAAGTTTTTTGTTGAAACAGAATTTAGAGTTAATAACGTTTTGGGACAGTCACTATTCTGCCACTTCTCGTTCTTAATACTGGATCACTAGAAAATTCTTTTGGAATCTCTAAATTGTACAGTTTTTGGACAGGTCGCAAAAGTTCACCATTTTCAGTTTTTAATCGTGCAACTCTTGGGTGGCCATCTTTACCAGAAATAAGTTCTTGCACTCGGGCTAAAGCCCAATAGGCACGTTTCTTATCAGACTCTACGAGTACGACGTCACCAACGGTCAGTTGCTTGACATTCTTTTGCAAAGAACTTTGCTGGCGCAATTGTCCTAAATATTCAATACGAAATCGCTTTCGTAGGTGTTCTCGAACATGTTGCCTATACTTAACTCTTTTATTTAATTCTTGCGCGTCAATTGCATCAAAATCTCTCACATCTGAAGATCTTATGTCCTGTAAAAACATTGATGGTGTTAACGGTGCTAGATCGTTCACATCTTCAGTAACATAAGTTAGAGGTCTAGCATTCACAACTTGTTCACAATCACAGAGCACTGTGAGCAGTTCTTCGTAGGATAATGAAGCTCTACCTAGAACTTTTCTCAGTATCCGTTTCATCATTTGTATCAATCGCTCCCACCAACCGTCCCACCAGGCAGCGGTAGGTGGGTTAAATTTCCAGCGAATCTTTTGTGTTGCTGCAACGGCAGAGATTTGCTCCCAATCTATGGCTGAAAATGCTGTGTCTGCCCCGACGAAATGTCCGCCGTTATCAGAATACACGGTGGTTGGTCCTCCTCTTCGCGCTATAAAACGCCTGAAAGACTGGAGGAAAGCATCTGTAGATAATGACGTAACTAATTCTAAGTGTATGGCCCTATACACTGCACAAGTGTACAGACCAATCCAAACCTTTTCCTCATTCTTTAAATATAATGGGCCGGCTAAATCAACTCCAATTATCTGAAACACTGCTGCGTCTTCAACTCTTTCTGTTGGTAATGCAATAGAAATCGATTCTGTCTTTTGTGCACTGAATCTTCTGCATCGTACACATTTCTGTACTACTGCTCGAATAGTTTTCCTAGCTTTTACGATCCAGTAGTCTTCTCGTAACGATGTCATCATAAGAGCCTCTCCTGCATGCAAAAGCTCTTGGTGTTTCCATGAGATCAGGCTGTGGACTACAGGATGGTCAGAAGGCAAAAGAACAGGGTATTTAAAATTGAAAGCATCTTCTCTATAAATAACTTGCGTTTTCACTCTTATAATACCATCTTCATCTAGGATTGGTCTCAAGCTACGTATCTTCTGATTATTTTTCTCGTTGAATCTGTCTTTCTGAATCAAAATTATCAATTTTCTTTCGGCTTGTTCTAATTCCAAACACGTAAGTTCAGAAACTTCTTTTGAATTAGGATTTCTTAAATTGTTTAAGAATCTTAAAATCCAGGCGATCAATCTTATAATTTTCTTAAAAGATGAAAATCGTCGATAATACCAATCACTAGATTCTGTGTTCTTGTTCATTGCTGAAATGACACTTTTCCGTTTTTCAGAGTTAATAATTTCTTCATCGGGAATTTCGGCACTTTGAGGCCAAGTATATTCAGGTTGAGCCAACCAATCCGGTCCCTCCCACCATCTTAATTGTAAAAATTGTTCAATCGAACAACCTCTGGAAGGGATATCTGCCGGATTAAATTTTCCTGCAATGTGTCGCCATTGGTTCTTTTGAGTTAAGGTTCTGATTTCTTCTACGCGATTCCAAACGAATGTTCCCCATCTTTCGCCTCGCTTTATCCAGCTTAAAGCTGTAGTTGAGTCACACCAATAAAATATCTTTAAATTTGGAATTCGTAGATCACATATAACTCGACTTCCCATCCTGGCTCCAATGCAGCATGCTAAAAGCTCCAACCGGTGTATCGTTATGTTCTTAAGGGGAGCTACTCTTGCACGTGACTGTACGAAAGTTACCAGGATTTTATCTTTTCTCTTTACTCTTAGAAAAATGCAAGTAGCATACGCATGTTTGCTTCCATCACAAAATATGTGAAGGCCTACATCATTACTTTCATAATTATCAAAATACATCCATCGCTGCAATTTGATGTCAGAAATCATCTTCAATCCTTGCACCCATTTTAAAAATTGTTTAGCCAAATTAGTTGGGAGTAATTCATCCCACTTAATTTTTAACTTCCAGCATTCTTGTAGAATAAGTTTAGGGAGCAAAGTCACTGGAGAGGTAAATCCAAGAGGATCAAACACTTTCTGAGCGAATGAAAGTACAGCTCGTTTTGTGGGAATAGTTTGTTTTTCCTCAATAGAACCGATTTTGCAAGATAGGGTATCGTTTTCTAGATCCCAATTTAAACCTAATACTGGTGTTACATTAGCTGTTGAATTTTCAGAAATAATTTGAATGGGATAATTTGACAACCATCCCCTGAGATTAAATTTTGCAGAGAATAGTAACGTTTGGGATTCAAATATAAACTTATTTAATTCTTCAACTGTGTTGAAACTGCAAACACAATTATCTACATATAACGATTCATTCAAAATTTCTACTGTAGAAGCGAGATTTTCAGTCGCACTTTCTAAATGATGTCTCAAAGTAGCCGCTAATAAAAAAGGGCTACAACTGATTCCAAAAACAACACGTTTATGTCTATAAATTATGCCATTTTCCCATATAAATCTCAGACAGTCTCTATCCTCTAATCTAATACCAATTTGTAGAAATGCCTTCTCTATATCGGATACTGCACCAACAGGATATTTCCGAAACCGATGCAATATAGAAGGAATCATTTCAATCAAATTTAATCCCTTATCTAGGCAATCATTTAGAGAAGGGGAACCTTTAACATGAGCCGAAGCGTCAAAAACTGGTCTAACTTTAGTAGTTTCACTCGATTCTTTAAATACAGGTCTGTGTGGCAAATAATGTACTTTAGTTTCTTTATTATCAACCACCCTTTCAATTATTCCTGCATTTATCCACGAATCAAATACTTCGCTATATATCTCAATTTTATTTAAATTAATTAACTTTTTCCTCGTTGTAGCAAGCCGCTTTTCGGCCAATTCTCTATTGTTAGGTAAGCAAGCTTTATCTAGCACCCATGGCAATGCTACTTCGTATCTCCCTTCTGAATCTATTCTTATATTACTCTTAAAATGCTGCATAGTTTCTTCATGAATTTCAGATTTAGTTTTGGATTCAACTGGATCCGTTATACCCATAATATCCAGCTTCCACAAATCAGCAACGGAACAATTGTTCCAAAGTGATGAAATAATCATAGCAGCCTTATTTGTTTCTGATTTAATACTTGGAATTTTTCCCATTAGAGTCCATTCCAAATGGGTTTTTACCGCAACCGGACCACTTTCTAAAACTTTAATATTTCCGGTAAGTAATTTTCCAGCCACATCAGAACCAATCAATAATTTAATTTCATTTTCGGTTTCACATGAACTATTTTCAACATCAGAAATTTTAATGCCACCTTTATTTAATTCTGATAACCAAGGCCCAGTTGGCACTTTTCGTATTTTAGAACAAATAACAGGAACATCTAAAACATGCATATCACATTTATAACTATTGTCTATGCTACTTAAGTGAATTCGATACTTATTATGCTTTGTTTCACTTGTTTCAATATTACCAAATAATGTGTGAATTAATTTAATTTCACCAATACTTTTATAATTCAAATATTTAATTACATCTCGTGATAAATAGGAACGTTCGGATCCTGTGTCAATAACTCCACGCACGATTTTCTCTTTTCCATTGTGCTTTACACGGACACTCAAAGTTTGGAGTAACACAGTAGGATCCGAAGCTTGAGTAGTTAAAACAGTGTCACTACTCCCTGATTCATGTTTATGACTTTCTAACGACACATTACCACCTTCATTTAAAACATTTTGACATAATATTGAAAAATGCCTTTTATCACAATTCGAACATTTAATTTTAGAGTTACAATTGCGTGAAATGTGGTTTTTCTTCAGGCAAACAAAGCAAGCTTTTTTCTTCAAAATTAAGTTACGTTTCTCATCAAAAGAAAGCGAACTAGCTTTAAAACATTTTTCTGATAAGTGACACTTGTCACAAAATATACATAAATCTTCACGTTTTTTAACTAAATTCTTATTAGACTTATTATTTATAAATAAATCTGTGGCAGTTGGCATTGAATTATATTCATTATTACATTTATGATATTTCTTTGGGTTTTCAAAACCAAGATTGGAATGAGCCAACAGAACCCGCTCTTCCGCAAGTACCTCATTTTTTAAAAAAACAAGGATAGAATTTAATTGGTTCTTACCTTGAGCAGTCTTCTCACGCTGTCTTTCCCAGATTTTTAATATATCATGAGGTAGACAAGATTCTACAAGTGGGAAAAGTATGCTGGCATATTTCTCTTCTGTGACACCTAAGGATTCTAGAGACCTATGTTTTGTCTCTAGATTATCATATAACGACGATAAATTAAAATTCTTGCTTGATGATCTATTATTATTTAAGACTAATTGAAGAAGGTCGGAGTTGTTCTTCGATAGGCTTCACCAAAAATGTCTTTACTTTTTGCTTTATAGCAATAAATTTTTCTGTATACTCTTCGCAAGCTTCAAATTCTTTAGAATAATCTTTTTCTATAACTTTCTCTGTCAACATAAAATTCAAAATTTCTTCATCTACAGCTCGCAATCTTGTGCTTTTATCTTCCAGATGACACATTAAATTCTCTATTAAATTAGTATCTGGAGTTGCGTCGTTTAAAGCTTCATTTAAAGCATTATAAGTTTTCGTAAATCCAGATCTAAGAGGAGTTCTTTTGATTTTCAAAGCATCCATTTTTTCTCAATGACAACTTCTGATAACAAATAAAAAACAGTTACTTTTCACACGTCCCTATTAGTTCGGACGCCACATATCGCAAAACAATGCGAAATCGAAGCTATAAAATCTACCCGAAAATATAGACATCGTCGTTTTACTTCGAAACGCGTGAAAAGTAATTTAAATATCTTACAAAAAAATGAAGCTTCAAAACATTTCACTTAAAACTTAACACAAACTTTATTCCAGAATAAATTCTACTACTTCTTTTTAATTTCTCGTGATCATCTGTGAAAAATAAAACTATGACCATGGAGTCACTATGAGAGTGTGGACACCAAAGTAATTACAAATATTAATCGCATTCGCGACAACTATGACATTCTTGCACGATAGTGCACTATTTACATAATAGGAACAATTAAGGCGTTTCACTAATTGGATGATTGAATGGATGATTTTGAGAAGTTCTCCCCCAAGATGGCCTTATCTTTGAATCGTTCTGAATTCTGCTACTTGAAAATCCTGAAAGATCGTGTCTAGAGTTTAAGCATATGGAGTCTGCCAGATTTAAAACCAGGCATATCTCGATATTTTGCTGCAATGTATCGAGAAGCTCTTCACATGACTGTCGCATAATACGCATAAAGAATGTGCTTGACCAAAATGGATAGCTCATTGAAAATATACTATGAATAAAATTTTTATGTTTCCAGTTACAGACGTTTCATATTCATGCGCCTACTTCTCACTTAGTAGTCGAATTTTAAAGTGCCATTTCTTTATTGCAGATTTCATCCCCTCTTAGTCTATATACTATACTTTCCAAACATCACCAATATCAGTGAAATAAGAAGACTCTACGTAGATCTAAACGGGATGATTTAATTATAATTACCCTTGTATATTCTGATAATCTGACAATTGATTTATGTTAATGACCGATTTAGCTATGGTACGTTCGATATTGAATATAAAGTGTATAGATTTATATTTCATTTATAGAGGCTTTGAAAAATTACTTCATTACATTATGGTCAAAATTGGAAAAATCGTTTGAAGTGTAGTTTACTGACAATTATATTATTAAAAATGCATTAAAATATATAAATCATTGGCATTCACGACAACTTAATTAGAATAAAATCGACTAATAGTAAAGTTGGAATAAATAAGTAAATATAAAATCGGAAATAAGTCAGTTTCAGCCAATTTTATGCCATTGAAAACGTCTTTATCTTCTTAGTACATGAGTTTTAAAAAAATTGCTTGAGGAGTTTGAGTAAAATGTATAATATAGCAGTATTAAAACAACTTTTCCTTATTGAAATATTCTATCAAACTTAAAATATTTTTTCTTGGATTTATTTATTTATTTATTTATTTTTTGTTTACATTGTATATGAGTCAAAGTTTCCGAAAACTGCTTTTTTTCGAAATAAAGTATCGAATACATTGTTTCAAGAAATAACTATTCGAGTTCATAAAATATGTTTTCAATGTATCTGTGATCTGTTTGAATATGAAAATGTTAGCTAAATTTATTGCTCCTATTTTCATATTTCACTGATGTTTGATCAGGAAACGAAAGAGGTTTTCTTAATAAAGCTACTGAAAATTCTGTATTAAATCTAACTTTAAAACAAATATTTATTACATACTTATATGATTTTGAGAATTTCACTTATATCCGTAAAATTGGTTTCAGTTTCGAATTTTTACATGTTAATATTTTCTCTACATTATATGGTACTTACATTTGATATTAAAGATTTAATATCAGTTTCTAGCTATTAAAAATTTTGTAAGTGTTTGAAATCTTTGAAAAAATTTTTACTGTACATAGTAATATTAGATTTAAAAATTTTAGCAGAAATAAAAATCAAACAATTATAAATGTATCTACTAGAATAGTTTATTTTAGTGTTTCTATTATAAAAACAGAGTGGACAAATATACCGGGTATAGATGGGAATGTACTAGAATTTATTTACATTCAAGTTTATCTGCAAATCAAGTTTATCTTCTAGAACTGTTTAGTTTATAGTTTCTATTAAAAAAATAGACTGGTCAAATGTACAGGGTACAGATATAAGTGGATATATGTATTAAATTTACCTTTCAACTTTGATACTAAAAAAAAAATAAACGAAATGAAATAACAAGAATTTGCTTATTGTATAATGAGCAGCAAGATAGCCAAGAAATTAGAAGAGTACATGAGCACTTTGTATACGGCCGGCATTCTTCTTTTTTTTAAGAAGCAAGTTACTAGTATCCATAATAATCTTGTGTTACTCGGTGATTGAGGGCTCGGACGCTGTTTTGACGTCCAGATTTGTTAGGAAATTTTTCTACATTTGCTTATTTGATTTTTTTCTTTGTGAACCAGGCTAAACAGTACTTTTACGTAGATTTCGTAAGAAATACTACCTATTCCAATCGCACCAGTTTATATATATATCTATCTATCTATCTATCTATATATCTCACTTTTTTATGGACACGATAACTTCTATAATTCTTCACCAATCTCCACCAAACTGGTACATAAAATCAAAGGGGATAAAATCTTGGCTAAGTTCGTTAATGGGCAAAATCGGACCAAGGGGGTCGGAATAGGGGGCGTTTTTGTGAAAACCGAAAAAACGACAAAACTTCTTAATTAAAGTAGATATCGAATCGGTTTAAAGTTTATATTACTTCCTAAAAATGGGCCAAAAGTATATGCATGACAGATTTTTGATAAATTTAGAAGTGGGCTCAAGGGGTGAAAAAAACAGGGATTTTGAGAGAAAAAAATTCATAACTTCGTCAATTTTCAAGATATCAAGTCCAACTAAATTTTTTGTATATGTTCTTAAAATTATCTAAAACTTTTGTATTTACAAGTTTTTGATAGGACCAACTTTTACCGATGAAAAAATTAAAAACGAAAAGAAAAAAGGCGCTGAAAAAAGAGAAAAATCCATAACTCCGTCAATTTTTAAGATATCAAATCTGATTAAATTTATTTTACATCTTCTTAAAAATATCTGCAACTTTTATATTGACAAGTTTTTCATAGGACCAATTCGTATAGCAAAAAGAAAATAAACAAAAATAGGAGTTAGAGAAAAAACCTCAAATCCAAACTGCTTATATTCTGACTCATTTTTAAATTCATTTTTGATTTTAAACGCATCCAAATGGTAGATCCTCTTATTTAGAAACTGTATAAAGTGACGCATTGGTCAATTTTCTGATAAACACAGAATATATTTCAAAAAAGTCTACCAAAAAGGGTATTTTGAACAGAATTTCCGAAAGTCATCGGGACTGAAAATTGAAGGAAGTATTCAAATAAAAAATTGCGTTTTTTTCTGATTAGTTTTTAAATCCATTTTTGTTCTCAAATGCATCCAATTTACAGATCCTCTTATTTAGGAACTATATAATGTGATGCATTGATCGGTTTTTTGATAAAGACAGAATATATTTTGAAAAAGGCTACCAAAAAGGGTATTTTGAACAAAATTTCCCGAAATCTTCGTGATTCGAAAATTTAAGGAAGTTTTCACATAGCAAATTGCGTTTTTTGTGACTCGTTTTAAAATCCATTTTTGCTCCAATCAAGCATCTAATTTGCAATTTGCATCCAATTTGCAGATCCTCTTATTTAGGAACTTTATACTGTGACGCATTGGCCAGTTTTTTGATAAAGATAGAATATATTTTTAAAAATAAGTGAGTACTTCGCACAAAATTTTCCGAAGCAATCATGATTAAAGAATTAAGGATGTATTCAAACAACAAATCGGTTATTTTATGACTCATTTTTAAATTCAATTTTTCACTCAAATGCATTCAACTGACAGTATTTTTGTTATTTAGGAACTGTATAATGTACTGTTTTGGTCGATTTTTTAATAAATTCAAAATCTATTTCAAAATATGTTGTCAAAATGGGCATTTGAGCTGAATTTTTCTTAAGATGATTCTGATAAAACCAGTGTTTGCAGAAAAATGAAATTAAAAATTTTTCATAAACGGCCAAATGAAGTTATTAAACTGAGTTTATCTCTAATCATATATATATATATATATATATATATATATATATATTTGAAATGAGCACTTTTCGAAATCTACCTCCGCCTATAGGCCCAGCCGATAGGGATTTTTTTTATGTGATGTAACCATCGACAGTAATGAATCTTACTGGGTTATACCTAAAAGAAAAAAATAATACAAATAAAAAATTATGAATTATATGGCTACAAAACTGAACTTCAGTATCTTATTTTTTTAAGGTTTTATGCACTGTAAAAAAAATTCAAGAGGTTACTAAAATATTTTTATTAACCAACCAAGTGAAACAAACATTTTTTTTTTTTGTAAACTGAACAAAAGAAGTTTTTGTATAACTAACTTAAAACTTTTTAATATGAGCCACTAAGCAAATTTTAGTTATAGCTCCAAAAGTATTTTTGGTAACCATTACTTGTGACCGAAGGGCAGGAGTTTCCTTTGAGCTGCATCCTGTGGGTAAAAAGACAGACTACTGAAGCGGAAGATTTTCGGCGAAGCCGCAATAGATGGCAGCACCAACCATTGCTACCTACTCTATTGTGACATGTTTCTAAAGGGGAGGGAAAGTCCAGAGATCATTACCCATGGTAACAGCTACAAGACGATTTTCGTAATCCCTTTATTTAACGAGTACTTACATTGCATACATTCGGTGCAAATTTGGTGGGGTCCAGCATCGAACCCGGGTACTTTCAGCCTGGAGTTCGGTGCTATGACCACTAGGCTAGTGAGTTTTAGTAATAGCTTTTAAAAATGTAAAACTATTAACTGTATTTGTTGCTAGCTTTTTTCTAGCAATTCTTACAGATTCCTTGTAACCGAGTAAAATTACTAAATATTTTTTAGTAATTACAAAGATCATTAAAAATTTTTAGTAGATCGACTCTTTTTTTACAGTGTGTAGGATAGTTGCAAACATTAATTTGGGAAACGCCTTGTATTTTTTATGCAAAAGCAATAAGGATTATTTTTAAACTGCCGTTAGCTATAGTAAGGTCACTTTCCTCTCCAAAATTATTTTACGATGAGATTTTAGTTTTATCTTTGTTACTGTAGTACTAAAAGAAATAAAAATCAAAATAATGTAAATAATTGATGCAAGATTATGCGATACAGTTTAACAATTTTTTAATTGTTCATGAATTAATAACGATTACTATAGAAGTTTTATTATTACGATTGACGAAGAGAGTGCGTTCATAAAAATATTAAATGTAATTATACAACCTCTCTACTTACGAAACTTGCCTTAAACATAATTTATATTGGGTTGACTTTTGTCATGTAACAACATAACTTATGTAAGTTTTTATGGGGCATTTTTTTATTATCGTTTACAAAAATTTAATTTCTAAACTGTTAATTTTAGAGGCATAGTATTAATTACAAAAATGTTTTAAATTTTCTTCTCCATTACATGAAAATTAATATACATTAAAATAATTACTTTTTAAATACTTAAAAAATTACATGTCTTAAACAATGTTCTATAAGTAATAAAATGTCCTACAATTTTTATTTAAAAAAATTCTATGTATTTTAAAAAGTAAAACAGCAAAAAAATTATTTTTCTACGAGCAAAACTTACTCTGTTATGATACTTATGAATTTTTAACTACTGAAAAAAAATTGCTAATAATGCACGTAAACAATCGTAACTAAGTAAGATTGTGTTCTTGCAAAAATTAAATTTTTAATCCCAATCTGATTTGAAAAATATAGATTTATCTAAACTAAAATAATATCTATAATTATGTCCCAAAACTATTCAAGATATCTGTAAAGGCCTTCTGATTGAAATATTTGTTGACAGCTTACCCATACATTAGCTATAAGTTACAAAAGTAACAGATTGTTGAAAGATGCTGCCTTTGAGAGTATAGAACGATGTAACTTGTTAACCAAATGTATAATTCCCATCTCTAGAAAGCAGATATTATTTACAGATTACACACAAACGGTTTTGGATACCTGTACAGTATCCGAAGTACTGTATACTTTTAATTATTTTTTTATATATTTTAAAAACTTTATTATATTACGAACGAACTTCAATTAATACATTTGATGTGCAATTTTCGACTTGATCAGTTTTTATATGTTGTTTTCTGTTATCAATGATTTAAAAAAAAATTATATATATATATATATATATATATATATATATAATTATCATAAGAATTATACATATATATATATATATATATATATAAATTATATATATATATATATACACTGTATTGCCATTGATTATGGGACACTTGCGATTTTAGACATTTTACTAAATATCTAGAAAAATACATGAGGAATCATCTCGAAACTCTTAGTGTATAAATATAATAGTATACGTCATACATCTCCGTGAAGATTTTTTACCGAAACTCCATAGGGGACCGTCAACAAATTAAAAAAGAATGAATATCTTTTGAATAACCCTGTCAAAACTAATGTAGCAAAAGCGCTCAAACTCTAGATTATGATTGAATGCCTTATTGTAATACACTGTGTTAATGTTTATGCAAATAGCATGCACACTCGCAGAGTAATTAAGGTTTTTATAAAAATGGCCCCAAATATTTCTACGTTTTTCCATTATAATTTTCAGAGTTCTTAATATAAAATAATATTTTTTTCCGAAAATATGACAAACAACATTGCACACAGTACCCTGTAATCAGAATTAAAAAATAATAAAAATTGTAGGAAAATTGAGTAGGTTTACTAAATAATTTTTTACTGCGCATGCGTCAAAGATATCAAAATTTCATTTGCATATTATGTTAGCTAAATGTATAGAGCAACTTTTGTAAAAGTCTCAAAATTATAGCTTGAAAATTCTGAAAGTAATCGCCTATAGAAAAAGGACAAAATCCGTTGTTTCCAAAATGAAGCAAAAAAATGAGGGATTTTATCCAAAAGTAGTCGTAACATCCCGTATTGTGTATTCTATATTGACACTAATCAATGAATATATGGATACAACCCCTCTTGTTTTTGCTTCATTTTGAGAATAATGGATTTTCAACTTATTCAATTGACGATTACTTTCAGAATTATCAAGTTATGATTTTGTGACTTTCACAAAAGTTGCTCTATACATTTAGCTAACATAATATGCAAATGAAATTTTGATATCGTTGACGCCTGCGCAGTAAAAAAATATTTAGTAAACCAACTCATTTTGTATACAATTTTCATTATTTTTTAATTCTGATTACAGGATACTGTGTGCAATGCTGTTTGTCATATTTTCTGAAAAAAAATATTATTTTATATTAAGAACTCTGAAAATTATAAGGAAAAAACTTGGAAAAATTTGGGACCATTTTTATAAAAACCTTAATTACTCTGCGAGTATGCATGCTATTTGCATAAAAATTAACACAGTGTATTACAATAATGCATTCAATCATAATCTAGAGTTTGAGCGCTTTTGCTGCATTAGTTTTGACAGGGTTATTCAAAAGATATTCATTCTTTTTTAATTTGTTGACGGTCCCCTATGGAGTTTCGGTAAAAAATCTTCACGGAGATGTATGACGTATACTATTATATTTATACACTAAGAGTTTCGAGATGATTTCTCATGTATTTTTCTAGATATTTAGTAAAATGTCTAAAATCGCAAGTGTCCAATAATCAATGGCAATATAGTGTATAAGAGACAAAAATAATAAAAATAAGTGACGTTATTTTTTTTTTCATACAAAGAATCAAATTGTTTTTCTGAAAAAATATCAGTTAATTAATATATTATTATTATTATTATTATTATTATTATTATTATTTTTACAAAATGTACAACTTAAAGAGCTTGAAAACTACTACACTGCAAAAAAAAAAAATAAATAAATAAAAAAAAAAAATAAAAATAAAAATAAAAATAAAAAAATCTGTAAAGGTACTACACTTTATCTAGGAAACTGGGATTCTAAGAACTTTTCCTGTAACGGTAACAAGAAAAACTCAAGTTTTAGAATCGGTTACATGGATTTTTCCTGTTATCGTTACATGAAAAGTTCTTGGAATCCCAGTTTCCTAGAAAATGTTTAGTACCTTTACAGATTTTTTTTACAGTGTAGTCTTATTTATTTTATTGAATTTCAAATAATATATCATTTGTTGAAATTTACGGAGATAAGATGAAAAATGTACTGATTTAAATTTTTATAAAATTTCCTTACAAATTTACCAAAAGGGTCTCAGTTTAAAATTCTTCACAAGCTGATAAAAAACATTTGTAAACATACGTAACAATTCCTGGTGAATAAGTACTTAAAAACAAGGTTGCTATTAGAATAAATTAATAATAAATATAAGAAAATTATGTTTCGTGGGAAAAGAGAAAATATATATGCATTCTATTATTTAGAATTTTATGTATTAACTTTATAATAGCAGGTGTTGAATTGCGAATATTTATTCATCTTATTAATATTTAGTTACTTTCAAATTTTATCTTAAACAATATTATGAGATTAATTTCTTGAGTTGAAGCTGTAACATACACACTTATGGAATTTTAGTGTCTTTACTTAAAGCTATTTTAAAAGCTTTGCAACTGTCCAGTGATTATACTTAATCCCTCTTACCTCTTATCTATGGCGAGAAGGAAATCAAGCATCCTTAGAAGAAAATCTCTTTTGAAGAATATACATTCTCCTTAAAATTAATTTAGTAATCCTGAAATTCATTACGCTAGTGTAAGTATTCTCCTGATAAAACATCGTGATTTAGAAATAAACTGAACTTTCTATGTTATACTTCTAAAGAGGCTTCAGGAAATTTGTATTATATAATCAGGATTTATTAACAATTAAAATTTTAAAAGCTTGCATTTATCTTTTAATTAGTAGGCGTTTGAACTATTAAGCATTGATAACTGAAGAATTTACTAAACATTATATAGATGCGAAATAATATACTTCTAAATAACTGAACTTAAATCAGCTTTATATCATAAAAATATTGTACTATTCCTTCAGTCATAAAAATAATGTGAAATTAAAGTATTTCATAGTTGAAAAACATTTTTTTCAATATCTGTTCGAAAATAAATATTCTTGTTGGAATTATTTTAGTTTTACAGCTTCCATTTATTTTAAAAAGTTGAAGTCATTATAGTCTTTAATAATATTAGAGCATATTTATTTTGGAAATTTTAATGCAATCAGAAAGTATAAAAATGCTTCAAGCATAATATATAAAACAACAAATATAAATTACTACGGCTCTTTTTTACAACATAAAGCAAAAACATTGTTGGAATGAACTCGTAGGATGCTGAAAATGATATGAGAAATGATTTTTAAAATATACTTTTAAAGAATCAATTTCGCTTTTGTCGATATTTATTGCATCACACAATTTTAAATTTTACAACATCGAATAGAAAGAAAATGTATTTTCAAATACACTTTCTTTCAAAATTGCATTCCAATTTAATCCCAACTGAATTTTTACAGTTATTAAAGTAGTTTAAAGTATGATGTTTTAAAAAGTATCTCAACAAAAAGCATTTGTTTGCTATATTAATGGATAATAACGTTTTTAGTAAATGCAGACTTCAGTGCCGTTGAACTAAGGGTAAGTAGTGCTATGCATTTTTTTAGAATTGCAACTGATTTCTGCGCTTGTGAGGGCGCTGTGGTAACTATTTATATAACTGGTATAGTCGTTGTTATGAATTACTGGTTTCAACTCTCAGTATGGGAAAAGCTCATGATTTTAGACGATTTTGATCGCGAGCGAATAATAAATGCTCGACACGTACACCATTCAATTTACAAAATCATCAGAAAAAGTGAGATTATTCCACGCAACAAAGACAGGAGTACATCGAGAATAAACGGATAGAGGAAAAATTTTAAAATTGGGAAAATTGAAAAGAACAATTAGCGTTGAACGAGCGAGGTAGCAGATAGCTAAGCCATATTGTATATAGAATATCATCTCGTTTTCCTAAAAAGCTAAGTCAAGGCACCAGTTATGCTGTCAGTAAATCGGCCGCGGAGCGGAATGCTTGCTTTACTATGTGGGCTTGTGGAACAATACTGACGAGAATTCCATTGATCAATCCGCATTATCACGCTGCACATCTTCTCTGGGAAAAAAAAGCGAAAAATAAAATCTAGTTGACTGGAAACTTGAAGCGTGAAAGACGCGTCTCCTATTCGACTGCTTCATGCTAATAGGGAGGCTGAGATTATGGCACCAAATCACAAAAACATGGATCCTGCTCTCCACTTTGCAACTTTTAAAAGTCACGGCCTCTAAGTAGTGATTAGGGGTGTTTTCTGTGGAGTCTTTGGTACTCGAAACCCCAACAATGCAATTTGGTGTGTAGAATTACTAATTTATCATCTCCATCTATTTATGTCTTCCTATCGTCTGCTTCGAAATGGTGTTTTCCAGCAAGACTAATTTCACATACCTCTGCTGGTTACTGATTGGTTGGATGCGCATTTTCCTGACTTCAATGCCATAAATTTGCCCCTAGACACAAAAACGTAAATCTTATAAACCTCCTTTGGAGCGATTTATAGAAAGGTGTGAAAGCACTAGCCACTCTTTTGGAATTGTGGTTATCTGTACCAGATGTTTGAAAAGTCATGCCTGTGTTTATGTATTGCATAGTGTTTACGTATACATTTAAACAACATGGATGTTATTAAATAATGTAAATCTAATTTTACGACAGTAAGTCGATTTTACAATAGTAAGTCTAATTTTATTAATTTATTATTTTTTACATAATTAACCATAAACTTGATGTTGTTGTTACTTAAAAACACCGTCGAAAAAAGGTGCATTCTGTAGTCAGAATAATTTTTTCGAGGCTATCTTCACTTCGTCGGTTATTTCTTACAAAAGACTTCTTCAATGACAGAAAGAGGACTGATGCTACATGATATATTAGGGTTACGGGGAAGTTTAGAAGTCGCTTCCGATCAAGGTTGGCAATAATACCTGACTTTTCAAACACAGGCATGTTTGAAAAGTCATGCCTGTGTTTATGTATTGCATAGTGTTTGCGTATACATTTAAACGACATAGATGTTTTTAAATAATATAAATGTAATTTTACGACAGTAAGTCGATTTTACAATAGTAAGTCTAATTTTATTTATTTATTATTTTTACATAATTAACCATAAACTTGATGTTGTTGTTACTTAAAAACACCGTCGAAAAAAGGTGCATTCTGTACTCAGAATACTTTTTTCGAGGCTATCTTCACTTCGTCGGTTCTTTCTTACAAAAGACTTCTTCAATGACAGAAAGAGGACTGATGCTACATGATATATTAGGGTTATGGGGAAGTTTAGAAGTCTCTTCCGATCAAGGTTGGCAATAATACCTGACTTTTCAAACACAGGCATGTTTGAAAAGTCATGCCTGCGTTTATGTATTGCATAGTGTTTGCGTATACATTTAAACGACATAGATGTTATTAAATAATATAAATGTAATTTTACGACAGTAAGTCGATTTTACAATAGTAAGTCTAATTTTATTAATTTATTATTTTTTACATAATTAACCATAAACTTGATGTTGTTGTTACTTAAAAACACCGTCGATAAAAGGTGCATTCTGTAGTCAGAATAATTTTTTCGAGGCTATCTTCACTTCGTCGGTTATTTCTTACAAAAGACTTCTTCAATGACAGAAAGAGGACTGATGCTATATGATATATTAGGGTTATGGGGAAGTTTAGAAGTCGCTTCCGATCAACGTTGGCAATAATACCTGACTTTTCAAACACAGGCATGTTTGAAAAGTCATGCCTGTGTTTATGTATTGCATAGTGTTTGCGTATATATTTAAACGACATAGATGTTATTAAATAATATAAATGTAATTTTACGACAGTGAGTCGATTTTACAATAGTAAGTCTAATTTTATTAAATTATTATTTTTTACATAATTAACCATAAACTTGATGTTGTTGTTACTTAAAAACACCGTCGAAAAAAGGTGCATTCTGTAGTCAGAATAATTTTTTCGAGGCTATCTTCACTTCGTCGGTTATTTCTTACAAAAGACTTCTTCAATGACAGAAAGAGGACTGATGCTACATGATATATTAGGGTTATGGGGAAGTTTAGAAGTCGCTTCCGATCAAGGTTGGCAATAATACCTGACTTTTCAAACACAGGCATGTTTGGAAAGTCATGCCTGTGTTTATGTATTGCATAGTGTTTGCGTATACATTTAAACGACATAGATGTTATTAAATAATATAAATGTAATTTTACGACAGTAAGTCGATTTTACAATAGTAAGTCTAATTTTATTAATTTATTATTTTTTACATAATTAACCATAAACTTGATGTTGTTGTTACTTAAAAACACCGTCGAAAAAAGGTGCATTCTGTAGTCAGAATAATTTTTTCGAGGCTATCTTCACTTCGTCGGATCTTTCTTACAAAAGACTTCTTCAATGACAGAAAGAGGACTGATGCTACATGATATATTAGGGTTATGGGAAAGTTTCGAAGTCGCTTCCGATCAAGGTTGGCAATAATACCTGACTTTTCAAACACAGGCATGTTTGGAAAGTCATGCCTGTGTTTATGTATTGCATAGTGTTTGCGTATACATTTAAACGACATAGATGTTATTAAATAATATAAATGTAATTTTTACGACAGTAAGTCGATTTTACAATAGTAAGTCTAATTTTATTAATTTATTATTTTTTACATAATTAACCATAAACTTGATGTTGTTGTTACTTAAAAACACCGTCGAAAAAAGGTGCATTCTGTACTCAGAATAATTTTTTCGAGGCTATCTTCACTTCGTCGGTTTTTTCTTACAAAAGACTTCTTCAATGACAGAAAGAGGACTGATGCTACATGATATATTAGGGTTACGGGGAAGTTTAGAAGTCGCTTCCGATCAAGGTTGGCAATAATACCTGACTTTTCAAACACAGGCATGTTTGAAAAGTCATGCCTGTGTTTATGTATTGCATAGTGTTTGCGTATACATTTAAACGACATAGATGTTATTAAATAATATAAATGTAATTTTACGACAGTAAGTCGATTTTACAATAGTAAGTCTAATTTTATTAATTTCTTATTTTTTACATAATTAACCATAAACTTGATGTTGTTGTTACTTAAAAACACCGTCGAAAAAAGGTGCATTCTGTAGTCAGAATAATTTTTTCGAGGCTATCTTCACTTCGTCGGTTATTTCTTACAAAAGACTTCTTCAATGACAGAAAGAGGACTGATGCTACATGATATATTAGGGTTACGGGGAAGTTTGGAAGTCGCTTCCGATCAAGGTTGGCAATAATACCTGACTTTTCAAACACAGGCATGTTTGAAAAGTCATGCCTGTGTTTATGTATTGCATAGTGTTTGCGTATACATTTAAACGACATAGATGTTATTAAATAATATAAATGTAATTTTACGACAGTAAGTCGATTTTACAATAGTAAGTCTAATTTTATTAATTTATTATTTTTTACATAATTAACCATAAACTTGATGTTGTTGTTACTTAAAAACACCGTCGAAAAAAGGTGCATTCTGTAGTCAGAATAATTTTTTCGAGGCTATCTTCACTTCGTCGGTTCTTTCTTACAAAAGACTTCTTCAACGACAGAAAGAGGACTGATGCTACATGATATATTAGGGTTATGGGAAAGTTTCGAAGTCGCTTCCGATCAAGGTTGGCAATAATACCTGACTTTTCAAACACAGGCATGTTTGGAAAGTCATGCCTGTGTTTATGTATTGCATAGTGTTTGCGTATACATTTAAACGACATAGATGTTATTAAATAATATAAATGTAATTTTTACGACAGTAAGTCAATTATACAATAGTAAGTCTAATTTTATTAATTTATTATTTTTTACATAATTAACCATAAACTTGATGTTGTTGTTACTTAAAAACACCGTCGAAAAAAGGTGCATTCTGTACTCAGAATAATTTTTTCGAGGCTATCTTCACTTCGTCGGTTTTTTCTTACAAAAGACTTCTTCAATGACAGAAAGAGGACTGATGCTACATGATATATTAGGGTTACGGGGAAGTTTAGAAGTCGCTTCCGATCAAGGTTGGCAATAATACCTGACTTTTCAAACACAGGCATGTTTGAAAAGTCATGCCTGTGTTTATGTATTGCATAGTGTTTGCGTATACATTTAAACGACATAGATGTTATTAAATAATATAAATGTAATTTTACGACAGTAAGTCGATTTTACAATAGTAAGTCTAATTTTATTAATTTCTTATTTTTTACATAATTAACCATAAACTTGATGTTGTTGTTACTTAAAAACACCGTCGAAAAAAGGTGCATTCTGTAGTCAGAATAATTTTTTCGAGGCTATCTTCACTTCGTCGGTTATTTCTTACAAAAGACTTCTTCAATGACAGAAAGAGGACTGATGCTACATGATATATTAGGGTTACGGGGAAGTTTAGAAGTCGCTTCCGATCAAGGTTGGCAATAATACCTGACTTTTCAAACACAGGCATGTTTGAAAAGTCATGCCTGTGTTTATGTATTGCATAGTGTTTGCCTATATATTTAAACGACATAGATGTTATTAAATAATATAAATGTAATTTTACGACAGTAAGTCGATTTTACAATAGTAAGTCTAATTTTATTAATTTCTTATTTTTTACATAATTAACCATAAACTTGATGTTGTTGTTACTTAAAAACACCGTAGAAAAAAGGTGCATTCTGTAGTCAGAATAATTTTTTCGAGGCTATCTTCACTTCGTCGGTTATTTCTTACAAAAGACTTCTTCAATGACAGAAAGAGGACTGATGCTACATGATATATTAGGGTTACGGGGAAGTTTAGAAGTCGCTTCCGATCAAGGTTGGCAATAATACCTGACTTTTCAAACACAGGCATGTTTGAAAAGTCATGCCTGTGTTTATGTATTGCATAGTGTTTGCGTATACATTTAAACGACATAGATGTTTTTAAATAATATAAATGTAATTTTACGTCAGTAAGTCGATTTTACAATAGTAAGTCTAATTTTATTTATTTATTATTTTTACATAATTAACCATAAACTTGATGTTGTTGTTACTTAAAAACACCGTCGAAAAAAGGTGCATTCTGTACTCAGAAAAATTTTTTCGAGGCTATCTTCACTTCGTCGGTTATTTCTTACAAAAGACTTCTTCAATGACAGAAAGAGGACTGATGCTACATGATATATTAGGGTTATGGGGAAGTTTAGAAGTCGCTTCCGATCAAGGTTGGCAATAATACCTGACTTTTCAAACACAGGCATGTTTGGAAAGTCATGCCTGCGTTTATGTATTGCATAGTGTTTGCGTATACATTTAAACGACATAGATGTTATTAAATAATATAAATGTAATTTTACGACAGTAAGTCGATTTTACAATAGTAAGTCTAATTTTATTAATTTATTATTTTTTACATAATTAACCGTAAACTTGATATTGTTGTTACTTAAAAACACCGTCGAAAAAAGGTGCATTCTGTAGTCAGAATAATTTTTTCGAGGCTATCTTCACTTCGTCGGTTATTTCTTACAAAAGACTTCTTCAATGACAGAAAGAGGACTGATGCTACATGATATATTAGGGTTACGGGGAAGTTTAGAAGTCGCTTCCGATCAAGGTTGGCAATAATACCTGACTTTTCAAACACAGGCATGTTTGAAAAGTCATGCCTGTGTTTATGTATTGCATAGTGTTTGCGTATATATTTAAACGACATAGATGTTATTAAATAATATAAATGTAATTTTACGACAGTAAGTCGATTTTACAATAGTAAGTCTAATTTTATTAATTTCTTATTTTTTACATAATTAACCATAAACTTAATGTTGTTGTTACTTAAAAACACCGTAGAAAAAAGGTGCATTCTGTAGTCAGAATATGTTTTTCGAGGCTATCTTCACTTCGTCGGTTATTTCTTACGAAAGACTTCTTCAATGACAGAAAGAGGACTGATGCTACATGATATATTAGGGTTATGGGGAAGTTTAGAAGTCGCTTCCGATTAACGTTGGCAATAATACCTGACTTTTCAAACACAGGCATGTTTGAAAAGTCATGCCTGTGTTTATGTATTGCATAGTGTTTGCGTATATATTTAAACGACATAGATGTTATTAAATAATATAAATGTAATTTTACGACAGTAAGTCGATTTTACAATAGTAAGTCTAATTTTATTTATTTATTATTTTTTACATAATTAACCATAAACTTGATGTTGTTGTTACTTAAAAACACCGTCGAAAAAAGGTGCATTCTGTAGTCAGAATAATTTTTTCGAGGCTATCTTCACTTCGTCGGTTCTTTCTTACAAAAGACTTCTTCAATGACAGAAAGAGGACTGATGCTACATGATATATTAGGGTTATGGGAAAGTTTCGAAGTCGCTTCCGATCAAGGTTGGCAATAATACCTGACTTTTCAAACACAGGCATGTTTGGAAAGTCATGCCTGTGTTTATGTATTGCATAGTGTTTGCGTATACATTTAAACGACATAGATGTTATTAAATAATATAAATGTAATTTTTACGACAGTAAGTCGATTTTACAATAGTAAGTCTACTTTTATTAATTTATTATTTTTTACATAATTAACCATAAACTTGATGTTGTTGTTACTTAAAAACACCGTCGAAAAAAGGTGCATTCTGTACTCAGAATAATTTTTTCGAGGCTATCTTCACTTCGTCGGTTATTTCTTACAAAAGACTTCTTCAATGACAGAAAGAGGACTGATGCTACATGATATATTAGGGTTACGGGGAAGTTTAGAAGTCGCTTCCGATCAAGGTTGGCAATAATACCTGACTTTTCAAACACAGGCATGTTTGAAAAGTCATGCCTGTGTTTATGTATTGCATAGTGTTTGCGTATACATTTAAACGACATAGATGTTTTTAAATAATATAAATGTAATTTTACGACAGTAAGTCGATTTTACAATAGTAAGTCTAATTTTATTAATTTATTATTTTTTACATAATTAACCATAAACTTGATGTTGTTGTTACTTAAAAACACCGTCGATAAAAGGTGCATTCTGTAGTCATAATAATTTTTTCGAGGCTATCTTCACTTCGTCGGTTATTTCTTACAAAAGACTTCTTCAATGACAGAAAGAGGACTGATGCTACATGATATATTAGGGTTACGGGGAAGTTTAGAAGTCGCTTCCGATCAAGGTTGGCAATAATACCTGACTTTTCAAACACAGGCATGTTTGAAAAGTCATGCCTGTGTTTATGTATTACATAGTGTTTGCGTATACATTTAAACGACATAGATGTTATTAAATAATATAAATGTAATTTTTACGACAGTAAGTCGATTTTACAATAGTAAGTCTAATTTTATTAATTTATTATTTTTTACATAATTAACCATAAACTTGATGTTGTTGTTACTTAAAAACACCGTCGAAAAAAGGTGCATTCTGTACTCAGAATAATTTTTTCGAGGCTATCTTCACTTCGTCGGTTATTTCTTACAAAAGACTTCTTCAATGACAGAAAGAGGACTGATGCTACATGATATATTAGGGTTACGGGGAAGTTTAGAAGTCTCTTCCGATCAAGATTGGCAATAATACCTGACTTTTCAAACACAGGCATGTTTGAAAAGTCATGCCTGTGTTTATGTATTGCATAGTGTTTGCGTATACATTTAAACGACATAGATGTTATTAAATAATATAAATGTAATTTTACGACAGTAAGTCGATTTTAAAATAGTAAGTCTAATTTTATTAATTTATTATTTTTTACATAATTAACCATAAACTTGATGTTGTTGTTACTTAAAAACACCGTCGAAAAAAGGTGCATTCTGTAGTCAGAATAATTTTTTCGAGGCTATCTTCACTTCGTCGGTTCTTTCTTACAAAAGACTTCTTCAATGACAGAAAGAGGACTGATGCTACATGATATATTAGGGTTATGGGGAAGTTTAGAAGTCTCTTCCGATCAAGGTTGGCAATAATACCTGACTTTTCAAACACAGGCATGTTTGGAAAGTCATGCCTGCGTTTATGTATTGCATAGTGTTTGCGTATACATTTAAACGACATAGATGTTATTAAATAATATAAATGTAATTTTACGACAGTAAGTCGATTTTACAATAGTAAGTCTAATTTTATTAATTTATTATTTTTTACATAATTAACCATAAACTTGATGTTGTTGTTACTTAAAAACACCGTCGATAAAAGGTGCATTCTGTAGTCAGAATAATTTTTTCGAGGCTATCTTCACTTCGTCGGTTATTTCTTACAAAAGACTTCTTCAATGACAGAAAGAGGACTGATGCTATATGATATATTAGGGTTATGGGGAAGTTTAGAAGTCGCTTCCGATCAACGTTGGCAATAATACCTGACTTTTCAAACACAGGCATGTTTGAAAAGTCATGCCTGTGTTTATGTATTGCATAGTGTTTGCGTATATATTTAAACGACATAGATGTTATTAAATAATATAAATGTAATTTTACGACAGTGAGTCGATTTTACAATAGTAAGTCTAATTTTATTAAATTATTATTTTTTACATAATTAACCATAAACTTGATGTTGTTGTTACTTAAAAACACCGTCGAAAAAAGGTGCATTCTGTACTCAGAATAATTTTTTCGAGGCTATCTTCACTTCGTCGGTTATTTCTTACAAAAGACTTCTTCAATGACAGAAAGAGGACTGATGCTACATGATATATTAGGGTTATGGGGAAGTTTAGAAGTCGCTTCCGATCAAGGTTGGCAATAATACCTGACTTTTCAAACACAGGCATGTTTGGAAAGTCATGCCTGTGTTTATGTATTGCATAGTGTTTGCGTATACATTTAAACGACATAGATGTTATTAAATAATATAAATGTAATTTTACGACAGTAAGTCGATTTTACAATAGTAAGTCTAATTTTATTAATTTATTATTTTTTACATAATTAACCATAAACTTGATGTTGTTGTTTTTTAAAAACACCGTCGAAAAAAGGTGCATTCTGTAGTCAGAATAATTTTTTCGAGGCTATCTTCACTTCGTCGGTTATTTCTTACAAAAGACTTCTTCAATGACAGAAAGAGGACTGATGCTATATGATATATTAGGGTTATGGGGAAGTTTAGAAGTCGCTTCCGACCAAGGTTGGCAATAATACCTGACTTTTCAAACACAGGCATGTTTGAAAAGTCATGCCTGTGTTTATGTATTGCATAGTGTTTGCGTATACATTTAAACGACATAGATGTTATTAAATAATATAAATGTAATTTTTACGACAGTAAGTCGATTTTACAATAGTAAGTCTAATTTTATTAATTTATTATTTTTTACATAATTAACCATAAACTTGATGTTGTTGTTACTTAAAAACACCGTCGAAAAAAGGTGCATTCTGTAGTCAGAATAATTTTTTCGAGGCTATCTTCACTTCGTCGGTTATTTCTTACAAAAGACTTCTTCAATGACAGAAAGAGGACTGATGCTACATGATATATTAGGGTTATGGGGAAGTTTAGAAGTCGCTTCCGATCAAGGTTGGCAATAATACCTGACTTTTCAAACACAGGCATGTTTGGAAAGTCATGCCTGCGTTTATGTATTGCATAGTGTTTGCGTATACATTTAAACGACATAGATGTTATTAAATAATATAAATGTAATTTTACGACAGTAAGTCGATTTTACAATAGTAAGTCTAATTTTATTAATTTATTATTTTTTACATAATTAACCATAAACTTGATGTTGTTGTTACTTAAAAACACCGTCGAAAAAAGGTGCATTCTGTAGTCAGAATAATTTTTTCGAGGCTATCTTCACTTCGTCGGTTATTTCTTACAAAAGACTTCTTCAATGACAGAAAGAGGACTGATGCTATATGATATATTAGGGTTATGGGGAAGTTTAGAAGTCGCTTCCGATCAACGTTGGCAATAATACCTGACTTTTCAAACACAGGCATGTTTGAAAAGTCATGCCTGTGTTTATGTATTGCATAGTGTTTGCGTATATATTTAAACGACATAGATGTTATTAAATAATATAAATGTAATTTTACGACAGTAAGTCGATTTTACAATAGTAAGTCTAATTTTATTAAATTATTATTTTTTACATAATTAACCATAAACTTGATGTTGTTGTTACTTAAAAACACCGACGAAAAAAGGTGCATTCTGTACTCAGAATAATTTTTTCGAGGCTATCTTCACTTCGTCGGTTATTTCTTACAAAAGACTTCTTCAATGACAGAAAGAGGACTGATGCTACATGATATATTAGGGTTATGGGGAAGTTTAGAAGTCGCTTCCGATCAAGGTTGGCAATAATACCTGACTTTTCAAACACAGGCATGTTTGGAAAGTCATGCCTGTGTTTATGTATTGCATAGTGTTTGCGTATACATTTAAACGACATAGATGTTATTAAATAATATAAATGTAATTTTACGACAGTAAGTCGATTTTACAATAGTAAGTCTAATTTTATTAATTTATTATTTTTTACATAATTAACCATAAAATTGATGTTGTTGTTACTTAAAAACACCGTCGAAAAAAGGTGCATTCTGTAGTCAGAATAATTTTTTCGAGGCTATCTTATCTTCGTCGGTTATTTCTTACAAAAGACTTCTTCAATGACAGAAAGAGGACTGATGCTACATGATATATTAGGGTTATGGGGAAGTTTAGAAGTCGCTTCCGATCAACGTTGGCAATAATACCTGACTTTTCAAACACAGGCATGTTTGAAAAGTCATGCCTGTGTTTATGTATTGCATAGTGTTTGCGTATATATTTAAACGACATAGATGTTATTAAAAAATATAAATGTAATTTTACGACAGTAAGTCGATTTTACAATAGTAAGTCTAATTTTATTAATTTCTTATTTTTTACATAATTAACCATAAACTTGATGTTGTTGTTACTTAAAAACACCGTCGAAAAAAGGTGCATTCTGTAGTCAGAATAATTTTTTCGAGGCTATCTTCACTTCGTCGGTTATTTCTTACAAAAGACTTCTTCAATGACAGAAAGAGGACTGATGCTACATGATATATTAGGGTTACGGGGAAGTTTAGAAGTCGCTTCCGATCAAGGTTGGCAATAATACCTGACTTTTCAAACACAGGCATGTTTGAAAAGTCATGCCTGTGTTTATGTATTGCATAGTGTTTGCGTATATATTTAAACGACATAGATGTTATTAAATAATATAAATGTAATTTTACGACAGTAAGTCAATTTTACAATAGTAAGTCTAATTTTATTAATTTATTATTTTTTACATAATTAACCATAAACTTGATGTTGTTGTTACTTAAAAACACCGTCGAAAAAAGGTGCATTCTGTACTCAGAATAATTTTTTCGAGGCTATCTTCACTTCGTCGGTTATTTCTTACAAAAGACTTCTTCAATGACAGAAAGAGGACTGATGCTACATGATATATTAGGGTTATGGGGAAGTTTAGAAGTCGCTTCCGATCAAGGTTGGCAATAATACCTGACTTTTCAAACACAGGCATGTTTGGAAAGTCATGCCTGCGTTTATGTATTGCATAGTGTTTGCGTATACATTTAAACGACATAGATGTTATTAAATAATATAAATGTAATTTTACGACAGTAAGTCGATTTTACAATAGTAAGTCTAATTTTATTAATTTATTATTTTTTACATAATTAACCATAAACTTGATATTGTTGTTACTTAAAAACACCGTCGATAAAAGGTGCATTCTGTAGTCAGAATAATTTTTTCGAGGCTATCTTCACTTCGTCGGTTATTTCTTACAAAAGACTTCTTCAATGACAGAAAGAGGACTGATGCTACATGATATATTAGGGTTATGGGGAAGTTTAGAAGTCGCTTCCGATCAACGTTGGCAATAATACCTGACTTTTCAAACACAGGCATGTTTGAAAAGTCATGCCTGTGTTTATGTATTGCATAGTGTTTGCGTATATATTTAAACGACATAGATGTTATTAAAAAATATAAATGTAATTTTACGACAGTAAGTCGATTTTACAATAGTAAGTCTAATTTTATTAATTTCTTATTTTTTACATAATTAACCATAAACTTGATGTTGTTGTTACTTAAAAACACCGTCGAAAAAAGGTGCATTCTGTAGTCAGAATAATTTTTTCGAGGCTATCTTCACTTCGTCGGTTATTTCTTACAAAAGACTTCTTCAATGACAGAAAGAGGACTGATGCTACATGATATATTAGGGTTATGGGGAAGTTTAGAAGTCGCTTCCGATCAAGGTTGGCAATAATACCTGACTTTTCAAACACAGGCATGTTTGGAAAGTCATGCCTGCGTTTATGTATTGCATAGTGTTTGCGTATACATTTAAACGACATAGATGTTATTAAATAATATAAATGTAATTTTACGACAGTAAGTCGATTTTACAATAGTAAGTCTAATTTTATTAATTTAGTATTTTTTACATAATTAACCATAAACTTGATGTTGTTGTTACTTAAAAACACCGTCGATAAAAGGTGCATTCTGTAGTCAGAATAATTTTTTCGAGGCTATCTTCACTTCGTCGGTTATTTCTTACAAAAGACTTCTTCAATGACAGAAAGAGGACTGATGCTATATGATATATTAGGGTTATGGGGAAGTTTAGAAGTCGCTTCCGATCAACGTTGTCAATAATGCCTGACTTTTCAAACACAGGCATGTTTGAAAAGTCATGCCTGTGTTTATGTATTGCATAGTGTTTGCGTATATATTTAAACGACATAGATGTTATTAAATAATATAAATGTAATTTTACGACAGTAAGTCGATTTTACAATAGTAAGTCTAATTTTATTAAATTATTATTTTTTACATAATTAACCATAAACTTGATGTTGTTGTTACTTAAAAACACCGTCGAAAAAAGGTGCATTCTGTACTCAGAATAATTTTTTCGAGGCTATCTTCACTTCGTCGGTTATTTCTTACAAAAGACTTCTTCAATGACAGAAAGAGGACTGATGCTACATGATATATTAGGGTTATGGGGAAGTTTAGAAGTCGCTTCCGATCAAGGTTGGCAATAATACCTGACTTTTCAAACACAGGCATGTTTGGAAAGTCATGCCTGTGTTTATGTATTGCATAGTGTTTGCGTATACATTTAAACGACATAGATGTTATTAAATAATATAAATGTAATTTTACGACAGTAAGTCGATTTTACAATAGTAAGTCTAATTTTATTAATTTATTATTTTTTACATAATTAACCATAAAATTGATGTTGTTGTTACTTAAAAACACCGTCGAAAAAAGGTGCATTCTGTAGTCAGAATAATTTTTTCGAGGCTATCTTCACTTCGTCGGTTATTTCTTACAAAAGACTTCTTCAATGACAGAAAGAGGACTGATGCTACATGATATATTAGGGTTATGGGGAAGTTTAGAAGTCGCTTCCGATCAAGGTTGGCAATAATACCTGACTTTTCAAACACAGGCATGTTTGGAAAGTCATGCCTGCGTTTATGTATTGCATAGTGTTTGCGTATACATTTAAACGACATAGATGTTATTAAATAATATAAATGTAATTTTACGACAGTAAGTCGATTTTACAATAGTAAGTCTAATTTTATTAATTTATTATTTTTTACATAATTAACCATAAACTTGATATTGTTGTTACTTAAAAACACCGTCGATAAAAGGTGCATTCTGTAGTCAGAATAATTTTTTCGAGGCTATCTTCACTTCGTCGGTTATTTCTTACAAAAGACTTCTTCAATGACAGAAAGAGGACTGATGCTACATGATATATTAGGGTTATGGGGAAGTTTAGAAGTCGCTTCCGATCAACGTTGGCAATAATACCTGACTTTTCAAACACAGGCATGTTTGAAAAGTCATGCCTGTGTTTATGTATTGCATAGTGTTTGCGTATATATTTAAACGACATAGATGTTATTAAAAATTATAAATGTAATTTTACGACAGTAAGTCGATTTTACAATAGTAAGTCTAATTTTATTAATTTCTTATTTTTTACATAATTAACCATAAACTTGATGTTGTTGTTACTTAAAAACACCGTCGAAAAAAGGTGCATTCTGTAGTCAGAATAATTTTTTCGAGGCTATCTTCACTTCGTCGGTTATTTCTTACAAAAGACTTCTTCAATGACAGAAAGAGGACTGATGCTACACAATATATTAGGGTTACGGGGAAGTTTAGAAGTCGCTTCCGATCAAGGTTGGCAATAATACCTGACTTTTCAAACACAGGCATGTTTGAAAAGTCATGCCTGTGTTTATGTATTGCATAGTGTTTGCGTATATATTTAAACGACATAGATGTTATTAAATAATATAAATGTAATTTTACGACAGTAAGTCGATTTTACAATAGTAAGTCTAATTTTATTAATTTATTATTTTTTACATAATTAACCATAAAATTGATGTTGTTGTTACTTAAAAACACCGTCGAAAAAAGGTGCATTCTGTACTCAGAATAATTTTTTCGAGGCTATCTTCACTTCGTCGGTTATTTCTTACAAAAGACTTCTTCAATGACAGAAAGAGGACTGATGCTACATGATATATTAGGGTTATGGGGAAGTTTAGAAGTCGCTTCCGATCAAGGTTGGCAATAATACCTGACTTTTCAAACACAGGCATGTTTGGAAACTCATGCCTGCGTTTATGTATTGCATAGTGTTTGCGTATACATTTAAACGACATAGATGTTATTAAATAATATAAATGTAATTTTACGACAGTAAGTCGATTTTATAATAGTAAGTCTAATTTTATTAATTTATTATTTTTTACATAATTAACCATAAACTTGATATTGTTGTTACTTAAAAACACCGTCGATAAAAGGTGCATTCTGTAGTCAGAATAATTTTTTCGAGGCTATCTTCACTTCGTCGGTTATTTCTTACAAAAGACTTCTTCAATGACAGAAAGAGGACTGATGCTACATGATATATTAGGGTTATGGGGAAGTTTAGAAGTCGCTTCCGATCAACGTTGGCAATAATACCTGACTTTTCAAACACAGGCATGTTTGAAAAGTCATGCCTGTGTTTATGTATTGCATAGTGTTTGCGTATATATTTAAACGACATAGATGTTATTAAAAAATATAAATGTAATTTTACGACAGTAAGTCGATTTTACAATAGTAAGTCTAATTTTATTAATTTCTTATTTTTTACATAATTAACCATAAACTTGATGTTGTTGTTACTTAAAAACACCGTCGAAAAAAGGTGCATTCTGTAGTCAGAATAATTTTTTCGAGGCTATCTTCACTTCGTCGGTTATTTCTTACAAAAGACTTCTTCAATGACAGAAAGAGGACTGATGCTACATGATATATTAGGGTAACGGGGAAGTTTAGAAGTCGCTTCCGATCAAGGTTGGCAATAATACCTGACTTTTCAAACACAGGCATGTTTGAAAAGTCATGCCTGTGTTTATGTATTGCATAGTGTTTGCGTATATATTTAAACGACATAGATGTTATTAAATAATATAAATGTAATTTTACGACAGTAAGTCGATTTTACAATAGTAAGTCTAATTTTATTAACTTATTATTTTTTACATAATTAACCATAAACTTGATGTTGTTGTTACTTAAAAATACCGTCGATAAAAGGTGCAGTCTGTAGTCAGAATAATTTTTTCGAGGCTATCTTCACTTCGTCGGTTATTTCTTACAAAAGACTTCTTCAATGACAGAAAGAGGACTGATGCTATATGATATATTAGGGTTATGGGGAAGTTTAGAAGTCGCTTCCGATCAACGTTGGCAATAATACCTGACTTTTCAAACACAGGCATGTTTGAAAAGTCATGCCTGTGTTTATGTATTGCATAGTGTTTGCGTATACATTTAAACGACATAGATGTTATTAAATAATATAAATGTAATTTTTACGACAGTAAGTCGATTTTACAATAGTAAGTCTAATTTTATTAATTTATTATTTTTTACATAATTAACCATAAACTTGATGTTGTTGTTACTTAAAAACACCGTCGAAAAAAGGTGCATTCTGTACTCAGAATAATTTTTTCGAGGCTATCTTCACTTCGTCGGTTATTTCTTACAAAAGACTTCTTCAATGACAGAAAGAGGACTGATGCTACATGATATATTAGGGTTATGGGGAAGTTTAGAAGTCGCTTCCGATCAAGGTTGGCAATAATACCTGACTTTTCAAACACAGGCATGTTTGGAAAGTCATGCCTGCGTTTATGTATTGCATAGTGTTTGCGTATACATATAAACGACCTAGATGTTATTAAATAATATAAATGTAATTTTACGACAGTAAGTCGATTTTACAATAGTAAGTCTAATTTTATTAATTTATTATTTTTTACATAATTAACCATAAACTTGATATTGTTGTTACTTAAAAACACCGTCGATAAAAGGTGCATTCTGTAGTCAGAATAATTTTTTCGAGGCTATCTTCACTTCGTCTTTTATTTCTTACAAAAGACTTCTTCAATGACAGAAAGAGGACTGATGCTACATGATATATTAGGGTTATGGGGAAGTTTAGAAGTCGCTTCCGATCAACGTTGGCAATAATACCTGACTTTTCAAACACAGGCATGTTTGAAAAGTCATGCCTGTGTTTATGTATTGCATAGTGTTTGCGTATACATTTAAACGACATAGATGTTATTAAATAATATAAATGTAATTTTACGACAGTAAGTCGATTTTACAATAGTAAGTCTAATTTTATTAATTTATTATTTTTTACATAATTAACCATAAACTTGATGTTGTTGTTACTTAAAAACACCGTCGAAAAAAGGTGCATTCTGTACTCAGAATAATTTTTTCGAGGCTATCTTCACTTCGTCGGTTATTTCTTACAAAAGACTTCTTCAATGACAGAAAGAGGACTGATGCTACATGATATATTAGGGTTACGGGGAAGTTTAGAAGTCTCTTCCGATCAAGGTTGGCAATAATACCTGACTTTTCAAACACAGGCATGTTTGAAAAGTCATGCCTGTGTTTATGTATTGCATAGTGTTTGCGTATACATTTAAACGACATAGATGTTATTAAATAATATAAATGTAATTTTACGACAGTAAGTCGATTTTAAAATAGTAAGTCTAATTTTATTAATTTATTATTTTTTACATAATTAACCATAAACTTGATGTTGTTGTTACTTAAAAACACCGTCGAAAAAAGGTGCATTCTGTAGTCAGAATAATTTTTTCGAGGCTATCTTCACTTCGTCGGTTCTTTCTTACAAAAGACTTCTTCAATGACAGAAAGAGGACTGATGCTACATGATATATTAGGGTTATGGGGAAGTTTAGAAGTCTCTTCCGATCAAGGTTGGCAATAATACCTGACTTTTCAAACACATGCATGTTTGGAAAGTCATGCCTGCGTTTATGTATTGCATAGTGTTTGCGTATACATTTAAACGACATAGATGTTATTAAATAATATAAATGTAATTTTACGACAGTAAGTCGATTTTACAATAGTAAGTCTAATTTTATTAATTTATTATTTTTTACATAATTAACCATAAACTTGATGTTGTTGTTACTTAAAAACACCGTCGATAAAAGGTGCATTCTGTAGTCAGAATAATTTTTTCGAGGCTATCTTCACTTCGTCGGTTATTTCTTACAAAATACTTCTTCAATGACAGAAAGAGGACTGATGCTACATGATATATTAGGGTTATGGGGAAGTTTAGAAGTCTCTTCCGATCAAGGTTGGCAATAATACCTGACTTTTCAAACACAGGCATGTTTGGAAAGTCATGCCTGCGTTTATGTATTGCATAGTGTTTGCGTATACATTTAAACGACATAGATGTTATTAAATAATATAAATGTAATTTTACGACAGTGAGTCGATTTTACAATAGTAAGTCTAATTTTATTAAATTATTATTTTTTACATAATTAACCATAAACTTGATGTTGTTGTTACTTAAAAACACCGTCGAAAAAAAGTGCATTCTGTACTCAGAATAATTTTTTCGAGGCTATCTTCACTTCGTCGGTTATTTCTTACAAAAGACTTCTTCAATGACAGAAAGAGGACTGATGCTACATGATATATTAGGGTTATGGGGAAGTTTAGAAGTCGCTTCCGATCAAGGTTGGCAATAATACCTGACTTTTCAAACACAGGCATGTTTGGAAAGTCATGCCTGTGTTTATGTATTGCATAGTGTTTGCGTATACATTTAAACGACATAGATGTTATTAAATAATATAAATGTAATTTTACGACAGTAAGTCGATTTTACAATAGTAAGTCTAATTTTATTAATTTATTATTTTTTACATAATTAACCATAAACTTGATGTTGTTGTTAGTTAAAAACACCGTCGAAAAAAGGTGCATTCTGTACTCAGAATAATTTTTTCGAGGCTATCTTCACATCGTCGGTTATTTCTTACAAAAGACTTCTTCAATGACAGAAAGAGGACTGATGCTACATGATATATTAGGGTTATGGGGAAGTTTAGAAGTCGCTTCCGATCAAGGTTGGCAATAATACCTGACTTTTCAAACACAGGCATGTTTGAAAAGTCATGCCTGTGTTTATGTATTGCATTGTGTTTGCGTATATATTTAAACGACATAGATGTTATTAAATAATATAAATGTAATTTTACGACAGTAAGTCGATTTTACAATAGTAAGTCTAATTTTATTAAATTATTATTTTTTACATAATTAACCATAAACTTGATGTTGTTGTTACTTAAAAACACCGTCGAAAAAAGGTGCATTCTGTACTCAGAATAATTTTTTCGAGGCTATCTTCACTTCGTCGGTTATTTCTTACAAAAGACTTCTTCAATGACAGAAAGAGGACTGATGCTACATGATATATTAGGGTTATGGGGAAGTTTAGAAGTCGCTTCCGATCAAGGTTGGCAATAATACCTGACTTTTCAAACACAGGCATGTTTGGAAAGTCATGCCTGTGTTTATGTATTGCATAGTGTTTGCGTATACATTTAAACGACATAGATGTTATTAAATAATATAAATGTAATTTTACGACAGTAAGTCGATTTTACAATAGTAAGTCTAATTTTATTAATTTATTATTTTTTACATAATTAACCATAAACTTGATGTTGTTGTTACTTAAAAACACCGTCGAAAAAAGGTGCATTCTGTACTCAGAATAATTTTTTCGAGGCTATCTTCACTTCGTCGGTTATTTCTTACAAAAGACTTCTTCAATGACAGAAAGAGGACTGATGCTACATGATATATTAGGGTTATGGGGAAGTTTAGAAGTCGCTTCCGATCAAGGTTGGCAATAATACCTGACTTTTCAAACACAGGCATGTTTGGAAAGTCATGCCTGCGTTTATGTATTGCATAGTGTTTGCGTATACATTTAAACGACATAGATGTTATTAAATAATATAAATGTAATTTTACGACAGTAAGTCGATTTTACAATAGTAAGTCTAATTTTATTAATTTATTATTTTTTACATAATTAACCATAAACTTGATATTGTTGTTACTTAAAAACACCGTCGATAAAAGGTGCATTCTGTAGTCAGAATAATTTTTTCGAGGCTATCTTCACTTCGTCGGTTATTTCTTACAAAAGACTTCTTCAATGACAGAAAGAGGACTGATGCTACATGATATATTAGGGTTATGGGGAAGTTTAGAAGTCGCTTCCGATCAACGTTGGCAATAATACCTGACTTTTCAAACACAGGCATGTTTGAAAAGTCATGCCTGTGTTTATGTATTGCATAGTGTTTGCGTATATATTTAAACGACATAGATGTTATTAAAAAATATAAATGTAATTTTACGACAGTAAGTCGATTTTACAATAGTAAGTCTAATTTTATTAATTTCTTATTTTTTACATAATTAACCATAAACTTGATGTTGTTGTTACTTAAAAACACCGTCGAAAAAAGGTGCATTCTGTAGTCAGAATAATTTTTTCGAGGCTATCTTCACTTCGTCGGTTATTTCTTACAAAAGACTTCTTCAATGACAGAAAGAGGACTGATGCTACATGATATATTAGGGTTATGGGGAAGTTTAGAAGTCGCTTCCGATCAAGGTTGGCAATAATACCTGACTTTTCAAACACAGGCATGTTTGGAAAGTCATGCCTGCGTTTATGTATTGCATAGTGTTTGCGTATACATTTAAACGACATAGATGTTATTAAATAATATAAATGTAATTTTACGACAGTAAGTCGATTTTACAATAGTAAGTCTAATTTTATTAATTTAGTATTTTTTACATAATTAACCATAAACTTGATGTTGTTGTTACTTAAAAACACCGTCGATAAAAGGTGCATTCTGTAGTCAGAATAATTTTTTCGAGGCTATCTTCACTTCGTCGGTTATTTCTTACAAAAGACTTCTTCAATGACAGAAAGAGGACTGATGCTATATGATATATTAGGGTTATGGGGAAGTTTAGAAGTCGCTTCCGATCAACGTTGTCAATAATGCCTGACTTTTCAAACACAGGCATGTTTGAAAAGTCATGCCTGTGTTTATGTATTGCATAGTGTTTGCGTATATATTTAAACGACATAGATGTTATTAAATAATATAAATGTAATTTTACGACAGTAAGTCGATTTTACAATAGTAAGTCTAATTTTATTAAATTATTATTTTTTACATAATTAACCATAAACTTGATGTTGTTGTTACTTAAAAACACCGTCGAAAAAAGGTGCATTCTGTACTCAGAATAATTTTTTCGAGGCTATCTTCACTTCGTCGGTTATTTCTTACAAAAGACTTCTTCAATGACAGAAAGAGGACTGATGCTACATGATATATTAGGGTTATGGGGAAGTTTAGAAGTCGCTTCCGATCAAGGTTGGCAATAATACCTGACTTTTCAAACACAGGCATGTTTGGAAAGTCATGCCTGTGTTTATGTATTGCATAGTGTTTGCGTATACATTTAAACGACATAGATGTTATTAAATAATATAAATGTAATTTTACGACAGTAAGTCGATTTTACAATAGTAAGTCTAATTTTATTAATTTATTATTTTTTACATAATTAACCATAAAATTGATGTTGTTGTTACTTAAAAACACCGTCGAAAAAAGGTGCATTCTGTAGTCAGAATAATTTTTTCGAGGCTATCTTCACTTCGTCGGTTATTTCTTACAAAAGACTTCTTCAATGACAGAAAGAGGACTGATGCTACATGATATATTAGGGTTATGGGGAAGTTTAGAAGTCGCTTCCGATCAAGGTTGGCAATAATACCTGACTTTTCAAACACAGGCATGTTTGGAAAGTCATGCCTGCGTTTATGTATTGCATAGTGTTTGCGTATACATTTAAACGACATAGATGTTATTAAATAATATAAATGTAATTTTACGACAGTAAGTCGATTTTACAATAGTAAGTCTAATTTTATTAATTTATTATTTTTTACATAATTAACCATAAACTTGATATTGTTGTTACTTAAAAACACCGTCGATAAAAGGTGCATTCTGTAGTCAGAATAATTTTTTCGAGGCTATCTTCACTTCGTCGGTTATTTCTTACAAAAGACTTCTTCAATGACAGAAAGAGGACTGATGCTACATGATATATTAGGGTTATGGGGAAGTTTAGAAGTCGCTTCCGATCAACGTTGGCAATAATACCTGACTTTTCAAACACAGGCATGTTTGAAAAGTCATGCCTGTGTTTATGTATTGCATAGTGTTTGCGTATATATTTAAACGACATAGATGTTATTAAAAATTATAAATGTAATTTTACGACAGTAAGTCGATTTTACAATAGTAAGTCTAATTTTATTAATTTCTTATTTTTTACATAATTAACCATAAACTTGATGTTGTTGTTACTTAAAAACACCGTCGAAAAAAGGTGCATTCTGTAGTCAGAATAATTTTTTCGAGGCTATCTTCACTTCGTCGGTTATTTCTTACAAAAGACTTCTTCAATGACAGAAAGAGGACTGATGCTACACAATATATTAGGGTTACGGGGAAGTTTAGAAGTCGCTTCCGATCAAGGTTGGCAATAATACCTGACTTTTCAAACACAGGCATGTTTGAAAAGTCATGCCTGTGTTTATGTATTGCATAGTGTTTGCGTATATATTTAAACGACATAGATGTTATTAAATAATATAAATGTAATTTTACGACAGTAAGTCGATTTTACAATAGTAAGTCTAATTTTATTAATTTATTATTTTTTACATAATTAACCATAAAATTGATGTTGTTGTTACTTAAAAACACCGTCGAAAAAAGGTGCATTCTGTACTCAGAATAATTTTTTCGAGGCTATCTTCACTTCGTCGGTTATTTCTTACAAAAGACTTCTTCAATGACAGAAAGAGGACTGATGCTACATGATATATTAGGGTTATGGGGAAGTTTAGAAGTCGCTTCCGATCAAGGTTGGCAATAATACCTGACTTTTCAAACACAGGCATGTTTGGAAACTCATGCCTGCGTTTATGTATTGCATAGTGTTTGCGTATACATTTAAACGACATAGATGTTATTAAATAATATAAATGTAATTTTACGACAGTAAGTCGATTTTATAATAGTAAGTCTAATTTTATTAATTTATTATTTTTTACATAATTAACCATAAACTTGATATTGTTGTTACTTAAAAACACCGTCGATAAAAGGTGCATTCTGTAGTCAGAATAATTTTTTCGAGGCTATCTTCACTTCGTCGGTTATTTCTTACAAAAGACTTCTTCAATGACAGAAAGAGGACTGATGCTACATGATATATTAGGGTTATGGGGAAGTTTAGAAGTCGCTTCCGATCAACGTTGGCAATAATACCTGACTTTTCAAACACAGGCATGTTTGAAAAGTCATGCCTGTGTTTATGTATTGCATAGTGTTTGCGTATATATTTAAACGACATAGATGTTATTAAAAAATATAAATGTAATTTTACGACAGTAAGTCGATTTTACAATAGTAAGTCTAATTTTATTAATTTCTTATTTTTTACATAATTAACCATAAACTTGATGTTGTTGTTACTTAAAAACACCGTCGAAAAAAGGTGCATTCTGTAGTCAGAATAATTTTTTCGAGGCTATCTTCACTTCGTCGGTTATTTCTTACAAAAGACTTCTTCAATGACAGAAAGAGGACTGATGCTACATGATATATTAGGGTAACGGGGAAGTTTAGAAGTCGCTTCCGATCAAGGTTGGCAATAATACCTGACTTTTCAAACACAGGCATGTTTGAAAAGTCATGCCTGTGTTTATGTATTGCATAGTGTTTGCGTATATATTTAAACGACATAGATGTTATTAAATAATATAAATGTAATTTTACGACAGTAAGTCGATTTTACAATAGTAAGTCTAATTTTATTAACTTATTATTTTTTACATAATTAACCATAAACTTGATGTTGTTGTTACTTAAAAATACCGTCGATAAAAGGTGCAGTCTGTAGTCAGAATAATTTTTTCGAGGCTATCTTCACTTCGTCGGTTATTTCTTACAAAAGACTTCTTCAATGACAGAAAGAGGACTGATGCTATATGATATATTAGGGTTATGGGGAAGTTTAGAAGTCGCTTCCGATCAACGTTGGCAATAATACCTGACTTTTCAAACACAGGCATGTTTGAAAAGTCATGCCTGTGTTTATGTATTGCATAGTGTTTGCGTATACATTTAAACGACATAGATGTTATTAAATAATATAAATGTAATTTTTACGACAGTAAGTCGATTTTACAATAGTAAGTCTAATTTTATTAATTTATTATTTTTTACATAATTAACCATAAACTTGATGTTGTTGTTACTTAAAAACACCGTCGAAAAAAGGTGCATTCTGTACTCAGAATAATTTTTTCGAGGCTATCTTCACTTCGTCGGTTATTTCTTACAAAAGACTTCTTCAATGACAGAAAGAGGACTGATGCTACATGATATATTAGGGTTATGGGGAAGTTTAGAAGTCGCTTCCGATCAAGGTTGGCAATAATACCTGACTTTTCAAACACAGGCATGTTTGGAAAGTCATGCCTGCGTTTATGTATTGCATAGTGTTTGCGTATACATATAAACGACCTAGATGTTATTAAATAATATAAATGTAATTTTACGACAGTAAGTCGATTTTACAATAGTAAGTCTAATTTTATTAATTTATTATTTTTTACATAATTAACCATAAACTTGATATTGTTGTTACTTAAAAACACCGTCGATAAAAGGTGCATTCTGTAGTCAGAATAATTTTTTCGAGGCTATCTTCACTTCGTCTTTTATTTCTTACAAAAGACTTCTTCAATGACAGAAAGAGGACTGATGCTACATGATATATTAGGGTTATGGGGAAGTTTAGAAGTCGCTTCCGATCAACGTTGGCAATAATACCTGACTTTTCAAACACAGGCATGTTTGAAAAGTCATGCCTGTGTTTATGTATTGCATAGTGTTTGCGTATACATTTAAACGACATAGATGTTATTAAATAATATAAATGTAATTTTACGACAGTAAGTCGATTTTACAATAGTAAGTCTAATTTTATTAATTTATTATTTTTTACATAATTAACCATAAACTTGATGTTGTTGTTACTTAAAAACACCGTCGAAAAAAGGTGCATTCTGTACTCAGAATAATTTTTTCGAGGCTATCTTCACTTCGTCGGTTATTTCTTACAAAAGACTTCTTCAATGACAGAAAGAGGACTGATGCTACATGATATATTAGGGTTACGGGGAAGTTTAGAAGTCTCTTCCGATCAAGGTTGGCAATAATACCTGACTTTTCAAACACAGGCATGTTTGAAAAGTCATGCCTGTGTTTATGTATTGCATAGTGTTTGCGTATACATTTAAACGACATAGATGTTATTAAATAATATAAATGTAATTTTACGACAGTAAGTCGATTTTAAAATAGTAAGTCTAATTTTATTAATTTATTATTTTTTACATAATTAACCATAAACTTGATGTTGTTGTTACTTAAAAACACCGTCGAAAAAAGGTGCATTCTGTAGTCAGAATAATTTTTTCGAGGCTATCTTCACTTCGTCGGTTCTTTCTTACAAAAGACTTCTTCAATGACAGAAAGAGGACTGATGCTACATGATATATTAGGGTTATGGGGAAGTTTAGAAGTCTCTTCCGATCAAGGTTGGCAATAATACCTGACTTTTCAAACACATGCATGTTTGGAAAGTCATGCCTGCGTTTATGTATTGCATAGTGTTTGCGTATACATTTAAACGACATAGATGTTATTAAATAATATAAATGTAATTTTACGACAGTAAGTCGATTTTACAATAGTAAGTCTAATTTTATTAATTTATTATTTTTTACATAATTAACCATAAACTTGATGTTGTTGTTACTTAAAAACACCGTCGATAAAAGGTGCATTCTGTAGTCAGAATAATTTTTTCGAGGCTATCTTCACTTCGTCGGTTATTTCTTACAAAATACTTCTTCAATGACAGAAAGAGGACTGATGCTACATGATATATTAGGGTTATGGGGAAGTTTAGAAGTCTCTTCCGATCAAGGTTGGCAATAATACCTGACTTTTCAAACACAGGCATGTTTGGAAAGTCATGCCTGCGTTTATGTATTGCATAGTGTTTGCGTATACATTTAAACGACATAGATGTTATTAAATAATATAAATGTAATTTTACGACAGTGAGTCGATTTTACAATAGTAAGTCTAATTTTATTAAATTATTATTTTTTACATAATTAACCATAAACTTGATGTTGTTGTTACTTAAAAACACCGTCGAAAAAAAGTGCATTCTGTACTCAGAATAATTTTTTCGAGGCTATCTTCACTTCGTCGGTTATTTCTTACAAAAGACTTCTTCAATGACAGAAAGAGGACTGATGCTACATGATATATTAGGGTTATGGGGAAGTTTAGAAGTCGCTTCCGATCAAGGTTGGCAATAATACCTGACTTTTCAAACACAGGCATGTTTGGAAAGTCATGCCTGTGTTTATGTATTGCATAGTGTTTGCGTATACATTTAAACGACATAGATGTTATTAAATAATATAAATGTAATTTTACGACAGTAAGTCGATTTTACAATAGTAAGTCTAATTTTATTAATTTATTATTTTTTACATAATTAACCATAAACTTGATGTTGTTGTTAGTTAAAAACACCGTCGAAAAAAGGTGCATTCTGTACTCAGAATAATTTTTTCGAGGCTATCTTCACATCGTCGGTTATTTCTTACAAAAGACTTCTTCAATGACAGAAAGAGGACTGATGCTACATGATATATTAGGGTTATGGGGAAGTTTAGAAGTCGCTTCCGATCAAGGTTGGCAATAATACCTGACTTTTCAAACACAGGCATGTTTGAAAAGTCATGCCTGTGTTTATGTATTGCATTGTGTTTGCGTATATATTTAAACGACATAGATGTTATTAAATAATATAAATGTAATTTTACGACAGTAAGTCGATTTTACAATAGTAAGTCTAATTTTATTAAATTATTATTTTTTACATAATTAACCATAAACTTGATGTTGTTGTTACTTAAAAACACCGTCGAAAAAAGGTGCATTCTGTACTCAGAATAATTTTTTCGAGGCTATCTTCACTTCGTCGGTTATTTCTTACAAAAGACTTCTTCAATGACAGAAAGAGGACTGATGCTACATGATATATTAGGGTTATGGGGAAGTTTAGAAGTCGCTTCCGATCAAGGTTGGCAATAATACCTGACTTTTCAAACACAGGCATGTTTGGAAAGTCATGCCTGTGTTTATGTATTGCATAGTGTTTGCGTATACATTTAAACGACATAGATGTTATTAAATAATATAAATGTAATTTTACGACAGTAAGTCGATTTTACAATAGTAAGTCTAATTTTATTAATTTATTATTTTTTACATAATTAACCATAAACTTGATGTTGTTGTTACTTAAAAACACCGTCGAAAAAAGGTGCATTCTGTACTCAGAATAATTTTTTCGAGGCTATCTTCACTTCGTCGGTTATTTCTTACAAAAGACTTCTTCAATGACAGAAAGAGGACTGATGCTACATGATATATTAGGGTTATGGGGAAGTTTAGAAGTCGCTTCCGATCAACGTTGGCAATAATACCTGACTTTTCAAACACAGGCATGTTTGAAAAGTCATGCCTGTGTTTATGTATTGCATAGTGTTTGCGTATATATTTAAACGACATAGATGTTATTAAAAAATATAAATGTAATTTTACGACAGTAAGTCGATTTTACAATAGTAAGTCTAATTTTATTAATTTATTATTTTTTACATAATTAACCATAAACTTGATGTTGTTGTTACTTAAAAACACCGTCGAAAAAAGGTGCATTCTGTACTCAGAATAATTTTTTCGAGGCTATCTTCACTTCGTCGGTTATTTCTTACAAAAGACTTCTTCAATGACAGAAAGAGGACTGATGCTACATGATATATTAGGGTTATGGGGAAGTTTAGAAGTCGCTTCCGATCAAGGTTGGCAATAATACCTGACTTTTCAAACACAGGCATGTTTGGAAAGTCATGCCTGTGTTTATGTATTGCATAGTGTTTGCGTATACATTTAAACGACATAGATGTTATTAAATAATATAAATGTAATTTTACTACAGTAAGTCGATTTTACAATAGTAAGTCTAATTTTATTAATTTATTATTTTTTACATAATTAACCATAAACTTGATGTTGTTGTTACTTAAAAACACCGTCGAAAAAAGGTGCATTCTGTAGTCAGAATAATTTTTTCGAGGCTATCTTCACTTCGTCGGTTATTTCTTACAAAAGACTTCTTCAATGACAGAAAGAGGACTGATGCTACATGATATATTAGGGTTATGGGGAAGTTTAGAAGTCGCTTCCGATCAACGTTGGCAATAATACCTGACTTTTCAAACACAGGCATGTTTGAAAAGTCATGCCTGTGTTTATGTATTGCATAGTGTTTGCGTATATATTTAAACGACATAGATGTTATTAAAAAATATAAATGTAATTTTACGACAGTAAGTCGATTTTACAATAGTAAGTCTAATTTTATTAATTTATTATTTTTTACATAATTAACCATAAACTTGATGTTGTTGTTACTTAAAAACACCGTCGAAAAAAGGTGCATTCTGTACTCAGAATAATTTTTTCGAGGCTATCTTCACTTCGTCGGTTATTTCTTACAAAAGACTTCTTCAATGACAGAAAGAGGACTGATGCTACATGATATATTAGGGTTATGGGGAAGTTTAGAAGTCGCTTCCGATCAAGGTTGGCAATAATACCTGACTTTTCAAACACAGGCATGTTTGGAAAGTCATGCCTGTGTTTATGTATTGCATAGTGTTTGCGTATACATTTAAACGACATAGATGTTATTAAATAATATAAATGTAATTTTACGACAGTAAGTCGATTTTACAATAGTAAGTCTAATTTTATTAATTTATTATTTTTTACATAATTAACCATAAACTTGATGTTGTTGTTAGTTAAAAACACCGTCGAAAAAAGGTGCATTCTGTACTCAGAATAATTTTTTCGAGGCTATCTTCACATCGTCGGTTATTTCTTACAAAAGACTTCTTCAATGACAGAAAGAGGACTGATGCTACATGATATATTAGGGTTATGGGGAAGTTTAGAAGTCGCTTCCGATCAAGGTTGGCAATAATACCTGACTTTTCAAACACAGGCATGTTTGAAAAGTCATGCCTGTGTTTATGTATTGCATAGTGTTTGCGTATATATTTAAACGACATAGATGTTATTAAATAATATAAATGTAATTTTACGACAGTAAGTCGATTTTACAATAGTAAGTCTAATTTTATTAAATTATTATTTTTTACATAATTAACCATAAACTTGATGTTGTTGTTACTTAAAAACACCGTCGAAAAAAGGTGCATTCTGTACTCAGAATAATTTTTTCGAGGCTATCTTCACTTCGTCGGTTATTTCTTACAAAAGACTTCTTCAATGACAGAAAGAGGACTGATGCTACATGATATATTAGGGTTATGGGGAAGTTTAGAAGTCGCTTCCGATCAAGGTTGGCAATAATACCTGACTTTCAAACACAGGCATGTTTGGAAAGTCATGCCTGTGTTTATGTATTGCATAGTGTTTGCGTATACATTTAAACGACATAGATGTTATTAAATAATATAAATGTAATTTTACGACAGTAAGTCGATTTTACAATAGTAAGTCTAATTTTATTAATTTATTATTTTTTACATAATTAACCATAAACTTGATGTTGTTGTTACTTAAAAACACCGTCGAAAAAAGGTGCATTCTGTACTCAGAATAATTTTTTCGAGGCTATCTTCACTTCGTCGGTTATTTCTTACAAAAGACTTCTTCAATGACAGAAAGAGGACTGATGCTACATGATATATTAGGGTTATGGGGAAGTTTAGAAGTCGCTTCCGATCAAGTTTGGCAATAATACCTGACTTTTCAAACACAGGCATGTTTGGAAAGTCATGCCTGCGTTTATGTATTGCATAGTGTTTGCGTATACATTTAAACGACATAGATGTTATTAAATAATATAAATGTAATTTTACGACAGTAAGTCGATTTTACAATAGTAAGTCTAATTTTATTAATTTATTATTTTTTACATAATTAACCATAAACTTGATGTTGTTGTTACTTAAAAACACCGTCGATAAAAGGTGCATTCTGTAGTCAGAATAATTTTTTCGAGGCTATCTTCACTTCGTCGGTTATTTCTTACAAAAGACTTCTTCAATGACAGAAAGAGGACTGATGCTATATGATATATTAGGGTTATGGGGAAGTTTAGAAGTCGCTTCCGATCAACGTTGGCAATAATACCTGACTTTTCAAACACAGGCATGTTTGAAAAGTCATGCCTGTGTTTATGTATTGCATAGTGTTTGCGTATATATTTAAACGACATAGATGTTATTAAATAATATAAATGTAATTTTACGACAGTAAGTCGATTTTACAATAGTAAGTCTAATTTTATTAAATTATTATTTTTTACATAATTAACCATAAACTTGATGTTGTTGTTACTTAAAAACACCGTCGAAAAAAGGTGCATTCTGTACTCAGAATAATTTTTTCGAGGCTATCTTCACTTCGTCGGTTATTTCTTACAAAAGACTTCTTCAATGACAGAAACAGGACTGATGCTACATGATATATTAGGGTTATGGGGAAGTTTAGAAGTCGCTTCCGATCAAGGTTGGCAATAATACCTGACTTTTCAAACACAGGCATGTTTGGAAAGTCATGCCTGTGTTTATGTATTGCATAGTGTTTGCGTATACATTTAAACGACATAGATGTTATTAAATAATATAAATGTAATTTTACGACAGTAAGTCGATTTTACAATAGTAAGTCTAATTTTATTAATTTATTATTTTTTTACATAATTAACCATAAACTTGATGTTGTTGTTACTTAAAAACACCGTCGAAAAAAGGTGCATTCTGTAGTCAGAATAATTTTTTCGAGGCTATCTTCACTTCGTCGGTTATTTCTTACAAAAGACTTCTTCAATGACAGAAAGAGGACTGATGCTACATGATATATTAGGGTTATGGGGAAGTTTAGAAGTCGCTTCCGATCAACGTTGGCAATAATACCTGACTTTTCAAACACAGGCATGTTTGAAAAGTCATGCCTGTGTTTATGTATTGCATAGTGTTTGCGTATATATTTAAACGACATAGATGTTATTAAAAAATATAAATGTAATTTTACGACAGTAAGTCGATTTTACAATAGTAAGTCTAATTTTATTAATTTCTTATTTTTTACATAATTAACCATAAACTTGATGTTGTTGTTACTTAAAAACACCGTCGAAAAAAGGTGCATTCTGTAGTCAGAATAATTTTTTCGAGGCTATCTTCACTTCGTCGGTTATTTCTTACAAAAGACTTCTTCAATGACAGAAAGAGGACTGATGCTACATGATATATTAGGGTTACGGGGAAGTTTAGAAGTCGCTTCCGATCAAGGTTGGCAATAATACCTGACTTTTCAAACAAAGGCCTGTTTGAAAAGTCATGCCTGTGTTTATGTATTGCATAGTGTTTGCGTATATATTTAAACGACATAGATGTTATTAAATAATATAAATGTAATTTTACGACAGTAAGTCGATTTTACAATAGTAAGTCTAATTTTATTAATTTATTATTTTTTACATAATTAACCATAAACTTGATGTTCTTGTTACTTAAAAACACCGTCGAAAAAAGGTGCATTCTGTACTCAGAATAATTTTTTCGAGGCTATCTTCACTTCGTCGGTTATTTCTTACAAAAGACTTCTTCAATGACAGAAAGAGGACTGATGCTACATGATATATTAGGGTTATGGGGAAGTTTAGAATTCGCTTCCGATCAAGGTTGGCAATAATACCTGACTTTTCAAACACAGCCATGTTTGGAAAGTCATGCCTGCGTTTATGTATTGCATAGTGTTTGCGTATACATTTAAACGACATAGATGTTATTAAATAATATAAATGTAATTTTACGACAGTAAGTCGATTTTACAATAGTAAGTCTAATTTTATTAATTTATTATTTTTTACATAATTAACCATAAACTTGATATTGTTGTTACTTAAAAACACCGTCGATAAAAGGTGCATTCTGTAGTCAGAATAATTTTTTCGAGGCTATCTTCACTTCGTCGGTTATTTCTTACAAAAGACTTCTTCAATGACAGAAAGAGGACTGATGCTACATGATATATTAGGGTTATGGGGAAGTTTAGAAGTCGCTTCCGATCAACGTTGGCAATAATACCTGACTTTTCAAACACAGGCATGTTTGAAAAGTCATGCCTGTGTTTATGTATTGCATAGTGTTTGCGTATATATTTAAACGACATAGATGTTATTAAAAAATATAAATGTAATTTTACGACAGTAAGTCGATTTTACAATAGTAAGTCTAATTTTATTAATTTCTTATTTTTTACATAATTAACCATAAACTTGATGTTGTTGTTACTTAAAAACACCGTCGAAAAAAGGTGCATTCTGTAGTCAGAATAATTTTTTCGAGGCTATCTTCACTTCGTCGGTTATTTCTTACAAAAGACTTCTTCAATGACAGAAAGAGGACTGATGCTAAATGATATATTAGGGTTACGGGGAAGTTTAGAAATCGCTTCCGATCAAGGTTGGCAATAATACCTGACTTTTCAAACACAGGCATGTTTGAAAAGTCATGCCTGTGTTTATGTATTGCATAGTGTTTGCGTATATATTTAAACGACATAGATGTTATTAAATAATATAAATGTAATTTTACGACAGTAAGTCGATTTTACAATAGTAAGTCTAATTTTATTAATTTCTTATTTTTTACATAATTAACCATAAACTTGATGTTGTTGTTACTTAAAAACACCGTAGAAAAAAGGTGCATTCTGGAGTCAGAATAATTTTTTCGAGGCTATCTTCACTTCGTCGGTTATTTCTTACAAAAGACTTCTTCAATGACAGAAAGAGGACTGATGCTACATGATATATTAGGGTTATGGGGAAGTTTAGAAGTCGCTTCCGATCAACGTTGGCAATAATACCTGACTTTTCAAACACAGGCATGTTTGAAAAGTCATGCCTGTGTTTATGTATTGCATAGTGTTTGCGTATATATTTAAACGACATAGATGTTATTAAATAATATAAATGTAATTTTACGACAGTAAGTCGATTTTACAATAGTAAGTCTAATTTTATTTATTTATTATTTTTTACATAATTAACCATAAACTTGATGTTGTTGTTACTTAAAAACACCGTCGAAAAAAGGTGCATTCTGTAGTCAGAATAATTTTTTCGAGGCTATCTTCACTTCGTCGGTTCTTTCTTACAAAAGACTTCTTCAATGACAGAAAGAGGACTGATGCTACATGATATATTAGGGTTACGGGGAAGTTTCGAAGTCGCTTCCGATCAAGGTTGGCAATAATACCTGACTTTTCAAACACAGGCATGTTTGGAAAGTCATGCCTGTGTTTATGTATTGCATAGTGTTTGCGTATACATTTAAACGACATAGATGTTATTAAATAATATAAATGTAATTTTTACGACAGTAAGTCGATTTTACAATAGTAAGTCTAATTTTATTAATTTATTATTTTTTACATAATTAACCATAAACTTGATGTTGTTGTTACTTAAAAACACCGTCGAAAAAAGGTGCATTCTGTACTCAGAATAATTTTTTCGAGGCTATCTTCACTTCGTCGGTTATTTCTTACAAAAGACTTCTTCAATGACAGAAAGAGGACTGATGCTACATGATATATTAGGGTTATGGGGAAGTTTAGAAGTCGCTTCCGATCAAGGTTGGCAATAATACCTGACTTTTCAAACACAGGCATGTTTGGAAAGTCATGCCTGCGTTTATGTATTGCATAGTGTTTGCGTATACATTTAAACGACATAGATGTTATTAAATAATATAAATGTAATTTTACGACAGTAAGTCGATTTTACAATAGTAAGTCTAATTTTATTAATTTATTATTTTTTACATAATTAACCATAAACTTGATATTGTTGTTACTTAAAAACACCGTCGATAAAAGGTGCATTCTGTAGTCAGAATAATTTTTTCGAGGCTATCTTCACTTCGTCGGTTATTTCTTACAAAAGACTTCTTCAATGACAGAAAGAGGACTGATGCTACATGATATATTAGGGTTATGGGGAAGTTTAGAAGTCGCTTCCGATCAACGTTGGCAATAATACCTGACTTTTCAAACACAGGCATGTTTGAAAAGTCATGCCTGTGTTTATGTATTGCATAGTGTTTGCGTATATATTTAAACGACATAGATGTTATTAAAAAATATAAATGTAATTTTACGACAGTAAGTCGATTTTACAATAGTAAGTCTAATTTTATTAATTTCTTATTTTTTACATAATTAACCATAAACTTGATGTTGTTGTTACTTAAAAACACCGTCGAAAAAAGGTGCATTCTGTAGTCAGAATAATTTTTTCGAGGCTATCTTCACTTCGTCGGTTATTTCTTACAAAAGACTTCTTCAATGACAGAAAGAGGACTGATGCTACATGATATATTAGGGTTACGGCGAAGTTTAGAAGTCGCTTCCGATCAAGGTTGGCAATAATACCTGACTTTTCAAACACAGGCATGTTTGAAAAGTCATGCCTGTGTTTATGTATTGCATAGTGTTTGCGTATATATTTAAACGACATAGATGTTATTAAATAATATAAATGTAATTTTACGACAGTAAGTCGATTTTACAATAGTAAGTCTAATTTTATTAATTTCTTATTTTTTACATAATTAACCATAAACTTGATGTTGTTGTTACTTAAAAACACCGTAGAAAAAAGGTGCATTCTGTAGTCAGAATAATTTTTTCGAGGCTATCTTCACTTCGTCGGTTATTTCTTACAAAAGACTTCTTCAATGACAGAAAGAGGACTGATGCTACACGATATATTAGGGTTATGGGGAAGTTTAGAAGTCGCTTCCGATCAACGTTGGCAATAATACCTGACTTTTCAAACACAGGCATGTTTGAAAAGTCATGCCTGTGTTTATGTATTGCATAGTGTTTGCGTATATATTTAAACGACATAGATGTTATTAAATAATATAAATGTAATTTTACGACAGTAAGTCGATTTTACAATAGTAAGTCTAATTTTATTTATTTATTATTTTTTACATAATTAACCATAAACTTGATGTTGTTGTTACTTAAAAACACCGTCGAAAAAAGGTGCATTCTGTAGTCAGAATAATTTTTTCGAGGCTATCTTCACTTCGTCGGTTCTTTCTTACAAAAGAATTCTTCAATGACAGAAAGAGGACTGATGCTACATGATATATTAGGGTTATGGGGAAGTTTCGAAGTCGCTTCCGATCAAGGTTGGCAATAATACCTGACTTTTCAAACACAGGCATGTTTGGAAAGTCATGCCTGTGTTTATGTATTGCATAGTGTTTGCGTATACATTTAAACGACATAGATGTTATTAAATAATATAAATGTAATTTTACGACAGTAAGTCGATTTTAAAATAGTAAGTCTAATTTTATTAATTTATTATTTTTTACATAATTAACCATAAACTTGATGTTGTTGTTACTTAAAAACACCGTCGATAAAAGGTGCATTCTGTAGTCAGAATAATTTTTTAGAGGCTATCTTCACTTCGTCGGTTATTTCTTACAAAAGACTTCTTCAATGACAGAAAGAGGACTGATGCTATATGATATATTAGGGTTATGGGGAAGTTTAGAAGTCGCTTCCGATCAACGTTGGCAATAATACCTGACTTTTCAAACACAGGCATGTTTGAAAAGTCATGCCTGTGTTTATGTATTGCATAGTGTTTGCGTATATATTTAAACGACATAGATGTTATTAAATAATATAAATGTAATTTTACGACAGTGAGTCGATTTTACAATAGTAAGTCTAATTTTATTAAATTATTATTTTTTACATAATTAACCATAAACTTGATGTTGTTGTTACTTAAAAACACCGTCGAAAAAAGGTGCATTCTGTACTCAGAATAATTTTTTCGAGGCTATCTTCACTTCGTCGGTTATTTCTTACAAAAGACTTCTTCAATGACAGAAAGAGGACTGATGCTACATGATATATTAGGGTTATGGGGAAGTTTAGAATTCGCTTCCGATCAAGGTTGGCAATAATACCTGACTTTTCAAACACAGGCATGTTTGGAAAGTCATGCCTGTGTTTATGTATTGCATAGTGTTTGCGTATACATTTAAACGACATAGATGTTATTAAATAATATAAATGTAATTTTACGACAGTAAGTCGATTTTACAATAGTAAGTCTAATTTTATTAATTTATTATTTTTTACATAATTAACCATAAACTTGATGTTGTTGTTACTTAAAAACACCGTCGAAAAAAGGTGCATTCTGTACTCAGAATAATTTTTTCGAGGCTATCTTCACTTCGTCGGTTATTTCTTACAAAAGACTTCTTCAATGACAGAAAGAGGACTGATGCTACATGATATATTAGGGTTACGGGGAAGTTTAGAAGTCGCTTCCGATCAAGGTTGGCAATAATACCTGACTTTTCAAACACAGGCATGTTTGAAAAGTCATGCCTGTGTTTATGTATTGCATAGTGTTTGCGTATACATTTAAACGACATAGATGTTATTAAATAATATAAATGTAATTTTTACGACAGTAAGTCGATTTTACAATAGTAAGTCTAATTTTATTAATTTATTATTTTTTACATAATTAACCATAAACTTGATGTTGTTGTTACTTAAAAACACCGTCGGAAAAAGGTGCATTCTGTACTCAGAATAATTTTTTCGAGGCTATCTTCACTTCGTCGGTTATTTCTTACAAAAGACTTCTTCAATGACAGAAAGAGGACTGATGCTACATGATATATTAGGGTTATGGGGAAGTTTAGAAGTCGCTTCCGATCAACGTTGGCAATAATACCTGACTTTTCAAACACAGGCATGTTTGAAAAGTCATGCCTGTGTTTATGTATTGCATATTGTTTGCGTATACATTTAAACGACATAGATGTTATTAAATAATATAAATGTAATTTTACGACAGTAAGTCGATTTTACAATAGTAAGTCTAATTTTATTAATTTATTATTTTTTACATAATTAACCGTAAACTTGATGTTGTTGTTACTTAAAAACACCGTCGAAAAAAGGTGCATTCTGTACTCAGAATAATTTTTTCGAGGCTATCTTCACTTCGTCGGTTATTTCTTACAAAAGACTTCTTCAATGACAGAAAGAGGACTGATGCTACATGATATATTAGGGTTACGGGGAAGTTTAGAAGTCTCTTCCGATCAAGGTTGGCAATAATATCTGACTTTTCAAACACAGGCATGTTTGAAAAGTCATGCCTGTGTTTATGTATTGCATAGTGTTTGCGTATACATTTAAACGACATAGATGTTATTAAATAATATAAATGTAATTTTACGACAGTAAGTCGATTTTAAAATAGTAAGTCTAATTTTATTAATTTATTATTTTTTACATAATTAACCATAAACTTGATGTTGTTGTTACTTAAAAACACCGTCGAAAAAAGGTGTATTCTGTAGTCAGAATAATTTTTTCGAGGCTATCTTCACTTCGTCGGTTCTTTCTTACAAAAGACTTCTTCAATGACAGAAAGAGGACTGATGCTACATGATATATTAGGGTTATGGGGAAGTTTAGAAGTCTCTTCCGATCAAGGTTGGCAATAATACCTGACTTTTCAAACACAGGCATGTTTGGAAAGTCATGCCTGCGTTTATGTATTGCATAGTGTTTGCGTATACATTTAAACGACATAGATGTTATTAAATAATATAAATGTAATTTTACGACAGTAAGTCGATTTTACAATAGTAAGTCTAATTTTATTAATTTATTATTTTTTACATAATTAACCATAAACTTGATGTTGTTGTTACTTAAAAACACCGTCGATAAAAGGTGCATTCTTTAGTCAGAATAATTTTTTCGAGGCTATCTTCACTTCGTCGGTTATTTCTTACAAAAGACTTCTTCAATGACAGAAAGAGGACTGATGCTATATGATATATTAGGGTTATGGGGAAGTTTAGAAGTCGCTTCCGATCAAGGTTGGCAATAATACCTGACTTTTCAAACACAGGCATGTTTGGAAAGTCATGCCTGTGTTTATGTATTGCATAGTGTTTGCGTATACATTTAAACGACATAGATGTTATTAAATAATATAAATGTAATTTTACGACAGTAAGTCGATTTTACAATAGTAAGTCTAATTTTATTAATTTATTATTTTTTACATAATTAACCATAAACTTGATATTGTTGTTACTTAAAAACACCGTCGATAAAAGGTGCATTCTGTAGTCAGAATAATTTTTTCGAGGCTATCTTCACTTCGTCGGTTATTTCTTACAAAAGACTTCTTCAATGACAGAAAGAGGACTGATGCTACATGATATATTAGGGTTATGGGGAAGTTTAGAAGTCGCTTCCGATCAACGTTGGCAATAATACCTGACTTTTCAAACACAGGCATGTTTGAAAAGTCATGCCTGTGTTTATGTATTGCATAGTGTTTGCGTATATATTTAAACGACATAGATGTTATTAAAAAATATAAATGTAATTTTACGACAGTAAGTCGATTTTACAATAGTAAGTCTAATTTTATTAATTTCTTATTTTTTACATAATTAACCATAAACTTGATGTTGTTGTTACTTAAAAACACCGTCGAAAAAAGGTGCATTCTGTAGTCAGAATAATTTTTTCGAGGCTATCTTCACTTCGTCGGTTATTTCTTACAAAAGACTTCTTCAATGACAGAAAGAGGACTGATGCTACATGATATATTAGGGTTACGGCGAAGTTTAGAAGTCGCTTCCGATCAAGGTTGGCAATAATACCTGACTTTTCAAACACAGGCATGTTTGAAAAGTCATGCCTGTGTTTATGTATTGCATAGTGTTTGCGTATATATTTAAACGACATAGATGTTATTAAATAATATAAATGTAATTTTACGACAGTAAGTCGATTTTACAATAGTAAGTCTAATTTTATTAATTTCTTATTTTTTACATAATTAACCATAAACTTGATGTTGTTGTTACTTAAAAACACCGTAGAAAAAAGGTGCATTCTGTAGTCAAAATAATTTTTTCGAGGCTATCTTCACTTCGTCGGTTATTTCTTACAAAAGACTTCTTCAATGACAGAAAGAGGACTGATGCTACATGATATATTAGGGTTATGGGGAAGTTTAGAAGTCGCTTCCGATCAACGTTGGCAATAATACCTGACTTTTCAAACACAGGCATGTTTGAAAAGTCATGTCTGTGTTTATGTATTGCATAGTGTTTGCGTATATATTTAAACGACATAGATGTTATTAAATAATATAAATGTAATTTTACGACAGTAAGTCGATTTTACAATAGTAAGTCTAATTTTATTTATTTATTATTTTTTACATAATTAACCATAAACTTGATGTTGTTGTTACTTAAAAACACCGTCGAAAAAAGGTGCATTCTGTAGTCAGAATAATTTTTTCGAGGCTATCTTCACTTCGTCGGTTCTTTCTTACAAAAGACTTCTTCAATGACAGAAAGAGGACTGATGCTACATGATATATTAGGGTTATGGGGAAGTTTCGAAGTCGCTTCCGATCAAGGTTGGCAATAATACCTGACTTTTCAAACACAGGCATGTTTGGAAAGTCATGCCTGTGTTTATGTATTGCATAGTGTTTGCGTATACATTTAAACGACATAGATGTTTTTAAATAATATAAATGTAATTTTTACGACAGTAAGTCGATTTTACAATAGTAAGTCTAATTTTATTAATTTATTATTTTTTACATAATTAACCATAAACTTGATGTTGTTGTTACTTAAAAACACCGTCGAAAAAAGGTGCATTCTGTACTCAGAATAATTTTTTCGAGGCTATCTTCACTTCGTCGGTTATTTCTTACAAAAGACTTCTTCAATGACAGAAAGAGGACTGATGCTACATGATATATTAGGGTTACGGGGAAGTTTAGAAGTCTCTTCCGATCAAGGTTGGCAATAATATCTGACTTTTCAAACACAGGCATGTTTGAAAAGTCATGCCTGTGTTTATGTATTGCATAGTGTTTGCGTATACATTTAAACGACATAGATGTTATTAAATAATATAAATGTAATTTTACGACAGTAAGTCGATTTTAAAATAGTAAGTCTAATTTTATTAATTTATTATTTTTTACATAATTAACCATAAACTTGATGTTGTTGTTACTTAAAAACACCGTCGAAAAAAGGTGCATTCTGTAGTCAGAATAATTTTTTCGAGGCTATCTTCACTTCGTCGGTTCTTTCTTACAAAAGACTTCTTCAATGACAGAAAGAGGACTGATGCTACATGATATATTAGGGTTATGGGGAAGTTTAGAAGTCTCTTCCGATCAAGGTTGGCAATAATACCTGACTTTTCAAACACAGGCATGTTTGGAAAGTCATGCCTGCGTTTATGTATTGCATAGTGTTTGCGTATACATTTAAACGACATAGATGTTATTAAATAATATAAATGTAATTTTACGACAGTAAGTCGATTTTACAATAGTAAGTCTAATTTTATTAATTTATTATTTTTTACATAATTAACCATAAACTTGATGTTGTTGTTACTTAAAAACACCGTCGATAAAAGGTGCATTCTGTAGTCAGAATAATTTTTTCGAGGCTATCTTCACTTCGTCGGTTATTTCTTACAAAAGACTTCTTCAATGACAGAAAGAGGACTGATGCTATATGATATATTAGGGTTATGGGGAAGTTTAGAAGTCGCTTCCGATCAAGGTTGGTAATAATACCTGACTTTTCAAACACAGGCATGTTTGGAAAGTCATGCCTGCGTTTATGTATTGCATAGTGTTTGCGTATACATTTAAACGACATAGATGTTATTAAATAATATAAATGTAATTTTACGACAGTAAGTCGATTTTACAATAGTAAGTCTAATTTTATTAATTTATTATTTTTTACATAATTAACCATAAACTTGATGTTGTTGTTACTTAAAAACACCGTCGATAAAAGGTGCATTCTGTAGTCAGAATAATTTTTTCGAGGCTATCTTCACTTCGTCGGTTATTTCTTACAAAAGACTTCTTCAATGACAGAAAGAGGACTGATGCTACATGATATATTAGGGTTATGGGGAAGTTTAGAAGTCGCTTCCGATCAACGTTGGCAATAATACCTGACTTTTCAAACACAGGCATGTTTGAAAAGTCATGCCTGTGTTTATGTATTGCATAGTGTTTGCGTATACATTTAAACGACATAGATGTTATTAAATAATATAAATGTAATTTTACGACAGTAAGTCGATTTTACAATAGTAAGTCTAATTTTATTAATTTATTATTTTTTACATAATTAACCATAAACTTGATGTTGTTGTTACTTAAAAACACCGTCGAAAAAAGGTGCATTCTGTACTCAGAATAATTTTTTCGAGGCTATCTTCACTTCGTCGGTTATTTCTTACAAAAGACTTCTTCAATGACAGAAAGAGGACTGATGCTACATGATATATTAGGGTTACGGGGAAGTTTAGAAGTCTCTTCCGATCAAGGTTGGCAATAATATCTGACTTTTCAAACACAGGCATGTTTGAAAAGTCATGCCTGTGTTTATGTATTGCATAGTGTTTGCGTATACATTTAAACGACATAGATGTTATTAAATAATATAAATGTAATTTTACGACAGTAAGTCGATTTTAAAATAGTAAGTCTAATTTTATTAATTTATTATTTTTTACATAATTAACCATAAACTTGATGTTGTTGTTACTTAAAAACACCGTCGAAAAAAGGTGCATTCTGTAGTCAGAATAATTTTTTCGAGGCTATCTTCACTTCGTCGGTTCTTTCTTACAAAAGACTTCTTCAATGACAGAAAGAGGACTGATGCTACATGATATATTAGGGTTATGGGGAAGTTTAGAAGTCTCTTCCGATCAAGGTTGGCAATAATACCTGACTTTTCAAACACAGGCATGTTTGGAAAGTCATGCCTGCGTTTATGTATTGCATAGTGTTTGCGTATACATTTAAACGACATAGATGTTATTAAATAATATAAATGTAATTTTACGACAGTAAGTCGATTTTACAATAGTAAGTCTAATTTTATTAATTTATTATTTTTTACATAATTAACCATAAACTTGATGTTGTTGTTACTTAAAAACACCGTCGATAAAAGGTGCATTCTGTAGTCAGAATAATTTTTTCGAGGCTATCTTCACTTCGTCGGTTATTTCTTACAAAAGACTTCTTCAATGACAGAAAGAGGACTGATGCTATATGATATATTAGGGTTATGGGGAAGTTTAGAAGTCGCTTCCGATCAACGTTGGCAATAATACCTGACTTTTCAAACACAGGCATGTTTGAAAAGTCATGCCTGTGTTTATGTATTGCATAGTGTTTGCGTATATATTTAAACGACATAGATGTTATTAAATAATATAAATGTAATTTTACGACAGTGAGTCGATTTTACAATAGTAAGTCTAATTTTATTAAATTATTATTTTTTACATAATTAACCATAAACTTGATGTTGTTGTTACTTAAAAACACCGTCGAAAAAAGGTGCATTCTGTACTCAGAATAATTTTTTCGAGGCTATCTTCACTTCGTCGGTTATTTCTTACAAAAGACTTCTTCAATGACAGAAAGAGGACTGATGCTACATGATATATTAGGGTTATGGGGAAGTTTAGAAGTCGCTTCCGATCAACGTTGGCAATAATACCTGACTTTTCAAACACAGGCATGTTTGAAAAGTCATGCCTGTGTTTATGTATTGCATAGTGTTTGCGTATACATTTAAACGACATAGATGTTATTAAATAATATAAATGTAATTTTACGACAGTAAGTCGATTTTAAAATAGTAAGTCTAATTTTATTAATTTATTATTTTTTACATAATTAACCATAAACTTGATGTTGTTGTTACTTAAAAACACCGTCGAAAAAAGGTGCATTCTGTAGTCAGAATAATTTTTTCGAGGCTATCTTCACTTCGTCGGTTCTTTCTTACAAAAGACTTCTTCAATGACAGAAAGAGGACTGATGCTACATGATATATTAGGGTTATGGGGAAGTTTAGAAGTCTCTTCCGATCAAGGTTGGCAATAATACCTGACTTTTCAAACACAGGCATGTTTGGAAAGTCATGCCTGCGTTTATGTATTGCATAGTGTTTGCGTATACATTTAAACGACATAGATGTTATTAAATAATATAAATGTAATTTTACGTCAGTAAGTCGATTTTACAATAGTAAGTCTAATTTTATTAATTTATTATTTTTTACATAATTAACCATAAACTTGATGTTGTTGTTACTTAAAAACACCGTCGATAAAAGGTGCATTCTGTAGTCAGAATAATTTTTTCGAGGCTATCTTCACTTCGTCGGTTATTTCTTACAAAAGACTTCTTCAATGACAGAAAGAGGACTGATGCTATATGATATATTAGGGTTATGGGGAAGTTTAGAAGTCGCTTCCGATCAACGTTGGCAATAATACCTGACTTTTCAAACACAGGCATGTTTGAAAAGTCATGCCTGTGTTTATGTATTGCATAGTGTTTGCGTATATATTTAAACGACATAGATGTTATTAAATAATATAAATGTAATTTTACGACAGTGAGTCGATTTTACAATAGTAAGTCTAATTTTATTAAATTATTATTTTTTACATAATTAACCATAAACTTGATGTTGTTGTTACTTAAAAACACCGTCGAAAAAAGGTGCATTCTGTACTCAGAATAATTTTTTCGAGGCTATCTTCACTTCGTCTGTTATTTCTTACAAAAGACTTCTTCAATGACAGAAAGAGGACTGATGCTACATGATATATTAGGGTTATGGGGAAGTTTAGAAGTCGCTTCCGATCAAGGTTGGCAATAATACCTGACTTTTCAAACACAGGCATGTTTGGAAAGTCATGCCTGTGTTTATGTATTGCATAGTGTTTGCGTATACATTTAAACGACATAGATGTTATTAAATAATATAAATGTAATTTTACGACAGTAAGTCGATTTTACAATAGTAAGTCTAATTTTATTAATTTATTATTTTTTACATAATTAACCATAAACTTGATGTTGTTGTTACTTAAAAACACCGTCGAAAAAAGGTGCATTCTGTAGTCAGAATAATTTTTTCGAGGCTATCTTCACTTCGTCGGTTATTTCTTACAAAAGACTTCTTCAATGACAGAAAGAGGACTGATGCTACATGATATATTAGGGTTACGGGGAAGTTTAGAAATCGCTTCCGATCAAGGTTGGCAATAATACCTGACTTTTCAAACACAGGCATGTTTGAAAAGTCATGCCTGTGTTTATGTATTGCATAGTGTTTGCGTATACATTTAAACGACATAGATGTTATTAAATAATATAAATGTAATTTTTACGACAGTAAGTCGATTTTACAATAGTAAGTCTAATTTTATTAATTTATTATTTTTTACATAATTAACCATAAACTTGATGTTGTTGTTACTTAAAAACACCGTCGAAAAAAGGTGCATTCTGTACTCAGAATACTTTTTTCGAGGCTATCTTCACTTCGTCGGTTATTTCTTACAAAAGACTTCTTCAATGACAGAAAGAGGACTGATGCTACATGATATATTAGGGTTATGGGGAAGTTTAGAAGTCGCTTCCGATCAAGGTTGGCAATAATACCTGACTTTTCAAACACAGGCATGTTTGGAAAGTCATGCCTGCGTTTATGTATTGCATAGTGTTTGCGTATACATTTAAACGACATAGATGTTATTAAATAATATAAATGTAATTTTACGACAGTAAGTCGATTTTACAATAGTAAGTCTAATTTTATTAATTTATTATTTTTTACATAATTAACCATAAACTTGATATTGTTGTTACTTAAAAACACCGTCGATAAAAGGTGCATTCTGTAGTCAGAATAATTTTTTCGAGGCTATCTTCACTTCGTCGGTTATTTCTTACAAAAGACTTCTTCAATGACAGAAAGAGGACTGATGCTACATGATATATTAGGGTTATGGGGAAGTTTAGAAGTCGCTTCCGATCAACGTTGGCAATAATACCTGACTTTTCAAACACAGGCATGTTTGAAAAGTCATGCCTGTGTTTATGTATTGCATAGTGTTTGCGTATATATTTAAACGACATAGATGTTATTAAAAAATATAAATGTAATTTTACGACAGTAAGTCGATTTTACAATAGTAAGTCTAATTTTATTAATTTCTTATTTTTTACATAATTAACCATAAACTTGATGTTGTTGTTACTTAAAAACACCGTCGAAAAAAGGTGCATTCTGTAGTCAGAATAATTTTTTCGAGGCTATCTTCACTTCGTCGGTTATTTCTTACAAAAGACTTCTTCAATGACAGAAAGGGGACTGATGCTACATGATATATTAGGGTTACGGCGAAGTTTAGAAGTCGCTTCCGATCAAGGTTGGCAATAATACCTGACTTTTCAAACACAGGCATGTTTGAAAAGTCATGCCTGTGTTTATGTATTGCATAGTGTTTGCGTATATATTTAAACGACATAGATGTTATTAAATAATATAAATGTAATTTTACGACAGTAAGTCGATTTTACAATTATAAGTCTAATTTTATTAATTTCTTATTTTTTACATAATTAACCATAAACTTGATGTTGTTGTTACTTAAAAACACCGTAGAAAAAAGGTGCATTCTGTAGTCAGAATAATTTTTTCGAGGCTATCTTCACTTCGTCGGTTATTTCTTACAAAAGACTTCTTCAATGACAGAAAGAGGACTGATGCTACATGATATATTAGGGTTATGGGGAAGTTTAGAAGTCGCTTCCGATCAACGTTGGCAATAATACCTGACTTTTCAAACACAGGCATGTTTGAAAAGTCATGCCTGTGTTTATGTATTGCATAGTGTTTGCGTATATATTTAAACGACATAGATGTTATTAAATAATATAAATGTAATTTTACGACAGTAAGTCGATTTTACAATAGTAAGTCTAATTTTATTTATTTATTATTTTTTTCATAATTAACCATAAACTTGATGTTGTTGTTACTTAAAAACACCGTCGAAAAAAGGTGCATTCTGTAGTCAGAATAATTTTTTCGAGGCTATCTTCACTTCGTCGGTTCTTTCTTACAAAAGACTTCTTCAATGACAGAAAGAGGACTGATGCTACATGATATATTAGGGTAATGGGGAAATTTCGAAGTCGCTTCCGATCAAGGTTGGCAATAATACCTGACTTTTCAAACACAGGCATGTTTGGAAAGTCATGCCTGTGTTTATGTATTGCATAGTGTTTGCGTATACATTTAAACGACATAGATGTTATTAAATAATATAAATGTAATTTTTACGACAGTAAGTCGATTTTACAATAGTAAGTCTAATTTTATTAATTTATTATTTTTTACATAATTAACCATAAACTTGATGTTGTTGTTACTTAAAAACACCGTCGAAAAAAGGTGCATTCTGTACTCAGAATAATTTTTTCGAGGCTATCTTCACTTCGTCGGTTATTTCTTACAAAAGACTTCTTCAATGACAGAAAGAGGACTGATGCTACATGATATATTAGGGTTATGGGGAAGTTTAGAAGTCGCTTCCGATCAACGTTGGCAATAATACCTGACTTTTCAAACACAGGCATGTTTGAAAAGTCATGCCTGTGTTTATGTATTGCATAGTGTTTGCGTATATATTTAAACGACATAGATGTTATTAAAAAATATAAATGTAATTTTACGACAGTAAGTCGATTTTACAATAGTAAGTCTAATTTTATTAATTTCTTATTTTTTACATAATTAACCATAAACTTGATGTTGTTGTTACTTAAAAACACCGTCGAAAAAAGGTGCATTCTGTAGTCAGAATAATTTTTTCGAGGCTATCTTCACTTCGTCGGTTATTTCTTACAAAAGACTTCTTCAATGACAGAAAGAGGACTGATGCTACATGATATATTAGGGTTACGGGGAAGTTTAGAAGTCGCTTCCGATCAAGGTTGGCAATAATACCTGACTTTTCAAACACAGGCATGTTTGAAAAGTCATGCGTGTGTTTATGTATTGCATAGTGTTTGCGTATATATTTAAACGACATAGATGTTATTAAATAATATAAATGTAATTTTACGACAGTAAGTCGATTTTACAATAGTAAGTCTAATTTTATTAATTTCTTATTTTTTACATAATTAACCATAAACTTGATGTTGTTGTTACTTAAAAACACCGTAGAAAAAAGGTGCATTCTGTAGTCAGAATAATTTTTTCGAGGCTATCTTCACTTCGTCGGTTATTTCTTACAAAAGACTTCTTCAATGACAGAAAGAGGACTGATGCTACATGATATATTAGGGTTATGGGGAAGTTTAGAAGTCGCTTCCGATCAACGTTGGCAATAATACCTGACTTTTCAAACACAGGCATGTTTGAAAAGTCATGCCTGTGTTTATGTATTGCATAGTGTTTGCGTATATATTTAAACGACATAGATGTTATTAAATAATATAAATGTAATTTTACGACAGTAAGTCGATTTTACAATAGTAAGTCTAATTTTATTTATTTATTATTTTTTACATAATTAACCATAAACTTGATGTTGTTGTTACTTAAAAACACCGTCGAAAAAAGGTGCATTCTGTAGTCAGAATAATTTTTTCGAGGCTATCTTCACTTCGTCGGTTCTTTCTTACAAAAGACTTCTTCAATGACAGAAAGAGGACTGATGCTACATGATATATTAGGGTTATGGGGAAGTTTCGAAGTCGCTTCCGATCAAGGTTGGCAATAATACCCGACTTTTCAAACACAGGCATGTTTGGAAAGTCATGCCTGTGTTTATGTATTGCATAGTGTTTGCGTATACATTTAAACGACATAGATGTTATTAAATAATATAAATGTAATTTTTACGACAGTAAGTCGATTTTACAATAGTAAGTCTAATTTTATTAATTTATTATTTTTTACATAATTAACCATAAACTTGATGTTGTTGTTACTTAAAAACACCGTCGAAAAAAGGTGCATTCTGTACTCAGAATAATTTTTTCGAGGCTATCTTCACTTCGTCGGTTATTTCTTACAAATGACTTCTTCAATGACAGAAAGAGGACTGATGCTACATGATATATTAGGGTTATGGGGAAGTTTAGAAGTCGCTTCCGATCAAGGTTGGCAATAATACCTGACTTTTCAAACACAGGCATGTTTGGAAATTCATGCCTGCGTTTATGTATTGCATAGTGTTTGCGTATACATTTAAACGACATAGATGTTATTAAATAATATAAATGTAATTTTACGACAGTAAGTCGATTTTACAATAGTAAGTCTAATTTTATTAATTTATTATTTTTTACATAATTAACCATAAACTTGATATTGTTGTTACTTAAAAACACCGTCGATAAAAGGTGCATTCTGTAGTCAGAATAATTTTTTCGAGGCTATCTTCACTTCGTCGGTTATTTCTTACAAAAGACTTCTTCAATGACAGAAAGAGGACTGATGCTACATGATATATTAGGGTTATGGGGAAGTTTAGAAGTCGCTTCCGATCAACGTTGGCAATAATACCTGACTTTTCAAACACAGGCATGTTTGAAAAGTCATGCCTGTGTTTATGTATTGCATAGTGTTTGCGTATATATTTAAACGACATAGATGTTATTAAAAAATATAAATGTAATTTTACGACAGTAAGTCGATTTTACAATACTAAGTCTAATTTTATTAATTTCTTATTTTTTACATAATTAACCATAAACTTGATGTTGTTGTTACTTAAAAACACCGTCGAAAAAAGGTGCATTCTGTAGTCAGAATAATTTTTTCGAGGCTATCTTCACTTCGTCGGTTATTTCTTACAAAAGACTTCTTCAATGACAGAAAGAGGACTGATGCTACATGATATATTAGGGTTACGGGGAAGTTTAGAAGTCGCTTCCGATCAAGGTTGGCAATAATACCTGACTTTTCAAACACAGGCATGTTTGAAAAGTCATGCCTGTGTTTATGTATTGCATAGTGTTTGCGTATATATTTAAACGACATAGATGTTATTAAATAATATAAATGTAATTTTACGACAGTAAGTCGATTTTACAATAGTAAGTCTAATTTTATTAATTTATTATTTTTTACATAATTAACCATAAACTTGATGTTGTTGTTACTTAAAAACACCGTCGAAAAAAGGTGCATTCTGTAGTCAGAATAATTTTTTCGAGGCTATCTTCACTTCGTCGGTTCTTTCTTACAAAAGACTTCTTCAATGACAGAAAGAGGACTGATGCTACATGATATATTAGGGTTATGGGGAAGTTTAGAAGTCGCTTCCGATCAACGTTGGCAATAATACCTGACTTTTCAAACACAGGCATGTTTGAAAAGTCATGCCTGTGTTTATGTATTGCATAGTGTTTGCGTATATATTTAAACGACATAGATGTTATTAAAAAATATAAATGTAATTTTACGACAGTAAGTCGATTTTACAATACTAAGTCTAATTTTATTAATTTCTTATTTTTTACATAATTAACCATAAACTTGATGTTGTTGTTACTTAAAAACACCGTCGAAAAAAGGTGCATTCTGTAGTCAGAATAATTTTTTCGAGGCTATCTTCACTTCGTCGGTTATTTCTTACAAAAGACTTCTTCAATGACAGAAAGAGGACTGATGCTACATGATATATTAGGGTTACGGGGAAGTTTAGAAGTCGCTTCCGATCAAGGTTGGCAATAATACCTGACTTTTCAAACACAGGCATGTTTGAAAAGTCATGCCTGTGTTTATGTATTGCATAGTGTTTGCGTATATATTTAAACGACATAGATGTTATTAAATAATATAAATGTAATTTTACGACAGTAAGTCGATTTTACAATAGTAAGTCTAATTTTATTAATTTATTATTTTTTACATAATTAACCATAAACTTGATGTTGTTGTTACTTAAAAACACCGTCGAAAAAAGGTGCATTCTGTAGTCAGAATAATTTTTTCGAGGCTATCTTCACTTCGTCGGTTCTTTCTTACAAAAGACTTCTTCAATGACAGAAAGAGAAATGATGCTACATGATATATTAGGGTTATGGGAAAGTTTCGAAGTCGCTTCCGATCAAGGTTGGCAATAATACCTGACTTTTCAAACACAGGCATGTTTGGAAAGTCATGCCTGCGTTTATGTATTGCATAGTGTTTGCGTATACATTTAAACGACATAGATGTTATTAAATAATATAAATGTAATTTTACGACAGTAAGTCGATTTTACAATAGTAAGTCTAATTTTATTAATTTATTATTTTTTACATAATTAACCATAAACTTGATATTGTTGTTACTTAAAAACACCGTCGATAAAAGGTGCATTCTGTAGTCAGAATAATTTTTTCGAGGCTATCTTCACTTCGTCGGTTATTTCTTACAAAAGACTTCTTCAATGACAGAAAGAGGACTGATGCTACATGATATATTAGGGTTATGGGGAAGTTTAGAAGTCGCTTCCGATCAACGTTGGCAATAATACCTGACTTTTCAAACACAGGCATGTTTGAAAAGTCATGCCTGTGTTTATGTATTGCATAGTGTTTGCGTATATATTTAAACGACATAGATGTTATTAAAAAATATAAATGTAATTTTACGACAGTAAGTCGATTTTACAATAGTAAGTCTAATTTTATTAATTTCTTATTTTTTACATAATTAACCATAAACTTGATGTTGTTGTTACTTAAAAACACCGTCGAAAAAAGGTGCATTCTGTAGTCAGAATAATTTTTTCGAGGCTATCTTCACTTCGTCGGTTATTTCTTACAAAAGACTTCTTCAATGACAGAAAGAGGACTGATGCTACATGATATATTAGGGTAATGGGGAAATTTCGAAGTCGCTTCCGATCAAGGTTGGCAATAATACCTGACTTTTCAAACACAGGCATGTTTGGAAAGTCATGCCTGTGTTTATGTATTGCATAGTGTTTGCGTATACATTTAAACGACATAGATGTTATTAAATAATATAAATGTAATTTTTACGACAGTAACTCGATTTTACAATAGTAAGTCTAATTTTATTAATTTATTATTTTTTACATAATTAACCATAAACTTGATGTTGTTGTTACTTAAAAACACCGTCGAAAAAAGGTGCATTCTGTACTCAGAATAATTTTTTCGAGGCTATCTTCACTTCGTCGGTTATTTCTTACAAAAGACTTCTTCAATGACAGAAAGAGGACTGATGCTACATGATATATTAGGGTTATGGGGAAGTTTAGAAGTCGCTTCCGATCAACGTTGGCAATAATACCTGACTTTTCAAACACAGGCATGTTTGAAAAGTCATGCCTGTGTTTATGTATTGCATAGTGTTTGCGTATATATTTAAACGACATAGATGTTATTAAAAAATATAAATGTAATTTTACGACAGTAAGTCGATTTTACAATAGTAAGTCTAATTTTATTAATTTCTTATTTTTTACATAATTAACCATAAACTTGATGTTGTTGTTACTTAAAAACACCGTCGAAAAAAGGTGCATTCTGTAGTCAGAATAATTTTTTCGAGGCTATCTTCACTTCGTCGGTTATTTCTTACAAAAGACTTCTTCAATGACAGAAAGAGGACTGATGCTACATGATATATTAGGGTTACGGGGAAGTTTAGAAGTCGCTTCCGATCAAGGTTGGCAATAATACCTGACTTTTCAAACACAGGCATGTTTGAAAAGTCATGCGTGTGTTTATGTATTGCATAGTGTTTGCGTATATATTTAAACGACATAGATGTTATTAAATAATATAAATGTAATTTTACGACAGTAAGTCGATTTTACAATAGTAAGTCTAATTTTATTAATTTCTTATTTTTTACATAATTAACCATAAACTTGATGTTGTTGTTACTTAAAAACACCGTAGAAAAAAGGTGCATTCTGTAGTCAGAATAATTTTTTCGAGGCTATCTTCACTTCGTCGGTTATTTCTTACAAAAGACTTCTTCAATGACAGAAAGAGGACTGATGCTACATGATATATTAGGGTTATGGGGAAGTTTAGAAGTCGCTTCCGATCAACGTTGGCAATAATACCTGACTTTTCAAACACAGGCATGTTTGAAAAGTCATGCCTGTGTTTATGTATTGCATAGTGTTTGCGTATATATTTAAACGACATAGATGTTATTAAATAATATAAATGTAATTTTACGACAGTAAGTCGATTTTACAATAGTAAGTCTAATTTTATTTATTTATTATTTTTTACATAATTAACCATAAACTTGATGTTGTTGTTACTTAAAAACACCGTCGAAAAAAGGTGCATTCTGTAGTCAGAATAATTTTTTCGAGGCTATCTTCACTTCGTCGGTTCTTTCTTACAAAAGACTTCTTCAATGACAGAAAGAGGACTGATGCTACATGATATATTAGGGTTATGGGGAAGTTTCGAAGTCGCTTCCGATCAAGGTTGGCAATAATACCCGACTTTTCAAACACAGGCATGTTTGGAAAGTCATGCCTGTGTTTATGTATTGCATAGTGTTTGCGTATACATTTAAACGACATAGATGTTATTAAATAATATAAATGTAATTTTTACGACAGTAAGTCGATTTTACAATAGTAAGTCTAATTTTATTAATTTATTATTTTTTACATAATTAACCATAAACTTGATGTTGTTGTTACTTAAAAACACCGTCGAAAAAAGGTGCATTCTGTACTCAGAATAATTTTTTCGAGGCTATCTTCACTTCGTCGGTTATTTCTTACAAATGACTTCTTCAATGACAGAAAGAGGACTGATGCTACATGATATATTAGGGTTATGGGGAAGTTTAGAAGTCGCTTCCGATCAAGGTTGGCAATAATACCTGACTTTTCAAACACAGGCATGTTTGGAAATTCATGCCTGCGTTTATGTATTGCATAGTGTTTGCGTATACATTTAAACGACATAGATGTTATTAAATAATATAAATGTAATTTTACGACAGTAAGTCGATTTTACAATAGTAAGTCTAATTTTATTAATTTATTATTTTTTACATAATTAACCATAAACTTGATATTGTTGTTACTTAAAAACACCGTCGATAAAAGGTGCATTCTGTAGTCAGAATAATTTTTTCGAGGCTATCTTCACTTCGTCGGTTATTTCTTACAAAAGACTTCTTCAATGACAGAAAGAGGACTGATGCTACATGATATATTAGGGTTATGGGGAAGTTTAGAAGTCGCTTCCGATCAACGTTGGCAATAATACCTGACTTTTCAAACACAGGCATGTTTGAAAAGTCATGCCTGTGTTTATGTATTGCATAGTGTTTGCGTATATATTTAAACGACATAGATGTTATTAAAAAATATAAATGTAATTTTACGACAGTAAGTCGATTTTACAATACTAAGTCTAATTTTATTAATTTCTTATTTTTTACATAATTAACCATAAACTTGATGTTGTTGTTACTTAAAAACACCGTCGAAAAAAGGTGCATTCTGTAGTCAGAATAATTTTTTCGAGGCTATCTTCACTTCGTCGGTTATTTCTTACAAAAGACTTCTTCAATGACAGAAAGAGGACTGATGCTACATGATATATTAGGGTTACGGGGAAGTTTAGAAGTCGCTTCCGATCAAGGTTGGCAATAATACCTGACTTTTCAAACACAGGCATGTTTGAAAAGTCATGCCTGTGTTTATGTATTGCATAGTGTTTGCGTATATATTTAAACGACATAGATGTTATTAAATAATATAAATGTAATTTTACGACAGTAAGTCGATTTTACAATAGTAAGTCTAATTTTATTAATTTATTATTTTTTACATAATTAACCATAAACTTGATGTTGTTGTTACTTAAAAACACCGTCGAAAAAAGGTGCATTCTGTAGTCAGAATAATTTTTTCGAGGCTATCTTCACTTCGTCGGTTCTTTCTTACAAAAGACTTCTTCAATGACAGAAAGAGAAATGATGCTACATGATATATTAGGGTTATGGGAAAGTTTCGAAGTCGCTTCCGATCAAGGTTGGCAATAATACCTGACTTTTCAAACACAGGCATGTTTGGAAAGTCATGCCTGCGTTTATGTATTGCATAGTGTTTGCGTATACATTTAAACGACATAGATGTTATTAAATAATATAAATGTAATTTTACGACAGTAAGTCGATTTTACAATAGTAAGTCTAATTTTATTAATTTATTATTTTTTACATAATTAACCATAAACTTGATATTGTTGTTACTTAAAAACACCGTCGATAAAAGGTGCATTCTGTAGTCAGAATAATTTTTTCGAGGCTATCTTCACTTCGTCGGTTATTTCTTACAAAAGACTTCTTCAATGACAGAAAGAGGACTGATGCTACATGATATATTAGGGTTATGGGGAAGTTTAGAAGTCGCTTCCGATCAACGTTGGCAATAATACCTGACTTTTCAAACACAGGCATGTTTGAAAAGTCATGCCTGTGTTTATGTATTGCATAGTGTTTGCGTATATATTTAAACGACATAGATGTTATTAAAAAATATAAATGTAATTTTACGACAGTAAGTCGATTTTACAATAGTAAGTCTAATTTTATTAATTTCTTATTTTTTACATAATTAACCATAAACTTGATGTTGTTGTTACTTAAAAACACCGTCGAAAAAAGGTGCATTCTGTAGTCAGAATAATTTTTTCGAGGCTATCTTCACTTCGTCGGTTATTTCTTACAAAAGACTTCTTCAATGACAGAAAGAGGACTGATGCTACATGATATATTAGGGTTACGGGGAAGTTTAGAAGTCGCTTCCGATCAAGGTTGGCAATAATACCTGACTTTTCAAACACAGGCATGTTTGAAAAGTCATGCGTGTGTTTATGTATTGCATAGTGTTTGCGTATATATTTAAACGACATAGATGTTATTAAATAATATAAATGTAATTTTACGACAGTAAGTCGATTTTACAATAGTAAGTCTAATTTTATTAATTTCTTATTTTTTACATAATTAACCATAAACTTGATGTTGTTGTTACTTAAAAACACCGTCGAAAAAAGGTGCATTCTGTAGTCAGAATAATTTTTTCGAGGCTATCTTCACTTCGTCGGTTATTTCTTACAAAAGACTTCTTCAATGACAGAAAGAGGACTGATGCTACATGATATATTAGGGTTATGGGGAAGTTTAGAAGTCGCTTCCGATCAACGTTGGCAATAATACCTGACTTTTCAAACACAGGCATGTTTGAAAAGTCATGCCTGTGTTTATGTATTGCATAGTGTTTGCGTATATATTTAAACGACATAGATGTTATTAAATAATATAAATGTAATTTTACGACAGTAAGTCGATTTTACAATAGTAAGTCTAATTTTATTTATTTATTATTTTTTACATAATTAACCATAAACTTGATGTTGTTGTTACTTAAAAACACCGTCGAAAAAAGGTGCATTCTGTAGTCAGAATAATTTTTTCGAGGCTATCTTCACTTCGTCGGTTCTTTCTTACAAAAGACTTCTTCAATGACAGAAAGAGGACTGATGCAACATGATATATTAGGGTTATGGGGAAGTTTCGAAGTCGCTTCCGATCAAGGTTGGCAATAATACCTGACTTTTCAAACACAGGCATGTTTGGAAAGTCATGCCTGTGTTTATGTATTGCATAGTGTTTGCGTATACATTTAAACGACATAGATGTTATTAAATAATATAAATGTAATTTTTACGACAGTAAGTCGATTTTACAATAGTAAGTCTAATTTTATTAATTTATTATTTTTTACATAATTAACCATAAACTTGATGTTGTTGTTACTTAAAAACACCGTCGAAAAAAGGTGCATTCTGTACTCAGAATAATTTTTTCGAGGCTATCTTCACTTCGTCGGTTATTTCTTACAAAAGACTTCTTCAATGACAGAAAGAGGACTGATGCTACATGATATATTAGGGTTATGGGGAAGTTTAGAAGTCGCTTCCGATCAAGGTTGGCAATAATACCTGACTTTTCAAACACAGGCATGTTTGGAAAGTCATGCCTGCGTTTATGTATTGCATAGTGTTTGCGTATACATTTAAACGACATAGATGTTATTAAATAATATAAATGTAATTTTACGACAGTAAGTCGATTTTACAATAGTAAGTCTAATTTTATTAATTTATTATTTTTTACATAATTAACCATAAACTTGATATTGTTGTTACTTAAAAACACCGTCGATAAAAGGTGCATTCTGTAGTCAGAATAATTTTTTCGAGGCTATCTTCACTTCGTCGGTTATTTCTTACAAAAGACTTCTTCAATGACAGAAAGAGGACTGATGCTACATGATATATTAGGGTTATGGGGAAGTTTAGAAGTCGCTTCCGATCAACGTTGGCAATAATACCTGACTTTTCAAACACAGGCATGTTTGAAAAGTCATGCCTGTGTTTATGTATTGCATAGTGTTTGCGTATATATTTAAACGACATAGATGTTATTAAAAAATATAAATGTAATTTTACGACAGTAAGTCGATTTTACAATAGTAAGTCTAATTTTATTAATTTCTTATTTTTTACATAATTAACCATAAACTTGATGTTGTTGTTACTTAAAAACACCGTCGAAAAAAGGTGCATTCTGTAGTCAGAATAATTTTTTCGAGGCTATCTTCACTTCGTCGGTTCTTTCTTACAAAAGACTTCTTCAATGACAGAAAGAGGACTGATGCTACATGATATATTAGGGTTATGGGGAAGTTTCGAAGTCGCTTCCGATCAAGGTTGGCAATAATACCTGACTTTTCAAACACAGGCATGTTTGGAAAGTCATGCCTGTGTTTATGTATTGCATAGTGTTTGCGTATACATTTAAACGACATAGATGTTATTAAATAATATAAATGTAATTTTTACGACAGTAAGTCGATTTTACAATAGTAAGTCTAATTTTATTAATTTATTATTTTTTACATAATTAACCATAAACTTGATGTTGTTGTTACTTAAAAACACCGTCGAAAAAAGGTGCATTCTGTACTCAGAATAATTTTTTCGAGGCTATCTTCACTTCGTCGGTTATTTCTTACAAAAGACTTCTTCAATGACAGAAAGAGGACTGATGCTACATGATATATTAGGGTTATGGGGAAGTTTAGAAGTCGCTTCCGATCAAGGTTGGCAATAATACCTGACTTTTCAAACACAGGCATGTTTGGAAAGTCATGCCTGCGTTTATGTATTGCATAGTGTTTGCGTATACATTTAAACGACATAGATGTTATTAAATAATATAAATGTAATTTTACGACAGTAAGTCGATTTTACAATAGTAAGTCTAATTTTATTAATTTATTATTTTTTACATAATTAACCATAAACTTGATATTGTTGTTACTTAAAAACACCGTCGATAAAAGGTGCATTCTGTAGTCAGAATAATTTTTTCGAGGCTATCTTCACTTCGTCGGTTATTTCTTACAAAAGACTTCTTCAATGACAGAAAGAGGACTGATGCTACATGATATATTAGGGTTATGGGGAAGTTTAGAAGTCGCTTCCGATCAACGTTGGCAATAATACCTGACTTTTCAAACACAGGCATGTTTGAAAAGTCATGCCTGTGTTTATGTATTGCATAGTGTTTGCGTATATATTTAAACGACATAGATGTTATTAAAAAATATAAATGTAATTTTACGACAGTAAGTCGATTTTAAAATAGTAAGTCTAATTTTATTAATTTCTTATTTTTTACATAATTAACCATAAACTTGATGTTGTTGTTACTTAAAAACACCGTCGAAAAAAGGTGCATTCTGTAGTCAGAATAATTTTTTCGAGGCTATCTTCACTTCGTCGGTTATTTCTTACAAAAGACTTCTTCAATGACAGAAAGAGGACTGATGCTACATGATATATTAGGGTTACGGGGAAGTTTAGAAGTCGCTTCCGATCAAGGTTGGCAATAATACCTGACTTTTCAAACACAGGCATGTTTGAAAAGTCATGCCTGTGTTTATGTATTGCATAGTGTTTGCGTATATATTTAAACGACATAGATGTTATTAAATAATATAAATGTAATTTTACGACAGTAAGTCGATTTTACAATAGTAAGTCTAATTTTATTAATTTCTTATTTTTTACATAATTAACCATAAACTTGATGTTGTTGTTACTTAAAAACACCGTAGAAAAAAGGTGCATTCTGTAGTCAGAATAATTTTTTCGAGGCTATCTTCACTTCGTCGGTTATTTCTTACAAAAGACTTCTTCAATGACAGAAAGAGGACTGATGCTACATGATATATTAGGGTTATGGGGAAGTTTAGAAGTCGCTTCCGATCAACGTTGGCAATAATACCTGACTTTTCAAACACAGGCATGTTTGAAAAGTCATGCCTGTGTTTATGTATTGCATAGTGTTTGCGTATATATTTAAACGACATAGATGTTATTAAATAATATAAATGTAATTTTACGACAGTAAGTCGATTTTACAATAGTAAGTCTAATTTTATTTATTTATTATTTTTTACATAATTAACCATAAACTTGATGTTGTTGTTACTTAAAAACACCGTCGAAAAAAGGTGCATTCTGTAGTCAGTATAATTTTTTCGAGGCTATCTTCACTTCGTCGGTTCTTTCTTACAAAAGACTTCTTCAATGACAGAAAGAGGACTGATGCTACATGATATATTAGGGTTATGGGGAAGTTTCGAAGTCGCTTCCGATCAAGGTTGGCAATAATACCTGACTTTTCAAACACAGGCATGTTTGGAAAGTCATGCCTGTGTTTATGTATTGCATAGTATTTGCGTATATATTTAAACGACATAGATGTTATTAAAAAATATAAATGTAATTTTACGACAGTAAGTCGATTTTACAATAGTAAGTCTAATTTTATTAATTTCTTATTTTTTACATAATTAACCATAAACTTGATGTTGTTGTTACTTAAAAACACCGTCGAAAAAAGGTGCATTCTGTAGTCAGAATAATTTTTTCGAGGCTATCTTCACTTCGTCGGTTATTTCTTACAAAAGACTTCTTCAATGACAGAAAGAGGACTGATGCTACATGATATATTAGGGTTACGGGGAAGTTTAGAAGTCGCTTCCGATCAAGGTTGGCAATAATACCTGACTTTTCAAACACAGGCATGTTTGAAAAGTCATGCCTGTGTTTATGTATTGCATAGTGTTTGCGTATATATTTAAACGACATAGATGTTATTAAATAATATAAATGTAATTTTACGACAGTAAGTCGATTTTACAATAGTAAGTCTAATTTTATTAATTTCTTATTTTTTACATAATTAACCATAAACTTGATGTTGTTGTTACTTAAAAACACCGTAGAAAAAAGGTGCATTCTGTAGTCAGAATAATTTTTTCGAGGCTATCTTCACTTCGTCGGTTATTTCTTACAAAAGACTTCTTCAATGACAGAAAGAGGACTGATGCTACATGATATATTAGGGTTATGGGGAAGTTTAGAAGTCGCTTCCGATCAACGTTGGCAATAATACCTGACTTTTCAAACACAGGCATGTTTGAAAAGTCATGCCTGTGTTTATGTATTGCATAGTGTTTGCGTATATATTTAAACGACATAGATGTTATTAAATAATATAAATGTAATTTTACGACAGTAAGTCGATTTTACAATAGTAAGTCTAATTTTATTTATTTATTATTTTTTACATAATTAACCATAAACTTGATGTTGTTGTTACTTAAAAACACCGTCGAAAAAAGGTGCATTCTGTAGTCAGTATAATTTTTTCGAGGCTATCTTCACTTCGTCGGTTCTTTCTTACAAAAGACTTCTTCAATGACAGAAAGAGGACTGATGCTACATGATATATTAGGGTTATGGGGAAGTTTCGAAGTCGCTTCCGATCAAGGTTGGCAATAATACCTGACTTTTCAAACACAGGCATGTTTGGAAAGTCATGCCTGTGTTTATGTATTGCATAGTGTTTGCGTATACATTTAAACGACATAGATGTTATTAAATAATATAAATGTAATTTTTACGACAGTAAGTCGATTTTACAATAGTAAGTCTAATTTTATTAATTTCTTATTTTTTACATAATTAACCATAAACTTGATGTTGTTGTTACTTAAAAACACCGTCGAAAAAAGGTGCATTCTGTAGTCAGAATAATTTTTTCGAGGCTATCTTCACTTCGTCGGTTATTTCTTACAAAAGACTTCTTCAATGACAGAAAGAGGACTGATGCTACATTATATATTAGGGTTACGGGGAAGTTTAGAAGTCGCTTCCGATCAAGGTTGGCAATAATACCTGACTTTTCAGACACAGGCATGTTTGGAAAGTCATGCCTGCGTTTATGTATTGCATAGTGTTTGCGTATACATTTAAACGACATAGATGTTATTAAATAATATAAATGTAATTTTACGACAGTAAGTCGATTTTACAATAGTAAGTCTAATTTTATTAATTTATTATTTTTTACATAATTAACCATAAACTTGAAGTTGTTGTTACTTAAAAACACCGTCGATAAAAGGTGCATTCTGTAGTCAGAATAATTTTTTCGAGGCTATCTTCACTTCGTCGGTTATTTCTTACAAAAGACTTCTTCAATGACAGAAAGAGGACTGATGCTATATGATATATTAGGGTTATGGGGAAGTTTAGAAGTCGCTTCCGATCAACGTTGGCAATAATACCTGACTTTTCAAACACAGGCATGTTTGAAAAATCATGCCTGTGTTTATGTATTGCATAGTGTTTGCGTATATATTTAAACGACATAGATGTTATTAAATAATATAAATGTAATTTTACGACAGTAAGTCGATTTTACAATAGTAAGTCTAATTTTATTAAATTATTATTTTTTACATAATTAACCATAAACTTGATGTTGTTGTTACTTAAAAACACCGTAGAAAAAAGGTGCATTCTGTAGTCAGAATAATTTTTTCGAGGCTATCTTCACTTCGTCGGTTATTTCTTACAAAAGACTTCTTCAATGACAGAAAGAGGACTGATGCTACATGATATATTAGGGTTATGGGGAAGTTTAGAAGTCGCTTCCGATCAACGTTGGCAATAATACCTGACTTTTCAAACACAGGCATGTTTGAAAAGTCATGCCTGTGTTTATGTATTGCATAGTGTTTGCGTATATATTTAAACGACATAGATGTTATTAAATAATATAAATGTAATTTTACGACAGTAAGTCGATTTTACAATAGTAAGTCTAATTTTATTTATTTATTATTTTTTACATAATTAACCATAAACTTGATGTTGTTGTTACTTAAAAACACCGTCGAAAAAAGGTGCATTCTGTAGTCAGAATAATTTTTTCGAGGCTATCTTCACTTCGTCGGTTCTTTCTTACAAAAGACTTCTTCAATGACAGAAAGAGGACTGATGCTACATGATATATTAGGGTTATGGGGAAGTTTCGAAGTCGCTTCCGATCAAGGTTGGCAATAATACCTGACTTTTCAAACACAGGCATGTTTGGAAAGTCATGCCTGTGTTTATGTATTGCATAGTGTTTGCGTATACATTTAAACGACATAGATGTTATTAAATAATATAAATGTAATTTTTACGACAGTAAGTCGATTTTACAATAGTAAGTCTAATTTTATTAATTTATTATTTTTTACATAATTAACCATAAACTTGATGTTGTTGTTACTTAAAAACACCGTCGAAAAAAGGTGCATTCTGTACTCAGAATAATTTTTTCGAGGCTATCTTCACTTCGTCGGTTATTTCTTACAAATGACTTCTTCAATGACAGAAAGAGGACTGATGCTACATGATATATTAGGGTTATGGGGAAGTTTAGAAGTCGCTTCCGATCAAGGTTGGCAATAATACCTGACTTTTCAAACACAGGCATGTTTGGAAATTCATGCCTGCGTTTATGTATTGCATAGTGTTTGCGTATACATTTAAACAACATAGATGTTATTAAATAATATAAATGTAATTTTACGACAGTAAGTCGATTTTACAATAGTAAGTCTAATTTTATTAATTTATTATTTTTTACATAATTAACCATAAACTTGATATTGTTGTTACTTAAAAACACCGTCGATAAAAGGTGCATTCTGTAGTCAGAATAATTTTTTCGAGGCTATCTTCACTTCGTCGGTTATTTCTTACAAAAGACTTCTTCAATGACAGAAAGAGGACTGATGCTACATGATATATTAGGGTTATGGGGAAGTTTAGAAGTCGCTTCCGATCAACGTTGGCAATAATACCTGACTTTTCAAACACAGGCATGTTTGAAAAGTCATGCCTGTGTTTATGTATTGCATAGTGTTTGCGTATATATTTAAACGACATAGATGTTATTAAAAAATATAAATGTAATTTTACGACAGTAAGTCGATTTTACAATACTAAGTCTAATTTTATTAATTTCTTATTTTTTACATAATTAACCATAAACTTGATGTTGTTGTTACTTAAAAACACCGTCGAAAAAAGGTGCATTCTGTAGTCAGAATAATTTTTTCGAGGCTATCTTCACTTCGTCGGTTATTTCTTACAAAAGACTTCTTCAATGACAGAAAGAGGACTGATGCTACATGATATATTAGGGTTACGGGGAAGTTTAGAAGTCGCTTCCGATCAAGGTTGGCAATAATACCTGACTTTTCAAACACAGGCATGTTTGAAAAGTCATGCCTGTGTTTATGTATTGCATAGTGTTTGCGTATATATTTAAACGACATAGATGTTATTAAATAATATAAATGTAATTTTACGACAGTAAGTCGATTTTACAATAGTAAGTCTAATTTTATTAATTTATTATTTTTTACATAATTAACCATAAACTTGATGTTGTTGTTACTTAAAAACACCGTCGAAAAAAGGTGCATTCTGTAGTCAGAATAATTTTTTCGAGGCTATCTTCACTTCGTCGGTTCTTTCTTACAAAAGACTTCTTCAATGACAGAAAGAGAAATGATGCTACATGATATATTAGGGTTATGGGAAAGTTTCGAAGTCGCTTCCGATCAAGGTTGGCAATAATACCTGACTTTTCAAACACAGGCATGTTTGGAAAGTCATGCCTGCGTTTATGTATTGCATAGTGTTTGCGTATACATTTAAACGACATAGATGTTATTAAATAATATAAATGTAATTTTACGACAGTAAGTCGATTTTACAATAGTAAGTCTAATTTTATTAATTTATTATTTTTTACATAATTAACCATAAACTTGATATTGTTGTTACTTAAAAACACCGTCGATAAAAGGTGCATTCTGTAGTCAGAATAATTTTTTCGAGGCTATCTTCACTTCGTCGGTTATTTCTTACAAAAGACTTTTTCAATGACAGAAAGAGGACTGATGCTACATGATATATTAGGGTTATGGGGAAGTTTAGAAGTCGCTTCCGATCAACGTTGGCAATAATACCTGACTTTTCAAACACAGGCATGTTTGAAAAGTCATGCCTGTGTTTATGTATTGCATAGTGTTTGCGTATATATTTAAACGACATAGATGTTATTAAAAAATATAAATGTAATTTTACGACAGTAAGTCGATTTTACAATAGTAAGTCTAATTTTATTAATTTCTTATTTTTTACATAATTAACCATAAACTTGATGTTGTTGTTACTTAAAAACACCGTAGAAAAAAGGTGCATTCTGTAGTCAGAATAATTTTTTCGAGGCTATCTTCACTTCGTCGGTTATTTCTTACAAAAGACTTCTTCAATGACAGAAAGAGGACTGATGCTACATGATATATTAGGGTTACGGGGAAGTTTCGAAGTCGCTTCCGATCAAGGTTGGCAATAATACCTGACTTTTCAAACACAGGCATGTTTGGAAAGTCATGCCTGTGTTTATGTATTGCATAGTATTTGCGTATATATTTAAACGACATAGATGTTATTAAAAAATATAAATGTAATTTTACGACAGTAAGTCGATTTTACAATAGTAAGTCTAATTTTATTAATTTCTTATTTTTTACATAATTAACCATAAACTTGATGTTGTTGTTACTTAAAAACACCGTAGAAAAAAGGTGCATTCTGTAGTCAGAATAATTTTTTCGAGGCTATCTTCACTTCGTCGGTTATTTCTTACAAAAGACTTCTTCAATGACAGAAAGAGGACTGATGCTACATGATATATTAGGGTTATGGGGAAGTTTAGAAGTCGCTTCCGATCAACGTTGGCAATAATACCTGACTTTTCAAACACAGGCATGTTTGAAAAGTCATGCCTGTGTTTATGTATTGCATAGTGTTTGCGTATATATTTAAACGACATAGATGTTATTAAATAATATAAATGTAATTTTACGACAGTAAGTCGATTTTACAATAGTAAGTCTAATTTTATTTATTTATTATTTTTTACATAATTAACCATAAACTTGATGTTGTTGTTACTTAAAAACACCGTCGAAAAAAGGTGCATTCTGTAGTCAGAATAATTTTTTCGAGGCTATCTTCACTTCGTCGGTTCTTTCTTACAAAAGACTTCTTCAATGACAGAAAGAGGACTGATGCTACATGATATATTAGGGTTATGGGGAAGTTTCGAAGTCGCTTCCGATCAAGGTTGGCAATAATACCTGACTTTTCAAACACAGGCATGTTTGGAAAGTCATGCCTGTGTTTATGTATTGCATAGTGTTTGCGTATACATTTAAACGACATAGATGTTATTAAATAATATAAATGTAATTTTTACGACAGTAAGTCGATTTTACAATAGTAAGTCTAATTTTATTAATTTATTATTTTTTACATAATTAACCATAAACTTGATGTTGTTGTTACTTAAAAACACCGTCGAAAAAAGGTGCATTCTGTACTCAGAATAATTTTTTCGAGGCTATCTTCACTTCGTCGGTTATTTCTTACAAAAGACTTCTTCAATGACAGAAAGAGGACTGATGCTACATGATATATTAGGGTTATGGGGAAGTTTAGAAGTCGCTTCCGATCAAGGTTGGCAATAATACCTGACTTTTCAAACACAGGCATGTTTGGAAAGTCATGCCTGCGTTTATGTATTGCATAGTGTTTGCGTATACATTTAAACGACATAGATGTTATTAAATAATATAAATGTAATTTTACGACAGTAAGTCGATTTTACAATAGTAAGTCTAATTTTATTAATTTATTATTTTTTACATAATTAACCATAAACTTGATATTGTTGTTACTTAAAAACACCGTCGATAAAAGGTGCATTCTGTAGTCAGAATAATTTTTTCGAGGCTATCTTCACTTCGTCGGTTATTTCTTACAAAAGACTTCTTCAATGACAGAAAGAGGACTGATGCTACATGATATATTAGGGTTATGGGGAAGTTTAGAAGTCGCTTCCGATCAACGTTGGCAATAATACCTGACTTTTCAAACACAGGCATGTTTGAAAAGTCATGCCTGTGTTTATGTATTGCATAGTGTTTGCGTATATATTTAAACGACATAGATGTTATTAAAAAATATATATGTAATTTTACGACAGTAAGTCGATTTTACAATAGTAAGTCTAATTTTATTAATTTCTTATTTTTTACATAATTAACCATAAACTTGATGTTGTTGTTACTTAAAAACACCGTCGAAAAAGGGTGCATTCTGTAGTCAGAATAATTTTTTCGAGGCTATCTTCACTTCGTCGGTTATTTCTTACAAAAGACTTCTTCAATGACAGAAAGAGGACTGATGCTACATGATATATTAGGGTTACGGGGAAGTTTAGAAGTCGCTTCCGATCAAGGTTGGCAATAATACCTGACTTTTCAAACACAGGCATGTTTGAAAAGTCATGCCTGTGTTTATGTATTGCATAGTGTTTGCGTATATATTTAAACGACATAGATGTTATTAAATAATATAAATGTAATTTTACGACAGTAAGTCGATTTTACAATAGTAAGTCTAATTTTATTAATTTCTTATTTTTTACATAATTAACCATAAACTTGATGTTGTTGTTACTTAAAAACACCGTAGAAAAAAGGTGCATTCTGTAGTCAGAATAATTTTTTCGAGGCTATCTTCACTTCGTCGGTTATTTCTTACAAAAGACTTCTTCAATGACAGAAAGAGGACTGATGCTACATGATATATTAGGGTTATGGGGAAGTTTAGAAGTCGCTTCCGATCAACGTTGGCAATAATACCTGACTTTTCAAACACAGGCATGTTTGAAAAGTCATGCCTGTGTTTATGTATTGCATAGTGTTTGCGTATATATTTAAACGACATAGATGTTATTAAATAATATAAATGTAATTTTACGACAGTAAGTCGATTTTACAATAGTAAGTCTAATTTTATTTATTTATTATTTTTTACATAATTAACCATAAACTTGATGTTGTTGTTACTTAAAAACACCGTCGAAAAAAGGTGCATTCTGTAGTCAGTATAATTTTTTCGAGGCTATCTTCACTTCGTCGGTTCTTTCTTACAAAAGACTTCTTCAATGACAGAAAGAGGACTGATGCTACATGATATATTAGGGTTATGGGGAAGTTTCGAAGTCGCTTCCGATCAAGGTTGGCAATAATACCTGACTTTTCAAACACAGGCATGTTTGGAAAGTCATGCCTGTGTTTATGTATTGCATAGTATTTGCGTATATATTTAAACGACATAGATGTTATTAAAAAATATAAATGTAATTTTACGACAGTAAGTCGATTTTACAATAGTAAGTCTAATTTTATTAATTTCTTATTTTTTACATAATTAACCATAAACTTGATGTTGTTGTTACTTAAAAACACCGTCGAAAAAAGGTGCATTCTGTAGTCAGAATAATTTTTTCGAGGCTATCTTCACTTCGTCGGTTATTTCTTACAAAAGACTTCTTCAATGACAGAAAGAGGACTGATGCTACATGATATATTAGGGTTACGGGGAAGTTTAGAAGTCGCTTCCGATCAAGGTTGGCAATAATACCTGACTTTTCAAACACAGGCATGTTTGAAAAGTCATGCCTGTGTTTATGTATTGCATAGTGTTTGCGTATATATTTAAACGACATAGATGTTATTAAATAATATAAATGTAATTTTACGACAGTAAGTCGATTTTACAATAGTAAGTCTAATTTTATTTATTTATTATTTTTTACATAATTAACCATAAACTTGATGTTGTTGTTACTTAAAAACACCGTCGAAAAAAGGTGCATTCTGTAGTCAGTATAATTTTTTCGAGGCTATCTTCACTTCGTCGGTTCTTTCTTACAAAAGACTTCTTCAATGACAGAAAGAGGACTGATGCTACATGATATATTAGGGTTATGGGGAAGTTTCGAAGTCGCTTCCGATCAAGGTTGGCAATAATACCTGACTTTTCAAACACAGGCATGTTTGGAAAGTCATGCCTGTGTTTATGTATTGCATAGTGTTTGCGTATACATTTAAACGACATAGATGTTATTAAATAATATAAATGTAATTTTTACGACAGTAAGTCGATTTTACAATAGTAAGTCTAATTTTATTAATTTCTTATTTTTTACATAATTAACCATAAACTTGATGTTGTTGTTACTTAAAAACACCGTCGAAAAAAGGTGCATTCTGTAGTCAGAATAATTTTTTCGAGGCTATCTTCACTTCGTCGGTTATTTCTTACAAAAGACTTCTTCAATGACAGAAAGAGGACTGATGCTACATTATATATTAGGGTTACGGGGAAGTTTAGAAGTCGCTTCCGATCAAGGTTGGCAATAATACCTGACTTTTAGGACACAGGCATGTTTGGAAAGTCATGCCTGCGTTTATGTATTGCATAGTGTTTGCGTATACATTTAAACGACATAGATGTTATTAAATAATATAAATGTAATTTTACGACAGTAAGTCGATTTTACAATAGTAAGTCTAATTTTATTAATTTATTATTTTTTACATAATTAACCATAAACTTGATGTTGTTGTTACTTAAAAACACCGTCGAAAAAAGGTGCATTCTGTAGTCAGAATAATTTTTTCGAGGCTATCTTCACTTCGTCGGTTATTTCTTACAAAAGACTTCTTCAATGACAGAAAGAGGACTGATGCTACATGATATATTAGGGTTACGGGGAAGTTTAGAAGTCGCTTCCGATCAAGGTTGGCAATAATACCTGACTTTTCAAACACAGGCATGTTTGAAAAGTCATGCCTGTGTTTATGTATTGCATAGTGTTTGCGTATATATTTAAACGACATAGATGTTATTAAATAATATAAATGTAATTTTACGACAGTAAGTCGATTTTACAATAGTAAGTCTAATTTTATTTATTTATTATTTTTTACATAATTAACCATAAACTTGATGTTGTTGTTACTTAAAAACACCGTCGAAAAAAGGTGCATTCTGTAGTCAGTATAATTTTTTCGAGGCTATCTTCACTTCGTCGGTTCTTTCTTACAAAAGACTTCTTCAATGACAGAAAGAGGACTGATGCTACATGATATATTAGGGTTATGGGGAAGTTTCGAAGTCGCTTCCGATCAAGGTTGGCAATAATACCTGACTTTTCAAACACAGGCATGTTTGGAAAGTCATGCCTGTGTTTATGTATTGCATAGTGTTTGCGTATACATTTAAACGACATAGATGTTATTAAATAATATAAATGTAATTTTTACGACAGTAAGTCGATTTTACAATAGTAAGTCTAATTTTATTAATTTCTTATTTTTTACATAATTAACCATAAACTTGATGTTGTTGTTACTTAAAAACACCGTCGAAAAAAGGTGCATTCTGTAGTCAGAATAATTTTTTCGAGGCTATCTTCACTTCGTCGGTTATTTCTTACAAAAGACTTCTTCAATGACAGAAAGAGGACTGATGCTACATTATATATTAGGGTTACGGGGAAGTTTAGAAGTCGCTTCCGATCAAGGTTGGCAATAATACCTGACTTTTAGGACACAGGCATGTTTGGAAAGTCATGCCTGCGTTTATGTATTGCATAGTGTTTGCGTATACATTTAAACGACATAGATGTTATTAAATAATATAAATGTAATTTTACGACAGTAAGTCGATTTTACAATAGTAAGTCTAATTTTATTAATTTATTATTTTTTACATAATTAACCATAAACTTGAAGTTGTTGTTACTTAAAAACACCGTCGATAAAAGGTGCATTCTGTAGTCAGAATAATTTTTTCGAGGCTATCTTCACTTCGTCGGTTATTTCTTACAAAAGACTTCTTCAATGACAGAAAGAGGACTGATGCTATATGATATATTAGGGTTATGGGGAAGTTTAGAAGTCGCTTCCGATCAACGTTGGCAATAATACCTGACTTTTCAAACACAGGCATGTTTGAAAAATCATGCCTGTGTTTATGTATTGCATAGTGTTTGCGTATATATTTAAACGACATAGATGTTATTAAATAATATAAATGTAATTTTACGACAGTAAGTCGATTTTACAATAGTAAGTCTAATTTTATTAAATTATTATTTTTTACATAATTAACCATAAACTTGATGTTGTTGTTACTTAAAAACACCGTCGAAAAAAGGTGCATTCTGTACTCAGAATAATTTTTTCGAGGCTATCTTCACTTCGTCGGTTATTTCTTACAAAAGACTTCTTCAATGACAGAAAGAGGACTGATGCTACATGATATATTAGGGTTATGGGGAAGTTTAGAAGTCGCTTCCGATCAAGGTTGGCAATAATACCTGACTTTTCAAACACAGGCATGTTTGGAAAGTCATGCGTGTGTTTATGTATTGCATAGTGTTTGCGTATACATTTAAACTACATAGATGTTATTAAATAATATAAATGTAATTTTACGACAGTAAGTCGATTTTACAATAGTAAGTCTAATTTTATTAATTTATTATTTTTTACATAATTAACCATAAACTTGATGTTGTTGTTACTTAAAAACACCGTCGAAAAAAGGTGCATTCTGTAGTCAGAATAATTTTTTCGAGGCTATCTTCACTTCGTCGGTTATTTCTTACAAAAGACTTCTTCAATGACAGAAAGAGGACTGATGCTACATGATATATTAGGGTTATGGGGAAGTTTAGAAGTCGCTTCCGATCAACGTTGGCAATAATACCTGACTTTTCAAACACAGGCATGTTTGAAAAGTCATGCCTGTGTTTATGTATTGCATAGTGTTTGCGTATATATTTAAACGACATAGATGTTATTAAAAAATATAAATGTAATTTTACGACAGTAAGTCGATTTTACAATAGTAAGTCTAATTTTATTAATTTCTTATTTTTTACATAATTAACCATAAACTTGATGTTTTTTTTACTTAAAAACACCGTCGAAAAAAGGTGCATTCTGTAGTCAGAATAATTTTTTCGAGGCTATCTTCACTTCGTCGGTTATTTCTTACAAAAGACTTCTTCAATGACAGAAAGAGGACTGATGCTACATGATATATTAGGGTTACGGGGAAGTTTAGAAGTCGCTTCCGTTCAAGGTTGGCAATAATACCTGACTTTTCAAACACAGGCATGTTTGGAAAGTCATGCCTGTGTTTATGTATTGCATAGTGTTTGCGTATACATTTAAACGACATAGATGTTATTAAATAATATAAATGTAATTTTTACGACAGTAAGTCGATTTTACAATAGTAAGTCTAATTTTATTAATTTCTTATTTTTTACATAATTAACCATAAACTTGATGTTGTTGTTACTTAAAAACACCGTCGAAAAAAGGTGCATTCTGTAGTCAGAATAATTTTTTCGAGGCTATCTTCACTTCGTCGGTTATTTCTTACAAAAGACTTCTTCAATGACAGAAAGAGGACTGATGCTACATGATATATTAGGGTTACGGGGAAGTTTAGAAGTCGCTTCCGATCAAGGTTGGCAATAATACCTGACTTTTCAGACACAGGCATGTTTGGAAAGTCATGCCTGCGTTTATGTATTGCATAGTGTTTGCGTATACATTTAAACGACATAGATGTTATTAAATAATATAAATGTAATTTTACGACAGTAAGTCGATTTTACAATAGTAAGTCTAATTTTATTAATTTATTATTTTTTACATAATTAACCATAAACTTGAAGTTGTTGTTACTTAAAAACACCGTCGATAAAAGGTGCATTCTGTAGTCAGAATAATTTTTTCGAGGCTATCTTCACTTCGTCGGTTATTTCTTACAAAAGACTTCTTCAATGACAGAAAGAGGACTGATGCTATATGATATATTAGGGTTATGGGGAAGTTTAGAAGTCGCTTCCGATCAACGTTGGCAATAATACCTGACTTTTCAAACACAGGCATGTTTGAAAAATCATGCCTGTGTTTATGTATTGCATAGTGTTTGCGTATATATTTAAACGACATAGATGTTATTAAATAATATAAATGTAATTTTACGACAGTAAGTCGATTTTACAATAGTAAGTCTAATTTTATTAAATTATTATTTTTTACATAATTAACCATAAACTTGATGTTGTTGTTACTTAAAAACACCGTCGAAAAAAGGTGCATTCTGTAGTCAGAATAATTTTTTCGAGGCTATCTTCACTTCGTCGGTTATTTCTTACAAAAGACTTCTTCAATGACAGAAAGAGGACTGATGCTACATGATATATTAGGGTTACGGGGAAGTTTAGAAGTCGCTTCCGATCAAGGTTGGCAATAATACCTGACTTTTCAAACACAGGCATGTTTGAAAAGTCATGCCTGTGTTTATGTATTGCATAGTGTTTGCGTATATATTTAAACGACATAGATGTTATTAAATAATATAAATGTAATTTTACGACAGTAAGTCGATTTTACAATAGTAAGTCTAATTTTATTAATTTCTTATTTTTTACATAATTAACCATAAACTTGATGTTGTTGTTACTTAAAAACACCGTAGAAAAAAGGTGCATTCTGTAGTCAGAATAATTTTTTCGAGGCTATCTTCACTTCGTCGGTTATTTCTTACAAAAGACTTCTTCAATGACAGAAAGAGGACTGATGCTACATGATATATTAGGGTTATGGGGAAGTTTAGAAGTCGCTTCCGATCAACGTTGGCAATAATACCTGACTTTTCAAACACAGGCATGTTTGAAAAGTCATGCCTGTGTTTATGTATTGCATAGTGTTTGCGTATATATTTAAACGACATAGATGTTATTAAATAATATAAATGTAATTTTACGACAGTAAGTCGATTTTACAATAGTAAGTCTAATTTTATTTATTTATTATTTTTTACATAATTAACCATAAACTTGATGTTGTTGTTACTTAAAAACACCGTCGAAAAAAGGTGCATTCTGTAGTCAGTATAATTTTTTCGAGGCTATCTTCACTTCGTCGGTTCTTTCTTACAAAAGACTTCTTCAATGACAGAAAGAGGACTGATGCTACATGATATATTAGGGTTATGGGGAAGTTTCGAAGTCGCTTCCGATCAAGGTTGGCAATAATACCTGACTTTTCAAACACAGGCATGTTTGGAAAGTCATGCCTGTGTTTATGTATTGCATAGAGTTTGCGTATACATTTAAACGACATAGATGTTATTAAATAATATAAATGTAATTTTTACGACAGTAAGTCGATTTTACAATAGTAAGTCTAATTTTATTAATTTCTTATTTTTTACATAATTAACCATAAACTTGATGTTGTTGTTACTTAAAAACACCGTCGAAAAAAGGTGCATTCTGTAGTCAGAATAATTTTTTCGAGGCTATCTTCACTTCGTCGGTTATTTCTTACAAAAGACTTCTTCAATGACAGAAAGAGGACTGATGCTACATGATATATTAGGGTTACGGGGAAGTTTAGAAGTCGCTTCCGATCAAGGTTGGCAATAATACCTGACTTTTCAGACACAGGCATGTTTGGAAAGTCATGCCTGCGTTTATGTATTGCATAGTGTTTGCGTATACATTTAAACGACATAGATGTTATTAAATAATATAAATGTAATTTTACGACAGTAAGTCGATTTTACAATAGTAAGTCTAATTTTATTAATTTATTATTTTTTACATAATTAACCATAAACTTGAAGTTGTTGTTACTTAAAAACACCGTCGATAAAAGGTGCATTCTGTAGTCAGAATAATTTTTTCGAGGCTATCTTCACTTCGTCGGTTATTTCTTACATAAGACTTCTTCAATGACAGAAAGAGGACTGATGCTATATGATATATTAGGGTTATGGGGAAGTTTAGAAGTCGCTTCCGATCAACGTTGGCAATAATACCTGACTTTTCAAACACAGGCATGTTTGAAAAATCATGCCTGTGTTTATGTATTGCATAGTGTTTGCGTATATATTTAAACGACATAGATGTTATTAAATAATATAAATGTAATTTTACGACAGTAAGTCGATTTTACAATAGTAAGTCTAATTTTATTAAATTATTATTTTTTACATAATTAACCATAAACTTGATGTTGTTGTTACTTAAAAACACCGTCGAAAAAAGGTGCATTCTGTACTCAGAATAATTTTTTCGAGGCTATCTTCACTTCGTCGGTTATTTCTTACAAAAGACTTCTTCAATGACAGAAAGAGGACTGATGCTACATGATATATTAGGGTTATGGGGAAGTTTAGAAGTCGCTTCCGATCAAGGTTGGCAATAATACCTGACTTTTCAAACACAGGCATGTTTGGAAAGTCATGCGTGTGTTTATGTATTGCATAGTGTTTGCGTATACATTTAAACGACATAGATGTTATTAAATAATATAAATGTAATTTTACGACAGTAAGTCGATTTTACAATAGTAAGTCTAATTTTATTAATTTATTATTTTTTACATAATTAACCATAAACTTGATGTTGTTGTTACTTAAAAACACCGTCGAAAAAAGGTGCATTCTGTAGTCAGAATAATTTTTTCGAGGCTATCTTCACTTCGTCGGTTATTTCTTACAAAAGACTTCTTCAATGACAGAAAGAGGACTGATGCTACATGATATATTAGGGTTATGGGGAAGTTTAGAAGTCGCTTCCGATCAACGTTGGCAATAATACCTGACTTTTCAAACACAGGCATGTTTGAAAAGTCATGCCTGTGTTTATGTATTGCATAGTGTTTGCGTATATATTTAAACGACATAGATGTTATTAAAAAATATAAATGTAATTTTACGACAGTAAGTCGATTTTACAATAGTAAGTCTAATTTTATTAATTTCTTATTTTTTACATAATTAACCATAAACTTGATGTTTTTTTTACATAAAAACACCGTCGAAAAAAGGTGCATTCTGTAGTCAGAATAATTTTTTCGAGGCTATCTTCACTTCGTCGGTTATTTCTTACAAAAGACTTCTTCAATGACAGAAAGAGGACTGATGCTACATGATATATTAGGGTTACGGGGAAGTTTAGAAGTCGCTTCCGTTCAAGGTTGGCAATAATACCTGACTTTTCAAACACAGGCATGTTTGGAAAGTCATGCCTGTGTTTATGTATTGCATAGTGTTTGCGTATACATTTAAACGACATAGATGTTATTAAATAATATAAATGTAATTTTTACGACAGTAAGTCGATTTTACAATAGTAAGTCTAATTTTATTAATTTCTTATTTTTTACATAATTAACCATAAACTTGATGTTGTTGTTACTTAAAAACACCGTCGAAAAAAGGTGCATTCTGTAGTCAGAATAATTTTTTCGAGGCTATCTTCACTTCGTCGGTTATTTCTTACAAAAGACTTCTTCAATGACAGAAAGAGGACTGATGCTACATGATATATTAGGGTTACGGGGAAGTTTAGAAGTCGCTTCCGATCAAGGTTGGCAATAATACCTGACTTTTCAGACACAGGCATGTTTGGAAAGTCATGCCTGCGTTTATGTATTGCATAGTGTTTGCGTATACATTTAAACGACATAGATGTTATTAAATAATATAAATGTAATTTTACGACAGTAAGTCGATTTTACAATAGTAAGTCTAATTTTATTAATTTATTATTTTTTACATAATTAACCATAAACTTGAAGTTGTTGTTACTTAAAAACACCGTCGATAAAAGGTGCATTCTGTAGTCAGAATAATTTTTTCGAGGCTATCTTCACTTCGTCGGTTATTTCTTACAAAAGACTTCTTCAATGACAGAAAGAGGACTGATGCTATATGATATATTAGGGTTATGGGGAAGTTTAGAAGTCGCTTCCGATCAACGTTGGCAATAATACCTGACTTTTCAAACACAGGCATGTTTGAAAAATCATGCCTGTGTTTATGTATTGCATAGTGTTTGCGTATATATTTAAACGACATAGATGTTATTAAATAATATAAATGTAATTTTACGACAGTAAGTCGATTTTACAATAGTAAGTCTAATTTTATTAAATTATTATTTTTTACATAATTAACCATAAACTTGATGTTGTTGTTACTTAAAAACACCGTCGAAAAAAGGTGCATTCTGTACTCAGAATAATTTTTTCGAGGCTATCTTCACTTCGTCGGTTATTTCTTACAAAAGACTTCTTCAATGACAGAAAGAGGACTGATGCTACATGATATATTAGGGTTATGGGGAAGTTTAGAAGTCGCTTCCGATCAAGGTTGGCAATAATACCTGACTTTTCAAACACAGGCATGTTTGGAAAGTCATGCGTGTGTTTATGTATTGCATAGTGTTTGCGTATACATTTAAACGACATAGATGTTATTAAATAATATAAATGTAATTTTACGACAGTAAGTCGATTTTACAATAGTAAGTCTAATTTTATTAATTTATTATTTTTTACATAATTAACCATAAACTTGATGTTGTTGTTACTTAAAAACACCGTCGAAAAAAAGGTGCATTCTGTAGTCAGAATAATTTTTTCGAGGCTATCTTCACTTCGTCGGTTATTTCTTACAAAAGACTTCTTCAATGACAGAAAGAGGACTGATGCTACATGATATATTAGGGTTATGGGGAAGTTTAGAAGTCGCTTCCGATCAACGTTGGCAATAATACCTGACTTTTCAAACACAGGCATGTTTGAAAAGTCATGCCTGTGTTTATGTATTGCATAGTGTTTGCGTATATATTTAAACGACATAGATGTTATTAAAAAATATAAATGTAATTTTACGACAGTAAGTCGATTTTACAATAGTAAGTCTAATTTTATTAATTTCTTATTTTTTACATAATTAACCATAAACTTGATGTTTTTTTACTTAAAAACACCGTCGAAAAAAGGTGCATTCTGTAGTCAGAATAATTTTTTCGAGGCTATCTTCACTTCGTCGGTTATTTCTTACAAAAGACTTCTTCAATGACAGAAAGAGGACTGATGCTACATGATATATTAGGGTTACGGGGAAGTTTAGAAGTCGCTTCCGTTCAAGGTTGGCAATAATACCTGACTTTTCAAACACAGGCATGTTTGAAAAGTCATGCCTGTGTTTATGTATTGCATAGTGTTTGCGTATATATTTAAACGACATAGATGTTATTAAATAATATAAATGTAATTTTACGACAGTAATTCGATTTTACAATAGTAAGTCTAATTTTATTAATTTATTATTTTTTACATAATTAACCATAAACTTGATGTTGTTGTTACTTATAAACACCGTCGAAAAAAGGTGCATTCTGTAGTCAGAATAATTTTTTCGATTCTATCTTCACTTCGTCGGTTATTTCTTACAAAAGACTTCTTCAATGACAGAAAGAGGACTGATGCTACATGATATATTAGGGTTATGGGGAAGTTTAGAAGTCGCTTCCGATCAACGTTGGCAATAATACCTGACTTTTCAAACACAGGCATGTTTGGAAAGTCATGCCTGCGTTTATGTATTGCATAGTGTTTGCGTATATATTTAAACGACATAGATGTTATTAAATAATATAAATGTAATTTTACGACAGTAAGTCGATTTTACAATAGTAAGTCTAATTTTATTTATTTATTATTTTTTACATAATTAACCATAAACTTGATGTTGTTGTTACTTAAAAACACCGTCGAAAAAAGGTGCATTCTGTAGTCAGAATAATTTTTTCGAGGCTATCTTCACTTCGTCGGTTCTTTCTTACAAAAGACTTCTTCAATGACAGAAAGAGGACTGATGCTACATGATATATTAGGGTTATGGGGAAGTTTCGAAGTCGCTTCCGATCAAGGTTGGCAATAATACCTGACTTTTCAAACACAGGCATGTTTGGAAAGTCATGCCTGTGTTTATGTATTGCATAGTGTTTGCGTATACATTTAAACGACATAGATGTTATTAAATAATATAAATGTAATTTTTACGACAGTAAGTCGATTTTACAATAGTAAGTCTAATTTTATTAATTTATTATTTTTTACATAATTAACCATAAACTTGATGTTGTTGTTACTTAAAAACACCGTAGAAAAAAGGTGCATTCTGTAGTCAGAATAATTTTTTCGAGGCTATCTTCACTTCGTCGGTTATTTCTTACGAAAGACTTCTTCAATGACAGAAAGAGGACTGATGCTACATGATATATTAGGGTTATGGGGAAGTTTAGAAGTCGCTTCCGATCAACGTTGGCAATAATACCTGACTTTTCAAACACAGGCATGTTTGAAAAGTCATGCCTGTGTTTATGTATTGCATAGTGTTTGCGTATATATTTAAACGACATAGATGTTATTAAATAATATAAATGTAATTTTACGACAGTAAGTCGATTTTACAATAGTAAGTCTAATTTTATTTATTTATTATTTTTTACAAAATTAACCATAAACTTGATGTTGTTGTTACTTAAAAACACCGTCGAAAAAAGGTGCATTCTGTAGTCAGAATAATTTTTTCGAGGCTATCTTCACTTCGTCGGTTCTTTCTTACAAAAGACTTCTTCAATGACAGAAAGAGGACTGATGCTACATGATATATTAGGGTTATGGGAAAGTTTCGAAGTCGCTTCCGATCAAGGTTGGCAATAATACCTGACTTTTCAAACACAGGCATGTTTGGAAAGTCATGCCTGTGTTTATGTATTGCATAGTGTTTGCGTATACATTTAAACGACATAGATGTTATTAAATAATATAAATGTAATTTTTACGACAGTAAGTCGATTTTACAATAGTAAGTCTACTTTTATTAATTTATTATTTTTTACATAATTAACCATAAACTTGATGTTGTTGTTACTTAAAAACACCGTCGAAAAAAGGTGCATTCTGTACTCAGAATAATTTTTTCGAGGCTATCTTCACTTCGTCGGTTATTTCTTACAAAAGACTTCTTCAATGACAGAAAGAGGACTGATGCTACATGATATATTAGGGTTACGGGGAAGTTTAGAAGTCGCTTCCGATCAAGGTTGGCAATAATACCTGACTTTTCAAACACAGGCATGTTTGAAAAGTCATGCCTGTGTTTATGTATTGCATAGTGTTTGCGTATACATTTAAACGACATAGATGTTTTTAAATAATATAAATGTAATTTTACGACAGTAAGTCGATTTTACAATAGTAAGTCTAATTTTATTAATTTATTATTTTTTACATAATTAACCATAAACTTGATGTTGTTGTTACTTAAAAACACCGTCGATAAAAGGTGCATTCTGTAGTCATAATAATTTTTTCGAGGCTATCTTCACTTCGTCGGTTATTTCTTACAAAAGACTTCTTCAATGACAGAAAGAGGACTGATGCTACATGATATATTAGGGTTACGGGGAAGTTTAGAAGTCGCTTCCGATCAAGGTTGGCAATAATACCTGACTTTTCAAACACAGGCATGTTTGAAAAGTCATGCCTGTGTTTATGTATTACATAGTGTTTGCGTATACATTTAAACGACATAGATGTTATTAAATAATATAAATGTAATTTTTACGACAGTAAGTCGATTTTACAATAGTAAGTCTAATTTTATTAATTTATTATTTTTTACATAATTAACCATAAACTTGATGTTGTTGTTACTTAAAAACACCGTCGAAAAAAGGTGCATTCTGTACTCAGAATAATTTTTTCGAGGCTATCTTCACTTCGTCGGTTATTTCTTACAAAAGACTTCTTCAATGACAGAAAGAGGACTGATGCTACATGATATATTAGGGTTACGGGGAAGTTTAGAAGTCTCTTCCGATCAAGATTGGCAATAATACCTGACTTTTCAAACACAGGCATGTTTGAAAAGTCATGCCTGTGTTTATGTATTGCATAGTGTTTGCGTATACATTTAAACGACATAGATGTTATTAAATAATATAAATGTAATTTTACGACAGTAAGTCGATTTTAAAATAGTAAGTCTAATTTTATTAATTTATTATTTTTTACATAATTAACCATAAACTTGATGTTGTTGTTACTTAAAAACACCGTCGAAAAAAGGTGCATTCTGTAGTCAGAATAATTTTTTCGAGGCTATCTTCACTTCGTCGGTTCTTTCTTACAAAAGACTTCTTCAATGACAGAAAGAGGACTGATGCTACATGATATATTAGGGTTATGGGGAAGTTTAGAAGTCTCTTCCGATCAAGGTTGGCAATAATACCTGACTTTTCAAACACAGGCATGTTTGGAAAGTCATGCCTGCGTTTATGTATTGCATAGTGTTTGCGTATACATTTAAACGACATAGATGTTATTAAATAATATAAATGTAATTTTACGACAGTAAGTCGATTTTACAATAGTAAGTCTAATTTTATTAATTTATTATTTTTTACATAATTAACCATAAACTTGATGTTGTTGTTACTTAAAAACACCGTCGATAAAAGGTGCATTCTGTAGTCAGAATAATTTTTTCGAGGCTATCTTCACTTCGTCGGTTATTTCTTACAAAAGACTTCTTCAATGACAGAAAGAGGACTGATGCTATATGATATATTAGGGTTATGGGGAAGTTTAGAAGTCGCTTCCGATCAACGTTGGCAATAATACCTGACTTTTCAAACACAGGCATGTTTGAAAAGTCATGCCTGTGTTTATGTATTGCATAGTGTTTGCGTATATATTTAAACGACATAGATGTTATTAAATAATATAAATGTAATTTTACGACAGTGAGTCGATTTTACAATAGTAAGTCTAATTTTATTAAATTATTATTTTTTACATAATTAACCATAAACTTGATGTTGTTGTTACTTAAAAACACCGTCGAAAAAAGGTGCATTCTGTACTCAGAATAATTTTTTCGAGGCTATCTTCACTTCGTCGGTTATTTCTTACAAAAGACTTCTTCAATGACAGAAAGAGGACTGATGCTACATGATATATTAGGGTTATGGGGAAGTTTAGAAGTCGCTTCCGATCAAGGTTGGCAATAATACCTGACTTTTCAAACACAGGCATGTTTGAAAAGTCATGCCTGTGTTTATGTATTGCATAGTGTTTGCGTATACATTTAAACGACATAGATGTTATTAAATAATATAAATGTAATTTTTACGACAGTAAGTCGATTTTACAATAGTAAGTCTAATTTTATTAATTTATTATTTTTTACATAATTAACCATAAACTTGATGTTGTTGTTACTTAAAAACACCGTCGAAAAAAGGTGCATTCTGTAGTCAGAATAATTTTTTCGAGGCTATCTTCACTTCGTCGGTTATTTCTTACAAAAGACTTCTTCAATGACAGAAAGAGGACTGATGCTACATGATATATTAGGGTTATGGGGAAGTTTAGAAGTCGCTTCCGATCAAGGTTGGCAATAATACCTGACTTTTCAAACACAGGCATGTTTGGAAAGTCATGCCTGCGTTTATGTATTGCATAGTGTTTGCGTATACATTTAAACGACATAGATGTTATTAAATAATATAAATGTAATTTTACGACAGTAAGTCGATTTTACAATAGTAAGTCTAATTTTATTAATTTATTATTTTTTACATAATTAACCATAAACTTGATGTTGTTGTTACTTAAAAACACCGTCGAAAAAAGGTGCATTCTGTAGTCAGAATAATTTTTTCGAGGCTATCTTCACTTCGTCGGTTATTTCTTACAAAAGACTTCTTCAATGACAGAAAGAGGACTGATGCTATATGATATATTAGGGTTATGGGGAAGTTTAGAAGTCGCTTCCGATCAAGGTTGGCAATAATACCTGACTTTTCAAACACAGGCATGTTTGAAAAGTCATGCCTGTGTTTATGTATTGCATAGTGTTTGCGTATACATTTAAACGACATAGATGTTATTAAATAATATAAATGTAATTTTACGACAGTAAGTCGATTTTACAATAGTAAGTCTAATTTTATTAATTTATTATTTTTTACATAATTAACCATAAAATTGATGTTGTTGTTACTTAAAAACACCGTCGAAAAAAGGTGCATTCTGTAGTCAGAATAATTTTGTCGAGGCTATCTTCACTTCGTCGGTTATTTCTTACAAAAGACTTCTTCAATGACAGAAAGAGGACTGATGCTACATGATATATTAGGGTTATGGGGAAGTTTAGAAGTCGCTTCCGATCAACGTTGGCAATAATACCTGACTTTTCAAACACAGGCATGTTTGAAAAGTCATGCCTGTGTTTATGTATTGCATAGTGTTTGCGTATATATTTAAACGACATAGATGTTATTAAAAAATATAAATGTAATTTTACGACAGTAAGTCGATTTTACAATAGTAAGTCTAATTTTATTAATTTCTTATTTTTTACATAATTAACCATAAACTTGATGTTGTTGTTACTTAAAAACACCGTCGAAAAAAGGTGCATTCTGTAGTCAGAATAATTTTTTCGAGGCTATCTTCACTTCGTCGGTTATTTCTTACAAAAGACTTCTTCAATGACAGAAAGAGGACTGATGCTACATGATATATTAGGGTTACGGGGAAGTTTAGAAGTCGCTTCCGATCAAGGTTGGCAATAATACCTGACTTTTCAAACACAGGCATGTTTGAAAAGTCATGCCTGTGTTTATGTATTGCATAGTGTTTGCGTATATATTTAAACGACATAGATGTTATTAAATAATATAAATGTAATTTTACGACAGTAAGTCGATTTTACAATAGTAAGTCTAATTTTATTAATTTATTATTTTTTACATAATTAACCATAAACTTGATGTTGTTGTTACTTAAAAACACCGTCGAAAAAAGGTGCATTCTGTACTCAGAATAATTTTTTCGAGGCTATCTTCACTTCGTCGGTTATTTCTTACAAAAGACTTCTTCAATGACAGAAAGAGGACTGATGCTACATGATATATTAGGGTTATGGGGAAGTTTAGAAGTCGCTTCCGATCAACGTTGGCAATAATACCTGACTTTTCAAACACAGGCATGTTTGAAAAGTCATGCCTGTGTTTATGTATTGCATAGTGTTTGCGTATATATTTAAACGACATAGATGTTATTAAAAAATATAAATGTAATTTTACGACAGTAAGTCGATTTTACAATAGTAAGTCTAATTTTATTAATTTCTTATTTTTTACATAATTAACCAAAAACTTGATGTTGTTGTTACTTAAAAACACCGTCGAAAAAAGGTGCATTCTGTAGTCAGAATAATTTTTTCGAGGCTATCTTCACTTCGTCGGTTATTTCTTACAAAAGACTTCTTCAATGACAGAAAGAGGACTGATGCTACATGATATATTAGGGTTATGGGGAAGTTTAGAAGTCGCTTCCGATCAAGGTTGGCAATAATACCTGACTTTTCAAACACAGGCATGTTTGGAAAGTCATGCCTGCGTTTATGTATTGCATAGTGTTTGCGTATACATTTAAACGACATAGATGTTATTAAATAATATAAATGTAATTTTACGACAGTAAGTCGATTTTACAATAGTAAGTCTAATTTTATTAATTTAGTATTTTTTACATAATTAACCATAAACTTGATGTTGTTGTTACTTAAAAACACCGTCGATAAAAGGTGCATTCTGTAGTCAGAATAATTTTTTCGAGGCTATCTTCACTTCGTCGGTTATTTCTTACAAAAGACTTCTTCAATGACAGAAAGAGGACTGATGCTATATGATATATTAGGGTTATGGGGAAGTTTAGAAGTCGCTTCCGATCAACGTTGTCAATAATGCCTGACTTTTCAAACACAGGCATGTTTGAAAAGTCATGCCTGTGTTTATGTATTGCATAGTGTTTGCGTATATATTTAAACGACATAGATGTTATTAAATAATATAAATGTAATTTTACGACAGTAAGTCGATTTTACAATAGTAAGTCTAATTTTATTAAATTATTATTTTTTACATATTTAACCATAAACTTGATGTTGTTGTTACTTAAAAACACCGTCGAAAAAAGGTGCATTCTGTACTCAGAATAATTTTTTCGAGGCTATCTTCACTTCGTCGGTTATTTCTTACAAAAGACTTCTTCAATGACAGAAAGAGGACTGATGCTACATGATATATTAGGGTTACGGGGAAGTTTAGAAGTCGCTTCCGATCAAGGTTGGCAATAATACCTGACTTTTCAAACACAGGCATGTTTGGAAAGTCATGCCTGTGTTTATGTATTGCATAGTGTTTGCGTATACATTTAAACGGCATAGATGTTATTAAATAATATAAATGTAATTTTACGACAGTAAGTCGATTTTACAATAGTAAGTCTAATTTTATTAATTTATTATTTTTTACATAATTAACCATAAAATTGATGTTGTTGTTACTTAAAAACACCGTCGAAAAAAGGTGCATTCTGTAGTCAGAATAATTTTTTCGAGGCTATCTTCACTTCGTCGGTTATTTCTTACAAAAGACTTCTTCAATGACAGAAAGAGGACTGATGCTACATGATATATTAGGGTTATGGGGAAGTTTAGAAGTCGCTTCCGATCAAGGTTGGCAATAATACCTGACTTTTCAAACACAGGCATGTTTGGAAAGTCATGCCTGCGTTTATGTATTGCATAGTGTTTGCGTATACATTTAAACGACATAGATGTTATTAAATAATATAAATGTAATTTTACGACAGTAAGTCGATTTTACAATAGTAAGTCTAATTTTATTAATTTATTATTTTTTACATAATTAACCATAAACTTGATATTGTTGTTACTTAAAAACACCGTCGATAAAAGGTGCATTCTGTAGTCAGAATAATTTTTTCGAGGCTATCTTCACTTCGTCGGTTATTTCTTACAAAAGACTTCTTCAATGACAGAAAGAGGACTGATGCTACATGATATATTAGGGTTATGGGGAAGTTTAGAAGTCGCTTCCGATCAACGTTGGCAATAATACCTGACTTTTCAAACACAGGCATGTTTGAAAAGTCATGCCTGTGTTTATGTATTGCATAGTGTTTGCGTATATATTTAAACGACATAGATGTTATTAAAAATTATAAATGTAATTTTACGACAGTAAGTCGATTTTACAATAGTAAGTCTAATTTTATTAATTTCTTATTTTTTACATAATTAACCATAAACTTGATGTTGTTGTTACTTAAAAACACCGTCGAAAAAAGGTGCATTCTGTAGTCAGAATAATTTTTTCGAGGCTATCTTCACTTCGTCGGTTATTTCTTACAAAAGACTTCTTCAATGACAGAAAGAGGACTGATGCTACATGATATATTAGGGTAACGGGGAAGTTTAGAAGTCGCTTCCGATCAAGGTTGGCAATAATACCTGACTTTTCAAACACAGGCATGTTTGAAAAGTCATGCCTGTGTTTATGTATTGCATAGTGTTTGCGTATATATTTAAACGACATAGATGTTATTAAATAATATAAATGTAATTTTACGACAGTAAGTCGATTTTACAATAGTAAGTCTAATTTTATTAATTTCTTATTTTTTACATAATTAACCATAAACTTGATGTTGTTGTTACTTAAAAACACCGTAGAAAAAAGGTGCATTCTGTAGTCAGAATAATTTTTTCGAGGCTATCTTCACTTCGTCGGTTATTTCTTACAAAAAACTTCTTCAATGACATAAAGAGGACTGATGCTACATGATATATTAGGGTTATGGGGAAGTTTAGAAGTCGCTTCCGATCAACGTTGGCAATAATACCTGACTTTTCAAACACAGGCATGTTTGAAAAGTCATGCCTGTGTTTATGTATTGCATAGTGTTTGCGTATATATTTAAACGACATAGATGTTATTAAATAATATAAATGTAATTTTACGACAGTAAGTCGATTTTACAATAGTAAGTCTAATTTTATTTATTTTTTTTTTTTTACATAATTAACCATAAACTTGATGTTGTTGTTACTTAAAAACACCGTCGAAAAAAGGTGCATTCTGTAGTCAGAATAATTTTTTCGAGGCTATCTTCACTTCGTCGGTTCTTTCTTACAAAAGACTTCTTCAATGACAGAAAGAGGACTGATGCTACATGATATATTAGGGTTATGGGGAAGTTTAGAAGTCGCTTCCGATCAAGGTTGGCAATAATACCTGACTTTTCAAACACAGGCATGTTTGGAAAGTCATGCCTGCGTTTATGTATTGCATAGTGTTTGCGTATACATTTAAACGACATAGATCTTATTAAATAATATAAATGTAATTTTACGAGAGTAAGTCGATTTTACAATAGTAAGTCTAATTTTATTAACTTATTATTTTTTACATAATTAACCATAAACTTGATGTTGTTGTTACTTAAAAATACCGTCGATAAAAGGTGCATTCTGTAGTCAGAATAATTTTTTCGAGGCTATCTTCACTTCGTCGGTTATTTCTTACAAAAGACTTCTTCAATGACAGAAAGAGGACTGATGCTATATGATATATTAGGGTTATGGGGAAGTTTAGAAGTCGCTTCCGATCAACGTTGGCAATAATACCTGACTTTTCAAACACAGGCATGTTTGAAAAGTCATGCCTGTGTTTATGTATTGCATAGTGTTTGCGTATACATTTAAACGACATAGATGTTATTAAATAATATAAATGTAATTTTTACGACAGTAAGTCGATTTTACAATAGTAAGTCTAATTTTATTAATTTATTATTTTTTACATAATTAACCATAAACTTGATGTTGTTGTTACTTAAAAATACCGTCGATAAAAGGTGCATTCTGTAGTCAGAATAATTTTTTCGAGGCTATCTTCACTTCGTCGGTTATTTCTTACAAAAGACTTCTTCAATGACAGAAAGAGGACTGATGCTATATGATATATTAGGGTTATGGGGAAGTTTAGAAGTCGCTTCCGATCAACGTTGGCAATAATACCTGACTTTTCAAACACAGGCATGTTTGAAAAGTCATGCCTGTGTTTATGTATTGCATAGTGTTTGCGTATACATTTAAACGACATAGATGTTATTAAATAATATAAATGTAATTTTTACGACAGTAAGTCGATTTTACAATAGTAAGTCTAATTTTATTAATTTATTATTTTTTACATAATTAACCATAAACTTGATGTTGTTGTTACTTAAAAACACCGTCGAAAAAAGGTGCATTCTGTACTCAGAATAATTTTTTCGAGGCTATCTTCACTTCGTCGGTTATTTCTTACAAAAGACTTCTTCAATGACAGAAAGAGGACTGATGCTACATGATATATTAGGGTTATGGGGAAGTTTAGAAGTCGCTTCCGATCAAGGTTGGCAATAATACCTGACTTTTCAAACACAGGCATGTTTGGAAAGTCATGCCTGCGTTTATGTATTGCATAGTGTTTGCGTATACATATAAACGACCTAGATGTTATTAAATAATATAAATGTAATTTTACGACAGTAAGTCGATTTTACAATAGTAAGTCTAATTTTATTAATTTATTATTTTTTACATAATTAACCATAAACTTGATATTGTTGTTACTTAAAAACACCGTCGATAAAAGGTGCATTCTGTAGTCAGAATAATTTTTTCGAGGCTATCTTCACTTCGTCTTTTATTTCTTACAAAAGACTTCTTCAATGACAGAAAGAGGACTGATGCTACATGATATATTAGGGTTATGGGGAAGTTTAGAAGTCGCTTCCGATCAACGTTGGCAATAATACCTGACTTTTCAAACACAGGCATGTTTGAAAAGTCATGCCTGTGTTTATGTATTGCATAGTGTTTGCGTATACATTTAAACGACATAGATGTTATTAAATAATATAAATGTAATTTTACGACAGTAAGTCGATTTTACAATAGTAAGTCTAATTTTATTAATTTATTATTTTTTACATAATTAACCATAAACTTGATGTTGTTGTTACTTAAAAACACCGTCGAAAAAAGGTGCATTCTGTACTCAGAATAATTTTTTCGAGGCTATCTTCACTTCGTCGGTTATTTCTTACAAAAGACTTCTTCAATGACAGAAAGAGGACTGATGCTACATGATATATTAGGGTTACGGGGAAGTTTAGAAGTCTCTTCCGATCAAGGTTGGTAATAATACCTGACTTTTCAAACACAGGCATGTTTGAAAAGTCATGCCTGTGTTTATGTATTGCATAGTGTTTGCGTATACATTTAAACGACATAGATGTTATTAAATAATATAAATGTAATTTTACGACAGTAAGTCGATTTTAAAATAGTAAGTCTAATTTTATTAATTTATTATTTTTTACATAATTAACCATAAACTTGATGTTGTTGTTACTTAAAAACACCGTCGAAAAAAGGTGCATTCTGTAGTCAGAATAATTTTTTCGAGGCTATCTTCACTTCGTCGGTTCTTTCTTACAAAAGACTTCTTCAATGACAGAAAGAGGACTGATGCTACATGATATATTAGGGTTATGGGGAAGTTTAGAAGTCTCTTCCGATCAATGTTGGCAATAATACCTGACTTTTCAAACACAGGCATGTTTGGAAAGTCATGCCTGCGTTTATGTATTGCATAGTGTTTGCGTATACATTTAAACGACATAGATGTTATTAAATAATATAAATGTAATTTTACGACAGTAAGTCGATTTTACAATAGTAAGTCTAATTTTATTAATTTATTATTTTTTACATAATTAACCATAAACTTGATGTTGTTGTTACTTAAAAACACCGTCGATAAAAGGTGCATTCTGTAGTCAGAATAATTTTTTCGAGGCTATCTTCACTTCGTCGGTTATTTCTTACAAAAGACTTCTTCAATGACAGAAAGAGGACTGATGCTACATGATATATTAGGGTTATGGGGAAGTTTAGAAGTCTCTTCCGATCAAGGTTGGCAATAATACCTGACTTTTCAAACACAGGCATGTTTGGAAAGTCATGCCTGCGTTTATGTATTGCATAGTGTTTGCGTATACATTTAAACGACATAGATGTTATTAAATAATATAAATGTAATTTTACGACAGTGAGTCGATTTTACAATAGTAAGTCTAATTTTATTAAATTATTATTTTTTACATAATTAACCATAAACTTGATGTTGTTGTTACTTAAAAACACCGTCGAAAAAAGTGCATTCTGTACTCAGAATAATTTTTTCGAGGCTATCTTCACTTCGTCGGTTATTTCTTACAAAAGACTTCTTCAATGACAGAAAGAGGACTGATGCTACATGATATATTAGGGTTATGGGGAAGTTTAGAAGTCGCTTCCGATCAAGGTTGGCAATAATACCTGACTTTTCAAACACAGGCATGTTTGGAAAGTCATGCCTGTGTTTATGTATTGCATAGTGTTTGCGTATACATTTAAACGACATAGATGTTATTAAATAATATAAATGTAATTTTACGACAGTAAGTCGATTTTACAATAGTAAGTCTAATTTTATTAATTTATTATTTTTTACATAATTAACCATAAACTTGATGTTGTTGTTAGTTAAAAACACCGTCGAAAAAAGGTGCATTCTGTACTCAGAATAATTTTTTCGAGGCTATCTTCACATCGTCGGTTATTTCTTACAAAAGACTTCTTCAATGACAGAAAGAGGACTGATGCTACATGATATATTAGGGTTATGGGGAAGTTTAGAAGTCGCTTCCGATCAAGGTTGGCAATAATACCTGACTTTTCAAACACAGGCATGTTTGAAAAGTCATGCCTGTGTTTATGTATTGCATTGTGTTTGCGTATATATTTAAACGACATAGATGTTATTAAATAATATAAATGTAATTTTACGACAGTAAGTCGATTTTACAATAGTAAGTCTAATTTTATTAAATTATTATTTTTTACATAATTAACCATAAACTTGATGTTGTTGTTACTTAAAAACACCGTCGAAAAAAGGTGCATTCTGTACTCAGAATAATTTTTTCGAGGCTATCTTCACTTCGTCGGTTATTTCTTACAAAAGACTTCTTCAATGACAGAAAGAGGACTGATGCTACATGATATATTAGGGTTACGGGGAAGTTTAGAAGTCGCTTCCGATCAAGGTTGGCAATAATACCTGACTTTTCAAACACAGGCATGTTTGGAAAGTCATGCCTGTGTTTATGTATTGCATAGTGTTTGCGTATACATTTAAACGGCATAGATGTTATTAAATAATATAAATGTAATTTTACGACAGTAAGTCGATTTTACAATAGTAAGTCTAATTTTATTAATTTATTATTTTTTACATAATTAACCATAAAATTGATGTTGTTGTTACTTAAAAACACCGTCGAAAAAAGGTGCATTCTGTAGTCAGAATAATTTTTTCGAGGCTATCTTCACTTCGTCGGTTATTTCTTACAAAAGACTTCTTCAATGACAGAAAGAGGACTGATGCTACATGATATATTAGGGTTATGGGGAAGTTTAGAAGTCGCTGCCGATCAACGTTGGCAATAATACCTGACTTTTCAAACACAGGCATGTTTGAAAAGTCATGCCTGTGTTTATGTATTGCATAGTGTTTGCGTATACATTTAAACGACATAGATGTTATTAAATAATATAAATGTAATTTTACGACAGTAAGTCGATTTTACAATAGTAAGTCTAATTTTATTAATTTATTATTTTTTACATAATTAACCATAAACTTGATATTGTTGTTACTTAAAAACACCGTCGATAAAAGGTGCATTCTGTAGTCAGAATAATTTTTTCGAGGCTATCTTCACTTCGTCGGTTATTTCTTACAAAAGACTTCTTCAATGACAGAAAGAGGACTGATGCTACATGATATATTAGGGTTATGGGGAAGTTTAGAAGTCGCTTCCGATCAACGTTGGCAATAATACCTGACTTTTCAAACACAGGCATGTTTGAAAAGTCATGCCTGTGTTTATGTATTGCATAGTGTTTGCGTATATATTTAAACGACATAGATGTTATTAAAAATTATAAATGTAATTTTACGACAGTAAGTCGATTTTACAATAGTAAGTCTAATTTTATTAATTTCTTATTTTTTACATAATTAACCATAAACTTGATGTTGTTGTTACTTAAAAACACCGTCGAAAAAAGGTGCATTCTGTAGTCAGAATAATTTTTTCGAGGCTATCTTCACTTCGTCGGTTATTTCTTACAAAAGACTTCTTCAATGACAGAAAGAGGACTGATGCTACATGATATATTAGGGTAACGGGGAAGTTTAGAAGTCGCTTCCGATCAAGGTTGGCAATAATACCTGACTTTTCAAACACAGGCATGTTTGAAAAGTCATGCCTGTGTTTATGTATTGCATAGTGTTTGCGTATATATTTAAACGACATAGATGTTATTAAATAATATAAATGTAATTTTACGACAGTAAGTCGATTTTACAATAGTAAGTCTAATTTTATTAATTTCTTATTTTTTACATAATTAACCATAAACTTGATGTTGTTGTTACTTAAAAACACCGTAGAAAAAAGGTGCATTCTGTAGTCAGAATAATTTTTTCGAGGCTATCTTCACTTCGTCGGTTATTTCTTACAAAAAACTTCTTCAATGACATAAAGAGGACTGATGCTACATGATATATTAGGGTTATGGGGAAGTTTAGAAGTCGCTTCCGATCAACGTTGGCAATAATACCTGACTTTTCAAACACAGGCATGTTTGAAAAGTCATGCCTGTGTTTATGTATTGCATAGTGTTTGCGTATATATTTAAACGACATAGATGTTATTAAATAATATAAATGTAATTTTACGACAGTAAGTCGATTTTACAATAGTAAGTCTAATTTTATTTATTTATTATTTTTTACATAATTAACCATAAAATTGATGTTGTTGTTACTTAAAAACACCGTCGAAAAAAGGTGCATTCTGTAGTCAGAATAATTTTTTCGAGGCTATCTTCACTTCGTCGGTTCTTTCTTACAAAAGACTTCTTCAATGACAGAAAGAGGACTGATGCTACATGATATATTAGGGTTATGGGGAAGTTTAGAAGTCGCTTCCGATCAAGGTTGGCAATAATACCTGACTTTTCAAACACAGGCATGTTTGGAAAGTCATGCCTGCGTTTATGTATTGCATAGTGTTTGCGTATACATTTAAACGACATAGATCTTATTAAATAATATAAATGTAATTTTACGAGAGTAAGTCGATTTTACAATAGTAAGTCTAATTTTATTAACTTATTATTTTTTACATAATTAACCATAAACTTGATGTTGTTGTTACTTAAAAATACCGTCGATAAAAGGTGCATTCTGTAGTCAGAATAATTTTTTCGAGGCTATCTTCACTTCGTCGGTTATTTCTTACAAAAGACTTCTTCAATGACAGAAAGAGGACTGATGCTATATGATATATTAGGGTTATGGGGAAGTTTAGAAGTCGCTTCCGATCAACGTTGGCAATAATACCTGACTTTTCAAACACAGGCATGTTTGAAAAGTCATGCCTGTGTTTATGTATTGCATAGTGTTTGCGTATACATTTAAACGACATAGATGTTATTAAATAATATAAATGTAATTTTTACGACAGTAAGTCGATTTTACAATAGTAAGTCTAATTTTATTAATTTATTATTTTTTACATAATTAACCATAAACTTGATGTTGTTGTTACTTAAAAACACCGTCGAAAAAAGGTGCATTCTGTACTCAGAATAATTTTTTCGAGGCTATCTTCACTTCGTCGGTTATTTCTTACAAAAGACTTCTTCAATGACAGAAAGAGGACTGATGCTACATGATATATTAGGGTTATGGGGAAGTTTAGAAGTCGTTTCCGATCAAGGTTGGCAATAATACCTGACTTTTCAAACACAGGCATGTTTGGAAAGTCATGCCTGCGTTTATGTATTGCATAGTGTTTGCGTATACATATAAACGACCTAGATGTTATTAAATAATATAAATGTAATTTTACGACAGTAAGTCGATTTTACAATAGTAAGTCTAATTTTATTAATTTATTATTTTTTACATAATTAACCATAAACTTGATATTGTTGTTACTTAAAAACACCGTCGATAAAAGGTGCATTCTGTAGTCAGAATAATTTTTTCGAGGCTATCTTCACTTCGTCTTTTATTTCTTACAAAAGACTTCTTCAATGACAGAAAGAGGACTGATGCTACATGATATATTAGGGTTATGGGGAAGTTTAGAAGTCGCTTCCGATCAACGTTGGCAATAATACCTGACTTTTCAAACACAGGCATGTTTGAAAAGTCATGCCTGTGTTTATGTATTGCATAGTGTTTGCGTATACATTTAAACGACATAGATGTTATTAAATAATATAAATGTAATTTTACGACAGTAAGTCGATTTTACAATAGTAAGTCTAATTTTATTAATTTATTATTTTTTACATAATTAACCATAAACTTGATGTTGTTGTTACTTAAAAACACCGTCGAAAAAAGGTGCATTCTGTACTCAGAATAATTTTTTCGAGGCTATCTTCACTTCGTCGGTTATTTCTTACAAAAGACTTCTTCAATGACAGAAAGAGGACTGATGCTACATGATATATTAGGGTTACGGGGAAGTTTAGAAGTCTCTTCCGATCAAGGTTGGTAATAATACCTGACTTTTCAAACACAGGCATGTTTGAAAAGTCATGCCTGTGTTTATGTATTGCATAGTGTTTGCGTATACATTTAAACGACATAGATGTTATTAAATAATATAAATGTAATTTTACGACAGTAAGTCGATTTTAAAATAGTAAGTCTAATTTTATTAATTTATTATTTTTTACATAATTAACCATAAACTTGATGTTGTTGTTACTTAAAAACACCGTCGAAAAAAGGTGCATTCTGTAGTCAGAATAATTTTTTCGAGGCTATCTTCACTTCGTCGGTTCTTTCTTACAAAAGACTTCTTCAATGACAGAAAGAGGACTGATGCTACATGATATATTAGGGTTATGGGGAAGTTTAGAAGTCTCTTCCGATCAATGTTGGCAATAATACCTGACTTTTCAAACACAGGCATGTTTGGAAAGTCATGCCTGCGTTTATGTATTGCATAGTGTTTGCGTATACATTTAAACGACATAGATGTTATTAAATAATATAAATGTAATTTTACGACAGTAAGTCGATTTTACAATAGTAAGTCTAATTTTATTAATTTATTATTTTTTACATAATTAACCATAAACTTGATGTTGTTGTTACTTAAAAACACCGTCGATAAAAGGTGCATTCTGTAGTCAGAATAATTTTTTCGAGGCTATCTTCACTTCGTCGGTTATTTCTTACAAAAGACTTCTTCAATGACAGAAAGAGGACTGATGCTACATGATATATTAGGGTTATGGGGAAGTTTAGAAGTCTCTTCCGATCAAGGTTGGCAATAATACCTGACTTTTCAAACACAGGCATGTTTGGAAAGTCATGCCTGCGTTTATGTATTGCATAGTGTTTGCGTATACATTTAAACGACATAGATGTTATTAAATAATATAAATGTAATTTTACGACAGTGAGTCGATTTTACAATAGTAAGTCTAATTTTATTAAATTATTATTTTTTACATAATTAACCATAAACTTGATGTTGTTGTTACTTAAAAACACCGTCGAAAAAAAGTGCATTCTGTACTCAGAATAATTTTTTCGAGGCTATCTTCACTTCGTCGGTTATTTCTTACAAAAGACTTCTTCAATGACAGAAAGAGGACTGATGCTACATGATATATTAGGGTTATGGGGAAGTTTAGAAGTCGCTTCCGATCAAGGTTGGCAATAATACCTGACTTTTCAAACACAGGCATGTTTGGAAAGTCATGCCTGTGTTTATGTATTGCATAGTGTTTGCGTATACATTTAAACGACATAGATGTTATTAAATAATATAAATGTAATTTTACGACAGTAAGTCGATTTTACAATAGTAAGTCTAATTTTATTAATTTATTATTTTTTACATAATTAACCATAAACTTGATGTTGTTGTTAGTTAAAAACACCGTCGAAAAAAGGTGCATTCTGTACTCAGAATAATTTTTTCGAGGCTATCTTCACATCGTCGGTTATTTCTTACAAAAGACTTCTTCAATGACAGAAAGAGGACTGATGCTACATGATATATTAGGGTTATGGGGAAGTTTAGAAGTCGCTTCCGATCAAGGTTGGCAATAATACCTGACTTTTCAAACACAGGCATGTTTGAAAAGTCATGCCTGTGTTTATGTATTGCATTGTGTTTGCGTATATATTTAAACGACATAGATGTTATTAAATAATATAAATGTAATTTTACGACAGTAAGTCGATTTTACAATAGTAAGTCTAATTTTATTAAATTATTATTTTTTACATAATTAACCATAAACTTGATGTTGTTGTTACTTAAAAACACCGTCGAAAAAAGGTGCATTCTGTACTCAGAATAATTTTTTCGAGGCTATCTTCACTTCGTCGGTTATTTCTTACAAAAGACTTCTTCAATGACAGAAAGAGGACTGATGCTACATGATATATTAGGGTTATGGGGAAGTTTAGAAGTCGCTTCCGATCAAGGTTGGCAATAATACCTGACTTTTCAAACACAGGCATGTTTGGAAAGTCATGCCTGTGTTTATGTATTGCATAGTGTTTGCGTATACATTTAAACGACATAGATGTTATTAAATAATATAAATGTAATTTTACTACAGTAAGTCGATTTTACAATAGTAAGTCTAATTTTATTAATTTATTATTTTTTACATAATTAACCATAAACTTGATGTTGTTGTTACTTAAAAACACCGTCGAAAAAAGGTGCATTCTGTAGTCAGAATAATTTTTTCGAGGCTATCTTCACTTCGTCGGTTATTTCTTACAAAAGACTTCTTCAATGACAGAAAGAGGACTGATGCTACATGATATATTAGGGTTATGGGGAAGTTTAGAAGTCGCTTCCGATCAACGTTGGCAATAATACCTGACTTTTCAAACACAGGCATGTTTGAAAAGTCATGCCTGTGTTTATGTATTGCATAGTGTTTGCGTATATATTTAAACGACATAGATGTTATTAAAAAATATAAATGTAATTTTACGACAGTAAGTCGATTTTACAATAGTAAGTCTAATTTTATTAATTTATCATTTTTTCCATAATTAACCATAAACTTGATGTTGTTGTTACTTAAAAACACCGTCGAAAAAAGGTGCATTCTGTACTCAGAATAATTTTTTCGAGGCTATCTTCACTTCGTCGGTTATTTCTTACAAAAGACTTCTTCAATGACAGAAAGAGGACTGATGCTACATGATATATTAGGGTTATGGGGAAGTTTAGAAGTCGCTTCCGATCAAGGTTGGCAATAATACCTGACTTTTCAAACACAGGCATGTTTGGAAAGTCATGCCTGTGTTTATGTATTGCATAGTGTTTGCGTATACATTTAAACGACATAGATGTTATTAAATAATATAAATGTAATTTTACGACAGTAAGTCGATTTTACAATAGTAAGTCTAATTTTATTAATTTATTATTTTTTACATAATTAACCATAAACTTGATGTTGTTGTTAGTTAAAAACACCGTCGAAAAAAGGTGCATTCTGTACTCAGAATAATTTTTTCGAGGCTATCTTCACATCGTCGGTTATTTCTTACAAAAGACTTCTTCAATGACAGAAAGAGGACTGATGCTACATGATATATTAGGGTTATGGGGAAGTTTAGAAGTCGCTTCCGATCAAGGTTGGCAATAATACCTGACTTTTCAAACACAGGCATGTTTGAAAAGTCATGCCTGTGTTTATGTATTGCATAGTGTTTGCGTATATATTTAAACGACATAGATGTTATTAAATAATATAAATGTAATTTTACGACAGTAAGTCGATTTTACAATAGTAAGTCTAATTTTATTAAATTATTATTTTTTACATAATTAACCATAAACTTGATGTTGTTGTTACTTAAAAACACCGTCGAAAAAAGGTGCATTCTGTACTCAGAATAATTTTTTCGAGGCTATCTTCACTTCGTCGGTTATTTCTTACAAAAGACTTCTTCAATGACAGAAAGAGGACTGATGCTACATGATATATTAGGGTTATGGGGAAGTTTAGAAGTCGCTTCCGATCAAGGTTGGCAATAATACCTGACTTTTCAAACACAGGCATGTTTGGAAAGTCATGCCTGTGTTTATGTATTGCATAGTGTTTGCGTATACATTTAAACGACATAGATGTTATTAAATAATATAAATGTAATTTTACGACAGTAAGTCGATTTTACAATAGTAAGTCTAATTTTATTAATTTATTATTTTTTACATAATTAACCATAAACTTGATGTATTTGTTACTTAAAAACACCGTCGAAAAAAGGTGCATTCTGTACTCAGAATAATTTTTTCGAGGCTATCTTCACTTCGTCGGTTATTTCTTACAAAAGACTTCTTCAATGACAGAAAGAGGACTGATGCTACATGATATATTAGGGTTATGGGGAAGTTTAGAAGTCGCTTCCGATCAAGGTTGGCAATAATACCTGACTTTTCAAACACAGGCATGTTTGGAAAGTCATGCCTGCGTTTATGTATTGCATAGTGTTTGCGTATACATTTAAACGACATAGATGTTATTAAATAATATAAATGTAATTTTACGACAGTAAGTCGATTTTACAATAGTAAGTCTAATTTTATTAATTTATTATTTTTTACATAATTAACCATAAACTTGATGTTGTTGTTACTTAAAAACACCGTCGATAAAAGGTGCATTCTGTAGTCAGAATAATTTTTTCGAGGCTATCTTCACTTCGTCGGTTATTTCTTACAAAAGACTTCTTCAATGACAGAAAGAGGACTGATGCTATATGATATATTAGGGTTATGGGGAAGTTTAGAAGTCGCTTCCGATCAACGTTGGCAATAATACCTGACTTTTCAAACACAGGCATGTTTGAAAAGTCATGCCTGTGTTTATGTATTGCATAGTGTTTGCGTATATATTTAAACGACATAGATGTTATTAAATAATATAAATGTAATTTTACGACAGTAAGTCGATTTTACAATAGTAAGTCTAATTTTATTAAATTATTATTTTTTACATAATTAACCATAAACTTGATGTTGTTGTTACTTAAAAACACCGTCGAAAAAAGGTGCATTCTGTACTCAGAATAATTTTTTCGAGGCTATCTTCACTTCGTCGGTTATTTCTTACAAAAGACTTCTTCAATGACAGAAACAGGACTGATGCTACATGATATATTAGGGTTATGGGGAAGTTTAGAAGTCGCTTCCGATCAAGGTTGGCAATAATACCTGACTTTTCAAACACAGGCATGTTTGGAAAGTCATGCCTGTGTTTATGTATTGCATTGTGTTTGCGTATACATTTAAACGACATAGATGTTATTAAATAATATAAATGTAATTTTACGACAGTAAGTCGATTTTACAATAGTAAGTCTAATTTTATTAATTTATTATTTTTTACATAATTAACCATAAATTTGATGTTGTTGTTACTTAAAAACACCGTCGAAAAAAGGTGCATTCTGTAGTCAGAATAATTTTTTCGAGGCTATCTTCACTTCGTCGGTTATTTCTTACAAAAGACTTCTTCAATGACAGAAAGAGGACTGATGCTACATGATATATTAGGGTTATGGGGAAGTTTAGAAGTCGCTTCCGATCAACGTTGGCAATAATACCTGACTTTTCAAACACAGGCATGTTTGAAAAGTCATGCCTGTGTTTATGTATTGCATAGTGTTTGCGTATATATTTAAACGACATAGATGTTATTAAAAAATATAAATGTAATTTTACGACAGTAAGTCGATTTTACAATAGTAAGTCTAATTTTATTAATTTCTTATTTTTTACATAATTAACCATAAACTTGATGTTGTTGTTACTTAAAAACACCGTCGAAAAAAGGTGCATTCTGTAGTCAGAATAATTTTTTCGAGGCTATCTTCACTTCGTCGGTTATTTCTTACAAAAGACTTCTTCAATGACAGAAAGAGGACTGATGCTACATGATATATTAGGGTTACGGGGAAGTTTAGAAGTCGCTTCCGATCAAGGTTGGCAATAATACCTGACTTTTCAAACAAAGGCATGTTTGAAAAGTCATGCCTGTGTTTATGTATTGCATAGTGTTTGCGTATATATTTAAACGACATAGATGTTATTAAATAATATAAATGTAATTTTACGACAGTAAGTCGATTTTACAATAGTAAGTCTAATTTTATTAATTTATTATTTTTTACATAATTAACCATAAACTTGATGTTCTTGTTACTTAAAAACACCGTCGAAAAAAGGTGCATTCTGTACTCAGAATAATTTTTTCGAGGCTATCTTCACTTCGTCGGTTATTTCTTACAAAAGACTTCTTCAATGACAGAAAGAGGACTGATGCTACATGATATATTAGGGTTATGGGGAAGTTTAGAAGTCGCTTCCGATCAAGGTTGGCAATAATACCTGACTTTTCAAACACAGGCATGTTTGGAAAGTCATGCCTGCGTTTATGTATTGCATAGTGTTTGCGTATACATTTAAACGACATAGATGTTATTAAATAATATAAATGTAATTTTACGACAGTAAGTCGATTTTACAATAGTAAGTCTAATTTTATTAATTTATTATTTTTTACATAATTAACCATAAACTTGATATTGTTGTTACTTAAAAACACCGTCGATAAAAGGTGCATTCTGTAGTCAGAATAATTTTTTCGAGGCTATCTTCACTTCGTCGGTTATTTCTTACAAAAGACTTCTTCAATGACAGAAAGAGGACTGATGCTACATGATATATTAGGGTTATGGGGAAGTTTAGAAGTCGCTTCCGATCAACGTTGGCAATAATACCTGACTTTTCAAACACAGGCATGTTTGAAAAGTCATGCCTGTGTTTATGTATTGCATAGTGTTTGCGTATATATTTAAACGACATAGATGTTATTAAAAAATATAAATGTAATTTTACGACAGTAAGTCGATTTTACAATAGTAAGTCTAATTTTATTAATTTCTTATTTTTTACATAATTAACCATAAACTTGATGTTGTTGTTACTTAAAAACACCGTCGAAAAAAGGTGCATTCTGTAATCAGAATAATTTTTTCGAGGCTATCTTCACTTCGTCTTTTATTTCTTACAAAAGACTTCTTCAATGACAGAAAGAGGACTGATGCTACATGATATATTAGGGTTACGGGGAAGTTTAGAAATCGCTTCCGATCAAGGTTGGCAATAATACCTGACTTTTCAAACACAGGCATGTTTGAAAAGTCATGCCTGTGTTTATGTATTGCATAGTGTTTGCGTATATATTTAAACGACATAGATGTTATTAAATAATATAAATGTAATTTTACGACAGTAAGTCGATTTTACAATAGTAAGTCTAATTTTATTAATTTCTTATTTTTTACATAATTAACCATAAACTTGATGTTGTTGTTACTTAAAAACACCGTAGAAAAAAGGTGCATTCTGGAGTCAGAATAATTTTTTCGAGGCTATCTTCACTTCGTCGGTTATTTCTTACAAAAGACTTCTTCAATGACAGAAAGAGGACTGATGCTACATGATATATTAGGGTTATGGGGAAGTTTAGAAGTCGCTTCCGATCAACGTTGGCAATAATACCTGACTTTTCAAACACAGGCATGTTTGAAAAGTCATGCCTGTGTTTATGTATTGCATAGTGTTTGCGTATATATTTAAACGACATAGATGTTATTAAATAATATAAATGTAATTTTACGACAGTAAGTCGATTTTACAATAGTAAGTCTAATTTTATTTATTTATTATTTTTTACATAATTAACCATAAACTTGATGTTGTTGTTACTTAAAAACACCGTCGAAAAAAGGTGCATTCTGTAGTCAGAATAATTTTTTCGAGGCTATCTTCACTTCGTCGGTTCTTTCTTAAAAAAGACTTCTTCAATGACAGAAAGAGGACTGATGCTACATGATATATTAGGGTTATGGGGAAGTTTCGAAGTCGCTTCCGATCAAGGTTGGCAATAATACCTGACTTTTCAAACACAGGCATGTTTGGAAAGTCATGCCTGTGTTTATGTATTGCATAGTGTTTGCGTATACATTTAAACGACATAGATGTTATTAAATAATATAAATGTAATTTTTACGACAGTAAGTCGATTTTACAATAGTAAGTCTAATTTTATTAATTTATTATTTTTTACATAATTAACCATAAACTTGATGTTGTTGTTACTTAAAAACACCGTCGAAAAAAGGTGCATTCTGTACTCAGAATAATTTTTTCGAGGCTATCTTCACTTCGTCGGTTATTTCTTACAAAAGACTTCTTCAATGACAGAAAGAGGACTGATGCTACATGATATATTAGGGTTATGGGGAAGTTTAGAAGTCGCTTCCGATCAAGGTTGGCAATAATACCTGACTTTTCAAACACAGGCATGTTTGGAAAGTCATGCCTGCGTTTATGTATTGCATAGTGTTTGCGTATACATTTAAACGACATAGATGTTATTAAATAATATAAATGTAATTTTACGACAGTAAGTCGATTTTACAATAGTAAGTCTAATTTTATTAATTTATTATTTTTTACATAATTAACCATAAACTTGATATTGTTGTTACTTAAAAACACCGTCGATAAAAGGTGCATTCTGTAGTCAGAATAATTTTTTCGAGGCTATCTTCACTTCGTCGGTTATTTCTTACAAAAGACTTCTTCAATGACAGAAAGAGGACTGATGCTACATGATATATTAGGGTTATGGGGAAGTTTAGAAGTCGCTTCCGATCAACGTTGGCAATAATACCTGACTTTTCAAACACAGGCATGTTTGAAAAGTCATGCCTGTGTTTATGTATTGCATAGTGTTTGCGTATATATTTAAACGACATAGATGTTATTAAAAAATATAAATGTAATTTTACGACAGTAAGTCGATTTTACAATAGTAAGTCTAATTTTATTAATTTCTTATTTTTTACATAATTAACCATAAACTTGATGTTGTTGTTACTTAAAAACACCGTCGAAAAAAGGTGCATTCTGTAGTCAGAATAATTTTTTCGAGGCTATCTTCACTTCGTCGGTTATTTCTTACAAAAGACTTCTTCAATGACAGAAAGAGGACTGATGCTACATGATATATTAGGGTTACGGCGAAGTTTAGAAGTCGCTTCCGATCAAGGTTGGCAATAATACCTGACTTTTCAAACACAGGCATGTTTGAAAAGTCATGCCTGTGTTTATGTATTGCATAGTGTTTGCGTATATATTTAAACGACATAGATGTTATTAAATAATATAAATGTAATTTTACGACAGTAAGTCGATTTTACAATAGTAAGTCTAATTTTATTAATTTCTTATTTTTTACATAATTAACCATAAACTTGATGTTGTTGTTACTTAAAAACACCGTAGAAAAAAGGTGCATTCTGTAGTCAGAATAATTTTTTCGAGGCTATCTTCACTTCGTCGGTTATTTCTTACAAAAGACTTCTTCAATGACAGAAAGAGGACTGATGCTACACGATATATTAGGGTTATGGGGAAGTTTAGAAGTCGCTTCCGATCAACGTTGGCAATAATACCTGACTTTTCAAACACAGGCATGTTTGAAAAGTCATGCCTGTGTTTATGTATTGCATAGTGTTTGCGTATATATTTAAACGACATAGATGTTATTAAATAATATAAATGTAATTTTACGACAGTAAGTCGATTTTACAATAGTAAGTCTAATTTTATTTATTTATTATTTTTTACATAATTAACCATAAACTTGATGTTGTTGTTACTTAAAAACACCGTCGAAAAAAGGTGCATTCTGTAGTCAGAATAATTTTTTCGAGGCTATCTTCACTTCGTCGGTTCTTTCTTACAAAAGAATTCTTCAATGACAGAAAGAGGACTGATGCTACATGATATATTAGGGTTATGGGGAAGTTTCGAAGTCGCTTCCGATCAAGGTTGGCAATAATACCTGACTTTTCAAACACAGGCATGTTTGGAAAGTCATGCCTGTGTTTATGTATTGCATAGTGTTTGCGTATACATTTAAACGACATAGATGTTATTAAATAATATAAATGTAATTTTACGACAGTAAGTCGATTTTAAAATAGTAAGTCTAATTTTATTAATTTATTATTTTTTACATAATTAACCATAAACTTGATGTTGTTGTTACTTAAAAACACCGTCGATAAAAGGTGCATTCTGTAGTCAGAATAATTTTTTCGAGGCTATCTTCACTTCGTCGGTTATTTCTTACAAAAGACTTCTTCAATGACAGAAAGAGGACTGATGCTACATGATATATTAGGGTTACGGCGAAGTTTAGAAGTCGCTTCCGATCAAGGTTGGCAATAATACCTGACTTTTCAAACACAGGCATGTTTGAAAAGTCATGCCTGTGTTTATGTATTGCATAGTGTTTGCGTATATATTTAAACGACATAGATGTTATTAAATAATATAAATGTAATTTTACGACAGTAAGTCGATTTTACAATAGTAAGTCTAATTTTATTAATTTCTTATTTTTTACATAATTAACCATAAACTTGATGTTGTTGTTACTTAAAAACACCGTAGAAAAAAGGTGCATTCTGTAGTCAGAATAATTTTTTCGAGGCTATCTTCACTTCGTCGGTTATTTCTTACAAAAGACTTCTTCAATGACAGAAAGAGGACTGATGCTACACGATATATTAGGGTTATGGGGAAGTTTAGAAGTCGCTTCCGATCAACGTTGGCAATAATACCTGACTTTTCAAACACAGGCATGTTTGAAAAGTCATGCCTGTGTTTATGTATTGCATAGTGTTTGCGTATATATTTAAACGACATAGATGTTATTAAATAATATAAATGTAATTTTACGACAGTAAGTCGATTTTACAATAGTAAGTCTAATTTTATTTATTTATTATTTTTTACATAATTAACCATAAACTTGATGTTGTTGTTACTTAAAAACACCGTCGAAAAAAGGTGCATTCTGTAGTCAGAATAATTTTTTCGAGGCTATCTTCACTTCGTCGGTTCTTTCTTACAAAAGAATTCTTCAATGACAGAAAGAGGACTGATGCTACATGATATATTAGGGTTATGGGGAAGTTTCGAAGTCGCTTCCGATCAAGGTTGGCAATAATACCTGACTTTTCAAACACAGGCATGTTTGGAAAGTCATGCCTGTGTTTATGTATTGCATAGTGTTTGCGTATACATTTAAACGACATAGATGTTATTAAATAATATAAATGTAATTTTACGACAGTAAGTCGATTTTAAAATAGTAAGTCTAATTTTATTAATTTATTATTTTTTACATAATTAACCATAAACTTGATGTTGTTGTTACTTAAAAACACCGTCGATAAAAGGTGCATTCTGTAGTCAGAATAATTTTTTCGAGGCTATCTTCACTTCGTCGGTTATTTCTTACAAAAGACTTCTTCAATGACAGAAAGAGGACTGATGCTATATGATATATTAGGGTTATGGGGAAGTTTAGAAGTCGCTTCCGATCAACGTTGGCAATAATACCTGACTTTTCAAACACAGGCATGTTTGAAAAGTCATGCCTGTGTTTATGTATTGCATAGTGTTTGCGTATATATTTAAACGACATAGATGTTATTAAATAATATAAATGTAATTTTACGACAGTGAGTCGATTTTACAATAGTAAGTCTAATTTTATTAAATTATTATTTTTTACATAATTAACCATAAACTTGATGTTGTTGTTACTTAAAAACACCGTCGAAAAAAGGTGCATTCTGTACTCAGAATAATTTTTTCGAGGCTATCTTCACTTCGTCGGTTATTTCTTACAAAAGACTTCTTCAATGACAGAAAGAGGACTGATGCTACATGATATATTAGGGTTATGGGGAAGTTTAGAAGTCGCTTCCGATCAAGGTTGGCAATAATACCTGACTTTTCAAACACAGGCATGTTTGGAAAGTCATGCCTGTGTTTATGTATTGCATAGTGTTTGCGTATACATTTAAACGACATAGATGTTATTAAATAATATAAATGTAATTTTACGACAGTAAGTCGATTTTACAATAGTAAGTCTAATTTTATTAATTTATTATTTTTTACATAATTAACCATAAACTTGATGTTGTTGTTACTTAAAAACACCGTCGAAAAAAGGTGCATTCTGTACTCAGAATAATTTTTTCGAGGCTATCTTCACTTCGTCGGTTATTTCTTACAAAAGACTTCTTCAATGACAGAAAGAGGACTGATGCTACATGATATATTAGGGTTACGGGGAAGTTTAGAAGTCGCTTCCGATCAAGGTTGGCAATAATACCTGACTTTTCAAACACAGGCATGTTTGGAAAGTCATGCCTGCGTTTATGTATTGCATAGTGTTTGCGTATACATTTAAACGACATAGATGTTATTAAATAATATAAATGTAATTTTACGACAGTAAGTCGATTTTACAATAGTAAGTCTAATTTTATTAAATTATTATTTTTTACATAATTAACCATAAACTTGATGTTGTTGTTACTTAAAAACACCGTCGAAAAAAGGTGCATTCTGTACTCAGAATAATTTTTTCGAGGCTATCTTCACTTCGTCGGTTATTTCTTACAAAAGACTTCTTCAATGACAGAAACAGGACTGATGCTACATGATATATTAGGGTTATGGGGAAGTTTAGAAGTCGCTTCCGATCAAGGTTGGCAATAATACCTGACTTTTCAAACACAGGCATGTTTGGAAAGTCATGCCTGTGTTTATGTATTGCATAGTGTTTGCGTATACATTTAAACGACATAGATGTTATTAAATAATATAAATGTAATTTTACGACAGTAAGTCGATTTTACAATAGTAAGTCTAATTTTATTAATTTATTATTTTTTACATAATTAACCATAAATTTGATGTTGTTGTTACTTAAAAACACCGTCGAAAAAAGGTGCATTCTGTAGTCAGAATAATTTTTTCGAGGCTATCTTCACTTCGTCGGTTATTTCTTACAAAAGACTTCTTCAATGACAGAAAGAGGACTGATGCTACATGATATATTAGGGTTATGGGGAAGTTTAGAAGTCGCTTCCGATCAACGTTGGCAATAATACCTGACTTTTCAAACACAGGCATGTTTGAAAAGTCATGCCTGTGTTTATGTATTGCATAGTGTTTGCGTATATATTTAAACGACATAGATGTTATTAAAAAATATAAATGTAATTTTACGACAGTAAGTCGATTTTACAATAGTAAGTCTAATTTTATTAATTTCTTATTTTTTACATAATTAACCATAAACTTGATGTTGTTGTTACTTAAAAACACCGTCGAAAAAAGGTGCATTCTGTAGTCAGAATAATTTTTTCGAGGCTATCTTCACTTCGTCGGTTATTTCTTACAAAAGACTTCTTCAATGACAGAAAGAGGACTGATGCTACATGATATATTAGGGTTACGGGGAAGTTTAGAAGTCGCTTCCGATCAAGGTTGGCAATAATACCTGACTTTTCAAACAAAGGCATGTTTGAAAAGTCATGCCTGTGTTTATGTATTGCATAGTGTTTGCGTATATATTTAAACGACATAGATGTTATTAAATAATATAAATGTAATTTTACGACAGTAAGTCGATTTTACAATAGTAAGACTAATTTTATTAATTTATTATTTTTTACATAATTAACCATAAACTTGATGTTCTTGTTACTTAAAAACACCGTCGAAAAAAGGTGCATTCTGTACTCAGAATAATTTTTTCGAGGCTATCTTCACTTCGTCGGTTATTTCTTACAAAAGACTTCTTCAATGACAGAAAGAGGACTGATGCTACATGATATATTAGGGTTATGGGGAAGTTTAGAAGTCGCTTCCGATCAAGGTTGGCAATAATACCTGACTTTTCAAACACAGGCATGTTTGGAAAGTCATGCCTGCGTTTATGTATTGCATAGTGTTTGCGTATACATTTAAACGACATAGATGTTATTAAATAATATAAATGTAATTTTACGACAGTAAGTCGATTTTACAATAGTAAGTCTAATTTTATTAATTTATTATTTTTTACATAATTAACCATAAACTTGATATTGTTGTTACTTAAAAACACCGTCGATAAAAGGTGCATTCTGTAGTCAGAATAATTTTTTCGAGGCTATCTTCACTTCGTCGGTTATTTCTTACAAAAGACTTCTTCAATGACAGAAAGAGGACTGATGCTACATGATATATTAGGGTTATGGGGAAGTTTAGAAGTCGCTTCCGATCAACGTTGGCAATAATACCTGACTTTTCAAACACAGGCATGTTTGAAAAGTCATGCCTGTGTTTATGTATTGCATAGTGTTTGCGTATATATTTAAACGACATAGATGTTATTAAAAAATATAAATGTAATTTTACGACAGTAAGTCGATTTTACAATAGTAAGTCTAATTTTATTAATTTCTTATTTTTTACATAATTAACCATAAACTTGATGTTGTTGTTACTTAAAAACACCGTCGAAAAAAGGTGCATTCTGTAGTCAGAATAATTTTTTCGAGGCTATCTTCACTTCGTCGGTTATTTCTTACAAAAGACTTCTTCAATGACAGAAAGAGGACTGATGCTACATGATATATTAGGGTTACGGGGAAGTTTAGAAATCGCTTCCGATCAAGGTTGGCAATAATACCTGACTTTTCAAACACAGGCATGTTTGAAAAGTCATGCCTGTGTTTATGTATTGCATAGTGTTTGCGTATATATTTAAACGACATAGATGTTATTAAATAATATAAATGTAATTTTACGACAGTAAGTCGATTTTACAATAGTAAGTCTAATTTTATTAATTTCTTATTTTTTACATAATTAACCATAAACTTGATGTTGTTGTTACTTAAAAACACCGTAGAAAAAAGGTGCATTCTGGAGTCAGAATAATTTTTTCGAGGCTATCTTCACTTCGTCGGTTATTTCTTACAAAAGACTTCTTCAATGACAGAAAGAGGACTGATGCTACATGATATATTAGGGTTATGGGGAAGTTTAGAAGTCGCTTCCGATCAACGTTGGCAATAATACCTGACTTTTCAAACACAGGCATGTTTGAAAAGTCATGCCTGTGTTTATGTATTGCATAGTGTTTGCGTATATATTTAAACGACATAGATGTTATTAAATAATATAAATGTAATTTTACGACAGTAAGTCGATTTTACAATAGTAAGTCTAATTTTATTTATTTATTATTTTTTACATAATTAACCATAAACTTGATGTTGTTGTTACTTAAAAACACCGTCGAAAAAAGGTGCATTCTGTAGTCAGAATAATTTTTTCGAGGCTATCTTCACTTCGTCGGTTCTTTCTTACAAAAGACTTCTTCAATGACAGAAAGAGGACTGATGCTACATGATATATTAGGGTTATGGGGAAGTTTCGAAGTCGCTTCCGATCAAGGTTGGCAATAATACCTGACTTTTCAAACACAGGCATGTTTGGAAAGTCATGCCTGTGTTTATGTATTGCATAGTGTTTGCGTATACATTTAAACGACATAGATGTTATTAAATAATATAAATGTAATTTTTACGACAGTAAGTCGATTTTACAATAGTAAGTCTAATTTTATTAATTTATTATTTTTTACATAATTAACCATAAACTTGATGTTGTTGTTACTTAAAAACACCGTCGAAAAAAGGTGCATTCTGTACTCAGAATAATTTTTTCGAGGCTATCTTCACTTCGTCGGTTATTTCTTACAAAAGACTTCTTCAATGACAGAAAGAGGACTGATGCTACATGATATATTAGGGTTATGGGGAAGTTTAGAAGTCGCTTCCGATCAAGGTTGGCAATAATACCTGACTTTTCAAACACAGGCATGTTTGGAAAGTCATGCCTGCGTTTATGTATTGCATAGTGTTTGCGTATACATTTAAACGACATAGATGTTATTAAATAATATAAATGTAATTTTACGACAGTAAGTCGATTTTACAATAGTAAGTCTAATTTTATTAATTTATTATTTTTTACATAATTAACCATAAACTTGATATTGTTGTTACTTAAAAACACCGTCGATAAAAGGTGCATTCTGTAGTCAGAATAATTTTTTCGAGGCTATCTTCACTTCGTCGGTTATTTCTTACAAAAGACTTCTTCAATGACAGAAAGAGGACTGATGCTACATGATATATTAGGGTTATGGGGAAGTTTAGAAGTCGCTTCCGATCAACGTTGGCAATAATACCTGACTTTTCAAACACAGGCATGTTTGAAAAGTCATGCCTGTGTTTATGTATTGCATAGTGTTTGCGTATATATTTAAACGACATAGATGTTATTAAAAAATATAAATGTAATTTTACGACAGTAAGTCGATTTTACAATAGTAAGTCTAATTTTATTAATTTCTTATTTTTTACATAATTAACCATAAACTTGATGTTGTTGTTACTTAAAAACACCGTCGAAAAAAGGTGCATTCTGTAGTCAGAATAATTTTTTCGAGGCTATCTTCACTTCGTCGGTTATTTCTTACAAAAGACTTCTTCAATGACAGAAAGAGGACTGATGCTACATGATATATTAGGGTTACGGCGAAGTTTAGAAGTCGCTTCCGATCAAGGTTGGCAATAATACCTGACTTTTCAAACACAGGCATGTTTGAAAAGTCATGCCTGTGTTTATGTATTGCATAGTGTTTGCGTATATATTTAAACGACATAGATGTTATTAAATAATATAAATGTAATTTTACGACAGTAAGTCGATTTTACAATAGTAAGTCTAATTTTATTAATTTCTTATTTTTTACATAATTAACCATAAACTTGATGTTGTTGTTACTTAAAAACACCGTAGAAAAAAGGTGCATTCTGTAGTCAGAATAATTTTTTCGAGGCTATCTTCACTTCGTCGGTTATTTCTTACAAAAGACTTCTTCAATGACAGAAAGAGGACTGATGCTACACGATATATTAGGGTTATGGGGAAGTTTAGAAGTCGCTTCCGATCAACGTTGGCAATAATACCTGACTTTTCAAACACAGGCATGTTTGAAAAGTCATGCCTGTGTTTATGTATTGCATAGTGTTTGCGTATATATTTAAACGACATAGATGTTATTAAATAATATAAATGTAATTTTACGACAGTAAGTCGATTTTACAATAGTAAGTCTAATTTTATTTATTTATTATTTTTTACATAATTAACCATAAACTTGATGTTGTTGTTACTTAAAAACACCGTCGAAAAAAGGTGCATTCTGTAGTCAGAATAATTTTTTCGAGGCTATCTTCACTTCGTCGGTTCTTTCTTACAAAAGAATTCTTCAATGACAGAAAGAGGACTGATGCTACATGATATATTAGGGTTATGGGGAAGTTTCGAAGTCGCTTCCGATCAAGGTTGGCAATAATACCTGACTTTTCAAACACAGGCATGTTTGGAAAGTCATGCCTGTGTTTATGTATTGCATAGTGTTTGCGTATACATTTAAACGACATAGATGTTATTAAATAATATAAATGTAATTTTACGACAGTAAGTCGATTTTAAAATAGTAAGTCTAATTTTATTAATTTATTATTTTTTACATAATTAACCATAAACTTGATGTTGTTGTTACTTAAAAACACCGTCGATAAAAGGTGCATTCTGTAGTCAGAATAATTTTTTCGAGGCTATCTTCACTTCGTCGGTTATTTCTTACAAAAGACTTCTTCAATGACAGAAAGAGGACTGATGCTATATGATATATTAGGGTTATGGGGAAGTTTAGAAGTCGCTTCCGATCAACGTTGGCAATAATACCTGACTTTTCAAACACAGGCATGTTTGAAAAGTCATGCCTGTGTTTATGTATTGCATAGTGTTTGCGTATATATTTAAACGACATAGATGTTATTAAATAATATAAATGTAATTTTACGACAGTGAGTCGATTTTACAATAGTAAGTCTAATTTTATTAAATTATTATTTTTTACATAATTAACCATAAACTTGATGTTGTTGTTACTTAAAAACACCGTCGAAAAAAGGTGCATTCTGTACTCAGAATAATTTTTTCGAGGCTATCTTCACTTCGTCGGTTATTTCTTACAAAAGACTTCTTCAATGACAGAAAGAGGACTGATGCTACATGATATATTAGGGTTATGGGGAAGTTTAGAAGTCGCTTCCGATCAAGGTTGGCAATAATACCTGACTTTTCAAACACAGGCATGTTTGGAAAGTCATGCCTGTGTTTATGTATTGCATAGTGTTTGCGTATACATTTAAACGACATAGATGTTATTAAATAATATAAATGTAATTTTACGACAGTAAGTCGATTTTACAATAGTAAGTCTAATTTTATTAATTTATTATTTTTTACATAATTAACCATAAACTTGATGTTGTTGTTACTTAAAAACACCGTCGAAAAAAGGTGCATTCTGTACTCAGAATAATTTTTTCGAGGCTATCTTCACTTCGTCGGTTATTTCTTACAAAAGACTTCTTCAATGACAGAAAGAGGACTGATGCTACATGATATATTAGGGTTACGGGGAAGTTTAGAAGTCGCTTCCGATCAAGGTTGGCAATAATACCTGACTTTTCAAACACAGGCATGTTTGAAAAGTCATGCCTGTGTTTATGTATTGCATAGTGTTTGCGTATACATTTAAACGACATAGATGTTATTAAATAATATAAATGTAATTTTTACGACAGTAAGTCGATTTTACAATAGTAAGTCTAATTTTATTAATTTATTATTTTTTACATAATTAACCATAAACTTGATGTTGTTGTTACTTAAAAACACCGTCGGAAAAAGGTGCATTCTGTACTCAGAATAATTTTTTCGAGGCTATCTTCACTTCGTCGGTTATTTCTTACAAAAGACTTCTTCAATGACAGAAAGAGGACTGATGCTACATGATATATTAGGGTTATGGGGAAGTTTAGAAGTCGCTTCCGATCAACGTTGGCAATAATACCTGACTTTTCAAACACAGGCATGTTTGAAAAGTCATGCCTGTGTTTATGTATTGCATAGTGTTTGCGTATACATTTAAACGACATAGATGTTATTAAATAATATAAATGTAATTTTACGACAGTAAGTCGATTTTACAATAGTAAGTCTAATTTTATTAATTTATTATTTTTTACATAATTAACCGTAAACTTGATGTTGTTGTTACTTAAAAACACCGTCGAAAAAAGGTGCATTCTGTACTCAGAATAATTTTTTCGAGGCTATCTTCACTTCGTCGGTTATTTCTTACAAAAGACTTCTTCAATGACAGAAAGAGGACTGATGCTACATGATATATTAGGGTTACGGGGAAGTTTAGAAGTCTCTTCCGATCAAGGTTGGCAATAATATCTGACTTTTCAAACACAGGCATGTTTGAAAAGTCATGCCTGTGTTTATGTATTGCATAGTGTTTGCGTATACATTTAAACGACATAGATGTTATTAAATAATATAAATGTAATTTTACGACAGTAAGTCGATTTTAAAATAGTAAGTCTAATTTTATTAATTTATTATTTTTTACATAATTAACCATAAACTTGATGTTGTTGTTACTTAAAAACACCGTCGAAAAAAGGTGTATTCTGTAGTCAGAATAATTTTTTCGAGGCTATCTTCACTTCGTCGGTTCTTTCTTACAAAAGACTTCTTCAATGACAGAAAGAGGACTGATGCTACATGATATATTAGGGTTATGGGGAAGTTTAGAAGTCTCTTCCGATCAAGGTTGGCAATAATACCTGACTTTTCAAACACAGGCATGTTTGGAAAGTCATGCCTGCGTTTATGTATTGCATAGTGTTTGCGTATACATTTAAACGACATAGATGTTATTAAATAATATAAATGTAATTTTACGACAGTAAGTCGATTTTACAACAGTAAGTCTAATTTTATTAATTTATTATTTTTTACATAATTAACCATAAACTTGATGTTGTTGTTACTTAAAAACACCGTCGATAAAAGGTGCATTCTGTAGTCAGAATAATTTTTTCGAGGCTATCTTCACTTCGTCGGTTATTTCTTACAAAAGACTTCTTCAATGACAGAAAGAGGACTGATGCTATATGATATATTAGGGTTATGGGGAAGTTTAGAAGTCGCTTCCGATCAAGGTTGGCAATAATACCTGACTTTTCAAACACAGGCATGTTTGGAAAGTCATGCCTGTGTTTATGTATTGCATAGTGTTTGCGTATACATTTAAACGACATAGATGTTATTAAATAATATAAATGTAATTTTACGACAGTAAGTCGATTTTACAATAGTAAGTCTAATTTTATTAATTTATTATTTTTTACATAATTAACCATAAACTTGATATTGTTGTTACTTAAAAACACCGTCGATAAAAGGTGCATTCTGTAGTCAGAATAATTTTTTCGAGGCTATCTTCACTTCGTCGGTTATTTCTTACAAAAGACTTCTTCAATGACAGAAAGAGGACTGATGCTACATGATATATTAGGGTTATGGGGAAGTTTAGAAGTCGCTTCCGATCAACGTTGGCAATAATACCTGACTTTTCAAACACAGGCATGTTTGAAAAGTCATGCCTGTGTTTATGTATTGCATAGTGTTTGCGTATATATTTAAACGACATAGATGTTATTAAAAAATATAAATGTAATTTTACGACAGTAAGTCGATTTTACAATAGTAAGTCTAATTTTATTAATTTCTTATTTTTTACATAATTAACCATAAACTTGATGTTGTTGTTACTTAAAAACACCGTCGAAAAAAGGTGCATTCTGTAGTCAGAATAATTTTTTCGAGGCTATCTTCACTTCGTCGGTTATTTCTTACAAAAGACTTCTTCAATGACAGAAAGAGGACTGATGCTACATGATATATTAGGGTTACGGCGAAGTTTAGAAGTCGCTTCCGATCAAGGTTGGCAATAATACCTGACTTTTCAAACACAGGCATGTTTGAAAAGTCATGCCTGTGTTTATGTATTGCATAGTGTTTGCGTATACATTTAAACGACATAGATGTTATTAAATAATATAAATGTAATTTTTACGACAGTAAGTCGATTTTACAATAGTAAGTCTAATTTTATTAATTTATTATTTTTTACATAATTAACCATAAACTTGATGTTGTTGTTACTTAAAAACACCGTCGGAAAAAGGTGCATTCTGTACTCAGAATAATTTTTTCGAGGCTATCTTCACTTCGTCGGTTATTTCTTACAAAAGACTTCTTCAATGACAGAAAGAGGACTGATGCTACATGATATATTAGGGTTATGGGGAAGTTTAGAAGTCGCTTCCGATCAACGTTGGCAATAATACCTGACTTTTCAAACACAGGCATGTTTGAAAAGTCATGCCTGTGTTTATGTATTGCATAGTGTTTGCGTATACATTTAAACGACATAGATGTTATTAAATAATATAAATGTAATTTTACGACAGTAAGTCGATTTTACAATAGTAAGTCTAATTTTATTAATTTATTATTTTTTACATAATTAACCGTAAACTTGATGTTGTTGTTACTTAAAAACACCGTCGAAAAAAGGTGCATTCTGTACTCAGAATAATTTTTTCGAGGCTATCTTCACTTCGTCGGTTATTTCTTACAAAAGACTTCTTCAATGACAGAAAGAGGACTGATGCTACATGATATATTAGGGTTACGGGGAAGTTTAGAAGTCTCTTCCGATCAAGGTTGGCAATAATATCTGACTTTTCAAACACAGGCATGTTTGAAAAGTCATGCCTGTGTTTATGTATTGCATAGTGTTTGCGTATACATTTAAACGACATAGATGTTATTAAATAATATAAATGTAATTTTACGACAGTAAGTCGATTTTAAAATAGTAAGTCTAATTTTATTAATTTATTATTTTTTACATAATTAACCATAAACTTGATGTTGTTGTTACTTAAAAACACCGTCGAAAAAAGGTGTATTCTGTAGTCAGAATAATTTTTTCGAGGCTATCTTCACTTCGTCGGTTCTTTCTTACAAAAGACTTCTTCAATGACAGAAAGAGGACTGATGCTACATGATATATTAGGGTTATGGGGAAGTTTAGAAGTCTCTTCCGATCAAGGTTGGCAATAATACCTGACTTTTCAAACACAGGCATGTTTGGAAAGTCATGCCTGCGTTTATGTATTGCATAGTGTTTGCGTATACATTTAAACGACATAGATGTTATTAAATAATATAAATGTAATTTTACGACAGTAAGTCGATTTTACAACAGTAAGTCTAATTTTATTAATTTATTATTTTTTACATAATTAACCATAAACTTGATGTTGTTGTTACTTAAAAACACCGTCGATAAAAGGTGCATTCTGTAGTCAGAATAATTTTTTCGAGGCTATCTTCACTTCGTCGGTTATTTCTTACAAAAGACTTCTTCAATGACAGAAAGAGGACTGATGCTATATGATATATTAGGGTTATGGGGAAGTTTAGAAGTCGCTTCCGATCAAGGTTGGCAATAATACCTGACTTTTCAAACACAGGCATGTTTGGAAAGTCATGCCTGTGTTTATGTATTGCATAGTGTTTGCGTATACATTTAAACGACATAGATGTTATTAAATAATATAAATGTAATTTTACGACAGTAAGTCGATTTTACAATAGTAAGTCTAATTTTATTAATTTATTATTTTTTACATAATTAACCATAAACTTGATATTGTTGTTACTTAAAAACACCGTCGATAAAAGGTGCATTCTGTAGTCAGAATAATTTTTTCGAGGCTATCTTCACTTCGTCGGTTATTTCTTACAAAAGACTTCTTCAATGACAGAAAGAGGACTGATGCTACATGATATATTAGGGTTATGGGGAAGTTTAGAAGTCGCTTCCGATCAACGTTGGCAATAATACCTGACTTTTCAAACACAGGCATGTTTGAAAAGTCATGCCTGTGTTTATGTATTGCATAGTGTTTGCGTATATATTTAAACGACATAGATGTTATTAAAAAATATAAATGTAATTTTACGACAGTAAGTCGATTTTACAATAGTAAGTCTAATTTTATTAATTTCTTATTTTTTACATAATTAACCATAAACTTGATGTTGTTGTTACTTAAAAACACCGTCGAAAAAAGGTGCATTCTGTAGTCAGAATAATTTTTTCGAGGCTATCTTCACTTCGTCGGTTATTTCTTACAAAAGACTTCTTCAATGACAGAAAGAGGACTGATGCTACATGATATATTAGGGTTACGGCGAAGTTTAGAAGTCGCTTCCGATCAAGGTTGGCAATAATACCTGACTTTTCAAACACAGGCATGTTTGAAAAGTCATGCCTGTGTTTATGTATTGCATAGTGTTTGCGTATATATTTAAACGACATAGATGTTATTAAATTATATAAATGTAATTTTACGACAGTAATTCGATTTTACAATAGTAAGTCTAATTTTATTAATTTCTTATTTTTTACATAATTAACCATAAACTTGATGTTGTTGTTACTTAAAAACACCGTAGAAAAAAGGTGCATTCTGTAGTCAAAATAATTTTTTCGAGGCTATCTTCACTTCGTCGGTTATTTCTTACAAAAGACTTCTTCAATGACAGAAAGAGGACTGATGCTACATGATATATTAGGGTTATGGGGAAGTTTAGAAGTCGCTTCCGATCAACGTTGGCAATAATACCTGACTTTTCAAACACAGGCATGTTTGAAAAGTCATGTCTGTGTTTATGTATTGCATAGTGTTTGCGTATATATTTAAACGACATAGATGTTATTAAATAATATAAATGTAATTTTACGACAGTAAGTCGATTTTACAATAGTAAGTCTAATTTTATTTATTTATTATTTTTTACATAATTAACCATAAACTTGATGTTGTTGTTACTTAAAAACACCGTCGAAAAAAGGTGCATTCTGTAGTCAGAATAATTTTTTCGAGGCTATCTTCACTTCGTCGGTTCTTTCTTACAAAAGACTTCTTCAATGACAGAAAGAGGACTGATGCTACATGATATATTAGGGTTATGGGGAAGTTTCGAAGTCGCTTCCGATCAAGGTTGGCAATAATACCTGACTTTTCAAACACAGGCATGTTTGGAAAGTCATGCCTGTGTTTATGTATTGCATAGTGTTTGCGTATACATTTAAACGACATAGATGTTATTAAATAATATAAATGTAATTTTTACGACAGTAAGTCGATTTTACAATAGTAAGTCTAATTTTATTAATTTATTATTTTTTACATAATTAACCATAAACTTGATGTTGTTGTTACTTAAAAACACCGTCGAAAAAAGGTGCATTCTGTACTCAGAATAATTTTTTCGAGGCTATCTTCACTTCGTCGGTTATTTCTTACAAAAGACTTCTTCAATGACAGAAAGAGGACTGATGCTACATGATATATTAGGGTTACGGGGAAGTTTAGAAGTCTCTTCCGATCAAGGTTGGCAATAATATCTGACTTTTCAAACACAGGCATGTTTGAAAAGTCATGCCTGTGTTTATGTATTGCATAGTGTTTGCGTATACATTTAAACGACATAGATGTTATTAAATAATATAAATGTAATTTTACGACAGTAAGTCGATTTTAAAATAGTAAGTCTAATTTTATTAATTTATTATTTTTTACATAATTAACCATAAACTTGATGTTGTTGTTACTTAAAAACACCGTCGAAAAAAGGTGCATTCTGTAGTCAGAATAATTTTTTCGAGGCTATCTTCACTTCGTCGGTTCTTTCTTACAAAAGACTTCTTCAATGACAGAAAGAGGACTGATGCTAGATGATATATTAGGGTTATGGGGAAGTTTAGAAGTCTCTTCCGATCAAGGTTGGCAATAATACCTGACTTTTCAAACACAGGCATGTTTGGAAAGTCATGCCTGCGTTTATGTATTGCATAGTGTTTGCGTATACATTTAAACGACATAGATGTTATTAAATAATATAAATGTAATTTTACGACAGTAAGTCGATTTTACAATAGTAAGTCTAATTTTATTAATTTATTATTTTTTACATAATTAACCATAAACTTGATGTTGTTGTTACTTAAAAACACCGTCGATAAAAGGTGCATTCTGTAGTCAGAATAATTTTTTCGAGGCTATCTTCACTTCGTCGGTTATTTCTTACAAAAGACTTCTTCAATGACAGAAAGAGGACTGATGCTATATGATATATTAGGGTTATGGGGAAGTTTAGAAGTCGCTTCCGATCAAGGTTGGCAATAATACCTGACTTTTCAAACACAGGCATGTTTGGAAAGTCATGCCTGCGTTTATGTATTGCATAGTGTTTGCGTATACATTTAAACGACATAGATGTTATTAAATAATATAAATGTAATTTTACGACAGTAAGTCGATTTTACAATAGTAAGTCTAATTTTATTAATTTATTATTTTTTACATAATTAACCATAAACTTGATGTTGTTGTTACTTAAAAACACCGTCGATAAAAGGTGCATTCTGTAGTCAGAATAATTTTTTCGAGGCTATCTTCACTTCGTCGGTTATTTCTTACAAAAGACTTCTTCAATGACAGAAAGAGGACTGATGCTACATGATATATTAGGGTTATGGGGAAGTTTAGAAGTCGCTTCCGATCAACGTTGGCAATAATACCTGACTTTTCAAACACAGGCATGTTTGAAAAGTCATGCCTGTGTTTATGTATTGCATAGTGTTTGCGTATACATTTAAACGACATAGATGTTATTAAATAATATAAATGTAATTTTACGACAGTAAGTCGATTTTACAATAGTAAGTCTAATTTTATTAATTTATTATTTTTTACATAATTAACCGTAAACTTGATGTTGTTGTTACTTAAAAACACCGTCGAAAAAAGGTGCATTCTGTACTCAGAATAATTTTTTCGAGGCTATCTTCACTTCGTCGGTTATTTCTTACAAAAGACTTCTTCAATGACAGAAAGAGGACTGATGCTACATGATATATTAGGGTTACGGGGAAGTTTAGAAGTCTCTTCCGATCAAGGTTGGCAATAATATCTGACTTTTCAAACACAGGCATGTTTGAAAAGTCATGCCTGTGTTTATGTATTGCATAGTGTTTGCGTATACATTTAAACGACATAGATGTTATTAAATAATATAAATGTAATTTTACGACAGTAAGTCGATTTTAAAATAGTAAGTCTAATTTTATTAATTTATTATTTTTTACATAATTAACCATAAACTTGATGTTGTTGTTACTTAAAAACACCGTCGAAAAAAGGTGTATTCTGTAGTCAGAATAATTTTTTCGAGGCTATCTTCACTTCGTCGGTTCTTTCTTACAAAAGACTTCTTCAATGACAGAAAGAGGACTGATGCTACATGATATATTAGGGTTATGGGGAAGTTTAGAAGTCTCTTCCGATCAAGGTTGGCAATAATACCTGACTTTTCAAACACAGGCATGTTTGGAAAGTCATGCCTGCGTTTATGTATTGCATAGTGTTTGCGTATACATTTAAACGACATAGATGTTATTAAATAATATAAATGTAATTTTACGACAGTAAGTCGATTTTACAATAGTAAGTCTAATTTTATTAATTTATTATTTTTTACATAATTAACCATAAACTTGATGTTGTTGTTACTTAAAAACACCGTCGATAAAAGGTGCATTCTGTAGTCAGAATAATTTTTTCGAGGCTATCTTCACTTCGTCGGTTATTTCTTACAAAAGACTTCTTCAATGACAGAAAGAGGACTGATGCTATATGATATATTAGGGTTATGGGGAAGTTTAGAAGTCGCTTCCGATCAAGGTTGGCAATAATACCTGACTTTTCAAACACAGGCATGTTTGGAAAGTCATGCCTGTGTTTATGTATTGCATAGTGTTTGCGTATACATTTAAACGACATAGATGTTATTAAATAATATAAATGTAATTTTACGACAGTAAGTCGATTTTACAATAGTAAGTCTAATTTTATTAATTTATTATTTTTTACATAATTAACCATAAACTTGATATTGTTGTTACTTAAAAACACCGTCGATAAAAGGTGCATTCTGTAGTCAGAATAATTTTTTCGAGGCTATCTTCACTTCGTCGGTTATTTCTTACAAAAGACTTCTTCAATGACAGAAAGAGGACTGATGCTACATGATATATTAGGGTTATGGGGAAGTTTAGAAGTCGCTTCCGATCAACGTTGGCAATAATACCTGACTTTTCAAACACAGGCATGTTTGAAAAGTCATGCCTGTGTTTATGTATTGCATAGTGTTTGCGTATATATTTAAACGACATAGATGTTATTAAAAAATATAAATGTAATTTTACGACAGTAAGTCGATTTTACAATAGTAAGTCTAATTTTATTAATTTCTTATTTTTTACATAATTAACCATAAACTTGATGTTGTTGTTACTTAAAAACACCGTCGAAAAAAGGTGCATTCTGTAGTCAGAATAATTTTTTCGAGGCTATCTTCACTTCGTCGGTTATTTCTTACAAAAGACTTCTTCAATGACAGAAAGAGGACTGATGCTACATGATATATTAGGGTTACGGCGAAGTTTAGAAGTCGCTTCCGATCAAGGTTGGCAATAATACCTGACTTTTCAAACACAGGCATGTTTGAAAAGTCATGCCTGTGTTTATGTATTGCATAGTGTTTGCGTATATATTTAAACGACATAGATGTTATTAAATTATATAAATGTAATTTTACGACAGTAAGTCGATTTTACAATAGTAAGTCTAATTTTATTAATTTCTTATTTTTTACATAATTAACCATAAACTTGATGTTGTTGTTACTTAAAAACACCGTAGAAAAAAGGTGCATTCTGTAGTCAAAATAATTTTTTCGAGGCTATCTTCACTTCGTCGGTTATTTCTTACAAAAGACTTCTTCAATGACAGAAAGAGGACTGATGCTACATGATATATTAGGGTTATGGGGAAGTTTAGAAGTCGCTTCCGATCAACGTTGGCAATAATACCTGACTTTTCAAACACAGGCATGTTTGAAAAGTCATGTCTGTGTTTATGTATTGCATAGTGTTTGCGTATATATTTAAACGACATAGATGTTATTAAATAATATAAATGTAATTTTACGACAGTAAGTCGATTTTACAATTGTAAGTCTAATTTTATTTATTTATTATTTTTTACATAATTAACCATAAACTTGATGTTGTTGTTACTTAAAAACACCGTCGAAAAAAGGTGCATTCTGTAGTCAGAATAATTTTTTCGAGGCTATCTTCACTTCGTCGGTTCTTTCTTACAAAAGACTTCTTCAATGACAGAAAGAGGACTGATGCTACATGATATATTAGGGTTATGGGGAAGTTTCGAAGTCGCTTCCGATCAAGGTTGGCAATAATACCTGACTTTTCAAACACAGGCATGTTTGGAAAGTCATGCCTGTGTTTATGTATTGCATAGTGTTTGCGTATACATTTAAACGACATAGATGTTATTAAATAATATAAATGTAATTTTTACGACAGTAAGTCGATTTTACAATAGTAAGTCTAATTTTATTAATTTATTATTTTTTACATAATTAACCATAAACTTGATGTTGTTGTTACTTAAAAACACCGTCGAAAAAAGGTGCATTCTGTACTCAGAATAATTTTTTCGAGGCTATCTTCACTTCGTCGGTTATTTCTTACAAAAGACTTCTTCAATGACAGAAAGAGGACTGATGCTACATGATATATTAGGGTTACGGGGAAGTTTAGAAGTCTCTTCCGATCAAGGTTGGCAATAATATCTGACTTTTCAAACACAGGCATGTTTGAAAAGTCATGCCTGTGTTTATGTATTGCATAGTGTTTGCGTATACATTTAAACGACATAGATGTTATTAAATAATATAAATGTAATTTTACGACAGTAAGTCGATTTTAAAATAGTAAGTCTAATTTTATTAATTTATTATTTTTTACATAATTAACCATAAACTTGATGTTGTTGTTACTTAAAAACACCGTCGAAAAAAGGTGCATTCTGTAGTCAGAATAATTTTTTCGAGGCTATCTTCACTTCGTCGGTTCTTTCTTACAAAAGACTTCTTCAATGACAGAAAGAGGACTGATGCTACATGATATATTAGGGTTATGGGGAAGTTTAGAAGTCTCTTCCGATCAAGGTTGGCAATAATACCTGACTTTTCAAACACAGGCATGTTTGGAAAGTCATGCCTGCGTTTATGTATTGCATAGTGTTTGCGTATACATTTAAACGACATAGATGTTATTAAATAATATAAATGTAATTTTACGACAGTAAGTCGATTTTACAATAGTAAGTCTAATTTTATTAATTTATTATTTTTTACATAATTAACCATAAACTTGATGTTGTTGTTACTTAAAAACACCGTCGATAAAAGGTGCATTCTGTAGTCAGAATAATTTTTTCGAGGCTATCTTCACTTCGTCGGTTATTTCTTACAAAAGACTTCTTCAATGACAGAAAGAGGACTGATGCTATATGATATATTAGGGTTATGGGGAAGTTTAGAAGTCGCTTCCGATCAAGGTTGGCAATAATACCTGACTTTTCAAACACAGGCATGTTTGGAAAGTCATGCCTGCGTTTATGTATTGCATAGTGTTTGCGTATACATTTAAACGACATAGATGTTATTAAATAATATAAATGTAATTTTACGACAGTAAGTCGATTTTACAATAGTAAGTCTAATTTTATTAATTTATTATTTTTTACATAATTAACCATAAACTTGATGTTGTTGTTACTTAAAAACACCGTCGATAAAAGGTGCATTCTGTAGTCAGAATAATTTTTTCGAGGCTATCTTCACTTCGTCGGTTATTTCTTACAAAAGACTTCTTCAATGACAGAAAGAGGACTGATGCTACATGATATATTAGGGTTATGGGGAAGTTTAGAAGTCGCTGCCGATCAACGTTGGCAATAATACCTGACTTTTCAAACACAGGCATGTTTGAAAAGTCATGCCTGTGTTTATGTATTGCATAGTGTTTGCGTATACATTTAAACGACATAGATGTTATTAAATAATATAAATGTAATTTTACGACAGTAAGTCGATTTTACAATAGTAAGTCTAATTTTATTAATTTATTATTTTTTACATAATTAACCATAAACTTGATGTTGTTGTTAGTTAAAAACACCGTCGAAAAAAGGTGCATTCTGTACTCAGAATAATTTTTTCGAGGCTATCTTCACATCGTCGGTTATTTCTTACAAAAGACTTCTTCAATGACAGAAAGAGGACTGATGCTACATGATATATTAGGGTTATGGGGAAGTTTAGAAGTCGCTTCCGATCAAGGTTGGCAATAATACCTGACTTTTCAAACACAGGCATGTTTGGAAAGTCATGCCTGTGTTTATGTATTGCATAGTGTTTGCGTATACATTTAAACGACATAGATGTTATTAAATAATATAAATGTAATTTTTACGACAGTAAGTCGATTTTACAATAGTAAGTCTAATTTTATTAATTTATTATTTTTTACATAATTAACCATAAACTTGATGTTGTTGTTACTTAAAAACACCGTCGAAAAAAGGTGCATTCTGTACTCAGAATAATTTTTTCGAGGCTATCTTCACTTCGTCGGTTATTTCTTACAAAAGACTTCTTCAATGACAGAAAGAGGACTGATGCTACATGATATATTAGGGTTATGGGGAAGTTTAGAAGTCGCTTCCGATCAAGGTTGGCAATAATACCTGACTTTTCAAACACAGGCATGTTTGGAAAGTCATGCCTGTGTTTATGTATTGCATAGTGTTTGCGTATACATTTAAACGACATAGATGTTATTAAATAATATAAATGTAATTTTTACGACAGTAAGTCGATTTTACAATAGTAAGTCTAATTTTATTAATTTATTATTTTTTACATAATTAACCATAAACTTGATGTTGTTGTTACTTAAAAACACCGTCGAAAAAAGGTGCATTCTGTACTCAGAATAATTTTTTCGAGGCTATCTTCACTTCGTCGGTTATTTCTTACAAAAGACTTCTTCAATGACAGAAAGAGGACTGATGCTACATGATATATTAGGGTTACGGGGAAGTTTAGAAGTCTCTTCCGATCAAGGTTGGCAATAATATCTGACTTTTCAAACACAGGCATGTTTGAAAAGTCATGCCTGTGTTTATGTATTGCATAGTGTTTGCGTATACATTTAAACGACATAGATGTTATTAAATAATATAAATGTAATTTTACGACAGTAAGTCGATTTTAAAATAGTAAGTCTAATTTTATTAATTTATTATTTTTTACATAATTAACCATAAACTTGATGTTGTTGTTACTTAAAAACACCGTCGAAAAAAGGTGCATTCTGTAGTCAGAATAATTTTTTCGAGGCTATCTTCACTTCGTCGGTTCTTTCTTACAAAAGACTTCTTCAATGACAGAAAGAGGACTGATGCTACATGATATATTAGGGTTATGGGGAAGTTTAGAAGTCTCTTCCGATCAAGGTTGGCAATAATACCTGACTTTTCAAACACAGGCATGTTTGGAAAGTCATGCCTGCGTTTATGTATTGCATAGTGTTTGCGTATACATTTAAACGACATAGATGTTATTAAATAATATAAATGTAATTTTACGACAGTAAGTCGATTTTACAATAGTAAGTCTAATTTTATTAATTTATTATTTTTTACATAATTAACCATAAACTTGATGTTGTTGTTACTTAAAAACACCGTCGATAAAAGGTGCATTCTGTAGTCAGAATAATTTTTTCGAGGCTATCTTCACTTCGTCGGTTATTTCTTACAAAAGACTTCTTCAATGACAGAAAGAGGACTGATGCTATATGATATATTAGGGTTATGGGGAAGTTTAGAAGTCGCTTCCGATCAAGGTTGGCAATAATACCTGACTTTTCAAACACAGGCATGTTTGGAAAGTCATGCCTGCGTTTATGTATTGCATAGTGTTTGCGTATACATTTAAACGACATAGATGTTATTAAATAATATAAATGTAATTTTACGACAGTAAGTCGATTTTACAATAGTAAGTCTAATTTTATTAATTTATTATTTTTTACATAATTAACCATAAACTTGATGTTGTTGTTACTTAAAAACACCGTCGATAAAAGGTGCATTCTGTAGTCAGAATAATTTTTTCGAGGCTATCTTCACTTCGTCGGTTATTTCTTACAAAAGACTTCTTCAATGACAGAAAGAGGACTGATGCTACATGATATATTAGGGTTATGGGGAAGTTTAGAAGTCGCTGCCGATCAACGTTGGCAATAATACCTGACTTTTCAAACACAGGCATGTTTGAAAAGTCATGCCTGTGTTTATGTATTGCATAGTGTTTGCGTATACATTTAAACGACATAGATGTTATTAAATAATATAAATGTAATTTTACGACAGTAAGTCGATTTTACAATAGTAAGTCTAATTTTATTAATTTATTATTTTTTACATAATTAACCATAAACTTGATGTTGTTGTTAGTTAAAAACACCGTCGAAAAAAGGTGCATTCTGTACTCAGAATAATTTTTTCGAGGCTATCTTCACATCGTCGGTTATTTCTTACAAAAGACTTCTTCAATGACAGAAAGAGGACTGATGCTACATGATATATTAGGGTTATGGGGAAGTTTAGAAGTCGCTTCCGATCAAGGTTGGCAATAATACCTGACTTTTCAAACACAGGCATGTTTGAAAAGTCATGCCTGTGTTTATGTATTGCATTGTGTTTGCGTATATATTTAAACGACATAGATGTTATTAAATAATATAAATGTAATTTTACGACAGTAAGTCGATTTTACAATAGTAAGTCTAATTTTATTAAATTATTATTTTTTACATAATTAACCATAAACTTGATGTTGTTGTTACTTAAAAACACCGTCGAAAAAAGGTGCATTCTGTACTCAGAATAATTTTTTCGAGGCTATCTTCACTTCGTCGGTTATTTCTTACAAAAGACTTCTTCAATGACAGAAAGAGGACTGATGCTACATGATATATTAGGGTTATGGGGAAGTTTAGAAGTCGCTTCCGATCAAGGTTGGCAATAATACCTGACTTTTCAAACACAGGCATGTTTGGAAAGTCATGCCTGTGTTTATGTATTGCATAGTGTTTGCGTATACATTTAAACGACATAGATGTTATTAAATAATATAAATGTAATTTTACTACAGTAAGTCGATTTTACAATAGTAAGTCTAATTTTATTAATTTATTATTTTTTACATAATTAACCATAAACTTGATGTTGTTGTTACTTAAAAACACCGTCGAAAAAAGGTGCATTCTGTAGTCAGAATAATTTTTTCGAGGCTATCTTCACTTCGTCGGTTATTTCTTACAAAAGACTTCTTCAATGACAGAAAGAGGACTGATGCTACATGATATATTAGGGTTATGGGGAAGTTTAGAAGTCGCTTCCGATCAACGTTGGCAATAATACCTGACTTTTCAAACACAGGCATGTTTGAAAAGTCATGCCTGTGTTTATGTATTGCATAGTGTTTGCGTATATATTTAAACGACATAGATGTTATTAAAAAATATAAATGTAATTTTACGACAGTAAGTCGATTTTACAATAGTAAGTCTAATTTTATTAATTTATTATTTTTTACATAATTAACCATAAACTTGATGTTGTTGTTACTTAAAAACACCGTCGAAAAAAGGTGCATTCTGTACTCAGAATAATTTTTTCGAGGCTATCTTCACTTCGTCGGTTATTTCTTACAAAAGACTTCTTCAATGACAGAAAGAGGACTGATGCTACATGATATATTAGGGTTATGGGGAAGTTTAGAAGTCGCTTCCGATCAAGGTTGGCAATAATACCTGACTTTTCAAACACAGGCATGTTTGGAAAGTCATGCCTGTGTTTATGTATTGCATAGTGTTTGCGTATACATTTAAACGACATAGATGTTATTAAATAATATAAATGTAATTTTACGACAGTAAGTCGATTTTACAATAGTAAGTCTAATTTTATTAATTTATTATTTTTTACATAATTAACCATAAACTTGATGTTGTTGTTAGTTAAAAACACCGTCGAAAAAAGGTGCATTCTGTACTCAGAATAATTTTTTCGAGGCTATCTTCACATCGTCGGTTATTTCTTACAAAAGACTTCTTCAATGACAGAAAGAGGACTGATGCTACATGATATATTAGGGTTATGGGGAAGTTTAGAAGTCGCTTCCGATCAAGGTTGGCAATAATACCTGACTTTTCAAACACAGGCATGTTTGAAAAGTCATGCCTGTGTTTATGTATTGCATAGTGTTTGCGTATATATTTAAACGACATAGATGTTATTAAATAATATAAATGTAATTTTACGACAGTAAGTCGATTTTACAATAGTAAGTCTAATTTTATTAAATTATTATTTTTTACATAATTAACCATAAACTTGATGTTGTTGTTACTTAAAAACACCGTCGAAAAAAGGTGCATTCTGTACTCAGAATAATTTTTTCGAGGCTATCTTCACTTCGTCGGTTATTTCTTACAAAAGACTTCTTCAATGACAGAAAGAGGACTGATGCTACATGATATATTAGGGTTATGGGGAAGTTTAGAAGTCGCTTCCGATCAAGGTTGGCAATAATACCTGACTTTTCAAACACAGGCATGTTTGGAAAGTCATGCCTGTGTTTATGTATTGCATAGTGTTTGCGTATACATTTAAACGACATAGATGTTATTAAATAATATAAATGTAATTTTACGACAGTAAGTCGATTTTACAATAGTAAGTCTAATTTTATTAATTTATTATTTTTTACATAATTAACCATAAACTTGATGTTGTTGTTACTTAAAAACACCGTCGAAAAAAGGTGCATTCTGTACTCAGAATAATTTTTTCGAGGCTATCTTCACTTCGTCGGTTATTTCTTACAAAAGACTTCTTCAATGACAGAAAGAGGACTGATGCTACATGATATATTAGGGTTATGGGGAAGTTTAGAAGTCGCTTCCGATCAAGGTTGGCAATAATACCTGACTTTTCAAACACAGGCATGTTTGGAAAGTCATGCCTGCGTTTATGTATTGCATAGTGTTTGCGTATACATTTAAACGACATAGATGTTATTAAATAATATAAATGTAATTTTACGACAGTAAGTCGATTTTACAATAGTAAGTCTAATTTTATTAATTTATTATTTTTTACATAATTAACCATAAACTTGATGTTGTTGTTACTTAAAAACACCGTCGATAAAAGGTGCATTCTGTAGTCAGAATAATTTTTTCGAGGCTATCTTCACTTCGTCGGTTATTTCTTACAAAAGACTTCTTCAATGACAGAAAGAGGACTGATGCTATATGATATATTAGGGTTATGGGGAAGTTTAGAAGTCGCTTCCGATCAACGTTGGCAATAATACCTGACTTTTCAAACACAGGCATGTTTGAAAAGTCATGCCTGTGTTTATGTATTGCATAGTGTTTGCGTATATATTTAAACGACATAGATGTTATTAAATAATATAAATGTAATTTTACGACAGTAAGTCGATTTTACAATAGTAAGTCTAATTTTATTAAATTATTATTTTTTACATAATTAACCATAAACTTGATGTTGTTGTTACTTAAAAACACCGTCGAAAAAAGGTGCATTCTGTACTCAGAATAATTTTTTCGAGGCTATCTTCACTTCGTCGGTTATTTCTTACAAAAGACTTCTTCAATGACAGAAACAGGACTGATGCTACATGATATATTAGGGTTATGGGGAAGTTTAGAAGTCGCTTCCGATCAAGGTTGGCAATAATACCTGACTTTTCAAACACAGGCATGTTTGGAAAGTCATGCCTGCGTTTATGTATTGCATAGTGTTTGCGTATACATTTAAACGACATAGATGTTATTAAATAATATAAATGTAATTTTACGACAGTAAGTCGATTTTACAATAGTAAGTCTAATTTTATTAATTTATTATTTTTTACATAATTAACCATAAACTTGATGTTGTTGTTACTTAAAAACACCGTCGATAAAAGGTGCATTCTGTAGTCAGAATAATTTTTTCGAGGCTATCTTCACTTCGTCGGTTATTTCTTACAAAAGACTTCTTCAATGACAGAAAGAGGACTGATGCTATATGATATATTAGGGTTATGGGGAAGTTTAGAAGTCGCTTCCGATCAAGGTTGGCAATAATACCTGACTTTTCAAACACAGGCATGTTTGGAAAGTCATGCCTGCGTTTATGTATTGCATAGTGTTTGCGTATACATTTAAACGACATAGATGTTATTAAATAATATAAATGTAATTTTACGACAGTAAGTCGATTTTACAATAGTAAGTCTAATTTTATTAATTTATTATTTTTTACATAATTAACCATAAACTTGATGTTGTTGTTACTTAAAAACACCGTCGATAAAAGGTGCATTCTGTAGTCAGAATAATTTTTTCGAGGCTATCTTCACTTCGTCGGTTATTTCTTACAAAAGACTTCTTCAATGACAGAAAGAGGACTGATGCTACATGATATATTAGGGTTATGGGGAAGTTTAGAAGTCGCTGCCGATCAACGTTGGCAATAATACCTGACTTTTCAAACACAGGCATGTTTGAAAAGTCATGCCTGTGTTTATGTATTGCATAGTGTTTGCGTATACATTTAAACGACATAGATGTTATTAAATAATATAAATGTAATTTTACGACAGTAAGTCGATTTTACAATAGTAAGTCTAATTTTATTAATTTATTATTTTTTACATAATTAACCATAAACTTGATGTTGTTGTTAGTTAAAAACACCGTCGAAAAAAGGTGCATTCTGTACTCAGAATAATTTTTTCGAGGCTATCTTCACATCGTCGGTTATTTCTTACAAAAGACTTCTTCAATGACAGAAAGAGGACTGATGCTACATGATATATTAGGGTTATGGGGAAGTTTAGAAGTCGCTTCCGATCAAGGTTGGCAATAATACCTGACTTTTCAAACACAGGCATGTTTGAAAAGTCATGCCTGTGTTTATGTATTGCATTGTGTTTGCGTATATATTTAAACGACATAGATGTTATTAAATAATATAAATGTAATTTTACGACAGTAAGTCGATTTTACAATAGTAAGTCTAATTTTATTAAATTATTATTTTTTACATAATTAACCATAAACTTGATGTTGTTGTTACTTAAAAACACCGTCGAAAAAAGGTGCATTCTGTACTCAGAATAATTTTTTCGAGGCTATCTTCACTTCGTCGGTTATTTCTTACAAAAGACTTCTTCAATGACAGAAAGAGGACTGATGCTACATGATATATTAGGGTTATGGGGAAGTTTAGAAGTCGCTTCCGATCAAGGTTGGCAATAATACCTGACTTTTCAAACACAGGCATGTTTGGAAAGTCATGCCTGTGTTTATGTATTGCATAGTGTTTGCGTATACATTTAAACGACATAGATGTTATTAAATAATATAAATGTAATTTTACTACAGTAAGTCGATTTTACAATAGTAAGTCTAATTTTATTAATTTATTATTTTTTACATAATTAACCATAAACTTGATGTTGTTGTTACTTAAAAACACCGTCGAAAAAAGGTGCATTCTGTAGTCAGAATAATTTTTTCGAGGCTATCTTCACTTCGTCGGTTATTTCTTACAAAAGACTTCTTCAATGACAGAAAGAGGACTGATGCTACATGATATATTAGGGTTATGGGGAAGTTTAGAAGTCGCTTCCGATCAACGTTGGCAATAATACCTGACTTTTCAAACACAGGCATGTTTGAAAAGTCATGCCTGTGTTTATGTATTGCATAGTGTTTGCGTATATATTTAAACGACATAGATGTTATTAAAAAATATAAATGTAATTTTACGACAGTAAGTCGATTTTACAATAGTAAGTCTAATTTTATTAATTTATTATTTTTTACATAATTAACCATAAACTTGATGTTGTTGTTACTTAAAAACACCGTCGAAAAAAGGTGCATTCTGTACTCAGAATAATTTTTTCGAGGCTATCTTCACTTCGTCGGTTATTTCTTACAAAAGACTTCTTCAATGACAGAAAGAGGACTGATGCTACATGATATATTAGGGTTATGGGGAAGTTTAGAAGTCGCTTCCGATCAAGGTTGGCAATAATACCTGACTTTTCAAACACAGGCATGTTTGGAAAGTCATGCCTGTGTTTATGTATTGCATAGTGTTTGCGTATACATTTAAACGACATAGATGTTATTAAATAATATAAATGTAATTTTACGACAGTAAGTCGATTTTACAATAGTAAGTCTAATTTTATTAATTTATTATTTTTTACATAATTAACCATAAACTTGATGTTGTTGTTAGTTAAAAACACCGTCGAAAAAAGGTGCATTCTGTACTCAGAATAATTTTTTCGAGGCTATCTTCACATCGTCGGTTATTTCTTACAAAAGACTTCTTCAATGACAGAAAGAGGACTGATGCTACATGATATATTAGGGTTATGGGGAAGTTTAGAAGTCGCTTCCGATCAAGGTTGGCAATAATACCTGACTTTTCAAACACAGGCATGTTTGAAAAGTCATGCCTGTGTTTATGTATTGCATAGTGTTTGCGTATATATTTAAACGACATAGATGTTATTAAATAATATAAATGTAATTTTACGACAGTAAGTCGATTTTACAATAGTAAGTCTAATTTTATTAAATTATTATTTTTTACATAATTAACCATAAACTTGATGTTGTTGTTACTTAAAAACACCGTCGAAAAAAGGTGCATTCTGTACTCAGAATAATTTTTTCGAGGCTATCTTCACTTCGTCGGTTATTTCTTACAAAAGACTTCTTCAATGACAGAAAGAGGACTGATGCTACATGATATATTAGGGTTATGGGGAAGTTTAGAAGTCGCTTCCGATCAAGGTTGGCAATAATACCTGACTTTTCAAACACAGGCATGTTTGGAAAGTCATGCCTGTGTTTATGTATTGCATAGTGTTTGCGTATACATTTAAACGACATAGATGTTATTAAATAATATAAATGTAATTTTACGACAGTAAGTCGATTTTACAATAGTAAGTCTAATTTTATTAATTTATTATTTTTTACATAATTAACCATAAACTTGATGTTGTTGTTACTTAAAAACACCGTCGAAAAAAGGTGCATTCTGTACTCAGAATAATTTTTTCGAGGCTATCTTCACTTCGTCGGTTATTTCTTACAAAAGACTTCTTCAATGACAGAAAGAGGACTGATGCTACATGATATATTAGGGTTATGGGGAAGTTTAGAAGTCGCTTCCGATCAAGGTTGGCAATAATACCTGACTTTTCAAACACAGGCATGTTTGGAAAGTCATGCCTGCGTTTATGTATTGCATAGTGTTTGCGTATACATTTAAACGACATAGATGTTATTAAATAATATAAATGTAATTTTACGACAGTAAGTCGATTTTACAATAGTAAGTCTAATTTTATTAATTTATTATTTTTTACATAATTAACCATAAACTTGATGTTGTTGTTACTTAAAAACACCGTCGATAAAAGGTGCATTCTGTAGTCAGAATAATTTTTTCGAGGCTATCTTCACTTCGTCGGTTATTTCTTACAAAAGACTTCTTCAATGACAGAAAGAGGACTGATGCTATATGATATATTAGGGTTATGGGGAAGTTTAGAAGTCGCTTCCGATCAACGTTGGCAATAATACCTGACTTTTCAAACACAGGCATGTTTGAAAAGTCATGCCTGTGTTTATGTATTGCATAGTGTTTGCGTATATATTTAAACGACATAGATGTTATTAAATAATATAAATGTAATTTTACGACAGTAAGTCGATTTTACAATAGTAAGTCTAATTTTATTAAATTATTATTTTTTACATAATTAACCATAAACTTGATGTTGTTGTTACTTAAAAACACCGTCGAAAAAAGGTGCATTCTGTACTCAGAATAATTTTTTCGAGGCTATCTTCACTTCGTCGGTTATTTCTTACAAAAGACTTCTTCAATGACAGAAACAGGACTGATGCTACATGATATATTAGGGTTATGGGGAAGTTTAGAAGTCGCTTCCGATCAAGGTTGGCAATAATACCTGACTTTTCAAACACAGGCATGTTTGGAAAGTCATGCCTGTGTTTATGTATTGCATAGTGTTTGCGTATACATTTAAACGACATAGATGTTATTAAATAATATAAATGTAATTTTACGACAGTAAGTCGATTTTACAATAGTAAGTCTAATTTTATTAATTTATTATTTTTTACATAATTAACCATAAACTTGATGTTGTTGTTACTTAAAAACACCGTCGAAAAAAGGTGCATTCTGTAGTCAGAATAATTTTTTCGAGGCTATCTTCACTTCGTCGGTTATTTCTTACAAAAGACTTCTTCAATGACAGAAAGAGGACTGATGCTACATGATATATTAGGGTTATGGGGAAGTTTAGAAGTCGCTTCCGATCAACGTTGGCAATAATACCTGACTTTTCAAACACAGGCATGTTTGAAAAGTCATGCCTGTGTTTATGTATTGCATAGTGTTTGCGTATATATTTAAACGACATAGATGTTATTAAAAAATATAAATGTAATTTTACGACAGTAAGTCGATTTTACAATAGTAAGTCTAATTTTATTAATTTCTTATTTTTTACATAATTAACCATAAACTTGATGTTGTTGTTACTTAAAAACACCGTCGAAAAAAGGTGCATTCTGTAGTCAGAATAATTTTTTCGAGGCTATCTTCACTTCGTCGGTTATTTCTTACAAAAGACTTCTTCAATGACAGAAAGAGGACTGATGCTACATGATATATTAGGGTTACGGGGAAGTTTAGAAGTCGCTTCCGATCAAGGTTGGCAATAATACCTGACTTTTCAAACAAAGGCATGTTTGAAAAGTCATGCCTGTGTTTATGTATTGCATAGTGTTTGCGTATATATTTAAACGACATAGATGTTATTAAATAATATAAATGTAATTTTACGACAGTAAGTCGATTTTACAATAGTAAGTCTAATTTTATTAATTTATTATTTTTTACATAATTAACCATAAACTTGATGTTCTTGTTACTTAAAAACACCGTCGAAAAAAGGTGCATTCTGTACTCAGAATAATTTTTTCGAGGCTATCTTCACTTCGTCGGTTATTTCTTACAAATGACTTCTTCAATGACAGAAAGAGGACTGATGCTACATGATATATTAGGGTTATGGGGAAGTTTAGAAGTCGCTTCCGATCAAGGTTGGCAATAATACCTGACTTTTCAAACACAGGCATGTTTGGAAAGTCATGCCTGCGTTTATGTATTGCATAGTGTTTGCGTATACATTTAAACGACATAGATGTTATTAAATAATATAAATGTAATTTTACGACAGTAAGTCGATTTTACAATAGTAAGTCTAATTTTATTAATTTATTATTTTTTACATAATTAACCATAAACTTGATATTGTTGTTACTTAAAAACACCGTCGATAAAAGGTGCATTCTGTAGTCAGAATAATTTTTTCGAGGCTATCTTCACTTCGTCGGTTATTTCTTACAAAAGACTTCTTCAATGACAGAAAGAGGACTGATGCTACATGATATATTAGGGTTATGGGGAAGTTTAGAAGTCGCTTCCGATCAACGTTGGCAATAATACCTGACTTTTCAAACACAGGCATGTTTGAAAAGTCATGCCTGTGTTTATGTATTGCATAGTGTTTGCGTATATATTTAAACGACATAGATGTTATTAAAAAATATAAATGTAATTTTACGACAGTAAGTCGATTTTACAATAGTAAGTCTAATTTTATTAATTTCTTATTTTTTACATAATTAACCATAAACTTGATGTTGTTGTTACTTAAAAACACCGTCGAAAAAAGGTGCATTCTGTAGTCAGAATAATTTTTTCGAGGCTATCTTCACTTCGTCGGTTATTTCTTACAAAAGACTTCTTCAATGACAGAAAGAGGACTGATGCTACATGATATATTAGGGTTACGGGGAAGTTTAGAAATCGCTTCCGATCAAGGTTGGCAATAATACCTGACTTTTCAAACACAGGCATGTTTGAAAAGTCATGCCTGTGTTTATGTATTGCATAGTGTTTGCGTATATATTTAAACGACATAGATGTTATTAAATAATATAAATGTAATTTTACGACAGTAAGTCGATTTTACAATAGTAAGTCTAATTTTATTAATTTCTTATTTTTTACATAATTAACCATAAACTTGATGTTGTTGTTACTTAAAAACACCGTAGAAAAAAGGTGCATTCTGGAGTCAGAATAATTTTTTCGAGGCTATCTTCACTTCGTCGGTTATTTCTTACAAAAGACTTCTTCAATGACAGAAAGAGGACTGATGCTACATGATATATTAGGGTTATGGGGAAGTTTAGAAGTCGCTTCCGATCAACGTTGGCAATAATACCTGACTTTTCAAACACAGGCATGTTTGAAAAGTCATGCCTGTGTTTATGTATTGCATAGTGTTTGCGTATATATTTAAACGACATAGATGTTATTAAATAATATAAATGTAATTTTACGACAGTAAGTCGATTTTACAATAGTAAGTCTAATTTTATTTATTTATTATTTTTTACATAATTAACCATAAACTTGATGTTGTTGTTACTTAAAAACACCGTCGAAAAAAGGTGCATTCTGTAGTCAGAATAATTTTTTCGAGGCTATCTTCACTTCGTCGGTTCTTTCTTACAAAAGACTTCTTCAATGACAGAAAGAGGACTGATGCTACATGATATATTAGGGTTATGGGGAAGTTTAGAAGTCGCTTCCGATCAACGTTGGCAATAATACCTGACTTTTCAAACACAGGCATGTTTGAAAAGTCATGCCTGTGTTTATGTATTGCATAGTGTTTGCGTATATATTTAAACGACATAGATGTTATTAAAAAATATAAATGTAATTTTACGACAGTAAGTCGATTTTACAATAGTAAGTCTAATTTTATTAATTTCTTATTTTTTACATAATTAACCATAAACTTGATGTTGTTGTTACTTAAAAACACCGTCGAAAAAAGGTGCATTCTGTAGTCAGAATAATTTTTTCGAGGCTATCTTCACTTCGTCGGTTATTTCTTACAAAAGACTTCTTCAATGACAGAAAGAGGACTGATGCTACATGATATATTAGGGTTACGGCGAAGTTTAGAAGTCGCTTCCGATCAAGGTTGGCAATAATACCTGACTTTTCAAACACAGGCATGTTTGAAAAGTCATGCCTGTGTTTATGTATTGCATAGTGTTTGCGTATATATTTAAACGACATAGATGTTATTAAATAATATAAATGTAATTTTACGACAGTAAGTCGATTTTACAATAGTAAGTCTAATTTTATTAATTTCTTATTTTTTACATAATTAACCATAAACTTGATGTTGTTGTTACTAAAAACACCGTAGAAAAAAGGTGCATTCTGTAGTCAGAATAATTTTTTCGAGGCTATCTTCACTTCGTCGGTTATTTCTTACAAAAGACTTCTTCAATGACAGAAAGAGGACTGATGCTACACGATATATTAGGGTTATGGGGAAGTTTAGAAGTCGCTTCCGATCAACGTTGGCAATAATACCTGACTTTTCAAACACAGGCATGTTTGAAAAGTCATGCCTGTGTTTATGTATTGCATAGTGTTTGCGTATATATTTAAACGACATAGATGTTATTAAAAAATATAAATGTAATTTTACGACAGTAAGTCGATTTTACAATAGTAAGTCTAATTTTATTAATTTCTTATTTTTTACATAATTAACCATAAACTTGATGTTGTTGTTACTTAAAAACACCGTCGAAAAAAGGTGCATTCTGTAGTCAGAATAATTTTTTCGAGGCTATCTTCACTTCGTCGGTTATTTCTTACAAAAGACTTCTTCAATGACAGAAAGAGGACTGATGCTACATGATATATTAGGGTTACGGCGAAGTTTAGAAGTCGCTTCCGATCAAGGTTGGCAATAATACCTGACTTTTCAAACACAGGCATGTTTGAAAAGTCATGCCTGTGTTTATGTATTGCATAGTGTTTGCGTATATATTTAAACGACATAGATGTTATTAAATAATATAAATGTAATTTTACGACAGTAAGTCGATTTTACAATAGTAAGTCTAATTTTATTAATTTCTTATTTTTTACATAATTAACCATAAACTTGATGTTGTTGTTACTTAAAAACACCGTAGAAAAAAGGTGCATTCTGTAGTCAGAATAATTTTTTCGAGGCTATCTTCACTTCGTCGGTTATTTCTTACAAAAGACTTCTTCAATGACAGAAAGAGGACTGATGCTACACGATATATTAGGGTTATGGGGAAGTTTAGAAGTCGCTTCCGATCAACGTTGGCAATAATACCTGACTTTTCAAACACAGGCATGTTTGAAAAGTCATGCCTGTGTTTATGTATTGCATAGTGTTTGCGTATATATTTAAACGACATAGATGTTATTAAATAATATAAATGTAATTTTACGACAGTAAGTCGATTTTACAATAGTAAGTCTAATTTTATTTATTTATTATTTTTTACATAATTAACCATAAACTTGATGTTGTTGTTACTTAAAAACACCGTCGAAAAAAGGTGCATTCTGTAGTCAGAATAATTTTTTCGAGGCTATCTTCACTTCGTCGGTTCTTTCTTACAAAAGAATTCTTCAATGACAGAAAGAGGACTGATGCTACATGATATATTAGGGTTATGGGGAAGTTTCGAAGTCGCTTCCGATCAAGGTTGGCAATAATACCTGACTTTTCAAACACCGGCATGTTTGGAAAGTCATGCCTGTGTTTATGTATTGCATAGTGTTTGCGTATACATTTAAACGACATAGATGTTATTAAATAATATAAATGTAATTTTACGACAGTAAGTCGATTTTAAAATAGTAAGTCTAATTTTATTAATTTATTATTTTTTACATAATTAACCATAAACTTGATGTTGTTGTTACTTAAAAACACCGTCGATAAAAGGTGCATTCTGTAGTCAGAATAATTTTTTCGAGGCTATCTTCACTTCGTCGGTTATTTCTTACAAAAGACTTCTTCAATGACAGAAAGAGGACTGATGCTATATGATATATTAGGGTTATGGGGAAGTTTAGAAGTCGCTTCCGATCAACGTTGGCAATAATACCTGACTTTTCAAACACAGGCATGTTTGAAAAGTCATGCCTGTGTTTATGTATTGCATAGTGTTTGCGTATATATTTAAACGACATAGATGTTATTAAATAATATAAATGTAATTTTACGACAGTGAGTCGATTTTACAATAGTAAGTCTAATTTTATTAAATTATTATTTTTTACATAATTAACCATAAACTTGATGTTGTTGTTACTTAAAAACACCGTCGAAAAAAGGTGCATTCTGTACTCAGAATAATTTTTTCGAGGCTATCTTCACTTCGTCGGTTATTTCTTACAAAAGACTTCTTCAATGACAGAAAGTGGACTGATGCTACATGATATATTAGGGTTATGGGGAAGTTTAGAAGTCGCTTCCGATCAAGGTTGGCAATAATACCTGACTTTTCAAACACAGGCATGTTTGGAAAGTCATGCCTGTGTTTATGTATTGCATAGTGTTTGCGTATACATTTAAACGACATAGATGTTATTAAATAATATAAATGTAATTTTACGACAGTAAGTCGATTTTACAATAGTAAGTCTAATTTTATTAATTTATTATTTTTTACATAATTAACCATAAACTTGATGTTGTTGTTACTTAAAAACACCGTCGAAAAAAGGTGCATTCTGTACTCAGAATAATTTTTTCGAGGCTATCTTCACTTCGTCGGTTATTTCTTACAAAAGACTTCTTCAATGACAGAAAGAGGACTGATGCTACATGATATATTAGGGTTACGGGGAAGTTTAGAAGTCGCTTCCGATCAAGGTTGGCAATAATACCTGACTTTTCAAACACAGGCATGTTTGAAAAGTCATGCCTGTGTTTATGTATTGCATAGTGTTTGCGTATACATTTAAACGACATAGATGTTATTAAATAATATAAATGTAATTTTTACGACAGTAAGTCGATTTTACAATAGTAAGTCTAATTTTATTAATTTATTATTTTTTACATAATTAACCATAAACTTGATGTTGTTGTTACTTAAAAACACCGTCGGAAAAAGGTGCATTCTGTACTCAGAATAATTTTTTCGAGGCTATCTTCACTTCGTCGGTTATTTCTTACAAAAGACTTCTTCAATGACAGAAAGAGGACTGATGCTACATGATATATTAGGGTTATGGGGAAGTTTAGAAGTCGCTTCCGATCAACGTTGGCAATAATACCTGACTTTTCAAACACAGGCATGTTTGAAAAGTCATGCCTGTGTTTATGTATTGCATAGTGTTTGCGTATACATTTAAACGACTTAGATGTTATTAAATAATATAAATGTAATTTTACGACAGTAAGTCGATTTTACAATAGTAAGTCTAATTTTATTAATTTATTATTTTTTACATAATTAACCGTAAACTTGATGTTGTTGTTACTTAAAAACACCGTCGAAAAAAGGTGCATTCTGTACTCAGAATAATTTTTTCGAGGCTATCTTCACTTCGTCGGTTATTTCTTACAAAAGACTTCTTCAATGACAGAAAGAGGACTGATGCTACATGATATATTAGGGTTACGGGGAAGTTTAGAAGTCTCTTCCGATCAAGGTTGGCAATAATATCTGACTTTTCAAACACAGGCATGTTTGAAAAGTCATGCCTGTGTTTATGTATTGCATAGTGTTTGCGTATACATTTAAACGACATAGATGTTATTAAATAATATAAATGTAATTTTACGACAGTAAGTCGATTTTAAAATAGTAAGTCTAATTTTATTAATTTATTATTTTTTACATAATTAACCATAAACTTGATGTTGTTGTTACTTAAAAACACCGTCGAAAAAAGGTGTATTCTGTAGTCAGAATAATTTTTTCGAGGCTATCTTCACTTCGTCGGTTCTTTCTTACAAAAGACTTCTTCAATGACAGAAAGAGGACTGATGCTACATGATATATTAGGGTTATGGGGAAGTTTAGAAGTCTCTTCCGATCAAGGTTGGCAATAATACCTGACTTTTCAAACACAGGCATGTTTGGAAAGTCATGCCTGCGTTTATGTATTGCATAGTGTTTGCGTATACATTTAAACGACATAGATGTTATTAAATAATATAAATGTAATTTTACGACAGTAAGTCGATTTTACAATAGTAAGTCTAATTTTATTAATTTATTGTTTTTTACATAATTAACCATAAACTTGATGTTGTTGTTACTTAAAAACACCGTCGATAAAAGGTGCATTCTGTAGTCAGAATAATTTTTTCGAGGCTATCTTCACTTCGTCGGTTATTTCTTACAAAAGACTTCTTCAATGACAGAAAGAGGACTGATGCTATATGATATATTAGGGTTATGGGGAAGTTTAGAAGTCGCTTCCGATCAAGGTTGGCAATAATACCTGACTTTTCAAACACAGGCATGTTTGGAAAGTCATGCCTGTGTTTATGTATTGCATAGTGTTTGCGTATACATTTAAACGACATAGATGTTATTAAATAATATAAATGTAATTTTACGACAGTAAGTCGATTTTACAATAGTAAGTCTAATTTTATTAATTTATTATTTTTTACATAATTAACCATAAACTTGATATTGTTGTTACTTAAAAACACCGTCGATAAAAGGTGCATTCTGTAGTCAGAATAATTTTTTCGAGGCTATCTTCACTTCGTCGGTTATTTCTTACAAAAGACTTCTTCAATGACAGAAAGAGGACTGATGCTACATGATATATTAGGGTTATGGGGAAGTTTAGAAGTCGCTTCCGATCAACGTTGGCAATAATACCTGACTTTTCAAACACAGACATGTTTGAAAAGTCATGCCTGTGTTTATGTATTGCATAGTGTTTGCGTATATATTTAAACGACATAGATGTTATTAAAAAATATAAATGTAATTTTACGACAGTAAGTCGATTTTACAATAGTAAGTCTAATTTTATTAATTTCTTATTTTTTACATAATTAACCATAAACTTGATGTTGTTGTTACTTAAAAACACCGTCGAAAAAAGGTGCATTCTGTAGTCAGAATAATTTTTTCGAGGCTATCTTCACTTCGTCGGTTATTTCTTACAAAAGACTTCTTCAATGACAGAAAGAGGACTGATGCTACATGATATATTAGGGTTACGGCGAAGTTTAGAAGTCGCTTCCGATCAAGGTTGGCAATAATACCTGACTTTTCAAACACAGGCATGTTTGAAAAGTCATGCCTGTGTTTATGTATTGCATAGTGTTTGCGTATATATTTAAACGACATAGATGTTATTAAATTATATAAATGTAATTTTACGACAGTAAGTCGATTTTACAATAGTAAGTCTAATTTTATTAATTTCTTATTTTTTACATAATTAACCATAAACTTGATGTTGTTGTTACTTAAAAACACCGTAGAAAAAAGGTGCATTCTGTAGTCAAAATAATTTTTTCGAGGCTATCTTCACTTCGTCGGTTATTTCTTACAAAAGACTTCTTCAATGACAGAAAGAGGACTGATGCTACATGATATATTAGGGTTATGGGGAAGTTTAGAAGTCGCTTCCGATCAACGTTGGCAATAATACCTGACTTTTCAAACACAGGCATGTTTGAAAAGTCATGTCTGTGTTTATGTATTGCATAGTGTTTGCGTATATATTTAAACGACATAGATGTTATTAAATAATATAAATGTAATTTTACGACAGTAAGTCGATTTTACAATAGTAAGTCTAATTTTATTTATTTATTATTTTTTACATAATTAACCATAAACTTGATGTTGTTGTTACTTAAAAACACCGTCGAAAAAAGGTGCATTCTGTAGTCAGAATAATTTTTTCGAGGCTATCTTCACTTCGTCGGTTCTTTCTTACAAAAGACTTCTTCAATGACAGAAAGAGGACTGATGCTACATGATATATTAGGGTTATGGGGAAGTTTCGAAGTCGCTTCCGATCAAGGTTGGCAATAATACCTGACTTTTCAAACACAGGCATGTTTGGAAAGTCATGCCTGTGTTTATGTATTGCATAGTGTTTGCGTATACATTTAAACGACATAGATGTTATTAAATAATATAAATGTAATTTTTACGACAGTAAGTCGATTTTACAATAGTAAGTCTAATTTTATTAATTTATTATTTTTTACATAATTAACCATAAACTTGATGTTGTTGTTACTTAAAAACACCGTCGAAAAAAGGTGCATTCTGTACTCAGAATAATTTTTTCGAGGCTATCTTCACTTCGTCGGTTATTTCTTACAAAAGACTTCTTCAATGACAGAAAGAGGACTGATGCTACATGATATATTAGGGTTACGGGGAAGTTTAGAAGTCTCTTCCGATCAAGGTTGGCAATAATATCTGACTTTTCAAACACAGGCATGTTTGAAAAGTCATGCCTGTGTTTATGTATTGCATAGTGTTTGCGTATACATTTAAACGACATAGATGTTATTAAATAATATAAATGTAATTTTACGACAGTAAGTCGATTTTACAATAGTAAGTCTAATTTTATTAATTTATTATTTTTTACATAATTAACCATAAACTTGATGTTGTTGTTACTTAAAAACACCGTCGATAAAAGGTGCATTCTGTAGTCAGAATAATTTTTTCGAGGCTATCTTCACTTCGTCGGTTATTTCTTACAAAAGACTTCTTCAATGACAGAAAGAGGACTGATGCTATATGATATATTAGGGTTATGGGGAAGTTTAGAAGTCGCTTCCGATCAAGGTTGGCAATAATACCTGACTTTTCAAACACAGGCATGTTTGGAAAGTCATGCCTGCGTTTATGTATTGCATAGTGTTTGCGTATACATTTAAACGACATAGATGTTATTAAATAATATAAATGTAATTTTACGACAGTAAGTCGATTTTACAATAGTAAGTCTAATTTTATTAATTTATTATTTTTTACATAATTAACCATAAACTTGATGTTGTTGTTACTTAAAAACACCGTCGATAAAAGGTGCATTCTGTAGTCAGAATAATTTTTTCGAGGCTATCTTCACTTCGTCGGTTATTTCTTACAAAAGACTTCTTCAATGACAGAAAGAGGACTGATGCTACATGATATATTAGGGTTATGGGGAAGTTTAGAAGTCGCTTCCGATCAACGTTGGCAATAATACCTGACTTTTCAAACACAGGCATGTTTGAAAAGTCATGCCTGTGTTTATGTATTGCATAGTGTTTGCGTATACATTTAAACGACATAGATGTTATTAAATAATATAAATGTAATTTTACGACAGTAAGTCGATTTTACAATAGTAAGTCTAATTTTATTAATTTATTATTTTTTACATAATTAACCATAAACTTGATGTTGTTGTTACTCAAAAACACCGTCGAAAAAAGGTGCATTCTGTAATCAGAATAATTTTTTCGAGGCTATCTTCACTTCGTCGGTTATTTCTTACAAAAGACTTCTTCAATGACAGAAAGAGGACTGATGCTACATGATATATTAGGGTTACGGGGAAGTTTAGAAGTCTCTTCCGATCAAGGTTGGCAATAATATCTGACTTTTCAAACACAGGCATGTTGTAAAAGTCATGCCTGTGTTTATGTATTGCATAGTGTTTGCGTATACATTTAAACGACATAGATGTTATTAAATAATATAAATGTAATTTTACGACAGTAAGTCGATTTTAAAATAGTAAGTCTAATTTTATTAATTTATTATTTTTTACATAATTAACCATAAACTTGATGTTGTTGTTACTTAAAAACACCGTCGAAAAAAGGTGCATTCTGTAGTCAGAATAATTTTTTCGAGGCTATCTTCACTTCGTCGGTTCTTTCTTACAAAAGACTTCTTCAATGACAGAAAGAGGACTGATGCTACATGATATATTAGGGTTATGGGGAAGTTTAGAAGTCTCTTCCGATCAAGGTTGGCAATAATACCTGACTTTTCAAACACAGGCATGTTTGGAAAGTCATGCCTGCGTTTATGTATTGCATAGTGTTTGCGTATACATTTAAACGACATAGATGTTATTAAATAATATAAATGTAATTTTACGACAGTAAGTCGATTTTACAATAGTAAGTCTAATTTTATTAATTTATTATTTTTTACATAATTAACCATAAACTTGATGTTGTTGTTACTTAAAAACACCGTCGATAAAAGGTGCATTCTGTAGTCAGAATAATTTTTTCGAGGCTATCTTCACTTCGTCGGTTATTTCTTACAAAAGACTTCTTCAATGACAGAAAGAGGACTGATGCTATATGATATATTAGGGTTATGGGGAAGTTTAGAAGTCGCTTCCGATCAACGTTGGCAATAATACCTGACTTTTCAAACACAGGCATGTTTGAAAAGTCATGCCTGTGTTTATGTATTGCATAGTGTTTGCGTATATATTTAAACGACATAGATGTTATTAAATAATATAAATGTAATTTTACGACAGTGAGTCGATTTTACAATAGTAAGTCTAATTTTATTAAATTATTATTTTTTACATAATTAACCATAAACTTGATGTTGTTGTTACTTAAAAACACCGTCGAAAAAAGGTGCATTCTGTACTCAGAATAATTTTTTCGAGGCTATCTTCACTTCGTCGGTTATTTCTTACAAAAGACTTCTTCAATGACAGAAAGAGGACTGATGCTACATGATATATTAGGGTTATGGGGAAGTTTAGAAGTCGCTTCCGATCAACGTTGGCAATAATACCTGACTTTTCAAACACAGGCATGTTTGAAAAGTCATGCCTGTGTTTATGTATTGCATAGTGTTTGCGTATACATTTAAACGACATAGATGTTATTAAATAATATAAATGTAATTTTACGACAGTAAGTCGATTTTAAAATAGTAAGTCTAATTTTATTAATTTATTATTTTTTACATAATTAACCATAAACTTGATGTTGTTGTTACTTAAAAACACCGTCGAAAAAAGGTGCATTCTGTAGTCAGAATAATTTTTTCGAGGCTATCTTCACTTCGTCGGTTCTTTCTTACAAAAGACTTCTTCAATGACAGAAAGAGGACTGATGCTACATGATATATTAGGGTTATGGGGAAGTTTAGAAGTCTCTTCCGATCAAGGTTGGCAATAATACCTGACTTTTCAAACACAGGCATGTTTGGAAAGTCATGCCTGCGTTTATGTATTGCATAGTGTTTGCGTATACATTTAAACGACATAGATGTTATTAAATAATATAAATGTAATTTTACGACAGTAAGTCGATTTTACAATAGTAAGTCTAATTTTATTAATTTATTATTTTTTACATAATTAACCATAAACTTGATGTTGTTGTTACTTAAAAACACCGTCGATAAAAGGTGCATTCTGTAGTCAGAATAATTTTTTCGAGGCTATCTTCACTTCGTCGGTTATTTCTTACAAAAGACTTCTTCAATGACAGAAAGAGGACTGATGCTATATGATATATTAGGGTTATGGGGAAGTTTAGAAGTCGCTTCCGATCAAGGTTGGCAATAATACCTGACTTTTCAAACACAGGCATGTTTGGAAAGTCATGCCTGCGTTTATGTATTGCATAGTGTTTGCGTATACATTTAAACGACATAGATGTTATTAAATAATATAAATGTAATTTTACGACAGTAAGTCGATTTTACAATAGTAAGTCTAATTTTATTAATTTATTATTTTTTACATAATTAACCATAAACTTGATGTTGTTGTTACTTAAAAACACCGTCGATAAAAGGTGCATTCTGTAGTCAGAATAATTTTTTCGAGGCTATCTTCACTTCGTCGGTTATTTCTTACAAAAGACTTCTTCAATGACAGAAAGAGGACTGATGCTACATGATATATTAGGGTTATGGGGAAGTTTAGAAGTCGCTTCCGATCAACGTTGGCAATAATACCTGACTTTTCAAACACAGGCATGTTTGAAAAGTCATGCCTGTGTTTATGTATTGCATAGTGTTTGCGTATACATTTAAACGACATAGATGTTATTAAATAATATAAATGTAATTTTACGACAGTAAGTCGATTTTACAATAGTAAGTCTAATTTTATTAATTTATTATTTTTTACATAATTAACCATAAACTTGATGTTGTTGTTACTCAAAAACACCGTCGAAAAAAGGTGCATTCTGTACTCAGAATAATTTTTTCGAGGCTATCTTCACTTCGTCGGTTATTTCTTACAAAAGACTTCTTCAATGACAGAAAGAGGACTGATGCTACATGATATATTAGGGTTACGGGGAAGTTTAGAAGTCTCTTCCGATCAAGGTTGGCAATAATATCTGACTTTTCAAACACAGGCATGTTTGAAAAGTCATGCCTGTGTTTATGTATTGCATAGTGTTTGCGTATACATTTAAACGACATAGATGTTATTAAATAATATAAATGTAATTTTACGACAGTAAGTCGATTTTAAAATAGTAAGTCTAATTTTATTAATTTATTATTTTTTACATAATTAACCATAAACTTGATGTTGTTGTTACTTAAAAACACCGTCGAAAAAAGGTGCATTCTGTAGTCAGAATAATTTTTTCGAGGCTATCTTCACTTCGTCGGTTCTTTCTTACAAAAGACTTCTTCAATGACAGAAAGAGGACTGATGCTACATGATATATTAGGGTTATGGGGAAGTTTAGAAGTCTCTTCCGATCAAGGTTGGCAATAATACCTGACTTTTCAAACACAGGCATGTTTGGAAAGTCATGCCTGCGTTTATGTATTGCATAGTGTTTGCGTATACATTTAAACGACATAGATGTTATTAAATAATATAAATGTAATTTTACGACAGTAAGTCGATTTTACAATAGTAAGTCTAATTTTATTAATTTATTATTTTTTACATAATTAACCATAAACTTGATGTTGTTGTTACTTAAAAACACCGTCGATAAAAGGTGCATTCTGTAGTCAGAATAATTTTTTCGAGGCTATCTTCACTTCGTCGGTTATTTCTTACAAAAGACTTCTTCAATGACAGAAAGAGGACTGATGCTATATGATATATTAGGGTTATGGGGAAGTTTAGAAGTCGCTTCCGATCAACGTTGGCAATAATACCTGACTTTTCAAACACAGGCATGTTTGAAAAGTCATGCCTGTGTTTATGTATTGCATAGTGTTTGCGTATATATTTAAACGACATAGATGTTATTAAATAATATAAATGTAATTTTACGACAGTGAGTCGATTTTACAATAGTAAGTCTAATTTTATTAAATTATTATTTTTTACATAATTAACCATAATCTTGATGTTGTTGTTACTTAAAAACACCGTCGAAAAAAGGTGCATTCTGTACTCAGAATAATTTTTTCGAGGCTATCTTCACTTCGTCGGTTATTTCTTACAAAAGACTTCTTCAATGACAGAAAGAGGACTGATGCTACATGATATATTAGGGTTATGGGGAAGTTTAGAAGTCGCTTCCGATCAACGTTGGCAATAATACCTGACTTTTCAAACACAGGCATGTTTGAAAAGTCATGCCTGTGTTTATGTATTGCATAGTGTTTGCGTATACATTTAAACGACATAGATGTTATTAAATAATATAAATGTAATTTTACGACAGTAAGTCGATTTTAAAATAGTAAGTCTAATTTTATTAATTTATTATTTTTTACATAATTAACCATAAACTTGATGTTGTTGTTACTTAAAAACACCGTCGAAAAAAGGTGCATTCTGTAGTCAGAATAATTTTTTCGAGGCTATCTTCACTTCGTCGGTTCTTTCTTACAAAAGACTTCTTCAATGACAGAAAGAGGACTGATGCTACATGATATATTAGGGTTATGGGGAAGTTTAGAAGTCTCTTCCGATCAAGGTTGGCAATAATACCTGACTTTTCAAACACAGGCATGTTTGGAAAGTCATGCCTGCGTTTATGTATTGCATAGTGTTTGCGTATACATTTAAACGACATAGATGTTATTAAATAATATAAATGTAATTTTACGTCAGTAAGTCGATTTTACAATAGTAAGTCTAATTTTATTAATTTATTATTTTTTACATAATTAACCATAAACTTGATGTTGTTGTTACTTAAAAACACCGTCGATAAAAGGTGCATTCTGTAGTCAGAATAATTTTTTCGAGGCTATCTTCACTTCGTCGGTTATTTCTTACAAAAGACTTCTTCAATGACAGAAAGAGGACTGATGCTATATGATATATTAGGGTTATGGGGAAGTTTAGAAGTCGCTTCCGATCAACGTTGGCAATAATACCTGACTTTTCAAACACAGGCATGTTTGAAAAGTCATGCCTGTGTTTATGTATTGCATAGTGTTTGCGTATACATTTAAACGACATAGATGTTATTAAATAATATAAATGTAATTTTTACGACAGTAAGTCGATTTTACAATAGTAAGTCTAATTTTATTAATTTATTATTTTTTACATAATTAACCATAAACTTGATGTTGTTGTTACTTAAAAACACCGTCGAAAAAAGGTGCATTCTGTACTCAGAATAATTTTTTCGAGGCTATCTTCACTTCGTCGGTTATTTCTTACAAAAGACTTCTTCAATGACAGAAAGAGGACTGATGCTACATGATATATTAGGGTTATGGGGAAGTTTAGAAGTCGCTTCCGATCAAGGTTGGCAATAATACCTGACTTTTCAAACACAGGCATGTTTGGAAAGTCATGCCTGCGTTTATGTATTGCATAGTGTTTGCGTATACATTTAAACGACATAGATGTTATTAAATAATATAAATGTAATTTTACGACAGTAAGTCGATTTTACAATAGTAAGTCTAATTTTATTAATTTATTATTTTTTACATAATTAACCATAAACTTGATATTGTTGTTACTTAAAAACACCGTCGATAAAAGGTGCATTCTGTAGTCAGAATAATTTTTTCGAGGCTATCTTCACTTCGTCGGTTATTTCTTACAAAAGACTTCTTCAATGACAGAAAGAGGACTGATGCTACATGATATATTAGGGTTATGGGGAAGTTTAGAAGTCGCTTCCGATCAACGTTGGCAATAATACCTGACTTTTCAAACACAGGCATGTTTGAAAAGTCATGCCTGTGTTTATGTATTGCATAGTGTTTGCGTATATATTTAAACGACATAGATGTTATTAAAAAATATAAATGTAATTTTACGACAGTAAGTCGATTTTACAATAGTAAGTCTAATTTTATTAATTTCTTATTTTTTACATAATTAACCATAAACTTGATGTTGTTGTTACTTAAAAACACCGTCGAAAAAAGGTGCATTCTGTAGTCAGAATAATTTTTTCGAGGCTATCTTCACTTCGTCGGTTATTTCTTACAAAAGACTTCTTCAATGACAGAAAGAGGACTGATGCTACATGATATATTAGGGTTACGGCGAAGTTTAGAAGTCGCTTCCGATCAAGGTTGGCAATAATACCTGACTTTTCAAACACAGGCATGTTTGAAAAGTCATGCCTGTGTTTATGTATTGCATAGTGTTTGCGTATATATTTAAACGACATAGATGTTATTAAATAATATAAATGTAATTTTACGACAGTAAGTCGATTTTACAATTATAAGTCTAATTTTATTAATTTCTTATTTTTTACATAATTAACCATAAACTTGATGTTGTTGTTACTTAAAAACACCGTAGAAAAAAGGTGCATTCTGTAGTCAGAATAATTTTTTCGAGGCTATCTTCACTTCGTCGGTTATTTCTTACAAAAGACTTCTTCAATGACAGAAAGAGGACTGATGCTACATGATATATTAGGGTTATGGGGAAGTTTAGAAGTCGCTTCCGATCAACGTTGGCAATAATACCTGACTTTTCAAACACAGGCATGTTTGAAAAGTCATGCCTGTGTTTATGTATTGCATAGTGTTTGCGTATATATTTAAACGACATAGATGTTATTAAATAATATAAATGTAATTTTACGACAGTAAGTCGATTTTACAATAGTAAGTCTAATTTTATTTATTTATTATTTTTTTCATAATTAACCATAAACTTGATGTTGTTGTTACTTAAAAACACCGTCGAAAAAAGGTGCATTCTGTAGTCAGAATAATTTTTTCGAGGCTATCTTCACTTCGTCGGTTCTTTCTTACAAAAGACTTCTTCAATGACAGAAAGAGGACTGATGCTACATGATATATTAGGGTAATGGGGAAATTTCGAAGTCGCTTCCGATCAAGGTTGGCAATAATACCTGACTTTTCAAACACAGGCATGTTTGGAAAGTCATGCCTGTGTTTATGTATTGCATAGTGTTTGCGTATACATTTAAACGACATAGATGTTATTAAATAATATAAATGTAATTTTTACGACAGTAAGTCGATTTTACAATAGTAAGTCTAATTTTATTAATTTATTATTTTTTACATAATTAACCATAAACTTGATGTTGTTGTTACTTAAAAACACCGTCGAAAAAAGGTGCATTCTGTACTCAGAATAATTTTTTCGAGGCTATCTTCACTTCGTCGGTTATTTCTTACAAAAGACTTCTTCAATGACAGAAAGAGGACTGATGCTACATGATATATTAGGGTTATGGGGAAGTTTAGAAGTCGCTTCCGATCAACGTTGGCAATAATACCTGACTTTTCAAACACAGGCATGTTTGAAAAGTCATGCCTGTGTTTATGTATTGCATAGTGTTTGCGTATATATTTAAACGACATAGATGTTATTAAAAAATATAAATGTAATTTTACGACAGTAAGTCGATTTTACAATAGTAAGTCTAATTTTATTAATTTCTTATTTTTTACATAATTAACCATAAACTTGATGTTGTTGTTACTTAAAAACACCGTCGAAAAAAGGTGCATTCTGTAGTCAGAATAATTTTTTCGAGGCTATCTTCACTTCGTCGGTTATTTCTTACAAAAGACTTCTTCAATGACAGAAAGAGGACTGATGCTACATGATATATTAGGGTTATGGGGAAGTTTAGAAGTCGCTTCCGATCAACGTTGGCAATAATACCTGACTTTTCAAACACAGGCATGTTTGAAAAGTCATGCCTGTGTTTATGTATTGCATAGTGTTTGCGTATATATTTAAACGACATAGATGTTATTAAATAATATAAATGTAATTTTACGACAGTAAGTCGATTTTACAATAGTAAGTCTAATTTTATTTATTTATTATTTTTTACATAATTAACCATAAACTTGATGTTGTTGTTACTTAAAAACACCGTCGAAAAAAGGTGCATTCTGTAGTCAGAATAATTTTTTCGAGGCTATCTTCACTTCGTCGGTTCTTTCTTACAAAAGACTTCTTCAATGACAGAAAGAGGACTGATGCTACATGATATATTAGGGTTATGGGGAAGTTTCGAAGTCGCTTCCGATCAAGGTTGGCAATAATACCTGACTTTTCAAACACAGGCATGTTTGGAAAGTCATGCCTGTGTTTATGTATTGCATAGTGTTTGCGTATACATTTAAACGACATAGATGTTATTAAATAATATAAATGTAATTTTTACGACAGTAAGTCGATTTTACAATAGTAAGTCTAATTTTATTAATTTATTATTTTTTACATAATTAACCATAAACTTGATGTTGTTGTTACTTAAAAACACCGTCGAAAAAAGGTGCATTCTGTACTCAGAATAATTTTTTCGAGGCTATCTTCACTTCGTCGGTTATTTCTTACAAATGACTTCTTCAATGACAGAAAGAGGACTGATGCTACATGATATATTAGGGTTATGGGGAAGTTTAGAAGTCGCTTCCGATCAAGGTTGGCAATAATACCTGACTTTTCAAACACAGGCATGTTTGGAAATTCATGCCTGCGTTTATGTATTGCATAGTGTTTGCGTATACATTTAAACGACATAGATGTTATTAAATAATATAAATGTAATTTTACGACAGTAAGTCGATTTTACAATAGTAAGTCTAATTTTATTAATTTATTATTTTTTACATAATTAACCATAAACTTGATATTGTTGTTACTTAAAAACACCGTCGATAAAAGGTGCATTCTGTAGTCAGAATAATTTTTTCGAGGCTATCTTCACTTCGTCGGTTATTTCTTACAAAAGACTTCTTCAATGACAGAAAGAGGACTGATGCTACATGATATATTAGGGTTATGGGGAAGTTTAGAAGTCGCTTCCGATCAACGTTGGCAATAATACCTGACTTTTCAAACACAGGCATGTTTGAAAAGTCATGACTGTGTTTATGTATTGCATAGTGTTTGCGTATATATTTAAACGACATAGATGTTATTAAAAAATATAAATGTAATTTTACGACAGTAAGTCGATTTTACAATAGTAAGTCTAATTTTATTAATTTCTTATTTTTTACATAATTAACCATAAACTTGATGTTGTTGTTACTTAAAAACACCGTCGAAAAAAGGTGCATTCTGTAGTCAGAATAATTTTTTCGAGGCTATCTTCACTTCGTCGGTTATTTCTTACAAAAGACTTCTTCAATGACAGAAAGAGGACTGATGCTACATGATATATTAGGGTTATGGGGAAGTTTAGAAGTCGCTTCCGATCAACGTTGGCAATAATACCTGACTTTTCAAACACAGGCATGTTTGAAAAGTCATGCCTGTGTTTATGTATTGCATAGTGTTTGCGTATATATTTAAACGACATAGATGTTATTAAAAAATATAAATGTAATTTTACGACAGTAAGTCGATTTTACAATAGTAAGTCTAATTTTATTAATTTCTTATTTTTTACATAATTAACCATAAACTTGATGTTGTTGTTACTTAAAAACACCGTCGAAAAAAGGTGCATTCTATAGTCAGAATAATTTTTTCGAGGCTATCTTCACTTCGTCGGTTATTTCTTACAAAAGACTTCTTCAATGACAGAAAGAGGACTGATGCTACATGATATATTAGGGTTACGGGGAAGTTTAGAAGTCGCTTCCGATCAAGGTTGGCAATAATACCTGACTTTTCAAACACAGGCATGTTTGAAAAGTCATGCGTGTGTTTATGTATTGCATAGTGTTTGCGTATATATTTAAACGACATAGATGTTATTAAATAATATAAATGTAATTTTACGACAGTAAGTCGATTTTACAATAGTAAGTCTAATTTTATTAATTTCTTATTTTTTACATAATTAACCATAAACTTGATGTTGTTGTTACTTAAAAACACCGTAGAAAAAAGGTGCATTCTGTAGTCAGAATAATTTTTTCGAGGCTATCTTCACTTCGTCGGTTATTTCTTACAAAAGACTTCTTCAATGACAGAAAGAGGACTGATGCTACATGATATATTAGGGTTATGGGGAAGTTTAGAAGTCGCTTCCGATCAACGTTGGCAATAATACCTGACTTTTCAAACACAGGCATGTTTGAAAAGTCATGCCTGTGTTTATGTATTGCATAGTGTTTGCGTATATATTTAAACGACATAGATGTTATTAAATAATATAAATGTAATTTTACGACAGTAAGTCGATTTTACAATAGTAAGTCTAATTTTATTTATTTATTATTTTTTACATAATTAACCATAAACTTGATGTTGTTGTTACTTAAAAACACCGTCGAAAAAAGGTGCATTCTGTAGTCAGAATAATTTTTTCGAGGCTATCTTCACTTCGTCGGTTCTTTCTTACAAAAGACTTCTTCAATGACAGAAAGAGGACTGATGCTACATGATATATTAGGGTTATGGGGAAGTTTCGAAGTCGCTTCCGATCAAGGTTGGCAATAATACCTGACTTTTCAAACACAGGCATGTTTGGAAAGTCATGCCTGTGTTTATGTATTGCATAGTGTTTGCGTATACATTTAAACGACATAGATGTTATTAAATAATATAAATGTAATTTTTACGACAGTAAGTCGATTTTACAATAGTAAGTCTAATTTTATTAATTTATTATTTTTTACATAATTAACCATAAACTTGATGTTGTTGTTACTTAAAAACACCGTCGAAAAAAGGTGCATTCTGTACTCAGAATAATTTTTTCGAGGCTATCTTCACTTCGTCGGTTATTTCTTACAAAAGACTTCTTCAATGACAGAAAGAGGACTGATGCTACATGATATATTAGGGTTATGGGGAAGTTTAGAAGTCGCTTCCGATCAAGGTTGGCAATAATACCTGACTTTTCAAACACAGGCATGTTTGGAAAGTCATGCCTGCGTTTATGTATTGCATAGTGTTTGCGTATACATTTAAACGACATAGATGTTATTAAATAATATAAATGTAATTTTACGACAGTAAGTCGATTTTACAATAGTAAGTCTAATTTTATTAATTTATTATTTTTTACATAATTAACCATAAACTTGATATTGTTGTTACTTAAAAACACCGTCGATAAAAGGTGCATTCTGTAGTCAGAATAATTTTTTCGAGGCTATCTTCACTTCGTCGGTTGTTTCTTACAAAAGACTTCTTCAATGACAGAAAGAGGACTGATGCTACATGATATATTAGGGTTATGGGGAAGTTTAGAAGTCGCTTCCGATCAACGTTGGCAATAATACCTGACTTTTCAAACACAGGCATGTTTGAAAAGTCATGCCTGTGTTTATGTATTGCATAGTGTTTGCGTATATATTTAAACGACATAGATGTTATTAAAAAATATAAATGTAATTTTACGACAGTAAGTCGATTTTACAATAGTAAGTCTAATTTTATTAATTTCTTATTTTTTACATAATTAACCATAAACTTGATGTTGTTGTTACTTAAAAACACCGTCGAAAAAAGGTGCATTCTGTAGTCAGAATAATTTTTTCGAGGCTATCTTCACTTCGTCGGTTATTTCTTACAAAAGACTTCTTCAATGACAGAAAGAGGACTGATGCTACATGATATATTAGGGTTACGGGGAAGTTTAGAAGTCGCTTCCGATCAAGGTTGGCAATAATACCTGACTTTTCAAACACAGGCATGTTTGAAAAGTCATGCCTGTGTTTATGTATTGCATAGTGTTTGCGTATATATTTAAACGACATAGATGTTATTAAATAATATAAATGTAATTTTACGACAGTAAGTCGATTTTACAATAGTAAGTCTAATTTTATTAATTTCTTATTTTTTACATAATTAACCATAAACTTGATGTTGTTGTTACTTAAAAACACCGTAGAAAAAAGGTGCATTCTGTAGTCAGAATAATTTTTTCGAGGCTATCTTCACTTCGTCGGTTATTTCTTACAAAAGACTTCTTCAATGACAGAAAGAGGACTGATGCTACATGATATATTAGGGTTATGGGGAAGTTTAGAAGTCGCTTCCGATCAACGTTGGCAATAATACCTGACTTTTCAAACACAGGCATGTTTGAAAAGTCATGCCTGTGTTTATGTATTGCATAGTGTTTGCGTATATATTTAAACGACATAGATGTTATTAAATAATATAAATGTAATTTTACGACAGTAAGTCGATTTTACAATAGTAAGTCTAATTTTATTTATTTATTATTTTTTACATAATTAACCATAAACTTGATGTTGTTGTTACTTAAAAACACCGTCGAAAAAAGGTGCATTCTGTAGTCAGAATAATTTTTTCGAGGCTATCTTCACTTCGTCGGTTCTTTCTTACAAAAGACTTCTTCAATGACAGAAAGAGGACTGATGCTACATGATATATTAGGGTTATGGGGAAGTTTCGAAGTCGCTTCCGATCAAGGTTGGCAATAATACCTGACTTTTCAAACACAGGCATGTTTGGAAAGTCATGCCTGTGTTTATGTATTGCATAGTGTTTGCGTATACATTTAAACGACATAGATGTTATTAAATAATATAAATGTAATTTTTACGACAGTAAGTCGATTTTACAATAGTAAGTCTAATTTTATTAATTTATTATTTTTTACATAATTAACCATAAACTTGATGTTGTTGTTACTTAAAAACACCGTCGAAAAAAGGTGCATTCTGTACTCAGAATAATTTTTTCGAGGCTATCTTCACTTCGTCGGTTATTTCTTACAAATGACTTCTTCAATGACAGAAAGAGGACTGATGCTACATGATATATTAGGGTTATGGGGAAGTTTAGAAGTCGCTTCCGATCAAGGTTGGCAATAATACCTGACTTTTCAAACACAGGCATGTTTGGAAATTCATGCCTGCGTTTATGTATTGCATAGTGTTTGCGTATACATTTAAACGACATAGATGTTATTAAATAATATAAATGTAATTTTACGACAGTAAGTCGATTTTACAATAGTAAGTCTAATTTTATTAATTTATTATTTTTTACATAATTAACCATAAACTTGATATTGTTGTTACTTAAAAACACCGTCGATAAAAGGTGCATTCTGTAGTCAGAATAATTTTTTCGAGGCTATCTTCACTTCGTCGGTTATTTCTTACAAAAGACTTCTTCAATGACAGAAAGAGGACTGATGCTACATGATATATTAGGGTTATGGGGAAGTTTAGAAGTCGCTTCCGATCAACGTTGGCAATAATACCTGACTTTTCAAACACAGGCATGTTTGAAAAGTCATGACTGTGTTTATGTATTGCATAGTGTTTGCGTATATATTTAAACGACATAGATGTTATTAAAAAATATAAATGTAATTTTACGACAGTAAGTCGATTTTACAATAGTAAGTCTAATTTTATTAATTTCTTATTTTTTACATAATTAACCATAAACTTGATGTTGTTGTTACTTAAAAACACCGTCGAAAAAAGGTGCATTCTGTAGTCAGAATAATTTTTTCGAGGCTATCTTCACTTCGTCGGTTATTTCTTACAAAAGACTTCTTCAATGACAGAAAGAGGACTGATGCTACATGATATATTAGGGTTATGGGGAAGTTTAGAAGTCGCTTCCGATCAACGTTGGCAATAATACCTGACTTTTCAAACACAGGCATGTTTGAAAAGTCATGCCTGTGTTTATGTATTGCATAGTGTTTGCGTATATATTTAAACGACATAGATGTTATTAAAAAATATAAATGTAATTTTACGACAGTAAGTCGATTTTACAATAGTAAGTCTAATTTTATTAATTTCTTATTTTTTACATAATTAACCATAAACTTGATGTTGTTGTTACTTAAAAACACCGTCGAAAAAAGGTGCATTCTGTAGTCAGAATAATTTTTTCGAGGCTATCTTCACTTCGTCGGTTATTTCTTACAAAAGACTTCTTCAATGACAGAAAGAGGACTGATGCTACATGATATATTAGGGTTATGGGGAAGTTTAGAAGTCGCTTCCGATCAACGTTGGCAATAATACCTGACTTTTCAAACACAGGCATGTTTGAAAAGTCATGCCTGTGTTTATGTATTGCATAGTGTTTGCGTATATATTTAAACGACATAGATGTTATTAAAAAATATAAATGTAATTTTACGACAGTAAGTCGATTTTACAATAGTAAGTCTAATTTTATTAATTTCTTATTTTTTACATAATTAACCATAAACTTGATGTTGTTGTTACTTAAAAACACCGTCGAAAAAAGGTGCATTCTATAGTCAGAATAATTTTTTCGAGGCTATCTTCACTTCGTCGGTTATTTCTTACAAAAGACTTCTTCAATGACAGAAAGAGGACTGATGCTACATGATATATTAGGGTTACGGGGAAGTTTAGAAGTCGCTTCCGATCAAGGTTGGCAATAATACCTGACTTTTCAAACACAGGCATGTTTGAAAAGTCATGCGTGTGTTTATGTATTGCATAGTGTTTGCGTATATATTTAAACGACATAGATGTTATTAAATAATATAAATGTAATTTTACGACAGTAAGTCGATTTTACAATAGTAAGTCTAATTTTATTAATTTCTTATTTTTTACATAATTAACCATAAACTTGATGTTGTTGTTACTTAAAAACACCGTAGAAAAAAGGTGCATTCTGTAGTCAGAATAATTTTTTCGAGGCTATCTTCACTTCGTCGGTTATTTCTTACAAAAGACTTCTTCAATGACAGAAAGAGGACTGATGCTACATGATATATTAGGGTTATGGGGAAGTTTAGAAGTCGCTTCCGATCAACGTTGGCAATAATACCTGACTTTTCAAACACAGGCATGTTTGAAAAGTCATGCCTGTGTTTATGTATTGCATAGTGTTTGCGTATATATTTAAACGACATAGATGTTATTAAATAATATAAATGTAATTTTACGACAGTAAGTCGATTTTACAATAGTAAGTCTAATTTTATTTATTTATTATTTTTTACATAATTAACCATAAACTTGATGTTGTTGTTACTTAAAAACACCGTCGAAAAAAGGTGCATTCTGTAGTCAGAATAATTTTTTCGAGGCTATCTTCACTTCGTCGGTTCTTTCTTACAAAAGACTTCTTCAATGACAGAAAGAGGACTGATGCTACATGATATATTAGGGTTATGGGGAAGTTTCGAAGTCGCTTCCGATCAAGGTTGGCAATAATACCTGACTTTTCAAACACAGGCATGTTTGGAAAGTCATGCCTGTGTTTATGTATTGCATAGTGTTTGCGTATACATTTAAACGACATAGATGTTATTAAATAATATAAATGTAATTTTTACGACAGTAAGTCGATTTTACAATAGTAAGTCTAATTTTATTAATTTATTATTTTTTACATAATTAACCATAAACTTGATGTTGTTGTTACTTAAAAACACCGTCGAAAAAAGGTGCATTCTGTACTCAGAATAATTTTTTCGAGGCTATCTTCACTTCGTCGGTTATTTCTTACAAAAGACTTCTTCAATGACAGAAAGAGGACTGATGCTACATGATATATTAGGGTTATGGGGAAGTTTAGAAGTCGCTTCCGATCAAGGTTGGCAATAATACCTGACTTTTCAAACACAGGCATGTTTGGAAAGTCATGCCTGCGTTTATGTATTGCATAGTGTTTGCGTATACATTTAAACGACATAGATGTTATTAAATAATATAAATGTAATTTTACGACAGTAAGTCGATTTTACAATAGTAAGTCTAATTTTATTAATTTATTATTTTTTACATAATTAACCATAAACTTGATATTGTTGTTACTTAAAAACACCGTCGATAAAAGGTGCATTCTGTAGTCAGAATAATTTTTTCGAGGCTATCTTCACTTCGTCGGTTATTTCTTACAAAAGACTTCTTCAATGACAGAAAGAGGACTGATGCTACATGATATATTAGGGTTATGGGGAAGTTTAGAAGTCGCTTCCGATCAACGTTGGCAATAATACCTGACTTTTCAAACACAGGCATGTTTGAAAAGTCATGCCTGTGTTTATGTATTGCATAGTGTTTGCGTATATATTTAAACGACATAGATGTTATTAAAAAATATAAATGTAATTTTACGACAGTAAGTCGATTTTACAATAGTAAGTCTAATTTTATTAATTTCTTATTTTTTACATAATTAACCATAAACTTGATGTTGTTGTTACTTAAAAACACCGTCGAAAAAAGGTGCATTCTGTAGTCAGAATAATTTTTTCGAGGCTATCTTCACTTCGTCGGTTATTTCTTACAAAAGACTTCTTCAATGACAGAAAGAGGACTGATGCTACATGATATATTAGGGTTACGGGGAAGTTTAGAAGTCGCTTCCGATCAAGGTTGGCAATAATACCTGACTTTTCAAACACAGGCATGTTTGAAAAGTCATGCCTGTGTTTATGTATTGCATAGTGTTTGCGTATATATTTAAACGACATAGATGTTATTAAATAATATAAATGTAATTTTACGACAGTAAGTCGATTTTACAATAGTAAGTCTAATTTTATTAATTTCTTATTTTTTACATAATTAACCATAAACTTGATGTTGTTGTTACTTAAAAACACCGTAGAAAAAAGGTGCATTCTGTAGTCAGAATAATTTTTTCGAGGCTATCTTCACTTCGTCGGTTATTTCTTACAAAAGACTTCTTCAATGACAGAAAGAGGACTGATGCTACATGATATATTAGGGTTATGGGGAAGTTTAGAAGTCGCTTCCGATCAACGTTGGCAATAATACCTGACTTTTCAAACACAGGCATGTTTGAAAAGTCATGCCTGTGTTTATGTATTGCATAGTGTTTGCGTATATATTTAAACGACATAGATGTTATTAAAAAATATAAATGTAATTTTACGACAGTAAGTCGATTTTACAATAGTAAGTCTAATTTTATTAATTTCTTATTTTTTACATAATTAACCATAAACTTGATGTTGTTGTTACTTAAAAACACCGTCGAAAAAAGGTGCATTCTGTAGTCAGAATAATTTTTTCGAGGCTATCTTCACTTCGTCGGTTATTTCTTACAAAAGACTTCTTCAATGACAGAAAGAGGACTGATGCTACATGATATATTAGGGTTATGGGGAAGTTTAGAAGTCGCTTCCGATCAACGTTGGCAATAATACCTGACTTTTCAAACACAGGCATGTTTGAAAAGTCATGCCTGTGTTTATGTATTGCATAGTGTTTGCGTATATATTTAAACGACATAGATGTTATTAAAAAATATAAATGTAATTTTACGACAGTAAGTCGATTTTACAATAGTAAGTCTAATTTTATTAATTTCTTATTTTTTACATAATTAACCATAAACTTGATGTTGTTGTTACTTAAAAACACCGTCGAAAAAAGGTGCATTCTATAGTCAGAATAATTTTTTCGAGGCTATCTTCACTTCGTCGGTTATTTCTTACAAAAGACTTCTTCAATGACAGAAAGAGGACTGATGCTACATGATATATTAGGGTTACGGGGAAGTTTAGAAGTCGCTTCCGATCAAGGTTGGCAATAATACCTGACTTTTCAAACACAGGCATGTTTGAAAAGTCATGCGTGTGTTTATGTATTGCATAGTGTTTGCGTATATATTTAAACGACATAGATGTTATTAAATAATATAAATGTAATTTTACGACAGTAAGTCGATTTTACAATAGTAAGTCTAATTTTATTAATTTCTTATTTTTTACATAATTAACCATAAACTTGATGTTGTTGTTACTTAAAAACACCGTAGAAAAAAGGTGCATTCTGTAGTCAGAATAATTTTTTCGAGGCTATCTTCACTTCGTCGGTTATTTCTTACAAAAGACTTCTTCAATGACAGAAAGAGGACTGATGCTACATGATATATTAGGGTTATGGGGAAGTTTAGAAGTCGCTTCCGATCAACGTTGGCAATAATACCTGACTTTTCAAACACAGGCATGTTTGAAAAGTCATGCCTGTGTTTATGTATTGCATAGTGTTTGCGTATATATTTAAACGACATAGATGTTATTAAATAATATAAATGTAATTTTACGACAGTAAGTCGATTTTACAATAGTAAGTCTAATTTTATTTATTTATTATTTTTTACATAATTAACCATAAACTTGATGTTGTTGTTACTTAAAAACACCGTCGAAAAAAGGTGCATTCTGTAGTCAGAATAATTTTTTCGAGGCTATCTTCACTTCGTCGGTTCTTTCTTACAAAAGACTTCTTCAATGACAGAAAGAGGACTGATGCTACATGATATATTAGGGTTATGGGGAAGTTTCGAAGTCGCTTCCGATCAAGGTTGGCAATAATACCTGACTTTTCAAACACAGGCATGTTTGGAAAGTCATGCCTGTGTTTATGTATTGCATAGTGTTTGCGTATACATTTAAACGACATAGATGTTATTAAATAATATAAATGTAATTTTTACGACAGTAAGTCGATTTTACAATAGTAAGTCTAATTTTATTAATTTATTATTTTTTACATAATTAACCATAAACTTGATGTTGTTGTTACTTAAAAACACCGTCGAAAAAAGGTGCATTCTGTACTCAGAATAATTTTTTCGAGGCTATCTTCACTTCGTCGGTTATTTCTTACAAAAGACTTCTTCAATGACAGAAAGAGGACTGATGCTACATGATATATTAGGGTTATGGGGAAGTTTAGAAGTCGCTTCCGATCAAGGTTGGCAATAATACCTGACTTTTCAAACACAGGCATGTTTGGAAAGTCATGCCTGCGTTTATGTATTGCATAGTGTTTGCGTATACATTTAAACGACATAGATGTTATTAAATAATATAAATGTAATTTTACGACAGTAAGTCGATTTTACAATAGTAAGTCTAATTTTATTAATTTATTATTTTTTACATAATTAACCATAAACTTGATATTGTTGTTACTTAAAAACACCGTCGATAAAAGGTGCATTCTGTAGTCAGAATAATTTTTTCGAGGCTATCTTCACTTCGTCGGTTATTTCTTACAAAAGACTTCTTCAATGACAGAAAGAGGACTGATGCTACATGATATATTAGGGTTATGGGGAAGTTTAGAAGTCGCTTCCGATCAACGTTGGCAATAATACCTGACTTTTCAAACACAGGCATGTTTGAAAAGTCATGCCTGTGTTTATGTATTGCATAGTGTTTGCGTATATATTTAAACGACATAGATGTTATTAAAAAATATAAATGTAATTTTACGACAGTAAGTCGATTTTACAATAGTAAGTCTAATTTTATTAATTTCTTATTTTTTACATAATTAACCATAAACTTGATGTTGTTGTTACTTAAAAACACCGTCGAAAAAAGGTGCATTCTGTAGTCAGAATAATTTTTTCGAGGCTATCTTCACTTCGTCGGTTATTTCTTACAAAAGACTTCTTCAATGACAGAAAGAGGACTGATGCTACATGATATATTAGGGTTACGGGGAAGTTTAGAAGTCGCTTCCGATCAAGGTTGGCAATAATACCTGACTTTTCAAACACAGGCATGTTTGAAAAGTCATGCCTGTGTTTATGTATTGCATAGTGTTTGCGTATATATTTAAACGACATAGATGTTATTAAATAATATAAATGTAATTTTACGACAGTAAGTCGATTTTACAATAGTAAGTCTAATTTTATTAATTTCTTATTTTTTACATAATTAACCATAAACTTGATGTTGTTGTTACTTAAAAACACCGTAGAAAAAAGGTGCATTCTGTAGTCAGAATAATTTTTTCGAGGCTATCTTCACTTCGTCGGTTATTTCTTACAAAAGACTTCTTCAATGACAGAAAGAGGACTGATGCTACATGATATATTAGGGTTATGGGGAAGTTTAGAAGTCGCTTCCGATCAACGTTGGCAATAATACCTGACTTTTCAAACACAGGCATGTTTGAAAAGTCATGCCTGTGTTTATGTATTGCATAGTGTTTGCGTATATATTTAAACGACATAGATGTTATTAAATAATATAAATGTAATTTTACGACAGTAAGTCGATTTTACAATAGTAAGTCTAATTTTATTTATTTATTATTTTTTACATAATTAACCATAAACTTGATGTTGTTGTTACTTAAAAACACCGTCGAAAAAAGGTGCATTCTGTAGTCAGTATAATTTTTTCGAGGCTATCTTCACTTCGTCGGTTCTTTCTTACAAAAGACTTCTTCAATGACAGAAAGAGGACTGATGCTACATGATATATTAGGGTTATGGGGAAGTTTCGAAGTCGCTTCCGATCAAGGTTGGCAATAATACCTGACTTTTCAAACACAGGCATGTTTGGAAAGTCATGCCTGTGTTTATGTATTGCATAGTATTTGCGTATATATTTAAACGACATAGATGCTATTAAAAAATATAAATGTAATTTTACGACAGTAAGTCGATTTTACAATAGTAAGTCTAATTTTATTAATTTCTTATTTTTTACATAATTAACCATAAACTTGATGTTGTTGTTACTTAAAAACACCGTCGAAAAAAGGTGCATTCTGTAGTCAGAATAATTTTTTCGAGGCTATCTTCACTTCGTCGGTTATTTCTTACAAAAGACTTCTTCAATGACAGAAAGAGGACTGATGCTACATGATATATTAGGGTTACGGGGAAGTTTAGAAGTCGCTTCCGATCAAGGTTGGCAATAATACCTGACTTTTCAAACACAGGCATGTTTGAAAAGTCATGCCTGTGTTTATGTATTGCATAGTGTTTGCGTATATATTTAAACGACATAGATGTTATTAAATAATATAAATGTAATTTTACGACAGTAAGTCGATTTTACAATAGTAAGTCTAATTTTATTAATTTCTTATTTTTTACATAATTAACCATAAACTTGATGTTGTTGTTACTTAAAAACACCGTAGAAAAAAGGTGCATTCTGTAGTCAGAATAATTTTTTCGAGGCTATCTTCACTTCGTCGGTTATTTCTTACAAAAGACTTCTTCAATGACAGAAAGAGGACTGATGCTACATGATATATTAGGGTTATGGGGAAGTTTAGAAGTCGCTTCCGATCAACGTTGGCAATAATACCTGACTTTTCAAACACAGGCATGTTTGAAAAGTCATGCCTGTGTTTATGTATTGCATAGTGTTTGCGTATATATTTAAACGACATAGATGTTATTAAATAATATAAATGTAATTTTACGACAGTAAGTCGATTTTACAATAGTAAGTCTAATTTTATTTATTTATTATTTTTTACATAATTAACCATAAACTTGATGTTGTTGTTACTTAAAAACACCGTCGAAAAAAGGTGCATTCTGTAGTCAGTATAATTTTTTCGAGGCTATCTTCACTTCGTCGGTTCTTTCTTACAAAAGACTTCTTCAATGACAGAAAGAGGACTGATGCTACATGATATATTAGGGTTATGGGGAAGTTTCGAAGTCGCTTCCGATCAAGGTTGGCAATAATACCTGACTTTTCAAACACAGGCATGTTTGGAAAGTCATGCCTGTGTTTATGTATTGCATAGTGTTTGCGTATACATTTAAACGACATAGATGTTATTAAATAATATAAATGTAATTTTTACGACAGTAAGTCGATTTTACAATAGTAAGTCTAATTTTATTAATTTCTTATTTTTTACATAATTAACCATAAACTTGATGTTGTTGTTACTTAAAAACACCGTCGAAAAAAGGTGCATTCTGTAGTCAGAATAATTTTTTCGAGGCTATCTTCACTTCGTCGGTTATTTCTTACAAAAGACTTCTTCAATGACAGAAAGAGGACTGATGCTACATGATATATTAGGGTTACGGGGAAGTTTAGAAGTCGCTTCCGATCAAGGTTGGCAATAATACCTGACTTTTCAGACACAGGCATGTTTGGAAAGTCATGCCTGCGTTTATGTATTGCATAGTGTTTGCGTATACATTTAAACGACATAGATGTTATTAAATAATATAAATGTAATTTTACGACAGTAAGTCGATTTTACAATAGTAAGTCTAATTTTATTAATTTATTATTTTTTACATAATTAACCATAAACTTGAAGTTGTTGTTACTTAAAAACACCGTCGATAAAAGGTGCATTCTGTAGTCAGAATAATTTTTTCGAGGCTATCTTCACTTCGTCGGTTATTTCTTACAAAAGACTTCTTCAATGACAGAAAGAGGACTGATGCTATATGATATATTAGGGTTATGGGGAAGTTTAGAAGTCGCTTCCGATCAACGTTGGCAATAATACCTGACTTTTCAAACACAGGCATGTTTGAAAAATCATGCCTGTGTTTATGTATTGCATAGTGTTTGCGTATATATTTAAACGACATAGATGTTATTAAATAATATAAATGTAATTTTACGACAGTAAGTCGATTTTACAATAGTAAGTCTAATTTTATTAAATTATTATTTTTTACATAATTAACCATAAACTTGATGTTGTTGTTACTTAAAAACACCGTCGAAAAAAGGTGCATTCTGTACTCAGAATAATTTTTTCGAGGCTATCTTCACTTCGTCGGTTATTTCTTACAAAAGACTTCTTCAATGACAGAAAGAGGACTGATGCTACATGATATATTAGGGTTATGGGGAAGTTTAGAAGTCGCTTCCGATCAAGGTTGGCAATAATACCTGACTTTTCAAACACAGGCATGTTTGGAAAGTCATGCGTGTGTTTATGTATTGCATAGTGTTTGCGTATACATTTAAACGACATAGATGTTATTAAATAATATAAATGTAATTTTACGACAGTAAGTCGATTTTACAATAGTAAGTCTAATTTTATTAATTTATTATTTTTTACATAATTAACCATAAACTTGATGTTGTTGTTACTTAAAAACACCGTCGAAAAAAGGTGCATTCTGTAGTCAGAATAATTTTTTCGAGGCTATCTTCACTTCGTCGGTTATTTCTTACAAAAGACTTCTTCAATGACAGAAAGAGGACTGATGCTACATGATATATTAGGGTTATGGGGAAGTTTAGAAGTCGCTTCCGATCAACGTTGGCAATAATACCTGACTTTTCAAACACAGGCATGTTTGAAAAGTCATGCCTGTGTTTATGTATTGCATAGTGTTTGCGTATATATTTAAACGACATAGATGTTATTAAAAAATATAAATGTAATTTTACGACAGTAAGTCGATTTTACAATAGTAAGTCTAATTTTATTAATTTCTTATTTTTTACATAATTAACCATAAACTTGATGTTTTTTTTACTTAAAAACACCGTCGAAAAAAGGTGCATTCTGTAGTCAGAATAATTTTTTCGAGGCTATCTTCACTTCGTCGGTTATTTCTTACAAAAGACTTCTTCAATGACAGAAAGAGGACTGATGCTACATGATATATTAGGGTTACGGGGAAGTTTAGAAGTCGCTTCCGTTCAAGGTTGGCAATAATACCTGACTTTTCAAACACAGGCATGTTTGGAAAGTCATGCCTGTGTTTATGTATTGCATAGTGTTTGCGTATACATTTAAACGACATAGATGTTATTAAATAATATAAATGTAATTTTTACGACAGTAAGTCGATTTTACAATAGTAAGTCTAATTTTATTAATTTCTTATTTTTTACATAATTAACCATAAACTTGATGTTGTTGTTACTTAAAAACACCGTCGAAAAAAGGTGCATTCTGTAGTCAGAATAATTTTTTCGAGGCTATCTTCACTTCGTCGGTTATTTCTTACAAAAGACTTCTTCAATGACAGAAAGAGGACTGATGCTACATGATATATTAGGGTTACGGGGAAGTTTAGAAGTCGCTTCCGATCAAGGTTGGCAATAATACCTGACTTTTCAGACACAGGCATGTTTGGAAAGTCATGCCTGCGTTTATGTATTGCATAGGGTTTGCGTATACATTTAAACGACATAGATGTTATTAAATAATATAAATGTAATTTTACGACAGTAAGTCGATTTTACAATAGTAAGTCTAATTTTATTAATTTATTATTTTTTACATAATTAACCATAAACTTGAAGTTGTTGTTACTTAAAAACACCGTCGATAAAAGGTGCATTCTGTAGTCAGAATAATTTTTTCGAGGCTATCTTCACTTCGTCGGTTATTTCTTACAAAAGACTTCTTCAATGACAGAAAGAGGACTGATGCTATATGATATATTAGGGTTATGGGGAAGTTTAGAAGTCGCTTCCGATCAACGTTGGCAATAATACCTGACTTTTCAAACACAGGCATGTTTGAAAAATCATGCCTGTGTTTATGTATTGCATAGTGTTTGCGTATATATTTAAACGACATAGATGTTATTAAATAATATAAATGTAATTTTACGACAGTAAGTCGATTTTACAATAGTAAGTCTAATTTTATTAAATTATTATTTTTTACATAATTAACCATAAACTTGATGTTGTTGTTACTTAAAAACACCGTCGAAAAAAGGTGCATTCTGTAGTCAGAATAATTTTTTCGAGGCTATCTTCACTTCGTCGGTTATTTCTTACAAAAGACTTCTTCAATGACAGAAAGAGGACTGATGCTACATGATATATTAGGGTTACGGGGAAGTTTAGAAGTCGCTTCCGATCAAGGTTGGCAATAATACCTGACTTTTCAAACACAGGCATGTTTGAAAAGTCATGCCTGTGTTTATGTATTGCATAGTGTTTGCCTATATATTTAAACGACATAGATGTTATTAAATAATATAAATGTAATTTTACGACAGTAAGTCGATTTTACAATAGTAAGTCTAATTTTATTAATTTCTTATTTTTTACATAATTAACCATAAACTTGATGTTGTTGTTACTTAAAAACACCGTAGAAAAAAGGTGCATTCTGTAGTCAGAATAATTTTTTCGAGGCTATCTTCACTTCGTCGGTTATTTCTTACAAAAGACTTCTTCAATGACAGAAAGAGGACTGATGCTACATGATATATTAGGGTTATGGGGAAGTTTAGAAGTCGCTTCCGATCAACGTTGGCAATAATACCTGACTTTTCAAACACAGGCATGTTTGAAAAGTCATGCCTGTGTTTATGTATTGCATAGTGTTTGCGTATATATTTAAACGACATAGATGTTATTAAATAATATAAATGTAATTTTACGACAGTAAGTCGATTTTACAATAGTAAGTCTAATTTTATTTATTTATTATTTTTTACATAATTAACCATAAACTTGATGTTGTTGTTACTTAAAAACACCGTCGAAAAAAGGTGCATTCTGTAGTCAGTATAATTTTTTCGAGGCTATCTTCACTTCGTCGGTTCTTTCTTACAAAAGACTTCTTCAATGACAGAAAGAGGACTGATGCTACATGATATATTAGGGTTATGGGGAAGTTTCGAAGTCGCTTCCGATCAAGGTTGGCAATAATACCTGACTTTTCAAACACAGGCATGTTTGGAAAGTCATGCCTGTGTTTATGTATTGCATAGTGTTTGCGTATACATTTAAACGACATAGATGTTATTAAATAATATAAATGTAATTTTTACGACAGTAAGTCGATTTTACAATAGTAAGTCTAATTTTATTAATTTCTTATTTTTTACATAATTAACCATAAACTTGATGTTGTTGTTACTTAAAAACACCGTCGAAAAAAGGTGCATTCTGTAGTCAGAATAATTTTTTCGAGGCTATCTTCACTTCGTCGGTTATTTCTTACAAAAGACTTCTTCAATGACAGAAAGAGGACTGATGCTACATGATATATTAGGGTTACGGGGAAGTTTAGAAGTCGCTTCCGATCAAGGTTGGCAATAATACCTGACTTTTCAGACACAGGCATGTTTGGAAAGTCATGCCTGCGTTTATGTATTGCATAGTGTTTGCGTATACATTTAAACGACATAGATGTTATTAAATAATATAAATGTAATTTTACGACAGTAAGTCGATTTTACAATAGTAAGTCTAATTTTATTAATTTATTATTTTTTACATAATTAACCATAAACTTGAAGTTGTTGTTACTTAAAAACACCGTCGATAAAAGGTGCATTCTGTAGTCAGAATAATTTTTTCGAGGCTATCTTCACTTCGTCGGTTATTTCTTACATAAGACTTCTTCAATGACAGAAAGAGGACTGATGCTATATGATATATTAGGGTTATGGGGAAGTTTAGAAGTCGCTTCCGATCAACGTTGGCAATAATACCTGACTTTTCAAACACAGGCATGTTTGAAAAATCATGCCTCTGTTTATGTATTGCATAGTGTTTGCGTATATATTTAAACGACATAGATGTTATTAAATAATATAAATGTAATTTTACGACAGTAAGTCGATTTTACAATAGTAAGTCTAATTTTATTAAATTATTATTTTTTACATAATTAACCATAAACTTGATGTTGTTGTTACTTAAAAACACCGTCGAAAAAAGGTGCATTCTGTACTCAGAATAATTTTTTCGAGGCTATCTTCACTTCGTCGGTTATTTCTTACAAAAGACTTCTTCAATGACAGAAAGAGGAATGATGCTACATGATATATTAGGGTTATGGGGAAGTTTAGAAGTCGCTTCCGATCAAGGTTGGCAATAATACCTGACTTTTCAAACACAGGCATGTTTGGAAAGTCATGCGTGTGTTTATGTATTGCATAGTGTTTGCGTATACATTTAAACGACATAGATGTTATTAAATAATATAAATGTAATTTTACGACAGTAAGTCGATTTTACAATAGTAAGTCTAATTTTATTAATTTATTATTTTTTACATAATTAACCATAAACTTGATGTTGTTGTTACTTAAAAACACCGTCGAAAAAAGGTGCATTCTGTAGTCAGAATAATTTTTTCGAGGCTATCTTCACTTCGTCGGTTATTTCTTACAAAAGACTTCTTCAATGACAGAAAGAGGACTGATGCTACATGATATATTAGGGTTATGGGGAAGTTTAGAAGTCGCTTCCGATCAACGTTGGCAATAATACCTGACTTTTCAAACACAGGCATGTTTGAAAAGTCATGCCTGTGTTTATGTATTGCATACTGTTTGCGTATATATTTAAACGACATAGATGTTATTAAAAAATATAAATGTAATTTTACGACAGTAAGTCGATTTTACAATAGTAAGTCTAATTTTATTAATTTCTTATTTTTTACATAATTAACCATAAACTTGATGTTTTTTTTACATAAAAACACCGTCGAAAAAAGGTGCATTCTGTAGTCAGAATAATTTTTTCGAGGCTATCTTCACTTCGTCGGTTATTTCTTACAAAAGACTTCTTCAATGACAGAAAGAGGACTGATGCTACATGATATATTAGGGTTACGGGGAAGTTTAGAAGTCGCTTCCGTTCAAGGTTGGCAATAATACCTGACTTTTCAAACACAGGCATGTTTGGAAAGTCATGCCTGTGTTTATGTATTGCATAGTGTTTGCGTATACATTTAAACGACATAGATGTTATTAAATAATATAAATGTAATTTTTACGACAGTAAGTCGATTTTACAATAGTAAGTCTAATTTTATTAATTTCTTATTTTTTACATAATTAACCATAAACTTGATGTTGTTGTTACTTAAAAACACCGTCGAAAAAAGGTGCATTCTGTAGTCAGAATAATTTTTTCGAGGCTATCTTCACTTCGTCGGTTATTTCTTACAAAAGACTTCTTCAATGACAGAAAGAGGACTGATGCTACATGATATATTAGGGTTACGGGGAAGTTTAGAAGTCGCTTCCGATCAAGGTTGGCAATAATACCTGACTTTTCAGACACAGGCATGTTTGGAAAGTCATGCCTGCGTTTATGTATTGCATAGTGTTTGCGTATACATTTAAACGACATAGATGTTATTAAATAATATAAATGTAATTTTACGACAGTAAGTCGATTTTACAATAGTAAGTCTAATTTCATTAATTTATTATTTTTTACATAATTAACCATAAACTTGAAGTTGTTGTTACTTAAAAACACCGTCGATAAAAGGTGCATTCTGTAGTCAGAATAATTTTTTCGAGGCTATCTTCACTTCGTCGGTTATTTCTTACAAAAGACTTCTTCAATGACAGAAAGAGGACTGATGCTATATGATATATTAGGGTTATGGGGAAGTTTAGAAGTCGCTTCCGATCAACGTTGGCAATAATACCTGACTTTTCAAACACAGGCATGTTTGAAAAATCATGCCTGTGTTTATGTATTGCATAGTGTTTGCGTATATATTTAAACGACATAGATGTTATTAAATAATATAAATGTAATTTTACGACAGTAAGTCGATTTTACAATAGTAAGTCTAATTTTATTAAATTATTATTTTTTACATAATTAACCATAAACTTGATGTTGTTGTTACTTAAAAACACCGTCGAAAAATGTGCATTCTGTACTCAGAATAATTTTTTCGAGGCTATCTTCACTTCGTCGGTTATTTCTTACAAAAGACTTCTTCAATGACAGAAAGAGGACTGATGCTACATGATATATTAGGGTTATGGGGAAGTTTAGAAGTCGCTTCCGATCAAGGTTGGCAATAATACCTGACTTTTCAAACACAGGCATGTTTGGAAAGTCATGCGTGTGTTTATGTATTGCATAGTGTTTGCGTATACATTTAAACGACATAGATGTTATTAAATAATATAAATGTAATTTTACGACAGTAAGTCGATTTTACAATAGTAAGTCTAATTTTATTAATTTATTATTTTTTACATAATTAACCATAAACTTGATGTTGTTGTTACTTAAAAACACCGTCGAAAAAAAGGTGCATTCTGTAGTCAGAATAATTTTTTCGAGGCTATCTTCACTTCGTCGGTTATTTCTTACAAAAGACTTCTTCAATGACAGAAAGAGGACTGATGCTACATGATATATTAGGGTTATGGGGAAGTTTAGAAGTCGCTTCCGATCAACGTTGGCAATAATACCTGACTTTTCAAACACAGGCATGTTTGAAAAGTCATGCCTGTGTTTATGTATTGCATAGTGTTTGCGTATATATTTAAACGACATAGATGTTATTAAAAAATATAAATGTAATTTTACGACAGTAAGTCGATTTTACAATAGTAAGTCTAATTTTATTAATTTCTTATTTTTTACATAATTAACCATAAACTTGATGTTTTTTTACTTAAAAACACCGTCGAAAAAAGGTGCATTCTGTAGTCAGAATAATTTTTTCGAGGCTATCTTCACTTCGTCGGTTATTTCTTACAAAAGACTTCTTCAATGACAGAAAGAGGACTGATGCTACATGATATATTAGGGTTACGGGGAAGTTTAGAAGTCGCTTCCGTTCAAGGTTGGCAATAATACCTGACTTTTCAAACACAGGCATGTTTGAAAAGTCATGCCTGTGTTTATGTATTGCATAGTGTTTGCGTATATATTTAAACGACATAGATGTTATTAAATAATATAAATGTAATTTTACGACAGTAATTCGATTTTACAATAGTAAGTCTAATTTTATTAATTTATTATTTTTTACATAATTAACCATAAACTTGATGTTGTTGTTACTTATAAACACCGTCGAAAAAAGGTGCATTCTGTAGTCAGAATAATTTTTTCGATTCTATCTTCACTTCGTCGGTTATTTCTTACAAAAGACTTCTTCAATGACAGAAAGAGGACTGATGCTACATGATATATTAGGGTTATGGGGAAGTTTAGAAGTCGCTTCCGATCAACGTTGGCAATAATACCTGACTTTTCAAACACAGGCATGTTTGGAAAGTCATGCCTGCGTTTATGTATTGCATAGTGTTTGCGTATATATTTAAACGACATAGATGTTATTAAATAATATAAATGTAATTCTACGACAGTAAGTCGATTTTACAATAGTAAGTCTAATTTTATTTATTTATTATTTTTTACATAATTAACCATAAACTTGATGTTGTTGTTACTTAAAAACACCGTCGAAAAAAGGTGCATTCTGTAGTCAGAATAATTTTTTCGAGGCTATCTTCACTTCGTCGGTTCTTTCTTACAAAAGACTTCTTCAATGACAGAAAGAGGACTGATGCTACATGATATATTAGGGTTATGGGGAAGTTTCGAAGTCGCTTCCGATCAAGGTTGGCAATAATACCTGACTTTTCAAACACAGGCATGTTTGGAAAGTCATGCCTGTGTTTATGTATTGCATAGTGTTTGCGTATACATTTAAACGACATAGATGTTATTAAATAATATAAATGTAATTTTTACGACAGTAAGTCGATTTTACAATAGTAAGTCTAATTTTATTAATTTATTATTTTTTACATAATTAACCATAAACTTGATGTTGTTGTTACTTAAAAACACCGTCGAAAAAAGGTGCATTCTGTAGTCAGAATAATTTTTTCGAGGCTATCTTCACTTCGTCGGTTATTTCTTACAAAAGACTTCTTCAATGACAGAAAGAGGACTGATGCTACATGATATATTAGGGTTATGGGGAAGTTTAGAAGTCGCTTCCGATCAACGTTGGCAAACATACCTGACTTTTCAAACACAGGCATGTTTGAAAAGTCATGCCTGTGTTTATGTATTGCATAGTGTTTGCGTATATATTTAAACGACATAGATGTTATTAAATAATATAAATGTAATTTTACGAAATTAAGTCGATTTTACAATAGTAAGTCTAATTTTATTAATTTCTTATTTTTTACATAATTAACCATAAACTTGATGTTGTTGTTACTTAAAAACACCGTCGATAAAAGGTGCATTCTGTAGTCAGAATAATTTTTTCGAGGCTATCTTCACTTCGTCGGTTATTTCTTACAAAAGACTTCTTCAATGACAGAAAGAGGACTGATGCTACATGATATATTAGGGTTATGGGGAAGTTTAGAAGTCGCTTCCGATCAAGGTTGGCAATAATACCTGACTTTTCAAACACAGGCATGTTTGGAAAGTCATGCGTGTGTTTATGTATTGCATAGTGTTTGCGTATACATTTAAACGACATAGATGTTATTAAATAATATAAATGTAATTTTACGACAGTAAGTCGATTTACAATAGTAAGTCTAATTTTATTAATTTATTATTTTTTACATAATTAACCATAAACTTAATGTTGTTGTTACTTAAAAACACCGTCGAAAAAAGGTGCATTCTGTAGTCAGAATAATTTTTTCGAGGCTATCTTCACTTCGTCGGTTATTTCTTACAAAAGACTTCTTCAATGACAGAAAGAGGACTGATGCTACATGATATATTAGGGTTATGGGGAAGTTTAGAAGTCGCTTCCGATCAACGTTGGCAATAATACCTGACTTTTCAAACACAGGCATGTTTGAAAAGTCATGCCTGTGTTTATGTATTGCATAGTGTTTGCGTATATATTTAAACGACATAGATGTTATTAAAAAATATAAATGTAATTTTACGACAGTAAGTCGATTTTACAATAGTAAGTCTAATTTTATTTATTTATTATTTTTTACATAATTAACCATAAACTTGATGTTGTTGTTACTTAAAAACACCGTCGAAAAAAGGTGCATTCTGTAGTCAGAATAATTTTTTCGAGGCTATCTTCACTTCGTCGGTTCTTTCTTACAAAAGACTTCTTCAATGACAGAAAGAGGACTGATGCTACATGATATATTAGGGTTATGGGGAAGTTTCGAAGTCGCTTCCGATCAAGGTTGGCAATAATACCTGACTTTTCAAACACAGGCATGTTTGGAAAGTCATGCCTGTGTTTATGTATTGCATAGTGTTTGCGTATACATTTAAACGACATAGATGTTATTAAATAATATAAATGTAATTTTTACGACAGTAAGTCGATTTTACAATAGTAAGTCTAATTTTATTAATTTATTATTTTTTACATAATTAACCATAAACTTGATGTTGTTGTTACTTAAAAACACCGTCGAAAAAAGGTGCATTCTGTAGTCAGAATAATTTTTTCGAGGCTATCTTCACTTCGTCGGTTATTTCTTACAAAAGACTTCTTCAATGACAGAAAGAGGACTGATGCTACATGATATATTAGGGTTATGGGGAAGTTTAGAAGTCGCTTCCGATCAACGTTGGCAATAATACCTGACTTTTCAAACACAGGCATGTTTGAAAAGTCATGCCTGTGTTTATGTATTGCATAGTGTTTGCGTATATATTTAAACGACATAGATGTTATTAAATAATATAAATGTAATTTTACGACAGTAAGTCGATTTTACAATAGTAAGTCTAATTTTATTAATTTATTATTTTTTACATAATTAACCATAAACTTGATGTTGTTGTTACTTAAAAACACCGTCGAAAAAAGGTGTATTCTGTAGTCAGAATAATTTTTTCGAGGCTATCTTCACTTCGTCGGTTATTTCTTACAAAAGACTTCTTCAATGACAGAAAGAGGACTGATGCTACATGATATATTAGGGTTATGGGGAAGTTTAAAAGTCGCTTCCGATCAACGTTGGCAATAATACCTGACTTTTCAAACACAGGCATGTTTGAAAAGTCATGCCTGTGTTTATGTATTGCATAGTGTTTGCGTATATATTTAAACGACATAGATGTTATTAAAAAATATAAATGTAATTTTACGACAGTAAGTCGATTTTACAATAGTAAGTCTAATTTTATTTATTTATTATTTTTTACATAATTAACCATAAACTTGATGTTGTTGTTACTTAAAAACACCGTCGAAAAAAGGTGCATTCTGTAGTCAGAATAATTTTTTCGAGGCTATCTTCACTTCGTCGGTTCTTTCTTACAAAAGACTTCTTCAATGACAGAAAGAGGACTGATGCTACATGATATATTAGGGTTATGGGGAAGTTTCGAAGTCGCTTCCGATCAAGGTTGGCAATAATACCTGACTTTTCAAACACAGGCATGTTTGGAAAGTCATGCCTGTGTTTATGTATTGCATAGTGTTTGCGTATACATTTAAACGACATAGATGTTATTAAATAATATAAATGTAATTTTTACGACAGTAAGTCGATTTTACAATAGTAAGTCTAATTTTATTAATTTATTATTTTTTACATAATTAACCATAAACTTGATGTTGTTGTTACTTAAAAACACCGTCGAAAAAAGGTGCATTCTGTAGTCAGAATAATTTTTTCGAGGCTATCTTCACTTCGTCGGTTATTTCTTACAAAAGACTTCTTCAATGACAGAAAGAGGACTGATGCTACATGATATATTAGGGTTATGGGGAAGTTTAGAAGTCGCTTCCGATCAACGTTGGCAATAATACCTGACTTTTCAAACACAGGCATGTTTGAAAAGTCATGCCTGTGTTTATGTATTGCATAGTGTTTGCGTATATATTTAAACGACATAGATGTTATTAAATAATATAAATGTAATTTTACGACATTAAGTCGATTTTACAATAGTAAGTCTAATTTTATTAATTTCTTATTTTTTACATAATTAACCATAAACTTGATGTTGTTGTTACTTAAAAACACCGTCGAAAAAAGGTGTATTCTGTAGTCAGAATAATTTTTTCGAGGCTATCTTCACTTCGTCGGTTATTTCTTACAAAAGACTTCTTCAATGACAGAAAGAGGACTGATGCTACATGATATATTAGGGTTATGGGGAAGTTTAGAAGTCGCTTCCGATCAAGGTTGGCAATAATACCTGACTTTTCAAACACAGGCATGTTTGGAAAGTCATGCGTGTGTTTATGTATTGCATAGTGTTTGCGTATACATTTAAACGACATAGATGTTATTAAATAATATAAATGTAATTTTACGACAGTAAGTCGATTTACAATAGTAAGTCTAATTTTATTAATTTATTATTTTTTACATAATTAACCATAAACTTGATGTTGTTGTTACTTAAAAACACCGTCGAAAAAAGGTGCATTCTGTAGTCAGAATAATTTTTTCGAGGCTATCTTCACTTCGTCGGTTATTTCTTACAAAAGACTTCTTCAATGACAGAAAGAGGACTGATGCTACATGATATATTAGGGTTATGGGGAAGTTTAAAAGTCGCTTCCGATCAACGTTGGCAATAATACCTGACTTTTCAAACACAGGCATGTTTGAAAAGTCATGCCTGTGTTTATGTATTGCATAGTGTTTGCGTATATATTTAAACGACATAGATGTTATTAAAAAATATAAATGTAATTTTACGACAGTAAGTCGATTTTACAATAGTAAGTCTAATTTTATTTATTTATTATTTTTTACATAATTAACCATAAACTTGATGTTGTTGTTACTTAAAAACACCGTCGAAAAAAGGTGCATTCTGTAGTCAGAATAATTTTTTCGAGGCTATCTTCACTTCGTCGGTTCTTTCTTACAAAAGACTTCTTCAATGACAGAAAGAGGACTGATGCTACATGATATATTAGGGTTATGGGGAAGTTTCGAAGTCGCTTCCGATCAAGGTTGGCAATAATACCTGACTTTTCAAACACAGGCATGTTTGGAAAGTCATGCCTGTGTTTATGTATTGCATAGTGTTTGCGTATACATTTAAACGACATAGATGTTATTAAATAATATAAATGTAATTTTTACGACAGTAAGTCGATTTTACAATAGTAAGTCTAATTTTATTAATTTATTATTTTTTACATAATTAACCATAAACTTGATGTTGTTGTTACTTAAAAACACCGTCGAAAAAAGGTGCATTCTGTAGTCAGAATAATTTTTTCGAGGCTATCTTCACTTCGTCGGTTATTTCTTACAAAAGACTTCTTCAATGACAGAAAGAGGACTGATGCTACATGATATATTAGGGTTATGGGGAAGTTTAGAAGTCGCTTCCGATCAACGTTGGCAATAATACCTGACTTTTCAAACACAGGCATGTTTGAAAAGTCATGCCTGTGTTTATGTATTGCATAGTGTTTGCGTATATATTTAAACGACATAGATGTTATTAAATAATATAAATGTAATTTTACGACATTAAGTCGATTTTACAATAGTAAGTCTAATTTTATTAATTTCTTATTTTTTACATAATTAACCATAAACTTGATGTTGTTGTTACTTAAAAACACCGTCGAAAAAAGGTGTATTCTGTAGTCAGAATAATTTTTTCGAGGCTATCTTCACTTCGTCGGTTATTTCTTACAAAAGACTTCTTCAATGACAGAAAGAGGACTGATGCTACATGATATATTAGGGTTATGGGGAAGTTTAAAAGTCGCTTCCGATCAACGTTGGCAATAATACCTGACTTTTCAAACACAGGCATGTTTGAAAAGTCATGCCTGTGTTTATGTATTGCATAGTGTTTGCGTATATATTTAAACGACATAGATGTTATTAAATAATATAAATGTAATTTTACGACAGTAAGTCGATTTTACAATAGTAAGTCTAATTTTATTAATTTATTATTTTTTACATAATTAACCATAATCTTGATGTTGTTGTTACTTAAAAACACCGTCGAAAAAAGGTGCATTCTGTAGTCAGAATAATTTTTTCGAGGCTATCTTCACTTCGTCGGTTATTTCTTACAAAAGACTTCTTCAATGACAGAAAGAGGACTGATGCTACATGATATATTAGGGTTATGGGGAAGTTTAGAAGTCGCTTCCGATCAACGTTGGCAATAATACCTGACTTTTCAAACACAGGCATGTTTGAAAAGTCATGCCTGTGTTTATGTATTGCATAGTGTTTGCGTATATATTTAAACGACATAGATGTTATTAAATAATATAAATGTAATTTTACGACAGTAAGTCGATTTTAAATAGTAAGTCTAATTTTATTAATTTATTATTTTTTACATAATTAACCATAAACTTGATGTTGTTGTTACTTAAAAACACCGTCGAAAAAAGGTGCATTCTGTACTCAGAATAATTTTTTCGAGGCTATCTTCACTTCGTCGGTTATTTCTTACAAAAGACTTCTTCAATGACAGAAAGAGGACTGATGCTACATGATATATTAGGGTTATGGGGAAGTTTAGAAGTCGCTTCCGATCAAGGTTGACAATAATACCTGAATTTTCAAACACAGGCATGTTTGGAAAGTCATGCCTGCGTTTATGTATTGCATAGTGTTTGCGTATACATTTAAACGACATAGATGTTATTAAATAATATAAATGTAATTTTACGACAGTAAGTCTATTTTACAATAGTAAGTCTAATTTTATTAATTTATTATTTTTTACATATTTAACCATAAACTTGATGTTGTTGTTACTTAAAAACACCGTCGATAAAAGGTGCATTCTGTAGTCAGAATAATTTTTTCGAGGCTATCTTCACTTCGTCGGTTATTTCTCTCAAAAGACTTCTTCAATGACAGAAAGAGGACTGATGCTACATGATATATTAGGGTTATGGGGAAGTTTAGATGTCGCTTCCGATCAACGTTGGCAATAATACCTGACTTTTCAAACACAGGCATGTTTGAAAACTCATGCCTGTGTTTATGTATTGCATAGTGTTTGCGTATATATTTAAACGACATAGATGTTATTAAATAATATAAATGTAATTTTACGACAGTAAGTCGATTTTACAATAGTAAGTCTAATTTTATTAATTTATTATTTTTTACATAATTAACCATAAACTTGATGTTGTTGTTACTTAAAAACACCGTCGAAAAAAGGTGCATTCTGTAGTCAGAATAATTTTTCGAGGCTATCTTCACTTCGTCGGTTCTTTCTTACAAAAGACTTCTTCAATGACAGAAAGAGGACTGATGCTACATGATATATTAGGGTTATGGGGAAGTTTCGAAGTCGCTTCCGATCAAGGTTGGCAATAATACCTGACTTTTCAAACACAGGCATGTTTGGAAAGTCATGCCTGTGTTTATGAATTGCATAGTGTTTGCGTATACATTTAAACGACATAGATGTTATTAAATAATATAAATGTAATTTTACGACAGTACGTCGATTTTACAACAGTAAGTCTAATTTTATTAATTTATTATTTTTTACATAATTAACCATAAACTTGATGTTGTTGTTACTTAAAAACACCGTCTAAAAAAGGTGCATTCTGTAGTCAGAATAATTTTTTCGAGGCTATCTTCACTTCGTCGGTTATTTCTTACAAAAGACTTCTTCAATGACAGAAAGAGGACTGATGCTACATGATATATTAGGGTTATGGGGAAGTTTAGAAGTCGCTTCCGATCAACGTTGGCAATAATACCTGACTTTTCAAACACAGGCATGTTTGAAAATTCATGCCTGTGTTTATGTATTGCATAGTGTTTGCGTATATATTTAAACGACATAGATGTTATTAAATAATATAAATGTAATTTTACGACAGTAAGTCGAATTTACAATAGTAAGTCTAATTTTATTAATTTCTTATTTTTTACATAATTAACCATAAACTTGATGTTGTTGTTACTTAAAAACACCGTCAAAAAAAGGTGCATTCTGTAGTCAGAATAATTTTTTCGAGGCTATCTTCACTTCGTCGGTTCTTTCTTACAAAAGACTTCTTCAATGACAGAAAGATTACTGATGCTACATGATATATTAGGGTTATGGGGAAGTTTCGAAGTCGCTTCCGATCAAGGTTGGCAATAATACCTGACTTTTCAAACACAGGCATGTTTGGAAAGTCATGCCTGTGTTTATGTATTGCATAGTGTTTGCGTATACATTTAAACGACATAGATGTTATTAAATAATATAAATGTAATTTTTACGACAGTAAGTCGATTTTACAATAGTAAGTCTAATTTTATTAATTTATTATTTTTTACATAATTAACCATAAACTTGATGTTGTTGTTACTTAAAAACACCGTCGAAAAAAGGTGCATTCTGTAGTCAGAATAATTTTTTCGAGGCTATCTTCACTTCGTCGGTTATTTCTTACAAAAGACTTCTTCAATGACAGAAAGAGGACTGATGCTACATGATATATTAGGGTTATGGGGAAGTTTCGAAGTCGCTTCCGATCAACGTTGGCAATAATACCTGACTTTTCAAACACAGGCATGTTTGAAAAGTCATGCCTGTGTTTATGTATTGCATAGTGTTTGCGTATACATTTAAACGACATAGATGTTATTAAATAATATAAATGTAATTTTTACGACAGTAAGTCGATTTTACAATAGTAAGTCTAATTTTATTAATTTATTATTTTTTACATAATTAACCATAAACTTGATGTTGTTGTTATTTAAAAACACCGTCGAAAAAAGGTGCATTCTGTAGTCAGAATAATTTTTTTCGCGGCTATCTTCACTTCGTCGGTTATTTCTTACAAAAGACTTCTTCAATGACAGAAAGAGGACTGATGCTACATGATATATTAGGGTTACGGGGAAGTTTAGAAGTCGCTTCAGATCAAGGTTGGCAATAATACCTGACTTTTCAAACACAGGCATGTTTGGAAAGTCATGCCTGTGTTTATGTATTGCATAGTTTTTGCGTATACATTTAAACGACATAGATGTTATTAAATAATATAAATGTAATTTTACGACAGTAAGTCGATTTTACAATAGTAAGTCTAATTTTATTAATTTATTATTTTTTACATAATTAACCATAAACTTGATGTTGTTGTTACTTAAAAACACCGTCGAAAAAAGGTGCATTCTGTAGTCAGAATAATTTTTTCGAGGCTATCTTCACTTCGTCGGTTATTTCTTACAAAAGTCTTCTTCAATGACAGAAAGAGGACTGATGCTACATGATATATTAGGGTTATGGGGAAGTTTAGAAGTCTCTTCCGATCAAGGTTGGCAATAATACCTGACTTTTCAAACACAGGCATGTTTGGAAAGTCATGCCTGTGTTTATGTATTGCATAGTGTTTGCGTATACATTTAAACGACATAGATGTTATTAAATAATATAAATGTAATTTTACGACAGTAAGTCGATTTTACAATAGTAAGTCTAATTTTATTAATTTATTATTTTTTACATAATTAACCATAAACTTGATGTTGTTGTTACTTAAAAACACCGTCGAAAAAAGGTGCATTCTGTACTCAGAATAATTTTTTCGAGGTTATCTTCACTTCGTCGGTTATTTCTTACAAAAGACTTCTTCAATGACAGAAAGAGGACTGATGCTACATGATATATTAGGGTTATGGGGAAGTTTAGAAGTCGCTTCCGATCAATGTTGGCAATAATACCTGACTTTTCAAACACAGGCATGTTTGGAAAGTCATGCATGTGTTTATGTATTGCATAGTGTTTGCGTATACATTTAAACGACATAGATGTTATTAAATAATATAAATGTAATTTTACGACAGTAAGTCTATTTTACAATAGTAAGTCTAATTTTATTTATTTATTATTTTTTACATAATTAACCATAAACTTGATGTTGTTGTTACTTAAAAACACCGTCGATAAAAGGTGCATTCTGTAGTCAGAATAATTTTTTCGAGGCTATCTTCACTTCGTCGGTTACTTCTTATAAAAGACTTCTTCAATGATAGAAAGAGGCCTGATGCTACACGATATATTAGGGTTATGGGGAAGTTTAGAAGTCGCTTCCGATCAAGGTTGGCAATAATACCTGGAATCCCCAAAAAAACTTTTGTCCTCCATTATCGTGGGTACAGATTTGGCTACTCATTTGAGCCTTCTTTTAACACTGCTACATCACCATAATTTTGATTTTGGCTGCATGACATAAAATGACATACGGATAGCTACTCTGTAAAATAAATAAATAAAAAAAATAGAAATAAAAATAAAAATAAAAATAAAAATGGTATTTTTACCGATGCTAAATTACAAGAAGTTATATGCTCTATAAAATTTTTATATGTACGCTGTAATATATATATACATAAATTTACAAAACGTGTAAGTATAGCAACAGAAATATAGCCTTACAAAAGAATCTACTAAAGTTACACTAATCTCATTGAAATTTTATCTGTAATCCGGTCACTCTTACATAAAATGTTCTAGGAATGTAAGTTTCTAAAAAATCTCTTGGTAACCTTACATATTTTTTATTTACAGTGCGAGTCTGTGTCTGTTACACGAATATAAATAAAAGTCTTAATGTTAACTGTACAGGTGTAAAACTACAAGAATTTAGATGCTTACTAAAATTTTATCTGTACACTGCATAAAAAACATATAAATTTACAAAACGTGTAAGCATAGCAACACAAATCTTTATCTTTACAAAAGAAATTACTAAATTACACTAATCTTATTGAATTTTTTTCTGTATTCCGGGTTGCCGCTGCATAAAAAGTTCTAAGAATCTAACAAGGAAAGGGTCAACTTTGATAATCACAGATTTTGATGTTTTTAATAAATGTTTTAGGGTAGAGACCCCTTAGCCTCTGGTTCAGTGGATTTTATAAAACACGCCTTAGTTCTTGAGAAACAGGGGGAGGGGAGTCTAATATTATGGCACAATTTAAAAAACTAACTTTGAAATGAATAGACGTGGTTCATCGTTGCTCAGTTGGTACAGAATTTGCTTTCTGGCCAGTGGGCCCGTGATCGATACCCGATCGTGCTGCATTTGTTTTTCACACTTAATTTTGATTTTTAAACTATAATATTTGATCATTGTTTGATTTTTTTTAATTCAATCTGTTATTGAATAATACTAATTCCAAAATTTGTTGTGTTGTTATCTATTTATAATACAATAAAACATATTCAAGTAAAGTAAAAATAAAAGAAGGAAAAAAAACAAAAGTGAAGCAGAATAAAAAAAAAAAAATAAAACAAAGTTTAAGCAAAATATGCAATAAACAGGAATACGTTTTTCAAAATTTAAAAACATTTAATATGCAAAAAGTAGGTTGTAATTTAATTCTTATGCTTACTTTAACATAATTAGGTTTATTAATTTTAAAATAGAGTAATTTTATCATTGCACTGACTTCACTTGTTAAAGCAATACATAATTGATGTTTCTTTAATTGCACGAATTGACGCAATACTTCAATATCAATGCATTATAAAGAATGTATGAAATACATTTTAATTATGATTTTAAAATTAATAATAGTTTTGCATCGATGTATGATGTTTTATAAAACTATTTAGCTGCAAATAAAAAGGTAAATAGGTTGAAATTAGAATTGATATACAATATAATTTTTAATTGACAGTGAGACAAATTATAACTACAAGTATATTTATAATACAAAAAATGAGAAAAACAACCATGGAGTATCCGGGTATAAAACTCGGCCTCGCTGGGTGATAGGCTACTGCTCATCCGACTGAGCTATGATCATAATCCCTTTTTAATTGAAGTAAGTATTTCAGTTGTGTCATTATATTAGACCTCCTGTTTCTCAAGAACTAAGGACTGTTGTGTACAATCCAGTTAACCTGAGGCTAAGGGGATTCTGCTCTACAACATATATTAAAATAATAAAATTCTGTAATATCAAAGTTGTCTTTCCCTTTGTAAGTTTCCTAAACATAATTTACTAACCTACCACATTTCTTTATTTACAGTCCCGTACTTTTAATACTCGAGTGTGATTCCAGATGGATATCTGCACTGTAAAAAAAATTTGGAAAGTTACTAAAATTTTTCTAGTAGAATTGTATTCCAAGAACTTTTTATGTAACGGCAACAATAAAAATTCATGTAACAGATACAGATTTGCACTTTGAATCAAACAAATTTTAAGGTTACTAAGAATTTTTTTGGGAAATCGTATTCCAAGAACTTTTTAAGTGACGATAACAAGCATTATAGATAAAATTTTAGTAAAGTTACCAAAATTTTAGTAAATTCTTTTATAAAGTTACAGATGGTTTTAGTTTTGCTTACAAGTTTTGTAGATTGACATCATTTTCTTGTACAGTGTACACATAAAATTTTAGTAAGCATAAGAGATTTCGGTTAATTTAGATTACTAAGGTTACAGATTTTTTTTACAGTGTGTGAAAGATACCTCTATATAGTGTACATTGTGCAATGTGATCATGTGTATAGTATTAATTATACATCTGTGTTCTCGTTTCATTAAAATGAAGCGTGATTTTTATAAGAAAACGAGTTTAAATTGAACATTGGGTGTTAGTGTATTTTGTAACGACGTCACAGCCTCATTGCAGAGATAACCATAAGAATGTAGTGAAAATGATCTTATATTTTAAAATTAAAACTAGAAATATTAAAAATCATATCCTTCTAGTTTTATTGAAAATTTAGAGGACATAAGTCTTTTATCATTTTATTTCAACACAAATATTTAATTATGGATCTATAAAAAAAATAGCGTTACCAAGTAAGCAACTACTGAATGTATGTTAAATTTTTAGTGAATTTAAAATAAAAATAATAAAGTAAAAAGGTGTAAAAAATTGTGATAACTCTAATAGCTTTTTATATCTTAAACTAGAAACTTTTCCCAGAAATTACTGTACAAAGTATTTTTCAAAGTAAAAAAAAATCTCGCTTAAAAATTAAGTGGTTAGAATTCATCATTGAGATTTTCTAATTCAGCTGTTGTAATAAAATATAATAATATTTTATGAATAGATAGTTTGAGTATTTACTGGAGTACTTGTTGGCCCTTGCCAGTAAATAATCCCATACAAAAAGGGTTTATTTCCGGAAATCTTACATAATAAGATAACCATCTCATAAAAGCCCCTATTTCTATTTCATTTGGTAACACATTTTAAAGTTAGGTATCGTTTGTATTTCAATATAGATAAATTTTTTATTTATTTCTATCATACACATGAATTTTTTTAAGTTTAATGTAAAGTGTAAAGATGTTGCTATATATATTTAAAATTATATCAATGTCTTTGCACATTTTTGCTATTTTAAGATGTTTTAACATCTTGAAATAGGAAATTCTTTCAATTTTGAAATTAAGTTGTGAAATTATCTCTGCAATTTACAGACATTTTTCAATCTGTTTTATTTTGAACTTGTCATCATTAATCACAATTTTTTTTTAAAAAAACCTCTTTCATGCATGTTAATATTTATAATATTTAACCTCTCTTAAATTCAATCTCTAAGGACATATTTTCAAAAATTGGATTTAAGCATTCATTATTAGCATGCTTTTGCTCTAAATTGTTGGAAGATAATATGAATTATTTATTATGTGCTGATATTCACTTTTTCTACCATTCAGCGGATTTACATATTTGTATTCTAGCGTGTATGTTTATGGAATATTTGGAAAAAAAATTTCCATGTATTATTTGCATTGTATGAGAGTTAAAATGCATCCGAATTCGAAGGTGAACATTCAGTATCGTGACAAATATGTTGTTATCCTATCAACCTTTTTAAATACTTACTAAGTTGTTCTAAACTATCCGAGTATTACCCAACTGCATTAGAATCTGGAAAAAAACTGAAACAACATAAAAGATGTACGAAATATGTTTCATGCCTTTTGCTTGAGTCATATTTAATTCTTTTGGGTCCGATTTTAAAAATATTATGGAAAAGTTATTTGTAAGTTTATACTACACTATCTACTAATAAGTGTTCGAAAAATTTCGATTTTTGACATTTTCTCAAATATTTAAAAATATACTTGTCGGATTCTACTGAAATTTCAGGATTATGAAGATTATGTCTAACCTCATATTTATCAACATCCATTTAATAAGCAGGGCAATTACGGGGCCGACAAAAAATTAAAGAATAACAGAAATATTTGGGATCACCCTGTACATGAAAATGATTTATCGCTGCAGAATACAAATATGTGAATACTGCACAACATGTACACTGATTTTTGTAAGAATAGCATGTATATTCATGGAGAAAGAGTGATTAAAAAAAAAAAATTCAAAAATTCTGGTAAGTTTTTTAATTATATCATGTAGGGTTTTTGACCAAATTTAACGCAAACTTCAGAAATATTGGCAAGATCTTATTAGAAAAAATACAGCGCAATTGGAATATAAATATATTAAATATTTTATGAAATATGAGTAGTTTTATGAAATAATTTTTATCTGAGCATGCGCGAAAAATAAAAACGATTCTTTTACATCATTTTATAGTAAATTCTATAAAGTAACATAAAAAAATCCAATCAAATATCATGAAAATTCAAAAAGATATCATTATTATAAGTAAGCTGTTTTTACATTGCTCTCTAAAAACGGCAGAATTATAAGGGATTTTCCACAAATTGACATTTTTGATTAACTGACTTTTAGGAAAAAATTGGTACTATGTAATAAATACAATATCTAATACAATATTGCTATTAATAAGTATCTTGACACCTGTGATAGAAAAGGAAAAGAGCTTTTATATTTTTCTATCACAGATGTCAAGATACTTATTAACAGAAATATTGTATTAGATATTGTATACATTAAATACTAAATTTTTCCTAAAAGTCAGTTAATAAAAAATGTCAATTTGTGGAGAATCCCTTATTATTCAGCCGTTTTTAGAGAGCAATGTAAAAACAGCTTACTTATAATAATGATATATTTTTGAATTTTCACGATATTTCATTGGATTTTTTTTATAAGTTACTCCATAGAATTGACTATTAAATGATGTAAAAGAATCGTCTTTATCGTTCGCGCATGTGCAGATAAAAATTATTTCATAAAACTACTCATATTTCATTAAATCTTTAATATATTTATATTTCAATTGCGCTACATTTTTTCCAATAGATTTTGTCAATATTTCTGAAATTTGCGTCAAATTTAGTCAAAAACCCTGCATGATATAAACAAAAAACATACCAGAATTTTTGAATTTTTTTTTTAAAGTCACTCTTTTTCCATGAATATACATGCTATTCTTACAAAAATCAGTGTACATGTTGTGCAGTATCCACATATTTGTATTCTGCAGCGATAAATTGTTTTGTGCATTTTCATGTACAGGGTGATCCCAAATATTTCTGTTATTCTTTAATTTTTTGTCGGCCCCCTAATTGCCCTGCTTATCAAACTTTTATTAATAACTAACTTAGCAAACTTTTATTATTAATGATAACATTTCTACTAAACGTTTAAATATTTTCAATGAAGTAAGATGAAAAATGCATAAACATATACATATGACATGTTACGACTTCATTCCTTGGGGAAAGAAATGATCCCTATGGGGATTTTGTCGTGACGTCATCCCCGTCCCGAGGGAAAAATAGTTTAGAATGTTTTGAATCCCGCTTGGATGGAAGTTGTTTTGATCCGGCGAAAAGCCGAGAAAACTATTATTTAATATATGTTTTGTGAAGTACAGTGTATGTTTATGTGTTTTGTGAAGAATAAACTGTGTGTTTAAAAACTGGATGATTTTATGAGACGAACACAAATATTATTATTCGAAAGACTCGATGACAAACGATTACAAGAATTCTTCATGACACAAACCTTTATTATTATTTTTATTATTATTATTATTTATTTAATGAGCTATTATAATAACACATCACCGTGAACTAATATATATACTTTAACTAAGATGTAGGTTCGACCACATCTCAAGAACTATTTACATTTATATAATTCAACAGAAATAATGCATTTAATAAAATTAATAATAGTATGAATGATTACATTCATATACGTAATAAAGTTTTTTTATAACATACTGAAAAAAAAATACATTTTCTTTTAATATTTTTAAAAAGAAAGAGAGAACAACATTGCAGTTTTGCTCTTTTGCTCAGCCGTCAGAAGATTAATGTATGTTTAGACTTAAATTATCACAGCTACACGAAGATTGAAACAAAAATATGTGTTAAGACAAAATAGTAATCAATGACATGTCCTATTAATAAAACTAGATACCTAAATCGTTTAAAATAACTGTTCTGCCGTTATAATAAACTGTCCTGTGATGTATTTTACCAAGTTCTTGATTTTAAAAACTTTGAGAAAATATTTCTATCAAAAATGATATTGAAAGTGTCACAGTTTATGTGGTGAAATGCATGTTGATTGAAATGGAGATATTTTTATGATTATTAGCAATTCGTAACTTAGTTTGATGATGTTTAGACAGTACAAAAACTACCGTTATTGAGTACAGTACAAAAAAATACTATTTTGTCATACAACATCTTTTTTGTTGTGTTATTCAACTACAATTTCTGCATATTTTGAAATAGTTCTTAGATGATATTAAAATAAATTTCCTTTGAAAACAATGTTTTACATTTTTTTTTTCAACGAAAAAAGAACTTCTGATAACTTCAAAGATTGCTTAATCTAATAACAAAGTTTATTTCAAGCTATATAAATATTTAGGCAACATGAATGTTATTACGGATTAAAGAAACAACAAAAATAAATTTAGTCATACCCAAAAATTTTATTCTTTTCTAAGAACTGTATATATATATTTATATGTATATAGGGCATTGATAAAAAGTCATCCCGACATTTGGGCCCTGATTATCACGCCATTCACGGAAACTGAATAAAGTTTTGGTAAAAGGTATTTTGAGGTATTCGCTCAAGAATGATATGGAAAACAACAGTGTCAGTTAAACAGTTACGGTTACAGTGAGAAAATTTCGAAAAAATCAAACGGCAGTTTTTTGTATTGGAATGTGATCTCTATTGTGATAAAACATTATATAGCGTAGGAACGGCAATTGTTGCATGAAAATCATCGGCAGTAGATAGGCTAAAAGTGAGGACAACCAATAAGGAGAAAGAAGTAGCATAAAATAAAGTATTTTATTGTGTTTCACAAAGTTTCCACAAGACCTCCTTCACACACGATGAGACTTTGGATGCGGCCGATGGTGGATAGAACTACAGCACGTACCATGGCAATAGGAATCTCTTGAATAACAGTTCTGATAGCATTTTTCAAATCAGATACATTTTGAGGACAAAAATGATACACTTTGAATTTCAGATATCCCCATAGTCAGAAATTCATTGGTGTCAGATCAAGAGACGTTGCTGACCACGGAAGCGGGAAATGACGAGAGATAACTCTATCACCAAACTGTTAATTTAAGACAAGTTTGACTGAAGACCTGACAAGTAGAGGAGCGCCATATTGCATCCACACAACTTCAGATATAGCGTTTTGCCGTTTCAACTAGAGAATCGTGTAACAAGTTAACATGTCTAGATAGCGAGCACTCGTTACTGTTCACGTTTGCAGATCACCGGCAGTAATCTTTTCAAAAAAGTAAGGGCCGAGGATGAACGTACCCGTTATACCACACCACTTTTTCCTTGTGTAATGGACGTGCAAGGAAATCATATGGATTAATCTTTGCCCAGTGCACAAAATTTTTTGAATTCATGTTACCAGTTATCGAGAAATGTGCCTCATCTGTCCACAGAATGAGTAAAGGCCAGCTGCTATCTTCATTGTAAAGGATAAGGAACTTATTTACAAAATCCCGCCGTAATTGGCGTCCCCCGCTTCCAACATCTGGACACGTTAAAATCGATACGGAGGTATTCTTAAAACAGAGCGCAGAGAGTTGCATACAGTTGAATTCGTCAGATTCAGAATAAGTAAAACTCCGCGTGCAGAGACGAACTGTGCTTATCGTTTGATGGACTTTTGCAATAGCTTCCACAGGAACGGAAGGTCGTCCAAACCGAGGTCAATCCAATGTGCAATTAGTTTCTTCAAATTTATTAATCAAATCCCATTAAGCTTCTACAGTGCACAGTCCTCGCCGTAATCCATTGTTGCGGCGGTAAACAAGCAATATTACTGCGGTATTTTGTCCATTCTGGTAATAAATCTTTACGATATCCCTACTTTCCCTGAAAGCAGCATCTTGTTTGGAATGACAGAAAGCAACATACGCGGCTCGCATTTCACAGTGCCTTTTCTTTAACATAGTCTGAAGACATCAGTCATGACTGTGTCTTACGTAGAACCCGAAATTTGCATTTCTAGGTTTCTTCTTTTTGTTTGGAGGAGAATTAATCAGTCTGGGATATCAGCACTGCCCCCTCTACAATGCCTAATCACTGAGCAGACGACAAGCGTGAAACGTCATGAAGTTGAGGCGAAATCACTAACCCTACTGGTTCCAAAATTGCCACGAAGCTCAGAACACGATCGTTGTCAGGGAAACCGCCTACACTACGTCACAAGCGAGAAGGCATTGTAGAGGAGGCAGTGATATCAGGCGAAGGTACCATGTAACGTGTGACGTAAATGAAACGAACATTAATGCTCTGGTGCATGGCAAAGTCCTTTTTACGTTTCCCTTGCCTAGTTCCGGTGATTTTAATGCTACAGTTGTCGTTCAAAAGCTATATAGGGTTTATCACAATGTAGATCCCATTCCAATATAAAAAACTGGATGTTGTCATTTGATTTTTTCGCAATTTTCTCACTGTTACCGCAACTGTTTGAGTGAAACTGTGGTTTTCATTATCAATCTTGAGCGCATACCTCAAAATTTCATTCAGTTTTTGTGAATGGTACGACAGTTAGAGGCTTAAATTTTGGGATGGTTTTTTATAATCACCCTGTATATATATATATATATATAATACATTGAAACACATGATATGGAGCAAATAAAATATATATATATATATATTTTAAATGAATTGGTAAAAACAAAAGTGATAGCATTAATATCATAAATTTACATATGCTAGAAAAAGCTAGTCGATTTCAATTGAAATACATAGCTCCATGCTAAAAATGTTTATTTCATCTGCCCTATCAATTACCAATAATATACAATGTAAATTTGGAAAATCATAAAAAAATCGATAAATTATGTAAATCCTAGAAATTTAATATTAAATGAAATTTAATTTAATAGCCTGAGTTAGCATACATAAAAATCGAGGTCAAAAACCGATTCAAATCTGTGACAGATACATTAATTTTAAATATATATTTGCACATTTTAATAATTTAAACGTAAATTATTGCTTTGTGATTATTTCTTGCAACATAATTTTCTGTGCAAATATTTGGAATTTATTATTATTTTTTTAGTTTAAATAAAGTTTAAAAAATAAATTGAAGGTAAAAAATTATAAAATCAATTGATTGTAATAATTCATAAAATCAATTGAATATCCAGTCAGAAATTAAAATTATTAAACATATGCATTAATAGTTCACATTATTACATTATATTTAACCTATTATGTTAAAAAATAGAAACTGTATTTAAAATAAAATATAAAAATACATGCTACAGTTTTTGGATCTTTTCCAATTATAACAAGTCATATTTCTAACCAAAGTATTGCTTGCGATAAAGGCGTCAAATCCAATGACGGGAGGGGGGGAGCTCTTAAATATCTTGGACATTTTCTTTTTAAACAAACCCGTTGGACTAGAAGGAAATACGTTTTAAAATCCTTTTCCAATATACTATCCATTTACGTGTTTGAAAATTCAAATGAGATAAAAGAAATAGCTTAGAACGATAAAAATATTTTGAAAATACATGCAGTTGTTCTTCAGATTAAAAACATTATTCTTAAAAAATTACTGAAATGTTGAAAATTATTTACTATCAAATATTAGATTTCTTTTCCCTTTTCCTGATTTTGTTATTTAATAAAAATGTATTTACAACCGTTTTAAATATTTGTATTAGATAAGTATAAATTGATTTTTTTATTTACTTGCATATGTATAACGTTTGGAAATAAAACTAAGGTAACCATATTTTATTTCAAAATATAGAAAAGGCAAATATAGAAATAAAAAGAGATATTTATTGTACGAGATAAATAATAATAAAAAGAAAAGTGAATCCTATTGAAATTCGACAAAGCTTAGTTGAAAAAAAAATTTAAAAGCTTATAAAGAAACCGTCACTTTTAATTTATAATAAACTTAGAAAACAATAACAATCAAAATGAAATTTTCATAGGCTAGTACTTTTTAAAAAAATTTTATTTTATTGCATCAGTTAAATTTATGCCAGCGGTTTTTGCCGTAAATTTAACGGATTTTTTTCATAGTGTAACATTACAGAATTATGAGGTGGTGCTTTTTTTCCCGATATCCTCAAATAGCAATTTAAAATTATATGCACGGAGTTTGTCTTTAGAATTCTCACAATAAGCACAGATTGACCTTTAATTGTGACACTCTTGCAGCAAATTTTGAAGTATTAACATACATGAAATAGAAAAACGTTTTGGGATTTCCACATTCGACTAATTTTTCATTTTAATATTAATGCATTTAGTACTATATGTTTGTCTGGTAAATATGTTTCCTGAATATCAAAAGATTTACTAATAATAGATTGTATACAGAACAATGATACTCCACTTTAAGAAAACAGATTACACTGTTAAAACTAATGGTTACACATTGCACCTTTTAAGGGTGAAAGGCTTGTCTCACTGGTGACACCCCTAAAGGAGCCAAAATAGCACCTTTAATTAGGGTGAAAAGATGGCACCCTTAATCCAGAGTGTCCAATGATAAAAAATTAAAAATATACTAACCGATTTTCGGCCCTCGATGGATTCGAACGCAGAACGTCTGATTACAAGCTCAGCGCCCTATCCGCTCGGCCATCAAGCTCACCTTCAAAGTCTCCCTGAAATGTTCATATGTCCTGAAATTCAAAGATTGCTTTATATAAAAAAGCTCTCCAAAAGTTAGTCATCCGAAGTTCTAAACAAAATTGGGATAGCGTATAGCGGTGATAGTCATCGTAGGAAAAAATTGCTGTGTTGATCCACCAGTGACAGCGAGTTGAAGTGCAAGGATACACGTTACAGAACATGCGCAAATGACTAAGGGGTGAAACTCTTCCAACAGTATGCATTGCGCGGTACCCTAATTAGCGTGAAACACCCAACGGCACCCCAAACACATTTTCAAGCCCACTGGTGCCAAGTGGTTTAACCTTTTCACCCCTGGGCGTCAAATACAACCGGTTTGTCACCTTTATTTTTAACAGTGTACCGCACTGTAAAAGCTACTCAGAAACGTTAGCGAAGATGAGAGTGTAGTAAAGTTAATAAATTTATTTTTAAATTAATATTAACACAATATAAACAATTTTCTGAGATTTTTGAAGGTAAACGAACTTTTTCCGCAATATTCTTTAACTCAGAACAGATTTTTGTGATTTCATTTTTTTTCGGATTAAAAAACATCCGTCTTTTTTATTAACAGTGTATGTAATAGATATAAAATTAAACACATTCTTTTCTTTTGCTTACATTTCGTTCGAACTTTTAAATCTATATAATTTCCACTATGCGAATAAATTATTTATACATTACTAATATTAACAGTAACTATGTATTTTAAAAGTCCTTCCGGCAGTACCGGGAGGAAGAACTAGCTTTCATATACCTTATAAATTTATTTATTTATTTTAAATTAAGTTATATTATTTAAACATACGAAGCTCAAATTAGTGGAAACAGATTATATAAGATTGAGTAATAAATTTTGTCAATACTGGATATTAATGGAAATTTTTGAAATAAATAATTTATTCTAGCTTGCTTTATTTTAAGCGATTTATAAGTTTGAAAAATTCCATGATATCATGAAGTGCATGTCATTTTAAAACAACATGACGGGTAATACAAAAAAATTAGCTAGGTCGAAATTTTAATTCATGTGCACATGAACATTCGCATCGAAGTCCATTAATATATATGACTACTGTCGTGGGCATTTTTTAAAATGCCAACCACATTAGAAATTCAAACTGCGGTATCTCAGGTGTTTTTTAAGATACAGAAAAAACAAAAAATACTCCGGAATTCTTGTATTAAGATCAAACACTTCAGAAAGAACCCTTTTCAATTTCTATTTTTTGTTTTGCTTGTACATCATTGTACATTCAAAAGATTTTCGACATATTTAAATGGCCGGCATTTTGAAACAAGATGGTGGATGAAGTTAGCATATGAACTTGGTCAAGACATTGGTACGTACTATTTACACATGAAGTTATATCCAAATCGGTTTATAAACATGCATATTATCGCGTGACAAAATTGACAACTTTTCAAAATGTCCACCACACTAGAAATTAAAAGTGCTATAACTCAGTCATTTTTTAAGAAATTGATGAAACAAAAAATGCTCTGCAACATGGTATCAATGTCAAACACACAAATGAAAAATCTTTTTTAATTTCTTACATTTTGTATCTAATTCTAAAATTTAATTTTTTTAAGTTAATGTTCCGCCAATTTGAATTAAGATGGCGGATGGAACTGGCCAACGAACTTGGTCCAGGCATCGGTTTGTACTATGTACGCATCAAATTACATCCAAATCAGCTTATAAATACACGTGTTATCACGTGATGAAAATCAGATCATTCAAAATGTGACCAGCACTAGGAATTCAGATTCTATAACTAGAGCATGTTTTAAGACACTAACAAAACAAAAAATGCTCTGGAATCATTGTATCAAAATTAAATGTATAAAAGAAAAATCTTTTACAATTTCTCACTTTTTTGCAACTAATTTTAAATTTTAAATAAAAAAATAAATAGCTCCCATTTTGAAACAAGATGGCGAATGGAACTGGCTAACGAGCCTATGTACTATGTACACACCAAATTACATCCCAATCGGTTCATAAATACACTGTTAAAAATCTTGTTCTAGTTTGAACCAAAAAGTTTGTTTTTTGGTGCTCAGTATCTGTCACCGTAAGATGGTGAAATCTTGAACCAAAATTTGGAGCTCCCATTGAAGCATAGTTCCAATACTTGGAACGAGGTTCAAGTAGGAAGCTCCAAATGTTGGTTCGAGATTTCACCATCTTATGGTGGCAGCTATTGAGCACCAAAAGACAAACTTTCTTGGTTCAAACTAGAACAAGATTTTTACAGTGTACGCGTGTTATCATGAGACAAAAATCAGAATGTTTCAAAATGTTAGCCACACTAAACTCAGTCATATATATATATATACCGTATTTACTCTTGTATAAGGCGCACCCCTACTTTACAAGTAAAAATGGCGATTTCTTAAAATCTCTTATATAAGGCGCACCATAAATTTGATACGCTAATGAAGAATGACCAAATGAATTTCAGTAAAAAAAGGTCGAAATAAACATTACAGCAGACCAGAAAACAAGACTGAATGCATTTTTAGATTTCGGGTTGTACGAAAATGACGAAAAATGTAATGAGTGACGGTAAAGAGAATTGCTAATTAGCGTTTAGATAATGTCATTAGCTCTGTTGTATAAAAAACTGCAAGGAGTGAAATAAATATGCAGTAATAATTCAATTAAGTAAAATTTTCGGAGTTTTAATATCTTCTTTGAAATTTTCTTGTTTCCTATGTATATCGTTCGACTAGATCCAACAGTAAAAAATTACTCCGTGTATAAGGCGCATCTAGGAGTTTTGCCCTAATTTTTTGGAAAAAAATTATATATATATGTATATATATATATATATATATATATATATATATATATATATATATATATATATATATATATATATATATATATATATATATATATATATATATACCGTATTTACTCGTGTATATATATATATATCAGTTATATATATATATCTGACTGGCTGGGGTTAAAAAAGAATCAGGTGTGAATTGTTTTTAAGTTTATCTTTTCCGCGTGAAACTCGATTACGAAAGATTAATCTATTTGTCTTTAAAACAATGTATAAATTTAGGGATTTGTTTCCGGCTAATACACCATAGCAAAATTAAAACTTCCTCGATAAATAAATAAACAAAATAGTATAAATAAATACAAGTTTAACAGACATGTGATTGAAATACGCGCTCGAAGCACTGAAATCATTAGAAACAAAAATATTGCCGAAAGTAACAAAATCTTCAGCTAAGAACGTCTGACATGTTAGTATGATTTTTGAAAAATTCAAAGCTTTATTTGTTTCCATAATTAATATTTTCCATTAAGCCCTTTAAGCGGCCTAGCCGTGTTTTTCCGTCGTATAATATTTTAATTCAAAGGTTAATTTAACGCAAGATTGATATTAGTTAATTTTTTGAATTGTATAACATAAAAAGACACATAAAATTATCAAATACAAACCTTCATAACAATACTTTTCACAGTTACTATCTTTTGAATTAAACATGAATGAAAGAATCTTCAGGACGCTTAAAGGATTAAAAATGCTTTTTTCCTGTTAGTTAAGAATCTAAAAAGCATATTAGATGTAAAAAATTTATTAGAGTTTTCAATTTTAAATTTAAAAGGCTGGTTTTTATCTTTACTATGTTACGCGGGAAGCCCGGGTTCGATCTACTAGTATAATTGAAGTTAACATGGCACTATTTTGCCTGAGATAGTAACCAGACTTTAAAAAAAATTATACAAATGTAAGAGCGACAAACGGTAGTGTCTATGTTTGAAGAAAGGCTGACACCATCAATTTATAATCATTACGTTTGAAATCGTTTCAAAAAATTTGATGTTTTCTATGCTTAGAAACCAGAATTTAGAATGTTTTTAGAATGCTTTTCTCACACTTCATCTTTTTAAAAATTTGATGTTTTTAAAGAAATATTCTTGGAGATAATTTAAATTTTAAATTTATTACCATGCCAAATTTGATACTTTTAGACCGTTCACTACCGTTAAAATGAAATTTTCAATGTTTATTGTTGCTGTACCCCTTTTGGGTTTGTGGCATTGATATTAGATACAGCCTATGTTGGAACAAGGACTACAATCATCATTTTGATACCATAACCTTTGAAATCTGTTTGGTAGTTCTAGATTTTTCTCCTTAGGAACAAGCAAATAAACTTTGTTTATTTACAAAATTAGTATGGATAGATGAAACATATTATCTTTATACAAAATAGTAAATGCATTAAAAATGAATATTACATTCTACAGATTCGAATATTTTCCGATTTGAACAAGAGATATATTGCTTGCGATAAAAACAATAAATCCAACGACAACAAGTAAATTTCTTAAATTCCAAGACTCTTTTTTTGTACAATCCAGTTGACCTAAAAGAAAATAAATTTTAAAATCTTTTTTCCTACCTGTTTACGTGTTTCTAACTGCCGATGAGTTAAAAAAAATAGCCTGGAGGGATAAAAAATACTTTACAAAATACTAGCGGACCCGACAGACGTTGTCTTGGCACCGACTCCAAAAAATCAAATAAATGTACATAATTATAATAATACGCATGATAAATACTGCGCTCCTAATTTAATTTCTTATTACAATTAAGTAAGGAAATTATTTTTCACTTTGCAGTAGTTTTTGAAGTCGGTTCAATTTTGGATAGAAAAGTTTATTTTTCTCATTTTAGTGAAAAGTTAGCGATTTCCTGCAGTCGGTTAATTAAAATTATAATACAGAAAAATCCCTGTCGGCTTGGCCTATAGGCGGAGGTAGATTTCTAAGAGTTTTCTTTCAACAACAAAAAAATAAAATATTATTAAAGATAAACCCAGATTAAATACTTTATTTGGCCGCTTTTTAAAATAAATTAATTTAATTTTTTCTGTAAGAACTGATTTATTTAAAATCCTCTTAAACGAAATTCGGCTCAAATGCCCATTTTGAAAACATATTTTTAATATATATTCTGATTTTATTAAAAAATCGACCAATACGCACATTATATAATTCCTAAACAAAAAGAAACTGTCAATTGAATGTGTTTGAGAACAAAATTGAATTTAAAAATGAGTCATAAAATAACTAATTAGTTATTTGAATACATCCACAATTCTTTAAACAAGATCATTTTGGGAAATTTTGTGCGAAGTGCCCAATTTGACAACTCTTTTTTTTATAAATATATACATGTCTTTATTAAAAAAATGACCAATACGGCCCATTACACAATTCTTAAATAACAAATAACTGTCAATTGAATGCGTTTGAGAGTAAAATTGAATTTAAAAATAAGTCATAAAATAACCAATTTGTTATTTGAATACATCCTCAATTCTTTATCATGATCGCTTTGCGATTTTTTTCTCTTTTTTTTGGCGAAGTGCCCACTTTGACAGCTTTTTTAAAAATTACATTTAGCCTCTATCAAAAAATTGATGAATTCGTTCATTATATAGTTTCTAAATAACAAAATATTATCCAGTGAATGCATTTGAAAGCAAAATTGGATTTAAAAATGAGTCATGAAATAATCAATTTGTTAATTATTTGTTAAAATAACCACGTTCTTAAATCATGATAGCTTTGGGAAATTTTGTACGAAGTGCCCATTTTGTAAGCCTTTTTTGAAATATATTCTGCCTTTATCAAAAAACTGGCAAATTCGTCTCACTATATAGTTCCTAAATAAAAGGACCTGTAAATTGGATGCGCTTGAGAACAAAATTGGATTTAAAAATGACTCAGAAAAAACGCAATTTGTTATACTTCTTCAATTTTTCAATCACCATTACTTCATGAAGTTATGTTCAAAATACCTTTTTGGCAGCCTTTTTTGAAATATATTCTGCCTTTACCAAAACACTGGCCAATATATCACATTATGTAGTTTCTAAATAAGAGGATCTGCCATTTGGATGCGCTTAAAATTAAAAATGAATTTAAAAATGAGTCAGATTATAAACAGCTTGGAGTTGAGGTTTTTCCTCAAACTCCTATTTTTGTTTAATTTATTTTTGATATAAGAATTGGTCCTATAAAAAACTTGTTAATATAAAAGTTGTAGATATTATTGAGAAGATGTAAAATAAATTTAATTAGATTTGACTGGATGGAACCCCTTAAAATTTGACGGCACCAAAGAAAGAAAAAGGTATTTTCCAGCTATTAAAGGATTTTTTTACGACTTATCTTCAGCAAAAATTTCAATAAATAAAAGAAAAACCTGCATTTTACATACAGGCAAATGACCCGCAATTGGCAGAGTTCAAACATGCAGTCATAGAATTAGAATCTCTCTCATTTGATAATTTTCCATTTGCAAATACAACACCAATAAATTGTACATGACATGAATAAATCATAAATTACTGTCAATACTCATTTCATACAAAATATACATACTTCACTTACTTCGCAGCAAAATAAGACTGAATTTATAGTTTGCCATTTAGTAACAACTATAACAATGATCCTCTCAGTGGTTAATTTGTTGTTGCATTACCCACCCCATTCAACCAATAAAAATTTGCATTTTCAACTAACTTTTCTATTACCTTTTCATAAATCAAAAATACATGTATATTTCACATATTAAAAAAATTAATGATAATATTTATTCTGGCTAGGTGAAACCAGTCAAAGCTTGACGACAACAATATGAAAGAACCAAAGAAAAAAGTATTTTGCCGTTATAATTGTTTTTTTTTAAGATTAATATATTTATTAAAAATTTCAATGTGCTTTTCCATTTACCTACGTAAACCCAACATGACATGATCCTCGGCGAAGAATCGATGCAATGCTGCGACACACGTCGCAGACTCTTGAAAATGTTTAAAAATTATTTTTCAACTGTTAAAGTTATGCTAGAAATCATTTGCTATCTACAAAAATTTGTCTAGGTACCATAAAAAACACAAATTTTGGCAAATAATTACAAAAAATAGCAAATTTCGTCTAAATCCCCCCCCCCCTCCAAAAAAAAAAAATCACCCGGAAATTTTGTAAATAGATGCGGGAAAAAAACAGCAAATTTCGTCAAGAGATTGCCAAAAACAACACATTTCATCAAAAGATCTCTAAAAAATTTGTCAAAAAACTGCAAAAAAAATTGTCTAGGTATCCCAAATAAAACAAATTTCGCGAAAGTATTGCAAAAAATCAAAATTTGCCAAAACGTCTAAAAAATGGCAATTTTTATGAAAAAATTTCGAAAAAAAGACAAATTTTGACAAAAAAATCCCTAAAAAGTGGCAAATTTGTAAACATATTGTGAAAAAAATTCAAAATATTGTGAGAAAAAAACAAATTTTAACAAATGATTGTGAGTAAGCAACAAATTTCGTCAAAGGATTGAAAAAAAGCAAATTTCATCAAATTATCACAAAAAAGATAAATTTCGCAAAAATCAACAAATTTTGCAAAAAGATCTTTAAAAAAACAGCAAATTACATCGAAAGAAATCGAGAAAAACGATAAACTTTACCGAAAGACCTCAAAATGACGAATTTTGTCCAGGTATCATAAAAGAAGCAAATTTCGTCCAGAGATCTCTAAAAGCACTTAAATTTGTCTAGGTTATCGCAAAAAAAAATAAATTTAGCTAAAATAGCAAAAAAAAAAAAACTACAAATTTCTCAAAAAATAACAAAAAACGACAGTTTCGCAAAACAAATCACGAAAAAATTAAAAATTTGATAAAACAGCAAATTACATCGAAAGATTGCGAGAAAAAATGACAAATTTCACCGAAAATCCCCGAGGAAACAAATAATTTTTTCCTGGTATCATAAAAGACGTGAATTTCATCTACAGATCGCGAAAATACATAAAGTTTGTCTAGATACTTCAAAAAACGCAAATATTGGTAAACAGATTGTGAGAAAAAAACACATTTTGTCAAAATATGAAAAAAAGAGGCACATTTCATCAAAAGATCACAAAAAAGATAAATTTTGCAAAAAAAAAAAAAAAAAAAAAAAAAAAACGAAAAATTTCACAAAAAAAATTACGAAAAAAGATAAATTTGATAAAACGGCAAATTACATCGAAAGATAGAGAGAAAAAACTACAAATTTCACAGAAAATCCCTGAGAAAACAAATAATTTTTCCTGGTATCATAAAAGACATTAATTTCGTCAAAAGATTGCGAAGATACATATAATTTGTCTAGGTACTTCAAAAATGCAAATATTGGTAAACATATTGTGAGAAAACAACACAAAAGATGAAAAAAAGAGGCACATTTCATCAAAAGATCGCAAAAGAGGTAAATTTTGCAAAAAAAAAAAAAAATGACAAATCTCTAAAAATAACAAAAGAAAAATTTCACAAAAAAAATCACGAAAAAAGGATAAATTCGATAAAACAGCAAATTACATCGAAAGATCACAACAACACGACAAATATAGTCCAAGTATCATAAAAGATGTTAATTTCGTCTTACAATTTCGCGAAGGTTGTAAGACGATGATTAAATTCATTCATTCTCTCGCACTGTACAGATTAGAAAGTATGTTGCTGTTGCTACCTGTCCTGTAATATTAAGTTATTGATCATAAAATTATTTATTTTATGTTGCTGTGTCTATTTCGATTATTTTTCATAGCCAGTCCTAGGCTTAATCACTATTTAACAGCAAATTTCATCAAAATACCCCCCTTCCCCCCCAAAAAAAATCACCTGGAACTTTTGTAAATAGATGAGGGGAAAAACAGCAAGTTTCGATATCAAATTGCAAAAAACAGTAAATTTTTTCAAAAAAAATAAATTTGTCTAGGTATTCCAAATGAAACAAATTTTAACAAATTATTGCAAAAAAAAATCAAAATCTTGTGAAATCGTGTCGAAAATTGGCAATTTTTATTAAAAAATTTTTGAAATAACACAAATTTTGACAAAAAATCACAAAAATATGGCAAATTTGTAAACGTATTGTGAAAAAAATTCAAAATATTGTTATAAAACAACAATTTTTGTCAAATGATTGTGAATAACCAACAAATTTAATTAAAGAATGGAAGAGAAGACATTTCGTCAAATAATCGCAAAAAAGTAAATTTCGCAAAAAACCCACAAATTTTGCAAAAAGATCACGAAAAAAGATAAATTGAATAAAATGGCAAATGACATCAAAAGATCACAACAAAACGTCAAAATTCACCAAAAGAACTCGAAAAAAACAACAAAATTCACCAAAAGACCTAGAGAAAACGACAAATTTTATCCAAGTATCATAAAAAACATGAATTTCGCCATAAGATCACAAAAACACATAAAGTTTTTCTCTCACACTGTACAGATTAGAAAGTACGTTGCTGTTGCTACCTGTCCTGTAATAGTAAGTTTTTATCATTATTTATTTTATGTTGCTGTTTCCATTTCGATTATTTTTTATAGCCAGTCCTAGGCTTGATCATTATTTAAGAGCACATTTCATCAAAATACCTCCCTTCCCCCCAAAAAAAACCCACCTGGAACTTTTGTAAATAGATGAGGGGAAAAACAGCAAGTTTCGATATTAAATTGCAAAAAACAGTAATTTTTTTCAAAAAAAAAAAAAAAAAAAAAAAAAAAAAGAAAAAAGAAAAAAAGAAAGAAAGAAAAAGAAAAAAGTTGTAAAATTTGATGAAAGAGTGCAAAAAAAACCCCCACAAATTTTGTCTAGGTATTCCAAATCAAACAAATTTTGACAAACTATTGCAAAAAATCAAAATCTTATCAAATCGTGTCGAAAATTGGCAATTTTTATGAAAACATTTTGAAATAAGGCAAATTTTGACAAAAAATCACTAAAATATGGCAAATTTGTAAACATATTGTGAAAAAAATTCAAAATATTGTTAGAAAACAACAATTTTTGTCAAATGATTGTGAATAACCAACAAATTTCATCAAAGGATGGAAAAGAAGACATTTTGTGAAATAATCACAAAAAAGGTAAATTTCGCAAAAAAACCCACAAATTTTGCAAAATGATCACGAAAAAATATAAATTCAATAAAATGGCAAATTATATCAGAAGATCACAACAAAACGTCAAAATTCACTAAAAGAACTCGAGAAAAACAACAAAATTCACCAAAAGACTTAGAGAAAACGACAACATTTATCCAAGTATCATAAAAGACATGAATTTCGTCATAAGATCACGAAAACACATAAAGTTTGTCTCTCACACTGTACAGATTAGAAAGTACGTTGCTGTTGCTACCTGTTCTGTAATAGTAAGTTATTTATCATTATTTATTTTATGTTGCTGTGTCCATTTCGATTATTTTTTATAGCCAGTCCTAGGCTTAATCATTATTTAATAGCAAATTTCATCAAAATACCCCCTTCCCCCCCCAAAAAAAACACCTGGAACTTTTGTAAATAGATGGGGGGAAAAACAGCAAATTTCGATATCAAATCGCAAAAAACAGTAAATTTTTGGCGTAAGAAAGATCACCAACAATAAACGGATGATAAACATCCCAATTGTTAACAACGTGTTTTACAATGGCATGGCGAACGCGAGGGTGATGATCTTCTGTATCATACAGGAACACAGACAGTGCTCTAAATAAGCAATTGCTGTCTGGTTCAATTTCGCGAAGATTGTAAGACGCTAGATCCATAACTACACAAAAATGGACACACAAAATAAATCAATAAGGATAAATATGATGAATAACTTACTATTACAGGACAGGTAGTAACACCGTGAGAAGCGTACGCGTACAGCGTGAGAGATTGTTTATCTGTATTTAGGGACCCGCAATCCTCTGCAAACACTGAACTCTCATTGGAGCACAGCGTCCCGCACTCCTACTCCCGACGCAGCGCATGCGCTCTAACGATGATACATGGAGTAAAAGTTGATACTCCGTGCGATATTGTGAATGTGTTTCTCTCTCTCTACGGTGAATCGTTCTCGTGAATGAATCACCTGGTACTCACCGGAAAGCTTGCTCGCGCATGCGTAGAGACCAATTTAAACTATGCTGACTTTTTTTGGCTATCCTTTTAATATATAGATTGCTTAAGAATTGAGTAAGTTATGGATTTTTTTCTTTTTCCACCCCCCTTTTTCTTTTAGTTTTTAATTTTTTTCATCGGTAAAAATTGGTCCTATCAAAAACTTGTAAATACAAAAGTTTTAGATAATGTTTAGTACATTTCTAAAAAATTTAGTTGGGTTTGACATCTTGAGAATTGACGAAGTTATAAATTTTTCTCTTCCAAAAATCCTGTTTTTTTCGCCTTTTGAGCCCACTTTTAACTTTATCAGAAATCTGTCAAGTATAAACTTTTAGCTCACTTTTTTGAGATAATATAAACGTTACCGGATTTGATATCTATTTTAATTAGGAAGTTATCGCATTTTTTCGGTTTTCACAAAAAATGTCCCTATTTCCACCCCCTTGGTCCGATTTTGCCCATTAACGAACTCGACCGAGATTTTATGCCTCTTGATTTTATGTAAAAATTTGAAGAAAATCTGAGCATAATGATGGAAGTTATCGTGTCTAGAAGAAAGTGGAATATATATATATACATATATATATATATATATATATATAGATATATATATATATATATATAGATAGATAGATAGATAGATAGATAGATAGATAGATAGATAAACTTTTTTACTGATGGTAGTTTTGGGGTCTAGGAGTCATGATCGGTGTAGGTCTGCAAAAATTTTTCAGAAATTCCAACATGGGAGAGAATGCAATAGGTAGTATTTCATACGAAGTCTACCTAAAAATTATTGCAAGTCATACACGTTTGTCAGGAGTGGGATTCGAACACACGATCTCTTTCTTCGAGAACCAGAGTTTAAAGGTGTCGTCTTAGACCACTCGGCCATTCCGTCAAAACTCTATACAGCGAACATATTCAACATTTTTAATTAGCAAAAAATCACTAACTATTAGTTTTTGCCTAATTACTAAAAAAGTACTGAATCAGTTTCATGAAATGTGAATCTAAACCATTCCCGAATCCACTGGAACACACACAAAAAATTTCATTAAAATCAGTCCAGTCGTTTAGGAGGAGTTCAGTGACATACACACACACAGAAGATTTATATATATAAAGATATACCGTTGTTGTTTAGATAAAAATCATTATGCTTAAAAAAGAGTTTAAGAATATTTTTAAACTTTTAGAATATTTTTTTAAGAATATTTTTTTAAAGATCAAAATATATATCAAACCATTTTATCTATTTATATTTGATAGCTATGACTTGTTTTAATTTATGCTTTCAGTTGTAAAAAAAAGAAGCGATGAAGTAAAGAAATAATGAAGTAAGAAAAGAATGTAAGTAAAGAAAGTAAAGAAAGAATGAAGAGTAAAAAAATACAAATTTAAGTCTTGTGTAGATTAAAGATAAACAACTTTGAACCTAGGGAAATTCGCTGACAAATTATCATTCAAAATGAACTAATGGATTCGATCTATTAGTCTATTACAAAAATCGAAAAAAAAGTAACGTTTGTTTGTTTATTTGCGTCTAGTGTTTAACCTTCGCTTCAATCTTACCAATTAAAATTAGTTGGTTTTAGCAATCCCAAAACTTTCTTCTATCGTATGTATGTTAATACTTTGAAATTTGTTAAATGGCAATCTATGCCGATCGCAAGGATTTAAAAAATAGTATTAAATTCCGTAGATCAGTTCTTGAGGTATGACAATCACAAAAATTGTATAAATCTTACAAAAATCAGCATAGAAGTGCACCTGTAAGGCAAATGGCACACAAATGTAAAAAAAATCAATTCATGTCAAGTATTAATTGAATCTGAAGATTGACGGAAAACCGTGCATTAGTTGTTGAAATAGAGCTGTTACAAAAAATAGCAGCACCATTTGCGGCGTTATTTACATCAAGACAGTATAAATATCATCAATTCATGTTAAGGACTAACCGAATCCGAAGTTTAATGGAATCTGTGCATTCGTTCTTGAGATACGGATGTTGCGGAAATCTTATAAATTACAGCAGAGAAACGTTACTTATTGAACGATTTATACCAAAACATAAAAAAGTCAATTTATGTCAAACACTATTGGGGAAATTCTGAAGATAGAAATATGGCGAAAATCGCACAAAATGTTGTATAGCCACTTGTTGAATGGTTTATCGAAAATATAAAAACACCAGTTCAAATCAAGGAAAAATGAAATCTGAACTTTCATGAAAATTCGAGCATTAGTTCTAGAGATTGAGATATTTTGATCTTAGATCTTAATGCTGCATTGCAGTGCCACCAAAAGAATTATTTGTCATTTACCAAAATGTAAACAAACATAAATTCATGTCAAGGAGTAAATTAATATGGAGTTTGATGAAATTTCGTGCTTTAATTTTTATCTTGCTATTCTTGCTATTCCGATCTATTGCGGAAAAAATAGCATGGTAGTGCCCCCTGTAGAGCGAATTACACCATAAAACAAATCAGCGCCAATTCATATCATGGATTACATGAATGTAATTTTTTTATTAAATTCCGTGCATTAATTTTTCAGATAGGGCGCTTACAAAATTTATATCCCATACAGACAAACAGACTGACAGACTGACAGGCTCTCATACGGACGATTTGTAAAAATATGTTTTTCGGGTCCTTTGACCCTTAAAACACGTAAATCCATCCAAAACTGGAATTCGAAACTTTTTACGAATCTAATATTTTCTTCTTATAAAGATAGTATAAAGTGAAAATTAATGATGTCAAAATGCCAGTGAACATTTCTGCCTCAACATAGGCTTAATTTATGTCTATAGAAATACTTGCATAGGTGTGCAATTGAAAAAAAAACTTCTTAACAGCAGAATTTTATTGATATTGTTCATGCCAAAAATTTTTTATCTTTAGCGTGATGGTATCTTTTAAGATACTAATGCTTGTTGTGAACAATATCCAGAAAAATCGAAATTTAATAAGGGAAATTGAGCAAAAAATGTTCTAAATTAGAATTTATTTGGAATTTTAATGATCAGAAACTGGCATTTGCATGGCTGTAAATTTAAACACGTAGATTCTCGCCCAGGACAGTTTTCGAAAAATTAGAATTTTTAAAATATGCCGGAGAAATAAACGTTCTACTAATTCTAGTTATCTGATATATATGGTACAATAGGATAGAATGCCGCTGGCTAATTACTTTTAAAATGTAAATACTGATAATATGCTGCTTCAAAAAATTCGAATTTTTAAAGGTTAAAATAAGTGGAAAATTTCTTAAAATATACTACACCCCGATTTTTTTGGAAATGTTTAAGCTAAAAGCTAAAACTAAAAGCTAAAGTATTTTTATTACTCTGAATACATAAATACTCGACTAAACCAGTTTTTTAAAGATTTCAAATTTAAAAAGGGGCCGGGGCAAAAAAGCTTTAAAGTTGTAATATATTTGATACTGTTTATATAGAAACTTAGAATTATACTAATTTATTAAGGCGATTTTAAGAAGCAAATATTTGCTAGAAATGGTTTCTAAAAGATCCAAAATTTAAAAAAGATGAAATCAGCTAAAAAATTCTAAGCACATTATAAATTTGAAACTTGAAACTTAGACCATGGTATTGTAGAATATCTTTACATTGCAGTTGCTCGGTATAATCAGTACATACAAAATTCGAAATTTAAAGTTTGAAAATGAGTGAAAAATTTCCTACATGATGTTTTATTTACCATTATTCGTGATAGAAAAAAAATTGTTGTCAGTTTTTTTAAATTATAAACGTTTGGACAGAACAAATTTTACGAAATGCGAAATTTAAAAATGCGCAGACTTAAAAAAAGTGTTCTAAAATTTTTATGTTAATAATGCTGTTGCGCTAGAAACTTGAAATTGATCATAATTGCAACTTAAGATATAAATATTCGCTAAACACGGTTTCTAGAAAATTCGAAATTAAAAGAAATGAACGTGAGCAGAAAACGTGAATTACGATTCTGAATTACGGTTTAACAGGATTTTTTCCTGTTACGAATATGAAACTTAGTATTGTTGTTTCTTTAAAAGTTCAGATGTCTGGTATACAGATTTGATTAAAATTTCGAAATTTAAAAATGCTACATGAATAAAAACTTTTCTAAATCACGATTTATTTGGAATTGTGACAGAAAGAAACTGAAAATGTGCCATGTCTGTTATTTTTAAGATGTAAATGCTCGCACAGAACAAATTTTAGAAAATGAGAAATTTAAAAAGATGCAAAATAAGTTCTAAAATAGCTCTGCTTGTATTGCTGCTAGAGTATAAACTTAAAATTTTCAATGTAGTTTATTTAAAAATTTAATTTTTCGCGGAGAGACATTTCTAACAATACGAAAAATTAAAATGAAATATTCGGAGACGTTTCACCAGCTAATGTACACTGCTCAAAATAAGTTTAAAACCGCCAACAAAAACAGCTCTTATTTTAGTTTAAAAACCATATCATTGCAAAATTATGCTCATAAAATTATACAAGACTTTTTATTTATTTATTTATTTATTTGAAATCCTATATGTTTTACAAACTGAACATAAATTAAAATCTAGAAAGTGTAATTTGGTGGGGAAAAATAGAACTCGTATATTGATAATCTTAATTAAACATGCATTGATTGGTACATTATTTTTTGTACTTTGTGTCCTCTTAACACTTTTTCCAAGTTTCTACATTTTAAAAATGATTATTTGTTTCTATATTTTCTAATTGGTTGCTTCTTGCTCTACAACAGAATCAAACTGATTGTTATATAGACATAAACAGACGGAAAATCATTCTCCACTTGGTTTCTATACGACTTATTTCAGAACATTAAGATGAATTTTTTAAAGTTTTTATCTTGTTTGTAAATAACCAATCTGACGTTTACACAGACTTACGAACACAAACGTTGTATTGAAGCAATTTCGAATCTAATCCATAAATTGAACTTTAAGTTATACAGCTTAAAAATTACCATGCTTACTTAGCTATGTTAGGGAATTAGCTAAGATTAGCTAAGGTTACTATTAGCTAATCAGCTTGATTAGGTTAGTTAGGTTTTAGTTTACAGTTAATTTAACTAAAACTACCAATAACATCTTGACAGTCAAAGGAATTCATTTTTGTCAGGTTTAAAACCAAACTTGTTTTACTAGAGCATTTAGCCTTTAATTTTGCATTAGAGTCTGTCCAAATCATGAGTCACACGTTTTGAAAGCAGATATGGCTCACGCGGTAAATCTTACTAGTAATGTATCTTAAATTATCTATATTATTAAGAGTGAATATAGTTTCATTAGAAAAAAACCAAGATTCTCCATAGCTTCAATTGTAAGACATCTTAAAATATGAATGATAAAATAATTCAATAATGAAGCCTTTGTAGTTTTGTTTTGTCTTGTCTCTTCTCTTAAAGCATGTTTTATTTATTTCCCGAGTGACTCCATAATTGTACTTTAATACGGAATTTAACAGTTACTTGCTAAACATTTCTCCACTTTTTGTACGCTCATCCACAAATTTTCTTCGAAACACCTAATTGTGTAAAAAATCAAAAAAATCTGGAAGTCAATGGACATATTTCTTGTAGCATTTAGTCATTTTTACGTGATTTTAAAATAAAAAATAAAGTCTAAGATTTATTTCGATTTCGTTTGAACGCAATCTAAGTTTTTAGGATGTTTAAGTAACATATTCTTGGAATTTCATTTTTAACTATTAATGACCACTTCGTTTAACTGATTTGTTACAAAAATCTAACATTAAATGAAGAAATCACCAAATGAAACACCTTAATATCTGTCCCTTCTCGGGCTGAAATAATGTACTAAATCTTTTTTTTTTTTTTTTTTTTTTTTTTTTTTGTGTGCTGCAAATCATGTTTTTGTTTAATAATTGAAGCATCCATAGCCTTTTAACATATTTCAAATACTTCTGGATGTTACTGAATTTTCATTTCTTATTTTATAGTAGGATAATAAGTAGAATCTCAAAACTGCCATTCTATTAACGCTCCATCTACATTGGGCTGTGAGTTTCCACAGTAATCCGCTTCTTTTTTTAACCCTCTGACAGTCTTGCAAAAGGGCAAAATTGTAATGTTGTTTTCTCAGCATTTTATTTTAATTGCTAAAAAAATATGATTCTTTCAAAATTATAGAAAAATCTTATTTACGAATATGAATGTTATCCTTGAGTGTGTAAACCATTGCACAATGTATTAAAAATCCATAAAATCAACTGAGTTATATCATTTTAATTATTGCTTGCATTGCAATAAAACTTGGAGCTTAGGGAACGTCCATAGACGGGCTTGTCAGTGAGAGGGTCTTAATAATATTCTTCAGTAGATCATAAGGAAAACTGTGTTTAAGAGTTTTACAGTTATTTATTTCAAGATGAATTTTTTTTTTTCAGTTAGTCAGGCGTCTGAAAAATTCCTCAATTTCTTATTTTCTTCTTCAGTCAACGATTTATCGTGAGCTATACATAACAGCAAATTACTGTCAATTCAAATATGACTATTACTAACCGATAATAATCATCAACGATGAATCCGAATTAAATACTAAAGTTATTACGACATGTTATGCGTTGAGCTACATTTAAAAGACGATATTGATTTCATTACGTTATGCTGGATATTTTACTTTACGTCTGTCATTATGTTAGATTTTAAAGAAGATACTGATCTAAATTCTTTTTCATTTGTTAATGTTAAAAGATTTTAGTTTATGTCAATATAAAGAAGATTTTAGAAGATTAAAAAAAAAAAACTTTGGGAGATTTAAAGAAGATCGAAAGATTTTAGTTATGATATTTTAGTTTATGTCAAAAAAGTATTTTTTAATTTTTTCAATTGAATTATATTCTCATATTATATCATGTGCTTTTGTTCAAAATATCTTTTTTTTTATTTTACTTTAAACAACAAAATTATCAAGTAATTTTAATTATTTTTTCCTACACTGTATGGCTTATATGAAATTCTTAGAAATAAGCAGCTTATTATACATGATTTATACATGATTATTATACACTATTATACATGACTCTTTTTTTACAGACGTTACGGCACTCACGCACGAGCTTCATGAAATTTCGAAATTTAAAAGTATGCAAGTATGAAAATGTTTTACAAAAAGCGATTTTTATGATATAGTTGTTTGTGCAAATAGAAACTTGGACTTTTTGATGATGGTAATTATTTAAATAGAAATTACTCGGTTTCTAAAAATTTCAAAAATTTACATGAAAACAAATTAATTAAATTAATTAAAATAAACAAATTAATTAAATTAATTAAACAACAGTATTACAATATTCCATTTATACATTACCACATCAATATGGATGTAACATGATTCAGTTAAGTGAAATTTATTAATATCTACTACTTGTGGTTAAATACATTGTTCCATCTCTTAAGAAAATAATGCATTTTTCCCTTTTAGAAAAATGCATTTCCCTTTTAGGGAAAATCTTCAAGATGCGCTGTTAAAAATTTCTATTAAAACTCAGACAAAAAAGCAAAATCCTCTAAAAACTTCCGATTTTTTTCGATTAAATGCATTCAATTGAGTTTGTCGTTTATTATTTTACAGAATTTTTTTATATTATAACTGATTCCTTGTAGGGATTTATTTTTATTTAACGATATTTTTATCTTAGTTAAAACTTTAAAATAGACACTCATAAATTATTTTTGCAATTTTATTAGAAGCAGTTCATTAGAAATAATAAAAAAGAAAATTAGCTTCTTCTTAGTTAAGTTAATTCAAAAAGGAAAAAATCATCTTCTCGGTTTTAATGAAGATTTTTAACGATTTTTCCCAGCTGAATCATAACAGATATATTTTGAACAGAAAAACAACAGATCCTACAACTCTCTCAGTAGGGTTTCTGTCCACAGTCATGAGGCCTTGGGATCAACCGCAGGACGGCTAGAAATATATTGTGTAAAAAATTAATGATACAGAAATTCAAAATTACTTAAAAATTTTAAATTGAAACTGTTTCAGAATCACTAAAGATTGAGTTATTTATTAATTTTGAAAACGGAATTTAAAGTTTTCCATACGTATTTTTAATGATGTTAATTTACAGAATATATTGTAAATTGTCTGAATAATACTTTACTGTTATTTAACAGAAGCTATAATTTTCTAATCTCTATAATTTTTTGACAAAACTTGATATGATGAATAACCCGTAGATTCACTGTAATATTACAAAAAAATCACCGCATATACTGCAAATTACCATTTATTGGGAATTAAATTTACGAATTACTAAAATTTATCAACTATATTTGTATATATTAAACTTATTCTCATTAATTTGCATCTCATATTCGCGAAATATAGTATAAAAATGACATTTATATTGCTTAATGAAGAATTTTACAATCATTCATAACAGTATAATTTCCTCTAATAAAAATATACATGCGCATAATTCTTACAATTTTTAAGCAATTATTCAAGCAAAGCTTTAGCTTTGTTTTTAATATTACAAAAGTAATAGCTTAGTATGAATGTTTGGATCAACTCAGAGTCAAAACGGTTTATTCGCATTTAGATAAATAAACAGCCAGCAATGAAAAATTCTAAAATTTCTTTATTTCATTAAAATATTATTTTAATTGCACAAATTTTTGTATTTTTTATAATGAATGAAAGAAGTTTTTCCTAGCCGAAATAGCAAAAAACAGACTCGCTACTTTTCCTAAAGAAATAATCTTCAGTTGAAAAATTTCTGTGTGGAAAATGAAAATTTAACTAAAAAAAGATTACGAATTAAAAAATACAAGAAAATGGCGTCATGCTGGAAATAAATCAGGAATTTTCAAAAATCTGTTAATGATACATGGTACACGACTAAAGAAAGCGGCTGAATATTATGTTATGCAGTGCAGATGAAACAAATATACTTTGATCTGTAAATAAATTGATTATTGATACATAATTGAACATTACGTAACTGAATCATATTACATGTATATTAATGTGCTCATGCATAAAAGGAGAATTTTGAGAATTTTTAGATTTTCCGCAGGCTTTGCTAGTAAATCCTCACGTGTCTGGTATGGAAAAAATCAATTTATGGATGTAATGATGTCCGATTTCAAGATACAAAATTCATATAATGATATCCAAATCTCTAATCTTGTTAATTCATAATTTTTCCTTTTTTGGAACTCATTAAACCAAAAGAAAAAAAAAGATTTTCTTGCGTCATTTGTTTCCAAGATTTTGTTTCCAAAACATAACATAAATAAAATATTTTTGCAACCATTTCTTCACTTTAGCTGCTGTCCTATCTGAAAAAAATCTGGTATTAAAAGTATGGAGTGACTTGAGAAGAATCCTGATATTAATCCAATTCAAACTTTTTTGGCTTGTAATGAGATTTAAAATTGATAAAAGGAAACAGGTCACCAAGATTAAATTAAAGTAAAACATTATTAAGATTTTATACCTTTTAATCGGACACCATTACATTCAGGAGTTGATGTTTTCAAGGATGAAAATGACGCTCTTGGATATCTGAAAGTATTACACTATTCAATTTATATATTACCACATCAATATGGATGTAACATGATTCAGATAAGTGAAATTTATTAATATCTACTACTTGTGGTTAAATACTTTGTTCCATCTCTTAAGAAAATAATGCATTTTTCCCTTTTAGAAAATATTCAGCACTGTTATAGTACATATAAAGAAACTAAGTTTTATGACAAATTATTAATGAAAGTTTATTTTAATGTAACAACACCATCTATATATGAATCACAAGCGTAAAATATCTTATTTGTTCACTATGAACATTTTGAAAGCGATATGTACTATCATGTGTTTAACTGATTATATGTCAAAGTAACTGCAACATGTACACACGCCGATATTAATTTTCTTACTGTCACAACGATATACGTTTAAACCTGTAAAATATCTTTGATGAATTATGTTTCTGACAAATCTGTTTCTGGCTAACTATTTGAATTAGTCATTTATTTTGTATAGTGCTAATTATAAATAAAATGTGACAAAGTTTCCATTATACAGATTGCTTCCCATTTATAGCCATTTCTTTAAAATCCATTAATGTGAAAATCGATATACTAACAAGTAAAAGGCGTGCGCCCGTTCTTTATGAAATAAATCATTGTTGAGAATTGCTTAATTAAATCTTAAAAAATAAATTTTCATTTTAAAAAGTATTATAAAATTCAGGAATCATATTAAGAAAAATTCCACTATAAAAAAAAAAAAAAAAAAAAAAAAAAAAAAAAAAAAAAAAAAATCGGCAAATATTGCAGGCAGCAATGGTACCAGCCGTTTTTGCCCTAAAAATTGTTGTAATATTAGATGTAATAAAAAAATTTAAATCTATTTTTACGGCAAAAATTGCTGGCAACGTTGCTGTCTGCAGTTTTTGCCGTAAATTTAAAGGATTTTTTTACGAACGAGAGAAAAAAAAAACTTCATGATTTTTTGTGAGCATTAATTTTATAATGCATATAATGATACTAAACGGGTTTTAATGCTAATTTATTAATGTGGTTTTACCAATACATTTATTATTTTTACATAATAATAAAAAAATCATAACTTTGTGACTTTCTGTCTGTACTTATATTTATTAACTCAGTATTGAAAGTTTGCGTAATAGTCATTCGACTTTAAATGCGTTTTCATTGTTGAGTTGTTGTTCACAAAATATAAATGTAAATTTACACAATTGCTTATTTTATGCTTTTTCCTTTCACAAACGTAAGGTTTTTTTTAATGATGTGATATTTAAAAAAATACCGTCAATATTTTTTTGAAATTCCTTAAATATTTTGTTCTTTACATATTCTTTATTGATATTAATTTTTTTTTTAAACGAACACGTTAAAATTTATGATTTTATGTTACATACACTATAACGTTAAAAAATATCCGCCTTATTATGCAACAGACAATTTTCTTTTTGACGATGAACGAAAACATCCAATATTTTTATCGATACAATTATGATGTACAAGGAGGTCTGTTATCACTGAGCAAGAATACTTTCTCCCGAGGGCATAAAACTCGATTTTTCTAAGAACAACAATGTGAATTTTCGAAGAACATTGGGATGTAGCTTGTTCGAAAGAATATCTTTTAGAATAGAATATTTAGTTCTTCCTTTTATAATAAATTTTCTAAACTCTCTTTAGTTCTTTAAATTTCTTTAACCTGTAGGCAAGGAATTATGTTTTATTTTATTTTTTTTTTTTTTTTTGTAAACAATCAAAAACTTCAATATTGGGTTCAAAAATCTTCTAAATATTCTTGAATTTTTCTTTTAATAAATTTTATTACATACTTAGAATTATAGAATAAAGAAATATTGAATTCAAATTATTTACATACTATGTACAAAATGTATAATATGTACAAAATATAAATGCTTTTACCTTGATAATTTTTGATCATCATACTAAAAACTGGAAAGATGATCCTATATGCATTTCTGCGTGCCTTTTCATAAAAATAACATAATTCTTCAATAAAACTCAAGACACGCCCGACAAAACAAAAAATATAAACATTCTCTCTAAAAAATTCTTTTTCATTCCATCAAAAATTGATGCCAACTTTTTTTAATCTAAACTTTTACTTCATCTCGTAAGATGAAAAGTGTAAAACTAAAGCAGACGAAAAAACAGTTTTTGCTGCCATAGTAACGAATCGCGTAAGAAAAAAAATAAATATCACAATTGCAAATTTGCAAACGATTTTCTGTGAATAAACTGATATATTAATTTATCAATTCCTAACATACTCCCATCTTTAATTTAGGCGGAAGCCAAATTAAACTTAAGATCACTTATGATTAAACTAAACCCTAATTCAAAATAAAAAATATAGAAATAAATAAAGACAATAACTAAACAATAATAAAATAATAATGAAACATTTAGAGTTCTAGAAAAGTTATTTCAGAGTTTTAGAAAAGTCATTTCAGAGCTCTTGAAAAAGTCATTTCAAAAGTCTCTTTACTACTCTGCATCTTCTAGATGTATTGTTTCTCACCATCCACCCCACCAAGCTGCTGCTGGATGGATGACTAATAGGGCACAGTTCTTTCAAGTAATAGGAAACAGTTCTTTCGAAGAAACTATTGCCTTGCAATACAATGATTTTAAAAGGTTATTGGTTCCTCTAAAATTTGAGCCATTATCAGAGTATATAGTAGTCGGCCTTCCTCTCCTGCATATAAATCTTCGAAGCGATTGAATGAATCCTTCTGTTGAGAGACTGGATACAAGTTAAAAATGCAAGTTCCAAATGTATTGCCCTATATACTGCACATGTAAAAAATACAACCCAAACTTTGGATCTTTGCTTTACGAAAAGAGGGCCAAATAGATCAGCTCCAAAAACTTTGGAATCTCTGACTCGATCTAGAGGTAGGTGAATTGGAGGTGTAGTATATGGTTTTGCAGAGTATCTTTTGCATCTGTAACACTTAGACAATTGACTTCTAATGTTGCGTCTAGAAGAAATTATCCAATATTTTTCTCTCAAAATGTATCCAACTGTTTGAAGTCCAGCCTGGCAATTCTTCAAATGACATTCTTGAATCAGACAATTCACTACATGATGTTTCGATGGTTATAAAATTGGATATCTGAAAGAAAACTCGTCATCCCGCTCTTATAGCTTTGTTTTTACTCTCAACAATCCTTCTTGATCTTTCATAACCTTTAATCCTTTTACTGAATCAGTAGTATTACCAAAACTTTCAGATTGTATTATTGACCAGAGCGACCTTACCGCATCTTCTTTTTCTTCAATCGACAATTCTGATGGAAAACATATATTTCGATTTCTGCACTTCATTATGAATCTCTTCACCCAGCGTACGACATTAATAAATCTAACAAATTTTGAAATTCTACTATATATCATAAATTCATGTGAATTAGAACATAAAAGAGTAGGTACTGCAGTTTTCTTCTTTTCCATCATTACTAATTCTTCGTTGGGGCTTGTTTCTGAATGTGGCCAATTTTCTTCTGATAACTTTAACCATTCTGGTCCCTCCCACCATCTCATCTTCAGCAGCTGTTTAGGACTACATCCGCTATAAGGCAGATCAGCAGGGTTGAGATGACCAGGTAAGAAGTTCCATTGTTGAGATTCGGAAAATTTACAAATTTCTCTAACTCTATTGCCTACAAACGTTCCCCATTGATCATTTCTTCGAATCCAAGCGAGAGCAGTTGAAGAGTCGGTCCAATACTTTACTGGTATGGAAATACAATTAAAGGCTTTCAAAACAAATTTAGTCAACCTTATTCCTAAAATACAAGCAAGAAGCTCTAAACGTGGTATGGTTATATTTTTCTTTGGTGCAAGACGAAACTTAGCTCCTAAAAGTTGTACAAAGACTGCGTCTTTATCTTCACAACGTAAGAAAACTGCTGTTGCATAAGCTCTGCTACTTACATTACAAAATGTATGAATAGACCATTTTTCTTTACAACCATCTCCTACACGTCTATTTATCTTCACGTCATTTAAATACTTGAGTTCGCTATACCATTTTTGAAAATTATTCCGGATTTCTTCTGGAAGTGGAGCATCCCAATCTAATTTCGTTGACCAGGCGTCTTGAATTATCAGTTTGGCTGGCAACAATGCTGGGGCTAAAAATCCTATTGGATCGAAGATCCCCTGGGTTACAGCTAATATCTTTCTTTTCGACAGATTTTCTATCTCATCACTAAATTTATGAGCGATCTTCAAACTATCCTCCATTATGTCCCGCTTCAACCCTAAAACCGGAACTATCGTGGTTACATTTTTGCTGAGCATCTTTTTTTCGCTAAGGAAACTGCTGTCTTCACTTTTAATTGGTCCGAATTCCCACATTCTTAATTCCATTTTCGCATCAGCCATGATTTCTGTAGATTTTGAAATAAAATTTTCTAGTTCAGGCACATTGTCGACTGAAGTAACGCAGTTATCTATATAGTATGATTTCGTAAGCTTCTCAGCTATCTGTTTGTTTTCTTCATCAACATTACTCAAATGATATCTTAAAACTGCACCTAGCAAAAATGGGCTACAAGTTGCTCCAAAAACTACTCTATTGTGTTGATAAACTTGAAATTCGTCAGGACTCTTCCACCATAAAAATCGCAAGAAATGCCGATATGATTCTTTGACTTCAATTTGAAGAAATGCTCTTCTTATATCGGCTACTACCCCAATAGCTTTCTCGCGAAATCTTATTAACACTGCAGGAATTTGTTCGATGAGGTTTGGTCCTTTGAAGAGGCAATCATTTAAAGAAGGAGACCTCCCTACCTTACACGATACATCAAAAACTGGTCGAACACTTGTAGTAAGACTATCTGGTTTGATGACGGGATGATGAGGTAAAAAATGTCCTGGAATCTTGAGTGTTTCATCTGGTACTTTACTGATAACGCCTTCTTCTTCCCATTCACAAAAAACTTTAGCATATTCTTCAAAAATTTTCATTGATTTTAATTTCTTTGTTGAATTTATCAATCTTCGTTCAGCTATGTGTCTATTTGAGGGAATCTCACGTTTGCCGTTAATCCAAGGAAGACCAACAATATAGCGACCTTCTATATTTCTATCAATTTCTTTTATAAAATTATCATGAGCGAGTTCTTCTTCTTCTGCTTTAGACAAAGTTTGACAGGGATCTGTTATACCGATTGTCTCTAACTTCCATAATTCTGGAATCTTCATATCTTTTAAAGCTAGGCTCGTGATAAACATATTTCCATAATTTAGACAAGACTGTGATGCACTTTCTAAACGACCACAAAGTGTCCATCCAAACTTTGTCTCTATTGTTGTAAGACCGCTCTTTAACTGATTTACTCGACCTGTAAGAAGTTGTCCGTAGTAATCGCTTCCAATCAAAATTTCAATTTTTGGATTTCCTGCTCCTAAATCTGTGATCCATAGTTTATTTTGTTTAAGCTCTTTAATTACACATTCTTTCGGTATCCGAGGAATATTATTACAAATTATATCTTGATCCAAAAGTGCTAAGACTTCTTTCGTTTGTTTCTGTCTATCCGAAGAACTTAACTCAACTTGGAATTTATTGTGAGATTTAGCTTCTGTTTGCGCACCACCAAACAATGTGTGCACAATAATTTCAGAATAAATGGGATGTAAACCTAGTTCTTCAGCTGTACCTTTTAAAATATAGCTCTTTTGCGACCCACAATCAAGTAACGCTCGTACGTTCTTTGTTATTTGACCTTTAATAACTATTTCCAAAGTCATAAGAGCTACTTCAGCAGAACACTGCTTATTTGCTATAGTGCTTTGAATTACTTCTGGGATCTTACATGTATTTTCTGGTTCTTTACACATTTAAATTTCAGTGCATAATAACTCGGTATGGGGTTTAGAACAAACGTGGCAACGAATAAAAACTTTGCAAACTTTAGCGTGGTGACCAAAACGAAGACATTTTAAACAGCAATTTTTATTCTTAATTTTGGCCTTCCGTTCATTAAAGGAAAGAGATCTAGCCCTAACACAGTCCTTGCTTTCATGAGGTTTACTGCAAAATAAACAAAGACGTTCTTTTGTGCTAAACAGCCCTGCTGCAGTAGGTATTTTACTTTCTGCTTTTCTTAATTTTTCTTTAGGTTTGTCTTTAGAGCCCAGCTCTATAAAACTCGATTTGGCTAATTTGAATCTTTCCTCGTTTGCAACTTCTTGTTTCAGAAATTCCATCAAACTTACTATGTTTGCTTTTGTTGACAATGCATTATTATTACTAACAATGTTTGATGTGATTGAAATATTATATCGCTGCCATGCTTTTAATACATCTTCCGATAAGCTAGATTCTATCATGGGATAGAGCCACGCCGAATTGCTTTCTAAACTTAAACCCATTGATTCTAACGATCTTAAATATGCCTCGACTTTCGTGAATATATCTGATAAGGGAAGTTTATCTTTGCCGTGCGCCTGTACATTAGCTACAGTCAATTTCAGGAATTCTCTTACGTACACTTCTATTAGTAAATCTTTATTTCCAAAACGCTCTTGAAATGCCTCGACAGCTTTAGGGTAATTAACTGCGGTCATTGGATAGCTCTCTAACAAGCGCCTGGCACTGATTCCAGGTTCTACCGATTGGATAAGATACTGAAATTTGTCACTATTATCCAAATCTATGTCTTCATGAATTTTCTGAAACTGGGACCAAAATGAAATATAATTTATTAACTGCGAATCGAATGGCTTAATATTTAGTTTAGGTAATTTATAATGCTTTGATTTGGAATAACCGTAATCTGTGCTTTTTTCACTATCAACTTGATTACGTTTATTTGTACCCAAAGCTTTGCTAACTTTACGCTTAATGGTAATAAATTTATCTGAATAACTTTCATTTTCCACTACTTCATTTTCAATAGCCTCTTATCGCATTTATCATCATCTAACAGGAGTTCAATTATCGCTTCATCGATAGATTTAATTTCATGAATCAAATTTTCTAATTTACTAAAATCGTCTGAAATTTTACCCTTATCTAATGACTCGCAGTTAATTTCTTCATTCAAAACATTTAAAGTTCTGGTTAATGAAGCACGTAGCGGTGTACGCTTTTTCTTTAACTTATTCATCTTAGAAAAAATAAGTAGTAATGCACTGCTTACGAAAACACTACATGCTATAAAAACAATTCAATATCTCAACATTATTATTCAAATGTCCGTGCTCGGGGCGCCAGATTTTTTGTAAACAATCAAAAACTTCAATATTGGGTTCAAAAATCTTCTAAATATTCTTGAATTTTTCTTTTAATAAATTTTATTACATACTTAGAATTATAGAATAAAGAAATATTGAATTCAAATTATTTACATACTATGTACAAAATGTATAATATGTACAAAATATAAATGCTTTTACCTTGATAATTTTTGATCATCATACTAAAAACTGGAAAGATGATCCTATATGCATTTCTGCGTGCCTTTTCATAAAAATAACATAATTCTTCAATAAAACTCAAGACACGCCCGACAAAACAAAAAATATAAACATTCTCTCTAAAAAATTCTTTTTCATTCCATCAAAAATTGATGCCAACTTTTTTTAATCTAAACTTTTACTTCATCTCGTAAGATGAAAAGTGTAAAACTAAAGCAGACGAAAAAACAGTTTTTTCTGCCATAGTAACGAGTCGCGTAAGAAAAAAAATATATATCACAATTGCAAATTTGCAAACGATTTCCTGTGAATAAACTGATATATTAATTTATCAATTCCTAACAATTTTATAGTATCTTTTTCAGAAAGAATAATTCTACTATGGAAGATTTTGGCATTTCTTTAATATTTTTATGCTTTTAAACTAAATTTTTGAACATTTAATAATAAACTCGGGGAAACGCACCTCAAGAAAAGTTACTAGAGAGGACGCGTGAAATATCACATACCCCAATATTTAAAATGTGTTAAAATCACTTTTATTTAGTTTTAAAGGTATTTTTCATTGATAAAACGTGAATAGAACTTGAATTAAAAAAAGAAAAAAAAACTTATAGAGAGGTAAAATTTAGATAAATGAAAATAATAACAAAATAATATCGAAGTTATAAAAAATATTTTATTGCACGTCTAATACGCAATGCTTATGGTTTTCAGTTCGTATAAAATACATTAATGTGTTCTTGGCACAGAAAATTTACACATTTTGAACATTTCATTCATGTTTTCCTGTCGTAATATTACGTGAGCGAACTCTTACATATTGTTTAAATTTCTTTTTTTTCAATCCAGTTTTCCATCTTTTTCAATAAAAACATCGAAATCATCATCATTTTTTAGAATCATCTAGTTCATCATCTTCTTCTGAATCTGTGTTATGCTCGTTAAATTGTTCACTGTCGAAATCATCTTCAATTTCTGAAATGCAATCTTCATGTCTTTTAACTATTTTCAATAAATCTCGCATCTGTAGCACTTCCAAATCATAGGAACTCAATCTTTTTTTCATAATGCACATAGAAATTTTTAAACACATAATTTAAAATGTTTTTAAACAAAAACTAAAGGTTCCTAGTACAAAATTTTACTGCTACACATCAGAAATAAATTTCTAAAATAAATATTCCGTTAGAAAAACACCTACGCGGACAGGCACCTAGTATATGTCATTCCCCAGTCGAAACAAAATATCGATTACAAAATCAATAACAAAATATCTTTTTCTGAAATATTTGTGCTACGAAAAACGGTTTTGATGGTCAACTAGCTAAAAATTAAGCTACTGATTGCGGCCCAGAAGTTCGGTTTCCCAAGTTGGATGTATCCTAACCACTGAGCTCGACAATAACACGGAGGACTAACTCCCTATTCTGATACATTGAATCCAGCGGTCCGCCCATGAATACAATACCAAAGATTTTCCGAAGAAAATCTTTGGCAAAACATAGATTTCCTCCCATAGGATAGTATGGAGTAGATATTTTCAAACTGAATTTTCTTTTAAAATTAAGACGAAATTGGTATAATTTTCACTCATATGCATTCTTTTGTTAAAAATCTATTGATTTTACTAAAATTCATCTGAAATTTTTAATTTATATTAGTTAAAAAGGAAATTTTAGTTAAACTCAACAAAAAGTAAACAAACATTTGTTAAATATTGCCCATAAAAATATTAAAAAGGTATAGAAATAACCAAAAATAATAAATTTTGCAAAAAAGCTTAAAAAAATGCATATAATATTAAGAAAAATAGAGGACTCATTACTTGCGCGCATTGAAAAGTGTGATGCGGTCCCAGCAGAAAGTGGTTTGGCCGGATCGCTGAGTAGGCCTTCCGTATGATATATGGAGCTCAGTGATCCTAACAAGCTTCTCAATATGGATTGGGCTCCTGCAGTAGGGTTACTATATTTGGTTATTTATCGCCTGTTTGGATAACTGAATATAGTATTTGCTCACTATTTAAGCATCTGGTAGAGAGGGTGCCTGCTGAATATGAAAAGAGAAAGTTAATGGATGAATTGGACTACTGCGAAATACAAATTTTATTTGAGAAAATCTGTAGTTGTACGCGTTAAGTTTCGATGTAACAATCTTAGTTGGTGTTGTATTAATCCAAAAATTTAAATACTTAATTATGATATTATTAAAATTGAAAATTTGCAAAATTTAATCAAATATTTGCAAAATTTACGTGTATATGTCTTTTTGAAATTTACAAGAAGGCAAAAATAGGACTTATATAATTTAGGAAACAATATTTTTTAGCAATTTTGTTTTTTAAAAATTATTTTAACCCGTCAGTAGTCGCGTGTCGGTCTTTTCGCCGCCCGTATAACTTATATTCTCCTAACTTGCATCACATTACAAATACAACGGAGATCTGCCATATAGCTGACTTTGAAGCTTTCTTGACCCTCTTAATGAAGTAACAGGACACCTCTGTTTTTCTTTCAGTTATATTTTTAGAAACAAAGTTGAAATTGGCGAAAAAGTCTACGTAAAAATTACTTGTCAGTTCATTTTTATTTTTTCTAATTACTCTAGATCTCATGAATAAAATGCGTAATTCAAGAAAACTGCAAATTTATCTGTTTGTTGTAATGTTATTTTCGTATATTAGGTGAAAAATATTTTTTATTTTACATATTTGGTATGCGGGGGGCCAGCGGCGAAAAGACCGAGCGCGACTAATGACGTTGTGAAAAAAGTCGCGACTACTCGCGGGTTAAAGTCTCGTTTTTTTCTCTTTTTATGTTATAATTGATAAGAGAATGGTGAGTAAAAAACACTAAGCATGATTACAATTTAGGAATTGAAATAATTTAAAAATATTTCTAGTGTTGAATTGAGATAAATTTGAAGCTCAGAAAAAAGGTGGGTTGCGAGTGGAGGAGAAGTATTTGAATAGTTCCAAGACAAATTTCACTTTAAAATCATTAATTAATAAGAATAAAATCCTAAATCTCTCAGTGGAGGTGTTGTACATTAGGGTGGGCCGAAATAAACTTTTTTTCGATTTTCGATTATGGCGGGTGCGGAAAAGTGGCCACTGGTGGCACTTAGTTCACACAAAAAGTTTGAGCTTTTCTGGACTTTTCCTTACAACTTTGCAAATTTTCCACAAATGGCTTGAAAATTTGCAAAAATTCTGATTTTTGAACTTTTTTAGCTAAAAAGTTAAAAATGTTAAATTAAATTTATTTTGGCTGTATTTACTTGAAAAGGCAGCTTTAATGTACCAAATGCTTAAATAAGTTCTGATAGTGCATTATTTAATTGCAAAATGTATTTTAAATAAACCGATTTTCATAGCTTTTTCACGTAAAACAGGAAAAAATTGTATTGGTTTGAATCGTACGTTAATTTTTCTCTTATTTATGTTCCTTGGCCTTTAAATTTTTTTATGTGTCAAAGGTCATATACTTGGGTAACTGACAGCAGTATAACTCAAAAACAAAGCTGGGAGGAGAGAAGGGGGGGTGGAAAACAGGACTCTAGGCGTGCGCAATGCCTCATCGTAATGTTGAGGGAATGAGGGAAGATATAAAAGAGAAGAGAAAAATGCGATAAGGGATTCTTATTATTTTACCATGCTCAAAATCTGCGACATTAATTCGGTGTGGATGTGAAACGTTTTCCTAGAGAGATTCAATACTTTTTTGCATAGTTTGACGTACCATTACAGTGTTTTGTGCGTTTTATTACGACGAGCTTAGAAATGGCTATTATGAAGGTCCATGGCAATGTAAAAGACAAGCCACAGCATGAAAAGTATCCTTTTTGGGCATCATGCTTGTTGAAAGACTTGCAATTGCCAACTTATACTGATATCATAAGCTACTACTACTGGTTGCGAAGCGATATGGCAGAAAATCGAAAAATCAAATATTAGCCAATAGATGATGTTATTAAAATGGTAGATGAAAAAGTTACCGAAATCTGAATAAAAGCCAGTGTTTTCTCAACAATCAATTTACAAAAAAGATTAAAAACTATTAAAAAAGTGTAGGTCATTGGAGAAATCTTGAAAACGTTTGAGCTTCAAAGTAAAGACAACCCTCGAAGAATTCGTACAAAATGATGAAATCTTTTAGTAATTTTTAATTTTTTTATAAGTTGATCGTTGGGAAAACACTGGTATGGAAGCTTTTTTCAGATTTCGGTAACTGTTTCACCTACCATTTTAATAACATCATCTATTGACTAATATTAGATTTTTCGATTTTCTGCCATATCGTTTCGCAACCAATAGTAGTGGCGCATGATATCAGTATAAATTGGCAATTGCAAGTCTTTCAATAAGCATGGTGCCCCAAAAAGGATACTTTTCATGCTGTTGTGTGTCTTTTACATTGCCATGGACCTTCATACTAGCCATTTCTAAGCTCGTCGTAATAAAACGCACAAAACACTGTAATGGTACGCCAAATGATCCAAAAGCAGCGAATATCTCTAGGAAAAGGTTTCACGTACACACTGAACATATATCGCAGTTTTTGAGGTTAGTAAAATAATAACAATCCCTTATCACAATTTTCTCTTCTCTTTTATTTCCTCCTTAACTCCCTCAACATTACGATGAGGCATTGCGCAAACTTAGAGTCCTGCTTCACCCCTTCTCACCTTCCAATTTTGTTTTTGAGTTATACTGCTGTCCGCTGCCCAAATATATGACCTTTGACGCATAGAAAAAAATTAAAGACCAAGGAACATAAATAAGAGAGAAATTAACGAACGATTCAAACCAATCCAATTTTCGCCTGTTATAAGTGAAAAAGCTATAAAAATCAGCTTATTTAAAATACACTTAGCAGTTAAATAATGCATTATCAGAACTTATTTAAGCATTTGGTAAGTTAAAACTGCCTTTTCAAGTAAATACAGCGAAAAAAAAATAATTTAACATTTTTAACTTTTTAGCTAAAAAAGTTCAAAAATCAGCATTTTTGCAAATTTCAAGCCATTTTCGGCAGGGTAAGGAAGAGTCCAAAAAATCTTAATTTTTTTGTGTGAACTGAGTGCCACCAGTGGCCACTTTTCCGCACCCGCCATAATCAAAAATCGAAAAAAAAGTTTTTTTCGGCCAACCCTATTGTACATCCCGTACCAGAGGCCATAAAAAATTTGCCGTGAAGAATTTTTGGGTGGAGGCGAAGCATTTGAATAGTTTCAAGACAAATTTCACTTTAAAATTATTAATTAACAAGAATAAAATTCCAAATCTCCCAGTGGAGGTGTTGTACATCCCGTACCAGAGGCCATAAAAAATTGCCGTTGTGAATTTTTGGGTGGAGGCGAAGCATTTGAATAGTTCCAAGACAAATTTCACTTTAAAATCATTAATTAATAAGAATAAAATCCCAGATCTCCCTGTGGAGGTGTTGTACATCCCGTACCAGAGGCCATAAAAATTTGACGTTAAAAAGTTTTGGTTAGAAATATTTTTAAGACGGTATCAGTTACACTAAATAAAATCTTATGCGCTACAAAGAAAAAAAAAAGTTCTAAAGAAAACTGTTGAAAGTTAGATTGTAGTAGTGTGTTATCGTGGGATAACACAATTTTTGTAGAAAAGGCTTTCAAATTTGTAATTTTTATTTAAAATAATCATAGTTGCTCGTCAAAAATTACAATTTGAAGCAGTTTTTTTTGTCATGTTTTATGCAAATACAAGAGTTAAGAACTGATTAACAAGCAATTAAAAAAAATAGCAATAAGTTTCGAGATGTAAGACGAGTATTTTATGCCCGCTTGAGCATTATTGTTAAAGACATAATATTTCCATTAATTAAATTTATTTTTAAGGATATTTCTTATAAATGCCCTGATTTTAGATTTCAGAAACGTAACAAAGCATAAATTTTATTTATTTCACCATTTTAAAAGTAAAAATTATTCCTGAAATAAATTGTATAAGAGATTAGATTTAAAAATTGTAAATTATTTTGTTTAGATAATTCTATTGCTGTTTCCAGAAACTTTCAAAATTTCCTGACAAAATTGATGATAAACTAATTTTTTCGATGTACCAACACTTAATAATCTCATACTCCCTCTATATATGCACCTCCCCCCCCCCAAAAAAAAATTAATGAAATAACACTTGTTTGAATCACAATAAGTTTTGCTGATAAAAAAAAAATATATATTTAAAAATAATAATATATTATACGAATAAAATCACTTTTAATTGTATTTTATCACATAACATTCCCATTCAAAATTCTTATTTCATCTTCAAAGATGAAGACTCCTACGAAAAGAAAATTATGGGGTGCAATATTTATGAGTAAAGTATATAGGAGTAAAACACAAAACCCGAGATTAAGACAGAATCTTCTTATTTTCCCTAAATGCCCATTTTCCATTCAAAAGCGTAAAAAATTGTCATTTTTAAGCATGGTAATTTTTCAAAGCTGTGTTCACATTGTTTCATCGTATTGTATTGCACTTTCATTAAAGGAAATTTTTATGTTGGAGGAATAGGTTTCGTTTAAAGTAAATTAAAATGATGCATGTTTTGTTAAAATTAGTTTTATCTATCTGGAGATTCTTTACACAATCTTTATTACAAAATAATTTAATTATTTGAATGTTTACTTAAATAAATGAATAAATAAAAAAATATTTTATAAATTTTTATTTATTATGTTTCGGAACCCATACGTTTCTGACTATTGATGGGATTTGGAATCAAATAGTTTTTTTCATTTTTGTTAAATAAGGTACTTGTATAACCTTGTTGAGATGTAAGATATTCTTATCAAATTGGTGAAAATACTTCTCCCTTCCAATGTTGTCGCTTCCGGAAATTCTATTGAAAACGCTAATTTTGACAGCATTTCGTAAATTGCTTGTATCAAAAAATGGATAACACCATTTGATTACGTAGTTTCTGAATAAAACCACAAGCTAATATTATGCGTTTCCTAAAAAGATGAATTGAGAAATGTATCAGAAAGTAGGTCATTTTTATTTGAGAATGAATTTGAATTGGAATCTTTAATAAAATGATATGGAAGAGTTTTCATAAATCTACTTTTATTATACAGCTTCATTAATCACGATGTTTCTAAGATTCTTTTTTTTTATTCTAAACCATATTAATTTTTAATGAATCTTTATTTCAATGTTGAAAGTCTAAGTAGGGGAAAGTTTGATAAATCCGGGTAGGTGGATAATACAGGAAACCAGGCTCTATGGCTTTATTTGCGGCGGTATCTAGCCGAAACTTTTAAAATTACTTCAAGGCGAGTGGCATACCAGCTCCCAGTAACCAGAAGTCATGTAGACGAACTCATTTCGCAGTGGTAATTTTTTAAAGATTTCGCGTGAAGATGTTAAAAATTTGACATCTGAAATATTACTTTCCAATCCTAAATACCTAAAGATTTAGATTATGTAAGTATAACGTATGATAGTCTATAATTTACTCATCATTTTAACGTTTTGTATTGGTATCGACGAGTTATCGGAACAACGCTAGAGTAACATTTCTTCAAAATGGCGTGGTCGGACAAAACCGGGATGCAGATGGTCGGACATAAACGGAAAGTTTACGGTTTTGGATTACTTATTTATTTGCGTGATTGAAATAGTATCAACTTGTTTATACATTTTTTGGCGATCTATAAATATTTAAAAACTATACAAAAAATATTATTTTAATTAAGTTGTTATATAGAAGATTGTTTCTAGTAATTTCTATCGCAACATCTATCCATTATTTCCATCTCCTAAAAATTAGAACTCGAACAAGAAGAAAAAGAAAAAGATGGAAAAACAAGACAAGAAGAGCTTAACCCTGAAGCGAAGCTTTCCATGATGACAGAAATGGAAAGTAGAAAAAATGAAAGTCCTAAGGAAAAAAACCCTTGACATTAAACGAGGAAGAAAATGAAAATGAAGCATGCATCTTTTGCAATGGCTTGCATGAACAATCTAAACCTAAGGTGAGTTGCATACAATGCCTTTTTTGCAGAGGGTGTTCACATGAAGAATGCAGCAATGCAAATGAACAAGACCGAACTTTCATTTGTGTTTTTTGCTCCTAACAATTCCAACTCTTAAAGCATAACTCAACTCTTTTTTATTTTATGTAGATTTGATATAGATTCGCATAATATATGTATAGTATGTCAATTTTATTTTAATAAATAGTATTATTGCAAAATTACAATGTGCTTTTAATTATTTTTTCCAGCTCCTGGTTTTGTCCGACCTGGTCGGACAAAACCAGGACATTGCACACATCTAAAAAAAGTGTTGTTATGATCTCAATTTCTGTTATTCGTGACTGAATGAATATTATTTTCTTCCTAAGGAATCAATTTATCGTTTTAATACAAATGTTGATTGTTTTGTTCACATATCGCACAATACTAAAAAGAAAAACATTAGGGTCCCGGTTTTATCCGACTTTCCCCTACTTATTAAGTTGATAATATATATTTCCTGTAAAATATACTGCAAAATCATTCCATAGATATGTATGCGGTATTCTTTAAAGGAATCTAATTATATGATAAAAATCTGAATTCCTTACAAATAGGGTTCGGAATTATTAATTGTATAGGCCGGGTTCGGGCCAAACTTTTGAGATTTACAATGGGCCGGGCCAACATTGGAAATAACATTTCTATGAGCCGAGGTGGGGCCGGACATTGAAATTCCGGCCCATGCCGATTTCTACGATTTATATCAACGTCTAATTAAATCTGAAATTTGTTGAAAATCCGAGCACTAGTACTGGAGACAGAGCTAGTGCAGAAATCGTGAAAAATGTAGCATAACAGCGCCATCTATTTCCTGCGCAATTCACGCCAAAATGTAATCGACACAACTTATATCATCGTCTTACTGATTCTGAAATTTTATTAAAATCCGTGCATTATTTCATGAGATAGAGTTTTTGCAGAAATCGTGAAAGACACTGAATAACAGTGCCATCTTTTGTAACATTTACACCAAAACTTAATCTAAAATAAAATATGTAAATGTCTAACTGAATCTAAATTTTTATGAAATTCTGAATATTAGTTCTTAAGATAGAGCTCCCACAAAATTTGAATCATCTCTGTCAAACTCTCAAATAGACATTTCCTAAAATTCGCCAGTTCTTCAAAACTGTGAATCGGTTGAAAACCTATAGTGGAATTTTTTCACCAATTCAATGCTTTTTTTCTTGTAAAAATAGAGAAAAGTAAAAAGTGTGAGTGATTCAAAGTCGAAGCGTCAGTTCAATTGTTATTGTTGGACGTATTCATAAGTACGTATGTGTAAAAGAATTGTATAGCCTCCTTCGTTGGAAGTTAGTTAAATACATTATAATAAATACGTAGTAGTTCGGTTTGTTAAAAATATAATTCGTTAATGCTTCGAATACTACTACGCAAATATAAATATGCTCCCCATGAAGAATAAATAAGAAATAATTTAAAAAAGAATATTAAATAAACATGTTAAATATTTTTCTTTTAATCCTGGGAATATCATAATGTGTAGAAATGCAATGTTCGGGGTATCGTGATACCAAATTATTTTTTCTAAGTTATTTTTTAATCATGTTTTTTGTATTTAAGAAATGTCTTCTATCAGTGCATCATTCTTCATATTGGTCTATTAAAAGACCCTCCAATCTTGAATGAGTCATGGTATTAAAATTACTTTAAATATTCATAACGTATTTCTCCATCATTTATATTATAAAGCTGTATTTAAACATAAGCATGCTATATTTGTAATAATGATTTTAAATTAAAAATTACTATTTTTATTTAAACATGAACTACAGTTTTCTGAAAGAAGCACTTATGGATACTTGTTTTTGATTAATTTCCTATTTGAATGTTAAACATTTTGAAAATTTATGTACAATGAACATTGATCTCGGTTGATACATAAATAATCTCTGGATACTGGAGATACATAAATAACTACACAATTAATAATATATAAATTTCTATGCTTAAAAATCTGTATAAAATAATGTTTCATTAATCTTTTGTAAGTTTCAGTCTAAACAAATGTATGCAGATGCCCGCATATACAAAATCATAAATATTCTTCTAAAGGAGGGGTAATTTGTAACTAACCAAATTAACGCTATCATTGATATTAAAACTTTGATCTGTGATCGTTTACAATCGAAACTCAAGAAAGAATCGAACTTCGATTTCGTAGAGCAATTTTCGTTTTGGTTCGACACCAGTTTATATTTTCATTGTGTTATTTTATTTTAAACAGCATAAAATGAAACATAAAATGAGTGAAAAAATTAATTGCGAAGTCAAGCTAGATAAACGTGTATTTCCAGTAAGGACAGGTTTATAATCAAAAATCCAATATTTGGTGTAACAGAACTTCTTATGCAATAAAATACGCTCTCAATGAATATCACGGTGGCTTATAATTTACCTGAACTTTGATAAAATAGATACAAAGGATCTAGAAAAATAATCAATGTATAACGGTATAAAATTAAAAATCTTAGCATTAAATGTGTTTTGAAATAATTAGTGCTTCCAAAAGTTCCACTTATTATGATAGACCTTGCTTTATACATTTGTCATGCTGCCTTAACTTTGCCATTTTTATCAACAGAAATCATTTTAAAAAATCCCATATAGTATAGCACAACTTGTTCTGTCGCAATTGAATAATTCATTTCATACATTATCATTCGAAGCTGGAGGAATATCAGCGATCCTTTCACGAGACAAACATTACATAATTATTTTTTTCTACTACTACTTTACAATTCTTTCTATGGTTCTTTAAAAAAGCAATTGTCACAGCAGAAATCTAAATAATTCTTTCTCTGTATCACACAGTAATTTTTGTCATTATTTAAGCAACATTATAATTATAAAACCTAGAACTTTAGAAATGTAACAGTTCAGCAAAAATGCCTAAGTAAAACGAACATTCATTCTAATCCTTATCGAATCAGTAGTTGAAAAGTATTTTTGCATTAACGTTCAAAAACCAACCCTTTAAGACAAAACAAAACATACAGGCTCATACTATGATTTTGTAAATCTTACATCTGTGGTTTTAACGAAACAGCGTGAAATCTACAGAAATGTATTTTGAGTATGAAATGTATTTTCAAAATACATAATACTTGAAAAGATAATTTCAAAGTACATTACCGAAATTCTTTCGTTTAGTAAGGTTAAAATACAAAATACAAATGTATTTTGAAAATGTATTTTAAATTCATGTATTTTCGACCCTGCCCATCGCTGCCCATATTAATACTTGAAATGATGGGTATCATTCTTCATTCAAAAATATATCCTACAAACCCTAAGTAAAACTGAAATCCAAAGTGAATAAAAGTACTGTTTCATTCACAATGATCTTTGAGAAATTATTGAGAAAGAGAATTTCTGTGGAATTCCTAAGAAGATTTTTAGAGGGGGAAAAAACTCTTTATATTGAAACAGTAAATTTCAAGACTTTTTAAATCAAAGACATCATTTGAAAGGGTAAAACATCATACATAAAAGAGTATGTTTTATTTTCATGTACGGAAGGGTTAGTTTCATTACTTTTTTTAGATTTTCTTTAGAAAATAAATGCAACTAAAAAAAAAAACCCGATTTTTTTTTCTTTTTAAGTTCAGGGATGCAAGCGTTACGCAAAAGTGGCTGATTTTAGCCACCAAAATTAAATATATTCTTTCCTATATTAAATCTCAGAAATCTTGTCATTAAATAAACGGAGAAATACTTTAAAATTAAGTGGTATGAATTGGCCCTTTCTGGAATATTGCTTGCATCGCTGTAAGTTGATGCCGACTTGTTTTGACATTTGATAATTTAAGAGTGACTGTTTAGACAAGGGCCTTGTTTGTAGAGCACAATATCTCTTTCGGTCACAATTTATTAATTTTTAAAAAATACAATAAACAATTTACAATTAGTTTGCCGGAGCTATACTGGATTTTATATGCGACAAGGGGCAGGTTTGAAAGTAAGTTAACGTCAGAAAAAACAAAGATTACAAAATCAGTCAAAGAATGGATCACTTACACACTTAATCGGCGACGGGTATGGAAAAACAGAGCTTTAATCCCCGACTTATCTAGAGACAATCAGGCGACACTCCGAAAGAAAAATCTTCAACGCTAAAGGCGACAGAGATTGAGCAGAAGTTCTGCATTGGTAATTGCAGCTGACGGCTACAAAGTAAGGTTTAAAAGATCTCCCAGAAAAATATGTAGTTTGAGTAACTTTCTGGTAAGGCGGTAAATTAGGATATTGCAAATCCATTCCTTGGGAAGGATGTCAGATTTATTAATATGACATTGTGCTGTCGTGAGCGGATGAAGTAATTATGGTAGGACGACGGCAATGCGTCACACTCCCAAAGTAATGTGCCGGCACATTTGAATTTATGGAGGTAAATTCGATAGGGACCATACCCTCTAAGGAACGAAACGCTATTGAGAGTTGGGTCATATTGTAGTGGGTTACTTAGACTTTCGGTATCAGATTATATGTGTATTGGCCTTTATCAGTATTGTCCCAGATGAACTGCCATTCCTTTTTTAGCTTTAAAAGAACGTTTTATGAATGTGAATGGCAATAATAGATTGATGTCTATATGTGATTTAACTGTTTCTTCCCATGCGAGTGAGTCCGCGGATTTATTACTCAGAACGCCTTTGTGCGCTGACACGTTTCCCAGGGCTACTCTATTTTGCAAGAAATTTAAATCCATTCACGACGGCGGAGCACGCATTCAGAAGTGCGCATCTGAGGACGAAACGGGGGAATTTGATTTTATCTTCAGGGCCGAAGGATTTTGCGAAGCTAAGCCTAACTGTTGTAAAGTGTTATAAAAAATTATAAAAAATTCATTTTTCCAGGTAAGCTTTGTAAATTAACGTACACTAAATAAGGTCTTATTATGAATATTCAAGCAAAAATTTGGAGTATTTTCTCTGATATTTTAGTATAAAATGATCTTTTAAATGTTTATAATGTGCATTTTAACCACTTTTTTAGATCAAAAAATAACATAATATGATTACCAAATACTTACTTGCCTCTGTTTTAGCAATATAGGAAACATTTTGCCCAAATGCAAAATAATTTTGTGAAAAAAATAGATTAGTTTTTAATACAATCCTTAAACAAAATAAGTGTTTTAAAAAGCTGATTTGTTCACTAATAAAAATAATTAAATTAAGCTTATAGGCAACTAGTGCATTTTATTTTTTAATATTACTTATGCAGACATACATAAAAAATGTTTGAAAATATTCATTGGAATTTAAAATATTTTTGAAAATTCAAAAAATATCTTTTAATACATATTCAGTGATAAAATGTCATTTAAATAAAAAGCATTTAATAATAATAATACGTAAAATAGAATAGTACTTTAAAATATACCTTTCAAAAAAGTTATTAAATGTAAAAAATGTTTCTTGAAAAGAAAATTATAAAACATATAACAATGTATAATGTAACAACAATATGTAATGCAATAGCAATATAAGAAATATCAAATAAAGAATATTTGATAATGATGAGACTTTGAATGATGACTTAAGATACATTCATCGAAGAATATGCTGGTGTTAATAGTTTTTAATTTATATCTTATGTGCAAAAAGTGTTAAAAAATTAAATTTATGAAAATAAATGTATTGAATAATAAAAAATATTAAGGTAACTTAATAATAATTTAAAATAAACTGATCCCAAACGCCATTGATGTTAAAAGTATTTTTGGAAATGGAAATGTATAGATAGGGTACATGAAGTGAATTATAACAGGCAATTTTAACAATTAATTCCAAATAATAACGTTAATGTATACTGTCAAATATATTAGTTTTTTTAATGAATTTGTGGAATACGGTATATAGATATACATGATGTAATTTAAAATAGATTAATTTGCAATGATATATAAAATTGCTGAAGATAAAATTTAAAAATTCAAACTAAAGTAACAAACAAGTCTTTTAAAATTTTTCTTTGCCGAAATTATTCTGAATATTTAAATTGTCAGTGCCGAGAATAATTTCAGCGTATCAGTTCTCACAATCAATATGTACACTTTTTTTTTAATCTGCGAAGCAATACTGAAATAAAATAAAAATATAAAAAAAGATAAACCTTTCCTTCTAAAAGAAAGAAAACACGAACTCATAATGCCGTCGATCGAGATAAAAGAGAGAAAAAAGAAGAATGAATCAGATGTCGTCTTGTCAATCGTACACGTGAATATGATTACTAATAGGATTACTTATGTGAATCACATGGTTACTAATGATCCTTTAACCGCAAATTCTCCATCCAAGTACAGTAGAATTATTTCCAATAAAGAAAATTAAAGTTTTACTAGACGCGTAAAAAGATTTATGAATCACAAAGACGTGATGAAAAAATATACTTTTTTCCATTGTAGTATTTGCTTAAAAAATAAATTCAGGAGGATTAAAAAATATTTTCATTACCTCTCCTAGTTTAAAGGAGAAGTCTTCTTCTTTAATATACATTATAATGGAATTAGGATAAATTTTTTGTATGCTAAACTGTGAAAAACAGAGCGTTCTATTTGATTGGCACGTATACTCGTCGCTCGTGATGTAAGTACAAACAGCGCCAGAACGAATGCCAGTCTAAAGGAATCTTCGAAATAAAGGAATTATAGACGTGGAATATTGCCCAAGCAAGGACATGACTGCGGACATCTTTACTAAGCCCTTACCTAAACCTGATTTCCTTAAACATCGAAGCCAATTAAACTTAATGACTATAAAAGCTTCAGAAATCAAGCAGGGGTGATAGATATATGATGATTTACTGAAACTATAAACATGTACCTTATTTAATTTAACCAGGTACTTTCACTTTCAATATGTAATCGAGATATTTCAAAATAATAATGACTGTTTTTTCCTATAATTATGTATTTCAAGGTTGTGATGCAATCGATGTGACGTCAGTGGTAAAAGTTCATTTGTTTGTCAGTATTCTATTTTTCTCTGTATGAATAACCCCGTAGCTAAATGTTTCTGTAAAATTTAATTGTTTTTTACTAATCCTTTTGTTTAAAAATTTATTGAATATAGTCTGAAAAGAAAATTACAGTTTTTCAAAAGAACTTTACTCAATGATGTGGATTTTTTCCGTGTCTGCTTGTGATTTCTTATCAAGTAGGATAACACCACGCCGTTAGGATATTATGAATCAGACAAGGTAGGCCAGACTTTATTACTATTTTTGACTGTTAATTTATGAAGAGAAGCGAACTAGAGTTCAAGTTAATATTAATATGAGTGACGTGACTAGGTTACGCTGTACCCTTAGTTTGAGAGACTTGAAAAAGAATCTGAAAGATAATTTTTCTGACTGTTTTAAGTCAGGAGCTGACACTTGCCGCTGAACAAGTTTCTTGTACTATTTGGCTGTGAAAGTATTAATTTGCGCAATGTTTCTAATGTATTGAAATTGCTTAATTCGTTCTTTTTTTGTGCTTTATTTGCATCTTTAAAATGTTGTCAAATTATTGGAACTTTCCAATGTTAAAACGTGTTCTCAACGTATCACGCATTGCTGTCTGGTATGTAAATTGTATGAATCACTTATAGAGGCATTATAAATAACTATTACTTTCCAGTTCGAGATTCTTCTATGTTTCTGTGTGTTAGTGAGTGAGAGGTCTGTCAAGCCCTTAGCTGTGACTTCAACTTTATAAATGGGGCTTGTGAGGGTTTAAGCCATTTGGTAGCCTCCCTATTCAACTGATCCATGACTTCACATTTGGAGTGTAATTTAACAAAGGTTGCCTCTGAATTTTGGACTTTTGCTATTGCTAAGTTATACACCACTAAGCGTTCTGTAATGAATTTTGCTCTGAGTTGTTTCCTGACACAAATCCATAGAGCAAAATTGGCACTGAAGTCTCCTCCGTCGGTGTATTTGTGTGATGAGACAGATTTATTTTTCCATTAACTCTTAGAAATACACTGAAGACTTGCCTTCTTTTATATCAGTGATGACAAAGACCCAGTGATTATATGTCAAAAGGAGCAATATATTTTTAATGATCAAGCAAGCACGGATATTTTTGGAGGGAAAAATTGTTCAGCATTATACAAAGCCTATATTATACCAATTTGATGCACCAGGCCTCCTGTAGTGAAGCAACATCAAAAAAATTTTGAAAAATGTGCTTTTTTGCACTGTTGTTTGCTGCTTTGCAGTGATTTAAATTAATGAAGATTACTGGAGACGGTAATGGTGGTTGGTGCGATATGTTTTATAGTATTGAGTTTGAAATTTAAAAGACTAAAAGATTTAGAGTAATATTTACGATAGATAGTGATTATAGCCGTCAGACTGAAAGATGGGAGTGGTGGATTGTGGATGATGTGATGACAATTTCCATTCAGGCCAATATTGTACTAAGGTTTTCCCTAGTGCCGATCGGGAAATTATTTTTTTTTGTTCTGATAGACAGGACTTTGCTTTGTGCTCAATGCCTTGGTGATACTACTGATTGTGACAATGAGGACATTCATGGTGAGTAGATGGCATGCTGATACAGCAGATATGCTTTGAGCCATTGTTACCTGGTAAAAATTTCTCATGGTAGTGGGATAAGCAAAACTCATGAAATGATCCTAGGGATGAATATAGACTCAACTTTGTATGATATGTGCTTGGTGAAAGGTTCATTCACGGCTGTTAACATATTCGCTGCCGCTCACGCGCCAGCACGTGGTATGGTGCCTATGTGAAGGGGCCATTCACGCACCAACGCGTGATGTGGGGTGATGTCCAATAGCCAGTCACGCGCTGGCTTAGGAAAATCTTTTACTGATTCTTTGTTATAAAAAGTAGATCGGCTTCTGGGAAAAACCCACTTCTACAGTGCGGCATTAACTGCCATCACATCTTCACGTAAGCGGCAGCGAACGTGCTAATGTGCTGGTTCTGAACGCTGCATTAATTGATCAGACTCTTGTTGAAAAGTTTCAAATAGTTTTTCGCTTGCTTCTGAGTAAATTTTATATATATATTATAAATGCTGGCTGAAGATGGATATGATATAGGCTTGGTGAAAAGCTCATTCGCGGCATTCATTGTGATTATTCCGAATAATGCTTTCATGATTAAACACTTTATAGAAAATTTTGTTTTTCGCTTTCCTTTTACTAAGTTTTTTGATTTATAGAAGAGACGCTTACTGAGGACTTGTGTTTTGTATTTTTATTTTTTTTATGCTTTATGCGGCTAATACAGCTAGATTACATCTTACAGTTTTTTAAATGCTTGTATTGCAGTTGTCACAGTACGTGTTAGAGAAATCGTGAGTTTAACATCGCCGGCAAAATTGTATAGAAGCTTGAAAACAAAACATTTAACCTCGTATGATCGTACATTAAGATATTTAGAAATCTTTGGAAGTGGGTTTTAGCCGCCCATCACGACTTTCACTGAATCAAGGCCTTATTCATTATGGGTTTTAGTTAATATCTAGGATAATTGTTAAATGTTGAACAATCTGATGCTGAGTTGCATTTGTACCTGCCTTGCGATATTTACACCAATATTTCCAAGTACATCAAAATTTCTATCAAAATTTCTAAGACAGTATATTCTTCTTGCTAGCACAGTCAGAAAACGAATAGCTAGATGCATACACATGCGAAAAAAAAATTCCTTCATTTACTATTTTAGGTAAAAGTTATATATTTAAAATTTCTATTATTTTTGGCTTTGCTCGAACTTAAAAATACATAGTGTAGGATTTTTATCCACACAGATTTCGTGGTATTCCACTTTTAGCCATGATGTAAATTAGAACATTTTATTTACGGTAGAGCCGCCTTAAAGATCTGAGAAATGTGCTCAAGCGTCTAAAAGTACATACAACTTCGTGATATTCTCAAGATGAGAAGTAAATTCTGACACAAAGTCAAAATAAAATAAAATTGAAGTGAAATTTAGGCAAAATTGAAAGATAACACAAATAATCGAGAGAAAGACGATTACAGCGCGGAAGTATAGGAACAAGTGTGAAATTTCTCTTCTAAGAACGTGCATACTATGACAACCGTGGTCATTACAGGTGGTAGGTAAGAACAATTAGAATGAAGAACTACGAAATGGGACCGGGTTTCCACTAACAGGCTTTCTTTATGTACGTTTAAAAAAAGTTGTATTAAGATACATTTGTATATACAGGTAAGTAATACATATGTGCTATTTGCGTATATTTCCTAGATTTAACTTATTAATTTCCCCCTTAAAATGCTTCTTCTCTTACTATTTTTTCCGTTTCAAAGTTCTACTATTCTACGCCTATTAATTTATTTTTCGAATAATAAATGCACTGAATTTCAAATTTTCTTTTATTTTCATAAGCCTAAATTTGTTTGAGAGGAGATTCTGAAAAGTTTGATGTAGTTTTCTGTCGTTTTCCTTCGTTTTAACGATATATTTTTTAAATAAGTGGCTACATAAAGTGATCAGGTGATAAGCTGATAAGCTTGAGATCCTGATCGAAATGGTTTTATACATGTCCCAAGTTAATTTAATAATTAACTTGTCATGTAAATAATGGCAGAACATCAATAATTTTAGTGTGACGGAATGATTTACGCATTTTAAATATGTAGAAATTATAATATTGTAGTATTTAAACAGTCAGAATTAACAATCGTAAGAATGCCTAGATTAATTTTGAATCTGTAACAGCTTATAAAATATGATCTACAAGATCAATACTGATATCTACATTGACCTATTCTTGTATAGGTATAAAGTATTACTTGCAGAGATCTAGTCAACTAGCTTGGTGTTCTGAATGCACTGAGACTGATAAATTATTTATTGTCTCTGTATTATTCATAAGCAATCGATTACCACTACGAAGTAATGAATTGTGCTTCTAATATTTTACGTTAATCTTATTTCATAAATGTTAATTTTTTATTATAACGCTACTATTATTTTATTAGTGAGTTGATTATTTACGCTATCTTGTTAGGCTTCTAGTTGCATTTTCTATTATTTGCTTTAAAAGTTTGTCTACAAATGACTTCTTACACTATAATAGATTTATAGTAGTTTGTACATAGTGCAATATTACTTTCTGGGCTTATGCAAGTGATTCTAAATTCATGGTAGAGACATGAAGGATTGATAGAGAATAATATAACAATCATTTATTGCATAGAAATGTATGGGTGCAAGTGACACGTTCAGATACAAACAACACGGATTCAATATGGCTTTTATTTTATTTTTAAAAATTTTCCTTTAGAAAAGAAAATCCATATACAATTGTTTTCTTTTTTTATGACAGTCATTTCATGATTACTCAATGAAAAAATTCTTCTTTGAAAATTTCCGGTTTGAACTGGAAATTTTTGAATTAAAAAAAAAAAATCTGCACTTCTCTTTCTTTAAATTTACTTCTTGTGTTCGGTAGATTTCTTGATTTCTTTCTTGAAGAAATCTTGTCTTATTTTATTTAAAAGAAAAAGCCACAATGACTTAGTATTAACATATCAGCCGCTATCTTATGTAATGAGGGTGTCCTGCTTTTACGTTCGAATGGGTACTTTTGGTTATCATGGATTTATTATATCATCTTGTTCGGCTTCTGACCATGTTTTCTAGTTTCTTTTCTTAAAAAAATACTAACTATTATTTCTTACGCTTATTAGTATAAATTATTTGAACCAATTTCTCTTTATAAATAGAAGGATTAAGTTTCATATTATATATATACCGGGTGTCCCAAAAATGACTGATTTTAAAATTCAAAAACTTGCCAATGGTAACAGCTAGTTAAAAATTTTTGCAAAAGGGTTATGTATAAAATCGGGTTTTTTTTTTACCGTAATTTTTTATTTTAGTTCGAATATCAAACAATAGGTGGCGCTGACCGCGATTGAAGGCCAGATGATCAGTGCTGAGTGAAACGTCGACCTGACCTTCAATCGCCGTCAGCGCCATCTGTTGTTTGAAATTCGAACTAAAAAAATTACAGTTAAAAAAAAAAAACTCCTGACATCATACATAACCCTCCTGCAAAAATTTTTTAAACAGCTGTCACCGTTTGCAAGTTATTGAATTTTAAAATCTATCAGTCATTTTGGGACACCCGGAATATACATATATGTAAGAGCTTGTTTATATCTATTTCCTTTTTCCGTTTCTCATGAGAATAAAAAACAATAATTGGAATTTATTTACTTTTATTACGAATTAAAAAAATTCCTATTCAAAGCACAACATGTTTGCGGGTTTAAAAGGTTCCCAAAACTTTCATTATTTTTAAGTTGTTTTCATCTGGCTCTTTTTATTATTCAACACTTATTTGCACCATCTTGTTACGTTTCTAGCTGTATATTCTTTTTTTTTTTAAATTAAAACATTCGCTAAAGTACAGGTTTCAGATAGATCATGCAATTTCACACCTTTTGCTATTCAAAAAGTTTTAACTCAAAGCACAATATTTCTATGAATTTAAAATATTTCTAAAATTCAGAGAATTCTAAGTTCTCTTTATACGATTTTTTTTATTATCTAGAGGGAGAGGAAGAAGTAGCGAAGATTTAAATACCATAGTTTTAGAACGGTAGAATAAATAATTGAGATCTTCCATTTCCTAAATCTGTTTAGTAAACATAAAGAAAAAAATAAGCCCTTTATTTATACAATTAAGTAGCAAAACATTTTCTAGCTGTACTGTAATGACCCATTAATATAAAGACATTACATAAATGCAATGTAATAAAATTTAAGGGAGATAAATTTACGATGAAATAAATAAAAACTCATTTCTTTTAGTCATCTTTTATTCATAATAGTTCTTAACATTAAATTAAGTTTATAAATATTTATAAAATATAGTAAGCTTTATAAGATGCATAGTAATCAAATGTAATGTATATATTCATAAATATTAAAAAAATCGTTTTATACTTTGAGGAGTATTTCGGGTGTTAATTTAAAATATTATTTTAATGAATCATACAAATAAAGAAAGGTTTTTACAGTGCGTATGGCAAATGATTAAACATGAAATAAGATTAAAAGAGTTTAAAAAAAGATAACTTAATAAAATGTGAAATTATACTATTGGTTAAATTGTTGTCAATGCCAATTTTATTTCATCAGTTTTGCATTATTATTGATAGACGGACTTCTTTTTTTCTAAACGAAGCAAAATTTTCTCGATAGAATTGCTTTATTTTATTGATGAATCCTGCAATTAAGTATGATGAAGATTACTTTTCGAAACAGTAGTATTTCAAATTGAAATACTATGGGAACCTTGATTGATTTTCATTATTACGGGTATATGTGGCCGTATGTACATATATCCATGTTTTGTTATTTGATAGATCTTATCTGAAAAATTTGAAAATTTCAATGATGATATAATTTCAAGTGTAACCATGAATGTAAAATACATGGAAGTTCTTTGACTCTGATTGCTTTTGTTTTTCTTTAAAAATAGGAATTTACATTCTGAGCAAAATGAACATAGTAACTACATTGTAACAAAAAAATTGTGTATATTTATTCAGATGCATGTTTTTAACCGTTTTGCTAATAACAATTGGTTCGTTTCACCACTGTTACCGGTAAATATCCGAAAATTGAAGAAATTTCTATAATATTAAAAAAAATCAGTTGTAAAAAAAAATACGGCTTTTCTCCTTTCGCGGATCTCCACAGGTGTAAACCTGAGATTTCACGTTTAGAACCAAACATTTGCAGCACTAGGGCAACGATACTTTGGCACGTGGCAAATATAAAATGAACGTGTGTTTTTACATACCTATCCTACGAGTACAGAGTAAAATCTTGCGATCGTCTTGAAAATTGAAATAAATTTTTTGGCGGATTTACACGCTTCAGACATTGGACATTCTGAAAAACATATTTTAAGAAAAAAAATGCCGTAGGTCTGTCTGTGTTCCTATGTGTGTGTTCGGCTTTAAACACTCTGTCTGTCGAACAAATTGATATACAGACTTGAAATTTGGTATGTACTCAGTAAGTGAAAATGGGAAGAAGCCTATTGATCATAAGTAACCTCGGTTATACGGTACTTACCTTTTAGATTATTATTATTCAAAAATATCTTCTCGAACTTTATTTACAACAAATGTTACATCTGTTAAATGGAGAAAATATCTTTTGGGACAAAAATGCAACATTTCAACTTTGATTATTACTACATTTATTATTACTATAGATTTTTTAAACACAAAATAAACTTATATAGATTATTATAATGTGCTACCATCTTGCTCGTGTTATAATAAAGAAAGATTTTATTTATTTTTCAGATCAAATAAGCTCAAGGAGCAAATACATGTCCAGTTTCTCCTGTATTATCGAAAAATATTTCTAATAAATATAAAACTAATTTCAAACTTATTTTCAGCGATTAAAACAATGCGTAAAATTTAATATAAGGATGTAGCACCCATCAGTATTTGAAGGTATCAATAAGCAAATTTTTGACTTTCAATAACGACTTACTTTATACTTTTACATTAATCACTTGTTTCGTATTACTTACTGTTAGAACAAAATTTATGAAACTGGCATATTTGACATTTGCTCAAATATCTTGATGTAATTTCAATAAGCTTTTACATATTTACCTGATAATAACTTAAAGATGGTTTAATTCGCAGATAATTACTTTTCTCTTCAATATTCGTTGCAATAATATCAAAAAATATTTCTATCAGAATGCCAAAAAATGATGTTTTCCTTACTGTAGTAATATTTAATTATTTTAGATGAGTGCTGACATAATGGAAATCGAAAATTATCATTAAAAACTCAGACAAGAATACGCAGATAAATGGTTTGAAGTTATAATGTGTTTTGTCTGAGGGAAATACAGAATATTCTAACGTAAAAGAGGTAAATTAATTTGAATGAGCATTAATTATTTTGTAGTAACGCTGAACGTAAAATTTGTGAATAGTTATGTATAAAATTTATTTTCAGTATTATTTATGTATTAGAAAAAATATATTTTAGATTTATATAGTTGAATAATATTATATTCTAGATAATTTGTGTCGAGTTATAAAGTATTTTTTAAGAATCTATTTATTTGTATCTTTATCCTTATTTGATTTTATTTTATTTTACAATGTACATTTGCCAAAAAAATGGAAGTCATTCATTTCATTATACACAATCATAGAAATTATAGAAACATTAAACACTTGTACTGGGGACATGACAAAGTACATATGTATCAATATGCATGCAAAATGCTTATAAACATACATACATGTAATTTCCAAAAAAAAAAAAAAAAAATACAAAACGTATGCCAGAGATGTAAAAAATAATGAAAATTTATGAAAATACCACAAGGGTTTTACTGTGAATGTTACAAAAGGCCAAAATATTTTTGAACAGTGTATTATTTTTAGAAGACTTGTACAAAGTAATATTACAGATTTTTTTTTTTTTTTTTTTTTTTTTTTTTTTTTTTTTTTTTTTTTACAGTTTAAGATTTGGAATGCTACAAAAGAAAGAAAAAAGTTGTTTTTGTTTATTTCTCTTCATTACGTCTTTTTAGGTAGATTTCGCATGAAAAAAACTACCTATTGTGGTTGCAGATCTACACCGATCATGACCCATAACTACCATTAGTAAAAAAGTTTTTCTATCTATCTATTTATATAGAAATATATACATATATTGATTTTTTGGACACGATATTTTCTTTAATTCTGCTGAGATCTCTACTAAATTGACACATAAAATTAAAGGGCATAAAATCTCAGTCATTTTCTTTAATGGGCTTAATTGGACCAAGAGGGTAGAAAAAGGAAGGGGTTTTGTGAAAACCGAAAAACCTCTAACATCTTAATTAAAATAGGTATCGTAATTAAAATAGATATAGTAATATAAACTATAAATTGATTAATTTAAAGTGTATATTACTTCTAAAAGTTGTGCCAAATGTTTATGCATGGGAGATCTTTGATAAAATTGAAAATGGGCTGAAAAGGTGGAAAAAATAGTGTTATTGAGAGTTAAAAATTCATAATTTTGTCAATTCTGAAGATATCGAAAACAACTAATTTTTTATGAATGCTCTTAATACTATCTAAAACTTTTGAGCTTACAAGTTTTTGATAGGAGCAACTCTAATTTGGAAATAAATAATTAAATAAATAAATAAGAAAAAAGAAAACAAAAAGGGGGTGGGGGTGGAAAAGAAAAATATCCATAACTTCGTCAATTCTTAAGATATCAAATTCTATTAAATTTAAGATACATCTTTTCAATCATATCTACAACTTTTATTCTGACAAGTTTTTGATACCACCAATTCTTATAGCCCCCCAAAAATTGGATTTGAAGAAAATATCTCAAATCCAAACTGCTGATAATTTGACTATTTTTTTAAATTCATTTTGCTCTCAAACACATCCAATTGGCAGGTTCTGGTATTTAGTAATCATATATGAAGAACGGTATTCCCTTTCAACTATTAAGCGTTTATATTTTATTATCCATATCGCAACTCTGATGACAACGGCATTCAAGTGACATAGATGAATAGAGAAGGCGTGGTTTGAAGTAAGCTGCAGAAGAGAAGTGAAACGAACAGTTGTTATGGTTTTCGGGCAGAAAAAAAGCGTAGTATGACAGCTCAAAATGTGTGCTAATTATGATGGATGATGAAACGAAAAACTACGACGCATTAAGATGGAAATAAGTCATGCTGTAAATATTAATTTTGTATATTAGTTATTGTTTAGTATAAACTTTAAAGTTTTAATGTCTCAGTTTGTATTCTGTGTTCATGTTTTCAACTTCTGTTCCTACAAAAGTGGTGACACTTTTGGGCTTTATTTGTAGAGCACATGTTTGTAGAGCACCTTGTTTGTAGAGCAGGAATCTCTTTCAGTCACCTTTATTAGTGTAGGAACAGAAGTTGAAAACATGAACACGGAATACAAACTGACATTAAAATTTTAAAACATGTATTAAACGATAACTTATTTAGAAGTTGAATGTTTACAGCATATTATTTACAATGGACTTGTTCTCATCTTAATGCGTCGTACTTTTTCGTTTCATCATCCATCTGAATCAGCACACATCCTAAGCCGTCGTCCTACATTCTGTTTTCTGCCCGCCAACCATAACAACTGTTCGTTTCACTTCTCTTCTGCGACTGGCTTCAAGTCACGTCTTCCCTATTTATATATGTCACTTGAGTACTTTTTTCATCATGGTTTCGATATGGAGAATAAAATATGCACGCTTTATAGTTGAATGGGAATAGCTTTCCCACATATAATATGACGTAATGGCCAGTTTTGAGATAAAAACACAATATATTTCAAAAAATGCTGTTAAAATGGCATTTTGAAGCGATCGCGATTGAAAAGTTGAAAAAATATTTAAATAACAAATTGCTTATTATCTGTCTCATTTTTTAATCCATTTTTTTTCCTGAAAAGCTTTCAATTGAGTGTTTTTCTTATTTAGGAACCGTATAAAAAGCGGTGTTGGTTAGTTTTTTGATAAAGGCAGAATATATTTCAAAAAAAAAAAAAAAAAAAAAAGTCAAAGTGGGCATTTCGAACAAAATATCCCGAAGCGATCAGGATTGAAGAATTGTGGATGTATTCAAATGAAAATCTGCTTATTTTATGACTCATTTTTGCTCACAAACCATTCAAGGGACAGTTTTTTTATTTAAGAACTACATAATATGCCGTATAGGTCAATTTTTTCACAAAATCAGAATATATTTCAAATTTTGCATCCACAATGGACATTTGAGCTGAATTTCATTTCAGATGATTCTAATAAAAGCTACTCTTATTAAAAAATTTTCATAAGCGGCCAAGTAAAGTTGTTAATATGGGTTTATTTTATCTTTAATCATATTTAATTTTTTCTTCTTTAAATGTGCCGTTAAGTTCGAAATCTACCACCTCGTATAGGTCTTGTCGACTGGGATTTTTGCAATTATTATTCTAATTAAGTTATTTTCATGTGTCTATATTACATAAAAATACGCTATTGCGTGAATTGAAATACATTTTTTAAATATTTCCATTTTATGTGTAACTTTTCTTTTAAGAACGTATATTATATTATAGAAATTTCAGAATTTGAGGTGATTTCAGTTAAACAAAGTTCATCATAACGAAGTACTTAAGTGTAACGATGAGACTTTCTTAAATGGAAGTTTCACTGTACATTGAATTTTTTTCCTTAATACAATTTAAATAAAGAATACTGCCCAGTTGAACTGATGGCATTGAGCTCACAGGCTACAAATACTAATTGTACATTAAAGCCTTATATTTTCAAGGGTTAATTCGGTTCGAAAAAAAATTAAGAAGGGGAAACAGCTCTCCCCTTTCCTCTTTTTTTATACTTAATGATTGAACCCTCATATACTATCAAAGACATGCTTTATCATATAAAAAATCTATATCCAAAATTCAGAGCAAATGAGATAATTCTTAATAAAAACTCATTTAGCATTTATATAATTTAAAAGGAGTTATCCCCCTCTTTTATAGTTAACCATTAAACTTCCAAAACTATTCAGAGATTTGAACGGAATCTGAAAATTCTGCTTGAAAAACCCATTTATGTAAATTAAGGGGGGGGCATTAGAACCCCTGTTCCCCCTATTTATACTTATTCAATGAACACCTAATAACAGTCACGGAGTCGCCTCATCAGAATGATCCTAATCTAAATTTTGAACGAAAACTTCATTCTGCATGAAAATCCCATCTATATCAATTAAGGGGAGGGGCATGAGCCCCCCGTTCCCCCTCTTATAGATATCTAATGAACTCCAAAACTAATCAGGGAAGCGCCTTGTCAGGATATACCTATATACAAAATTTCAAGTGGATCGGATATTTTTATCATGAGTTATCGCGTTACGCACGAACGAACATACATACAGAACGGACGGGCACTTAAGCTCTCAGGCTATGATAGCCTGTGAGCTAAAAATACGTGTATTTAATCTATATCGGGTCACTTTCTTTATGTCTGCATTGAAGGTGAACCTTTTCTTTTTTGAGTACACTGTTAAAAAAAAAATCTGAAATTCACGAACATTTTTTTCCTGAATTTCACAAAAAGGTCCCTTTTCACAACAAAAGGACATTTTCCGTTACAAATCACAAAATACCAACACATTTCCTTAAAATAACGAAACGGATGGAAATAGAAACAAAAAACGGAGACACTCCGTTATGCAGGGGGACTCCATGGCCTAGTGGACAAGGCACCACACCTCTAATTGCCCGCGATCGCGGATTGCTGGGTCGGGTCCCTCTAACGCCATGGATTAATGAAAACATTAAAAATCCCTTTTAAATTGCCTTTTCTGTTTATTTTTCTCTTATTTCTTAATAATTTTTTTTCAACTAATTAGCCAAAAAATAAATAAATAAGTAATGTACGACAATTTCAAAAAATTTTATATACTTTCTTGTAAAAAAACTGTTGATAAAAACTTTTTTCATTCATTCATTCATTCATTCATTCAAAAAAAAAAAAAAAAAAAAAAAAACAGTGGTTTTAAACGGTGATTTTTTTTAATTTAAAGTATTTAAAAAATTAAAATTGATTTAAAAAATAATAAGTATTATGCATCAATTTAAAATAAAATAAAATAAACCTTTTACAAATATTCTAAGGAACATATTTGAAATGAAATTTTTAAAAAGCACAACAAATTTTCCCACTAACTCATAAAAGACATACTTTGTAAAATCAAGCATCATCAGCTCTGGCTCAGTTCGTAAGGATTTGTTACGTTATCAAAAGGTCCTGAGTTCGATCCTCAGGACCGCGTGAACCAAATTATATAAAATAAAATTAACTAAAATAACATAGCAGCTTAAAACCACTTGGTGATTTCGAATTCTTTGAAGATTAATCGATTCATTATTTTTAAAAATTATATTAAATTATTATTATTAAAAATCGAACTTTGTAACGGAAAGTTACTGCTTCTTCAAACGGAGTTTTCCTTTCTTGTATTTCCCACAACGGAGAATCTACTAACGGAACGGTAAAAGTTCGGCTACTTTGCTGCCGGTAATTTCACCGTGAATTCACAGATTTATTTTTAACAGTGTATGCAACGATCATTGTATTATGTGAAACGTCCCTCAAAGTATCAAATTCAAACGGTTATATGAATATACATAATTTATGAGAAATATTGAAATTCAGCAATGATCTTCAAATAAGATAATTTGTTAAATGCATCACTTATAGCGGTAAACTTTTGCTTAAAGTTTGCATAAAAGGAGATTAATAAGCAAAAAACAAATATAAAAACTAATATAAAAATATTTGTTTGTAAAACAAATATATATAAAAGTCTTCCTACTGGTTACAACAGCAATATTTTTCTTCTTTAGCTGCAATAGCTATGTCTCTCTTGACTAGAAACAGATATATTACACAAGGAGACACATGACACAGAAAATTCTTTTCATATTATTCTTATTTTATCTGGAATATAAGCAAAAGATAAAAGAAAGCTAATGGTCCCCACTTAACAGTTATTTTTAGTCAATCTTTATCACTTAAGAAATTGCAGGATACTTTATCAGTTCAACTGCAATTACTTTGTGTCTTAGCAATCATATAACTCAGTAACATTACATCAGATAATCTGATAAATCTTCCTTGTGTTCAATTTCGAATTTATACGATCTTTAATCAAAAGGAAATGGCAGTATTCTATGAAATTGAAGGAATTTTTATTCGCCTGTTTATTTAAATGTAAAAGGGGAACGAGTTTTTAGAATGGATTAGAAAATTTTGATTTAGATATGTTTAACCTTTTAAAAGGCCTTTACAATATGGCGTGACTCACTAATTTTAATTTTAAAACAAACGATCCAGACCAACAATATTTATTAACATTTTACATTTAGATAGAAAAGTAAAAAAAAAAGAATATTTGTGTGGGAAATGTCATTATTATTTCTTTATTGTCATTCATTTCTTTATCATTGTTGTAAATAATTTAACTATAACTGTAACTTATTTTCATTGTTTCAATTTATTCTTTGATGTATCTGGCAACGGTCGGGGAGGGAAGACGTCATGTGACGTAACAGAAATAAGCGGGCAGTTGTTTTTTCGGCTCCCATGGGAGAGCTGTGTTAATGTGCGGATGCAACCCTTTTTATGTTCTTAAAAATGTTTTTCTGTTCCGAACGACATGCAGAAGCCGCGTGTTATGAGTATGCAATCTTGTAGTTACTGTATCTTCTTTTTTATTGTGTGTGTGCGTTATTTTATTAAATGTGTTACTCTTAACAAAGGACTGTGAGTAATTATTCATTATCCCTAGACACCGATGCCGACCCACAGTGAAATTGGGGGATCGGCGCGGAATTATTATTATTATGATGAAATAACGAAACATTTTTGCTCCCGCTCAAATCGTTTGAATCACCCTGATTCATCCTGCGAAATGTTCTTCACCGATCAACTGTTGTTTAGAATCACCCTGATTCATCCTGAGAAATGTTCTTCACCGATCAACTGTAGTTCCGAATCGCCCTGTTTTTTTTCGTCGTGAATTCAGCACCTGTTTGTAAAATATTCAAAATTCTGAAACATCAGTTGTTTGTGAAAATGTTTTCTTCGTTCGTGAAACTGAAAAATATAAAAGCCATCCGGTTTTATGATAGTGCCTTTATATCATCGTGCCTTCATCATCTTTTAGTTTTGTAATTTTAGTGAAAAAAAAATTGGGTCATTTGTCACAAAAGAAAGTGTGTTTATCTGTTTTCTTCGACAGGAGGATGAAAATTAATTGTGAAGAGAACAAGTGATTTTTTTGTTGTTAATCTCATTTATTTAGGAGTGAAAGAACAGTTTTTCTTCGCTTAAGTGATTCATCCACTGTGGTAATTGAAAGACAAATCTATTTTTATTTATTTTTTCTTTCTTATGCGTATATAAGTTAAATGTTTATTAGAGTCATTTTATTTTTGTTTTGCTTTGATTTAAATATGGTAAGTTCTGTTCTTTTCAGCAGTTTTAAGAGATAAAAAGGATGCAGTCTGCAGACTAAATTTATTGTTCTTATCATTATTTCTTATTTAATTGTGGTATTAAAATTGAGTGCACTCAAGAAAAAAAATGGGTATTCTATTTATTTAGTTGAATGGATATAAAATTTATTTTTTTTTAATTTGTTTTATTTCGCTTTGATAATTATCAAAAGGTATTTGAATTTATTTTACTTATTTGCATATTTTTGTGAATTTGTATTAACATACTAACAACTAATAATTCACGTATGTGTTCTTAAGATTAGTATCCTGCTTTTCGTAATATTTTTATCAGAACTATTCTTTTTACTAGTTTGAAAAAAAAATCTCAGATTTAGTAATAGTTGAAAAAGTCGGTAACCATCCAAGCCCCAATAAAACTAAAACATCAGCCGACATGATGAAATATTTCTCAATGTAAATTAACTTGTAAATATTTTTCGTAACTTTGTGTTTAATTTTTTTGTTGATACATCAACTATAATATATCATCTGTATTTTCAACAGAATTATTATTTTTTATAACTCTATATTTTTATATTTTGTGTATCATAATATCTTTATATATTAAGGTCTTTCATTACAAAGCGTCCCTGAGGCCAGTGACCCGCAGGATTGCCGATCTCTGTGGGAAATGTCATTATTATTTCTTTATTGTCATTCATTTCTTTATCATTGTTGTACGTAATTTAACTATAACTGTAACTTATTTTCATTGTTTCAATTTATTCTCTGATGTATCTGGCAACGGTCAAGGAGGGAAGACGTCATGTGACGTAACAGAAATAAGCGGGCAGTTGTTTTTTCGGCTCCGATGGGAGAGCTGTGTTAATGTGAGGATGCAACCCTTTTTATGTTCTGAAAAATGTTTTTTTGTTCCGAACGACATGCAGAAGCCGCGCGTTATGAGTATGCAATCTTGTAGTTATTGTATCTTCTTTTTTACTGTGTGTGTGGTTTTTTTTTATTAAATGTCTTTGTCTTAACAAAGGACTGTGAGTAATTATTCATTATCCCTAGACACCGATGCCGACCCACATTTGTATTTCCTAAAAAAATTCTTTTGTAAAATCTCGTGACATTTCTATGTACCTCAAAGGGTTAAAAAAATTAAAGAGTGTAACATATGAGTATATATGCACATGCATATGTAAAGCTTTGAAAAGAAAAATATATATTGTATAAAATATTAAAAAAATTACTATTACTATGCGTAATAACCCTATAGCCATTAATCACTGGATGCTTTCAATTTTAAGTCTTTGTCGAATATTTAAAAGTGTACTGATCGACATTTTCTGGAACTTCAGACTTACAAAAATTATGTTTGTCTTCAAATTTATAATCGATTTGATAAGGAAAGCAATTTGGGAGAAAAAAAATCAAAGAAAAATACGAAAATTTGAGACTGTTTTGTACATTAAAACGCACGAAATGATCTATCGCTGCAGAATACAAATCAAGTTGTACAACACGTTTACAGATGTTTGTAACTATAGAAGGTATATTCATGGAGATATATCTATTTTCTTTACGTTTAGAAAATTATTGCACGTTTTTAGAATAGACTATGTAGGGTTTTTAACCAAAATTAACAACACATTCAGAATAACTAGCAGCGTGTAGTAGATATAATGTAGTGCATTTTGAATATAAATACGTTAAATATATCATACAATATAGGCATTGTATGACATAATTTTTATCTGCGCATGCACTAACTTTAAGAAAGATTTTTTTTATCTTATACTATAATGCGAGCAAAAATTGTGTGTGTGTGTGTGGGTAAATTTTATCTCAAAAACGGCTCTAAGGATTTTCGCAAAAATTTGGATTTTACCATTTTCGGGCACGAGAAGACCATTGGGCTAGGTCCCATGTTCGGGAAAATTCGATTACTGGGTCATTTTGGGTCATAATGGGTCAGGATAAAGCTATTTATATCTATAGAACGGCTGGATCGATTTTAAGGAAATTTTGTACCCAATCGTTTTTTGGTACGAGAAAACTATTGGGCTGGGTCACACGTTCGAAAAATTTCGATTAGTGGGTCATTTTTGGGTCATTATGGGTCAAGCCATTTTTATCTAAAAAACAGCTCTAACGATTTTGACCAAATTTTATATTGTATCGCTTTGGATTACAAGAAGACCATTGGGTTAGGTAACATGTTCGAGAAAATTCGGTTAGTGGGTCATTTTTGGGGTCATTGTGGGTCATGCTATTTTTATCTAGAGATTTTCTCACGCAATTTTGACTAAAAATTGCATTCTATGGTTTTCGGGCACGAGAAAAACAGTGGGCTAGGTTACATGTTCGAGAAAAAATTTTGATGGGTCATATTGGGTCATTAAGAGTCTGGGTCAAGCTATTTATATTTAAAGAACGGCGTGATGGATTATAACGAAATTTTGTATGTAACAGTTTTTTGACATGAGAAAACTAATAGGCTAAATCACATGTTTGAGAGATTTTGACTATGAGGGTCATGATGGGTCATAATGGGTCATGGTCAAGCTATATCTAAAGAACAGGTGGATCGATTTTAACGAAATTTTGTGTGCAAGCTTTTTTTGGCACAATAAAATCATTGGACTAGGTTACATGTTCGAAAAATTTCTATTAATGGGTCATTTTGGGTCATTAAGAGTCTGGGTCAAGCTATTTATATTTAAAGAACGGCGTGATGGATTATAACGAAATTTTGTAACAGTTTTTTGACATGAGAAAACTAATGGGCTAAATCACATGTTTGAGAGATTTCGACTATGAGGGTCATTTGTGGGTCATGATGGGTCATAATGGGTCATGGTCAAGCTATATCTAAAGAACAGATGGATCGATTTTAATGAAAGTTTGTATGCAACATTTTTTTGGCATGATAAAATCATTGGACTAGGTTACGTGTTCGAAAAATTTCGATTGATGGGTCATTTTGGATCATAAATGGTCTGGGTCAAGCTATATATAATTAAAGAACGGCAGGATCAATTTTAACGAAATACTGTACGTAACATTTTTTAGAAACGAGAAAACTAATGGACTAAGTCACATATTCGAGAGCTTTCGATTATAAGGGTCATTTGTGGGTCTTAATGGGTCAAGGTCAAGCTATATCTAAAGAATGGGTGGGTCGATTTTAACGAAATTTTGTATACAACATATTTTTGGCATGAGAAAATGATTGGGGTAGGTCACATGTTCGAGAAATTTCGATTAGTGGGCCACTTTTGGGTCATTCTAATTTTATCTAGACAACGTTTCGCGCAATTTTGACTAAATTTTGTATTTTATCGTTTTCGGGCACAAGAAAATCATTGGATTATGACAGATTTTTGAGAAAATTGGATCAATGGGTCATTTTGGATCATAAGGGGTCAGGGTCAAACTAACTATATCTAAAAAACGGCTCAATCGATTTTATCTAAATTTTGTATCTAATGTTTTTCGACATGCTAAAACTAATGAGCTAAGCCACACGTTCGAGAGATTTCGATTATAAGGGTCATTTGTCGGTCATGATGGGTCATGCTAATTTTATATAGAAAATGGTACTCACCATTTTGACTATACTTTGTATTATATCGTTTTTGAGCAAGAGAAAACAATTTGGCTTGGACACATGCTCGCTAAAATTCGATTAGTGGGTCATTTTGGGTCTTAATGAGCTAGGGTCATTCTAATTATATATAACAACGACTCAATCAATTTTACCTAAATTTTGAAACAAAACGTTTTTTGTCACGAGAAGACTATTGGGCTGAGTCGCATGTTAACAAAATTATATTAGTGGGTCATTTCGCTTCATTGCTGAATGCTGCCAAGCTAATTTTACCTAAAAAATGGCTTAAACGATTTTGATTCAATTTTAATATTCTACTGTTTTTGATTACCTGAAGACGATTGAGCTATGTCACATGCTTGATCAAATTTGATTAGTGGCTCATTCAGGGTCTCGAGAATATGGCAAAAGCCAATAACTTGGTGATATTTGACAAAATATTGGCGACATATGGCCAAAAAATCGACTATAAAAATTACGAAAACCAAAACACGTATTTGGAGCCAAATGAAAGAATGCCTCCAAATTTGGCTATATCTAGCGAAAAATATTGTCTTTCAGAATGTAAAGAATTTTTTATACATTCTTAAGAGGATTCGAGATGCATGGTTAAACCAATCAGAGTCGAGCTAAAAAAGTGATTTAGATCGATGTCCTTTCGTTGTAAATTTTAAAATAAAGTAAAATTTATAAACATGCGCATAAAAACATAGTTTTCTTATTGATTGTTTTTCTGAATAATGCTATTATAAACATGTTTTACAGTAATAATACAGAGTTAATGATACAGTGAAAATACTATATCGAGTTGAACACAAAGTTAATTTTCACCGAGCTAAGCTCGGTCTCCCCTGCTAGTATTATATAATAGTCAACGCTATGGAGCAACTTATAGAAAAAAATCCTGCCAAAGATTGTGAAAAATAATAAAGATGTCTGTTGCAGAGGGAGTTCATTTTTAGTCGTTCTCTAAAAGTGCACTGTAAAAAAAAAAATTGTAAAGGTACTGTACTTTATCTAGGAAACTGGGATTCCAAGAACTTTTCCTGTAACGGTAACAACAAAAACTCAAGTTTTAGAATCGGTTACATGGATTTTTCCTGTTTCGTTACATGAAAAGTTCTTGGAATCCCAGTTTCCTAGAAAATGTTTAGTACCTTTACAGATTTTTTTTACAGTGTGACAGAATGATAAACGATATTCCTCAAAATGTCAATTTTAATTATTTTTTCTCATATTTTATAAATGCTTTTATTTATGCTTTGGACCGACAAAAGAGATATCTGCATATTATAAATATTGTTTCGCAACGATAGAATATCCAAACAAGGACGATTTTATTCCTTCATAAAAAGCACACAAATTGAATAATTTGATTGAAATCTGCTCATTGATATTCATTAAATACATTTTTTTCTAATATTCATCTAATAAAAAATGACATACACCATAAAAATAATCTGTAAATTTACTTAACTTTTCTTAGGAAATTGGGATTCCTAGAACTTTTTATGTAACGATAACACAAAACATTCTTGTAACTATGTCTGTTACATGAATGTTTGCTGTTACCGTTACATAGGAAGTTTTAGGAATCCTAGATTTCTAGAAAAAATCAAGTAAATTTACAGATTTTATACAGTATATTATTGAAAATGTCTTATCATTCTGCTGCTCTTTAGAAAGCCACGAAAAGTTAGCACAATATATCGAGGATATCTTATGAATTTTCACAATAGTTAACTGAATATTTTTATGCGTTGCTTCATTGAGTTGACTATTAAATTATGTATATATATATATATATATATATATAATATATATATATATATATATATAATATATATATATATATATATATAATATATATATATATATATATATATTTCTAGCTGTTTGTGCAAGCTAAGATGAAAATTATTTCATCAAACAACTCATATTTCATAAAATATTTATATATTTTTGATATTGTTTCTGCTACATTTTCCCAAATTTTCTGTCATTGGCCTTTAAAATTGGTTATATCCCATGCAGTATGTAAGCTAAAACTTTAAAGAATTTTTGATTTTCTAAAGAACGCCGTATTTCCATGAATATACGTGCTATTATTACAACAAATGTTTAAAAAAATATTATTGTAATAAATTTGTTATACTGTATCCATATATTTTTATTCTGCAGCGATCGCTCGTTTTGGACATTTTAGTGCACTGGGTGATCTTAAATTTTCTTATAAATCTTTTTATCTCTTAATTGATCTGCTTATATAATTGCCATTGATAAGTATGAAGCCAAATATATTTTTTATAATCCTAAAGTTCCCAAAGAATCCGACGAATAAATTTTTAAATATACAACAAACATATGTATATACATTTAAAATCAAAGTTCTCGGTGATTAATGATTATATTAAATATACATATATATATATACATATATAAATATATATATATATATATACGTTAACTTTTAAATACAAATTCTCTTGTAAATAGACCAGATAATTCGTACTAAAAAAATTTAAAATTTTATCAGTTGACTCAAATAGATATGTCTCTCTCTCTCTGTATATATATATATATATATACAGTAAAACCTCTAAATAACGGACACCTCGGGAACGCTGAAATTGTCCGCTATTCGGAGGTGTCCGCTACTGGGAAAACATCAAAGATTCAAAAACCGCTTAGAAATGCTTTATGTTTCATTAATTTACTTTTATATGTCCTAAAACCACTATTATATTATTAATCAGAAATTAAAATTATTTTTAAGCAAAAAAATTGAAATAAAATTGTGCACATTTTTATCCACTGTTTATTATATTATTGTTAGAAAAATCTGTTACAAAAGTTTATTTTTGCTTGCGATTATACATGTACTAATTTGTTTTTCTGTGTGATGTTATTAGAAATTGTAGAGTTCCGGGAGAGAAGGGAGGAATTGCCCTTTTTGATCTTTAAAAGCATAAAATCTCAAAATGTTCTTGGATGACATTTCAGTAGTCTGGGAGATTATTTCTCCCGGGCAACCCCTGACTTTAGCACTGAATGTTGGGAGGGGGGGATTTCCCCCAGATCTTTATTTACATTTAACTGCGATCACAAAGTTTGTGACACGTTGTCATGATAAATTCAGAGGCTGTTTTACTTTTTTTCATTTTTTCTGTTTAAAAAATACTTTTTCATCCTTTATCGCTGAATAAAGTGTCCGCTATTCGGAATGTCCGTTATTCAGAGGTTAAACATACAAAAATTTAAGTTTTGGGAGTGGGGATTGTAAAACTGTCCGCTAAATAGAGGTGTCCGCTATTCGGGAGTGTCCGTTACGGAGGTTTTACTGTATTATATATATTATATATACGTTAACTTTTGAAAACAAATTCTCTTGTAAATAGGCCAGATAATTCGTAATAAAAAAATTTAAAATTTTATCAGTTGACTCAAAATAGATATGTCTCTCTCTCTCTCTGTATATATATATATACAGAGAGTTATATCTCTCTGTATATATATATATATATATACAGAGAGAGAGACAGAGATATCTATTTTGAGTACACTGATAAAGTGTTAAAATTTTTATTACGAATTATCTGGCCTATTTACACGCTAATTTGTTTTCATAAGTAAAAATTTTCTTAAATATTATTTGTTTTCCCACCTTTCTTGTTTAAAATATGAGTCTAAATAGAAATTTTTGTTGTATATATTTTCGGCAACATTTAGTTTGCGCTACATGCGCACCTGTATTTTCTTCAGAAAAGGAAAATTTTAATAATTTATTAAAAAAAATTAAAAAGCTGAAGTTATAAAAGAAGAAGGATATTACTCCACCATTGGTTTATTGTCATAACAGCGGAAAAAAAACTGTAAGCTAAGTAAAATTCTAAATTCTGTATTGATTCGTCTAATGGAAACTGATTCCTTCATCTATGTCCTAATGCTGTCGGTTTTAAAAAGGTGGGAAGGATTTATATTTTCGTGACTTTCTTCGCAAATTCATTAAAATAAAGTGTATGCGATGAATTTAAATGGAAAAATTATAAGAATTTGGAAATATGACAATAGATTTTTTTTTCACTGTGCATTGCTGACTGCCTTTAATAATTCTGTAAATATAAATTCTGTAAATTAGGTAAATGTGTTACTTTACTCTTTCGTGTCCGAATTTTTCTCATTTTCTTTAAAAAAAATTACGCTAATAACATTAGCACTAGCTATCCAAATAGATTTATTTGTGTTTAACGAATATTTCATTGCCTGAAGCATAATGAATATTGCGTACATTTCAATTCATATTCATGTTACAATAAACTAAGGAAAAAGTTTTGAAAAATTTAGTAACTATTTTATTACAACAGGATTTAGCTGATATTAAACTTTAGAATAAATTTTATGCTTTTTTACACATGATTTTTTCAGGAAAATAACTTTTATTTTAAATATATGTTTTAAAGTCATTATATCAAGTGAAATATGTGTTTCAAATAAAATTATTACAAACGATGCAAAGAAAATTAAGCAAATATTTTTTAATTATAACGATAATTAAATGTCTAAACGTTAATGATGGCATTTACACTATAAATAATAAAAAAAACTGTAATTTTAGAAATGTAAAGTTTCCGAAAACTGTATGTTTACTAACATTTTATCTGTACGCTCTACAAGAAAAAATGTAAATCAACAAAATTAATTTTTGTAAAGCTACAAAAATCTGTAACTTTACAAATGAATCTGCTAAAATTATAGTTACTAAAATTTTATTTGCAACCTAGGCTGCAATTACATGATATATTATAAGCATCCGCAGCTTCCTTAAAAAACCTTCGTAATCTTACAGATTTTTTGATTTTCATTGCAAATCTGAAACTATTATATGATTTTTTGCAATTGCCAATACATAAAAAGCTCTAGGTATACCGATTTCTTATAAAAGTGTTAGTGACTTTACAAGCTTTTTAATTTGAATACTAAACGCAAACTCAGAAATGAATACTCAGATTTTACGAAATTTTCTTGATTTTGATGAATAGTTACCTGAAAATGCTCCGCACTTTTGTGGATTCAGCAATCCTTGAGCTATATTTTGTCGTCAATTCAAATCAAAATCACGTGACTTTTAATAAAACGCAAACTCTCAAATATATAATGAAACTATTGTCATGGCTAGACTCAATGTATTTAAACGAAACAGTTGCGGTAAGCTGCGGGGAGTAAACCTGCGATTTCAGTGAAGAAATATTTACTTGTTTATGTGAGTTCTATAGTAATTTATTTTAAAATAGTCCTTTTTAGCACATTTAACAAAATACTGAAGCATAGGTTGTTATTGTTTCAGAATTGTTTATTTATTTATTTTGCTGTTTAAGTTTATAAAAAATATAATAATATTTTTGTTTGTTTATTAATTTTTTATAGCTCGTTATGGCCTAATTCGAAAAGAATAAATTTCTACATATTCTTTTCCTCAGGGTTTTTTCCCACAAAATCGTTCAAAAAGAGCTATTTTTTCGAGAATGCTTGTTCACATGTTAATTTGGAAAGCTTTTTAAACAGTATTATGTTCACTCACTCACACAATTAGACAATTTTCAGTTAAAAATGCGTTTATAAAACAGACATCACCATAGTCAAAATTGCAAGCTACTGCCATCTATGAAATTTTTGCAATCATCCAGTAAACGTATATATATAGATAGATAGATATTTAGATAGATTGATAAATGTATATATATATATATATATATAGATAGATAGATATTTAGATAGATTGATAGATGTATATATATCGATATATATAGATATATCTCTAAAGCTACTATAAGTTTTCTGGGAAAATGGGAAGATGTCCCAGATGTCCACATTTATGTAAAGACAAAAAAACAAATTTGCATTGTAGAGAAAGTAATGTGTAAGGTTATTAATAGTGAGTTTTCTAATTACAGCTTTTCATAGCCCCGTGTGCAATTTTATGATTATGTATCGTGTGGGGTCTCATTTTTTCCTTATGTATTGTAGCATAAGAAAAGCGATGGTGGACATCCGTTACCTGCGACTGGGGAGGGGGAGGGGGAGGGGAAGGGGAAGGGAAAGGGTTGAAGTGCAAGGGAAGAAATTCCATTTCATAAAAAATAATGAAAATTATGTATAAATTTTAATGTTTAAAACATCTATAAATTAGGAAAATCATTTCTGGATATCCGGTACTCGCGATTGGGGAGTTGTTTAAAAAGTGCAAGTGAAAAAAATTCCATTTCATAAAAAGTAAAGAAAATTATGTATAAATATTAATGTTTAAACCATTTATAGGTTAGGAAAAAACATTTGCGGATATTCAGGATTCGTGAGTGGGAAGGGAAAGGGGGAAGTCAAGAATTAAAAAGTGCAAGGGGAAAAAATTCCATTTCATAAAAAATAAAGAAAATTATGTATAAATAATTATGTTTAAAACATTTATAAATTAGAAAAACAATTTTTGGACATCCGGGACCCGCGACTGGAGAGGGGGGGGAGGGTTGAAAATGCAAGAGGGGAAATTCCATTTCATAAAAAATTAAAAAAAATTTATAAATATTAATGTTTAAAACATTTATAGTTTAGGAAAAATATTTGTGGACATGGTAGAAGATACAGCACTTCACAAGAAGAAGCTGATGCAAAGTTAATCCTACACGCAGTATTTGCAACTCAAAGAGGAGCGCAAAAATTAACAATTTTTTCACCAGATACCGACGTTCTTATACTGGCGGTCAATAAATATCCAAAGATACCAATTTATGTATATATGTATATATATATATGTATCTATATATGTATATATTTTTAAAGGAAACTTTTTTTTGCCCTTTTCCCTCCCTTCCACCTCTCCAGTCCCGGGTCTCGGACGTACACCAATATTTTTCTTATTCTATAAAAATTTTAAGTAATATTTATGTGCATTTTTTTATGAATTTTTTTTTCCTTGCCACTTTTAACCATGTTCATCCCACCCCCTCGCCAGTCGCTGACCCCGGATGTCCAAAAATGTTTTTCTCATTCTATAACAGTTTTAAACATTAATAGTTATAAATTTTTGTGGTATACAATTTTTTTCTTGCCCCTTTTAACCCCTCCTCCCTCTCACTCTTTCATTCCACCCCTACCTCTCTCCCTTCCCGACTCGCGAGTCCCAGATGTCCACCATTGATTATCTCATTTTTTAGAAGTTTTAAACATTATTATTTATATCTCTATATGCATTTTAAAATGGAGTTTTTTCTTCTTGCCCCTATCAACCCTTTATCTTCCCCTCCTTTTCCCTAGTCGCGAGTCCCGGATGCATATTTCAGATGTGTATATTGCTGGGACGATTACTGTTTCTAAACCAATAGGAGACCGTCATTATCACGGTCAAGTACACGCCCACACAGTTTGATTGACAGGAACTCGTGGACAATTGATCGCGTGTGTTTATTATTTATTTGTACTCGGATTGTTTGAATTTGTACTCGGTAATTAAAAATTAAAGGTACGAAAGAATTTTTTTTTTTTCAAAATGACTGAATTTTATTTACTTCAATTAGAAATTATACTTCCTCTGATCCTGAAATAAATAAATAAATAAATAAATAAAAATTAAAGTAAGAATTTTGCTTATACGGATATTTTCGCAGAATACTTTTTTTCCCATTTGTTTAATATATATATAAATCATTTTGGAATGATATTTAGAATATTAAAAGGGTTTGAAATATTTTTTTAAATGTCTTATTTATAAATAAAAGACAGCCTCCAATAATTAAAAAAAAATCACCAACGGACTCTCGGCCCGCGATGGACTCGAACCCATATCCTCCGGTTTCAATCTCGACGCTCTAACCATTCAGCCAGTCAGCTCACTTTCATCCGCAACAGATTATCGTTATAATTAGCACCGTCAATTGTCCACGAGTTCCTGTCAATCAAACTGTGTGGGCGTGTACTTGACCGTGATAATGACGCTCTCCTATTGGTTTAGAAACAGTAATCGTCCCAGCAATATACACATCTGAAATATGCGTCCCGGATACCCACCAACGCTTTTCTCATTCTATCAAAGTTTTTAACATTAATATTTATGCATATATATTTCTAACAGATTTTTTTTACTTTGCCGCTTTCAACCCTTTTTCCTCCCCTACCCCTCCCCACTCGCGTGTCCCGGATATCCACAAATGTTTTTTCCAATCTATAAATGTTTTAAACATTAATATACATACATAATTTTCTTTATTTTTTATCAAATGGAATTTTTTTCACTTGCAATTTTCATCCCTTCCCCTCCTCCACTCCCTCCCTAGTCGCCGGTCCCGGACGTCCACAAATGTTTTTCCTAATCTATAAATATTTTAAACATTAATATTTATACGTAATTTTCTTTATTTTTTATGAAATGGAATTTTTTCCCTTGCGCTTTTCAACCCTCCTCCTCCCCCTCCCCTGTCCCTTCCCAGTCGTGAGTTCCGGATGTCCACAAATGTTTTTCCTAATTTATAAATTTTATAAACATTAATATTTATACATTATTTTCTTTATTTTTTATAAAATGGAATATTTTCCCTTGCACTTTTCAACTCTTTTCCTCCCCCTCCCCCTCCTCAATCGCGGGTCTCGGATGCCCACAAATGTTTTTCCTAATCTATAAATGTTTTAAGCATTAATATTTATATGTAATTTTCTTCATTTTTTATGAAATGGTGTTTTTTTTTTACTTGCAATTTTTAACCCCTCCTTCCCAGATATCCAGAAATGTTTTTTCTAATTTATAAATGTTTAAACATTAATATACATACATAATTTTCTTTATTTTTTATGAAATGGAATTTTTTTTCACTTGCAATTTTCATCCCTTCCCCTCCTCCACTCCCTCCCCAGTCGCCGGTCCCGGACGTCCACAAATGTTTTTCCTAATCTATAAATATTATAAACATTAATATTTATTCGTAATTTTCTTTATTTTTTATGAAATGGAATTTTTTCCTTGCGCTTTTCAACCCTCCTCCTCCCCCTCTCCTGTCCCTTCCCAGTGGTGAGTTAGGATGTCCACAAATGTTTTTCCCAATTTATAAATTTTATAAACATTAATATTTATACATTATTTTCTTTATTTTTTATAAAATGGAATTTTCTCCTTGCACTTTTCATCTCTTTTCCTCCCCCTCCCCCTCCTCAATCGCGGGTCTCGGATGCCCACAAATGTTTTTCCTAATCTATAAATGTTTTAAGCATTAATATTTATATATAATTTTCTTCATTTTTTATGAAATGGTGTTTTTTTTTTTTTTTTTTTTTTTTTTTTTTTTTTTTTTTTTTTTTACTTGCAATTTTTAACCCCTCCTTCCCAGATATCCAGATATGTTTTTCCTAATTTATAAATGTTTTAAACATTAATATTTATACATAATTTTCTTTATTTCTTATGAAATGGAATTTTTTTGCTTTGCACTTTTCGTCCCTTTCCCTCCCCAGTCGCGGGTCCCGGATGTCCACCATCGCTTTTCTTAGTCCACAATACATAAGAAAAAAATGAGACCACTCACGATACTTAATCATAAAATTGAACACGGGATGTAATTAGAAAACCCACTATAAGAAAACTAGGATGCCTGGAATTTCTTTGATGCTTCAAACCGGATTACAGATAAAATTTTTGTAAGATAATTACTGTAAGTTTAATACATTCTTTTGTAAAGCTAGAAGTTTCTGGAGTTTTGCAAACACTAGTTCTGTAAATTTACTTATTTTTACACAGTGTACAAATAAAACTTTAATAAGATTAGTTTTACATCAATAGAATTGAGTATTTTTTTAAGGAGTCATTTTTTTACCGTAAGACATGTACAAGTTGTTACTTAATTAGTTCTTCAGTGTTAATTAATTGGGTAATAGTATTTTTATTAATTTTCTTTATAGAAATAAAATCCAAAGTTATTAAGTGAAAATAAATTGAAAACCTTTCTTTTATATTATAATTTAGTTTCCACTTATTAGACCCAATAAAATTAATATCCAGTGATACTAGAAAACCAAAATCTATTAAAATTAAGTACAGGAAATTTGATTTAAAATGAATGGTTTAAAAATTCTTTAAATTAAAAAATCCTCTTCAAAATGAAATCAATTTTCCTTAATTATCTGACAAAATCTGTTCCTTCTTTTAAATGTTATTTACTCATCACGTAGAAACAATGTAACAACTAAGTAATGTGAAATGCAAAGATATTATAATTTATCATATAAAAAATGTAATTATCATAAAATCGTCTTTAACAAAATATGTATAAAAAGTACCAATAAATAGAACGTTATTGTTTGAAGAAAAAGAAACATCTGAAGGAAAAAAAACATTTAAAAGATGGAAATGAATGTTAATAAATAAATAAAATATTCATTACTTTGAGTGAAAAAAGTAATTTGCCTCTGGAAATTTGAAACATGTATTAAATGATTCACTTTCTTTCGGTGTATTTAAAATATGTTTTTACCATAATTGCATTATTTTCTCGATGTAAGAATATATTACTTTAATTTTTAGCAGTTGTTCATTCGTTTGAAGGAAAAATATTTGCCTTAAAGTAAATATTTAAAAGCAATAAGGTAAAGCATACCGAGTATATATATTAGAGTTATGAGGTAAATTATTATGATATATTGTTATGCGCTGATTAAAAATAGTTTAAACCATAAACAAAATATGTACAGGGTCTCCAGCAAATAACACCCAGTATTCAAAATTAAATTTCTCAAAAACAAAGATCAATAAAATTATGCAGTAAACGGTTTTTTTATTAGGTAAGCAGTAAAAATCTTATACAAAAGTTTCGAATGCGAAATATTTTGAAAAGATTGTGTTCTTATTGCAAAGAATGCTTTGATTTGACATTTTCTTGCTTTAGATTGCTGCCAGAGAATGCGTTTTTCGGCTTAAAGTGTCATGTTTCATAGTTTTTTTAAATTAAATTTTTGAAATTTCGAAATTCTAAATATTTACTTCGAAAATCTTTAAAATATTGCACTGTAAGCTGAAAAATTATTTCTCTGCAGGTTATCTAAAACAAGAAATATGTCAAATCAAAGCATTCTATGCAATCAGAACGCAATTTTTTCAAAATATTCACTGTTTGAAATTTTTGTATAAGATTTTTACAGCATACCTAATGAAAAAACCGTTCACCGCATATTACTATCGATCTTTGTTTTTGAGAAATTTAATTTTGAAATCAGGGTGTTATTTGCTGGACACTCTGTATATACCGTATGCCAAGAACAATTATCGAAATTGAAAAAAAAATTGTACCATAGTTCCATGTTTATCCAATTAGGAAAAGAAAAAAATTCAAAATATATGTCGAATAGACTATCTCCCGCTAAACAAGTACGATTTTATCTCTCAAACTCGTATTTTGTATTATATTTAAATTATAACAAGAAAGAAAAAATCATGTGTCAAGCATAGATTATTAAACACTTTTAAACATACATTTAGAATAACGTAACAATACTGCACCGTTTAATATGTTAACATTGTCTAACTAATTCAACAATATGGAAACGCACTTCATATTACATAGGATGAATAGTATTAAAGTTAAGCAACATATATCAATTTCATAACATGTGAATTAGTTTAAATTAAAGTATGCCGAAAATAATGCCTTCCATATAACACTACCTAACGGAATTATTTCGTGTGGTTCTATAAATACATATTATTTGTGTTGCATATTTTATGAAATGTACATTTCAATACCTTTTATAAATGCACATCAGTTCATTATGTTTTGACTGGTGTAACATAATTAAAAAGCACTTGAAAAATATTTTATCCCATCGGCCGTAATTTGGCGGAATATTTTTGGCCAGTCTTGTATTTAAACTATACATCTGATTTTACAAAAAATTGGAACGATTCAACTAAATTCTATACGAAATATATATATTTAAGAGTTCGAACGATTAAATTGGGTAGTCATATGCGGCCGACAGATGGATGGATCAAACGACGATATATGTGCTTCGAATTAATATAATTACGAACGCACCAAACACACAGTTAAATTCCAAGAGCAGACCGAAATTAATAACCCATTTTGTGTAATTATTATTTAAAGGCAGTATTGTAACTGATTTTTTTGTGTGTCCCTGTAAATAGATTAAAAAGGCTTTGAATGTCACGTTCAAACCTAATAGTAGTAAAATTCAGTTATTTGTATCAATTTCAATACATTTGTAATAGCGTAATGTCTTTAAAATGCTCTACAAATGATTTTTCCCCCCATATACCATAATGTAAAGAAATTCTGTTGTGTGTCATGTAAAGGAACTATTAATCCTACATACTTCATATAAATACCAAACATGCCTAGGAGAGCCTAAATAAGTTTTACCAAATGCATTAAAATCCGTGATGATGAAATGAGTATATTTATGGAAGTTCGAGTTTGGACAGATGGATAGACAAACTGAATTCATAAACACTTTTTAACTTTAGTTGGAAAGTGTTAAAAATGAAGATTATTTTTATTTTTAATTCTTTTTGTAATAATTCTTTTTGTCTTTGAAATGTGATTTTGTAGAATGTATTTTGTGTGCAATGTTCACGTGGATGTGTATTTGTTTGTAACACATTTATTGAATGTGTATTACATACATTTAGAATTAAAATAATCGTTTGAAAAATATTATTTAGTATACGTCAGACATAATTAAACAAAAGCAATAATTATAAATGGAAATGTTAATAGTCATTGGAAAATGGCTTGTAGAGAACTCTGTAAGATAGAATGACTAATATTTATTTTAATATTATTTGAATCTAAGTTTTATTAAAAAGAGAAGTAGGAGACAAAACCAATTAATATTAGATTTGCTATAAAAAAGTCAAAAAAATAATTTGAAAAGAAAATGCATAAAATAAGCATTAAAATAATATGTGGACAATTTTCAAATTTCGCTTACATATGCTGTGCCAGATTAAAAGAAAAAATTAAAACATAAATTAATATTTAAGGTATGATTTGAGCTATGCATTAGATAATATTGAATATTTTTGACATGAAAAATTAAAAAAATCAATGAAAAATTTTGAGATATGAATCTTTAAACTTTAGATTCTAAGCAAAAATGCCTGTCCCATTCACAGTTTTATGTTTAAACTGTGTTTTTTTTAGTTTGAACTAACTTTTTTAAATAAAAAAATTTAATTATTTTAAATATGAACTGTTATGGCTGTATATTAATGAAAAAAATGTTTCAAAAGATATTTTCTTTAAGAAATTACCAAAAATCTTTTGTCTCTCACTTTTTGTCAAGTCTGATACCTTATGATTATTTTAGTAAAAATAGGTTTCGAATGCTGCCTAAAGTTAGCAGCAAAAATTCGGCGATATAGTTAAACTATTCGCGCAACTACTACCTGCCATTTTTTACTCTTGTGAAACAATGTAATAGTGGCAAGAATAAGCTTTTGTCAAGGTTGGTATTTTTTTTCACTGTCAAGTCTGTTATCATAAATTTTAATATTAAAATAATGATTTTGCACTTTTGTAATTAAATATTGTTTACTAAATACTTTCAGAAGGTATGTGTATTATTATGTAAGTTAGAAAATATACAAGCTAGTTTATTTCTAATAATTTTGTTTGAAATGTCAAGTCCATTACTTGTCAATTCCGTTGCCATGAAATGTAAGCAATGGTGGAAACTGCCCATATATTACATACCACTATAATTAATTTCTGAATACTTAGGGTTATAAAATAAGCTTCATTGTAAAATCATGCATTATTTTTGCATCAACTCAATATTTCATGCATGCATCTTACAAATAATTATTATTTTAAAATAAAGTAATTTTAATGTGATACGTCTTTAAACTTTTCCATGCTGTATACGTGAAATGACTCGAAATATTAAACTTTCCACTGTATTAAATTAATACAAAATAATTCAAGATTGCTTTTATTTAAACTTTACGCACAAGGAATTGTTAATTTTCTCGGAAGGGTGAACTATATTTAATCTATCTAAAGTGGTATAACATTTTACATTGTAATTACTTTTATAAAATATTCTTTTAAAGTAAATAGCAATTTATTTCCATTTAATAAGGATGATTTCTTAAAATTTTATTAATTATAGCAATAAGTTCGAGATTTTTACTTTATGTTGCGTGATTAATAATCCTTTATATTTTAGATGAAATGAATAACGGCTTTTATTAAACTTTAAGAATAGATTAATTAATTTTCGTTCCTTTAATATTTGCCTCATAAATATAAATTTCATTTAAATTTCCACTACAGTGACTTAATAATTTCTAAAGTTTTACTTTCAGTTGTTATGAGAATTCGGATAACATTTAACTGAATGAAACACATTCAGGAGTATAATATCAATTTAAATTTCTTTATTTTATATTCAAAATATCCCGAATAACACTTCCAAATGTAAATACCAATCAACAAATGTATTTATCAGAAATAAAATATATATCCAAGTGTGTAATTGGGTCCGCAGAATGCAAATATGGTTCTTTTGATATTTCTTTGAAAACAACTTATATTTTAATTAATAAATGCAAATCGTTAATTTATAATTAATAAATTCTTACACAGACGGTGGCACCAACAAATTTGGTGTTGAAATAATTGTAAAAGTATGTTATTTATTTTAATGATATTAAAAATGTTCAAATAAAACTATTTAAATAAATTTCAAAATTCCAAATTTCTCGAAAATCCAAAATGAAAAATAATTAGTGGAGATATAAATAAAATTTTAAATTTCTAAAAACAACAACAAAAAAAATATTTAAAGGAAATATAAAATGCTGAGTTATTAATAAATTACAATAATTTTTTAAATATCAAAGAAAATATAGTTTCCAAAAAAATATTATAAAATTTAAATGAACGACATTCTAATAATATAAACCTTAAATTGGCAAAGAATATGAAATTTGTTTTATTTAAATCCAATTCAAATCAATTTTAGCTTAAATCCAGTTAATTTCAACTTGCAGCCCTACCCCTGTCTACTAACAAGACGCTTTAACTCTAAGTTAAACGTTCAAAATAAGGTTGTTTTTTAAAGTCTAAACCGAAAAATTGAATGGATGACATTGATGAAAATAACTTAATTAAAATAATTGAGGATTTGAATTAAAATAAATTTAATTAAAACAACTTACGTTTTTCAACTTTTTATGATTTCTCGTGTGACACGAGGTATTCAACTGTAAGTACACAAAATATGAGGTTTCTGCGAGTTGATTATTTCCAGCTGAGCGAAAAATTGCCCAGGCCGGGAATCGAACCCGGATACTTGGCTTACAAGGCCAATGCTTTACCTGTTAAGCTATCTGGGCGATAGCCGGCTGGTATTTTTCGTTGAGATAACCTTATTGGTCGAACATCTGGTCTGTTATTTGAAACAGCTCGCAGAATAAACCGCAGGTAATAAGGTTATCTGAGCGAAAAACCCCAGCCGGCTATCGCCCAGATAGCTTAACAGGTAAAGCATTGGCCTTGTAAGCCAAGTATCTGGGTTCGATTCTCGGCCTGGGCAATTTTTCGCTCAGCTGGAAATAATCAACTTGATTGTGTTAAAAATAATAGTATGAGGTCACTGACTTATGCAGTATTTGTGTGCGGACTCTGTGACAGATGGATCGTCAAAGGACAAGGACGAATAGGGCTTCGTCACATAAACGAAACCATAATAATATATTTCCTGGGAAAATAATATCGTGTAAATACAATGATAAATTTAAAGAAAACGAAACATTCGAGTATTCCTTTGATTAGATAATAAATTTAGGGTATACAAGTATAGAAGATGTTAGTGAGTATTGGAGATTATTTTCCTTTTTTGTTGTTTAAAATGCAAAAAAGCCAAAACTGTGACGTCTCTTTTTAGGAAGCAGCATTTTTTCAGTTTTCTAAGGCCCTACATAGCAATTTAGATATTAAATAGCATTAAAAAGCCACTCGTAGTCACCTTTTAGGGTTATTTTGATCTCACGAAAACCTTTATAGTCTCGCTTCTTTGCCTGTCTGTCTATCTAATCTTCGCAATCTCGTATTCGGAAACAATTTATATTACGACTTGAATTTCATCAATATCCATAAACCGTTTTATCATTATTATTATTGAAACGCATTTTTTTTTAATAATGCACTTATTCAAGTTAAACTTGCAGTTTACTAAACAAATATATCCATTCATGACACTGAGAATTTTTAAAAAAAGAATATATTTTTTAAAAGATGATCATTTAAATAGCACTTATTTTTTTTTCAGATGGGAAATTACATGAAGTCACAAACAAGAATTTTTTAAAGACTGAAAAAACAACACAGCAATAACATAATCAACAACTAACAAATCTGATAAACTGTTCCTTTTTATAATATTTCTTATGCCATGTAAAATTATTTTGAAAAATATGTTCTTTAAATAAAAATAGATTTAGATAAAAAGTACAATGAATAATTTATTATTATAAATAATTATTACTTTTACATTCCGAGAAATGTTTAAGTTATAATATTTTTAAAATGACATTAATTTTAATTTTATTTCTTAAAAATCAATAAATACCTGTTTTGATCTCAAGAATCTCTAATTTTTCTGATTCATTCAAAGTTATAACAATATGAGATAAATAAAATAGAAAATTAGAAAAAACATATTTACAACATAAGAAAAATAAATTTAAAAAAAAAATGACAATACTGCTTAAAATTAGAGTTGCAAAACGTCGGTTTATTCCCGGGTTTTTTTTCCAATAGACCAGGTTTATTCCCAGGTTTATTCCCAAAAAAACGAATTATTCCAAAAAAATCCCGGGTTTTTTCCAGGTTTATTCCTAAAAACCTGGTTTATTCCCGGGTTTAAACCGGGTTTTTTCTAACCTTTGCAACGCTACTTAAAATATAAATTTGTAATTTTGTAAGAAATATTACTAATTTAACGCTTAATTATAAATTGAAAATAAATATTTGCCAGTCTTATTAAATTTTAATTTCTAAACATATCTTTAGTATGGGCTATTCATCATTATTTCATTGTGTTATTTAAAAAAAATTACAATGACACATAATTATGCGTAAAAATACCATTTAAAGTAGATTTACAGCTTAATTAGAATTCGTGTTTCATCTTTAACATTTCTGTAGAAGTATGTAACATTTTAAAAAATAAAATATTGTTAATAAATAAAAGATATATTAATTTTTAGGAATAAGAATCCCAGAAGGATGATAAAAATATTTGTTTTAGGAAACGTATAATCTTCAGAAATCCAATAATACTATTTTCTAAGCTTAGTTAAACATAGAAAGAATATTCGAGAAATAATTATATTTAATTAGCCGTATAGTAATAGAAAAGATTAAAAAGGGAAATAATGTATCGGTACATATTTATTAACATTTATTTGTTATTTTTAATAACTGGATGTAATTTAAAAGGATTTTAAATATTTTGCAGTGAGTGTATACTAATCAATCTCAAACAGTATGTAGATATTTTATCAATTAAGTATATTGCAATGTACAGTGCAAAAGAAATTTAAAAGGAGATTTTCAGATTTATCTGATAGACTAGTGAAAAGTCAATTTTAAATAAATTCGGTATACTTGTTTTTATAAATATGCAATTTGAAATAACATTTTCAGCCTTGCAGAAATCATGATTATTTTTTGGATGACAAAAGAAAAATACTTCCATGATAATAGCAATTTTAATGCTATCAAGTATACGAAAAGTAAATAAACCTGGATAGGTGAAATCATTTTTCTATAGGAGTAATACATTTTTTAGATTTAAGGGAGTTTGGGACACGGTTTAAGTATTTTTTATTTATAGAGTTAAAATTCCAAATTTTTTTGAAATGGTTAACCATATGACATGTAAACAATATCACATGATAAAATTTCTCAGATTTTTTTTACAAAAATTTAAAATTTAAATAAAATTTGCAAAAATGTGGTGCAATTTAAAATCATTATAATTCGAAATATTATTTTTACACTTTATTTTTTTTTCATGTAAATAAACAGAAATGTATAAGTTGAAATAGCAAAAAAAAAAAAAAAAAAAAAAAAAAAAAAAAAAAAAAAAAAAACTCTGTTAAAAATGTATAAGGATAAAAAAACAACGATTTAAAAAGGCACAAATAAATGAACGAAAATGTAGCAAACAGCTGTTTCGGATCTACTATCTATATTCTTTATCAGTGCAAGACTCAGCTCACTAGAAAAAAAGCAAAGCTGAGCAAAGAGACAAACGTGTTTTGCGTCAGTGGGCCTTGATTTCATTGTGGTTGTCTTTATTTTTCTTCTCTATTCTATGTCGCAAATCAATCGATTTTTTAATTTAATACTGAAAAAGTACAGGATTTTAGAGCATTTACATTTCCTACCTTAATGTAGGCGGAAGAAAGTTTTTCCTAATTTCATTTCCATACTTTGTAATTTATTTAATTTAAGTCGGATTAATAAGGACTTATTTTGTTCTAAATTAGCTCATTCAGCTTTGATTCAAGAAACTCGCCATAAAATTGCTCATATAGATCACGAGTTATTTTAACATATCAGCCTTCCCAATTCTTCTCCTGTTTTTGATTCTATGGACACAATTTCATGGAATAGAGCCTATAAAGCTTCTTCTATTCATTGTCTCGGTTCTAAAGAAGAAATGCAGTAGGCTTAGTAAAAATCCTGTTATTGACAACTCCAGCGATTTACCTATTGTTAACCAAAATGCATTTGTAAATCTTCCTAATGTTTGTTTAAGTAACAATCTGCTTAATGCTCTTGAATTAAATAAATTTTTTTCGTTATTCACCATACATTTGTTACCCCACCTAATTGTTGAAAGAAGTTGTTTTAAACATAGCACTATTTTTCCTTCTCAAAAAGTATCTATTAAACATCTCATTGCGAATACTGTCGAGTTAAATTCTAATCTTTATAATCCAAATCTTAATAGTTCTGTTAAACATTCTCTAAAAAGCTTGTATTTTGATCCGAATTAAATCATAAAACGCTGACGACAATTGTTCTTGACAAATCTTTATATTTGAAAAAATCCCATAATTTAGTTAATGGTGGTCCCTAAGTGGATATTTAAAAAGACAATTTCACTAGTGAAATTGTTACTAATGAATCTGCCATTGAGTCTTCACCCATTGTTTCTCCTAAATTCAAGAGCTCTGTTACTCTTTCTTTTGCACATTGTGCCAAGTTTTATACTTTTCTCAAGGTCCATAAACCTGACATTCTTTTTAGACCCATTGCATCTAGTATCGGCTGTGCTTCTTATAAACTTGCAAACTATTTAGTTTCTATATTTTCTTCACTCTTAAGTATTGTTGTTTCACTCTTAATAATTCAGTTGAATTTGTAAAGAAACTTCACAGTTTTAAGCCACAAGGCCACGTGATATATTTTTTTATGTTTCTTCATTATTTACTAAAGTTCTGGTCTTGAAGAAAAGTTTTTGTGAATTTCATGTGAACATTAAAAAGTCTTCTAAAATTTTTGGTAGAAAATTGTACGTGTATCTGCAGATATCTACATAATCTTAATAGTTTTGCCGGTGTTGGAGCGAATCCAGCTTTAATTTTCTTTTTAATAAAGATGCTGGTTATGGATATAATTTTGATTCTACATGTGATGATTCCAATGCAGCTGCTTTTGTAGGGTATCTGATAATTCTTTTCTTTTTAAGCCAGTGTGGCCTCTTATCCATTTAAAAACACATTTTTTAGTAGTTTTCTGTAATAGTATTATGATTGAGGTTACTAATATATCTCTTGTTTTAATATCTTTTAAGGCTTATCCGGATAACTAAAACAATTGACGATGTCGATCTGCAAGCGTTATTGTAGGAAAGTCATAACAAAAAAAGCAAGATTAACTTGGGGAGGCATTAAACAAGACTCACTAAAGTACTTCAAAACGCATACATATGACTCGCCAAAGTACTTCTAAACGCTTGTATGTCATGGAAAAAGTTCAAAAGGATGGAAAATGACGGCGTATGAGTTCCCTGACAGACGGGCGAAAAACCGAAGAGCATCTATCGAAAATTTGTTTTTGCGACACAGAAGAAAGAGTTTCATGCATCTAATTATTATTGGCGAAGAAAAGGGGTTATAAATAGCTTCGGAAAGAAGACGAAGCCCAGCATTTGGTGGGACCAGAAAGGAATTGTGTACTATTAAGTGCTCAAACCGGATGAAACTGACAAGGGCATCGTTATTGACAACAAATAATTAATTTGAACTATGCAATATGCATTGCTTGAACAATGACCAGAATACGACACGAGGCACAAAAGAGTGATATTGCGGCACGGCAATTCTCCGTATTACTAACATCCCATTGTTCAGGGCACAACTAAAACGCTAAAATAGGATCCTCTATTTCACCCTTCATGTTCACCAGATTTGGTAATTTCCGATTTTTACTTGTTCTGGCATATGGCGCATAGCTTAGCTGGGATACAGTTGGCTACTTTCGAAGAGGTGCAAAATTGAACGATAAATGACTACGGTCCAAAGACGCGTCGTTTTAGTGTCGCTGTATTCATGTATTGTCAGAGCGATGGTTAAAAATGTATAGCTGACGACAAATGATACTTTCAATAAAACATTTTTTTCCCTTGAAATTTTTCATTTTTCATGGGCTAGAAAACATGTTAAAGTAGTTGCGCATTTTGTAATACGCTATACATAATTCAATTAAATGCCCATTTAGAAAATCGCCATTCAAGAATTCCTGTCATTAAATTCACTTCAGAACTTATATGCAGCCTATACAAATAGCAATATGTTATCTATTGCCGATCTTTAATTTCTCAACCGTTGGTTGCAGACACATAATACTAGTTACAAAAATGTTTCAGATGAGGTAAATATTCATATTTTGTCAGTTTTTAGTGTAAAAAAATTAATACGGTAAATCAATCTTTATAGATTATACTTAGTACAAGTTTCCAGATATCGTAAAATATGTAACACAAAAAGTTTCACTTTTGTGCTACCGACGTTGGCAGAGTTATTAAATTTGAAAGTTTGAGATTTTTGCAATTCTTTTATTAGAGAATCAGATAGAAAAGGAATTATAGAAGTTGCGGATCAAAATCACGGTATAATATCCTGTTTTCAGAGAAAACGCCTTTACAGTAATGCCGAATTGGGGTTTCATCGAAAGGATAATTCTATACAGAAAATTTAGCTGATTTTTAGGGGTCGTATACAAAGCGAAGAATTTCATATTGAAATTAAAAGAAAGATAAATATAAATTCATTATCGTATGAGAAAATTATCAACTATAAACTAATGAATAAAGTAGGTGAGGGTAAAAATACGCACTCACTGATGTTATATGAAAAAATATTTCTACAATCATGACCTTTAGGTATCAGGTTGATCTTGAATAAGGAAGTTGTGTATCCATCCTTGTGAAAAAACCAGCACTTCGTGTAAAAAAACAGGTTCGTTTAAATATTTAAATTTTGATTTAATATTTATAAAATTTCAGATTATTTATTAGATGACTCTCACGGAGGTTAACTCCTATATACGAAATCAAAGGCCAATGCTTTTTCCTTTGTTTAACTGTTTAAATTTTAACTTTCAGTTAAATAATAAATACTATGAAATTTTATTAATGCTTTTACATTACTAATTCGTTTTATCGGAAACGGGACAAAAGCGCGCTGTAATGAGGCAAAAATACGCAGCTCGTATCTTTACTTTACCATTGCGTACTTTTATTCCAAGCGTTGAGACAAAAATCTACAGAGCAACTTTTTTTTTTAATTACAACTTCTCGGGAAATAATAATTTGACAAATTTCCAGTTGATATTAAGTACGTGCCTAAGGCTCTAATCTAACATTTTATTTGCTTATTAAGTAAGTTTATACCAACATGCTCACTGGAAATCAAAATATGATGCCTAAAAAGTGCCCATTTTCACACCTATCTATTCCATATCAAATTCCGAAATCTATTAGAGATACTGTTCAAAGAGTTCTTCATGGATGGCAATGCATAACTTAATGCAGACATTACTGAGTCCTGGACAAGTGAAACTATCCAACAAGAAATGATGATGCGCTGTTTTGAATCAACCAGAGAAGTGCGCTCACTTACAAGGAAGGTCTCCATACTGGGCATACTCAGATTTTTTTGAAAAAATACTAATTAAACTACTCATGTATGTAATAAAGGATCAGTGAAAATTAGCGGCGGAATTACATTAGAAAACATTTATAAAAAATAAAATACTTTCGAATATTTGGCGGGTAAAGACGAAAGTATCACACGATTTGGCGAGGAGCACATTTCTCCGCCAAAAGCAAACGATTTAAATGCAACTGAAAACTTTTGGATTTTTAGAATTCGTGTGAATGAATTTAAACATAAACAATGAGCAAGTTTAATGTATTATATACATACATATATATTAAATTGCATGGATATATATTATTTGTTGCTGTAGTTACTTAATTTACCTCTGAAAAAAATATATTCACACATAAAAATTCTTATTCAATAAAATTACTTTCATACATTTAAGCGTATTGAAAAATAAAAGCCAGGTTTCCATAGCAACAAAATCGAATTGACAATGCTCAACTGGACTTTGAACTTGAATTGAAGCAATTTTTATTAATTTAAATTTGAATTTCGTTTTAAATCTCCAAATTTGATGGTTAAATTTGAATATAAATACATATAAATATTAATATAACGAAATTATACTTAAAACAAACTAAAGCTGACAAAAGAAAATATATTTAATTTATCTAAACTTGCTGAACATGAAACTTTTTTCCTTTAAAATGCATTTGACATGAAAACATTTTTTGAATTTGGTTTTCCTCGCCAACCGATGATAAATCGCCAAATAACGAAAATTTCATTATTTTTTTACGGGCAGGGTTCAGAGGTTCCGCCGAATTTTTATTTTTTTTATTATTATTTTTTTTTATAAACGTATATATCTTCATGAGAAGATCATTCTGTAATCTTTTCAGATTTTTCGGAGTATGCCCGTATGGAGACCTTCCTTGTTAGCTTACTGTGACTTGCTGGAACTCCAGAAAATAGAAGTTCCTTGGAATCAACTCCCAAGAACCCGGTGCTCCTTCTCAGGACCACTTTATCCCACGATCATATAAAGCATAGTTTAAAACTATAATTATTGGAACGTTATGTTCATCTTGATATAGGATATTAAAAATCTGATTATTAAAAGGAACTAAAAATAGATTATAAAAGTTTAATAAAAGTTTTCCTTTAAACCGTTATATTAGGATTTTATATAAAATATAATACACCTGAAGTTTTTTTGCCGTCTGTTATATATCTATTTTAATGTGGGTGTGGTATAATTTTTACTAATGACAAATAACAAAATATGTGGTACACTGTAAAAAAATTCAAGAGGTTACTAAAAATTTCTTAGTAAATTTGTATTCCACAGAACTTTTTAGTAACCATTACAAACTTTTTTCTGCAAGTGAAACAAGCATTTCTTTTGTAAACTGAACAAAAGAATTTTTTGTATAACTAACTTAAAAAATTTTAGTATGAGCCACCAAGCAAATTTTAGTAATAGCTCCAAAATTATTTTTAATAACCATTACGTGCGTCCGAAGGGCATTAGCTTCCTTCGAGCTGCATCCAGACTTCTGAAGCGGAAGATTTACTACAAAACTCCAATAGATGGCAGCACCAAACATTCATACCTGCTCCAACAGGATTTTCATAATCCCTTTATTAACGAGACACTACATACCATCGGGGCGTATTTGGCGGTGGCAAGTTTCGAACACGGGACCTTTTAACCTGGAGTCCGTTACTATAACCACTATGCTATCAAGGCCACACTAACTCTGTTTTAGTAAGAGCTATTAAAAATATAAAACTATTAACTATATTCGTTGCTAATTTTTTTCTAGTAATTCTTACAGATTTTTTTGTAACCGACTAAGATTACCAAAAGTTTTTTAGTAATTACAAAGATCACTAAAGTTTTTTTAGTAGATCGACCCTTTTTTTTACAGTGTGTAACAATGTACTAAAACTAAATCAGAAAAGTTTATAAATACAAGTTTACGCTTAAAAACTATAAAAACCATAAAGTATAAGATAATAAAATAATTCACATTTTAACTTCAAGATAAAATTTTATTCTACATATATTTCCATAAAAATAAATTATTTTATACATAAGAAAAAATATTTACCTTATTCATATTATAGTTAAATTACCCTACTTAACTAGTAAATAGCAAAATCTATGTAATTGCATTTTAATGTAGCAGGAATAAATATTTTTTTTTATGTATCATATGTGTTATTTAATGGAAATTATCCATAATGAATCGTAAAAATTTGCAAAATTATCCAAAATTCAAACAGACGCATTTAAAAGTAAAGTTCCATGAAATCTTACGCTTGTAAAATTACAAAAAGCTCTTCAGAAAGTATTCATAAAAAAGGGAATATATTTCAAAAAATCCTGAGCAGAAAAATGTTAATGATAGTTCTCGAATAAAAAAGTATTAGCTAATGATATCACATTTAAATACAAAAGAATGTAATTTAATTAAACATCTTGATTTTTTTCAACATTTTTTTTCCTCTAGAAACTTACAAAAACACTGTGTTCATTACAATTGATCGATTTTCTTTTCATTTTTATACAAATTTGTTTTCATCTTTATCATTAAGTATTTTAAATTATCCTTCTGATCCAGTATATTATTTTTTTTACTATATTCCATAATTAAACGAAGTTTTTAAATTTATAAAAAGGAAATAACAGTTCTTCACTTTATACACTTTTAAGTGTTTTAAGTTAACAATTTGAATCTTTTTTTGCAAATAGCTGTGAGTTATTTTTTAATGTAGAAACTAAATTAACGATAAATGTAAATTATATAAGTATTTTTTTATTTTAAGACGGTTTAAAATACATTACATTCTTATTAGTTAGTGGACACTCCATATAAGATATTTTGAAGAAAAGTTAAAAATATACTTGCTAGAATCTTTTGGATTTTCAAAATTAAAACGAACAGATTTGACCTTACATCTGTCGATATCGATTTAATAAAGAGGACATTTAGGTATGAAATAATATTTAGGATATGGTAAGTTAGGTTAATATTTGGTATGAAATAATATAGGAAGTAATGTTTATCTGCAAGTGCACGATTTATAATAAAGATGTTTTTGAATAATTTAATAGTCAACTATATGAAGCAACTTTTTAAAAAATCTCCTGACATATATCGCTAAAATTTAGAGCAATATAAGCAATAGACTAAGCTGATTTTCAGTCGCTCTCTAAAAATGACTGAAGGATAAATGATTGTCCACTAATTAATACTTTATGTTATCTTACAGCGTTAGTATAAAAAAAATTCAAGTTATTTAATTATAGTTTACGGTTATGTTTAGTGAAATTGACTTTGTACCACGGAAAAAAGAAAAAAGTATACTAATTACATTTTCGTGAATTGGAGGGTTTATGGTAAAGTTTTGTGATATTTCGTGCTCTTTACAAAACACTCTGTAGGTAATTCTATCGCATGTATGCAATTTATGTATGCATATACAGCAAAATCCCGATTTTCCGCGGCATCGGGTGACAAGAGCACCACAGATAGCAAAAATCACAGACAAGCAGAAAAAGATTAAGAATGAGGTGAAAACATGAAAATAATTTCAACATAAAAAATGTAACTAATTGCACCACACATTGCTCAGTGGTGCACAAAACAGGAATTTTAATATACATTAGTACATATTAAAATAAAATAAACTTTCAACGTTTCGCGCCGTCTTCTGCGGGCGTCTTCAGGAAAATATGAAATGGAAGGACTACGTTTGCATCTTGTTCGAGAGATAATATTTCTACTAAATTAAAAACTAAATGAATTAAAATTTTAAAAATGTTGCCAATAACACGTGAGTAAAAATTAAAATATTGCAAGGAAATAAAAATTTTAAGGTTTTATGATGTTATGCCATATTTTTGGTATATTGTAGGATAAATTATCATTACATGGTTTATTTTCTCGTGCTATGATTTCGATGGATTCTATTATTTTACCTTGAACTGGGTTATTGCATGGAACTATGATTTTGGCTTCCTCAAAATTAATATGGCAACCCTTGTTCGCCAAGAAGAAGCGAGCAAGGGCAGTATTCTGTTTATATTGTTCTATATCTCTGCGATGTTCTTTAATTCTAATTGAAAGTTTCCGCGTTGTCATGCCGATGTAGACTTTTTTAAGATTATTAGATAAAGTGATGGGGATTTCATAAATACCAGATTTTTGATCTATTGGAATTTTTTTATATTTACCGACAGCTGCATGGTGCGCCGATGGGGTCACCAGTATCCGGTTTGTTTGCTGAATTCGCGTTAAGACCACTGGAACAAAAAAATTTTAATACGTTTAATTTAAAACCTGAATGTTGGTTCCGTTATGTTGATGATGTTTTCATCTTATGGAACCACAGTTTGGCTGATTTATATGTTTTTCTACAAGATGTCAATAAATTAAGCAATAGTATGAATTTCACCCTTGAAGTCGAAGAAAACGCCACCCTTCCATTTTTAGATATTCAAATTAATAGATGCAATTCAAGTTTAAAATTTTCAGTTTATAGAAAACCAATAAAAGAAAATACAGCTATCCCATTTTCAGCCAACATGCCTTTCGAATACAAAATATCTGCTTTCAGGTCATTTATTAAAAGAGCTTTTATGATTTGTTCAGATGACACATTAAATAAAGAAATTGATTTTATACAGAAAATAGCTTTTGACCATGGTTTTGCAGCAAAATTTATAAATAAAATAGTTCAACAGTACAATACTCCTCCCACATCTGGCCAACGACAGAATAAACTTATGGTTTACAGGAAATTTCATTATATCCCTTACATATTTGAAAAAGTAAAAAAGATCGCACAAAAATATAGCATAAAACTTGTCGCCATTCCTCCTCCATATTTCATTGACCTCGTTACAGATAAAATCGACAAAATTCCAATAGATCAAAAATCTGGTATTTATGAAATCCCCATCACTTTATCTAATAATCTTAAAAAAGTCTACATCGGCATGACAACGCGGAAACTTTCAATTAGAATTAAAGAACATCACAGAGATATAGAACAATATAAACAGAATACTGCCCTTGCTCGCTTCTTCTTGGCGAACAAGGGTTGCCATATTAATTTTGAGGAAGCCAAAATCATAGTTCCATGCAATAACCCAGTTCAAGGTAAAATAATAGAATCCATCGAAATCATAGCACGAGAAAATAAACCATGTAATGATAATTTATCCTACAATATACCAAAAATATGGCATAACATCATAAAACCTTAAAATTTTTATTTCCTTGCAATATTTTAATTTTTACTCACGTGTTATTGGCAACATTTTTAAAATTTTAATTCATTTAGTCTTTAATTTAGTAGAAATATTATCTCTCGAACAAGATGCAAACGTAGTCCTTCCATTTCATATTTTCCTGAAGACGCCCGCAGAAGACGGCGCGAAACGTTGAAAGTTTATTTTATTTTAATATGTACTAATGTATATTAAAATTCCTGTTTTGTGCACCACTGAGCAATGTGTTATTATTAGTTAAATTTTATGGTGCAACTGTCCTATATATATTTATAAAAAATGTATTTTACTACAAGGTGTTTCAAAAATGACCGGTATAATTGAACTCAATAAAAACTAAACGAGCAGCGATAGAAGTGCACCGTTTGTTCCAATATGCTTGTGACAACAGTAAATTTTCAGGCAGACAAGCTTTCGAAATTAGTTACAATTTTCAACAGTAGATGGCGATGCAGTCTGAAAAAAATCTATAAGATATTTTCCACCTATCTACAATGTGCAGCAATAATATGGCGTAGTCTCAGAACGAAATTACCAGAAACATTTGCAAACGTGTCAGGTGGTTGTACTGATTAGGTTGTTCAATTGTTTCTGGATTGTAGTGATACATCTGGTCTTTCAAGTCAAAAATCCTCTGTTCTAAGGAATAAACCATTTTTTCACAGCAAATTTGCAGTCTGTGAACAGCACACGCTTATAGCAGAAAAACGACTAATAGAATAGCGAACTCACAGACTGCGTTTTCTTCTATATCTTTTAAATTGCCTGCAGCGTCATCTGTTGTTGAAAATTCTAACTAATTTTGAAAGTTTGTCTGCTTGAAAATTTACTGTTGTTCCACGCATATTGCAACAAACGGCGTATTTCTATCGCTGCCCGTTTAATTTTTTGATATTTCAAATATACCGGTCAATTTTGAAACACCCTGTATACAAAAACATAAAGCTTTTAAAATATATGTTATGCATATAAGTTTGTGAAGTTTTGCCTTCCAGAATATTTCAGCACAATTCTAGATGGCTGTGAAGGCGCATTGTCAGCTAAAAAACAGCTGTATTTGTCCTATTTTTCTCAAGATGGTTACATACACAAAACTTTCTTCAAACCATTCCTAAAAATTGCAAGTTCATAAAAATAATTCTGACATAATCAAATTGTAAATGTTTTGCTGTTGTTATTTTAAAAGCCATCGGTTTCAAAGATTTACCAAATACAAGAAGTCTAATTTCGTGACCCGCAGAGTTGAAGCATGCTAAGAATGCAATTCTGTCCTTGCTAATTGAATAATCTTCCACTTCTCTTGAAAAAATATTTGTTAGAGTTCTGTAAAAAAAGTGTTATAAGCTTTATAGAATTACTCATTTATCTATGAACTAGTTTAAAAGCCATTGAAATACTTGTAGAAGTTTGATAGAAATGTTTGCAGAGTGAAATTCTTAAACAGAAATTTAATAGAAATGTCTGCTCGACGGATATATTTTTGAACTTCTACAGGTATTTCTATAGCTTTTAAACTAGAATATTTAAAAACGGACCATAATTATATAGGATTCTATAAAACTTTTTTTAAAGAATTCTAAATTCTCAGACATTTTCGTAAGGGGTGAAGTTGGTTTTCATATGATAAAGTATGAATACAAAGGAACTTCCACATTTTGAACTTCGCGCTGTATGGCTATTGTATTTTTATTGTTGTTGTTTTGGATTTGTAAAAAATCATGTAGCGTTACGCGTAGTACGTAAATCGCGTAGTACGTATCGCGGATCATCCGCTTGTGGTTAAACGAAGATTTACTGTAATTTGTATAACAGTTGTGAAGCCAATAAACTGAAGACTAGGAGTTATTGTACATTTTTCATAGGTTATATGGTATTTTTTTTAGTTTAAAAGGTGTCATTCAATAATAATATTTATAAACAAAAAGAAGCATGTATTCTGAAATTTCCTGATTAATTAATTTGCCTTCAAAACAATGCAGTATTATTTTCAAACTTATAATTTAGAGACATTTCAACAGAGGTATGGAAAATCACGTTTTGTCTTTTAATTTTTTATTAAAAAGTGTATTTTTTTATGAAACACATTTCTTTAACTTAAATATTGATTTAACGATTTTAAACTTTTTAAAGATTTTTTTAACTGTGATTTAAAAATTTAATTTATTTATAGATCATGTTGTTGTTGTTTTTTAAATTAACTAAACAGTTAATTTTTTAATGTAAATTTTTCATTTATACCTTTTTTCGTGGAAAGACAACTATATTCAAATAGTTTGCATGTAAAAAGAAAATTACATAACTCATTAAAGACGCATAATACCTCTTAAATTTGAATTTATTGTTTTTTCTACTATCATACAAAATACGTGAATAGAGAAATTTCAAATATATGCCATTGAATTTACAGTTTAGTGTTTTACGTGTTCAAGATAAATGAAAAACATCAGCGCCAACGTTTGGATGATTTACAGCAAATCTAATTAGCAAGAACTTATGTTAAGTTCTAACTGGATCTGAAATTTGATGAATACCCGCGCATTAGTTTTGAGAAAGAAATATTGCGGAAATCGTAAAAAAAAGCTTGACAGTACCTCCACCGATTTAGCGATTTACTCCAAAAAATATTAACTTGTATGAAAGGCTACCACTCGTATTCATCAACTATTTAGACCACAAGTTATACCTAAAACCTTGGTACAACTTTCAACCGGTGTTCACATTTAACCCTAATTAGATGCCTATATTATAATGTCCAACAAAAGGTTATCGGGAGTTTCATTTGGGCGTTTGATCGAGAACGTCTAGGTTGAGATAGATGGTGAATACGAGCTTAACTTAATCTTCAGCTTAAAGAAAATTTGAGCATTAGTTCTTGAGATACAGCTATTTCAATAGTCATGAATATTACGCATAGCAGCGCCATCTGTTGAGTGATTTACACCAAAATTATTTCAGCACCATATCATATCATGGTCTAATTAATTTGAAATTTTATAATAATCTGTTCATCAGTTCTTGAGCTATAGCTATTATGGAAATCTTAAAAAAAGCCAGCATACCAGTGCCACTTCTAAAGATATATACACCAAAAATTAATAAGTACCAGTTTATATAAAGAACTATTTGAGTCAAAAGTTTTATTAAATTCCGTTTATTAGTTTTTGAGATAAAGTTTGTAAAATTTTGTGCGACAGATATTTTGTAAAAACATATTTGTTTTGCTTTGTAAGCACTAAAACGTGTAAATCCGTTTAAAACTGGAATTTTCAAGCGTCCAATGCTTTCTACTTATAAAGTTAGAAGAAAGTAAATACTTTACAACAACATTATGTAATTGTAAAGTTGGATCTTCCTGATTTCCTGATTTGGTTTTTATTGAACACAGTATGTGCTTTTTTTATTGTTATTTTTTTACAATCCGTTCTATTATTCAAGATACAACATAGTTTACAACAGTGCAAATACATTATTTTTCATTTATACGGTTAATAATAACCAAAAAATTTAGGAATGAACTAAATACGAATGAATCGAAGAAATACCTTTAGTAATAAACCCTGGTTCCTTTTCATTTTAATTTTCTCAATTTAAACTTAACGCTATTGAAATATTTGAAAACTTAAAAGGTTATGTTTTAAAGGTTATGTACAGCAAAATATTAATATATGTTAAACGATTCTTTACTGAAATATCTCTTTAATTTACTTAATGTAAAGATTCAAAAGATCTTAGGACTTTTCTTTTTTCCATTCTTCCATGTATTTAAGTTGAAACCAATGTATATTTTATTCAGTTTCTTCAATCTAACTCATCATAACAGTCTCATTTTAACTCTATTATATGTAGTAAGTGGAAATAATGATTTATCGTCGCATGGCCGAGGACGAAGACAGGCAAGTGATTAATGAGAATCAAGATCAAGATAAGAAAATATATTTTCGAAAATATAATTAAATTACACAATATGATGTTTACGAATCTTTGGAAATTTTACGCATCAGGTTTTCCTTATGTCTTTAGAATATTTTAAATTATATTATTTGTAATCACATTACAGGAATTATCTCAAAATGATATTAAACTTTTTGGAATATTTTTTTACCTCATATTTTACTTCTGCTCTCTATAATAGTAAACATCAGAACTTCAAAACCCCAATTATTATTAAAACAAAACAAAATCAAATAATACTGAGGAATGTAAAAATACATTAAACTATGATTGTTTAATTATTCTTTTAATCAAACTTTTTTTATTTTAAAAAATAATATTTTATAATAATTACCATTATTATAAATTATTTTTATATTATTATTAAACTAAATTATACATTATTTGTTAATTTCATTTAATTTCATGTGTATTTTAAAAATATCCTAAATAAGTGAAAAAATAATTATATGAAGCATGATCTAAATCTACGATTTGTCATCAAAGATTAAAATTTTTAGAGTATTTGTGAAATTTCAATTTATTGAAAAACGAGAAAGTTGCTGCTTTAAATTTACCTGTAATGCATATTTTCGACTTTGTTGTTGTAAACTTTGTTGTTCGAAATCTCGGCCGGTTGCCAGGTATCCCAACTACAAGAGTTCGATTAATTTTATTGAAACTTTTCTTGTTTAATTTTCAGCATAGCTATACGTTTCATTTAGATGAAAGTAAATTTTTATGAAAAAATGTTTAATAAATATGGTTTTGTTAATATAATAAAGTATTGACAATTTAACATCTCCATGGGAAATTTGAGGAAATGTGCATTCCGAAAAGTGGCAGAGTATGCAGTGTATATGTGAATGTTTACATAATAGGAGTTTTATTGAAGTTGGAGTTAAAAATTGCATTGATTAGTAAAATTAATACTTTATGTAATTTTATATTTGTTCAAAAAAGAAATTTTTTCAACCACACAAAATGAAAACTTTCAAATATTTCAATTCATTTAATGTTTGGTAATTACTTGTTTTTGTTTGGAGATGATTACAAACGTATTGCTAGAAACTGTCGATACAAAATGAGATGAACAGTTGATTAAGAATTGGAAAAAATGTAACTATGCATTATAGAAATAATATTAAAGGTAGCATGTGTATACACCTTCTATTCACATATATATATATATATATATATATATATATTTTAAATAGATATTTTTTTATTAGTTCCCACGTTTAAGAAAAACCGCACACTTTTTCTTCTGTAAAGAGTTTACTTACAGTAGTGTGTAGTTTTCATCCACTATTTTGAAAATTCGTTTAAAATAGGTAATGCGATTCATGATACCTAAAGATACCTTTCAAATCATTACTTCCCGATAATCAAATTTCAGTTCTATAAACTGCATATCTCTAAAAGTCCTCCCGGCAATGCCGGGAGAAAGAGGTAGCTTTCATATACTTATTTATATAATATTTATTTTAAATTAAGTTTCAAACATACGAAGCACAAATTAGTGAAACCCGATTTTATAAGCTTGAATGCTAGTTTTGGTCAATACTGATTATTAATAGGAATTTTTAGAAATTAGTCATATTTTATTCAACCTGGTTTTATTTTCAGCAATTTAGAGAGTCGCCAAATTCCACGATATCATGAAGTGTATGCCATTTTAAAGCAACATGATGGATAAAACAAACCAATGAGCTTTTTCGAAATCTTATCATGTGGTCATGCACACTCATATCGAAATCGATTAATATATATGAGTGCTGTCGTGGACAAATTGATTTTTTTAAAAATGTCATCCACATTAGAAATTCAAACTGCTATATCTCAGGCATTTTTGAGATAAAGACAAAGCAAAAAATACTCCGAAATTCATTATTAAGATAAATACATTCGAAATAATCATTTCAATTTCTATTTTTTTATTTGTACATCATTATACATTTAAAAGATTTTTGACAAACTTAAATAGCCGCCATTTTGAAACAAGATGGCGGATGAAGTTGGCTAGTGAGCTCTGTCAAGACATTAATATGTACTATGTACACACGGAGTTATATCCAAATCAGTTTATAAGTATGCGTACTATCGCGTGACAAATTTCAGACCGTTTCAAAATGTCAACCACACTGGAAATTGAAAGTGCTGTAACTCAGTCATTTTTCAAGATACAGATGAAACAAAATATGCCTCTGAATCTTTATATCAAGGTAAAATACACAAAAGTAAAATCTTTTTGAATTTCTCACCTTTTTGTACCTAATTTTAAATTTTAAATTAAAAAAAATTAAATGGTTGCCATTTTGAAACAAGATGGCGGATAATGCTGGCTAACGTATATGCACTATGTACATACCAAGTTTCACTCAAATCCGCTCATAAATACGTTAGTTACAGCGTGACAAAAATCAGATTGTTTCAATATATCAGCCATAATAAAAATTCAAAGTGCTATAACTCAATCATTTTTTAAGATATAAATAAAATAAAAAAGTGTTCTGGAATCGTTGTTTTAAGTTCTAACACATAAAACAAAAATATCTTCCAACTTTTAATTTCTTCGCATTTAATTTTAAATTTTAAAAATTAAAAAAAATTAAATGGCCGCCATTTTGAAACAAGATGGAGGATGATGCTGTCTAACGAACTCGGTCGAGACATTTGTATGTACTATGCACATACCAAGTTTCATTCAAATCGGTTCATAAATACGATAGTTATCGCATGACAAAAATTATATGTACATATATATATATACACTGCTCAAAACAGTTAAAGGATATTTGAAGTTTTATATAAAAAAAAACATATAAACGAAATTTTTTTTTGCCGAAAATAGAAGAAGAGAATCACAAATGCAAATTTTTCTAGTTTTCAAACTGTGGAGTATGCAAAATTTGAGTTAGACGTCAAAAACGTCGCTTCAGCGGCAGCGAATGAAATTTGACTTTCAACTGGATAAAAGAGAATGAAGACAAGGATGATCGGCATTCAGTGATTGCTTTGTTTCGATGAGTACGATGTCTCAGCGAAGTCATTTGACAGATTCAGAAGCTTGGAGAATAGTTGGTAGGTTAGAAGGGGGCCAAACTCTAACCGAAGTAGCGCAAGCAATTGGAGTGTCACAAAGTGTCATTTTCAGGATCTGGAACCTTTTTGGAGAGTGGATGTGCAGGCCGAAGACCAGGGCAAGGTCGTAGACGGGCAACAGCGCCCAGTGAAGATCGGTATTTAAAGTTAACAGCTCGGAGACACCGAAACATGAACGCTACTCTTCTCCAACAACACCTTCGCTCGGCTACAGGCACCACGATTTCAACTCAGACTGTCTGAAACCGGCTCAATGCTGTAGGTTTGTATGCTCGCCGACCGATGGTATATGTTAGATTAACATCAAGGCATCGTCGCGACCGCAGGGAGTGGGCAACCGAGCATGTCAACTGGAGGAGAAATAAATGGAGCAATATTCTGTTTTCTGACGAGTCCCGTTTTTCTGTGCATCCGGATAATAGGCGTATTTTCATCTGGAGGGACCGTGGCAGTAGGAATAATCTGCGTTCATGCACGAAAGTGTCAGATTTGGCGGTGGAGGAGTGTTGGTGTATGGTGGCATCTCCATTGACGGGCGCACTGACCTCTACAACATTCGAGATGGATCTCTGACTGGTCGCCGAAATAGGGATGAGATCCTCAGACCTATTGTAGTTCCTTACGCTGCAGCAATCGGAGATAACTTCATTTTAATGGACGATAACTGCAGGCCACATCGTGCAAACCTGGTGGAGGATTTCCTTTTCGAGGAAGGAATCGTTCGAATGGAATGGCCAGCGTGTTCTCCAGACATGAATCCAATCGAGCACGTTTGGAACGCTCTAGGAAGACGAGTTTCTGGCCGCCAACAACCCCCACAAGCTCTTCAAGAACTGAAAAGAGCTCTTCTGGAAGAGTGGGGCAGAATACCCCACTCGTCATTAATAGCCTCATTGAGTCCATGCCTCAAAGGTGTTCAACGTTTCTGGCCGCCCGTGGAAACCATACCCCCTACTGAAAATGATTTTCTTTGAAGAAAACACCTTTTCTTATTCTTTTTTTCTCATATGCACAAATTGTGTTTTTTCCTTTTGTACACAAATGCGCAATAAAATGCATTTTTTTCTGCCAAACATGTGTAATTTATTCTCATATAGCCTACTATGTCTGTCGACCATGTATCAATCAGCTAAAAAGTTTCCCAGATACGAAATCAACCTAAAACTGCAATATCCTTTAATTGTTTTGAGCAGTGTATATATATGTCAACATTTGAACGGAGGGTGGTTTTGGGGTCTGGGGGTCATTATCGGTGAAAATATACCAAAATTTTTTGGAAGTGCTTTCCTCCGACGGCTGCCATAGGTAGCTTTTTACTTTTTGTAATGAAATCTACCTAAAACTATGATCAGATTAAAAATGGTTGAAGTTATATTTCATATAGAGGATTAATCACTTGTTTTTAGCTCAAATCTTTCATTTTTTATAATTACAAATGTACAGTATTATACAGTAATATAAATAACAGTAATATAAATTAACTAACAGTAACTTAGTTACTCTTAACTGACAGTAGTATAAATTTACTTATGGAAAAATAGCAGATTGTCTGAAACATAAACAAATGAAAACATTTAGGTTAACCTTTCTGTTCTCCGTAGGAAAAAACACCACAAGAATTCACTCACCCTCATATTATTTGCACTAATATTTTGTACTTATTTAATATACCGGGTGTCCCAAAAATGACTGTTGAATTTTGAAATTCAATAACTTGCAAATGGTGACAGCTATTTTTAAAAAAATTGCAGGAGGGTTATGTATAATGTCAGGAGGTTTTTTACCGTAATTTTTTATTTTAGTTCGAATTTCAAACAATAGGTGGCGCTGAAGGCGATTGAAGGCCTTAAAATCCATCAGTCATTTTTAGGACACCCGGTATGTAACTAAATTTTATCCAAATTTTTATATATACTTCAAATAATGTGTTTGACAGAACTCTGCAAGAAATTCACTCAAGTTAGAAGCGTCTTAGAACTTTTTTGCTCTCTGATAATGTATTTATGAGTTAAGTACTCCATTAATCCTTAAGAACTTTAGCTATTTTGATAGATGTGTTCTGAGTGCAAATATAATCTCATATGTGGCAGACAGTTTTAGTCTTTCTTAAATTAGTTTCATAAAAAAAAAAATCTGAAAAAATGCGATTGCTCTAATATACGAAAAAAAAGGCGTAGAGAAAAGTGCATGCCACAAGTCTTGAAATTAACTCAGCGAATATTTTTCTTAAATTTCTTTAAAATCAGTTAGGTAGTTCCTGCGGAAACGAACTTAAATTTCGCATACTTTCCAAGTGATTGTATTTTTTTTCTTGTTTTTCCTTAAACATATCAGGCACTTCTAATCTGTCGGGTCTTACAACCCAATGTTAATTTAAATAAAAACCAATATTAAAATGGCACAAGTCGTTGATATAAATGATTTTTTTAACAAATTAAAACTTACATTTATCTTCATTATTTACAGTGTGGCAAACAAAATACAACATGACTTCAAGAAATAAATTTATTACATTTTCAACATGTCACATGTTGAATGGAAGAATTTGAATCTCACTTATTGTCAAAATTACGTTGGGATGGATTGGTTTCTCTGTTTTTATGTCTTTAATAGCAGCAATTACCAGAATGGATTTTACTTTTCTTAGGGGGAATTTCAAGGGATTCTATTTTTCGTAGAATTCTTATGTTAAGAAGATTATTTGCGTTGCATTGCAGTTTGATGTTTGTCTCCAGCAGAAAATCAATATAAAACCGTTATATTAAAAATACTGTAAAATACAATTATCGGTCAACGATTTCTTTCTTTTTGCAAGCTTTCGACTTATCCATGATACTAACACCCTCATTTGTTTCATAGCAGTTCAGTATGATTTCTGTTTTATTTTATCACCTTTGTATTTTTGTATGATAAGATATTGGTTTCTGTAAAAAAAGAATGTTAAACTATCAACAGTTTTTTGTAGGGAGTTTACTTCTGTTCTTTGTATTTCTTCCTAGCAGAGTAATAATTCTTTGAGTAGCATCGGAATGAAACCATATTCAACTAAAATTTTATCATTTTATCTAAGCGCATATGTCGAGCATATGATAACTGGCATACCTTCATATATGCCATCATAATTTTTCTTTCTGCATTTACTTGTGATTCCAATGCAAAGGACATAACAGTACCACAAAGTGTTCCTATTTTTGCGAAATCTATTAGTTAGCTTGATATAAATTTCTTGAATGTGCAGCGTCTTACAAAACCTATCAATTTTTTCAACAGTCACATTCTTACAGGTTTTATAAACTTTATAAACTAATTCTTTCAAAATTCTCCTATAACCGGTAGTTTGTCATTTTGTCTTCTCGACAATCGAGATGATTTGCAATCAAAACATAGTAAGTAGTAGATGCAAAAGAGGTTTTTTTTTAGGACAATGAAGCAAAAAACTTACTCCTATCTGTATCTGTATTCTACACGCTCTTCTCTGAACTATGATGAGATTAGTAAACACAATGCAAAAATAATATACCAATGTATGTCTGAAAATCAATTTCATCTATTTTATTCCATTTATCCCTGTACACATCCTCCTACTGAATATTAGCCATTTTTAACATAATTTTATTCAGATTATTGCTCGTCATTACTTGAAAGGATGAATTTAAATCCTTTATTCTGGCAATAGCATGACTGGTTATAGTTGAGTTATTGGTTCTGATATAAGCTTACGTTACTTTTATTATATTTTAATTAAAAGTATTTAATTAATTTGGGAGTGGTTCTAATCTTTGCATTGTTTCACTGTCTTTTCAATACACTTTTTTCATATCATGACATTGTATATTTATGTTTGAATTTTCAAGGTCTGAATCTAGGATTACATCAAAACTGTCGTCAGTTCTATGATTTTCTTCTTCTGAAACCTCCTCACATTGAGAAGGACATATTAAATAATGCATGAGGAGACGGCTGCAGAAACCAACACTTAATCGACTTAATAGTTGAAATTCCGGGACAAAGACGGAAATCGAACTGTATATTAAAATCTAGTCTTTCAAGTCCTATATTGAAGGAATATGTCTGCAAAACCGATTTTCATTACTGACAAATAGATTTACGATCGTGGTTTTCTATTGACAGCTCTTTATTTTTTTCCTACCTTAGGGTACAACAAAATATAATAATAAACATGCTATTAAACCACTAAAATCATGTTTCAACAAAAATATAACATGGAAGATCAGTTGCAGTTTAATATGCTTATGAAAATCATCATGTTCTGTGCAGCCATTTTCCGGTTTATAGCATTTCCTATTTATCGTCATGATGGAAACTCTTTTTCAAATCCGATGATAATCACAGACTGTAAAAAATTCTTGAAAATAAATATACATGAAATGTTGCATAAAACTCTTATAAAAGTAATGAAAGGCTGTGGATTCATTAATCTCATTTATTACTGATGGCTAGTGAAAGGTTGTGTTATTATTGCAGTCGCTAAATCCAGTCACCTTACATGGATTTGTGGGCAATATCTGAGATCGGCCATTTCTAATTGAAATCAAAAGTAATTTTTTACAGTCATATCATTAAAAGTATTAAAAAATATTCTGACGAGCACCAAAAAAGGTTAATATGTTTTTAAAGTATGAAAAAGTGTTTGACAAGAGCTTCTAATAGAAAAAGAGAAAGGACAAGGGGTCCCTTCTTTGCTGCAATTCACTGTTAATGCCAAATTTGAAAAAATCATATTTGCGCTTTTTCCATAAAAAAGAAATCAGTCACTGTTACGATAAAATTGTATAGTGTAAAGGCATAATTAGAAAAGACGAAGGGTGGTTAAACATGAATGTAAAGCAAAATAGGGCCAAAAACCATAGTTCCCGCAGCCAGTGTTGAATTCAGACACTTTTCTACGGGAGGGTCTTCTGTGGCTTTAATGAATTGAGTTTTAAGGGGATCATACTTTTTTACCATTAAAAACACAAAATCTCAAATTTTATTGGGAGGGGGGGGCATTTGATACCTTCGGGAGGGAATGTCCCCCCGGCCCACCTCCTGCATTCAACACTGCCTGCAGCGTATCACATTCACGTAGTCCCACCATAAACTGTCGCAGTGTAAAACAGCACAGAAAACTGATTTGTAGTGCAGTTGATGCAGAGTCAACAATGCAGTTAACATATAAAGCACGATTAAAAGTTTTACGCAGATTTCTTTTATATGGGAAAAGCACAAATATGATTTTTTCAAATTTGGCATTGACAGTGAATTGCAGCCAAGAAGGGACCCCTTGTCATTTCTCTTTTTCTATTAGAAGCTCTTGTCAAACACTTTTTCATACTTTAAAAACATATTAACCTTTTTTGGTGATCGTCAGAGCATTTTTTAATACTAGTCATTTAATTTTTTTGATAATTATATATTGAATATAAGAAAACCTCAGTTGCTTTTAAATATTCCCAGTACTTTTTCTTATTTCGCTCAATATTAAACTATTTAATCAATGGACAAAAAACGTGAAAAAACGAAATTAATTTAATTTATTCGTACAGAAATTGACAGATTCAATTAATTTTAGGTAGTACATATTTTGTAGAAAAATAATGCGAATAGAAATTTTTATTCTTTTCGCATAGGATTTCTGGCATTCTTATTTACTTTTTTAAAAAATCAGATGTTATAAATATGAAATATTTCCGCCATTAGCGCGATTTTTGTGATCATGGCACCCAAAGGTCGCTAAACATAACTTTATAGTCAATGCACATAAAAACTAGTTTTCCCATTTAAATTTAAAAAAAAATTAAGTAAAATAATTTTATTTCTCCTTCCTGATATCTATTGGAATAGCTTATTCCAATTATTGAATAATATTCTAGGATATTTTCAGGGAAATTATAGGTTAAGGGGTCTCAGGAGTCTTACATTTACCTGGTAGTGCAACTTAGCAACATGTCACATTTGATTTTTTTTCTCAGTCCCTATAAGACATAAATGCATAAAATTTTTAATATAGACAACTGAATATCTCTTCTATTAAAAATATTTTTTTAAATATTCTACATTGAAATTCTATTTTATTTTTTTAATGTTTAATTTTGATTAAAAAAATTAGACTTGTATCCATTGCGCGCAGGATTCTAGCAAAACTATTAGTTCAAGAACCGCTAAAAAAGTTGATAATGGTGTAAAATTAATGTATTTTGAACTTATACCTCATTTTAAAGCAATTTATGCATTTATTTATTTAAAATTGAAATTGAAAAAATTGAAAAAAAAAATGATTTTATATTAAAAAAATTGCCAATTATCAATAATTAATGTAATTAAAATTCTAAATTTGAGGTATAAGTTGTTCTTAAAATTAAAATGAAGATATTTACCAAGTTTCATACAAATTGCTTTATTATTTTTTGAGAAATGTTGAGCGCAGTCAAAGAACAATTTAAATTTTAAATCAAAATTAAACATAAAAAATATATAATAAAAATTCAATATAGAATGTTAAAAAAATTATTTTAAATAGAAGAGGTATTAAGTTGTCTATGTTAAAAATTTTATGCATTTAAGTTTAATAGGGACTGAGAAAAAAAATCAAATGTATATGTTGCTAAATCGCACTACCAGGTAAAAAGTAAGACTCCTGAGACCCCTTAAGTTATCTTTCTTGGAGAAAGTCGCTCGAAATACAGCCTTAATAGATTTATGTCAAACCAAGGATGAAAATATATTGAAAATTCATTTCTAGTATTATTTGTAAAATTGACATTGAAATCACCAGCTGTAGATAAATTTTTATATAATATACAGTGGAACCTCAGTTCACGATCCATTCTTGTATCTGAATTTCTGTATGTGATATAATTTTTTTGGGCGCTCTACCTCAATAACTAATGCATGGGATTAAAAAAAAAATTATATTCAGGCAACGCCGAATATATAGTACCGGCCAAGCCATTTCGCGAAAAACCGCCGAAAAAGTGAAGCTGGATTCAGCTTCAAATCTTGAACATTTCATTGAACCACGTGTAAGTCCACGTGAGGCAAACCCTGCCCAAATTAGCATTGAATAAGCTGCTTTCTGTTCTGTGCACATGTTTGCACACATGTCATTGTTTTGGTTGAGGGTTTACATGATTGGTCTGAATAACTTAGGCAAAGTATCAGCGTCCTCTGGCGGGAGACTTCCTACATTAATCTCAAATAGACAGGCCTTTATTTCTAGTGGGCCATAATTCAGGTAATCCCTGATATAAATTGATGCTGTTTACATTTTGATTTAAATCGTTCAACAGATGGCTTAATCGTGTTGCATTTTTCATTATTTTCGCAGTAGTTCTATCTCGAGAATTAATGCACGGATTTTCATCAAACATCAAATTCAGTTAATCTTTATATGAATTGGCTTTGTTTACGTTTTGGTTTCAATAACCAAACACATGGCACTGCTATGCTGAAGTGTTCCGATTACCACAATATCTCTATCACAGGAATTAACGCACAAATTTTTATCAAACTTGAGATTTAGGCACACTTTCATTTATATTATTGCTCATTGCGTGTTTTGGGTAAATCTCCCAACAAGTGTTGCATATATGCTGTATTTTTCCCGATATCCGCAACAGTTTCATTTCAAAAACTAATGTTCGGAATTTCATGTCTTTAGAAACCTCACGGTAAGCATATGACTGTCATTTGATTTTGGCACTGTAATAATGAATTTTGACGCATTAAATGCATGAGATAGAAAATAGTTTTGAAGTTATCATATCCGACTAGTTCTTTATCATCAGAGTAATAGACGGTTCATCTACACCGTATTGTTTAGCTATTTTGATTACACTATCATCGTTCTTAAGTTTTGTCACTACTTCTTTTCATAATTGATCAGTAATTAGATTAAGCTTCTTACTACTGTTATCACTAAACGCTTTTTCATTCTTAGAAGTCATAATAAAAACTAAAATTTTCGCGAAACTGATTAAAATTAAAACAATAAGTTAATTTTTTGCTGTACTGAAGGTCACAAAGCACTCTGATACGCGCACTTTACTCCAAACTTGACCTATAACAAGAGTTATGTGAGGGTTGCCAACTGAACTATTCGACAGCTTTGGTCGCGAATCGAGTTATCCTATGCCGAAAGAGTAAAAGTTTGATGACTGTAGTTGGTCATAAACCGAACTTGTCAAAAACAGAGGGGGCCGTAAACCAAGGTTCCACTGTTTTTTGACCGATAAGTTTGCAAATATGGCATTTATATATTCATTGGCGATGATCATTATGCAACTTGGCGATTTAGCCGATTGAATTTGCGGTTTTAAAGTAGCGTTTGTTAATAACGGAAAATTGAGAATTTCTATTAGAAAAATTAGGATAATTACTATAATTTTTATGCACGGTTTTAAGTAAACTCTAATTTTTTTTCATAATTTGAAATTTAGTACATTTGGAAAAGGAAGGGAGAGGGAAAGTATATCTTTGCAATGCTTTTTCGACAATATCACAAACAAAAATACTTTTAAATGCCAATAATTCCTGATCGTAAATGTTACATTCACTTCACACTATCACAAACGTTTTTTACATCACCATATGTTTTTTCATTTGATGCTTTCCTGGCACAGATGCCATATATGCACGACATTGTGCGATATTCTTCTGACGTAAATTTCGCAAAAGCTTAGTTTTCAAACTTTAATTACATACATTAAGGTACTACTTACTAGTTATCCCGTCGATCAATTTCGCCAAACTATACAAATTGCCAAACTCATAGCGAAATTATACATATAGACATAATTTTCATTTTAAGTAACACCAAAAAATAATTTGTAGAATCTTAAAAAAATACAAAGTCCAAATAAAAATCCCTTAATGGCGTTTTAAACACGTGCATCCTATTTAATGTCATTGGATTCGACATTCACGATCATCCATTATTGGCATATAATATTATAGTTTGGCGATGGTTTTTTGGTCGACGGGATAACCAAATAGTACTTCTATTAACTATTTTCTATCATTTTCAAAAGAAAATAATAATGAATAAAAACCGGGGATAATTGATTATCCCTTCGACCAAAAAATTATCGCCAAATTATAAAATTAAATTCCAATAATAGATTATCATAAAGGTTGCATTCAGTTTACATTAAATAGGTTACCCATGTCTGTTATGCCATAATATGATTTTGAATTCAACTTTTTATTTGTACTTTTATTCATGTTTTATTAATTTATTTCTTCTTTCGTTATTTAAAATAAAAGTTAGGTCAATATGAATTACATGGTGAATAAATTGATGATTTGTAAAATTTGGCGAAATTGGTCGACGGGATAATCAAGTAGTATTGAAAAGTTTAATTAATAACTACAGAATGAAACGATTTATAAAATTTAACAAAATTGAATAAATATATATACATTTTTAATAAACATTAGCCCCGTTATCTTATCAGACAAAATAACAAAATTTTCGTGCCAACTAAGTACCCTAATGCATATTTGACATTACATCCCTATTTAAAATCAATTGAATGCTATTTAAGATATGGAGAGAATGTGAAGTTTTTGTTTTACTCTATATCTTTTCCTTGTGTAAATTAGGACGTTATATGATCATAATTAAAAAATCTTACATTTAGTTCCTGAAGAGAAATTTTGGTTTTCCTAGATACTTTTTTCCGATGTACTTGTTTTTTCCCCATTTTTTTTCTACTACTAAAATATGTACTTCTCTGTTATCCCGTCGACCAATTTCGCCAAATTATACAAATCGCCAAACTAATAGCCAAATTATACACATTGACATAATTTTTTATTTTAAATAACGAAAAAAGAAATAATTAGTAAAATATTAATAAAACAAACTTTTATAAACAAATATTAATTTTACAAACAAAAAGCCGAAATAAAAATCGCTTAATGACATTCTAAACACGTGAATCGTATTTAATTTCATTGAATGTGTTATTCACGATCATCCATTATTGGCATTTAATCTTAAAATTTGGCGATAATTTTTTCGTTGACGTGATAACCTAGAAGTACCCTAAAATTCAAAATGTTAGGACACTCGAGAAAATCATCCCATGGTCATATAGATGTAAGTTATTTGAAAAAATAATTATGGATTCGACCAAAAAAATAATAACATTGCGTTCACAACTTTATTATTTAAAGAACTGAAACTAAAAGCTTCGCAATAAAAACAAATAACTATGATGACGTGATCACATGATTTGTTTAATTTGAATGAATTATGATACATACATGACAATTTTTATATTAAAGTTGGTGGCAATGAATAAAAAAACTACAATTGCAACAGCAAAAGACAATATTCAACTGGAGGTTTAAGACATAAATTCGATTTTCTCAGAAACCGTCAAACATACAAAGATAAAAAAAACTGTTCTAAGTTTTACCAAGACGATAAAAATAAACCAAAAACGAAGTTAATCCATCCATAATAACCTTAACTATTGCTTGTTTAATTTTTCGTCTTCATTTTTTCGTTAAAAGTTAAATAAAAAACTACAGTAAACGCGATAATTTTTTGAATGCTATCATTTTATTCGTCTCGTCGAGTTCTATCTTTTGAAACTAAAATCACTGTCGTACGTCAACTGGTTCGCTAGAAATTTCGAAAAGACATTCGCATTTTCTATTTCTTAAGCAAATTATACCAAACGCTACCGCGTTTGCTATGATTTCGATGATCAAGGAATAAATTTAGCAAGACAATGGATTCAGCAATCTGGTAGTTTTTCCAGAAAAGAAAATACAGGGTCAAATTTCTAATTTTTTTTTTTTCACCAAAACACGAAAACGGAAAACAAGACGAACATGATAAGAAAATTCGTAAAGCCATCAGACTGAAGCATAAACAGCTGCATCATGGTATGAAATTTTAATAGGCAAATTTAGAACTCTACATGATTATTAGATACCAGGAAGCATTATTTAAAGAACTGGAGCTCCTTAGTCACAACATCTGTGTTTTGTTAGCACATGCATACTGTGAAATATTTCGACGCAATGTAGAAAGGAAACAATTAGTGAAAGGCGCATGACAGCTAAACTAATGACGAGAGAGTGGCGTGCTCTAAAGGAGAATGAATCCCAAATCTGATAACGTATAGTTTTTCGAAATTAAAATTCTAGGGTCGAAAAAGGTGCAGTAAAGTAAATTCAAGAAATTGGCGTTAGAAATGAACATAGCGAAATAGTTTTTTTAAAAGCATCCGAAAACAAAAACTAGCTTCTAAGTAAAGGATTAAAAAATTTAGATTAAAAATTAGAAAAAACATAATTATTAATATATGCGTTTATTAAGGAAATTAGATAGGAATAAATAATAGATATTATTAAGGAATTAGAAAATAATTAATATGTCGTAAACTAAGCATAACTTAGATTAATATTGTGAAGCATTTTTTTAATATAACATAAATGTTCATAAAAAAGGACACACTATATGAAACTGTAGCATTTTTAGAAAGTTGGAAATTTCGCTTTTTTATTATTATATCTATATAGTTCGCACAATGTCAAATATAAAATTTTCATTGGATAGTAAATATGGAAGGTAAGAAAGTGGGATTTTTTTTATTTTAAATCGTAAATAGAAATATTATTTTATATTGATATAATAAGAAGATTGGAATATATCTAAGAATATATTCGTCAAATGTTGAGCAAAACGAAATTATTAGTACAAATAATAATGAATTAAATTCCATTATGGGTCCTATCACTCTAAGTAGAGCAGCACATGGTTTATATTCAAAATATAATAATTAATAAACATCATGAATTTCATTTGTACAGTTATAAAATGTTTTAGATTGCGATGCTGAAACTGCTGTTACACATTAACGTAAATCTCAATTCAGATTTTTAACTGATGAGTCATCGTTTGTTATTTAAAATATTACTTCGATACCAAGGATACTATTTGCCGATTTACATATTCCTAATACCATATAAGATAATGATAAAATTATTACTTGATATTGTTTGTTTTTATATTTCAACTACTCAAATAAAGCTCTTCAGAAAAATCCACATCTATTTACTTATTTTAATTAGTTATTCTAATTAGTTAATATAAAATCGAAAGAACTTTGATTGCAGATAATGTAATAAAAATTATATATGAAAGTAAATAGGAACATCAAACAAAAATACATCTACATAATTTTTTAGAGTTTATAATAAGCTAATTTGAAAACTGAAAAATAAATAAGACAGATTTAAAAACTTAAAAAAGGCATTAGATTATTTAATTATTTTGCAAATGAAAGTTGCAAAAACAAATGTCATTAACTAATGAGCAATTAAGATTTAATTACGCAATTTTTTTACCAAAACTAAAAAAAAATTAACACAATGAAATTAATTTCATATGCATTTATCTGTGACAAAAAAATGAACGTTATTGTTAAAAGAAAAAAAAAGCAATAGAAAATCTAAGACTTAAAAACATTTACTTAGTTTGAACTTTTTTTTAAATTTAAGAACGCATTTTACAGAATAAGGTGCAGCGATATAATTAAGAAACAAATCTAATTAAAGATTAAATGTACAATTAACAGTGTTACCTTATTTCCAATAATTTCCAATTTTTTTTTTTTTTTTTTTTTTTTTTTTTTTTTTTTTTTTTAATGTGTAAATTCTACCAACTTAAATCGTCTGTTTAAGTTAAGATTTTTAAAGTGGTTTTAAAAATAAAACTTTACGCGCACATACATGCATAGAATGAAAAATAAAGAAGCAAGACAAATCTGAAGCCATTCTACTCACCTTTCCAAATTGGCATACTTATCGAAAAAGTGAAAAAAAAAAAAAAGCATACATATAAATTTCTTTCAAAACGCTTGAAGTCCCCTTTTGAATGTAAAAACATTACCTCTGTTCTCATAATGCTTGATTTCATAATTTATTTGCATACGTCACAGAAATTTGGTGTGCGTGATTTTCACCAGCTGGAGATTTTCGTAGATAACCGAATCAGTACATGGAGTAAATAGTAATCATTAACGCACTCAAAAATATTGAATGCAATAAAACATTTTAAAATTTAATCATGCCGGAAAATAAAATGACATCATTTCAAAGAGTTATATTTCCAATATAGGAAAATTCGGTGTTTTATTTTCTGTATTACTTTTAACATTTTGCATATTTCCAATTTTATATCCATGCATGGTTTGCTTTTCTTTTATAAAAATAGTATATGCAACTTTATATATAAGATTTTGTAATTCTATGATTCAATATGCTTATTTTCATCATATTTTATCACAATGAATGACCAGTTAAAGGTAACATCTCATTTTCTTTACTTATCGCAAGTTATTAAATGTTTATTCTCAGCAATATCGCTTAGACTAATCCCTCTGAGGGAAGTCCTAGTTTAAATATTTTGATAGTGCGAAATTTTTGTTTTCCAGATTTTCTTCATAATATACATAAATGTCCTGACTCACCTGGCGTAATCCGGAAACGTGACAATAACTTTGAATGAATCTCACGTTTGTGTAATTTTATATATTTAACCCTACTTTGCATAAATTTATAAATTAAATAAAAATTGTAGAAAAATATTAACATTTAAAGGCAACTGAAAAATTCAATTTTGAAAAAGACTAGTTTTTATTCATTTTCAAGGTGTTAACAATAATATTTTTTACAATTTAATACGTATTTTGAGATTGAAGAAAGAAGAATTAAGAATATTCTTTGCTATTTAAGTATCATGAATGATTCGGCTGACTAGCATTAAACGGACGGCCAAAAAATACAATATTCGTCATTTCTGTTCCATGCTATGAGAAAAGAAAGAAATTACTATAAGTGCGCTCGAGCTTGCTTAACAAGAAGAACTTTTTGATGTGTTTTTATTTAACATTGCGGTTAATCATATAAAAAAAAAAAAATCAGAACATCAGATGCATGAATACTTTCTTTGAACAACCTTCATCCAAATTTTCAGACTTTTACTTAGTTTCGCTAGCTATTGACAACACACTTACAAATAAAGACAAAAATTTTTCTTTTTTTTTACATCAATGTTAAATGATAAGAGCATAAAAAAGAAAAGGAATAAGGAAAAAGTCAATTCTTGAAGGTATACGACCTCGCATCAGAACGAAAAACATGATCTATGTTTTTTTCATTTTCGGTGAAGTCTATTATATCTGAAAACATGCTAAAGTACGATGGCTCTATCCGATTTTTATTTATTTACTAGCAGGCTATACCCGCTGCGCTGGTTAATTTCCCCGAATAAACTTTGGATGAACGAAAATGGTGACTTTTAACCCTTATTTTAAACAATAGGGACCTTCAACTGGACCTTGTTTATTGTTGAAAACGATGCTAATGCCAATGCGATGTTAAATTGTCCTAAGCGTTGGACAAAATTTAGCTTATATAATGAAACTCTTTTAGCTGACAATTTATAGTGCTTTTTTTGTAGGGAAATCAGACCGTATTGACAACAGGAATTAAAAAAATTTCTGATATTACACTATTAAATTAGAGAAAGATACAATGATTGCACAGATTGACTATCGAACATTAATAACGTTTAGGTGGTTTATTTTCGTTTGTCAATTCTTGAACTCCTGGCCTCTCACTTATATGACATATTTTTATAGTCTGGTTTTTTATCATGTATCAATATGTTTTAACAAACTCATATAACGTAATATATTCACCTGTTTTTCATTCAATATTTTCCAGTTTGATGTAATATTTGCTTTAAAAAATCTGTCAAGCTGTTTATTTTTTTTTAGTTTTCATATGGAAATTATGCTATAGAAACATTATGACGTAATACTCAATTTTTCTTAAATTCGTCACACTTTTTTTTTTCACGTGCAAATCTTGTAACAGTAAAGTAATTGGTTTATGGTGATTGCTATGGTTACCACGGAAGGTTGGAAATATTTCGCAGTTTAGAATGGCAATGCCTTCAGCGGTTACCATAGCGATCGCAGACGGTAATTTGTTTACGTTTTAATTAGCTTGTTGTTCTATGATAGATAGAGTCAGAATTTGCGCTCATAGCTCTGTAGAATAAAAATACAATTAAGTTAAACATCTGTGTGTTATTTTATGACCACCAATCGGGATAGGTTCAATAAGAATTTGTTTTTTTTAATTGTTGACAGCTACTAAAATGAAAAATGTTTATTTTTTGTTCCATTGTTTTGTAAGACCTGATTTTGTCAAAGTCATATTAAGGCGCTATTATAATTTTTGAACGCCCTCCATTTTCTCCCAATTGGGCCAATTTTTCCCACTTTCTCCGCAATTTTTCCGCTGAGATAATAACCATAAAAACGTATAAGGCGAGTTTGAACACGATTCGTGTATAATTGCGACTTTTATTGTGCGGTCAAAATTTACTACATACATATTTTCGTACTAAATATATAAACTTTTTGGATGGGGCTGGTTTTCGGTTCCTGGGGTCATATAGTGAAAAGTTATGAAGAAAATTTTCAAAAGTCATGGTAACAATTGAAATAGGTAGTATTTCTTACGAAATCTACCTAAAAGAGAGACAGGGAGAACATAATTGTGAGCATTGCTCCGGCTTATGCCTTTTATTTCTTAAAACCGCATTATTTGGTAAAATCTAGTACTCAATTAAACAAATAACATGTTATTAACAGTTAGAGTTATTTTTAGCACTTTCCAACAAAGTTGAAAAGTGCTTATGCATTCGGTTTGTCTGTTCGTCTGTCCGTCTGTCCGTCTGTCCGTCTGTCCGTCTGTCCGCGCTCTAACTCCCGTAAATATACTCGGATTGCTATGAAATTTTTATACGTTATTGGGGTTTACCCTAGCACGAACCCTATTGAAAATGAAGTATCTACCATGATTAGTTTATCCACAGGGCGAATCAAAAGTTTCCCATTACATTACGGAATATGGGGAAAAATCGTTAATATACTTGGATTGTCATGGAATTTTAGGACATTATTGAGGTTTACCCTAGCACGAACCCTACTAAAAATGAAGTATCTACCATGATTAGTTTATCTACAGAGATAATCAAAAGTTTCCCATTACATTACGGCCTATGGGGAAAAATCGTTAATATACTCGGATTGCCATGAAATTTTAGGACGTTATTGACGTTTACCTTAGCACGAACCCTATTGAAAATGAAGTTTCTATTATGATTAGTTTATCTACAGGGCGAATCAAAAGTTTTCCATTACATTACGGCCCATGGTGAAAAATCGTTAATATACTCGGATTGTCATGAAATTTTAGGACGTTATTGACGTTGACCTTAGCACGAGTCCTATCGAAAATGAAGTTTCTACCATGATTAGTTCATCTACAGGGCGAATCAAAAGTTTCCTATTACATTACGGCCTATGGGGAAAAATCGTTTCAAAGGAATTTTAAAGATGTTATACCCTGTCAAACATATTAAAATAAGCATTATATAAAATATAAGGTGAAAATGTAGCTATTATTCATTTACAGAGCCACACAAAAGAATTCCGTTAGATAATGGTAAAAGGAGGAATTGTGTGTGACATATTTTAAATATATTAAGCTTTTTCATGTATAATAAAATTCATATATGTCACAGAAGCTTAATATAAATTATACGCTACTGTCTTGCATAATATGAAGTACATAGCATTTACAGGGCCATACAAAAGATTTCAAATAGTATATTCTTTCCGAAGTACCGTATATGTGTCCGATGATGGCTGATGGAGAGATGAAATGCATTTTAATTATGATACTCGCGTTTATATTTCGCTAAATATATGCACATTATATGGTGTGTATAAATGTTATAGTTGATATACAGGGCTACCGAAAAGAGCTCACCAACGTTACTGAATATGAGCGTAAATTATCTAAACGTGGTTCTTAAATAAGCTATGTATTTTTACGCTGAGCTGCATTGAATTTACGAAGAAACGTTTGCAGAATATGGATAAAGGGATATACAGGGCCACGCAAAGAATTCGGTACATGGACGCCTATAAATAATCATTTATGAGAATGTGATTTCAGTTGTTTTAAAAGTGTTTTAGATTACAATAAATTTTAGCCTAATGCTGACATGTAATAAAGATGCAATGTAAACTACAGGACTGAACAAAAGTATCCAAGTATGTTTCCATCTAATAGTATGAATTGCTGAAAAAAAAATTCAAGCTACTGGGTATTTTCTTGCTAAGCTAAATTTTCACATTATATGAACTGACATATGAAATACAGGGCTGTTCTAATGTACTGGAATACATATTTGGGTATATATGGCTATACACTATTATTTCCCTAAATAACAAAGTTTTGTTAAAGATTTCATTAAGTGTTGGAAAGTGCTTCATAATCTATGCTTAACGCATGATTTTTCTTACTTGTTAAAATTGATTCTGCGAGTTTCGACACAGTTGTCATGTACTCACCACATATGAACGACTATAAAAAATGGTAATTTTATGCCTCACATGGTAACCTGGTGGTCGTTAATTATTTACTATATTTTTTTTCTTTATTTAAGGCTTTAAATAGTTTTATTCTATTATTATTAACTAATTTCTTATCATATCATATCATATATATTATAAAGCAGAAGTTCTGAAACTTCCAAACGAGTGTTTTTAAAAACTACCCGATGGATTTTTTTTGCCGATTGTATCATTCGATAGGAAATATTTTTCCAAAGGTTTATGATTCAAATTTACAGAGATAACTCTGATTTTTCGTAGTAAATTTCGTATTTTTCGGTTATTTTTGACAAAAGGGTTGCCATAGCTGTTTTTGGCGAAAATTATAATTGCTAAAAGAATTTAAATGGCTATATCTATTAGAAATATTAGAAATATCTTGCAAATAATAGCAGAAAATAACTACTGATAATATTAATAATAATAAAGAAAGACCGCTTTAATGAGGCTTAATATTATAAAAATATATTTATCTTGAAAATGAAAAAATATTTGTAATGCTTAAAAAATAAATTAACGCGAAATATAACAATTGGTTCAACTTTTGGCGACTTATCCCTGGCGTTAGAATAAAAATATGAATTTCAGAAATTGTTTAAATGTATTTTGAATGATAGTTATTTCCCTTTTTATTATTTTCTTTCTCTTTTTTATCGAATTTCCGTATAATATAACTTACAGCAGAAAAAAGCAGATCTGATTGTAAAAGACACTGTAAGTTGTGAGTTACTATTCGTTTCTACCATTTTCATCTTGCTTTTGTCGCCAAAGAATGTGTTTTTAAGCCGAAAATGCCCTACTGACTTAATGCCTGATTTAGGTTCTTAATGGTCGCAATATGTTGTTGTTTTTTTATGTTGTGTTGTTGTTAGCGCAGATAATTTTTAGAGTGTATTTTAACATTCAATCGTAAATTATATAGATATGAGTATAACTCTTTTATTTCTTTTTGCAAATGTTTTTATTGTTAATTTAATTTTTCTTGCGCCATTTCGTCAATTTCACTTACAGGAAAAATTTCAGTTTTAAAATTTAAAAACTGAAGAAGGAAAGATTACCCCATCGATTAAAAATCTACCCCCAAATTCCAAGATTAAATGTCAATAATGGATGATCTTAAATGTCACATTCACTTGACATTAAGCATAATATAAATACTAATTATGTCATCAAGTGATTTTTAATTCGACAGTTTATTTCTACTTTTCTATTTGTTCTGCTAATTTGTTTTTCGTTATTTAAATGAAAATTTATGCTAATCTATATAATCTGGCTAATAGTTTGGCGATTTGTATAATTTGGCGAAATTGGTCGACGGTATAACCAAGTATTACTGAAGGAAAAATTTTGCAACTCAAAGTAAATTTATGCAATTATGCGTTATTGCTATAGATAAATTCAACATTTTGAAATGAAAAATTCCCGCTGAATAAAATTTTTATAAAATATTTTTTAATTGACCATTTCCTCTTCAGTATTTCTTCAATCTAACTTTAGCTATTCTCTTTCGCGCAGACTAACGAAAATGTATTTTAAATATTTTATTAGATAAAACGTAAATAACATTTTTCTATTTTTTTAAAAAATATTTTTTAAATCTAATTCTACCATCATGTGTCTTACAGAACAAAATAACAGAATTACTTTTAAAAATGGTTTTATCTGTTAATTGTATGTTATTTGTTTATTTGGGTGTTTGAATTTACTTTTGTCATCAAACAATGCGATTTTATACCAAGAAGGCATAAGCGGGAGCGATGTTCACAATTACTAAATTCTCTCACTCTCTTTTAAATGTGTGAGAGCATTTTTAGGATATTTTTTTTATGTTTAATTGTAAATATATAAATAGCAGTTATAGCAAAAAAAAAAAAATGCGTATAATGTTTAAATTTTATTATAAATGTCTTCCTCATCCAAACTGTAAAATAATTTAATTGCAACTTTTTAAAGTTTTGGCGCAGATGTCATATACGCGCCACATTCGCACAACTGCAACAAAATGGCGATTTTATGCCACACATGGTAAACCGACTATGGTTGTTTATTTATTAATAAACTATTCACTAACTTTCATTTTGTTTTTTAAAAAAATATATATAATATAAATAAATAATATTTAAAATAAGATAAATCATTTGTTCGATAGCTATAAATTAAACATTTTTATTTTTTTTTTCAAATAATACAAAATAATTAAAAAATATTTATGAAATTGGTAATTAAAAACCAAGTTCTCCAAATTGGCGCCAGAAAAAAATTGCTCCAATATGGTGCATACATGACATCTGTGTCAAAGTTTTTTCTTATACATAAATAGGGAATGCAGTATAAATACCGATTGAAGTTTTTTCCAAATGGAAATTTTGTCACGGATTTGGTCATATACTCATAAAGGTATCTCACTGGCGCCAAAATGGCATTATTTGCCTCATATGGTAACCCAGCTATAGTTGTTTATCTGATGATAAGTTGTTTATTTACTTTTATTTTTTTCTTTTTTGAAATGATATTTGTTGTTTTTTTCTACAGTTACTTTTTATTTATTGTTAATTGCTGTTTAAAATGATAGAAAATAATAAAATATACATAAATTTCTTTGGTATTCTAAAACGAGGATTTTGCCACATTGTAGTTGCAAGATAATCGTGCTAAACCTATTGCGTATATGATGTCTGTGTAGGAATCTTTTGTGAAATATGAAAAGTGTAAATTGGCTATTACTTGATTATCACGTCAACCAATTTCGCCAAATTATACAAATTTACATAATTTTATCTTAAATAACTAAAGAGAAAATGCTTAAATACGAAAGAGCAAATAATTTTGTTTTCATTTTTCAGGAGGAAATTTAGCAATAATAAAGTGATTGTTGTAGTGAGAATTTTAATGTGTGTGTTTTTTTTTTTTTTTATCGTTGGCAACTTGCTGTAACGAAAAATGTTTATTTTTTTTCTTGCTATTGTTTTGTAAGAGCTGGTTTTGTGAAAGCCATGTTAGGATGGTATTCAAATTTTTGAACCCTTCCCAATTACCACCCTCTTGAGCCGATTTTGCTCATTTGCAGTTCCTACTGAGATATCAACCATCTCAATGTACTTGACGAGTTTGAAGATGATTCTTGCATAATGGTGCCTTTTATCGCGCGGACAAAATTTAATATATATATAAACTTTTTAGTTGGGAGTAGCTTTGGGTTCCTGGCTTCACATAATGAAAAGTTGTGAAGAAATTTTTCAGAAGTTGTACCATGGTAACGACTGTAATAATTAATATTTCTTCAGATAAGGGAAAATTTTAAATCCTGTTGCCATAATGGTCTCATTTCGCTTCCAAATGTGCACTGTTAGTAATAAACTAAAATAGTTACTTCTAAATAGCTGGTTTTTGCGCAACGTTTAAGATAATTTAATATCACAATGGTGTCTAAATCGTTTTCAGCAATGAGCAAGATGCTGCTGGGAATCCAAATTATTTAAAATGCAAATTTAAATTAACCAGTTCGTTTCATCCACGATTGATTTTGTAATATTGGCCAGCGCAGCGGGCATAGGCTGCTAGTATATTATAAAGCAAAAGTTCAGAAACTTCCAAACGGGTGTTTTCAAAAACTACCCGATGGATCTTTTTGTAGATTATATCATTCGATAGGAAATATTTTTGCGGAGGTTTATGATACAAATATACAGGGATAACTCTGATTTTTCGTACTAAATCTCGTATTTTTCGGTTATTTTTGATGAAAGGGTTGCCAGTAATTATTTTTTGGCGAAAATTATCATTACTAAACAAATCTAAAATGATATATCTGTTAGAAATATTACAAACATCTTGCAAATAAAAGCAGAAAATAACTATTAATAATAATAATAATAATAATAATAATAATAATAATAATAATAATAATAATAATAATAAAGAAAAACCATTTAATGAGGCATGATATTATAAAAAAATATTTATCTTAAATATAAAAGAAATATTTGTAATGCTTAAAAAATAACTTAACGTGAAATATTACATTTGATGCAACATTTGGCGACTCATCCTTGCGTTAGAATAATAATAAAAAAAATAACTTGAAAATTTTATTAAATGCATTTTGAACGATATTTATTTTCCTTCCTATTATTTTCTTTCTCTTTTTTTATCAAATTTCGATAGTATATAACTTACTCCAGAAAAAGGCAGATCTAATTATAAAAGTGTAAGTTATATATTTGTTTCTTTGAGATTTTTTTTTACTTTTGTCGGCAATGAATTAAACCAAAATGCATATGTCTAACATTAGGTCGCAATAATGTTGTTTTTTTTTCAAAAGAAGATAATTTTTGGAGTATATTTTAGTATTCAATTGTAAATTCAATAAACGTAAGTTAATATTTTAAAAATTGTTATCAAATATTTAAATTTTAGCTTTAGTGTGAAATTCTGCCACACATTGTAAAATAATTATTGTAAAATAATGTCATTCTTTTTCAAAAGTTTTTAACCGCAATTTTGAAAATTGTAATCAACAAACATACTTTTTTTGCGCCATTTTGTCAAATTCTCTTCCAAGGAAAATTAGTTTTAAAATTTACAAACTGAACAAGGAAATCTATGCAATTTAAATTGAATTTATGCAATTTCGCGTTATTACTATCGATAAATTCAGCATTTTGAAATAAAAATTGCCTGCTGAAAAAAATGGCACAGATGTCATATATGCACCACATTGGCGCGATTGCAACAAAACGTCGATTTTATGTTCATATGGTAGCTCGGCTATTGTATAATTATTAATAAACTATTTACTCTTATTTATTTTTTTTAAATGATGTAAATTGTTTTATTTTATAATTATTAACAAAACATTATTTATTTATTTTTATTTCCTTTTTAAAATAATAGAAAACAATTAAAAAATACATAGGTAACTGATATTTTAAAATGAAGTTTTCGCCAAATTGGCGTAAAAAAGGAAAAAAAATGCACAAATGTGGTGCACCTAAGGCATTTGTGCCAAAATATTTTACAAGTTTGTTTTAATTAGCCATTTCTTCTTCAATTTTCTTCATATTTTTCATGTGTTAGATAATATTTAAAATGATATTGGACTAATCTTCAATAATTGAGCACCGCCAAATAGCATATTTACTATATTATTGAAAGTTTTATTGGCACAGATATTATATATCACCGAGGTAACTAACAGACTTTAAATTGGCATTATTTTGTCTGAGATATATTAACCCGACTATTAATATTTATTTATAAATAAAATGCTTATTTACTTTATAAATTGTATAAATTGTTTTGTTATATACTTATTAATTAAACTTTTTTCATAAATTTTTATTGCTATTTAAATAATAGAAAATAATTTAAATATACACATGTAACTGGTATTCGAAAACAATGTTTCCGCCAAATTACCATAAAAAATTATTGCGCCAAACTCGGCGCATTTGACTCCTTTGCCTTTTTGTTTATGTATTAAGGAGATTTCTACATCATCAACGAGATCATAGAAAATTTGTCAGATTATTTTATTTGAGATTATTAAATTTATGGTTTTTCATTATGAAACAAACGAAGAAAAGAAAATTTACTATTGATGCAACTACAGAATTAACGACTGCTTGGCGTTATTAAAAAAAAAAAATAATAATAGAAAAGGCGATTTTTTAATTATTTGTTTACTTTTTTGTTTACATTATAATAATCATTTTTTCCATTTTTATATACGCATCACCTTGGCGCGTTTTTTTAAATCTGACATCAGTTTGGCAAACACTGCGTTTTCAAATACCAGTTACATGGATGTTATATTATTTTTAATTATTTTCTATTATTTAAAAAAAGAAACAATAATAAATAAGTGAAGTTTAATTAATAATTGTAGAACAAAACAATAAAGAAAGAAAAAAATAAAGAAAAGTAAAGGAACAAAGTTTATTAGTAAATAAACAACAACAATCAGATTACCACGCAATCCATAAAATCACAATTTTGTTGCAATCGCACCAACGTGATCCATGCATGACACCTGACCAAAATATTATTGGCTATATTATTATTTATATATTTTTTATATTATTTGGTACTACTTGATTATCCCTTCGACCAAAAAACTGCCGCCAAAATAAAAGATTAAATGTCAATAATGGATGATCGTAAATGCCACATTCATTTGAAATTAAACATGTTACATGCGTTTGTTACGTCATTACTACTTTTTAATTCGACGTTTTATTTGTATTTCTATTAATATTTTCGTAATTTATTGATTCTTTGGTTATTTAAAATAAAAGTTATATTCGTTTGTATAATATGGAGAATCGTTTTGCAATATGTATAATTTGGCGAAATTGATCAATGGAATAATAAAGTAGTACCTATTATTTATTAAAATTCTATCTGGATATTTAAGTTGACAGAACTGGCGTACTTTTCAAGTGTCCGTAGAGGCATTCGCCAAGTTGTCGTTAATTCTATGTTTTAGCCTTATTATGTATTTTTCATCTGTAGTTATTTTACTATCCCTAAAAAAGCAATATTTGCAATGTGCAGGAAAAATATTCGGAATATCAATGATATAGAATTAAAAAAAAATATTTGCAATTAATTTATCAATCATTCAGGTTAAAAAAAATACTTTAAAATTGGCCAAGAAAAAAATATACATTAAATACCGACAGTAGAAAATTTTGTTTATGATGTTTATGTTGCAGTTTTAATTAACATTAAGCCCTATCAACAGAATTTTATCAAAAATTAACTATTAAATACTACTTCATTACCCCGTCAAACAAAAAAAAACTATCGTCAAGATATAAGATTAAATGCCAATAATAGATGATTGTAAACTTCACTTTCATTTGACAATAAACACGAAATAAGTCTGATATCGTTATAAGCAATACTAATGTTCGGTGCCAAAAATCATAATGGAATTGATTACAAGCTGAAGGTTTATTTTTCTACAAAATTTAGCATCAAGATTATTCCCGATTTAACAGCTACGTGTTTGCAACTGCCGGGCTGCTACAGGCGACTATTTTTTAACTCTAACTGGCACCACTTTCTTTAAACAGAAATCCTTAACATACACTTTGACAACACTTGCAAGAAAAATTTATTTTTAAATTTATATTAGAAAAAGAGTGGTGCGAACGGAATATAAAAATAGTCGCCTGTGGCAGCCCTGCAACTGGTTTAAAAAAATGAAGAGGCAGTGAAACTGATGTAATTTTAATTTTACCCAAATAATTCAGCTTTAAAACACACCTTTTATGCTTCATTGTTCTAATAAATATATAAGTTAAACACTCTTTTTTACATTTTTTGCTATGTACTTTGCTGGAACAGACCAAGGTAGATAGAAAACTGTAGTAGAGTTGCCAGAAGAGGACGGTTATTAAAAAATGTAATGCAATATGCAATGAGATTGTATTTAGGCTACCAGATCTGCACATAGTGCAAGTTCAGATTCGGGAGTTTAAGAACTAACAAATGATAATGTGCTATTTGAAAATTAATAGAGTTTGATAATCATTGCAATGCTTTCTAACAAAATAATGTGATGAGTAGAGAACATTTTGATTCCTGCTGTCACAACGGTCTCATTTTCATATCAAACTCTACTATAAATGATCAAGTAAGAGAGATGGTACTTAATTACCCAAATTTTGTCCAAGGCATACAATAGTGCAACATCGCAATGACATTGGCACTGGCATCGTTTTCAGCATTGCGGAAGGACATTCCAGGTGATGGTCTACACTGCTTTAAAAAAGAAATTTCAAATCACCATTTTGTTTGAGTCAAGATTTGTTTGGAAAAATGGACCAGCGCAGCGGGCATAGCCTGCTAGTTTATTATTAATTCACTTTTAAAATAACCGAAAATAAATAAAAATTGTATATGTCATTGGTATTTGAAAACGATGTTTTCGCTGTATTGGCGCCAGAAAAATATCGCACCAATGTGGTGCATATATGACATCTGTGTTCGAGTTTCTTCTGTAAGACATATAATGGAAGAATCACATAAAAAATATGGTAAAAAAATAGAAAAAAGAAAGAAAAGAAAAAAAGTTATTTACGTTTTATGATATGAAGTTTTTGAGATGCTGCTTTCTTTAAACCTGGCACGAAAGCGATAAACAGCCAAATATTGAATCCGTTCAAAACTTTCATACTGAATTTGTTTTTAACAGTTACTAATATTATTTTATCCTTAAATTAAATATTTTCATTTCATAGTATTATTTCCCCTTAAACTATTTTTTGTTCTTTATCTATTTATTTATTTTAAATTAAATATGTTATCAGATTTTTCGAGATGTTTATGTTATTTTTTATCAGATATACTCTTTTCAATTTTTTTAGTAACGATAATTATCGCCAAAAAATTAGATGTTGCAACCCTTTTGTCAAAAATATAAATAAAATAAGAAATTTATTGCCAAAAATCATAGTTATCCCTGTAACTATGATTTTTATTGATTATTTGACTAATAAACAATCGCGGGAATATTCTCTACCAAATGATACAGTTTGCAAAAAAAAAATCCATCGGGTATTTTTTACGAAATCTGCCTAAAAAAGAGAGAACATAGTTATTGCGAACCTTGCTCTGGCTTATGCTTTTTTGGCCTAAAACCGCATTGTTTGGCGACAAAAGTAAATTCTAACACACATTTAAACAAATACCACACAGTTAACAGTAAGAGCCATTTTTAAAATTAATTTTGCGAGTTTCTTCTGTAAGACATATAATGGAAGAATTACTATAGAAAATAGAAAGAAAGAAAGAAAAGAAAAAAGTTTTTTATGTTTTATCTAATGAGTTTTTTGAGTTTTTTTCGTTAAACCAGGTGCGAAAGAGATAAACAGCCAGATATTGCGTCGATTGAAAACTTTCTTTTACGCTGAATTAACTTTTAACCATTGCGAATGTTATTTTTATATTTAAATTAAATATTTTCATTTCATAATAATATTTCTCATTAAAATGATATTTGTTCCTTATTTATATCTTTATTTTAAATCAAATAATTAATCAGGTTTTTTTCGATATATTTATATTATTTTTTATCATAAATATCCATTTTGATTTTTTTAATAACGATAATTATCGCCATAAAATTGGTTGTTGCAACCCTTTTGTCAAAAATATCAACAAAATAAGAAATTTATTACTAAAAATCACATTTATCCCTGTATTTTTGACTCATAAATCACCGAGGTAATATTCTCTGTCGAATGATATAATTTGCAAAAAAATTCATCAGTTAGTTTTTGAAATCCTTCGAGCCGAAGTTTAGAGCCTTACTGCTTTATAATATACGTATGTGATTAACTACTTGAAAAATAGCTGCTGTCCTCGGTTGAGAGCTGAGAAATCTGAAATATATCTGAATCTTTTTGCTGGTTTAATTCCGCAACTTATTTTATTTTATTCGTTTTCTGATTGCTCAGTGTTTAATACCTAAAAATTAAATACCTTTGTTGCCACAATGGCAAAAACGTAATAAAAACTTTTAAAAATAATAATATAAAAAAAATTGTGATGATGTTTCAAACAAATTTCATTTAAAAGTGCATTTTGTTTTCTCTACACAATGGTGTAAAAATTAAAAGTGTGCGATGCTCAGAAGTTAAAAAATTTGCAGTTCCGAAAATTGTAAAACTGTTTATAACGGGTCTAGGAATATTCGTGTTTAATCCACGTCGTACGTAATATGATATTTTCATATGTCCATCTGATTAACTCCATCAAATAAAAGTACAGATTTTAAACAGTTAAAGTTGTATATCTATAAAATATTTTTTTTATATCATTGGTCTAGGAATATTAATGTTTAATGCATGGCGTTCCTAATGCAGGACTCGTTATGATCATCATAAAGATGATTTTTATTAGTATTACTAATTTAAATATGATTTTTTTTATTTCTTTTAGTCTTTGATTGTCTAATTTTTCAAATAAACGTTGTAATTTGTTAAAGGACAATGTTGTTATTTTTTTATTGTGCTGCATTCTTCAGTAAAAACAACACATTATTTTACCCTAGAATTGTTGAAAGAATGTTTCCGGTGGTCAAAATTGTTTTATTTATAAGAGAGAAAAAAATATATAACAGGAAATTAAATGGAATAATTGTCGAAAACATTTCTACATAACCAAGAAATCCAAACAGGCATTTAATTCAACACAGGATCACCGTTTTCACTCGGCCGTGTTGAAATTAAATTCCTGTCCATGATCCCTTTTGGTTTTCACATGACTGTCCAAAAAAACCTTGTTTTTAAAATAAGTATTGCTTTAATTTTTGAAAAACGGAATTAACCACTTGGAGCCGTACTTGAGCAGGATGAGGATGGATCCAGACTTTCTCACTCGAGCTTTTACAGCATTTTTTAGTTTGGCAAGCAGTATATAGACCGGAAATGCCAGATTTTAGAATGACGCCATCATTTAACAGGAACAACAATTTGCTTCTCATGTAATCTGCCAAAATGATACGAATGAGAACCTTTTTCTAAACTTCATGAATCGATCTAATACTTACCCAAAATTACATTATCTAATAGCTCAGCAGCTGTTTGATAATTAGTGTCATCTATTTCCACTGCGGGGGAAAAAATTCCTTCGATAATAATCGGTTTTCAAATGCTATTGATTGCAATTTTCTTAGACTTTCCCATTTTATTATTCACAACTTAAAGCCGCATTCTAAATAACCCGTTCTTATGCTAACCTGTTCTACGACTGATTCTACGATGGTTCATTAGGTGTTTGATATACGTTTTTACATGCGAGTATTTTACGCTCTTAGAAGCGGTGCCACTGGTGGGAAATTTAGAATTTAAACCTTTTTCTCAACGATCGAATATCACTGAGATATTTAGAAGAGATATCTGTATAAGAGATATCTAACTATCTGCTTAAGGAAGAGATATCTAACAATATATTATTTTTAGATGATTTCATGTAATATTTATTTTTAGGATAACATCAAAGTCTCTGAGAAATTATGTAACTCTGCATTTTAATTGATTATCCACGAACTTTCCCCCAGTTTTCAGAATAAATTTCTATTATGGTAAAATGTTTATTCAATGAAAACTTATGCTAGGTATAAAAAAAGTTGGATGTAATTACCCTAGATATTACTTACCAGGAATAGAAATCCCTTTTTATATCCCGGATGGAAAATTGTATATCTTCGCGATTTAAGAACATATCCTAAATACTTTTTGCGAAAAGTTTTTCATAATATGTTTTCTACATAATCAAATATATGTTATGGTAATTTTTCAAAAATATAATTTTTTTTGTCCATAGCTTCATTTATGTAAGGATGCTTAGATACATTTTAGCTTATGAAAAGTGGGAATAATTTTTTAGAACTTCATTTTAATAATTAAATCCCACAATTGTAGAAGAATTTTGGAATTATTGGATTATTTATATATTGGGATTATTTATATAATGTGCAGAAAGAAAAGTTTCTATATACCTTCGAAAGAATGTATTCGTCTGGTAATATTAAATGATTTCAGTGTTTACATAGCAATAGCGCATGCATTTTAAAGACTTAAATTCAATTTTTATGAATTAAATCATCAAAATAATCTTACAATATCGCCAATTTTATGCTTTGTTTGAAATTTTAATACTTGAAAGTTTTTTTTATGTTTGTATTACAAATGTAGAGAAAATGCAAAAATAAGTAATTTAAATACATTTTAAAACGAACATATTTCATTTTAATCTCCAGAATAAACATCCGTCCCGGTCAATTTTAAATCACACCAAAGAAATTCCGTCATAAACTAGTCGCAGCATAATTTATTATGCGCAAAACTATTTATGTCACTTTAGCATATAAAATCACATGCTTGTTTTATATTTGTGGTTTCGAATCAATTTAAACTTTTTTTCGTAAATAAATTGCATTCTATTCTTCAGAATAAGTTTCCGCTATGGTGAATTTTAGGTTTCATAAAATTTTCATGTGATTGATTTTTATTCTGGTAACGCGCCCAGTAAAAAAGTGCATAGCTAAAATTGAAAAATCTACTTTTATCACTTTCCACATGAAAACTATACTGCTAGTGAAATTTAACAAGTGAGTAAGTGTGATCGCTGATAGCACAGGGGGTTTTGTCTAAAAAGGGGTTTTCTTTCAAAACAGCTTAACCTTTTATTAGCAAATCTAAATTGTTAGTTTTTACTTATTAAATTCTTACATTGATGGTGTAATTAATAAATTTCACTTAAAATCAAAATAAAAATGTTTAAATAAATTATTTAGATAAAATTGAAAATTTTATTTATTATTATTTTTTTAAAGTCGAAATTTAAAACAATAGATGAGATATAAATAAAAATTTTAATTTCTAAAACCGGAAGAAGTTATTTAAATAAAATTTATAAAGCTTAATCATTAATAAAACGCAATTGTTTTTAAAACAATAATACAATTGATTTCTAAAAAATATCATGAAAATCAACGACAAGAAAAAGTATCATAAATTCTTAAATTTCCAAAAAACTTTTTTTTTCATCTAAATATATTTTAGAATGAAAATTCCTAGTTCTAGCACTGAGTTTCGAACAAAGAATATTCTGTCTAGTAACAAATGCTTTACCTCCTAGCTCTGATTTCTACGCAGTTGAAATTATCTCCTTGTATTAATTTGTTGCAGATCTGCAACATTCCTAAAAGTCAATAATTCTTACACATTATGTTTTAAAACACGATTATTTTTGTTGTGACTATTTCCTAACACACCAGCTAATACAAATTGCTCGCTGGAATTCTTAGACAATTATATTGTCGGAATTATATAATTCCGACAATTATATTGAGGGAATTTAATTTATCAAAGTTTTGTTTATCATTCTAAAAGCTTCAGGCCGATATTGCAAAAATTAACTTTGTAAATTTTGCTGCCGAAAGTAGACTTTTTAAAGGTTTTGTAACTTTTCTATGTTTTAAAATTTTGTTTTAGGAAATGGTCAATATTTATGAGAAATATGCCAATTTTTGTTTATTGTAGTTGTGAAAATGCACTTAATGGTCAATAATTGTTTTAGTTTTACGTTATTAATTTTTTAATGTGTTTAAAAATATTTACTCTAAAATCAGAGTCAATAATTTTCAAATCGGAATTGTTAAGCAGCAAAGAATTACAGATTATTTGAAAATTTTAATTTAAAAAAATGAACGGATGACTTTGTTAAAATTAATTTAATTAAAATAATAGATTTTATTATTTGTCGTATGACTTGAGGTATTCATATGTAAATACACAAAATGAGTACTCAAAATCTGGCTTATACATATTTTGTTCGGAATTAGTGATGGATAGGTACACAAAGGACATAAATGAATAGCGTTTCGTCAGATAAGCGAATCTCTTAAAATGTCAGATTAAATTCAATTTCCTTTTATTTCTAAATGCGTTCCCTAGCGGAAGCTAGGGTAAATATTTGACACCGCATGACATTGTTTGGAAGATGTACTGAAGTTAAAATAAATACGTTTATCTTTACAGTCTCCTTTATCGTTATCGATAAAAAGTAAATGACTATTTGATTTCTTTCACTTAGGTTTCAGTTAGTATCGGAATTATCTATTTGATAGGATTTTTTACATTTTTCTTTAAAATACAAAGATAAGTTAAAACGATTTTAAATCCTCTATCCTAGTTCACAAATCATTTAGATTTTTCACGCACATAGTTAAATTTGGTATATCACAGCTAAAATATGGCCAAATTGTTGCTACCATAGTTCATTATTAAGGAATGAAATCTTGTATTAAATCTGTTTTACGTATATCATCCTTGAGTGTAGCTCTCAGAAAAGTAAAAAAGGAAAAATATAGTAATTTTCATTTACACATGGCCGCCGAGCAAAAGGTCAAAATTGTTACGTAGTAATTATCTTGAAATGCTAATAATACAAATTTTTTCTATCTTGATATGAGATTTTTATTATGTGCAGCAGGCTGGCAAGTGGGCAGGGAAAAAAACCGTGAAAAAACTGATAAGGATCTCTATTCCTTAAAGGTGAATTTACCTTCTTTATTATTTTCTATAAGAAAATACTGGCAGTTTCTTCTATTTTTTACTGTGTTTTTTCCTGATCACTCACCAACATGTATCGTCATATAAGCCTTGATAAAATTAATCGTAACTTAATTTCTTAAAAATGGATTATAGCTGAAGTTTTAAATTGATTTAAACAACGTTTCTTTTGGAGCAACACCAACAGCTTAGTGGACTGATATATCACTTCGTGGAAGCGAGATGGTTAGGGAACGTTATAAAGAACCGAACGTTTACCCATAAGTAAAGTAGGAGGAAAAAGAAAAAAAATAATATATAATCTTTCCCATAGGCGGCAAAAGTTTATTTAAAAGAATTTCAACAAATTTAATTCTGGAGAAGAATATATTTTAACGTAGTGAGAGTCGTAGTCAATAAATAATAATAATACAAATGTAAATTAGTTTTACTTCTTAGCATTATTAATAAGTCAACATTTATCCATCTGTAAGCCATCCGTTAATTCTTTATAGATTAATATAATTTCAGAGTTGAACAAACTATTATTTCACTTACTGCACAATGCTATACATTAGAGGAGCCCCGGACGGCCTACTGTTGGCATAACGATCGTTACCCCTTCCCAACAGTTTGTAATTGTATGCAAACTTCCAACAATTGACTAATTATTTATGATAATACGAAGATTTAGAAAACGTAATAAATAATATTTTTCATATATGACAGAAGTTTATTCTGAAGAATTGATAGAAATTCCTTTGAAAGAAATGAAATTAATTTTTAAAGTTATGCAAAATCCCTCCAGGAGACAAAGATTTTTAATGAAAATATATTGCGTGGATTTTTTCAGGTAGATTTCGAATGAAATACTACCTATTGGCGTCGTTCCCATGTTGGAATTTTGGAAATTGTTTTGAAGATCTACACCGATCATGACTCCTAGATCCCAAAACTATCATCCATAAAAATTCTTTATCTTTCTGTCTATATCACTTTTTTTAAAGACATGGTAACTTCTATAGTTCTGTTCAAATCTCTTCTAAACTTATTCATAAAATCAAGGAGTATAAAATATGAGTCAAGTTCATAAATGGCAAAATCAGACAAAGGGGTGGAAATAGAGAGGGGTTTTGTGTTAACCGAAAACCATCGTAACTTCATAATTAAAATATATATCGAATCAGTTTAAAGTTTATAATACGTCTGTAGCCCAAAAGTTTATGCATGATAGATTTTCGATAAAGTTAAGAATTCACTCAAAGGCCGAAAAAATAGGGTTTTTGGGAGAAAAAATCATAATACCGACAATTCTCAAGATATGAAATCTAATTAAATTTATTGTAATTATATTTAAGTATTATCCAAAATTCTTGCCTTTACAAGTTCTTGATAAAAGCAACTCTCATTGCGAAATAAATAAATAAATAAATAAATAAATAATCCATAGTTTCATTAATTCATAAGATATGAAATCCGATTAAGTTTATTGTAAATCATCTCAATAATATCTACAGCTTTTATACTGACAGGTTTTTTATAGAACCAACTGTTATAGAAAAAATAAATTAAACAAAACTAGGAGTTGAGGAAAAAGATTCAAATCCAAAATGCTTATATTCTGACGCATTTTTAATTTCATTTTTGATTTTAAAAGTATCCAGATGACAGGTTCTCTTATTTAAAACTATATAATGGGACGTATTGAACAGTGTTTTGATAAAGGTACAATATATTTTTAAAATTACTGTCAAATTGGACACTTGGAACAGAATTTATCGAAGCAATTGCGATTGAAAAATTAAGGTTGGTCGATTTTTTTTTAAATGAATATTTAAAAAACAAATACTGTCAAATTGAGCTTTTTAAGTAAAATTTCTCGAAGCGATCGTGATTGAGGAATTTAGGATGTATTCAATTAACAAACTGCTTATTTTATGACTTATATTTAAATTCAATTTTGCTGTCAAACTCATTCAATTAGAAGTTTCTCTTATTAGGATCTTATAATGTGCCGTATTGGTCGATTTTTTCATAAATTCAAGGTACATTTTTAAAAATGCAATCAAAGTGGGCATTTGAACCAAATTCTTTATTAGGCGATAAAACCAGGTCTCACAGAAAAATAAATTTACAAATTGTTCAAAAGCGGCCAAATAAAGTTGCTTAACTAAACTATCTCTATTTTTTTATATAGTTGAAATGAGTACTTAACTTCAAAATCTACTTCCGCCTGTAGGCCAAGAGAACAGGTATTTTTTTTATGGAAATAAAAAAACTGACAAGCTAAATGTGGGGGAGGATAATTCAAGAATAATTCTTTAGTGCGTAATGAATATTATTGCACAGAATTGCAATTTTCCTACAGGTGTTGTACTGACGTAAAATAGGGAAAAAACTTTTATCATGAGCATATATTGTCAAAACGTAAATGACAGCATGGCAGAATCATACACTAATTTAAACATGATTTAACGTAAAATAATTGTATTAACTTCTCAAATATTTAGAAAAATTGGTTCGAAGGAAATGAGTTTAATTTTCATATTTATGCAATTACCTACGAAAAGCACTACTAAAGTTAGGTAACCTACTATGCGAAAAGGTTTGACAAAAAATTAATTCCACACTGAAAAATACTGTTTCTGTAGAAAAAAGAGAAATTCTTTAGTGATAAATAGTTTTAGAATCCATAGTTATGCAATTTCCCATCAGATTTGCTACTTGCATTAAAATGAAATATTTTATCAAAACATAAATTTTATCCTAATAAAAACTTATTCTGCAGATATGAGTGAAACTCTTTCATAGGAAAACTTGTTTATATATAATTTTCTATCAGGAGTACTAACAGCATAAAAAATTCTATTTTGGGAAAAACATTTAAAAAAATAAATTTGGGCATTTTTTATGAATTCCAGTTTTATCTAATATAAGTTAAAGAGTACAATTTTTACGTACTTAAAAGTTAGTTTGCTTTTTAACTAAATAAAGTTTAATTAGAACGTGTTACTTTAATCTAAGCACTTTAGTAAAATTATGTCATTAATTAAAATTAGCTTTAGCTATGTTTCTTTGTTAAATTAACTTTAACCATTCATTGCATATGGTGATACATACGTAAAAACACTATCATTCTCATTTAGTGCTATGAAATTGAATAATAGGGCCAATTCCACTGTATCTGATCAAGAACTGTCCATAAAAGGAATGCCCTTATTTTGCCCGTGACAGTTGGCAAAATTTGACGAACAATTAAAATTTGTTCTTCAAAAAAAAAAAAAAAAAGCTATTTAAGCAAAATTTGTTTTATTGGTTTTACTGAATAGTTAAAAATATTAATGTAAAGTTAGTGGCATAGTGTTTAGCCGATAGAATGTATTTACTTAAGCCCATTTAACTGCAAAATATAGCAATAAAAACCCCTAAAAAATCCTAACTGTGTACATATGGCATACACCATACAATATAAAATTTTAATTGGAAATTTTAAATTAACTTATTTTTAATGTTCTTCCCGTTATTACACTAATTAATAGATTTCTAATGTTTTTTTTTATAAAAATGAGAAAAATTGTGCAGGTGTGGGTTAACTGGGCAAATTAGGTTTTGATTATTTTGGGGTATTCCTGGTAATATATATGTTTGTATACTAAATTCCTTGCCAAGAAACCTTCATTATTTTCAATTTAAATTTTAATGCAATATTATTACACACTAGCAACTTAAACTTAATAAGGTATTAACAAAATAAGAATGCAAATAAATTAAATTAGTCCGGGTGCTACGCATCAGAAAACTGCAAATTGTGATAAGAATATACCGCTTGATGAGTACGGTTTATCTGTCTGTTTGTCTGTCTCTCCGCCTGTCCTTCCATGCTCTAGCTCGCTTAAATATACTCCGATTGCCATGTATATTTTATGTGTTTTATGAAGTTTATAGTAACATGTTCGGAGTAAAAAGTAAAGTGTATAGCTTTTATAGTCCATTTACAGGGCACTCAAAGTATTTACGAATTGTCTGACCCTGCTCTTTTTTGCTTAAATTTACTCAGATATCCGTGTAATTTATGTATGTGTTATCTCTATGTGTAATTTAAAAATGTGGTATACTGCAAAATGTTCTACATCGAAAATGAAGTATCTAGCATTTATAGTTCGTTTACAGGCACAGTAATAATTATTATTTTCTTTGGTTGGAGTACAGCTTATAAAATGTGATGCTTTAATATATGATGGGCCATTTCTGACGAACATTTTAAAGATTCTACAGACTTTAAAAACATTTAATGATAACTACATTAAAACGTTTTATCCTTACTTACGTAAAGACATTGAGAGTTTTAAATGTCTAAGAACAGATTTGATTTGGGATAGATATATTATACTATGTTTTAGAGGAGAAACTAGACAAAAGAGGGGTTTAAGGGGCGAGATGACAAGTGCAACCACATGTTAGATTACCTAAAAATTGGCACGATTTTTTAAGAAATTCAATTAACAAAGAAGCGCTTTTTAATCAACTTGGAACACTAGCACCATACAAAAACACACAAGTTATAACCACACCAGGAGAAGAAGTTAAAGGCAGTCTTACTGCTGAAAGGTCCTTAATTGCAACGACTTGCCCTGGTCAGAAGAAGCAAGATTGAAGAATAATACTGCATCTCAAACACATGGTTGAAACAGGACTGAAAAATAATATTGTACGCTCTGTAGACACTGATGTATTAGTTTTGGTGATTCCATATTTTTTATCCTTTCAAACAGATGCTTAGAAATTGTTCGGGTTGCATTTGGAACAGGCAAGAAATACAGATTTATTCCTGTTCATACCATAGCTGCAGCGATTGGAAGAGAAAAGGCAACGACTTTACTAGGATTTAATGCTTTCACAGGATGCGACAGCAATATGGGTTTCACAGGAAAAACTAAAAAGCCCAATTGGAAAACGCTCATTCTCTTTAAAGAAGCTACTGCTGCCTTTTTATACCTATCAAAACCACAAACTTCCATTCTTGAAAGTATTTTAAATATTTTAGAAAAGTTCGTAGTATTGTTGTGCTGTTCAACAAGCAATACCGTAAGTGTCAATAATGCAAGACAAGAATTGTTTCTTACAATTTTCCACCAACCGAGGGTGCACTTCAAAAATATATTTTATGCAGTACTTTCTAAGCAGGAGACATTTGGGGAAAAGTAGATCATCGGGAAATACATGTAATCGAGCATGCAAACAAATGGGAATGGTGCTTGGATAATTTATCATAGAAAAATAGATGGTCGGAGTCGCCAGTGATTTTACACTCTTGTGAAGATTTAATAAAGTACATGTGTAAGATCTGTAAAGGTAAATGGTGCCGTAGAAAGGTTGGACTTTCTTTCATTATTGTGCAATTGCAAACACGAATGTGAGAAATATGATGACACCGAGTTCGTTGACACCACGTTCCTATGACACCATGTTCCTATATTCTACAGCTTTATATGTAACATTCATTTTTTAATATACTGCATAAGTAATCTATTAATAAAAAGCATTTTTATTATACATTCATTCTTTTAAATTTTCTACTGTAAATGGCAAAAATACTTTAATAAATGTCCTATTTTCATTTTAGGTACATTTCTAGTATTAGACAGATTATTTTTGAGTTATAAAATGGGGAAATTAACATAATAAATAGCCTTGTAAGATGCAGAGGAATAAAACTGCAAAAGATTTTAAATAATTGTCGCCATTTTGAATTCCTATAAACTTATACGATACCTTTCTTTCTTACATGCACTTTATTAATATAAGATAGATACTGACTATTCTGGTTATCCTTATTACAACGGTTTTATCCCTCCTAGCACTTTCACCAATAACACTTGAATCATATGGTGATCGTTATAAGATTTATATGCAAATTACAAACGCATATTTTCTTGTTTTGGTATGTCACAGTAAATAAGCGATAAATACTATGTACACCTTACTATATAATAAGTAATTGATCGCTCATTGTAGTATTAACATTGATGTATATAAATTTTAATGTGTTTTAACACTAGCATTACGGCGTTTTCCGTATACCTATAACTACGATCACCGGTCATTTTGACCGCCACTCTCAGATAAATGGAAAAGCGTATTTTTTTTAAGTATTATGTAAGTTAAATCTTGTAAATATACGACATACTTTTTTAATAAGTAAACTATAAAGTTAATGAGATAAAAAAAATGTAAACAAATGCTAATTTAGCATAACAAAGAGTTAAAAAATAAAAAAAAAATCAATATTTTAAAAACTTGTTATTGTTTAACAAATTTAAATACAAATTGATTTTATTTAAAATAAAATAAATTTATTACTTACATTATTCGGTTTGACAGTATACACAGATAACTGACTTCTTAATTTTACATGTACAGGTTCCACAAACATATTTTCTACAGTTTTCACAAATATTCTGAGTTTTGTTGCCTTTACAAGTATTTATTTGGCATTGTTTACGTTTACGGGATGGAGTGGGACAAGCATCAATTCTCAACTGGTTAGAAGAAGAAAGCGTTGGTTTTTTTTGATGAAACGTACATCTTTCTGAGCTCCTCAGCTGTATCTAAAATGAAATCACGTCGGCTGTAGTTGTTATTTCCAGTCGTCTCTTTATAAATAATCCATGCATTTATAGCTGCAAAATCAAGAATGTTAAAAGAAACTTGAACTGGCCAACGTCTGGATGAGGACTTCACAGAATATTTTCTGGCCATCTGGTCCAAAACATCAACTCCATATTTGGTCGCATTGAAAAATTTACAACTTCAAGTTTTTGTTTTTCATTAGATGAAATTTCCAGTGTTGGGTGTAAACTATTCAGGAGCAAGATGTTTTTGTTCTTCTTTCCTTGATAAGACGTAAGCGTTATATTTTCATGCTTAGCAATCTTACTAGAATACAGCACATCTCTTGTTTTCTTGAAAGAATTAGGTACTTCTCTTTTTGAACGATTTATTGTACCAACACAGCTTATTCCTGCGTCTCTCATTTCTTTTACTAAATTGAGTGATGTAAAGAAACTGTTCGTTGTCAGATTTCTTCCAGTGTTGTAGTAAGGTTCAATCAAGCGGAAAGCTGCATGTTCGCCAACCGTTCTACCATAGGGCCTGGTTTTATCCTTACCCAAATACGGAAATCCATTCAGTAAATATTTTGAATGCACATCAGTAGCAAGCCAAAATTTAATGCCAAATTTGTCCGGCTTTTTAGGCATATACTGAATAAATCGACATCGTGTCTTCATGGGAAACAATTGTTCATCCACTACAAATGCTACAATGCCCATGCATTTTCCCCCGGTTTATAATTCATCAAGCAATTTTCGATAAATGTATTCCAAATATACGAAATATGGGCAAATGGATCAGTTTGCAACCTTTCAGATCTAGTTGACTTCATGTCGAAGCGCAAATACTTTATAATTTCCAAGAACCTATCCCTGGACATTGTCTCAGCGAAGAATTTCGGACCCCAGGATTTTGACCACAAACTTAAAATAGAAAGTCCTTTTGCAGCCAAAGCTCCTCGAGCATACAGCAGTGATATGAAAGCGTCTAACTCATTGAGTGACAAAGACCAATTTGGATTTTGGGATTTTTTACGAGCTTCTTCTTCAGTGCACTGTCGAATATGACGCAATATTTTTTCGTTGAAAAACAATCTCCATGCACTACTCGCACTGCCATCAACTATTTTTCTTTTTGCATACGACGTTGGCCCAGACACTTCTCGTAAGACATTCTGATGGGGGCGTCTCCCTGTAACATTTGTCGAAATATTTCCTATTTTCCAAATTGAACCATCATTTGCTGTTTCTTCATCATTTTTGTTTTCCTCACATTGGGTACGTCTAAGTTGTTTTCTAGTTCTATTTGGTTTTTCTTGACTACCTTCTTGATCTTGACTGTTACCACTGATTTCATTTCTAGAATCTGTACTAGCAGCAGGCAAAGGAATATTTTCTGGATCTAAATTATCATTTTCATTTGGTGTTTCCTGAAAAGAGTCTTCATCAGATGAATCATATTCACTTGATCCTGAAGAAACAATCCAGTCTTCGTCAGATAACCTGGATATAGTTTCGATATTAAATTTTTCATCAGGTTCAATATCTGAACCAGAATTATCATCGGAAATAGTTTCAAAAAATTTTAGTGCATCTTCTTTTGTTAGATATTTTCTACCAACACTTCTACGCGCCATGACAAGAAGCAAATAAAATAAACAAGTCTGAACGCTGACATTCACTGAAACGAAATGCAACTCAATATATTTGTATCCGTTGAAAAATAATATTTCTTACATAAAAGAAATGCGCAGTCAGAAGGCGCGCAGCCATTCTAAACAGATGTCAAACAGGTGTTTTCCCTTTCCCTCCCCTTTTCCCACCTAACAAATAATGCTTTGAAATACACAAAAGAATATTCCCCTCACCACAGATGCACCTGCTTATCTATTAGAATAGCGGAAACAGCTATGAATGGGAAGAAAATAACTTGAAATGTGTAATTTTCTAGATACGATCAAAATGACCGGTAGCCGTAATTCTAGGTATACATATTAATATTTTTAAAAATAATTATTTAAATTGAACAAAAAAGATTTTATGTAATATTCTTGCGTTTTTAGGAAAAGTCAAAAATTATCCAGACTATAAACAGGAAATTTAAAAAGTTATGATACGTTAAATTGGATTTACGGTCAAAATGACCGCTGACGTAATTCTAGTGTTAAAGAGTATAACATCATTAAGAAACATTGCAAACAATTTGGCCACATACATAATATTGTAACGTAATTTTTTTTAGCGCCCTGTAAATGAACTATAAAAGCTATACACTTTACTTTTTACTCCGAACATGTTATTATAAACTTCATAAAATATATAAAATATACATGGCAATCTCAGAACATTTAAGTGAGCTAGAGCATGGAAGGACAGGCGGACAGACAGACAAACAGACAGATAAACCGAATTCATACTCTCTTTTAAATAATGTTGAATAGTGTTAAAAACAAAAACTTGACATTAAAAACATCGAAGTCGATATGAAATGCACAGTTATATTAAGCATATTCAGAAAATGACGCCATCTTGAATAACAGCCACCATCTTGAATTCAGACGACTTTACGAGATGCCTCCCCCTCTAATATGCATTGTATTATCATAAAGTACATACTTACCAAGCGGTTTATTCTTATCATGATTTGCAGTTTTCACCTTATTTTTGTCGCGTAGCACTCGGACTAAATCTTTTAGCAAAATATTTAATAAGTGAGTAAAAAATAGCTATATTACATTTGGCATTAAATGTGGCTAAACATAGAAACCGATTTCATAAAACGAATTACTTAATTACGTGAATTCGATTAGTAGAAATTGCCTAGAAGAATGAATATTAATTCCCATTATTTAATTCCATTTAAAATTTATACGTCAGAAAAAAAAAAAAAATCATTACTGCTTTTTTATTTTAATTTTGAGTATTTTATCTTCAGGCACTGCAATTTTCTGAGAATATTTGCTGTGCACTGCTGTCCTATAAAATCGATTAATGTCACTTCTTTTTTCTTCTGATCGATTTTTTAATGTTTCAAGATAATTAGATGAGCATTAGAGGATTTTGTTCATTTTGTTAGACAAGAAATGTTCAGAAAAGTTTGTCAAGATTGTAGCTGTAGATGACTAAAGTTCTAAAAAAACAAAATGAAAGTTTTTATATCTCTTAATTAATGACACATTCATTATCATTAAATAAGTTTTAATATAATATTTAATGTAAGAAAGAATGTTTCTCTATATTCCACATGAAAACATTTTTCAAAAATGCGAATTAAAGCATTAATCAGAAAATAATTAAAGATCATTATTAAAGAAATACGCTTTAAAATTTTCATTGAACTCTAAAAAATATTTAGAAAATTATAACTGTGAGAAAATAGTGCAAATTTAAGAAGAAAGCTAATAAAAATAAGCAAAATATATTTTCTTTGTTTGATTTTAATTTAAACCAATGTAAATTATTTTAATCTCTAATTAATAATATTATTGAAATAATCCTAAGGTGTATGTATTTTAAATCAGTTGCATCCCTTTTTTTCAGTTTCATAATCTTTCGAATTAATATAGTAAAATATAGTAATTTTGAATATTAACCGACTTTTAACCCTTTCCGGCGCACTACTCTTTAAAGTTGGAATTTAAAGAAAAAAAATTTAGGCAACCTATTTAGGCCTAAAGGAGTACACAGGTATTGTTTTGTAAAGATTGCACTAACCATTTTAATTATACAGCTGTTGCCGAAGTGGTAACCTCCCATAAGTAAAGCATTAATAAGCACAGTGAGAAGAGCATTGCTGTGAAGCGCGTATTACAGTAAAACATTTTACCTATTATTTAAAAACAGTAGAGTTTGGTCTCTGTGGTGCTGCCATCTAGAACTCATAAGAAAGATTTAAAGTAGCCATTAGAGTAGTTTTTGAAATATTCACGGAGTTTTTGTGTCTCTAAAGAGGGGGAACTTTAGGTGTTGCCGACCCGGCAACACTGCCTGTTAAGGGGTTAATCTATGGATATCTAATTACGTGTCACAAGAAGAATAAGCTCATTTGCAAGTAAAACAATGACACAGATGAGCCCGATATTCTCATTATAACGTACCAGTGAGCCAATGTCCCCATAATGACTTTACAAATGTAGAATATGTCTGAAGACATTGACGAATTTATTTTTCCTTTAAAACTGTGCTATAATTTTTTATTAGTTTTTTTTTTGTTTGTTTGTTTGTTTTTGTCATTAAGGTGAAGATATTTACACTGTTAAAAATCATTTTATGAAGAAATAAATTTTGACTTACCAGCAGTCAATTTCATAGTAATTTTTGAAAAATACATTTACCAAATTTTAATATTAATTTTAATATTTATCTCATTAGATAAAACATACATTATTCTAAAATACAGTGGAGCATCGTTTATACGACGCAGAAGGGACTACTGAAAAACGTCGTATAAACGATAATGACGTATAATCGATTTTCACTTCTAAAACTAGAATTAATGTTGTTTTCACTTAATTTTAATGTTTAAGGTGCTGATTTGCATGAATTTGTAAATTAAACAAAAAGAGGGGGGGGCGGGGGGAATGAGTAAGCAAATTAAATTTGAGTACTTTTATTTATGTTTCACTTACGTTTATGTTTCACAAAGGTTTTGCAAAGGTTCCTCATTTGCAGTAAATCATTTCCTTTCCATTTAAAGTCAAAGATAAAAACCCTGCGTGGCCAACTAAAAGTCGCTAATAATGATAACAGTTAGAAGGATTGTCTATTTGCAATTTAAAACAGGTCGGGAATGGTGACCATCCTCGAAAAAAGAATGACCCCTCCCAGTGTAATCTGTTTCACGTAAGCTGATTTTTCAGACTAATCGAACAGCAGCCCACACTTTTATAATGTGCAGTGCATTTAAACACGCTCTTTGGTGTCATCCATAGCTGCCAACTTCCACTCGTTCTTAAAATATACAAGAAAAATGAACAAAAATAAACCAATACAAAATCGAAAAATCGACGTATAAACGATTTTGGGCGTCGTACAAAAGATATATTTTTACATTAAAATGAATAGGAACGAATTGGGACCACATTAAAACGTCGTATAAGTGATCGTCGTATAAACGATGCTTTACTGTAATAGTTTTATAAACGTCAAGATATTACAATAAATTCTTTATCGGCTGAAAAAATCTATATTTGGCATGGCAAAAAATCAAAATCTGATCAATTGATTCCACATATACTCTTTGTGTAATTTTAAATTTTATTTTAAAAGAAATAATATATTAGCGCGATTAAACATGTTTTAATTACGGAATACTTAGCTGCAGTATGAGAAAAGACAAGAGATATCATTTGAGAAAGCAAAAATAGGAAATGTTAGGTATTCCGAAATGTCAGTCGTGGAAATTATATATTCGGAATGCTCGTTTCACTAAGCCAGAATGAGTATTCAACAAAAAGAAGGGAAATGCAACAGTACCGATAATGGATGATCTAGTTTATGTAAAAAGGTTTGCCGTTTTATTTCTCATCGCTTACAGTAGTAAGCAGAATTCTTTAATCAGATTCCTCAAGTCAAATCATCTGCAGCAAAAAATATAGAAAGAGAAGGGACAATTAAACCACAGTTCTACACTGTAAAAAAAATCTGTGAAGGTACTAAACATTTTCTAGGAAACTGGGATTCCAAGAACTTTTCATGTAACGATAACAGGAAAAATTCATGTAATCGATTCTGAAACTTGAATTTTTGCTGTTACCGTTACAGGAAAAGTTCTTGGAATCCCAGTTTCCATCAAAGGATTAGTACCTTTGCAGATTTTTTTTTACAGTGTAGCTATAAGCTTGATGGATTGGCCGAAGTCTTTCTTTTTCTGACACGTTCAATTTTTTAACTGCCCAATAATTATAAAAAAATTTACTTTGAAAAAAATATGTATGATTTTAATTAGTAGTTACACGGTTCAAAATATGGCAAAATATAATTGATATTAAATTATACGTACCAAATCACAACATGAGTATAATAAATATGTAAAGAGTATTTTAGAATTAAATATATATATATATATATATATATTTATTTATTTATTTATTTATATATATGCATATATAAACGAAAAATAAATATCGACAATGAAAAAACGTAAGATGACTAAAACGATCGAAGATCGTCGTCTGAAAGTATTACATTCATATGAATTGGACTTTCACAAATGTAATTAATTCAGTCCGGAATCGCCACACTTCTGTACTTTTAACGTGATATTATTTTATGAGAGGACAAAAGTGTACTTAGCGAAGTTCATTATTAATTTTTTTTGTAAAACTACACAGAGTCTACGGGTAATTCATTCCCTCAAATATCATTTAAAATTATAGGAATTTAAAAGATAACAGAGATTTTATTCAATGACTAAGAAATTGTTTGGTAAATTTACAATAGACTTGTAAATGAACACATTGCTGAAAATACATAAAACTCTGTAAATTAATTTATTATGATACTTATTTAAACCAGTTTTCGATATCAGTAAATCACTCAATCTTAAGTAAACAATGAAAGAATTCGGATTTTTCATGTGATTTTGAAATATCGTATCATTTATTTTTTGCATCCTTTGTTTCTTGCCGTCCTGGAGGTTGAACTCGAGACCTCTTGACAGTGGAAGATCACTCTATTACATGATCTATAGCAGCTGTTGTTATTTTGCTTAAAATATGTCTTTTATGACACACTGGGGAAAATATATATAAATATATATATATATATACACTTTTCTGAATATTTCTAATAAAATTACAAAATAATTTTATATTTGTGTATTTTGAATCATAAGTTTTAAGAATGATAAAAATATCTTAAAATAAAGATGAAATCTCTACAGCGAATTAGATATAATATAAAGGAAATGTCGGTAAAATTATGACCGAGAACTTGACCTAATGGCATTTAGCCTAAACTCAGTGTGAATTTACAGAGAGACTCGTTTTTTTTCTGTGTTTCTATCGATAGTTTTACAGCATGGTGTGTAGAGAAAACCATATGTAGAAAGAAGGGGATCACGCTTACATATGTCGTGAAGTTCATTCTGAAAATGGCCACGATTTGTAAAGAACTGAAAAATATAAAAATTATTTTCAATAAATTCAATGAAAGAAATTTATAATGAATTATGTGTGTAGTGGTCTGTGCCTTCTTTGCCCTCTCTTTGCTGCCAGTCATTTTGTTTCTGTTTATTTTTAGAGATCCATCAAAAATTCTTACTCTATTAAAAATCTTGTAATTATTTGAACGAAATTTTAGTGTTCAATAGTTACTTCTGTAAGATGGCGAAATCTTGAACCAATATTTAAAGCTCCAATTGAGACAATAGTATGAATGAGGTTTAAATAGAAAGCATGAAATGTTGGTACGAGTTTTCCCCATCTTATGGTTGCCAAGTTCTGAGCACTAAAACTTGGTTCAAACTAGAGCAAGTTTTATAACAATGTAAAACTCGAAAAAGTAAGTGTATGGATATGCGACCAAATATCAGCAGTCTTAGTGAACACTTGCTAATACAGCATTCCATGTACCACAGCTACGGAAATTGGAGGCATAACACCGAAAGGGATTCTAAAGTTAGTAAAGTAGTTTTGTCTAACGATTCACGCTTTTTTTATGCATCATGTTAACAAGTAAAATGCTTATTTGGATGGATACGGGGCAGTCTGCAGTATAAAGTTGTAATCGTAATAGTTTTTACCCACATGTTATTTAACCATGTCATAAAACGTTTGTCCTAATTGATTTCATTACTAAAGATTTTAGTTACTTTCCACAAATATGTTAAAAAGAGTTGGGAAATGCTGTTAATTTTTTGTCATATATTCCAAATCACGTCGTTTCTCTTTGCTTCGTTTCGGAAATTACTTATATCCTAATGCTTAAAAATGTCTCGTAAATCTTTAACTACGCAGGAATCTTTGGACTTTTTGTGGAGTTTAGATGATAGTGATTTTGAAGACAATGACAATGAATTAGTTACTGTACCTCCAGATCCTGATTTAATGAGTGACACAGAGGACATTGATGATTCATCTGTAAGGGAAGTAGAAGAAATCATGTGTGATGAAGTAGATTCTACAGAGGTTGCAGGAACGATTGAAATTTTAGTTCCAAATAGAAATGAAAACATTTTTGTAAATCCGAAATGGGAAAAATGCGAACCTAAATTCGAACGTGCTCCAAAAGCATTTCCTCATGAGAAACTTCAAATAGTTAAAGATAATGTGGCTGGTAAATCTCCTATTGAACTTTTTGAAATGATCTGTTTGAAAATGATTGAGCTGACGGTTGAAGAATCAATTAAATATTCCAGACAAAATAATAATCATGGTTTTGAAATAAGCATGGATGAAATGAAACAATTTTAAGCAATTCTTTTCTATAGCGGTTATCATACTTTACCTCAAGAGAAAATGTACTAGGAAAATGCACCCGACACTGGAACTTTACTTGTAAGTAAATCGATGTCAAGGAACAGATATTACGAAATAAAGAAATATCTTCATTTTAACGATAACTTGCGACTTGATCGGAATGATCGCTATTTTAAAATGAGGCCACTTTATAATCTGTTAAATGAAGGCCTTCAACAATTTGGAATATTTTCGGAATTTTTAAGTATTGATGAAAGAATGGTTAGATACTTTGGAAAACATGGCTGTAAGATGTATATAAAAGGAAAACCAGTCAAATTTGGATATAAATTATGGATGCTAACTTCTTTCAACGGATCACCGTATTATATTATACCGTACCAAGGTGCAAAGCAGAATAAAACAGAACCTGCATCTATCGACAATATACCATCAACATCCAAATGTCAAGCTATGAAAACTCTAGAAGGGCAAAAGAAAAAAAAATCCAAAGGTTAAAAAGAATCAACCATGTCCGAAAAAATTGAATGAGTCATTATCTCACACAGTTGTCCAAAACTTGCTGTCAATAATTGCAAATCCTGAGATACATAAAATTTACATGGATAATTTTTTTAGTTCCCATGAACTGCTATCCATTCTGGCAAACAAGAACTTCTTCGTTACAGGTACTGTTAGAGAAAATAGAATCTCTAAGTGTCCACTTATGTCTTCAAAAGCAATGTCGAAATTGGAACGTGGATTTTCTGACAGCAGATTCGATACAAAGAAAAAAATAGCCGCAGTTCGGTGGAATGACAATCGGGTTGTTTCTGTAATCACTAATTTCGAAGAAACAAAAACTATCTCAACAGTAGAAAGAAGAGTAAGAGGTGGTCGAAAACAGGTAAAGATACCTGCGTGCATTACATCCTACAATAAATACAAAAATGGAGTTGACTTGTTTGATAATCATGCAGCATCTTACTTTACTTCAATTCAAGGGAAAAATGGTATTGGCCATTATTTGTTAATGCATTTGAAACAGCGCTTGTTACTTCATGGAAGCTCAATCAGTTATTTGGGGAAAATAGTCTGAGCCTGCTTGATTTTCGAAGGCACATAACAGTTGCCTATTTGGGGATTTCTATTATAAGAAAACCAACTTATAGAAAATTGGGTCTTCAACAGAGTAATGCAGATTTTTTACGGATTCAGAATGAGCATGTGTTGATAAAACACCCAGAAAACCGACAAAGAAGATGCCAGCTAAAACCTTGTACAGGAAAACTAACCACAATATGTAAAAAATGTAACTCGGACTATGCTTAAGATGTTTTGTCCCATTCCATTCATCTAATAATGAATAGCAGTGGATTAAACCATTGTCCAGTTTTTAGGACAGCCTGTACCAATCAAGCTAATAAAAAATTGGTAAGTTTTTTGATTTTGTGTATATACATAGGCTTAATGAAGCATATATTTAAGATTTTATTTAAAAATAATATTTCTTTCAATGCTTGGTACGATATGGGTTAAAATTCTGACCGTAATTTTATGTAAATTTAATAGCTACATAATGTATGTAGCCTTACTGCTACATTATTTTGCAGACAAAAATAAATCAACCGTTGCTGTATCAGCAACTAGCGGTTCGTTGATTTCCATGTCTTTATCTGTGTCTCGAGAACTTTCGCTTGTTTCTTTTTGAAACGCATTCTTTCACAGACCAATAATTTTGGTAACCTCAAAACATACGCTGCACTATTCAAATTGATATGGTCACCGCTTCTATCTGGCTAAGTTTTAAGCACCCAACGTTCGGTTGTTCCATTAAGCATGGCGCGAAATATTTGTATATTGCCTAAGGCTGTGTGTTCCATCTCCGAAATACTTGACTTCGCTCTAGTCACTTGGCTAGTGAACATCTGTTCTTGTTTTTCAGAGACTTTGGTCTCCAGATTCTTTTCAGTGTACTTTTACCCCGGTATGAGACTTTAAATAAAAACGAGTTTTTCTACAAGCATCAAAGTATGCTTTTTTTAACACACTTTAAGAACTCTGTGGTGTTTCTTATCGAACCTTACGATCATGCACCATATTTAACGAGAACGCCACTGCATAGACTACACTAATTCTTTGCGTATTTTTGTAAGTACTATCTGCTTTCTATTATACAGGAAAGAACTCGTAGTAAACATCAGCAACGTACATCAATTTCATAAAATGTGAAATAGTTTAATATTATTAAAACTCGCCTCAGACATGTTTTCCCCTATACCATAATATAATGGAATACTTACATGTACTCCTATAAACAGATAACAAATGTTCTTTGCACCACAGATTGTACAGAATGTATATTTTATTATATACTTCATAGATGAATATAAATTTTATGTTCCGGAATAACACCCTTAAAATGCATTTGAAACTATTTTTTCGCATTGGTTGTAATGTAACGAAATACTTTTGATTGTATCTGTAATTAAAGTAAGCATCCGATTTTTATAAAATTTAAAACGAATCGACAAAACTCTGCAATAACTATATATTTTAAAATTCAAATGATTCAGTTTGGTAGATTTTACTTTGTCACATGCAGACAGACAAGAGCATTGAATGACGACTCTAGGTGCTACGCATTAACATAATTACGAATACACTTAATAAGAAATTAAAAATTCGAAAAATCTAAGCTTGCTATAATTGTCTAAAAAATATCCGAAAATTTGAGGCGTTAACATAATTTTTTTTCCGTCGATGCCATAAAGATATTCATTACATTTTAAGGATGTTATATGTCTTAAAGCAGTAAGATGACGTACGGATGATGGATCACTCATTGAAACTTCTCTGACAAACACAAAAACTTTTCAATAAATCACAATGAAAAATTTTAAATATTCCTTAAATTAAAATATAAAGAAAAATAAAATTATTATGGAAATTCAATCCATAAATACATTTCCCCCCTCCAAACATGTAGTTTATAACACTAATGGTATTATATATATAAAACCCCTCCGTGTATAACAATTCCGGGGTCAACCTATCCACGAGAAAAAAAAAAAAAACTCATTCACCAATGAAAACGTTTCATAGTCGTAATGGAACGTTCTCATTGGTCAGATTTACAGTGGTAACTGTAAATGACGTCACTGCATTTTACTTCGCCTTGAAATCTTTCCACGATTTCAAAAAGTACACTGTTAAAAATTTGACCCATTTGCTGCAGCGGCACTCCACAGCTTTTATAGAATATATCTTTTATGACCAGTGAGAATGCTCCATAACACAGTACAGTAACCGGTTTCTATAAAAGCGGTGGAGGGACGCTGTAGAAAATGAGTCAAAATTTTACAGTGTATATTTAATTAAAACTTTTTATTAAAGGAAAGCGAAGGTGCGTTTTAAATGCAATATTGTTAAAATTTTTATATTCGGGTTGCTTTAATTTTTTTCTTTACAGCATGAATGACTCTTGAGAATTCCAAATCTATAAAAAACATTGTGAAAAGTTACCTCCGATTTTAAAGACAATCTATTTTCTGACCAATGAAACCGTTCCATAGTTGTAATAGAGCGTTCTCAATGGTCAGATTTACAGTGGGATCTATAAATGACGTCACTACATTTTATTTTGCTTTGAAATCTTTTCACGATTTCAAAAACACTATTTAATTAAAACTTTTTATTTAAGCAAACCGCGGATGCGGTTTAAATTTCATTATAATCCCCACCCCCATCTACCAGATAGTTTTGCTATAGTTTGAAATGCAGATTTCTGTTGAAATTTTCTTTCTTTCTTTCTTTCTTTCTTTCTTTTTTTCTTTTTTCTTTTTTTCTTAGATTTTTCTTTTTCCAAGTTTAATCGCTGTATTTATAAAAATTGTTTCAGCCTAAAGTGGCTATGATTGACCACAGTTGTAATTTTTTATCATCCTTTAAAAATGCAAACACGTCATTTTGACGGGCTATCTTCTAGTTAAATAATAATGATATAGCGCTTTGTTATTGCATTTACACTTTCTACCTTACATTTTGGATTCAGTACCAATTTTCATTCTTTGCATTTTTTTAATAGAAAAATAAATAATTTAATTGTGTTCAAAAATACTTTATTTATGCACTACTAGAAAAGAAAGTCCTTGCGGTATGTGGCAAAAAAAAAAAAAAAAAAAAAAAAAAAAAAAAAAAAATCATGTTTTTTTTTTTTTTTTTTTTTTTTTTTTTTTTTTTTTTTTAAACACAGTCTTTTTTTTAACGTAAAGTCTATGGAAGCGTTCTTTTCAAATATCTCGCTTAAATTTTTGAATTTTTACATGTTTTTTTGCATAGAATAAATAAGGATGATATACAGCCAGGCTCACTTTTTCAATTTTGGTTTAAATTTTTTTTAAACAATTACTGTGACTTTTAAAACCGCTTTGAACCGGTTCTGAAATTGAAGCTATCATAATATAAAAAATACATAAGCAAAATCGATAAAATAAAAACTAGCCCGTTTTTTTAGATTGTTTTCAGCTAACTTATGCAAAAAAAAATGTAAAAATATTAAAATTTGAGCGAGATATTTGAAAATAACGCTTCCATAGACATTACATTATTATACGATTTTTTTTCAGTTACTAGTGTGGGGCCTTAAAGTCAGATAAATTTATGTTGGAGTTATTTATATTTCATCACCAAATTTGGCTTTATATTGACGTGCTCGAATTTTTCAAACAACATGGTGGAGGATGCTAACTAGTGAACTTGGTCCAGATTTTTGAATAGCCTATAGACACATATAGTGACATAGAAATCAGTTACTAAAATCCATGCAATCGTACGATATTAAAAAAACTCAAACAGACAGACACTCTAGAAATTTGAACTGCCATATACGAGTCATACTTTAAGATACAGATAATAAAAAATGCACTAGAACCCTTATATTAGGGTAAAATATTTAGAAGAAAACTCTTTTACAATTTCCAATTTTTCTGTATATCTTTGATTTTTCTTTTTTTTTTAAATTTTCGACATTTTGACTTGGTATACATATCACACATGCTTTTTCACATTCAAATTGTTAATTAAATACACCTGATATGGAATGACAAACAAAATATTGTTTCAAAAATGCCAGACACCCTAGAAGATCAAACTGGCAATTTTAGGAATATTTAGTATGAAATACTAACTACTATGGTCGCTCTAACATCTACACAACCAGACAACCTATTATATATATCCTCTTCAGACCCCAGGGTTTATTTATGTACTTTTCTTAATTTCAGTTATGGATTTATATTATCAAACCGATACCTAAAAAAGATTGATCAGCAAAAAAAATTAGAATTTATTTTTTGTTCATAAAAATTGATGATACATCAGGATTCAAAAAAGACATTTTTTGACAATTTCTTTGGATTTTTATATTTTATTATACATTTTTGTATTGTAAAAACACTGAAAAACATAAAATAAATATATATTTGGTAATTTTTCATTACTAATGGACTCTACAAATGATATCTTAACGCACAATAAAGTTATTTGAGTTTTCATTTTTGCTCATTTCGTAGATTTTTGCTGCAAGCCAATTTTATATAACACGTAGCTTACTAAAAAAGAGCTATAACAAACAAATTACTATTTTGTTTAATTCTTCTATCTGTTAGGCTTCCATTTACACCAATTTCTCTTTTTTTTACATTATTTATATACGTGAAAAAAAATTGCAAAGTCATGTATCCTATAAGATACACCAGGTCTGAAGAGGATATATATTTATATTTTTTACGTTTTTAATTTATTATTATTATTATTGTGTTTTAGTAGTTTTTTATACACTTTTTACGCAATGTATTTATTATTTTTAAGATCATCTAAGTGTAAATTACAGAATATGTGAATTTTTTAGGGTAGCCATTATTTAGTGCATCATAAATTAGCTTTTTAATATCTGCATTAATAAAATGAGAAGAACATAAATATTTTATTCTAAATAAAAGAATTATATTACGATATACAGAATTATGGAGACAGAATTTAAAATTAGTAAATGTATTAACTTTAAAATTAAATTCCTTTCGTTTGTCATATTTATCAGTTATTAATTCGTTTTCTTTTAATATAATTTTAGGATCTAAAAAGATAATGGAATTGTTGGAAAGAAGGTTTCTTGTAATTTCTAAATTATCTGATTAATCTACTAGAAATTGATATGTACTGGTATTATCTGTGTCAATAAAAATTATAATATCAAAAATCTATATAAATGGATTTTATTATTAATAAATTTACATTCATAATGATATAAGTATATAAATCTGATAATATAATAAATGTACAACCACCTTGAGGTATACCAATTTTTTGTATATTTATTATCTTATCTCCCAATATAAAATTATTATGGATAATTAAATTTGTTAAAGTATGAAAATAATCAATATCTATGTTTTTTAATATATTCAAATAATGTTGATAATTTTTAAATAGTGCATTTATTATTAATTGCGTAAATTTATTATTAATAAACTTACGACCTCGCACTACTGTGATACAATTCATTGCAGACCACTTTGCAGCATCAGGGAGAAGAATCTCCTCTTCTACGGTGCGAAGACGTCTTTACAATGCAGGTCTCTATTCAAGGCGCCAGTTGTATGTGTCCCCTTGAACAGACGACAGAGAAGGTCCCGCTTATGTTGGGGAAGAGAACAAGTTACCTGGACCAGACAACAGTGGGCTTCTGTACTCTTCACAGATGAGTCCAAATTCACATTGGAGATCGAGTTAAGACGCCTTCTGATTTGAAGAGATCAACGCGCTCGATACCATCATTGTCGAAACACACAAGTACCGAAACGGTGGAAACCTGGGTTTGGCAGGGATGTCACGCGAAGGCCATACTGACCTGCATGTGTTCCATGGAGCAACTCTGACTGATGAGAGATATCGGGACAAGATCCTTTATTCATATGTGCGCCCATGTCCCATATGCCGGTGCTATTCTCAATAGTTTCATTCTAATGGATGATAATGCGAGACCACATCGAGTTGTGGTTGTTGAGGATTATCTTCAGGATTACGGTTTATTAGAGAATGGAATGACCAGCTCACTCTTCAGACTTGAGTTCGATAGAACATCTTTGGGACTATCTTGGAATACAAGTTGCGGCTTTACCCCCTCCTCCTGGGTCATTTAATGAGCTAGAACAAGGCTTACTCCCTGTTTGGTCAGTGCTACCTATTTCGGAGTCCGTCAATTTAAAAATAGCATGCAAAATCAATGCTTTCAATGCATTCAAGTCCGGGGTGGATATATTCTATATTAGAATCAGTTTTTAAATGTTTCTGTCACATTTCACTGCATAATATTGCGATGTACTGAATTATCCAAGGATGGAATTATTGCACCATGAATGCTTTTTTGTTGTAATTTCATTTATACAATTAACGTAAATAAGTTTTTATGTCGCATTTAATAAATAACAGTTAAACGTGCATTTCCTCCAAGTTTGATTTTCTATGTTCATTCATTTGCAAATTGGATGCATGCGGTTGCGCCTTAACTTTTGCAGGCCAGTGAAAATTTGTAATAGTGAACGTGAATATAAAAAGTATGCATACATATTTTGCGATGGTGAAAAAGATAGTATTTTAAAATTTCGTTGAATTATAATTAAATCAGTGTGACATAATTTTCGTTTCTTCTTCAATACGTATAGTTAAGATGAAATTCTCACTTAATAACATACTAATTTTATTAAACACATTACAGACGACGTAAGGAATATAGTTTAATTTTTTTCAATATCCATATTCTATACCATAAATAAGTTATTTTAAGTATTTTCAACGATCGAATGTGCTTTAAAAGCACATTCGAAAGAAATTATGTTATATTTAAAATAAGCATGTTATATTGTAAAACAGTTAAAAAGAACAAAAGTATTTTTATGTGATTATTAAACTGAGAAAGAAAAATTTAGTAAAGTTTTAAACTTTACTTTTTTTACATACCGTGGTTCAAAAAATACCAAGAGGCAAAGTGTATTCCACTGTTTAACTGATCTTATTTTATCAAACACGTAAATAGCCAGTAGATGTTTAACAGCAAATGATTCGATCTGAAAATTCCTCAATATGAATTGAAACTCCTTTACAGGGACATTCACCACTTCTTTGACAAAAATATAGTTCAAAGTTTCGCAACTTTTTAAAAGCCGGCGAGATTAGCGTGTTTTTAGAGTTTAAGGTGTCTCAACAAGGGTTGACAACGGGCGTGCACGACCACAGTGCAATGCTTGACTTCAGCGTTGGATTCTATGCCGAAATCACGCAGGTGGTTCAACATTTCTTTCATATGCATGCCGAGATTTTTTTACCTGGCGGTCTTTTTGATGCCTATAAAGTGGTATGGCAACTTAATAAGGTTCTTTAATAAATGCTTTTCGACATAAGAGTTTCAACTCACTTGCCACTTATGTAGAAAAGTAAAGTTACGTCTTATCATTTATGTTTCATTATATTTTAAGTCTTTCATACATACCTCTGTCACAGTCCTCAGTAAAAACATATTTTAGGCCTCTCTCCCATACGTATGATATGATTTGATAGAATTAAGAAAACTTTTCTTTATTTCTATATTTTAATTTTTTAATATTTTTGTATTTTGTATAATTTTTGTATAATTTTGTCGGGTCTTTTTAAAAGACCCGACAAAATTATACAACAAATATGTACGTTAATTTTCAACTTTTCGTTACGTATTTTTTGTTCTAATATATGAGGAGATATGTACAGACAGACGGATAGACCATACGATGATTACCGTAATTTCGGGTGTATAAGCCGCAGATCAAACAATTCTTTTTCGACCCAGAATTTTTTAAGAGACAAATGTAACTAGTTAGATCGCCGTAAATATTTATCTTCATTTACTAAATAAGATTTCTGGGTCCAAAAATAATTGTTTGAATTGGGGCTTATACACCCGAAATTACGGTATATGTACAACGCATGTGATTTTGAATGCATCTAAAAATTTAAAAAAATCTATTTTAAATTAACAAGATCAGTACTAAATTATATGCCAGAAAATTTTTCTGGTAACTTTAATTATAATATAAAATACTTTCGTTCATTAAAAGAATTATTTTTTCCTCTTGTTTAAAATTTATCTTTTTTTTCTTATTTCGGAAAACCAATGATAAATTTAATTATCTCTTTTGTGACATCTTTTTTCTGCTATCGCCAGATTAAAACACATTCCAATTAAACTTAAAAGTACATACTGTAGAGAGAGATTTACTTGAAATAAAAAACAATTAAGATTTTTTTTGTTTTTTTTTTTAGTCATTTAATCAGAAAGAAAAAGTACTGAAGATTTGTTATATATATTATTTTATAGTTATGTAATTCGGAAATAAGAAACTGAAAAACAAATTTTCATACAAATTAATGAAATCTGATTAAACAATTCATTATTTCTGAAGCAATTTATTTCTTATTATTTAATGGTATTTTCAGATAATTAAATTATAGTTCTCTTTGTTTATGTTACGAAGCTCTCTTCAATATTTTATTAATTATCTACCGCTCTCCTTATATGAAATAAAATCATTAATACTAAAAATAATGCAATTTCGTTTACGTAACGTAATTTCGTAGTAACTTAAATTTCGTTTTTAAATTATTCTGACGCATGTGAAATACAATTCATTAAATCCTATATGACGACCTCAGAAGCCAAGGGATACAAGTGACAAAATGTCGTTTTGGAGTAAATTGATTTTAAAGATAATTGATGTTAAATTGGTACATCAATAACAATTGACTAAATTGAAATAGGAAACATCTGCTTGTTGCAGTCTAATCATTGAACTCTCATTTCAATAACTCTTAAAAAAATAGAGTACAATTTTCTTTAAATGTATAATTAATCAATATTGTTTGTTTTTCGAAAAAAGTGGTTTATCTCTATAACTCAGGAAATAATAAGAAAATGACCTATATTTCTTTACCTGAAATGAAAAAAGCATATTTCCAGATACCCTGTGCACTTAACTCAATTTTTTCAATTTTGTCACTTATACCCCTTGGCTTCTGGGGTCCTCATATATTATGTATGCAATGTTGCTGCTTATCCGAATTAAATTCATTCAAATGTTAAACAATAATATGAACGAGAGAGAAAAACATTAAAAAATAATATTAAGGCAATTAAATAAATTTAAATAAAGAACAAAGCAAATGTAAACTATGTTTTTCCATCAAAAAATGGTCCTAACGTGTATGGGGATAAAACACGATATTTACGCAGTTTTCTTTTTTAATTAGCAAACATATGTTTTTTTTTTTTTTTTTTTTTAATGCTTATATCGTTTCACAGAAATTAAAATTGAGTCTTTCACTAAAATTAAAATTGAGTCTTTCACTAATAGTTAGAAGTTTAAGAGTGTAAAAAGTGAGATATGACTGTGCAATAACATTGGGTTGAAATTTTGGAATAATCGTTCACCAGTGTCTTGCAGTAGCATGAAACAAATTAAGAAGGTTTTAAACATGAAAAAACGACTAACCCATTACCCGCTGGTGTTGCGTTCATGCAAGGGCAAAATGGATGTACATATTTTCTGTTGTTTACAAACTCACCATTATTTTTCAATTAAAGCAATGATCTTCCTTAATGACATGAGATTTTAAGATAATATAAAGTGAAAATTACCTTTTAGAATTTGTGGCGTCAAAAGATATTCAGCAAAAAATATTGAAATTTACAACCTTATAGCTTCGCCAGATAAAAGGTTAAAGTCTGTTGTGCTATAATTTGGTGAAGCAAATAATCAACTCACTTACCGATAGCCCCAAATAAGAAAAAGACTAACGATCGCCCGTACATTATTTTGGTAATATATTCGGCATATTTGCTATTGATAGCGCGCGAAGAAACTTACAACTTCACATTCTAACATAGTTTAATTTCTAAAATTTGCTCATGTATCGTTCTATTGTTTGTTCCATTTATTTGTCCATTTTTACATCTCCATATCCCTACATATACAGGGTGTTTTGTTACCAGTCCGACAAACCCTGAGGGGTGATAGTAGACATAGAGACAAACATTATTAAATGGGAAACCAAGGGGCGCAAACGTCTTCCGTAGGAGCTAGGGACCATTAAAGTTTGAGGTTCAAAACTTCAAACGATGATAAAAAACTGAGAAAAGGGTTGATTTGTTTGCAGTTTTCACTAAAATCATTCTTTATATCACGAATTTTTTAGAAATTTTTTTTAAAGGTTACATTCAAAAATTGTCGATAGAGAGCGCTTTAGACTGTAGAGTAACGAACAACTAATTTTTACCGTTATTTTGTGCATGGAGTTCAAGTTATGCTAAAATTTAGTCTTTAACTTAAATTTTAAGCCCAAAATCGGAAACATTGGGATCGGATAACTAGTAAAAATTAAACTATGAACAGAGGGGAGAATTTTAACCAATCATAAACATTGGACAAACTAATCGATTTTCTTGCGGTTTGCGTGTAAGTCATTCCATTGATAATTATTTTATTCAAAATGACGTACAGCTGTGATGTCCTCATTTTTTGATAGAGGGCGCTTCGAACACATCTCCGACATTTCAATGGCTTTACTTCTAGGTGTTTTACTACCAGAAGAACATACTTCCAGGATGTGTTAGCGATGAAAGACTACTCGGAATCACATAGGAATGTAACTTTGGAAATGCATTTTTTGGGAGTTACGGTTAAAGGAAACAGAGAAAAAAGCAACAGAAACAGCAGAGTAAGAGCAATCCATTAATGTGAAAGAAACCAGTAAATTAAGTTTTTTCTAGAAAAGGTGTTCAAACTTACGAACAGAAATACTCCGGCATGTTTGACAGTGACGTAGATGGCGCTAAACGGCGCGTGAACAGTGATCATTTTGAAGCTATCATTCGCGAACCGGTTCCAAAAGTAGCAGAAGGAAGTATTTGAACGATAATAGCACGATGGGACTCATCGACATTTTACCAATGACGTTTGCTGACACTTCAAAGTAACATATGGATAGCGGTTGATGGGTCGCGGTGGCGTGGTTCATTGGACTGCCAGATCGCCAGAACGATCATGTATGGACTTCTTCTGCTGGGGTCATGTAAAAAGTTGGGTGTATGAGACTTCCGTACCTTCAGTTGAAGACCTAGTAGCTGATATTTCTGTAGCTGCCAGAAAGCTTTCTGAGATGCCAGGAATCTTTCAAAATGTGAGGAATGCAACGCCGCTATCAAGCATGCCGGACTACTTCTGGTCGTAATTTCGAACACCTTTTCTAGTAAAACATTTAAATAAACTGTTTTCTTTCACATTAACGTATTGCTTTTTCTCTGCTGTTTCTATTGCTTTTTTTCTCTGCTTCCTTTAACCGTAACTCCAAAAAAATGCATTTCCAAAGTTACATTCCTATTTGATTCCGAGTAGTCTTTGCATCCCTAACACATCCTAGAAGTATGTTGTTCTCGTAGTAAAACACCTAGGAGTAATGCCATTGAAATGTCGGAGATGTGTTGGAAGCGCCCTCTATCAAAAAATGAGGATACCAAAGCTGTACGTCATTTTGAATAAAATAATTACCAAAGGAATGACTTACACGCAAACCGCAACAAAATCGAGTATTTTAGCAATGTTTATGAGTGTTTAAAATTCTCCCCTTTGTTCACAGTTTAATTTTTACTAGTTATCCGATCCCAATGTTTCCGATTGTTGGCTTAAAATTTAAGTTAAAGACTAAACTTTAGTATAACTTGAACTCCATACACAAAATATCGGTAAAAAGTAGTTGTTCGTTACTCTAAAGTCTAAAGCGCCCTCTATCGACAATTTTGAACGTAGCTTTTAAAAAAATTTTCTAAAAAAATCGTGATATAAAGAATGATTTTAGGGAAAACTGCAAACAAATCGACCCTTTTCTCCGTTTTTTTATCATCGTTTGAAATTTTGGACCTCAAATTTTAATGGCCCCTAGCTCCTACAGAAGATGTTTGCGCCCCATGGTTTCCCATTTAATAATGTTTGTCTCCATGTCTACTATCACTCCTCAGAGTTTGTCGGTCTGGTAGCGAAACACCCTGTATATGTATCTACATTTGATTTTTATAAAATTTTTAATAATTGTATGACACCTGTTTCGAAGAAAGGTTTATGGTTATTTTGTAAATAGTATTTTAATGAGGGAATGTATAACCTATTCAATAATGCAAGGTCATTAATACAGTTTAAAATAAGCAAGTGTTTAATAGTTTCGATTTAAGGATTTATATACACATTATTTACATTTACAAGGCATTGGTGCATTTTAAGTTTTGCATTTAAAAATGCTATTACGATTCTATAATATTTTATTAATCAGAAAAAATGGTTTTTTTTAAATCATCTACATGAAAAAGGACTACATAATACAAATTTTTAAGGACGTCATTTTTCTTAACTAATACTAAATTGTAAATATTTTTCATGATAAAAATGATAATGAATGAAACAGTTATAAGCAGAACACTATTTAAATATTTGATAATACTTGTTAAGATAAAATACATACTGTTGTAATCTATACGATTGCTGGTTTTATTAATCAAACAAAAATACCTTTAGTTTTTTTACTTTAGCTAAAACATGAAACCTTAGAAAAGCATCTCCTGGAATCTTTCCAACCATTCATGATTTATTCAAGATAGACTTTCAGTTTGTGGCTTATTTCCTTAACTATTTCCTTTGAGAATGCAGCCTGATTCTTCAAACAGAAAAAGTTCAATAGTTTTTGCTCCTTGGGAAATTTAGTCATGGAAACAGTAGCTTTGGATGAAAAAGAGGAAAAGGAATGGTTAAAAAAGGAAGACAATTGTTGCTTTGGAAATAGATAATCGCCTACAGAATTATATAAATTGTATTTAATTTAGTGGGTTCGGGACACATTTTTTAAATATATTTATTAATTAAAATTTTGAATTTTTGTGACATTTAATTAGATTATTTGTAAACAAAATCATATGATGAAATTTATTACATTTTTTTAATTCAAAATTTAAAAATTATTATGAAATATTATAATTTAAAATCGTTATAGTTCGAAATATTATTGGTAGAATTATTTTTTTTTTCATTTAAATAAACATGACTATACAATCTGTAATTTTGATTCAGCATTTAAAAAATATTAATTTGAGTAAAAATAAAAAATAATTAAAATAAAAATTGGAAAAAAAAGGGAAAAAAAATTGATTTATAAAATAAGCTTTTTAAGAAAAAAATATCAACCGACTTCAAAAAAGCGCTAAAAAGAATTAAATAATTCTTTAAAGTTCTCTAAGGCCAAAACGTTATCCAATAAGCACACATCGGATATTAGATACCGGCATAAAAAACGGTTAAATTTAATATGTATAATTTAATGTCCACCAAACATAGATTTTAGAGATAATATTATTTTACAAGAGATGAATTGACATATTTATGATTTATTTTATGAATATATACATATAAAAAGTAATGAATTACATTTTTAAGTTGGTGCCAAACAATCACAATCGATAATGATTATCCCCATTTTAATTATGGCACTAGGTATAATTTAGCTACAATTCTTAATATACATCAAATAGAGTTTGGCACCAACTTCAAAAAGTAATTCATTACTTTTTATATGTATATATTCATAAAATAAATCATAAATATGTCAATTCATCTCTTGTAAAATAATATTATCTCTAAAATCTATGTTTGGTGGACATTAAATTATACATATTAAATTTAACCGTTTTTTATGCCGGTATCTAATATCCGATGTGTGCTTATTGGATAACGTTTTGGCCTTAGAGAACTTTAAAGAATTATTTAATTCTTTTTAGCGCTTTTTTGAAGTCGGTTGATATTTTTTTCTTAAAAAGCTTATTTTATTTCCTACTTTTTAGTTATGCATACCGTAATACATAATTATGTGTACTGGCACACGATAGCTCTTTGCAATGCAATATTAATGTACGCACTTTGCTAAGTTCTGATGTATTCAGTTTACTTGTCACTGTTTGATTGTCAACTTTTCTGAAACCACTTACAATATCGGTTAGTATCGTTGTGAATCTTAAGATTTTTTTTGTATGGTAACTTCTTCAGACAAGATCTGCCACTTCGAAAAGCTACCGCATTTATGAAATCTTAGTCTGCATCGAATCCTACGGTCATCGAAAGTGGCTTTCAAAAGGTGACAATCCATCAAGTAAAGTGTCCTTATACATAAGAGCGCGACATAGTGCTTCCATATATGAGCAAAATGACTTCATATATTAATGTATAGTAAAATGCTTTTCTAGTGTAGTCAGTCAAAAGTACTCCCCCTTCACTCAGAAAAAGGAAAAAGAAAGATTTTAGCAAAAATCGCACTATGCTTCAATCGATAAAGAGCAACACTCTAATACCTATACAGGTAGTAATGGCATCAGAAATGAGCAGTGGCAATTCGACGAGGAATCTGAAACTCATAACCGATACCTGGCTGCCTCTATAAGAGAGTGACAGCATTTCATTCCCAAATATTTCTTTTACAGACGCTTTTGTCCCAACTACACTGTTAAAAATTTGAAACTTTTGCTGTACACTGTTAAAAATCTGCTGCATTTTGCTGCAACGCACTCCCCTGCTTGTATAGAAAACGGTTACTTGGCCGTGAAATGGCGCTTTCTCATTGGTTGGAATAGAGATATTATATACAAGTGGTGGAGGGCGTTGCAGCAAAATGCAGCAGATTTTTAACAGTGTACACTGTTAAAAATCTGCTGCATTTTTTTGCTACGCACTCCAGCGCTTGTATAGAAAACGGTTACTTGACTGTATTAAGGAGCATTCTCAAAGGTCGCAGTAGAGACATTATATACAAGCGGCGGAGTGCGTTGCAACAAAATGCAGCAGATTTTTAACAGTGTATCATCACTTCACCACTTATATAGAAAAAGATTAGTTAAATGCATTATGAAGGATTCTCATTGATAAAAGTAAAGATATTCTATAAAAGCGATGGAGTGATGATGCAGCAAAAGTTGCAAATTTTTAACAGTGCATTGCATTGCCAGGCATTTTTTCATTATGGAATTTGATGATGATGATTTCCTGGAAGAATTAGATTGTACTCGTATGAGAAGTTAACAAGGTTGACGAAAATTGCCCGCTCAACAAGATGCTTGGTGACTCGTTTTTGTCCAGAATCGTTTCAACCAATTATATACTGTGCTACATGTGTCATATTCATATCGAGGGAACCTACACTGTAAAAAATTTGATACTTTTGCTATATCATCACTCTATTGCTTTTATAGAAAACGATTACTTCACCCAATTACGAAGTATTCTCATGGGTCAAAAGAGAGATATTCTACAAAAGCAGGGCAGTGACGATGCAGCAAAAGGGTCACATTTTTTACAGTGACACTGTAATCGGAAATGAGCGGTGGCGTATTCGATGAGTAATCTGAAACTCATTACCTACATCTGGCTGCCTCTATAAGAGAGTGACAGCATTTGATTCGGAAATATTTCTTTTTACAAACGCTTTGGTCCCAATTACACTATAAAAACTTTGAGCCTTTTGCTGCATATTCAGTCCACCGCTTTTATAGAAAACGATTACTTCACTGTGTTACGGAGCATTCTTATTGGTCATAAAGACATATTCAATAAAAGTTGTTGTGTGACGCTGCAGCAAATGGGTCAAATTTTTAACAATGTATCATGGAGCATTCTCATGCGTCAAAGGAGAGATATTCTATAAAAGCGGGGGAGTGACGATACAACAAAAGGATCAAAATTTTTACAGTGTACACTGTAAAAAATTTGGCCCTTTTGCTGCATCGTCAATCCACCGCCTTTATAGAAAACGATTACTTCGGCCTATCGTGCAGAATATTCATGGGTCAAGAGAGAGATATTCTTTAAAAACGGGGGAGTGATTATGCAGCAAAAGGGTCAATTTTTTTACAGTGTACACTGTTAATAAATGTGAACCTTGTTCAGTTAGGATTTCACATTTTGAAAAGATCGTGTGTCTATGTAAGTGTAACTTAAAAACATGAAATATGAACGTTTCTAATTGGTCGATTGCTTCTAAAAGATATTGAATTTTAATGTTTTAATTTTTTAAAAAGTTTTAATCAACAGATTTTTATGAAATTTGAATGGGACCACATGAGTCCCATACGCTTTCAAACAAAAAAAGAATTATCAAAATCGGTTTATATTTACGAAAGTTATGCGTGAACAACAAATACATACAGGTCGAAATCATAACCTCCTCCTTGAAGTCGGTTAAAAATTGCAGGGGTCGCAGCGTCACTAAAATTTTCGCACTTTTCTACCAGTATTTTAAATCAAAAATCTTCATCTCGGAGATTCCTTTAACATCTACAATGAAATTCTACAATAAATATTATCGTTTTAAAATTGTGGTAGGAACGTGTAAAATTTTTAGGGACGCTGGAATCCCTGAAATTGGATATATATTTTTTTTTCAAGTTTTCTGAATCAAAATTAAAGTAAAACAATTGAAAATTATGTTTTAAGTTTGAACCATTTACTTTTGACGATTCTTGACTTATAACAACTTAAATAGGTGAAATGATAAAAAATTCTATCATGAAGGAAATTTTCACAAGAAGTTGCTTCATTAACAATTACTGATTAAAAATTGGTTTTTGAAAACAAACCAAAATACAAAAAAATTATATTCCATGTACCAACTGAGATTGATACATGTTTTATCATTTTAAGAAGTAAAAACAAAAAAAAATTAATGCACTAGTTTTTTTTTTTTTTCAAAAAAATGTGATTTCATATAATTTTTGAGAATTTTTGTGTGCTGGATCCCTTAAAAAACAAATATGATGTTATAATTTCACATAAATTTCCTTTAAATTATTTATTCTTCTTTGCACTCATTTGTTTGCATATGTACGTAAACAAGAGTATATGAATGCATGCGTGTGCGTAATACCGCATATTTTCATGAAAAAAATGTATTTTAAAAGTCTTGAAATTATTAAACATGTTACTTATTGTGATATCTTCGAATAGTAGCACTTCCTAAATGTAGATGGCGCAACGATACCGTAATCTGTTTTGTGAGGCAATGCATGTTGGCCAAATAAGATCGGAGATGTAAGAATGTTTTGTTTTTCGGATGCTGCGTGAGCGGCTATTGTATGATAGTGTAAATAAATGATGGAACTATAAAGGTTGTTTCCCTGGTGGAATTACAGTACAAGTAATTCGAACCCACACGATATTATAAAGTGGCGACGAGGATGGGATTATTTACCCATATTATTTTGTAAAGAAAAATATTGTGAAAAAAAAAGTATACGCCGGAAAAAAAATGGCAGTTGAAAAAGAAATTATTTCACTGGGTCGGCTAGATGAATATGACTCAAAGGTTCCTTGGACTATTTATGTTGAGAAAATGGATTTTTATTTCTGTGCGAATAATATAAAGAATGAAGAAATGAAAAAGAATATTTTGCTTAGTTCTGTTGGTACTACAAAATTTACGATTTTAAGAGACATTATTGTCCCGAAGACGTTAAAGGAGATAAAATATGAAGATCTTTTAAAAAAAGCTAAAGAACATTTTTCTCCTTGTCCAAGTGAAATTTTGGAGAGATTCAAATTTCAGATACGTCTTAGAAAGCCAGAGGAAAGCATAGCTGAGTTTGTAAGAGAACTTAGAAGATTGTCTGAATTCTGTAATTTCGGAAACACCTTAAATGACCGCCTGCGTGACCAGCTTGTGTTCGGAATACAAGATGAAAAGATACAACAAAAGCTGCTCGATTGTAAGGAATTAAATTTCCAGACTGCGGTGGAGATCGCAGAATCTTTTGAATCTGCGGAAGCCGGTGTGAAATCACTACATATAGGCGAAAGTACAGCTGTCAACCAAGTGTGCGCTAGAGTGGAGAAACCGAAACCAGAAAAGTTCTCTCACCCATTTAAGCCCAAAGAAGAAAAATTCGCGTCTGAGAAACCATGTTTCAGATGTGCGAAACATCACAATCCTAAAATGTGCCCTTTCAAGAATGCAGAGTGCCATCTGTGCCATAAATTTGGCCACCTAAGAATTTGTTGTAGGAATCGTAAATTTATGATGAAAAATGATAAACAGAACAAAAACAGTAAAATTAAAACTGTTCAAGAGGAATATTGTTTTAATTGTGTGGACAACAACTCCAATAGTGTAACATGGCAAAAAAATGTAAAAATAAATGGTGTGAATGTTAAATTTGAAATTGACACCGGGGCGGCGCATACTATAGTAAGTAAAAATGTGGCAGAAAAATTGTTCTCAGGTAAGCTACCTTTAATTAAATCTAAAGTTAAGTTACAAACTTATATTAAAGATTTTTTAACTGTATTAGGTGAGTTAAAAGTAGATGTTTTTGTTGATGAATATTGTATACCTGATTTAAAAATATTAGTTATTAAAGAGCAAGGTCCGAGTCTAATTGGAAAAACTTGGTTAAAAGCATCAAAATTATTTTGGCCTAATGTAAATATGATTAAAAATATTTCGAAAGATGATTTAATTAGAAATTTTCCAAATGTTTTTGCTGACGGGATCGGTACAATAAAAGGTCCTCCCGTTTCAATGAATTTGAAAAAGGATGCAAAACCAGTTTTTCTTAAGTCTCGACCTGTTCCGTTTGCTTTGAGAAGAGCTACTGATTTGGAATTGGAACGATTAACTAAAGAGGGTATTTTGAAACCTGTTGATCATTCAGATTGGGCTAGTCCTATAGTAATTGTTCCAAAACCAAATGGTACTGTTAGAATTTGTGGTGATTATAGAGCCACAGTAAACTCAAATACAGAAAACGATAATTATCCTCTTCCTAGGATGGAAGAATTATTCTATAAATTGTCAGGTGGAAAATTCTTTACTGTTTTTGATTTAAAAGATGCTTATTTACAACAACCTGTAGATAATGAAAGTAGTAAAATTTTAACTATTAATACTCATAAAGGATTATTTAATGTTTTAAGATTAGCTTTTGGCGTAAAGTGTGCTCCTGGAATGTTCCAGAGAAAAATAGAGAATATATTAAAAAAATATGAGTATGTTGGTGTATTTTTAGATGATGTAATCATAAGTGCTAGGAATGAATCAGAACATTCTGAAAGAGTTGAAAGTGTTCTGAAATGCTTTTCTGAGCATGGTATAAGATTAAATAAGGAAAAGTTAAAATTTATGGTTTCGGAAGTTTGCTATTTAGGACATAAAATTTCTCAGAAAGGAATTAGACCTATTCCAGAAAAAGTTAATGCTATTTTGAATGCACCTATTCCAAATAATGTGTCACAGTTGCGTTCATTTTTAGGCTTAATTTCTTATTATAGAAACTTCCTACCTAATATTTCAGATGTCTTAGAACCTTTACATAGATTATTAGATAATAATGTTAAGTGGACATGGTCAGAAAAGCATGATAAAGCATTTCAAAAAGTTAAAGAATTATTATGTACATCACCTGTTTTAGAATTATATGATGTTAACAAAGATATTGTTTTGAACTGTGATGCTTCAGAATATGGTATTGGTTCTGTATTAAGCCATATTATTGAGGGTAAAGAGAAACCCATAGCTTATGCTTCTAGAACTTTAAATAAAACTGAAAGAAATTATGCAATGATAGATAAAGAAGCTTTATCTGTAATATTTGGTGTTACTAAATTTCACCAATATTTAGCTGGTAAACAGTTTAAAATTATAACGGATCATAAACCTTTAATTAGATTGTTTGATCCTGTTAAAAAGGTACCTGATACATTATCACCTAGAATGCTGAGATGGTCGCTTATGTTAGCAGGATATGATTATACAATTGAGTATCGCGAAGGTAAAAATAATAAAAATGCGGACGCATTAAGTAGATTACCTCTCCCAGATACTGTAAATATAGTAAGTAATCCTGCTGAAATAATGTTTGTGTCAAATAATAATGATTGGCCTGTTACTTCTAAAACGATTGCAAAGTGGACAACTGAAAATCCTGTAACTAAACAAATTTTAGAGTGGGTACTACATGGATGGCCTCGAAAGGTTAAAGCAGAAGAATATCAACCTTATTTTCGTAGAAGGGATGAAATTTCCTGTTTAGAAAATTGTTTATTATGGGGGCATAGAGTAATTGTGCCAGAGGAAGGTAGAGAATATATATTGAAATTGTTGCATTCTGTTCATCAGGGTATGTCTAGCATGAAAGCTAAAGCTAGAGGGGTGGTTTGGTGGCCAAACATGGATAAGGAAATTGAACAAATGGTAAATTCATGTAGTAGATGCCAAATGTGTGCGAGGGATAATCCAAAAATGAAACCCTTAGAATGGAAGTCTGAATTACCCTGGGAAAAGATTCACATAGATTATGCAGGTCCGTTTGAAGGGAAATTTTTTTTAATAGTAGTTGATTCTTATACAAAATGGTTAGAAGTAGTGCCCAGGACCGATAGTAGAAATACTATTAGAGTATTAAGAAGAATTTTTGCGACATTTGGATTACCTTTAGAATTAGTCAGTGATAATGGATCCGCGTTCACAAGTGAGGAATTTGAGGAATTTCTTAAAAATAATGGAATTAAGCATACACCTATTCCACCATATCATCCGTCGTCGAACGGACAGGCGGAAAGATACGTGCAAACTGTGAAAAATTGCCTTAGGAAACTGGATAAAAATGACATATCATTATCAATTGCACGACTTTTGTTAGAAAATCATTCAACTCCTCATTCGGTGACTGGTAAAACTCCTGCTGAATTAATGTTTGGAAGGCCAATTCGAACAGCCCTTCACTTGGTATTACCATCAAAACCTAAAATACAGCAACCCCTGCACAAATTTAAGCTTCATGAATTAGTTTTCGTTAAAAATTTTGGAAAGGGGGAGAAATGGGTAAAAGGAAAAATTATAAAATTATTAGGAAGTAGATGGGTTTTAGTAAATAGATGTGACGGAATAATGTGTAAGCGTCATGTAAATCAGTTGAGACGTAACAGAGAGATAGGTTACGAAAAATCTGAAAGAATTGAAGAAAATGACCACAATAACAAAAAAATGTCAGAAAGATTTGAAAATATGGGTTATAGTGGTAAAAATTACAATGCTTATGATAATTATGAAAGGGTTAATAAAAACCGTTTTTCTGAGATTAATGGAAAAATAAAAGACGAACGTGATAATGAGAATATTATGGAACCAAACAAATCTCAGCCTTCACATGATATTGTAACAGGTACTGTTGTGAGTAATAAAAATGATGTTATGACAGATATATCTGTAAAGGACACTGTGACTAAAAATAATGATGAGGACTCGAAGAAAAGTGTTCCAGTTCGAAGAAGCAATAGACCAAGATTGCCTGTAGTTCGTTTGAACTATGAGGAGAGGGGTGTGATATCTTCGAATAGTAGCACTTCCTAAATGTAGATGGCGCAACGATACCGTAATCTGTTTTGTAAGGCAATGCATGTTGGCCAAATAAGATCGGAGATGTAAGAATGTTTTGTTTTTCGGATGCTGCGTGAGCGGCTATTGTATGATAGTGTAAATAAATGATGGAACTATAAAGGTTGTTTCCCTGGTGGAATTACAGTACAAGTAATTCGAACCCACACGATATTATACCTATATAGTATGTTCATACTATATAGTATGAAAATTGATATTATAGAAGCAAATTTTCATGCGCACAGACTCTATAAAATCACTGAATCTGAAGTAAGTGTTTTTTATTTATTTTCAATATATTTTGGTTTTCAATTTTTCCATCAATACTCAGAAAAAAAAAGAAAAAAATACAAGTTTAAAAAGATACAAATTTATCAAATAAATCTTTGTTACGTTATATTTGCGGTGTTTTTCTAGATTAGAAATAGCGATATTTATAAATTGTTTTATGCAGGAACGTTATATTTATAATAAGTACGTAATACGTATTCCTCACTTATTCTTAAAATCAATTAAAATCAATGTTATATGGGACAGGCTGAAATTAGTTATAAAAAACTCCGTTTTATTATCATCGGTAATCTGCTGTGTTTTCTAATTCTGTATGTTAAACTGTACATAATTATTTCTGCCATTAAAAAGTAATCTCTAACACAAAAAGAGTTATCAATCGAAAAATTCTGAAAAATATATGTAAGCAGAAATGAGAAAGCTTCGCATAGACTTGCACACAATTTGCATTTATATTTACTCTGAATTAACATATATTTTTATTCTTTTCAGGAATTATTAGATATATTTTTATTCTTAAATTAAAAAAATAAAAAGTTTTACTTCATGTAGATTATAGATTTCCAACAGTATATCAAACATTTCAAGCAATTTTTGCTGTATATTTTTTACCATTATTTTTAAATAACAAACTTGTAAAGTACTTTTTATTAAATTATTAGTCTTTTTTAATGACAAAAGGTATAAAATTTAGCAAATGTTGATATTCTAAAACATCACTATTCATAAGTAAAAACAGTGAAAACAGGTCTGCTTTAGTGAATATTAACATTAAAAATTGCCTATTAATTTTTTGTAACGGCAAACGTCTTATCACTTACTATATTTATGAAAAAACATTTTTAAGAAACAAAGTTTTTATTAAAATATTTTGAAACGAACTAGGTATAAGGTGTAAGATTCAAGGAGCTTTGCGGACAAACTCTACTGCCCTGAACTGACTCTGTTATGAACATGCTCGGCTGAGGACCAACTCTATTGCCAAGGACTGACCCCATGGCTTTGCGTGAATTGTCACGGACTGAATATTGTGCTAAATTCAAGTTGTGAGGGAGTGACCTTTAGTCATAAAGGCACTCTAGTGTTCTGAGATCGTGACGTCAATATTTTAACATTTTGTAGGCGTAAAAGTGACATCTATCCTCTCTTTTACTTTAACTTTCTAGAGTGTGTGTGCTCTTTCGAATTCCGCAGTTAGCTCGCGGTTATTAGTATTATGTTAATGAGAAGTATCTCAGTTTGTCGCGTATAAAAGCTTGGGTGTGAGTTTGTGGTGTGTGTGTTTCTGGCCTTAGCCAGCAGCCAGCGTCTGTGTTTTTCTGGCCTTGGCCAGCAGCCAGCGTCTGTGTATTTCTGGCCTTAGCCAGCAGCCAGCGTCTGTGTGTTCCTGGCAGAAGCCAGCAGCCAGCAGCCTCTGTGTGTGTTCCGCCATTGGACAACGAAGTTGATGATTGTTTTAGTAAGGTGCTGACGATTAGAAAATAGCTACGGCCTCCAGTAAAGCGAAAAGGAGTTCAGATAGTGGATTAAAGACTCGGCCTTGGTAAGAAAGTTTAGAATCGTTCCGTTTTGATTATTTGAGAAATAAAGAAATATCCACAGCCACGGGCTGTGAAATTAAGATTTGTTTAGTAGATCAGCCAGGAAATAGTGTCAAGTGCTAGACGGTGCCCCGACTGAGCTAGACCGACGCCTGTGAGTATGATTTAGCTTTTCATAGTGTTCGCAGTGAGTGAAATTATAGACTGGCTCCACTTTCCTTTAGCCCTTATCATTTTAATAAACTGTGTTGTTTTAACCTAAATTAATGAGTATGTCTGCATATAACGTGACAAATGACACCCAGCATGAGTATACCGTCACAAATGGCGCCCAACGAAATGTCGGACATTTGGAGATTGTGCCACGGGTGTATTTCACCGGTGAGGGTGATATTAGTGAATTTTTAGTGAAATTAGATGATTATATTTTGTTCAATAATATACCTGAAAAAAGTAGGTACGTAGTGCTTAAATGCTCGTTAAAGGGCGAAGCACTTTTGTGGTTAGAAAATATAGGAAAGTTTTTGATTACTGATGAAGCGAAAAGATTTGAACAAACGGTGATTGAGTTAAAGAAGGCATTTCCTCCCGTTAAAGATAAAAGTATTTTGAGAAAAGAGTTCTATTGTAATAAGCAGAATATATATGAGTCGGCGTCAAAATTTTATCTTCGTAAGCTGGAACTAAAAAATAAATTAGATTTAGATATTACATTTGAGGAATTGTTGGACATTGTTTTTCCTCTTTTTAATCCAAATATACAGGACTTTATTGAAGTTAGAGCACCGAACAATTTTTCAGAAATGCACCAGATATTATCGAAGTATGAGTCTCGGCATAGCTCGGATCAACGGGATTTGCGTAACCCTCGGCAGAGACCTGTCACGGATGGTAATTTGAGAAATGAGGGGGAACGTAATTTTGTGAGGGGGGGACAGCGATTTCCGGATAGTAATGTGCGTAATAGAAGTGATGGATTTGGTCGTAATATGTCGAATACGAGTAATGGTAATAGGAATGGTGGTGGTGCTAATAATTTTAGAAGTGGTGAGAGAAATATGTATGGAAATAGACAGAATAGTGGTTATAATCATAGTGGGGGAGTACGGGACAGGAATGTTTCTTCGCAAGTAAGGAGATTAACTTCGGATGAGAATTTTGAAGGTAGATTAATGCAAAAGAGATGTGTTCAGAGGTTGGAAAAGTCGTCTTTAAGTTTGAATAAAATTACTATTAATCCGGTTGAGTTACCTGAAGTGTTAATTGTGTTAGATGGTATTGTCGTTAAAAGTGTCTTCGACACAGGGGCAGATAAGTCGTTCATTTCTTTTGATTGTTATCGGAAATATTTTTCGTATAAGAAGTTGAAAAGGTCAAGTCTGGTGGTTCAGTCGGCACAGGGAGTAGCTTGCGATAATAAAGGTTCAGTGGAATTGGAAGTTGAAATTCGTTCGGTTAAGACATGTTGGGAGTTTTGTGTGTTAGATGGATTAACAGTGCATTGTATAGTTGGTGTGGATTATATGAGGGATAGAGGAATTAGTTTGGATTTCTTTAAAAAGTCGTTAATCGTGAATAAGGATGAGAATGTGAGTAAGAAAGAGCCTGTTTCAGTGTCAGTTAATTTGGAGGAATCTAGTTTAAGTGAGGTTAAGAAAATGGAGGTTAATAAGTCTTTAGTCGATTGTGGTAAAGCTTTTTCAGATAAACCGAGTTTAACTAATGAAATTTATATTGGTTTTGACGCACTAGTTGCTAGTAAACCATTTCGTTATGATTTTATATTCAATATTTTTAAGTCTTTGTGTGAAAAGTTGCAGACTGAGGACGGTAGGGAACTTACTCAGTCTAATATGGCTGAACGTGTAAATCGTACATTAATTCAAATGATTTCTTCTTATGTTGGTTCTCATCATGCAAATTGGGACCAGTTTCTTCAACATTTTGCGTACGCACTTCGTACGGCAGTTCACGAGTCAACGGGGAAATCGCCTGCTGAATTGTTTTTGGGTAGAAAAGTTATTACTCCATTCCAAAGGTTAGTTATGGTGTCAGATGCGGAAAGTCAGTACATGTGTCAGGATATTGAGAGGTTGGTTAAGGAAGCTCAGATTCAAATGGGAAAAGCACAAGAAAAGCAAGCTCAGTATTATAATATGCGTAGAAGGGAGTTAGAAGTGAAAGTTGGAGATTTTGTGTTAGTAGAAAAGCATTGGTTAAGTTCAAGTCGTCAAAAGAGAGTAGCTAAGTTTGGTCCGAAGTTTGTAGGTCCGTTCGAGGTTTTGGAAGTTCGAAATAATAATTTGGTTGTTGATGTCAATGGTGAAAGAATAACTGTTAATCTGGATCAGGTTAGAGTGTATAAGTTTAGAGAAAATGGTAGTGAAGGTTCTCATATGTCGAGTGGTGTTTCGCGAAATTCCCGATCCAATGAGTGTCCCGAGTCCAGCACTTCTTCGTCTAATTCTTTTCATCAATATTCAAGAAGAAAATTTGGTCAAACAGCTCCAAAGACTGTTATTGAAAGTCGAAAGCCTAGCAATCCGAGAGCAAAGTATAATAAAAATAAGAGAACTGTGTCAAATACATCGGACTCTGTGTGTCATAAAAGACAAAAAATTATAAATTGTCCAGTTCCTCCATCTATTAGACAACAACCTCACAAGCATAAATTAACTAATAGTTCACCATCTTCAGTGATTAATCCCCAGAAAAGATTTCGTTTGGACACTCGTAAAACTGTTAAGCGAACTTTAAATGCCGAATCTTTGCCTAACAAGAAACTACATAGGTCCGGAAAGAAACGTGGCCTAGGATCTTCGGTAACTTCGGGTGCGTCTAGAAAGAGGAGGCAACTCTCAGATTACCGGCAACAACAGTGTGAACCTCGCCATGGAGTGAACCCAGCGAACCGGCCAGAGCAGAGTCGTCGAGTGGAACCTACGAGTATTCCACGGCATCCATTCAGAACCAGGCTGCAGGCACGACAGTCAACTGTGGCGTCACCGTACAGTTCTGATGACGAGAGATCCTTCGTACAAGCCTTTTGGGACAGGAGGAGAAAGCCATCCTGCAGTATGAAGCCTGCTAGCAGTGAATCATCTCTATGATTGGGTGATAATGTTCTTTATTAAATTTCTATTAGAGTGCATATATGTGGTAGCAATGTGAAGGAATAGAAAGCAGAGAGACTGTTTTGTACTTTTGGCCATTTTTGGAATTTTTTGACGGACTCACGTTTAGTGCATAATTGTGTTCAAAATTTGTTTGCAAAAATTGTTAGTTCTATGTATGTTTGAGATTTTGGTCTTAACTGCTTTTGAAAATTCTGGATCTATTGTTAAATTGTTATATTATTTGTTTAAAATGTTATTATATTGTTATATTGTTCATGTGTTATAAAATGTATGTTAATGTATGTTTAAATTTTCAGAAAGTACAGATAGTAGTTTGGGTTATTTTGTACACGCGCCGCGGTTCAGGCGCGCACGTGTTTTGCGGTCAAGAAGTCCTTGACACGCGTTTCTATCTCTTATACTAACATTTAATGAATTAACTTTCTTCTTATCGTTCGTGTTTTATGAGTTGCGTTTTGTACTTTAGTTGAGAATGGTTTCCGCAAGTTGCGAAGTTTTAAGCTGCATTTGAATTTGAAATTGTGTTGTATTAAAATTGAATGTTAATGTGATTTTCTTGCAGGGAAGTATACCTTTTGTTATGTATTGATTCTGCTATTTTTCTTTTAGTTAATACAGATGAAGAGATTGATGACGTCATTTTGTAAATTTTTGATATTTTTTGATTGTTGCATAGGCACAGCGATATGCCGCTGTACGTATGTGCCCCAATTATTGTTCAAGTGGAGTTAAGTCTGAAGAAGTTTGGGAGTTAGTTCATTGGCTAATGGGGATGTAGGTATTACGTAGTAGCAGAGTTAGTTTAGTATGAAGTAAATGTAATTTTAGATGAAGTCGGAATTTGGATGAGGAAAGTTTTTGCGCATTGGGTTTTTTGGACTTGGTGCGAATTCTAGTATATTAAAAGTTATGGAGAAATTTTTGGGTAAAGTTATAGTTGCATTGCAATATTGAGGAAAATTTCGGAAGGTTAGTGTTTTGAGAAATTTTAGCACTCCCAGTGGAGTGGGTTGTTTTGAGAGAAGAAGTAATTAGTTTTGAAAGTTTTACGAGTTTTTGGAAGTTTTACGGAGGCTATTTGTAAGATAGAAGAATGGTTGGATTGGATATGTGATTATTTGAGGCAAACTGAGTTTTTTTTTTGGTTGTGATGGGTTAAAGTTAATATTTTAAAAGTTATGTTTCGGCGTTAAATTTCACCCATCACTGTGTTTTATTACGGCTCTAAATTTATAACAAGAAAAAGTTCTGGGCATGCATTTAGCCCAGCCCTTTTTCTCTGCGGAGTTCGAGGGGGGGTTGTGAGGGAGTGACCTTTAGTCATAAAGGCACTCTAGTGTTCTGAGATCGTGACGTCAATATTTTAACATTTTGTAGGCGTAAAAGTGACATCTATCCTCTCTTTTACTTTAACTTTCTAGAGTGTGTGTGCTCTTTCGAATTCCGCAGTTAGCTCGCGGTTATTAGTATTATGTTAATGAGAAGTATCTCAGTTTGTCGCGTATAAAAGCTTGGGTGTGAGTTTGTGGTGTGTGTGTTTCTGGCCTTAGCCAGCAGCCAGCGTCTGTGTTTTTCTGGCCTTGGCCAGCAGCCAGCGTCTGTGTATTTCTGGCCTTAGCCAGCAGCCAGCGTCTGTGTGTTCCTGGCAGAAGCCAGCAGCCAGCAGCCTCTGTGTGTGTTCCGCCATTGGACAACGAAGTTGATGATTGTTTTAGTAAGGTGCTGACGATTAGAAAATAGCTACGGCCTCCAGTAAAGCGAAAAGGAGTTCAGATAGTGGATTAAAGACTCGGCCTTGGTAAGAAAGTTTAGAATCGTTCCGTTTTGATTATTTGAGAAATAAAGAAATATCCACAGCCACGGGCTGTGAAATTAAGATTTGTTTAGTAGATCAGCCAGGAAATAGTGTCAAGTGCTAGACGGTGCCCCGACTGAGCTAGACCGACGCCTGTGAGTATGATTTAGCTTTTCATAGTGTTCGCAGTGAGTGAAATTATAGACTGGCTCCACTTTCCTTTAGCCCTTATCATTTTAATAAACTGTGTTGTTTTAACCTAAATTAATGAGTATGTCTGCATATAACGTGACAAATGACACCCAGCATGAGTATACCGTCACAAAGTTTCTTAGGATTTCAGAAAAAGGTGGCAACAGCAGAACGGATGAATGATTTTCTGGAACTTTCGATGAGTTTAAAATAAAAACTGAAAATTGTAGTATGAGATATAGATATGTAATAGTGATTTTTTTGTAAAGAAAGTGAATATACTCGTTTTTCTTTTTGGTTTTGTGTCGCGATAAATAAAGATGGAAAATTATATTGTATTTTCTTCAGTTCAAGACTTAATATGTATACATCTTCTACAGATTATTGTGTTTTTAAATGAACTAATCTACAGACCTGTGCAGCGGGAAGTTTAGTGGCGTAGTCACGAAGGATATGCAAGGTGAGAGCTTTTTATTAATGTGACTTCCCATTATAAGAATTTATATTGTATTTAAGATAAATATATTAAGATTTTTGCGATTTTATTTCATATTTTGACGTTAAGGAAAGGAATTTGTTTTGAATGTAACTAAGTAGTACGTCAGTGCTAAGGTGTAGTAGTATTGTAGCAGTATAGGAGTGGTGTTTTGTAGTGCCGGCTGGATGGAGGATATTTTGAATTGATTTTTGGTTTTGATTTTTTTTTATTGTTGGTTTTATATATGAGATGTTTGCTATGAAAGGAGGGCTGTGTATATTTCGGATAGTAATTGATTATTGGTTGTGTATATATGTTAATTGAAGGATTTATAAATTATGATGAGTGTTCATTGATGTGGTGCGTATAATTTTGTTTTAATATGAATTTGGATTGATTTATGAAGTAGTATTTGTTGAAGTGTTGTATTGTGACGTGATACATGTGAAGGTGTTGAATTTTGAAATTGTTATGGTGCTCGCAATGGTATTGAATTTATGTGTATGATATGGTTACAAAGTGTGACTTATTTCTGGTGTTTATTAGAGTAGTGGATTAGTGATTCCGAGTTACGGTTAAATTGAGTTTTTGCCAATTTGTTGGACAGTTTACTACCCTCATGAGAAACTATTTAAAAAAGTAACAATGTCATTTTTGGGTAAGTCTCGTAAAGAAGATTTACGGTGTTTAGCTGAAGAATTGGGAGAGCATCCTGAACCGGATGCAATAATAGCTGAGTTAAAGCAACTAATTATGGGGAGTAAAAACTATGAAGTAGAATTTGTGAAGGGATTGATGGAAACTATTATAGAGACGAGAAAAGAGAATGAGGCGAAAAGAAAGGAGATGGAAAAAATTGCGTTGGAAAGAGAAGAGAGGGAGTTTGAGTTGGAGAAGTTTAGGATATGAAAAGATAGCGAAAAAGCAGGAATTGATGGATTGGAAATGAAAACCTATAATTATGGAATTGAATTTGCGAAACTTATGCCGAAATTTAATGTCAAGGAGGACGACATTGTTTTGTATTTATCTATTTTTGAACGTCAAGCAAAGAGGATGTGTGTAGATCCAAAACATTTGGTATCGAACTTGTTGATTTTGCTGCCGTCCGATATTATACAGGTTCTCGCACGTGAGGCAGAGGAAAATTTTGAAGATTATGAATATATTAAAGGGATTCTACTGAGACGGTTTAAGTTATGTCTTGAGAGATTCCGTAGAAAGTTTATAGAACATCAAAGAAACCCTGAACGCACATGGCGAGAATTTGTATTTGAATTAAATGGTTATTTTCAAGAATGGATCGATGGACTTAAAATTGTTGATTTCAATTCTTTGAAAGATTTGATTGTAACTGATCAATTAAAAAAAAGAGTGCCTGATGAGATTCGAGATCATTTCGTGGATGAATGGCCTAAAATAGTATCTCCTACTGATTTGGCTGAGAAACTCGACTTATATGAAAGTGTGCGACAAGATTTTAGGAAGTATGTTAAGAAAGATAAATTTTCGGAAGAGAAGAGTAATTTTTCATTTTATTCTAAGCACACTGATAATAGAAATCCTGGTTTCGCATCGGACCGCAGATATGAGTCAAGAGTTGGTACTTATAAAGCAAGGACACGGATACCTAATAAAATTACTTGTTATTCGAGTGGACAAGAGGGTCACAAGGCTTCATTTTGCCCAAATCAACGTGGTACTCAAGGTGTACAAAGAGCACAAACGAACTCTGTGCAATCGAATGAGAAAGTTGAAGAAGAGCAATCATCGATATTAACTGCAAAAAATAACAATACCTGTTTTGTCCTGCGTGAAAAGAGAAGAAAATTTGATGAATTGGAAGTGGTTAGGATTAGATATGGAAGTAATGTGTTGGACGGTGTCTATGATTCTGGTGCACAGATCTCGGTGATACGGGCAGACTTAGTCAAGGATGTATCAGTTGAAGGAGAAGGAAAAATTGAGATAACTTCAGCATTCGGAGAGAGAGAAGTCGCTCCATTAAATATAATACCGATGAGAATAGACGATAAAATTCTTGGAAATGTAATGGTAACTTGTGCCGTTTCCAAGAAATTGGTGAATGCGATGCTTATATGTCCAACTGCTTATGAAGCATTAAACCATAAGGTTATATTATATACGAAGGTTGAGAATGTCACTGATCTCACTGGTGATGTTGATTTGGAGGGTGGAAATAAGTTAGAAAAGGACTATGAGCATGGAAAGGTTGAAAAGTTGAATTCTGATCCTGGAACTGATGAACTTGATTTGAGTGAGAAGGAAACAGAAGAATCTTTTATAAAACTACAAAGAGCTGATGATACTTTAAGAAATATTTGGGAAATGGCTGAAAATAATAAAAGTGCTTATTTTATAGAGGAAGGTATTTTTATGCATTCTGAAGATGTCTGTGGTGAAAATGTGAAGCAGGTAGTGTTACCTCAGTGTAAGAGACAGTATATTTTATCTGTTGCTCACGAAATTCCTTTGGCGGGTCATCTGGGAAAAGTAAAAAAAAAAAAAAAAAAAAAAAAAAAAAAAGTCGTATGATGTTTAAATTTTGATGTATTTTGGTGTTTCTGTTGTTCATGCTTATATTTAGTGTATATATTGTGGTATTTGTATATATTTATTTTAAAAGAAATGGGAAGATTCACATTGCTCTCATCCTTGCTAATATTTTTTTTTCGTGTGTATGTACTTTAAAGCTTCATTGTGTCAAAAGCCACTAATGAGCTTTTTTAGGGGGGAATTGTAAGAGTCAAGGAGCTTTGCGGACAAACTCTGCTGCCCTGAACTGACCCTGTTATGAACATGCTCGGCTGAGGACCAACTCTATTGCCAAGGACTGACCCCGTGGCTTTGCATGAACTGTCACGGACTGTATATTGTGCTAAATTCAAAATTCTTCGGATTTCAGAAAAAGGTGGCAACAGCAGAACGGATGAATGATTTTCTGGAACTTTCGATGAGTTTAAAATAAAAACTGAAAATTGTAGTATGGGATATAGATATGTAATAGTGATTTTTTTGTTAAGAAAGTGAATATACTCGTTTTTCTTTGTGGTTTTGTGTCGCGATAAATAAAGATGGAAAATTATATTGTATTTTCTTCAGTTCAAGACTTAATATGTATACATCTACAGATTATTGTGTTTTTAAATGAACTAATCTACAGACCTGTGCAGCGGGAAGTTTAGTTAAGGATTGTTAAATAAATGTATAATTAATCTTATTTCATGTGTAAAACTGAACATTAATTAATCTCATTTAGCTTTTAAAATTTTAAATATGTTGCTTCCAAAAACATATTCTAATTAATAAAGCATATTTATTGCTTATCTTAAAGAGTTTTTGAAAAACAAACATAAGGTATAATGATTTGAACTAAATTTATAAAGTATTAAGTAAAAATATTTTAAGTTAAAATATTGAGGGACGAAAGACGAGTTATAAAAATCAGTTAAAAGAAAAGGAATAGAAATTTTACTACTTTTATTTATCAAACACACACATAGCTAATGATTATTTTAAAGTAAAATTCAAAAGAAATTGTTTGCTTGAAATTATTTTTGGTGATAAATATTAATTTTTAGTAATTGTTATTTTCAGAGTTGTAGAAAGATTTTTTTAGGAAAAAAAAAATTTAAAATTTAAATGCAAACCATAAAAATAAATAAAAAATAATAATCAAATAACCATGCAATTATACTTTTTCATATGCGTTGCAATTTTAATTTTAACAGCAACTGGAAGAAGAAAAAAATAAAAATCATTTTATAAATAATTTTCGGTAATAAACGTGTAAAAATTAATAGCAAAATATACTATTAGGTACAAATGCTATACAATTTAGGATTTTAGCTTTTTTAAATAATATGGTTTAGTTGGATTTTCAAATTTAACTAGATTAACGCAATTTAAAGGGAACGGGGGAGTAGTAAAATTCCTATAACTGTAGAGATAACAATAACACATATTTTGAATAAAAAAGTTTTGTGAAATACGCTTCTGATCTCAAAATATTAAAGCAAATTTTTGTCAAAAAGTATTATTTATGTTTAAATGTAAGACTTGCTTCTTTAAATATGTACTATTATTTTTTTACAACATCAATACTCGCACGCTTTTTCTTTCTTTTTGAGAATATTTTTCAATACGACCACTCTGAAATCATTTTCTGAATTAGGTTCTGCCTTTACCAAACAACGAAAAAAAAGTTTGTTCTAATAGCCTCTAAATAAAAACATACGTTTCCAAAAAAAAAAAAAAAAAAAAAAAAATTAAATGTTGACACGTGATAATACGTAAGTTTATTGTTGGAAATGAAAAATTGCTAGTTCCGCTGCCTTAGAACTGGCATTAAAATATCATTTAGAAACGTAAAATGTATCACATAAATATATTTATTAATTTAAACGATTCGCAATAGTGTTCTTTGTCTATTTTGAATCTGACGTATTTTTTTTTTCATTTATAGTGGTAAACCCATTTAAATGAAGTCATTATTTTAATATTTTCTATCTGTTTTAATATTCGCATGTAAATATAATTTTATGACGCAATTTTCAATATTGTACTGTAGTAATAGTCGCGTGTAAATATTACTGTAGAACTGGCATTAAAATATCATTTAGAAACGTAAAATGTATCACATAAATATATTTATTAATTTAAACGATTCGCAATATTGTTCTTTGTCTATTTTGAGTCTGACGTATTTTTTTCATTTATAGTGGTAAACCCATTTAAATGAAGTCATTATTTTAATATTTTCTGTCTGTTTTAATATTCACATGTAAATATAATTTTATGGCGCAATTTTCAATATTGTACTGTAGTAATAGTCGCGTGTAAATATTTTTTGAAAGAAATATTATTCTTTGATCATTTGGCAACAGTTTAAAATATTAATCTTTTTTTCTGAAATATGTAAAAAAAAATGTTTCCCAAATGGTAAAGATTTGAATTTAAAATGGGAATAAATCCTCAAAAATTAGTCAAATTAAAAAAGTTGATGCAATGTGCACACCAAGAACTTTAAATGTAAATAATTATTTAAAAATGTTTAAATTCCTATGCGTAGTTTTTGTTCTTATAATATTTTTAATGGACTAATTTTGACCAAATTTATTTTTAATATCTCTTAATATAATTATTCGATTGAAACACTGCTTACATCAAACATTTCTCTATAATAGCACCAATTTTCATATTTTTGCGTACATCATTTTACTCAATAAGGACAAAGAAACGACGTAGGTCACGAAAAAATGCATTTTCATTGGCGATGACATCGTTAGTAAATTTTTTTAGAACGGAGAGATTCATGGTTGAAATTTAATTTAAAAACTATAATGAATCCGTCAACTAAGCTACAACTAAAACTGTTTTTACAGCTTTTTTTTTTTTTTTTTTTTTTTTTTTTGCTAAATCTAAGATGGTTTATATTTTGCTGTTTTCAAAACTGCCGCAGCCAAAACTGCAAAACCGAAATTTCTTCGGTAAATGTTTCTATTCGCAAAATGGCATAAGCGTTACGCACAGATATGTTGGTGCTTTACAGTGTAGTTAAGTAGTATGTTTTTAAATTCTCTACTAAGGTGATTTTCACATAAGAAAATGTCGATGGACCATAAAGTAAATAAAGACAAATGCAAGAATTTTTTTTATAATCCATTTTCATAATAATAGTATTATACTTAATGTAAATGTGTCTTTGTCGGGGAAATTGTCTGGTGATACCTGTTATAATACAACAGTTAAGACGTGGTGAAAACTCCAAAATGCATAAAAATATATTATGATAGAACTGTTTTTTTAATACATAATATGAGAGATGTGGTTTATAACAGCTCAATGGTTAACCAAATTCAAAGAAATTTTTTCATGAACATACCGCAAGTGTTTTTTTGTTTGTTTTCTCTCGTAAATTGAATCTTGAATCTAAAATTATGCACAATTTTATATTAACGTTTCAACAAGTAAATTTTATTCGATCTATGAGAAACGTTGTGCAAAGATGCAACTTAACTATTAACATCTACATTTTAGCCTCATCAGTTAATTGGTGTATATTGCTTTATCTTGATAAACACATATTTTGTATAACATATATATTTTGTCTGTACCAGTTTTTAATGTTCGAATATAGGGTCAAAGAAAAACTTTATGCACGAATTTTAATGCAACACAAAGCATTACAAATATGGGTAATGTTGACATGCATCACATATATAAAAAAAATATAGTTAAATTAACAGTGTCTTTCAACAATTTTACCACGCTTGGCAATATGTATTTTAATTGACATTTACAACATTTTTTCACCAATTATTTCTTTCTGTTGCAATATGTATTTCGTCTAAATCGTTATTTATTTTATTTAAAGTTAAATTGTTATGTCTTTAAAAATAGCGGAAAAGGAAAATCGAAGTAAAAAAAAAAAAAAAAAAAAAAAAAATACGAATTCATCACATTATCAAACATGATTTCGACCAATATTTTTTTTTTTTTTTTTTCATAAAACATTTTTCGAAATTTTCTTTAAAGGACTATATTTTCCATTTTAAATAAATAAAAAAAATGTAAGAAAACATGTAGCTTTTATTTTCCCAAAACACACTTCTGATATAAACATCAAGAAAAAAAAAACATTTATCAAATGTAATTTTAAAGCTTTATTAAAAAAAATAAAATCGAACTAAGAATTGATACTACTTTTATAAAGCACACAAAATAAAGAGAAAAATGCAATATAAAAAATATATGAAACACGAGTTATTGTTTCTTTAATATCGGTCTTCACTGAATTTAAAGAGAAAAATTTTATACTCTGTGTTATGTTACATATCTTTTCATTGCATTCACTTTTAAAATAAAAATGTAACAATAAGTATATATTTCAGAATAAATTGAGATCCTTCTCCTACAGATGTCAATTTAAAACTTATTGATAACTTTGTTATTTTTATAATTTCGATTACAATTAAATATGATTTTTTTTTAAAATTCGTATTTTTTCCATTTTAAAATTTTTTGTTTGTTAAAATAATAATAAAAAAGTTATCCATAGTATACATTTTGTTGTCTGTGATAACTTTTTTAAAAAAGTAAAGTAATTTAATAAAATAATTGGGAAAATATATTAAATTACATTTAAACCTCTAGATACTGGCGTCCATGATCAAGGACATGCTTTCCAGAATTTTTTCAAAGACGTCTAATTTAATTTAAGAGAATTTTAGAAATTTTATCTTCATTTTTAATTATTTTTGTACTAAAAGCACAACAAATTAGAAATCAAAACAGGAACTGGCAACACCTAGAGATTTTTGAATGAAGATTGATAAAATCATGAGCTCTTGTCCAGGTAACCATTTTAAGAATTAAAATATTTTGATATAATTTAACATCAGAATTAGTTAAATATATATTTATTATCTTGTGAAGAAATTAGAAACTTGTATTTAATCTTATTCAAGAGACGTCATTTCTCATATTTCCTATTTTTAAAATATATTAAATAATTGATTGTTGTAAAGTTTCCTTTTAGTTTTAATATGTTTACGTAAAAGCATTTTATGATACAATGTTAATTTTTTTTTTGTTTTTAGTAATTAATCATTTAATTCTACTTTGAAATGTTTCATTTCTGTTTATGATAATCTCGTGTGAATATATTTTTTTAATTTAAAGTAGGTATTGTTATTTGCACTGTTTTAAGAATTGGCAATAATTTCAAATAATATACTTTTTTCTAAAATATATATAAAATTTTTTCCAGAAATGCTGAAAATTTGAACTGAAAATTTTAATAATTCTACATACAATCAGGCAAATAATAATAAAACAACACAGTCTGAAACAGGGCAAATTTCTATTGAATAAGACTTTCAAAAATTTTATAAATTCTGATGCAAAGTTTTTGCTCCTATAAATACTTTTAATGGAATGATTTTGTCCAAATTTAACATTTTATATCTCTTAAGATAATGTTTTAATTATCCGAGCAAAGCGAAGGCTAATACACAGGTACTAAATGTTATTAAAAGTAAATCATAATTCTTTTGTCAAGCAAATCTGAAAAAAAAAAAATACATGTCGGATTTCGATTCTGATTGTACCCGGAGGTACCTATGAAGGTAACCTGCTGAAAGTATCTATTATCAAATATTACTTTCAAATAGTTTAAAAATTATATTAAAAAACTGATAAAAACACAATTTATTTTTGCACTCACATGGTATACTCCACAACTATTCAGTGTGCATCACTTTTCACTGACAGGATGTTTTCTTAGATAACCGAATTAAAGTACATGGAGTAATTAAAAAACATTTAGGCTCGAAATAAAATTGAAGTGCAATAATACATATTGAAAATTATCTAATCAAAAAGCAATGTTTTTTTTTTTCTATTTAAATAAGGAAGTCATAAAAGTATTAATTTTGAGATTTTGTGTTAATTTCTCAATCGACATTTTAATTGCCAAAAGAATATTTTAAACTGCGAGTGTGAAAATTAAAAATAATTATATGTTTTAATAAAATATTTCTCTTTTCTTCTTATTTTGCTTATTTTTATTACACGCTTTATTTTAACTTACATTTGTTTGTGTGTGGAACTCAATTTACGCGACTCATATTTTGGCACAAATGTCATATGCGCACCAGATTTGGCGCGATTTTTTTCTAACGCCCATTTGGTGAAAACCTCGTGTCTAAGTACTGGTTGCATAAAGATTTTAAAATTATTTTCTATTATCTTCAAAAGGAATTTTCAGTAAGTAAATATGTTTAACTGTAGAAATTATTTGATGGTTAATAAACGGTTTACTTTCACAGGCAAAATTACGCCATTTTGATGCCAGTTGGGTATCTTAGTGCATATGTGACATTTATGCAATTTTTCCAAAATTTCTTGCTGGTACAGAACTTTGAAATTAAGAATATGTATGTATTTCTGGGATCAATACAGGAATTGGACATTGATTTAAAAAAAATCGATTCATTAGTAGGCCAATGAGGGAAACTTACTAAATCCCTTCGGACGAGAATCCTTTACTGTCGGTTTTTCAAGAAAGAAAATTTTCGGTTAATGAATCACGAAAATGCTTTGATTAAATAAGGTTAATTTACAATAAAAAAATAACTGGTGGGAAGTATCTTGAGTACCTCAAGTACCACCAGTCGCTCGCCCGCATTTTTGCCGATCCCACCGAAGCTAGCATAGGGAAGTAAACACGAGCTTCTGATTGGTAGAATATTTTAAAGAGCAATTGATATTTGTGAATGAATCATTCTGAATGTGGATGTACGTATTCGGGGCGTATATGGGTATATCCTATATACGGATATATATAATAAGAAGAAATGACAGTTAAAAAAAATATATATGGAACAATTGGGTTTATAACTATCGCGTAATTAACGCCGTAAAAAGCAAATGTTACTATTGTTTACAAATAAATTCTTCTGAATATGGATTTACAATTAGAGGCATATATGTGAATATCATGTTAAAATAATTAAGGAATTCCAATTTCATTCTTATTATTTTTGTTTTAAGTAATACTAAAAAATTCAGAAACATCATCATTAACTTCTTTAATTCTAAATTACAGAAAATCTTTTTCTTTTTTTTTCCCTTTTTTTAAATATATATATATGTGTAAAATAAGAAGAAAATCAATCAAACTCCATCTTTTAAAAGGTTTTTAAACCGAAACTGATGATTACATAAGCGTAAACTCAAAAATGACAATCTGAATTCAGCCAATCAGAAGCCCACATTTTCTTCCTTATACTAGCTTCGGTGGAATGGGCAAGAATGCCACTCGCCCCCAAGGAATTATTTACAGATTTTTTTTCAAGTGAATAAATCAGCATTAGGTTCAGCACTAAATATTTGTGGAAAAATACACAAGACAGGATTATCTTATGGCACCAATAGCACTAAATTTTAGCCACTTCGCGAAATATCGCCAAGTTTGGCGACAAACATAAATTGCCAAACATGAATCTAACTTGGTGATGTTTAATTTAGCAAAATTCACATTGAAATCCATATATCTTCAGTATTAGAATTCACAGCAATTTAGTTTTAACTCCTTGCATTTAAGGTTTTTTTTCCCAAGATTTTCCTACTATTTAGTGCATTTAAATTTTTGTTAATTTCAATGAAAACAAGTTAAAAAATATACATTTTTATTGATTTATTTTTTAGAATTTTAAATTAAATTTGTAAAAAAAAAGAATTATTATTTATTTTTAGAATTTTAAGTTAAATTGATAGTTTTCTAATACAGGGGTCTTGGCCTTGGGTTTGAAGAGACAAGCAAAATTTTCTCGCAACTATCTCATTGTTCCACATCCTAGCAATTTTTTAAAGATTTCTACAGATAATTTTGCATACTCAAGTTACATACCTGTTTTTATAAGCAAAAAAAAGTATAATAAAAGCAATGTATATGAAAAACAATGTCATATAAGTGTTTAAAAAGATGTCATATAAGCACCAGGTTTGACGTAATTTTTTATGCAAATTTTGCGAAAACAAACTTTCACAATGCCAGATACTTATTGCCGGCTATAATAGTTATTTATTTATTTATTTATATATTTTTTCAAAATGAAAAAAAAGTAATAAACGAAACTTTTCTGGTTTTCTAAATTGGAAATAAATCTGAATAAATGATAATAGTTGATAAATTAAACCATTTATAATAGCATTTGCATGGTAATTACATCAGCACTAACTAATAAAAACGGTACTACTCTGTTATCCCGTTGACTAATTTCGCCAAATTATACAAATCACGAAACTAATAGCCAAATTATACATATTGACGTAATTTTTATTTTAAATGATAAAAAAACAAATAATTAGTAGAATATAATTAAAAAAACAAAGTCGAAATAAAAATCACTTAATGATGTTTTAAACACGTGTATCGTATTTAATGTCATTGAATTGACATTCAGGATCATCCATTATTGGCATTTAATCTTATAATTTAGCGATAATATTTTGGTCGACCGGATCACAGAGTAGTACCATAAAAACGGTAAATAAACACTGCTTTTGCACCACTGAGGTACCTTGGTGCATCTAGAACATATGTGCTATATTTATTTGTAGAAAAGAGCATTCAGGTTCATCACGTTTTTTTTTTTTTCATAGCTGCTTATATCTTTTTTGCTTTTTGAGCCAGAGCTGCACAAAAATTAAAATAAAATTCAATAAATAAATAAATGAAATCGAAGTCAAAATTTGCAGTAATAAAAAAATGAAATTTAACAAATTACAACAATTATTTGAAAAATGATTTTTTAAAGTTTAAAATTAAAGATTTAAAAATAAATTCATTAATTCTATTAAAAAAACACCACCATGATTTTTTACAATTAATTGGTTTAACATTCGATTCTTTTCTTTCTCGCAATCGTCGCACGGTTTGTAATTGGTTGGTTCGATATTTAGAACTTGGGATTTTTTTTTCTTTAAAAAGGATCTTTCATACGTCGTCTTTTTTTGGATTCGTTTTTTTCAATATCTGATAATTTGTCTAACCATTTTGTAAATTTTTAAACTTTTATCTTGATTAAAAAAAAACATTTCGGTTTCCTATTCAAATAAAAATGCTTCTAAATGTAAAGAAAAAAAATGCTGGCTTCCTTTGCGCGTAGCAAAAATTGTTTTCCATTGAGTTACTAAAAATCATAAAAAATAAATATTTTATTCTGATCAAAACATGACTTACGTAATATCAGAGTCATATACACTATATGGCCACTGATTATTGGACACTTGCGATTTTAGACATTTTACTAAATATCTAGAAAAATACATGAGGAATCATCTCGAAACTCTTAGTGTATAAATATAATAGTATACGTCATACATCTCCGTGAAGATTTTTTACCGAAACTCCATAGGGAACCGTCAACAAATTAAGAAAGAATGAATATCTTTTGAATAACCCTGTCAAAACTAATGGAGCAAAAGCGCTCGATTATGACTGAATGCCTTATTGTAATACACTGTGTTCATTTTTATGCAAATAGCATGCATACTCGCAGAGTAATTATGGTTTTTATAAAAATGGTCCCAAATTTTTCCAAGTTTTTCCTTTATAATTTTCAGAGTTCTTAATATAATATAATATTTTTTTCAGAAAATATGACAAACAACATTGCACATAGTACCCTGTAATCAGAATTTAAAAATAACAAAAATTGTATGAAAAATGAGTAGGTTAACCAAATAATTTCTTACTGCGCATGCGTCAAAGATATCAAAATTTCATTTGCATATTATGTTAGCTAAATGTATAGAGCAACTTTTGCAAAAGTCTCAAAATCATAGCTTGAAAATTCTGAAAGTAATCGTCTATAGAAAAAGGACAAAATCCGTTGTTTCCAAAATGAAGCAAAAAAATGAGGGATTTTATCCAAATGTAGTAGTACATCCCGTATTGTGTATTCTATATTGACACTAATCAATGAATATATGGATAAAACCCCTCTTGTTTTTGCTTCATTTTGAGAATAACGGATTTTCAACTTATTCAATTGACGATTTTTTTTCAGAATTTTGAAGTTATGATTTTGTGACTTTCACAAAAGTTGCTCTATATATTTAGCTAAAATAATATGTAAATGAAATTTTGACATCGTTGACGCATGCGCAGTAAAAAATTATTTAGTAAACCTACTCATTTTGTATACAATTTTCATTATTTTTTAATTCTGATTACAGGGTACTGTGTGCAATGTTGTTTGTCATATTTTCTGAAAAAAAATATATTATTTTATATTAAGAACTCTGAAAATTATAAGGAAAAAACTTGGAAAAAATTTGGGACCATTTTTATAAAAACCTTAATTACTCTGCGAGTATGCATGCTATTTGCATCAAAATGAACAAGGCGTATTACAATAAGGCAGTCAATCATAATCTAGAGTTTGAGCGCTTTTGCTGCATTAGTTTTGACAGGGTTATTCAAAAGATATTCATTCTTTTTTTAATTTGTTGACGGTCCCCTATGGAGTTTCGGGAAAAAATCTTCACGGAGATGTATGACTTATACTATTATATATATACACTAAGAGTTTTGAGATGATTCTTCATGTATTTTTCTAGATATTTAACAAAATGTCTAAAATCGCAAGTGTCCAATAATCAATGGCCATATAGTGTATTATGTATGTCATGGATTGAAATTAGTATTCCTCGACGAATTATATAAAAAAATAAATAAAATACGGTTACAGGGTCTATTTTCAACAGAAAACAACTTTCGTTTTCCAAATGGTTCTAAAAAAATGAGTAAATGTAATCGCTTCGTTTAATATCCCCTTCAAAACAATTTATTAATAAATTACAAAACGAAAATTGGCAATAGAAAATTTATAGGAATAGGAATTTAATAAATGAAAAAAAGTATTTCACTTCTCATGTCAAAATTGATGATAAATATGATGTAACATGATGAAATAAAAACAAATACTCGTTTTTGACGTGACGTATTTAGTGCACTAATTTATGTTATATACTTAAAAAATTTTATATCTATTTAAGCTTGCGTGCAACAATTAGAAGAAAAAAAAGCAATTTTGAAGAGATGATAATATTATAAAAATTTCTTAATAAAAAACAATTTAAAAAAAAAATGATTTAATGTGTGACAGGAGGTATTCATCTGTAAGTACAAAAAAAAAAAAAAAAAAAAAAAAAAAAAAAAAAAAAAAAAAAAAGAATTTTTAGACATATCTAATTTTTGTGTACGGACTCTGTGACAGACAAACAGAGAGAAGATATAGACGGATAGGTTTTCGTCAGATGAGCGAAACCATAAAAAGTAGCCAATTCAAAGTAATATAGAAAAAGAATCATGAAATTACTTAAAATCATGAACTTTAAATCAAGTGAATGGAAAGTTTATATTTTTAATGAAAATATGCATGATCTCACGTTCACCATCTAAACAGCACGGTTAAACATTTCTAGGCTCAAAAACATCCGGCCCTATTTCGTCTGGTATAATGAGTACTAGGTGGGCGTTAACAAATCACTCAAATAATCAAATGTTTAATTAACTACAAATATTACCAACAAAGCACTTAATCTTAATAGCCGAACTGTGTATTTAGATCATCAAGTCACTTCTCCCCCGCCCTACATTAGAAAAGGGCATAGTTCGATCCTCTTAATTCATTTCACTTTTGGACTATTTATTAAAATGAAAAAAAAACCTAAAACATCAAATATAATGTATTGTTGGTGTGTAAAAGGTTAAACAATATAAAAGACTGTTCAATTCGACTTAACTTCTGCTTGATTCGAAATATTTATCATATTCCCAATGAATGCAAACATAAAAATAAATAGTCACCAGTGACATATGATTCGTGTACCCAACGTGCTCATCTGATACATTAACCCTCCAAGCGTCTTGCAAATGGGTAAAATTGTAATGTTGTTTTCTCTGCATTTTATTTTAAATGCTAATAAAATATGATTCTTTCAATATTACATAAAAAATCTTATTTAGGAATATAAATGTAATCCCTCAGAGTCTTAATCATTCTTCAATGATTTGAAAATTCATTAAATTTATAGAATTATAATATCTTATTCATTGCTTATATTGCAGTGAAACCTGGAGCTTAGTGTATGGAATATTACGGGTCAAACGCTTAGAGGGTTAAATCTACTGTTTCTTTTTTGTCTTTTGCCAATACCATTCTGCGAAGTAACTCATATCAAACTGTTTCTTTTATCGACTTTTATAGGCTTATGAATGTAAAAAAAAATCTTGGACTGTGGGCAAACATGTATTGTTTAATATTGCACACTAATAATATTATTTATCTATTTATATATTAAAATTTCAGGTGAAAAAGTATAATCTTGCATTTAAAGATCACAAATATATCATCAAAATGAAAATCGTTAATTACACTGATATATATTTCTATATTTGGAAATTAATTAGCAAAATAGCATTATCGTAAAATAATAATAATAATAATAAAAAAACATTCTGTATGTGTGTTGCAAGATAATCTTTAGTTAATGAAGCATATAATGAATATTTTTATCTCACTTATTTTAAGTTTTAAATCTTAGATAGTGAATAATTTTCTAAAAATAAAGCTTAACATTTTATTTGGCTTCTGAAAACATATTCTAATCTCATTCAAAAGAATTTTTTTTTTTTTTTGCTAGATTAAAGCGATTCATCATTTTATTTTAATAGAAATTTCTTTTTCTGCAGGAATATTCTTAATAATTTGGTAACCTAACTAAACAAGTTAAAAATTGATAGAAAAATTATTTTTCTTATTATTTTTTTCTCCTTTTAGCTGTGAAAACTCAATTATTATTTTATGAAATGGGCTTTCCCAGCAGTCTGATTTTCTACGGAAATAAATTTACAGAATTTGTATTGTATTGAAAAAATATATATATTCATTATATGCAATTTGGAAATTTTATATAGATAAAAAAATAATGTATAAAAATTAATTTTTTATGTGACATCCTAATTTTCAAACCTTCAAACCAAATCAAGCAGGATGCTTAATGATAGACAAATACCTTTTTTTTATTGACATACTTCATTGCATAAGAATTTACTTTTATCCTGTATTTTTAGGTTAATGCATAAAGAATACGCAATACATCAATGACAATAATAAAAGTTCAAATTCTTTCGTATAATCAAAAGGAATGATGGAAGAAACACATAATGAGGAAGTATGCTATAACCTGTTGGAAAGATGTAAATTCTGCTGCAGAAATCATGTTATTACATTAGTGGAACTATCTTTTATAATCATGTAACTTCAATTTCGAACACTACTCACACTTACGTACTGCTGTTCAGGTAAGAAGAGTTTCGAAATTCAACCATTCAATGCACGAATTTTTCTATTTTTATGTAAAAAAATATTTGAAATCAATATATGAGTCTTTATATAATAATAATAAAAAATATTTTAAGATAATATTAAAAAACTGTTTTATATATAAAAAAAATATTTTATAAAAATTATTTTATTTTTTATTAAAAAAAGTTATTTATTTATTAAAAGAAAAATTAATTTTCAATTTTTCTTAAATTGATTGTTTTATGGCGTATACCCTGTATACACAATTAGAATTTTTAAATATTGTATTGTTGAAATTTGTAATCAAATGTGATTAAAATTATTAATTTTATCTACATAACACCATAAATTTCTTTATATGAAAAATTTTAAGTATTCTGTAAAAATATAAAATTTAAATTTTGCCTTTATATATTGTGCGATTTTTTTTTAATTTCTAAAGAACAATTTCTATTTTTTTGTCAAATGCAATAATATACCATTAGCAAAATAAGTGTTGTTCCATTTTTTTGTCTGTTCTTAATTATTTATCTGCATTCATACTGCCAATATCAAGTAACATAATGTTAATTATAATGTTTTAGGTATGTGCCAAATCTGGCACCTATGGTTAAGGTGCAAAAAACACGTTTCCTGTTTCTATTCTGTTACAAAGGTGCAGTGATACGCTATCATAACTGCAGTATTTTTAATTGTATCGAATGAATTTCTCTGATATTAATACCGACGGTATTATGATTATTTCTGTAAACAGAGTTACAGGAAATCAATGTCCAACTTACTTTGAAGGTGTCTGTCTTTCTCTTTTTTAAACATCTCAAATAATCATCTAACAGTACGACAGGGTAGAATAGAATCTCCATAAGGCTCATATTGTATACTCTTCGACTGACGATTTTTTGTGGTTATAACAAAATCTTCAGTCGACAAGAAAAGTGTAGTACGTTTCCGGGCGATCTGGCAGTCGGGAGACGTTGCGTTTACCAGTAGGAGAAGGGGTTATGCAAGTCAAAAAACCTCGAAATTACGTCATTTTTATCAAGGCTAATTTTTTATATGATCTTCCCTTTTATGATGCAGTATATTTGCGGGAGGTCTGGCAGTCGAAAGACGTTGTGTTTACCAGTGGGAGAAGGAGTTATGCAAGTCAAAAAACCTCAAAATTACGTCATTTTATCAAGCCTTTTTTTCTATATGTTCTTCACTTTTATGGTGAAGTACCTTTGTGGGCGGTCTGACAGTCAGGAGACGTTTCGTTTACCTGTGGGAGAAGGTGTTATGCAGGTCAAAAAACTTCTAGATTACGTCATTTTATCAAGCCTTATTTTTCTATATGTTCTTCACTGTTATGGTGAAGTATTTTTGTGGGCGGTTTGACAGTCGGAAGACGTTGCGCTTATCTGTGTGAGAAGGGGTTATGCATGTCAAAAAACGTCATTTTATCAAGGCTCATTTTTTGTATGTTCTTCAATTTATGATGTAGTACGATTCTGGGTGGTCTGGCAGTTTGGAAACGTTACGTTTACCTGTGAGAGAAGGGGTTATTTATGTTATAAACTTCAAAATTACGTCTTTTTATTAAGGCTCTTTTTTATATGTTCATCCCTTTTATGAGTAGAACGTTTGCGGGAGTTGCTGGGAGTTGTTGAATTTACCTGTCGGAGAAGGGGTTATGCACTTCAAAAAATTTCTAGATTACGTCATTTTATCAAGGCTCATTTTTCTGTATGTTCTTCCATTTTATGGTTTAGTACGTTTGCGGGCGGTCTGGCAGTCCGGGGACGTGACGTTTAACTGCAGGTAAAGGGGTTATTCAAGTCAAAAAACTTCAAAATTACATCATTTTATCAAGGCTTTTTTTCTATATGTCCTTCCTTTTTATGATGTAGTACGTTTGCGGACGGTTTGGCAGTCAGGAGACGTTGCGTTTACCTGTTGAAAAAGTTGTTATGCAAGTAAAAAAAAAACCTTCAAAATTACGTCATTTCATCAAGGCTCATTTTTCTACATGTTCTTCCTTTTTATGCTGTGGTACGTTTGCGCGCGGTCTGGCAGTCGGGAGACATTGCGTTTCCGTGTGGGAGAATGGGTTATGCAGGTGACAAAACATCAAAATTATGCCATTTTAGCAGGATTTTTGTTTGTAAAATTTGTTTATACTAACTAAATGTGATATTAATCCATTATTGCCAGGCGTTCCCAATGAAGCTAAAACCGTGCCAGATCCAAATTTATAGATAGCATATTACTCTTTGGATATCAGACAGTCTATAACTAAATAATCAATATAATCAAAATAATTAAAAGCAAATGTTATACAAGGTGTATCTGAAAGGATTCAACAAACTTAGGGGGATGATAGTACTCAACGAGAAGAACAAAAAATGCAATGGAGCATGGGGTCGCAAACCACTTATTGACTCCAGGGCATTTCACTCTAACTGAAGTTGGTAAGAATTTTGCGAAAATTTAAAATATTGCAATAAAAAAGTAACGATATCTTCCTTATTTTGTATGAAATGTAAACACATCAAGAAGAAAAGGCAATAATTTCCATTATACGCACCAGCTATAATCATAAGACACTCCCCATTTCGGACTTTTAATTTTCAGTTCATACGTTATCATCGAGTGTGTGAGCACTCTATTTTTCCAGAGGTTTTTATATGTTATCACATTTCATACAAAATAAGGTACACAACGTTACATTTTTATTGCAATATTTTAATTTTTCGGAAAAATATTACAGACAAGCTTACATCAAACAGTATGAAACACCTTGTGTTTTTGACTCAATAAGTGACCCAATGTTCGATTGCAAATTTGTTCATTTTTATTAGCACTATCATCAAGCATTTCAGAAAGCCTGTATAATGAATTATTTAAAAAATAATAGAGAATATTATTTATTACTTAAAAATTAATGGAGATTAAAACAGTGATAAGTAATGACAATTTATGCAATGGAATATCAATTTTGCTTATTTTGAATCTGTGAAGATTTTATAGTCTAAGAGCCTATCGTACAAAAGCCTAAGACATCGAGCCCAAGAAAAACTCCTTTATATTATGAAAAAGTAGTCATATGGGGAATCAAATGATTCATGTTTACCGGAAGTGAAGTGGTGCATAAACTAAAAATTAATACCACTAGTGGCTCACTCGTAAGTCTATCATTGTGTTTGCAGTATAATCAAAAGTATGAAAACACGGAAAACTGGGTGCAAGAAAATATAATGCTCAGTTTACGAGTCAACCACTAGTGGTATTCATTTTTGACTTCATTTTGGCTCCCCTTTGCTTCCGGCAGACATGGATCACTAAATTCCCATATGACTACTCTTTCTTAATATAAAGATTTTTTCTTGTGCTTGAGTACTTAGGGTTTTGTGCGGTCGGCTCATGGACTATTATGAAAAATGTGATAATAATTAACCTTTTTCAGGCACACTGTGCCCGGTCTGGGATACTTAAATTTAATTAAAAACTTGAAAACGGCACCAATAATATTTTGTTGAAATTTTGATTTTACAATAAAAGCTTAAATTAACGATTTCAAAAAATATAAAATATTTGCTTGTGAATTCCGGTGTCAGTTGATAATTTCTCAATTTACTAACGGATTTACTGCCGGAAAGGGTTAAGCATTGACTGTTATTAAACGAAGCCAATCTTCACAAAAGATGCTATTTCTTGAAACAGGCACTTTCGTTGCCATATTTAAAGCAGTCTGCAATTGTCTTTGCAACCGAATTTGTGCCTGGCAAATTAATTATAGGTTGTCTGATGGCAAAAGAGTAATATCTTGTAATTTTTATGCTTGATAAAATGACGTAAAGATGACTTATAATTTTTAAACTATAAACCACTTTTGAAGCAGGCACATTCGTTGGCATATTTAAAGCCGTGTGGCATTAACTGTCCAACGGAATTTGCGTCTGGCATATTAATTATTGGTTGTCTGCTAGCTAAATAGTAATATCTTGTAATTTTTAAGCTTGATAAAATGGCGTAAAGATGATTTAATTTTTAAACTACGAACCACTCTTGAAACAGGCACTTTCGTTGCTATAGTTAAAACCGTCTAGCATTAACACTGCAGCTGCATCTAAGTCTGGCAAATTAATTATAGATTGTCTGATTGCCGAAGAATAATATCTTGTAATTTTTAAACTTGATAAAATGACTTAAATATGACTTATAATTTTTAAAATATAACCCATTGCCATATTTTTTAGCCATCTGGTATTAACTTTGCAAGCGAATTTGTGTCTGGCAAATTAATTATAGGTTGTCTGATAGCCAAAGATTAATGTGTTATCTATAAATGTGGATTTAGCAGGGTCTTATCGACATTGGTAACGTTTGGCATTAATGGATTAATATCACAAATAGTTAGTATAAACAAATGTTACAAACAAAAATCCTGCTAAAATGAAGTAGTTTTGATATCTTTTCACCTGCATAACCCCTTCCCCTGCATGTAAACGCAACGTCTTCCGACTGCCAGGCCGCCCGCAATCGTACTACACCATAAAAAAAAAGCATATAAAAAACGTGCCATGATAAATTGAAGTAATATTAAAATTTTTTAACCTGCATAATTTCTTCTCCCACAGGTAAACGCAACGTCTCCCGGCTGCCAGACCGGCCGCAAACTTACTACACCATAAAAGGAAGAACATATAGAAAAATGAGTCTTGATAAAATCAGGTGACGAAAACGTTGTACGACTTAAACTATATGTTTTTTAGAAGAAAAACAAAGCCGGAGTTTTGCATGTATGCAGTCTAATTGATTAAAATTATTCACATACATAAAGTGATTCACAAAGAGCTTGCATTGAATGGCTCTCTCGATACGTGTTCCGTGTTTTAAACGTAAATAAGAAACTTATGCGAAAAATATGGCACAGATTGTCCTGCTTTCGAAGCTTGCACAGCACATATTTTTTCATGACCACTAATTATCTGCACGAGAGAAAAAAAACCAAGCAAGAGCGCCCTCCGAGGAGGTCTTTCTAAGGGATTTTAACCCGCATTTAGGTAAGGGTATCAACAATTCAATCCACGGAAACCACGGAAAACTCCAAACAATCGGGTCAACAGGAACGATTGTATTCGAACTTTGAATCTCCAGCTACCAATATCGAGAGCAGAATCTCAGCACAACACAAAGAGTGAAATTAGAACAACGATTTTGTTTTAGCTGCACTTTAACAAGAAAAGATCATTAATATACTAAATTTAGTTTTATGAAATTCCAAATAAAGTTTAAATGTGCACTACTTTTATGGTCATTACCGAATTAAGTTCATAAAAAAAATAATAATTAGCTTAAAATGAACCAAGTCCGAACGACAGCAATTTGTTAAATATTTTTCTGTTACTTCCACAAATATTTTCCACAAAACTTTCTTTAATCTTATGCTTCTGAATACTTTAAAAGTCGCTATCACAGTACCGAAAGTAAACGATATTCTATGCTCACCGTGAAAATTCTAAAGGCATGATATTAGTTCTGAAAATAAGACTATTGCAGGTATCGAGAAAAATGCAACATAAAAGCACCATTGTTTGGACGATTTATGTCAAAACATAAACGGCAACAATATTTATTACGCTATACATTTACCTGTAGTTTGTTGAAAACGTTTTTGCATTAGTTATAGCAAGAATCGGGAAAATTAAGCATAGTAGGGAAACCTGTTAGTCTATTGACACCAAAATATAAGCAGAACTAGCTCATATCATAAATTTACTGAATTTGAAATTTGCGGAAGTTCAATTTTTTTAGACAGAGCTGTTGTAAAAATCATGCAAAATACACCATAGCAACGTGATCTGTTGAGCATTTTATACCAAACTATAAACATTATCAGTTCTTGTCGAGAAATAACGGAATCGGATATTAATGGAAATCTGTGTATTAGTTATATTGAGATAGAGCTTCTGCGTAATTCGTAATATACTTCAGCATAGCAGCGTCACATGTTTAACAATTTACACCAAAATCTAAACAACTCCAATCTATATCAGGGATTACAGGAATGTAATTTTTTTTTGTTAAACTGCGTGCATTAGTTCTTGAGATAAAGCTATTGAGAAAACCATACAAATTGCAGCATAGCAGCACCATCTGTTGAGATATTTACATAAAATGTTAGCATTATCAATTCTAATCAAGGATTATCCTAATCTGAAGTTTCATGAAAATCCGTACGTTAGTAATTGAGATATAGCTGTTGAATAAATCATAAAAAATGCAACAAAGCAGCATCACCTACTGAGTGATTTACCCCAAATAATAAACAGCATCAGCTTACATCAGAAACTTACAGAATAAAGTTTTTAAATCAAATTACGTGCATTAGTTCTTGAATAAAGAGCGGCCATAAAATTTATGTCACATATAGAGAAACAGACTCACAGATTCATAGCCAGATATTTTGTAAAAACATTTTTTTAATCTCTAACCTCCTAAAGTGTTTAAATAAGTCAAAAACTAGAATTCGAAAATTTTCACGACTCCAATTCTTTCTTCTTGTAAGAATAGAAGAAAGTAAAAATAAACTTAAACGACACTCTCGGAGAAATATCTATTTGTGACTGCTATAAAACAATAGTTGGCAATATTTTTTTGACATATTGCGCTTGCCATATCTCAGCTTGTAGTGAAATCTCCAAATTAAAATTTTTCGTACTTAACACTATTATAAAATGCTATATTGCACACCACAGAGACATCAAACCCTTAAACTTGTAATTTTTGAAAATTTGAAAGATTTTGAGAATTTTGTTTTAACGAAGAAGGATCAGTCTTATATTTGGAACTTGGCGTGTGAGTACTTTCACCCTATTTGTAAAATATAGATATGCACACATACGTATATATATATATATATGTGTGTGTGTCACGTTAATAGTTTTCCTTGATTGAATAATTTCTTCAAAACAGGCAGATTTTGAAAAAAAATGTTGAACTATTGTTTACATTGTAGATTACTGTTTTATGTAAATATGTACCAAAAAATTAACCTGAACACAATTTTATGGTTCTTTTTGTTGTAAAATTTGCACCTGGATTTTAGATTCTTTAGCTTTACAAAAAATCACTTTAGAAGAATTCTTACAATTTTATTAAGAATTTTATCGTGCAGAAGTATGTTATAAGAGAATGGCTAAAATTCTTTGTCAGGAATTTTACTGCAAATTTTAAATCAGCATTTAAATATCAGTCTCAAGCATAATAGCGTTATTAGTAGCCTAACCGTCCCCATACTTTATTCCTGATGTTTTTTTTTTTTTTTTTTTTATGGTATGAGGCATATTTTTAAATATTTAATCCAACGTAAGCGCCGTTGCTAAAAATCTATGAACATTATTGCTATCACCTTTTCTCATATAGTACTTCAGTGAAATGAAAAGACCCATTTGCTAATGCGGATTTTATGGAAGAAATTTATAAGAATAATTAAATATTTTTAAATATATATGTATATGTATGTACATATATATATATATATATATATATATATATATATATATATATATATATATATATTGCATAGAAAAGCTGACATTATTCGGAATACAGGCCGTTTTTTTTACTTTTTAAGTGCGTTCGTATGTAAATACGTAGCACCTATACTCAGTGTTCAGTCCGTCCGTCTGTCCGCATATAACAACGCAAAAACTACCCAACCGAATCGTTTGAAATTTAAAATACATAATTATTACATAATTTTGTCGAGTCATTTCAAATTTTATGAAACTCGGATGCATAGATCGATTACAGGGGCAATCAAAAGTATTCCATTACATTACGGTCAATGGGGGAAAAAGTTTCAAATGCATTTTTAACGTTTGAAATTTAAAATACATAATTATTACATAATTTTGTCGGGTTATTTCAATTTTTTTTTTATAATCGTGTGATAGATCAAATACAGGGGCAATCAAAAGTATTCATTTACATTATGGGCAATGGGGAAAAAGTTTCAGATGTATTTTATACATTTGAAATTTAAAATACATAATTATTGCATAATTTTGTCGAGTTATTTCACGTTTTATGAAAATCTGATGCATAGATCAATTACCGGGACAATCAAAAGTATTCCGTTACATTACGGTCAATGGGAAAAAAAATGTTTCAAATGCATTTTAATGGTGTTACACTCATTCGAAATTAATAAAATTGATATGCATCTATAAAGTACATATTATAATATACATTTTACATAATTTGTGGTGCAAAGAACGCTTGTTATTGATTTACAAGGCCACACAAAGGTATTCCATTACATAATGCTATAGGGAGAACATTGTTTAATGAGTGTTTTAATTATAATTCACCATTTACATTTTTATGAGATTGATATATGAGAGTAATATTTTTAAAACTCGTTATCGTACGAGCGCACCGCATTTGGTACGCTTCACGTGCAATTTCGAACTTGTTTAATTTTGGTTGCAGATTTTTTTGCAAGTGTGCTTTTGCTTTCCAATTAGGTTCCGAAAATTAAAGCGTCCAGATAAAAAAATATGTGTAAACAAAATAAAAAAAATGGCTTACATACAGATTGATCCCAACTCTCTAATGAAAAAAAATTATTCTAAAATATTAAAATGCAACCAAGATAGCTTTTTTAATTTATTCCATAGGATTAATATTAGCGAAAGGTTCTTTCTGTTTGAATGAGATAGCCTCCTTACATGATTTGCCAAAAATAGACGGTAATTTTCTTTACCATCGCTTTTTTACCCTTGGCGTTGCTTCTTCCCTTTCTGTCTCTTCTTTGACCTCTCTTTAAGACAAGACAATGTGTACCAATGTTGTACAAAATGTTGTACCAAAATGTTGGACTAAAATACGACATTGTTATTATTTTTTTATTTAACTGTTCTATGAGTACTATGCAAATTCATTAGAAGTAAAAGTTTAGAAATGTAAAATGCCAATGGACGGTAAAGAAAATTAAACTCGCAAGTTGAACTTAAACCTCAGTTAAGTAAAAAAATTCGTCGATGCTTATATTTTTTACTTTATTTTGAACCTATAAGATATTCATGTATTAGTATAAAATGTTATTTTATTAAGTTTAATTTTTGCAGAATTTTGTTAGAAGTTTGTGAAAATGCTTGAAAAAAATAGAGCATTTAATAACTTGAGTATTTCCTGTTGCAGGAAATTAGCTTTCATAAAATTACTTATATTTCTTCTGCACAATTTTAAACTCAATGTAAAAATTATAAAAATTGATTGAAACTGAAGATATTTTGATTTTCCAATGTTGTGAAACATTTAGTACTAACAATCTTCATCTTCTTAATCACACATATAACCATTGCATCATCATACTAATCATTTTTTCACCCTCCATTGATCTAAAATTAACTATTTTAACCAACATAAATTTTTAGTTTTTTTTTTTTTTTTTTTTTTTTTTTTTTTTTTTTAAGAATAATGCTAATCCTATTCTGGCTTTTTAGAACAAAAATAAATGCACATTTAAGTTTCAATGAAAATGTCTTTTTTGACCAATTCTTGTTATTCCAAATTTTTACTCCTACAAATAAACTGGTATTTTGAATCTAATGATATATCAGTCAATATATGCTATTTTATCTAAAACTATCATTTTTCTATTAACAATGTATACATATCATGTTATCAGAAAGAAGAAAGTTAAATAAGATATTCTTTTGGCTCCTCCAAATATACACAAAGGAAATTTCGTATCCTTCCTAAATTACAAACTTCTCCGGAATCTCAATATTGAATTTCTAAAAGAAATAAATTTTATGTTTAGAAAGAAACTGTACGTGACATTCAGGAAGTAAATATATGTTGGCTAATTTTAAATTCCGGACAACAGAGGCAAAAAGATTTATACAAGGAGAAAAAAACTTTTATCAAATATAACACAGTAAAAAAAATCGAATTTCTTTTTATTTGAAAATTGAATCAATCGGATTTTAAAAAATTAAATTATATTTTCTAAGGAAGTTTATTTTAAAATGGTAATCTTTGTTTCAAATGATAGTGTTAAAATTTTGCGTGTGATTTTTCAAGATTTTTTTCTCTTTCATTTCCAGCATGAAACTGTCTGAAAATTGCAAGACCGAAGATGAAACACTTGGAAAGCTGAAAGTTCTTGGGACGTATGTCTTGGAAATGCTTAGAATTTAAAATATGCGATTAAGAGACATCATAATGGTCATTTCACTGGCAACACTAAGAGAGATTGGCGTTAATTAATCAAAAGATGGGTCCACTTCGGGATTTTTTTCATACAAATAATATAGTGACACTAAAACAGAATTTGTCAGCTTGATATTTTCAGTCTTTATTATAGAAATAGTTTTATTATACAGTATTCTAAAAAATGATGAAGAGAGTTTCAGTTGAATATGAATATACTTTAGTACCCGCTATGTACCATGCAGTCCACAATTTATCAGTCATTTGAAACAAATTTAACCCATTTGCTCTCGAGAGGTGATAGTAACTCACAACTAGTATTACTAGGTATCCATGATAAATCGGGCCGCCAAACACTTTGAACACCACTAATCTGTTTATTTCTCTATTTTTAGAACAGATTATTCTGTTATTAGATAAGGAAAGGAAAATTAGTTTAAAATATTGATGTCCAAGTATTTGGAGCACCTAATTATGCGATTCGCTGGTGGAGAATGATAATCCCCTCTCTAGTGCAGAGGGTTAATGAGTTTTTCAGAAAGCATATTGAATTCTGGTATATATGTGTAATGAGTGGAAAAGGGGATTGAATAGGTCTTTAGTGAAATCGAACGAATTTTAGTAAATAGTAGGCGTTTGAAGAACTCTCATTCTTTTCAGATTTTTTTTTTTTCAAAATTCAATTTGTCATAAAATTAACCTTCTTTTCCATTATATCAAAAAAATTCACGGCGTCACAAAATAAATAATTTTCAATCTTCAAAATGAAAAAAAAAAGTTTATTCATATTTTCCATTAACTTTACATGGCGCAGTGAAAATTGTCGTTTGACAGTAAGCACTTTCATACTTTCACTTAAGAAAAAAGTATATTATTTTTAACTAATTCGTTCAATTTTGCTAATTGCAACTAATCCTCAATTTATTCTTACGAAAAAGAAAATTCATAAGCATTTATCCGTGTGCTTGTTTAACGATTTGACTTCAGTTTCAATTATCTATAAGATGTTAAATATTACGAATTTTAAATAACTGTTATAGAGGATTATTCCTACACATTACAGGGATTAGAATAATGTGAAAACAATTGAAATTTAATAGCCCTAACTTTCCCTTACATAATGCATGCCTAATTGGAAATATCTTATCATTCATTGAACCAAACTTTGATAAATATAGTATTTCGCAGCAGACGGCCAATTGTGTAAAAATTCGTATGATGATCAAATATTTAGGTTTAATTTAAAAGCGCGAATATGGAGATTAATTGCTAAAAACTAATTAACTAAATAAATAAAATAAAGTTATAAATGAAAAATAAATTAAAAATACATAAATAATAAAACTATAACTGATTTTATAAATTATGTAATTCAATGAATTTAAAATTTAAATTTCACCAGTTTACGTGCTTTTTAGAATACATAAATGAATGAATATTTTGGAACGACTTTTTAAAATTTTGACAGAAAATTTTATTAAAAATGCACTATCAATAAATATTTCATACTGAATTATAAAGCAATATAATAAAGGTATTATTATAAACATTTTTTACTGAATTTGTTATCCAAGTGCTAAACCGAATTTCGTGTTCTAGAAGAATTGAACTTTCGGAAGGTATTATCAAGTTAGATATTATTTTACGTTTTAAAAGTTCAAAGGGAAAGTTTGAGTTTCTTATTATTTAGTTTTTTTTCTTTTTTTTTCAGAAAATTTTGGTCAGAATTGGACGTTTTATGTATAACTTAATTAATCAGTTATTACTATAATGGTTATCCCTTAGCCTATTTAATAAGTATAAAATAATATAAATAAGATTTTTTTTCTTGTAAAACATGTCTGAAACGTAAGCTTTCAAAAGAGGCGTGGCTGCAAATTATAGGTTCTTTTGAATAAATTTCCGTTTATAAATATAAAATTCTACAAGTTCAATGCTGCAGAAGACACTAGTAACATTTAATATTATTTTTAAGCAATAGTTTCTTTTAAACGTGTGAAATCGAAAAACTTTTTTCGTAGTTTACAAAAAGGTTATACTTGGGAGTAAACTGCTGGATGCAGTGACGCACGCACCTCAAAAGTTTTATGCAGATTTTTGTTTAAAAAATGAAATGATGATGAATATAGGATATCACAAACATTTTACGTTAAAAAAATAAATATCTACACTTCGCAGAGGATTTCCCAAAATTTAATCGCCATTTGAGAGAATTGTCTAAATTGAAAGTTTTTCGAGTTATATATTTACATATTTATATATTTACATATGGCCGCATATAAAGGTTATTATATTCAATTCGAGCAATGCTGAACAGGTCGTCAAATATTTCTTATGGTTTAGTATTTTTCTAATTCAATACATTTTTTAAATTTTACTTTCTTCCGAAATATATACAGGGTGTTTCCAATTTTTTTTTACAATAAAAGAGGGGTGATAGTACACACAAAGACAAACAATATTAAATAGGAGACCAAGGGTCCCAAACGTTTTCCAAAGGAAATATCCCGCATTAAAGTTTAGGGACCAAAATTTCAAATAAATATAAAAAAAAGGAAAAATCGGTAGATTGATTTGAGGTTTTCACTAAAATTATTCTTTATGTCAGCATTTTCTTGATATTATATTATGAAGATAATTTTCGAAAAATTCCGATAGTGGGCGCTTTAGAGTTTGGCGTAACGAACAACTATTTTTTGCCGGTATTTTTTGCACTTCATTAAATGTTTTCGTAAGCTTAGTCTCAAACTGAAATTTTGAGCTCAAAATCTGAAAGTGGAAGTGGTTAAGTAGCACAAACTGAACTGTGTTCAGAGGGTTCAAATTTCAATTGATTATAAAAACGGAAAAATTGGTTCGTTGATTTGCGGTTTTCACTAAAACTATTCTTTATGTCGGTATTTTCTTAAAAATAAATTATAAAGATAATTTTCAAAAAATGCCGATAGAGGGCGCTTTAGACTTTGGAGTAACGAACAACTCTTTTTTGGCGTTACTTTTTGCATCTTATTAAATGCTTTCGTAAGCTTAGATTTAAACTTAAATTTTGAGTTCAAAATCTGAATAGTTGGGAGTAGTTAAGTAGACAAACTGAGGGTTCAAATTTCAAATGATTATAAAAAAACGGAAAAATTGGTCGATTCGTTTGCGGTTTTTGCTAAAACTAATTTTTAAATGAGCATTTTCTTGTAAATAAATTTTAAAGATAAATTTCACAAAATGCCGATAGAGGGAGCCTTAGACTTTGGAGAAGCTTACATCTATTTTTAACTGTTATATTTTTTAATCTCATTAAATGCTTTCAAATGCATAAACTTAAATTTTAGGATCAAATTCTGAATCGTTGGGAGTGTTTAAGTAGCGAAAAATTGAATTGTGTTTGAGGAAGGGGGAGTGTTAAATTTCAATTCCTGAAGACACTTCAATTTGCGCTACTTATCTACTCCTAATTATTCAGATTTTGAGCTCAACATTTAAGTTTAAATCTAAGCTTCCGAAAACATTTAATTAGTTTTTGAAAGCATTTAATTAGAGCAAAAAATTATGGTTAAAGTCCATTGTTGGTTACCATTGTTGGTTTAAGGAGCCCTCTAATGAATTTTTTTTTATTTATCTTTAAAATTTATTTTCAAGAAGATACTGACTTAAAGAATACTTTTATTTTAAACCGCAAACGAATCGAAAAATTTACCCATTTTCTGTAATTATTATAAATTTGAACATCCCCCCCCCTTAAACACAGTTCAGTTTGTGCTACTTAACTACTCCCTACTATTCAAATTTTGAACTCAAAACTTAAGTTTAAGCTTCCGAAAACATTTAATGAGATGCAAAAAATAACGGCCAAAAATAGTTGTTCATTACTCCAAAGTCTGAAGCACCCTCTATCGGCATTTTTTGAAATTTATCATTATAATTTATTTTCTAGAAAATACCGATATAAACAACAGTTTAAGTGAAAACTGCAAATCAGTGAACCAATTTTTCCGTTTTTTATAATCATTTGAAATTTGAACCCTCTGAACACAGTTCAGTTTGTACTACTTAACCTCCCCCACTTTCAGATTTTGAGTTCAAAATTTAAGTTTGAGTCTAAGCTTGCGAAAACATTTAATGAGATGTAAAAAATACCGGCAAAAAATAGTTGTTCGTTACTCCAAAGTTTAAGGCGCCCTCTATCAGCATTTTTTGAAATTTATCTTTATAATTTAATTTCAAGAAAATGCCGACATAAAGAATACTTTTAGTGAAAATCGCAAATCAATCTACCGGTTTTTCAGTTTTTTTTTTGTTTCTTTGAAATTTCGGTCCCTAAACTTTAATGGCGGCTATCTCCTTTGGAAAACGTTTGGGACCCTTGGTCTCCCATTTAATATTGTTTGTCTTGATGTGTACTATCACCCCTCTTTTATTTAAAAAAAATTTGGAAACACCCTGTATATATTTTTCTAAACTGTAAAAGCTTGAATCATACATTTTAAACATACACACTTTTTCCAAAGTTGTCACGGGTATAATATAAACTTATATTTCATGAAATTATTAAGAACATTAGCTAAGAAATATTGTATATTCTCCATGTTTAAACTGGGTAAAAAATATTTAAATTTGCATAGATTATCCTCAGAATAACTTAATTTATTACAGATATTCTGCTACAGAGTTAAATTTAGTATATCTGAAATGTATATTGGTAGTTTTTTTGCAAACATTTCTCATGATGCTCAAAAATAAAATTCTATAAGGAAGTTTTTATTTTGAAACTGAAATAAGAGATCACAGAAATGTTTTTTTTTTATTTTTTACATCAAGTAATTCCATACTAAAAGTGAAAATATATCATGTTTCGTACGAAATACAGACAAAAAAAAAGAGTTTTATCGTCTTTATAAACCAAATATAAAAGGAGATTTTCGGATACAATATTAAATTATGAAATAGAATTGAATCATTATACTGCATTTCTAGTGATAATATATATGTTTTTTTTCTTTGAAAAAATATCTAAAAGAGATATAGAAAGAAATTCATCGGATAATCTTAAAGGATCCTATCCTTAAGAAAAAATGCTTGATGCAAGTATTGTAGAGCTGAAACTTCTGAATAAAATGAAAACACATATGACTATTGAATCTGCAGATCAGGAGCCTCAACGCCAGCTTTGCACATCATTTTCTTTTAAACACACTTTGGATAATATTCAATATCCTGGAAACTGTAATTTCAAATTTTCCAATTACGTAAGTATTTATAAGAATAAAATAAGAATAAGAGGTTTTCAGATATCAGAAGCGTTAAATTAAAAATTTAGTTATGTTATGATATGAAATTTTCTTGATTTATTATCTCTGATTTTTTATTATAACATAGTAGATTTCTTCAAGGGGCACAGCCCCTCTGAACTCCCCGTAGTCTCATCAAATTTAAATTTGTGACTTTCTATTATTTGTGCTAATGGTTATCGTATATCTTGCATTTCTGTAGACATTTTGATTTATAAGGATAAGTAACAGTTTGAACAAGCATTTTTCAATATCCTCATCCTTCTACATGCCAGTAAACCACAAACACCTAAATCTGATGTATCAGAAACTTTTATAAGTATAAACTCAGCAATCTAAAGTTTTACAATTTTGTTTCCGAAAAAAAATTTTGATTGCTGTTCTGTAATATTTATATCTAACATCTTATCTAAATACATAATAATCTGCTCGATAGAATTAATTCACTAAGACCATCTAAAAATAGGTATGTTAGGCTAAAAATAGGTGCAATGAAATGGCTTTTCTGATAGCTATCCAATAGAATCAAAATTAAAATTAAAATCATAATGTTATAAATACTGTTCATATTTAACGCAAACCAATGTTTCAGATCAAATTACCAAGGATTAAAAAATCTTTTACATTCCTCAGCTGACTCTGCTGCTTTATCCTTCTTAATATGAATTAATTTAAAGGGTTTTTACAGAAACTCCAAGCTACTACCGGTGACTTAATTCCGTAATATTAAAAAAAGATAAAAAAAATAAAATAAGTGAATCATTTCATTTTTCATAATTGAAAACATAAAAAATTAATCAAGTCTTCATCACATTTCAAAGGTGACAATACGGAATTTTATATTTATATGTCCTTGACATACTTCAGATATAAAAATGTGAACATATGAGCTAATTATTATAAACTAATGTCAAAAAGAAAGTATAACAATTGTAAAAAAGAAGTGCCAAGTAAAACATACGAATCGACGAACCTTTCTTCGTAAAAAAAAAAAAAAAAAAAAAAAAAAAAAACGATGCTTGTTGTTGCGTGAAATACACTTGTAGAGATTTTTAAAACATCTCTCAAGCAAATATCAATGATTTTTAATAAAATATCCTTTACAAGTTAATTTTTATTAAAAAAAGTCCAACACTAGGAAACCTTAAAAAGGGTGCTGCTTTGGACAGCCCTGGTTTATATGAAAGAAAATATTCATTTCCTAATCAATGAAGTCATTTGGCGGAGCATAATTTTGTCATTTACTAACCATTTACTTTTCAATTTCTTTATCTTATTGAAAATTTCAATTAAAATTAAACATTTCTGTTAGCCGTGTGCAGACGATAAACCATGATACATTGGTAACATTGTTTTTATAAATCAGAATTAACATAATAAAACATGGTATCTTTATTTCAATCGCAAAGGATATTAATTTTATTTTTGATGTATGAGGTCAAATTCACATTCTTTTCGTATTATTTTCGTATTATTTCGAATATGAAGATGTATTCATGTCTATTTTTTATTTCATTTTCATCTTACAGAAAATCTTTCGAATCAAAATTAACTGTTTAGCATAAATTATTATTTCGAGATCTGATTTTCTTGGCAGTAGTAAGAAAAATATTGAAGGATTAGGTTTTTATCTAAAAGGATAAATTTTATAGAAAAATATCAATCTATTCTTTATGAAAAAAATGAGCTTTTTAATTTATAAGAAAAATATTTGAACAAATTGAATAGAACATAGCCTGTCTTTATTTCTGGTGTAAAATCCATGTGCAAATAAAGACGCAGAGACATTATTTCATTTATATTTATGTTAATTTGACTTCAAACAATTACACATACTTTAAGATTTATGATATTTTTAAGTGTAGTTCCGTTTCTATGGGTAACACAGAAACAAAAATTAAAGCAACGAAATACGCACATTTAAAAGAAATAAATTTATGAAAGAAAATAATTTTATTATTCGAATGCACATGTAAAATATCTCTATAAATTACACAGTGAATCTAAAAACTCCAACGAATATATAAAAAAAAGTTTCAAAATAATATTAAATGATTCTATTTAAAAATTTCATCATCCATAAATTATCTTTTAAATTCCTCAACCATATGAGCTATTTCCTTTCAACAAATAAAAATGGAAATATCGCTTGAATAGCCACAGAAAAAAAAAAAATTGCGAAAAATAAAATGCTCTATATTTTCCGAAGTATGAACCAAATATAGCGAAAAACTATACAGCTAAATCCGGATACTTTACCAAGATACTCATTTAATTTCAAGTTAATCGGAAGCATTTTGCGTCAGTTACCGCGGAACAGACAGGCAGAAGGACAAACTGAGAGACGGAAAATAAAAAAAATTCGTGTGTCCGAAGTATGCCTTCACTGATGTTTCGGCAATGACGTGACTATTAATGTGTTATTGATATTTATGTTCCTTGTTGTGATGTAACACATATTCTATTATATATATTTATATTAATTATTCAAATGTTAGTTGCCCCCCATCTTTTAAAATTTAATTTTAAAAGAAAATCATTTTTTAATAGTTATTGTTATTGAGTGTTCGTCTCCAATCGCATATAAAATAATAATAATAAATAAAAAAAAGAATAAATTAGTTTTAAACTGTCATTCAATTGCTAGATTTTTCTTTTTTGCTCTTCAGTTGATTAAATATCAAATGAATTAAATGTTTTTTCTGTTTTAAATAACTGCTATTTTTATTTCCCAATCATTTCATTTTGTCTTGTATAAAGAACTTAATTTGTTACCAATTGAGTAATTTTGTTTAGGGTTGCTGTGTGTTGCGCATTTTCGCCACAGGCGATAAATGCTGTATTCTTGACAACACTCATTTTTAATTTTGCCCATTGCTTAGTATATAACGGTCCTTTTTACCTGTACATTTTTTTGCTCGGAATGTGAATCTCTTGTATGCCAAAATACTTTCTTTTGGCATTTGTGAAATGTGAAATTTTAGTCAGGTTACGTTGTGTCTTGGTGAAGTGAACATGCACGTTCGCGGTTGTCAAAATGACAAACATTTCTTTATTATGTTCGAGTGCAGTTATGTTAGCATGTCGCATCCTTATGTGAAAATTTATTTAGATTAACTTCTGTCGCTGACAAATCAACATGCACAATTCGTGGTCCTTGAAAACTAAAGATGTTGTTTTTTTTAATACTAGTGCACATTTGTGTGAATATGCTGTATTCCTGATGTTTGATAAGCTCATATTTCAAGTATTCTGCAAAATAAAAACAGTTTAGTCAAGATGTTTGTGACCTGAGTTTTCTTTATCAGAAAATGTGTAAAGCACTTCATTCTAGAAAAAAAGTAAAATATGGACCTGGTTTTCTCTACAATATTGAAATACGATCTCGGCCAATCTCATAAAGGCCAGCTTATATAACCTTATTTTGCCACCATAGAACTATGGCGCCGTAAAAGAAGGGTTTTTTTATGGAGAACTTGTTCAAGTGTCTACAAAATAATGAGACGAAAATATATGACTTGTATGCAGCGTATTTTGTTATGAATTCCACGTGGTGCGGTGAAGAAGTATTTTCGGTATATGATAACTTTCGACATTTATAGTGCCTACTTGTGCTAGTTTGAGTTCAAGTGTACGAGATGTGAAATATGCGGGTAACTAGTTCGACGATAATGAAAGTACAATGTAGAGTCTTTGAGTGTGATGTAGAATCTTAGAATGTTCGAAATGAAATGTCGAAACGCAACGTTGTTCTACAATGTAAGTGTCGGTGTTTTCTGCAAAAAAATAATAATAACAACAACAAAAGAAGCTGCTTCATTTGTATGAGAAAACATTTAATTTGGTAGTGGTTAATTCCCCCCCCCGTCGGAACAAACAAATTTAGGAACGCCGAACAAAAAGGCAACTTAGCTGCAATAACTTATGATTTACATAATACTCTCGAAAAGAACATTCTTTTTTTGTTTGTCGTTATTTTTTTCCATAAGAAAAGGAAATTTATTTATTATTTTCTTGTAAAGTTTTTTTTCAGCTTCGAAGAAAGGTAATGCACATATTTTTTTTCTTTATTTTCTTTTTGTGTTTCATATTATATATTTGTTTTTTATGTTATTATTATCTGTAATTGATTATGATATATTTGAACAAGCTTAAGTATTTGTAAGTATATGTTTTTTTTTTAATATGACATCATCAAAGTATAATGTCATGTATTTAATGTTTGCAACATAAACATCACAAAACACAGCCTGCACCTTTGCAAGCAACGTACACTCCAAAACAAGCAGGTCATACTGTAGCAATTGACATTGTTGGTCCTTTTAGAAATGATTATTCAGTATTAACAGTAACAGATCACTTTTTAAGACATATGGAAAATAAAACCAGTTTAGTCAAGATGTTTGTGAACTGAGTTTTCTTTATCAGAAAATCCGTAGAGCACTTCGTTCCAGAAAAAAATTAAAATATGGACCTGGTGTTCTCTACAATATTGAAATACGATCTCGGTCAATCTCATAAAGGATGGCTTATATATTCTTATTTTGCCATCACACTTGCATTTTTAACGACTATTTTAAAAAACCTGTTTTATTTCAATTATGACGTCGTATTTCACCAAGTAAAATATTCGTTAAAAATATAATTCTTCTTTATTTCTTTTACTTCTAATTATGTCCCCATTTCTGTCAGAAAAATTCTTATTAACGAAACAAATATCCGGGTTTAATATTCAACAAAAGTACTATATTTATATTTATTTAAATTCTGACGTCATATTTATTTATTTTTTCTTAGTTTAATTTTTTGAATGGAAATTACTCAATTGAAACTTATTGCCATTGAAAAATTATTATTCCGGATTTTAATTTTTTTGGCAGCGATAAGGAAATTGGTTAAATTTTATCTAAAAAATCCCTATTGATTCTGTATGTAAAAGAATGAAATTTTGAATTATTCAGGCAAATTTTTGAATAAAATTAATAAAACATAGCATATGTTGTACTTATACGCAAAGATACAAATACATTAATTAGTTCATCAGTTTTTATGTTGACTTCATTTAAATTTTCGTACACGCTTTCAAAATTATAACATTATAAGGATAAGGATAAGGATGAATGGTTGCTTAGCAACCATAATGAGAAAATAAAGAAAAAGAAACAGATACATTTCAAATAAGTAAATCTCTAAAACAAACTAGTTTATATTATTGGAACACATTTATAAAAAGTCTCCAAAATGTACAGTAATCATTTAAAAAATCTGATAAAAAATCTTAATAAGGAACCTTTGAAATCATTTTTTGTTATATTTTTTATACTTTTAAAATTGCACTTTCAATGTTGTTTAAGGGTACATTATATGCATTATGACATATATTTATCACAAAAAATGTAAAAAGAAATTTTTTTTGAAAAAAAAAAAAAGGGAAAATTTTTGTAATATTTTTAGATTTATCGAAAAAGTTTCAAAAAACTCCATGCGCAGTATTTTTTCTCTGAATGGTTTGAATTTTTTTATGGTTATTTATCAGAATGTATGTCACAAAACTGTGCATGGTTTTTTGAAAATAAAAATAATTGTAAAAGTTATAGGTAGTTCATTCTAAAATTAGTTTCAAAAATGCTCAAAATTTCGAAAAAATGAGCAAATATTATTTTCTTAGCTTTATATTCAGATATATAAAATTCAATGCACAGTTTTATTTATATATGTAAATCAAACTTGTATTAATATTATTGGAGATTTTTATTGATATGGAATGCGCATGGGACATTTTGAAACATTCCCGTTAAATCTAAAGTATTACAAAAATTTTCCTATTTTTAACGAATTTTTTTTTCATTTTTTGTGATAAATATACGTTATAATGCACATAATGTACCCTTTGTATAATATTTAAAGTGCAATTTTAAAAATATATATTAATAAAAGGATTTCAAAGGTCCCTTGCCCTTTAAATTGAGAAGCAATGTTTGTACGTTTTTTTAAAAATGATATTTAAGTAAAATATTTAAAGTTTTATTTTCAATAGTTGGTTACAAGATTGGTACAACCCTGGTTAGTTCTATTTTTTTTTTCAGAAATGATTTTAGTATGAAATATAACACCCTGCGTTGCTTAGTTAAATAATTATGGGGAATATTCTAAATCAGGTGAACCCAATTGTTTTTTAAAGGTAATGTTTTCTTACTTCGGGACAGAACTCTGCGTAACAACGACAAACATATGTTGGGTGAAGCTTATGTTTAAATCATTGTGGGATTTTTTAAAATATTTTTTAATTCATGTATAATTTAAATTACATATATTTTTAGCGCTTATAGCCATAATAGAATTTCAATGACATTCTTACATATTAAACTAGATGATTATAGATAAATTCTTTATAATCCAAAATTTTTCCCTTATTCAATGTCGTTTCAGTCCCATTTACTTCGTTTAATGGAGGTTCTACTGTAATATATACATATATATATATATATACTCTCTGCTGCTAAATACTCATAACTGAAGTATATTAGCCTTAATGATGTTTTAGGTCTCTTTTTTTTAATTGAGCACATTTAAACTTCAGGTATTTTATTATTATTATTATACAAGCATTTTAAATATATCTGTAAAAGATTAAATGTAGATCTGAGAGTGACGAACTATATATAGTTTATTTCCTAAGCGTGTGTACCGTAAAATGGGGTGAATAGAAACAGCGGGGTGAATAGGAACGAAACTTCCCGGTCATACAAATAAGTTCATATGCATATATGTGATGATATTTGTAGTTGCCAATTTTTTTATAAGAAGGTAATAACATTAAGAGTTGGAAAATTCAGTTTTGACATGTTGGCACAACTAATGGGGTATATAAAAAAACTTCAACAGGATCTTCAAAAACCTCACTTTTTCAACATTTTCAAAACCTTGTATGTAACTACAGTATTTTTCGCGTTCTAAACCTAAGAAAGTGGATTTTGAATTAATGATAGACCTGTAAACGACGTTCTGTATCAAATTCTACTTATTTCTAAACTACATAATGAAAAAATAAAAAATGGTTTGTAACATCAGAGGTTTAAGATTTACGGGGTGATTCGGAACATGTTTTCTCTCACGGTTTATTTTTCTATACAGTAATAGTTTCATGTAATATATGAAAACATATGTATGAATATGCATTGTAACAATATTTTGTCTCTTCGAATTACTTGAAGAGTTTAAACGTGCCAAGAAATTACTTGGTTAAACAAAAAAGTCAACGCCTAATCCAACAGACTTGAAACACACAATAAAACAATTTAAAAATAGCAAAATAGTTAGAAAAACTGCACAGAATTATTCTCTGACTTCCGCAGCATTACACAAACATCTCAAAATGAAAAAAACAATAAAAAAAGAGGGGGATGCAAACAGTACTAAGGGCTGGGGATGAGGGTGTGTTAGTAGATCGTATTAATACATGCAGCGATTGGGGCTATTCAATAGATTCACTTACCTAATGACTACTATAGTAAAGAATAACACACAACAGGGTTAAATTTGTATTAAATTCCACTACTTCAATTCGAATATAATTTCTTAAAATAAATTTTAATTTTTCTTGATTTAAAAGTTGTTTTTTAATTTTTAAAAAGGTATTTAAAATAAAGGCGTGGTTTGATATAGTAATTATTTCTCCTTTATCATTATTACCTGTTTTTATGAACCCCATTAAAATTTGAATAGGAATTTATACAGACTATAGCATTTGTTCCGATTCACCCCTATCTGCGGGGTGAATCGGAACACCATTAAAAAAATAAATAATATACATATAAACAGTAAAAATGTTTCGTTTTTGCTTAAAAAGTAAAGAACAAATCAGGACCGAAGCTTCTAGTAGAAAAATAAAAAAGCTAAAAAATCAATTTTTTTTATTTTTTTATTTTAACGTTAAAGTTGAAAATTGTACCAGTTAACCCCATTTTACGGTAAATGTTTCATATAAACAAACATTTCTTTACATTTTTAGGGATGTAAACAATAAAATCTTTATCTAAATTAGATCTAAAATTGTAAAAAAAAATCATCTTTATAAAAAATATTTTTAATAATAAATTCATTTATGGACTGTGCAGTATTTGGCTGAATAATGAGATACATGCATAAATCAAATTGATAATTCCCTTTTCTTATTAGTTAAAAAGAAGTATTTTTGTATTTACCACCTAATATATGAGAATAAGCTTCGATAAATAAATTTACATTTTTAAAATTGGAGAATATACCAGTGTGCGTGCGTTGTTTTATTTAAAATCGATATTTTTATAGTAACAACAAAAATTAATCATATGACAAAATAGGAGATAGTTAAAAAATATATTTCTTCGGCTTTATCAAATGTATAAACATTTGAAAGAAACTGTGTCCTAGACTGAATTACAAACTAGTCCTGAATCATAATAGAAAATTTCTAAAGGAAGAACATTTTTTTTTTGAAAAGATGTGCTTGAGATTTAAAAAGATTCCGTTGCCTAATCTTAAATTCATGGCAACAAAGGAAAGCAGATTTATACAAGAGTTAAAAATTTCTGTTATCAAATAAAATTAAATAAGAGAATTTAAAATCTTTGAGAAGATTTTAAAAAATTGGATTAAAATGACAAAAGAAATCGGGCTACTTTTTCCGTTTGTGTTGCATTCATTTGATATTGCATTGCTAAGTAAATTGTAGATTTCAAATTTAATACAGAAGTTTTTATAAAAACTATAGAGGCGCCTTATACCCTTTTCCTTTTTTTTTCACAAATTATTTTAGTTTTTACTTTTTTCCTCTTTTTTCATCAAGAAACAAAACATACATGTATATGTTTTTTTTTTCAAATGTAATGTTATTTCGCTTCTTATGCATAAAATTAATAAAAAAAAAAAAAACTCTTTTTAGAAATTACTTAGCCCACAATTACTTAGCCCACTATTGAATGCATCTACTCTCAAAAATTAGTACCAAATAGTTTAAAAGTTATATTTTAAAAATTCATAAAAAGGACGATTTATTTGCATATGTCACAGATATTTGATGTTCGTCACTTTTCACCTGTTGGGTGTTTCGTAAGATTTCAGAATTCGAGCACATAGAGCAAAGAAAATGCGCATTTTTTTATTATTATTTAAGTGCAATTAAACATATTTAAACTTAAGAAACAAATTTGAAAAGAAATCTGTTTTATTATTATTATTATATATTTTATTTAAAAGAAAAAAGCCATAATACTTAATAATTTAATATTTGAGATTTTGCGATAATCTTCATAATAGCATTTTATAATCACTATTAAAATCTTTTACATTTCATGTGAGAAAATTGTAATCAATTCAAAAAAATGAAATAAATAAAACACGAGTTTGATATGCGTGCTTTAGATATTACTTTTGATACTACTTATTTATCCCGTCGACTATAAAATGATCGCCAAATTGTAAGATTAAATGTCAACAATGGATGATCGTGAAAGCCACATTTAATGGGTGTAAAAATGTTGTACGCATTTAAAACGTCACTAAGTGATTTTCATTATGCCCTTTTTACTTGTATTCTTATTAATATTCTACTCAATATTTGTTTTTTCAAAATTTGAAAAATAAATTATTTCAATATGTATAATTTGGCTATTAGTTTGGCGAATTGTATAATTTTGCGAAATTGGTCGACGGGAAAACCAAGAAGTATCGGTCTTTTTACATAGGTTACTTAATATTTTTTCTCATTAAGCAATCTGAATTAACCGGCCATTATTGTGTGTGATTGCATGGATTTTATTATGGTTAAATTTTATAAAAACACATAATGACACAGATGTCATATGCGAACTAAGTTGGCTTGATTGCAAAAAAATGGTGGTTTTATGTCTCACATATTAACCCGTTTATTTTGTTTCATCAATTTATTTAAAAAAGAAACAATAATTGAGCAATAAATAAATAGTTAAAAATAATAAACATAATAATAAATAGAATAAAAAATATATCACAATAAATCATAAATATTAACATTTAGAGCAATATTCAAAAACTTTCACCAACACAAAGTTTTCGCCAATTTGAGAGAGAAAAAGTCGTACTACATAGTTCGTATTTGACATCCCTACGGTACTTACGTATTAACGCCACAACAGCAGAAGTTGCGCTAATGCGCCTATAAATATCAATCTCGTTGTTCGTACGCGCACAAAAAATGGCATAAACATGAGCAAAAAAAGCACTAAAAAAACAGTAAATCACTAAAAAAGCATTAAAAAAATGGCGTCAAAATAAGCAAACAACAAGACAACAAGGATAGGTCTTTGTAGGCGCATTAGCGCAACTTATGCTGCGGTGGCGTTATACGTAAGTACCATCCGTACCATATTTATACGTAAAAATAAGTATAAACGTTCATCTGGTTTGTTTATGTAGCTGTTTACAGCAAATCTCCCTTTCTGAAGTCCAAACTGAAGAAGGTTTATAAAAACGCCAAGGTAAAAATAAAATTGGAAAAGAACCATGAAATTAGGGCAAGTATATCATTATACGCATTGGGTTTGGAGCAAATTTGTCGAAAAAAACTTTTGGATATGAGCTACATATATATTTTTTAATTATTTTCTCTTATTTTAAAAAGGAAATAACAATAAATAAGAACACGATTAATTAATAAATATAGAAAAATACTTTTTTATATAACTTGATAAAATCAAAGTAAAAACACAGTCTATTAATAAAATAAACAACAATAGCCTGGTTATCAAGCCATGCAAAATAACTATATTTTGGCGAGCTTTTTTATTTATTTACTTTTTTGCCATTAAATGAATCGATGTGATTTTCACCTTCAACCTTCGGGTTTGCATTTTTAATACTTTCCAAAAAGTTGAAAAGTGGTTATGCATTCGGTTTGTCGGTCCTTCTGGCCTCCATTTGCCTGGCTCTAATGCCCGTATATATACGCTTATTTTAATGGAATTGGTAAGCCTTATTAAGGTTCCCTAGGCATGTTTGGTATTATATATGATGTATGTGGGATTAAAGTTCCATTCGAGGGGCACCCAAAAGGATTCGATTACGATATAGTCTATGGGAAAAAAAACGTTTGCAGAGTATTTTAATGATATTACGCTATTGCAAATAGACTGAAACTGATATAAATCACTGAGTTTCATAAGGATTACGTAAGAACAGGACATTCATAGCATTTTAAATCCATTTATAGGGAAACACAAAAGAAATCAGCCTCAATACTGTGTTTTAGTAACAGTTGCTGAAATGAGTTTTCAATTCCGGCATGCGCTTTTAAATTTAACTATATTTTAGGTACGCTCGTAATTGTCTGCCTATCCGTCTGTCTGTCAGCATATAACCGCTCAAAAATTACCCAACCGAATCGTTTGAACTATTAAGAATATATTTTATGCCGAATTTTGTTGAATCTATTAATTGTTAGTAAAAATGGATCAGTCGTTCAACACTTTTTTATTCTTTTACTTTTCCAAAATTATTACTAAATCTATGCTCTCAGCAATATGGCTCAGACTAATCCCTCTGAGGGAAGTCCTAGTATTGAATTATTATTACGTAAGGGTCAAAAATTTATTTTAACATGGAAAATCCAGATAATACTTTAATTGTTTCTTAAAGAAAAAAGTATTTATATTTATTATTGTTTTATTATACACACGAAGAATAATAATTACATTCTCATAAGTGACATAAAAAAAAAAATCGGAAAAATACATTTTGCTTTTTGATCAGAAAAATTAAAAAAAAAGATAATTGAACTTTTATATCTTTCTCCATCTGAAATTAATTAGGAAAATAACATAATCATAAAAGCGGAAAATGAATTTCATCTGAAAGTAGCAAGATAACCATTACTCAGTGAGGCATATAATGAATATTTTTATCTTGATTTCTAAACATTTGATACCTATTTTTTAGTTTATTCTGTTATTCTGTTTTTGCATTTGAATTTATAATATTTAAATTTTTTATAATCAAAGACAGTAATCTTGCAAATTTACTCAAAAAAAAAACTTGTTATTAAATAAAATTTTTAAAATTGGATATCTATTTCCTTTTTATGTAGAATATAGAATAAAATGTAGGATGTAACTGAAAAATATAAGTGTAACTGTAGTATTTGAAAACGAAGTTTTCGCCAAAGTGGCACCAGAAAAAAAAATGCACCAAAGTGGCACATGTATGACATCTCCGACTCCTGTTACTTTAAAAATAAATAGAAACACGATAAATTAATAAAAATGAAAAAAAATATGCATTTAATTAAAAAAAGTAAAGAAATAAAAATAGTTAGATTACTATGACACGCAAAGAAACAAAATTTATGCGGCAAATTATACGCAAGAGTTCCATATCCTGTTCTGACATTTTTGGTCTTGTTTTTTTAAAGAGGGGTGAAGCACTAAATGAATCGAATTGGTTGCGATCTTAATATCAGCCTTTTGAGTTGCTATTTTAACACTTTCCACACAAAAGTGTTTTTGAATTCAGTTTGTATGTCCATCTGTTTGTCTCGTCACGCTCTAACCTTTTCCTCTAACTACCTAATTTTATTTTCACTACATTAAACCAATTCATGATTTTGCTTAAATTGGTGCTTTTTGCTTCGTCATGTTCTTAATATAAGATATAATAAATAAGAAAATTAGTTAGAACTTTTCAACAAACGTACTTTTTTACACTCTTTCTTCTCGTCTTACAAGGAGATGTTCCGAGGCTTGTGTCACCGAATTCGATGTACGTTTGCGTATCGATCAAGTATAGTTAGTGTATAAATATATTACAGACATAAAGCGCAATATAAAGGGGGCCTATAGAAAATAAGCCTTAAAGTTCATGCTGTAGTTTGTAATTGGATAAATTTCCTTCAGAAGCAAGCTCCTCCGTGGCCTATTCGGTAGCGCACTCGATTCACGTGTTTTCTACCTTAGATCTAACCCCGTTCGAACCTTTTTTCCGGAATGAAAATTTTCATTGGTTATTTTAGAACCGCAATTGAAAAAATTATGCATTACAAGTGAAATTTATGAAAAATATAAATGAAATTTACTTTTACGTAAAATATACATGCATTTTTAACTGCGAAATGTTGCATGTTTCAATATTTTATTTTAAAAAGTAGTTTAATTTATTTGCATGTAGACCATAAGTTTTTTATTGTCATTTAAAATTGTTTACAGTTATTTCTATGAATATTCTATTAAATATTAACCCTTTGACGGTTAAAGCATTTCTATTCATAAAGTACTAAAATGATTGAATGACACCGGAATTTAAAAACAAATTTATTTCATAATATACAATTTTTTTTTTTTTTACGTACTTTGTAAAATTAAAATTTTCATTTAAAAATTCCGGTGTCAGTATGGCATTTCGCAATTAAAATTAAGTCGTATTCTGAGCGCGTATACGGGCTTATAACCACGAAAGGGTTAAAGACAAATAAATTAAAATTCGTGTTATAAATGCGTGAATAATAATATTTTAATTTGTTTCTTTACGAAAATATTTTGAAATTTTGATGATTTTCGTAATCCTTAATATGACTTTTTTAAACTTCGGACTTATGTTTTGTAATCATTGCGTACTTAATAGCTACTTTCAACAATTCAATATAACTTTATAATTAAAAGAAAAAATCAGATAGACAATCATTATTACTATAAATGTACGAATCCATGTTAAAAAATTCTAGCGCAAAATGCTAGTTGTTAAAAATCAATACATTTATACATTAGTACGATAATAAAAAAAAATTACAATCCAAAAAATAAAGTAGCATATTATAATTTGATTTAAGGTATTTTAATTTATTTCACTGTGAAAAATGTAGCTTAATAACGTAAAGAACAGTAAATAAATTTTGTGGTCTTTAAAAGTTCCAGTTGACTTTTTTTAAGTTCATTATTATTATTATTTATTTTTATCTTTAATTTTCATTAATAACATAAACATGTAAAGATTCGGAGTTAAAATTGTATTTCTATGATTAAACTATATATTGCATTTTAAGCATGAAAAAAAATCTGAAAAGAATTTCTACCCAGACTCTTATTCTAATTAAAAATCAAGAATCTAAGATTTTAAAGAAAACATTAAAATATAAAAATCATATTTCAAATAAATCTGGAAATATTTTAAGTTTTTGTACGAGGAGACAAAATTAAAATAACATATTAGTTCACGTATTTTAATTTATTTCTCTATTAAAAATAGTAGAAAATCGTAGAAAAAACTGTAAATAATTTTAAACAACAAAAATTTCAAGTCTATAGATATATAAATATGCTTACTTAAAAAAAAAAAAATATGTATGCATTGAATAATGCGAATTTTCGCAGTTAAGAATGGATTTATATCTTACAAAAAAAATAAATTTAATTTATATTTTTCCTACATTTCACTTGTTATGAATATTTTTTCAATTGTGGTTGGAAAATAATCAATGAAAATTCTCATTTCGAAGAAAAGGTGAGAGCGTGGTTAGATCTCAAGTTAACCAAAAAAAAAAAAAAAAAAAAAAAAAAAAAACCTTGAATCCAGCGCGTTACCAAACAGGCCATGGAGGAGCTTCTACCGAAGGAAATTTATCAGATTATAAAGTATAGCATCGACTTTACGACTTATTTTCTCAAGAGCTCCTGGATATTGCACTTTATGGCTGCCATATATTTATATACTAATTATAATCTGTCGATGCGCAAACATTCATCCAATTCTGCGACACAAGCATCGGACCCTCTCCTTGTTAGATTGTTAATATATTGAAACTTTGTTTATCTAGTACTGTTATGACTTCGGTAGGTCTTATTTAGTCCAATTAAATAACTAAAAAATTTCATAATTTTCAATGAATGAATTACAAAAAACATATATTTTATGAGTTTAGAAATTTTGCATTTCTTATTTGAATAACGTAGAAATGGTTCTAAAAATACTAATAAAATATTAGTTTTTTCTGTTTAATATATTTTTTACAGACATTTATACATTTATTATGTTAAACGGGATTGTAAACATGGAAATATTTCAGCAAAATCTTTAGACTTTTATTTTACATTTATCTGCAAATATTTTACAATAAAACAAGAAATGATTATTTTGTTTACAATAACTCATTTTTCTTATTAAGTGGGGACAGTTTTTCATGGATAGTTGTAGAACATAATAGTATTAAGAATATAACTTTCTGTTTACTTTCTCACAAAATGTTGTTGAAAAATAATGTACATAAACATAGTAAATGTAAGAGCAGTAAATTTAACGTTATTCAGTTATAAAAACATTGTATTATCATAAGTAAAATATTTTCTTTATAAAAATGTATATAAATATCTAATTTGAATATTTCTTTATAAAACGTGTGAAAGACATAAAAAACGCTGCATAATGTGATTTTTCTTCAGATCTAGAAATAAGGATTCCTTTCAAGAGAAAAAAAAAATCACCGATGATAATATTTTTGACACATATTTTTAAAATACAGTTTTATGTTAAAAGTTACTTCTTTAAAAACTATATTTTAGAGAATGATGAAGTTTTGCATTAACCCCTGTAGGTGTTTTGTACTATGTATAATTGTACATTTTTTTTTTCATTGAGTATTATATTGTGTTAATACTCACTTTAATACTATCTATATATAGTAATTTCAGTGTTGTTCTTTGAATTTTATATTATGCCTTAATTTATAATTCGCATTTCATAATATTAATAATAATAATTATAAAATTTTGCTTAATTATCTTTACACCGTTGGTGATTTTTTAAACATTAATTTTACCCTTAAAATTTAAAATATTTGTTACTTTCTATATGAATCATTTGTGATTTCTTATTATGGCTTAATTTATAATTCGCATTTGGTAATAATAGTAATAATAATAATAAACATTCTGCTTAGTTCTCTTTGCACAGAGGGTGATTATTTTGCTTTAAATATTTATTTCACTCCTAAAATTAAAAAAAAAAGATTACTTCTCAGTACGAATCATGCGTGATTTCTTATTATGACTTAATTTATAAATCGTATTTAGTAGCAATAATAAAAATAAAATTTAGCTTAATTCCTCTTTTCACTATTGGTGATTCTTTTCTTTAAAATATATTTTTCTCTCTTAACATTTAAAACATAGGTTACTTTTCTATACGCATCAAGTATGATTTCTTATTATGAGGTAATTTATAATTCGCCTTGTTTATAATAATACTACTAATGATAAAATTTATTTTTTTTTCTCTTTGCACGGTTGGTGATTTTTTTGTTTTAAACATATATTTCACTCTTAAAATTTAAAATATAGGTTACTTTTCAGTACATATTACGTGCGATAAAAAGGAACAAAAACCATTAAAAAGTTGTAACAACTGTTAAATCTTGTTATAATATAGTATTTTACAAACGTCTCCAAAAAATCTTTCTTAGCCTATCGTTGCATGAATATAAATGGAATAGCACTCAAACTTTATAAATTCTTTATATTTCAGACAATCGCATATTCTAGAACAAATATTTTTGGATTTCTACTGTTGACATTATTAACATAAATAAGTTTTCTTTTTGAAACTGAAAATATTTTGAATCGAAAATCAAACATTATTCAGAAATGTTTAACAATATATCTAGTTATATCCGACTAAAAAGTTAAAAACTTATACATTATTGATAATTTCCTCTTCATATTAAATAGCTATTTATTTTTTTTTTTTTTGAAATATCACGGACTCTTGTTTACACAGGTAAATATGTGCATTGAACAAACCTACTTAACAAAATACAAGTTTAGAACTTGTGTATAATTATTTTTTCTAAAAAATATATGCATATATTTTCATTTACAATCTCATGATGATTTTCTTCTAGAACAACTGATCTGATAAAGCCGAACATATAGTAAACTATGTAAAGTATTTTCGGATTTACAAATTAAATTTTACCTCACACATTAAATTTTAATTAGAAAACTTTTTTGCAAAATTTCTTAATTTAAAATTTATATTTTATTATGATGACATTTATTGACTTAAAAAAAAAAAAAAAAAAAAAAAAAAAAAAAAAAAAACGAGCATGAATAATAATAATGTGATCATGAAATTATTAATTTAATTCCTCCTAAAGTCACCGATCATTTTTAATTTTGGAAGCAACATTAACGTACAGACAGAAATAATATACTTGAAATAGATTGGTAAAGATTTAGGCTATTTAAAATAACGACGATAGTAAGCGAATCAAAACATTTCATGGCTATTAAATTGGTATTACTTGTTTAAAGATATTTTTATATTTCGTTTTACTACTCATTGGTTTAGACACTGCCCATCAAGCACATACCTTTCCGCGTACGATCGGACCGGAGCCGTCAATGTCGGTTAAGTGTCGGTAGAAGGTCAGCAAAGGAAACCTAAGAATCTGCTATTTCGACAGCCGGTTACAGTAATCGGTCCCCTTTTGGATATATAGTGGCAAACGACTTACACTGACAAGTGACGCAGGACCGATATGTAAGTATTGATAATGGGCCGATCAGATATGACAACATCGGTCCGAATTCGAATTTTTTTCTTTTTGTTAATTTTAATTTGAGTATTAACTGGGATAAACTGAAAACAAGTAAAAAATAATCTATATTTATTTATTTTTTATTTTGTTTTTGAATTAATTTTTAAAATGACTTACAATTATTTTAATGACTTTTATTGGCTTATTATTTTAATGACTTACAATTATTTTAATCATAAACGAATTTTTAAATTCGCTCTCTTAAATTATTATTCATTATGAACTTAATCGTAGAAAAAAAGAAAAAAACTTAATAAGGTAAATGAATTTATTATCTATTTACCTATTCATTTTAACAGAAATAACTCAGTTTCTTATTTTCTATACTAATAAAATCCGTGCGCCTCTGTCTGTCTGTCAGCTTGAAGCCAATTACAGTTCGCAACGCGGGCGAGTTGCAAGTCGCGAGAGGTGTCTTTCGATTGGAAAAATTCCGGGGAAGTCATTTAGGGCATTTTCGAGACCGTGGGACCAAAATTAAAAAAGTTATGAATTATAAACCCCTTGGGAATCGGAACGGAAAATATCTCAATTCCCAAACGGAGCTCCGAAGCAGAACACTGCGCCACCTTGCGGTGAAGGAACTGAACTTTTCCCCTTTGGCTAAAAGAAGAAACAGCCGAAAACCGCTTTTTCTACCGGCGCTAATTGCGTTTTTTTCCGCATCAATTTTTTTGACTTGCCGTAGAATATTTACCGTAGTTTTCGCTAAAATATTGAACTTAAAAATAAAACAGGACTATTGAAACTTTTTTTTGCGCGTTTTTTCTTAAACCATCATGCAGACAGTTTTTAAAGTAGAAAAAAACTGATTACATATTCAGAATCTGCGTCAAAATCTGCTTCTGATGAACTAAAAAATACGAAAAAATGTCTTATGGGCGCGTAGTGCCCACCGTGCAAAACCAAATATTTTTAACGGGACTATGGGCACGAAGCGACCATAACTCCGATCCACAATCTTTTTTCTTTGAAGTGCACGTGGCCCACAGTGAGAAATCACATATTTTTAACGGGACCATGGCTCTTTAATTTACTTTTTTTGTGCTTGAGGATTCGAACACCAAGACTTGCTTATTAAATGAATTTTTTTGCTTATTATATACTGCTTAATACCGAGGTTAGTTTAGAAAAAGTGGCCCAGCTAGCGGGCATAGCTCGCTAGTATTTTAATATTAATTGTTAACCCCCACTGTTACACTTTATTGTGCATTCGAATACCGTATCTATTCGTTTTTAATTTTTCTCTTCCTCCACAGTCCTAAAGTTAAAGTTTATAATTTAAAATTAAAACAGATACTTAAAAACTAAATCGATTGTATTTATTGCCCTTCTCATTTAATGCAAGCCTTTTATGTTTTGATTTGTCTTTATAATTAACCTAGGAAGTTTTTGCTACCCAATTTAAGGAAGATACGCTCCCACAATTATTCAGCTGTTAGAAACACTTTGCAACTGTCAGCTAAAACAGATGTACTTAAGTTATCGATTGGCTCGCCTTATTTGGCTGTTTCCCTGAAACATGATTAAAATAGCATCTAAATTACATTCTTCTCATAAGAAATTGAGTCTCAGTAATACTTTGTAATTGACTTTTGAGCGCATGTAAATGTAACCGCCATAGACACTCCCTTTAGCGGTTCTCTTTTACAAACATGACGATATCAGATTCTGTTATTTCAGCAGTTATTCTTTATTCAGTTGCTATGCCTTTTCCGTCCAGATGTTCTATCCGCTGTTTCTATTTAAAAAGCGCAATCTGTTGTTAATCACAGAACTGTGGCAACCTTGTATTTTCCTTGTGCAAGTTCAAAATTAATGTGATCACCGCTGTGATCTGGTCGTGTTTTCGCAGCCAATACGTGTGTGGGTCCTTTGTGCAGGGCGCGAATTTTTGCATCTTGGTGACATTGTATCTACGCCAACCCTGTGTGCGTCACCTCTGAAGTATGATCACTTGGCCTTTTGTTACAAGACTGAAAGTTTATGCTCTGTTTTTCGCGGAGACGCTGTCTCCCCCTAAATGTATCGCTCTTAGTACTGATGGCATTAATAAAAATTTAACTTGCTTCACCAGTGGGGTTTTTGTAATTTGCAACTGAACCTGCTTTTTAAATAATGAGTTTTCGATCACGTGTTATCTCATACAAAAGGATGTCTTTTACGTAGCATCTATACCATATGAACTGGGATGAATATACATAATGGAGATTCCATTACATATTTTTTTTAATCCGTCATTTTATATACCTGCATTTTAGTTAATCTTTCTAAATTAAGAATTATAAATTAACTGTGCCCTATTACCACGTTATAATATATTCTATTAGGTATGTGAATTCTTTTATTAAAAGATTTCTCCTACACGAAACTTATCCACAGATGTAATATCTAACAGAATTAAAATAAAGATAAAACAATTCCTTTTTAATGTACGCCTCTCAAAGTACCACTGAAAGCTATCGCTAGGATTTCAACAACTAAAATAAAAATTAATTTTTGTCTGTTGCCAACGGTATTCTCTCTCTTTAAAAAAATATATAGTCCTCGAAATTATTTCATGGGTGTGGCTAACGATCTTCTATTTTAGGGCATAACATTTGTCTGTCAGCAGATGTTTTTCTATGTTCCGTTTGAGAGAATTTCGGTTCTCATCAAATAAATCTTTTAACTCTTTCGCGCCTGTCCCCATGGTCTCAACATTTATCCGGTTGGCTACGTTACTTAATAAGGCAATTTTGTCTCTCTCTGCATAACTATTGTCAAAGTCGGCAAAGGTACAAAGGGATTTGACACAAACCGCAAGCCAAAGGAAATTGTAACACTACACTGATTATAACGACACCAATTTATCTCTCGCCCCGTAAAGACGGAGTCGAACATGTAACGTTAAAACTCTCTGAGGGGATATAATTTACTTTCATCTAACCTGCATTTTTAAATAAAATCAATAATACTGTTGTAGCGTATATGGGGTTCTTTTGATCTTATGGTTAGACAACTTCAAACTCTTGTCAGAAAAGTAGAAAATAATTTATTTACAGAACTTCAGAAAAACAGAGTCTTCGAAACTCACAAATATTACTAGATATTCAAAAATAATTGTTCAAATCTATCGTACAAGTGCAGATATAGGTTCCAGAGACTTTTTATACAATGTCTCAACACTAAATCACATTCAAAACAACGTAAATAAAACTCAAGCAAATTTGCTTAATCGTAGCTCACTCAATGACTGACCGATAAATAATAACAACAGGAGCTCGTATTGTTCCTCGCAGCACGTGATGGAAATTTCTACAACCTTCTCGAAAAATCCACGGAACAACATTCAATGTATCAGCATACCTAAGGGGTTTACCACAGAAAGGGAAGGGTTACCATCGCCAACAATCGCCAAGTTTGTCGCCAATTTGGCGACCAAAATTTGTCGTCAAAAGTGACGCCAACTTGGCGATATCTTTACTAGTTCGCCAATCTGCCGTAGACATACACTGAAAATAATAGACAAGTTTGCTTGATAACAGAGACAATGTAACAAAAACTAATATTAGTAAAGGAATGGAGCTTAATAAGATTATTTACATTATTTTACAGTACAAACACTAACTATTTACAAAATTCGTAACAATACATATATTTCTGGAGTGTTCATTGCTTCTACGTTCCTGAGTCATTGTGCACAACGTTGGATTATATCATTATGTAAAATTGATATTTTAAAATTATTTACTTCAACTGCAACTACTCGACAGACAAATAAATATTACAGCTATATCTAAGGAGCTTATGCACAAATTTTCACCAAATTTCAGATTCAAATATATCTTGATTAATAAAGCTGCTTATTATGTTTTGATATACATCGCTCAATAGCCGGAGTTGCTGTGCTTGATTTTTTTATTTTTTTCGCAAGAGCTTTAACTCAAAAAACTAATACACGGATTTTCATCTAATTTCGATTAAGTTAGACGTTAAATTAAGTGTTTGATATTAGGTATTGGTGTATAACACGGAATCAGTGGTGCTACTATGCTGCATTTTGTTGAATATAAGGACTATTGTCATAATTTTAAAATTTCTTTTTAAATTACTATTTTATACAATGATATTTGTAACAATTCACATATCATTAAATCATAATTTTCTGAGGTATAAATTGGTATTTTAATTTAGTCAGTTGTTACTTGAAAGTATATCCGTTTATTAAAGTTTATTACGAAATATCGTATTTTTTATTTTGTAGGTTTACTTGCACATTCTTTTACAGCATGCATCAAAAAAAGTCTGATATTAAAGAAAAAGAATAATAAATCATTCTCTATTATTTCAATTATTCTTTTTTTTAGAAAATGCTTTAAATACAAATGCGATGCAATAACGCTCTCTCTAAACTGTACCAGGAACAAGAAGATATAATAGATTTCAAAAAAGCTAAATTACTAAAGAAAATATCAAATTATCAGAAGATTAAAATCATGGAATCAATTGAAATTTTATGTCGAGCTAACAATACTTGTAATGATACTTTGTCGTACGATATTTCAAGAATATGGTACAATCTGCTCAAAATCACTTGAACCCCCCCCCCCCCCTTCTATCGAATTTGGAACATTCTGACTTCTCCCCCATTTTTTGCGTTGTCTTTGGATCAGTCTGCTTGGTATAAAAGAACTCAGCCTTAGACTTCTACTCTTTTGCTGTTTTAACCCTAATGATGAGCATAACATGCTCGAAAGTACTAGGTTTTGTTAATAAAAAACACCTTTAACTAATATGAGTATTTTATTTTGGTTTTATGTATAAATAAGGTGAATTAAAGGATTCGACATTTGTGATATGTTATATCATTTTAATCTTACAAATTTCTATTCTTAAAAATATTAAAAATTTCGGAAAAGTATAACAAAATAAACTTGTGATTGTTAACTTTATATATTTTAAAAAGCACATTTTTTAAGAGTGATTACCCTGTTTTAAAGAAAGAAATGCCAAATACATTTAATTGGTGATATTTTTATGGAACATTTTTGTTGCTATTTTTTGTATCTGTGGAAATATGTGTGTTTCCTTTTAAGAGCATCTAATATGGTACAAATTTATAAAGACGCTAAAAAATGTTGAATCATTCAAACTATTGGTAAACATCTCGAATGATTAATAATAAACATCATTAATATAATGAATTTACTTGATATTTAATATTAAAAAAATATGCATATTCGCCAATTAAAAACTACGTTTTTTAATATTCATATTTATAAGGATACTGCGTTTAATGTGTAAGAGATGTAATTTTAACGCATTCGTTGCCGCTCACGCGCTAGTTCGCGAAGCTCCCATTCATTTAACACAGGGTGCGAGTTATCGACAGCGAACGTGTTAATAAAAAACAGAAACTACTTTATTTTTGAGGCATTCAAGTATACCAGGAAAAATTCACAAAATAATTTTTGATATAATTTTATATTGGTAATTTGGGGATTATAAATAGCTTTGTAATTGACTTTTATAAATTAGTATTTTTGCCACTGACGAAAAACAGTTGCCATTATACAGTGTTATTCTTTTACAATATTCGTATCATGAAATCAAGGTAGCAAATCCAGAGCTGCCAACTTCCACGCCTTTTTAAATCATATTAACATGTTTCGAACCACAAAATTTTTAGAGTGAAATGTACGCCAAATACATTTAATGTTATGTATTACAATAGATATTGTAAATTATTAAGTAAAATTTCTGATTCCAATATGTTTATTTGAATTGAAATAGGCGTAGTAGTTGGCAGCCATGCAAATCAAATAGTATAATGTTATTATGATTGAAGCACTTTTTAGTAGCTTTTATATTAAACTATGAAGCATTTTCTTATGTTGAAAACCATTAGTTAAGAGCTAGGAAGAAACTACCTGTATATGTTACAATTTTGTTTATAGAAATTCGGATGTAAGATTTTAAGTTCATTTTCATAATTTTGACCTATTAAGCAGTATTTTGTTATAATACTTTTTTTTTCATATTTTTAGAGAATATATTATTATCTTTAATATAAATGGTCAAGACAGTTCTATTTTAAATAAAAATACACATCGTGTAATATTTATTAATATTTAACTGTATAATTTTTTGAATACTTATTAGTATCTCTTTAATTTTGGATAGAGATATTATAAAAAACTGCTGCATTTTACTGAGTTCAGTCATTACAGTAAATTCTTACTGTTGAAATATTAAATATTTGAAAGTATCAAGAAAATAAATTTTAAAATATCAAGAAAATAAAGATTATTGTCTTGATGAATTAAAAAATTATCAATAAAAAAAAGTAAAAAAATTCAAGAAAATAAAATATCAACAATAAAATTTACAAAATCCCGCCACCTCTTTTTGCTTTAAGGTGTTCTTTGAGTTATTTACTGTGCGACAGTACAATAAGGTGTCATTTTGAGGAACAAGTACATATATTTTTAGAAATAATATTTGTCAAAATGAATATTTAATAGTAAAATAATCATAATTCATTTATTTCAAAGTGATTATATGCATCCAAACAATAAACTCTACTCTAGTAATCCAGGCATGCACACACAATCAGTATTTGTTTTGAATAAAACGTTCTCAAAGCAAAAATTTCAAGCAAAAACGCTTTAATGAATTATTACATTCAAATGTTTCATATGCAGCTATAAGACTTTGAATGCTAAAGATAGACCATATTCGAAATTTCCTCATAATGTTGTATTACTTTATATCATATTTGGTTTTGTTTAAAACTTTAAAAAATAAGGAAAAAGAATAATTTAAATATTGATTTAAATATATATAAATAAATATATATATATATATATATATATATGTGACGATTTAAGGAGAACTCGAATTATTTCCACTCGTTAAAAAGAAACACACAGTCATGGCAAGCGAGGGAAAAAACAAAATAAATAAATAAATGTAGAAGATCCAATAATTAGTCATGGGCTGCTGTAAATTCATTTATTAAATTCGTAATAATGAGGAAGGAAAAGCTCCTTTTGCAAAAATTCCATCATTATTTCAGCGAGCTGTCCTCATCGAAGAAGCAACCCAAGAAATCTCCTTTTTCATATCGAGACTTCCACCTTTTTAAACTAAAAAGAAAGTTCTGGAACATTCTGTAACCTCAAACCATCATTCTTTTATGTAAACAGAATTCTTGTCCAGCTACGAGATTATTTTCCACAAACGATAAATTTATTTAAAAAAAAATATTATTTAACCAATTTATAATTGACTCAGAATTTTAAATATCTTAGGCAGACGATTTTTATAAATGATTAATTTTAAGAGAAAAAGAAAAGAAATGAATTTATTAATATGCACACATCAAAGGTTGACGTAGGAAAAATAAATAAATAGATAAAATAAAATAATGATATTTTTTGAAAGGTATGGTTTTGGAATAAATTTAATAAGACTTTCTTAAAAAGGGTTGATAAAAACATAGAAGAAATCAGTTTTATTTGGAATATTAAGAAATAAAGTTTTAATTAAGAATATTTTTAATTTAGAGCCATCTTTTTAAATTTACGCATACTGGAATAATGTTTTTTAAGGCAAATTAAGAATTTATATCGTCTGCATAAGGATTAACAGATTAGATTTAGAAACAAGATTTTAATTTAATAATTTGAAGTAAGTACGGAATATTATTATAAGAAAATTAAGATAGTATAAAGGTTAGTTTTGACGAAAAATTTTTAAATTTGTAATATTATCCCCCCTCCCCAAGACTTTGTATGAAATTGATAGTTAAATAAAACTACAAGTTCAGACAACAGAAATATAATAATTTAGAAAAGTTAAATTTTGGAATAAAACTGTCAAACTCAGGAAGCCAAGAGATGGAAGAAAAGAAAATTAACGCAATATAAAAAATATTAGCGATTAAAATAAAATAGTTAAGAGAAAATAATTCTGAATTAAATTTAGGTAGGAGTATTTCTCTGAAAGAAATACAATAATGTTACAACATCACTTACCATTTGTAAGTGCATAGGAGATAATACATATAATAACAGTAAATAAGTTATGAATATTAATAAGCAAGAGATAAAAATATAATAAAAACAATAAAAATTCGTTCTCATGGAAGTTTAAATAATTACAATGACTTAATGCATAGTTTATTTTAAATAAGTCCTTTAAATGAAACAAGTCTTTCAATAATATATATAAAAGAGTCTTTTCCAATGTTCTCTGAATACAGTCTCTTTAATTAAAAATCTTCAAACCTAGTTTAATCTTTGGTTTTAATGTTATGTTGGATCCAACATCTTTCAGTAATATATCAATTTTTCAATAATAAATAGCATCACTCTCAATATCAATAATAAATAATATAGAAAAATTTAAATAATAACAATAACAACAATAAGTAATAGTATAATAAGACTCCATATCCTAATATTTTTCAATAAGAGTATAATTAATACTAAAATTCATTATAGAAATCATAATAATAATAATAATAGTAAAACAAGAGTATAATCAAAAGAAAATATCACTATTTGTTTATTATTGATAGGGAAAATATTGGTTGAGGATAAAAATAATTACATAGCAACTAAATAATTTTCTTATCTTCTAATAGCATAAGAAAGTATTTTTTGCTAGCCGAAAGTATAAATAAAAAAAATCATAATAATTCCAAAATCCAAATAAAATTAAATCTAACTATTTAGAAAATGGACTCTCAACCAGTATTTCCTTACAATAATTCCTCTCTGATACTCTTTTACAAAATTGTCAAATTTGGTTATAAGTTTTCAAATGTAAATAAGCCAAATGTAGAATAATGTTTTATCTACACATGGTTTATAAACTTTAATAATAAAATACAATAGGAATAAAAGGTGTCATTCTTAATTGAGAAATAGAAATAAAAATAGTGTGCTTTTCTGAAAAACTCTTAATATCTGTAGTTTTCACAATCACTGAAAATCACATATTATGTTATAGGTTTGAGTAGAATCATTAGATTTTATAACTGTTATAACATAAATATCTGCTGAATAAATAGAATAATACTAATGTCAAATACATGAGTAAATATAGTTAGACTTAAACACCCTTAAAATTAATTTATCAACATCAATTTGAAAGCTTTTACAATCAAAGTGTTCACCTTATGCCTGCATAAGGAGCCCAATTTAACCCCAAAGACTCCCAAAAACAAGTAATATTCTTGTAGGCCTCCAAGAACATACCTGCTAATGTTGAAAATTATGGTGATAAACTATTTAAAGAATAAGAATTAAAACTTAATCTACTGTCTTGACTTTAGTTTGATCTAGTGATTGTGATTGTATCTGAGGTTTTGTTTGTTTTTTGGGTTGCTCATGAAACAGTTTAAAATCTTCTGGTGAAAAATAGGGTCTTAATTTAGAAACATGCACAATAACGGAATTCTGTCCTGTCTCATAATTAAATTTATCTATTTCATAAGTTACATCAGAAAGTTTATTTATAATTTTGTATGGTCCAGAGAAAGTAAGTTCTGATTTTCGAGTGTTAGGGTATTTAAATTCTTCATAAATTACAGAGTCTTGTATTTTTAATGGGCATTCGACAAAATTTCGATCATAGAGCCTTTTACTTTTAAGGTGAAATTCCTGAGTTCGCGCTTTTGCAATTTTGAGGGCTTTGTCTACTGATGTTGTATACATTTTAATTGCCTCACACAAAACCATTACCCACCATTTAAAAAAAAATTGAATCAAAATTATCGTGAAATTGTGACTATATTTAGCTGCTAACTTTAACCAGAAATTTTATCTAATAAAACAGAAATTGTAAATATCATAGATATACCTTAAATTGGGATCAACTTTTCATTCTGGTATTTTATAGATAATAAACAGATTCAAAAATTTTAACTATAGGTAATTTTTTTACTTAAAATCACAAAATTTACTGAAAAAATTAATCATATTTATCAGTCAAAATTCTTGCAACAGTTTTGGACAGTTCCATCTTTCTTACTGAATTTAAATAAATTATAAGAATCCGGGAACCAAAGCTCACTGTCACTAGAAATTCTAACAAATAAAGGAAAAAGCATAAATGTTAACTTAATTTTCAGCTCAAATGTTTAGTTGTAGGAAAATTACCATGAAAATACTGTATTCTGAGAATAGTTCTTGATAACAAACAATATCAATAAATTAGAAAATGTACCTTTTAAAAAATAACTTGAGCTTCTAAGTTCTTTTATACTTCATTATTATTACGAACTTATCTTTAAACGTGCATAAAAATATCATAATAATCTTAATAAGTAACAGTAAATATCTTAAGAACATCATACTCCTCAATTAAATCCTTAAGAATAAAAATATTTCAATCTTCAACACATAATAATGATAATAAAAATACTCATAAATATGTAAGTAAGTAAGATTCACAGATAAATAATCAAATAAATAAACCTGACAAACAGAGAATAAATAATCTACACAAATACAATAAAAGGATACACAAAATAATTAAATACATCTAAAAATAACTTACTAATAAGAAGAAATTCTCAAGAGGATCCTAGGGGAGACAAGAACCCAGAAAATTATCCAGGTAATTAGCAACCGACGTTCAGCTGTCCCTGTAAGTTTTTTTTTCTTTTTCTTGTCATCACTACCAGTAATACTTAATGTCAATGATCGCATATTTGGGCCGCAACAAGATGAATGGCAGTTCGTCGTGGCGCTTCTATTCCTTATTAAATCCACTTCGAAATCACCAGGTCTCAAAAATTTACCATTATGACGAAAAATATCAAGCTTCAGGAATTCACGAGAAGTCAATTATCGGCGATTCACAAACCTATCATCATTTCGTTCCACAGCCGATTTCATTAGCAAGCCGAAAATTTTCTTTAAATATTCGAAAAAGGCATCACAGATAAATTATCCTGTCGACTTTTTGATTAGTTGTGACGATTTAAGGAGAACTCGAATTATTTCCGCTGGTTAAAAAGAAACACACAGTCATGGCAAGCGAGGGAAAAAACAAAATAAATAAATAAATGTAGAAGATCCAATAATTAGTCATGGGCTGCTGTAAATTCATTTATTAAATTCGTAATAATCAGGAAGGAAAAGCTCCTTTTGCAAAAATTCCATCATTATTTCAGCGAGCTGTCCTCATCGAAGAAGCAACCCAAGAAATCTCCTTTTTCATCTCGAGACTTCCACCTTTTTAAACTAAAAAGAAAGTTCTGGAACATTCTGTAACCTCAAACCATCATTCTTTTATGTAAACAGAATTCTTGTCCAGCTACGAGATTATTTTCCACAAACGATAAATTTATTTAAAAAAAAATATTATTTAACCAATTTATAATTGACTCAGAATTTTAAATATCTTAGGCAGACGATTTTTATAAATGATTAATTTTAAGAGAAAAAGAAAAGAAATGAATTTATTAATATGCACACATCAAAGGTTGAAGTAGGAAAAATAAATAAATAGATAAAATAAAATAATGATATTTTTTGAAAGGTATGGTTTTGGAATAAATTTAATAAGACTTTCTTAAAAAGGGTTGATAAAAACATAGAAGAAATCAGTTTTATTTGGAATATTAAGAAATAAAGTTTTAATGAAGATTATTTTTAATTTAGAGCCATCTTTTTAAATTTACGCATACTGGAATAATGTTTTTTAAGGCAAATTAAGAATTTATATCGTCTGCATAAGGATTAACAGATTAGATTTAGAAACAAGATTTTAATTTAATAATTTGAAGTAAGTACGGAATATTATTATAAGAAAATTAAGATAGTATAAAGGTTAGTTTTGGCGAAAAAATTTTACATTTGTAATATATATATATATATATATTAAAACATTCCTGTATCAGATGCCTGTGAAAAAATATATCCCATATTCTGAAATGAATCTTTGAACGTATTTTCAGAAAAACGTTAGCTTATTGGTTTTTCACAAAAATCCATCTTTAAATATTCATGCATAATTCAATATGCAGCATTTCATAAGATGTGACTGGTTTCAAAAGAATCTTTCCCACAATATTCTAAAAAAAATTCTGAAATAAACACTTAGAATGTAAATAGAATGTTACAGCAATAAATTAAAAAGTGGTGTTATTTTACGCATTTTTAGAATAAAGTATTAGCGGTTATTTTCAGATGAGGACTAATAGTATCTTTTTTAAATACGTAATACACAAATAAATTTAATAACATTAAGGATAATTTTTACTTGTGATATCAGCAAATCGAGATAAACTTTATCTCATTCATAAAACAAAATACTCTGGCTTATACAAAAGTTTGTTGTATATCATTCTACAACACTTTTTAAATTCATACTGTTACACATCAACAATTGGATAATCTGTATTATGATTCTTTAAAAAAAAAATTTAACATGGATGGAATAGTTTTATTAACAAATAGGAAAAAAATGAATGCCAGTGGTCTAAATTAAGTATTCATACAGAATAGTGGACTAATGCATAATGTTCACATAAAATGTAAGTAGGCAGATTCCACAATTGCTGAGTGATAAAAAATCGTACATATTCACATTTAAAGTAGATGAGAGTAGTAGTAGTAGATTGCTCAAGTACTTAAACACAACAACTCAATGCATATTTGGTTTCTGCAACTATTCGAATGAAGTAAATACTCGATTTATAATAAAATGGAGCAACGAATTAATACCAGTTTTTCTTAAATTCAGTAAAAGTGACGGACCACACGGCATATTTATATAAATGTACAGATCAGAATCCGGGATTTTTTTGCTTTTTTCATACATAAAAATATAAGAGTTATGCATGCATGATAACTGTTATAATTTAGAATCACAAATAAAATACAAAAATCTTAGAGTAACTATAAATTTATTTAAATTTAAATACAAAATAGACATGTGTTCGGAAGCCAAACAATGTAGACAAAGACTATAGCTATGTCTTCTCGGCTCGGTTCAAAAGTTATTTGCAAATGAATCAAAGGAGAACGACCGAAAGATCTTTAAGCAGAACCTAGAAATTGTTCAGTAAATAATTAAAATAAAATATGGAGACGTAAATCCGAATTTAATAGAATTTATGTATAAAAAGATCACTAAAAAGTAAAACGGTAAGATATTTGATTCGAATTGTACGAATCAGTAAAGTGCATTCGAAAAAAAATACAACTATAGAATAGGAGAAAATATAAATTGCAACAAGTTTTTATTAAAACAAAAATAAAGTCATTCCTTTTAAAACACCTACATAGTCAAGTAAATAATGGATTTTAGTATAACTTTACATTTTATCTCTACAAACCATTCATTTGATATTCTTTAGCATTATGGTTTTTAAGTATGCTGAAAAACTTACTAAGACACTTTTACACTCATGTATTATATTTTATAATGTTTTATCGTTGAAAATATCATTAATAACAATCTGGTAGTTTGAATTCTACATATAAATTACACATAATGTCATAATTCTCAAATTTAAATGGATATTTTAGAAGCCAACAGGCGCAGATTTTTGAATTTATCCTTAATTCCATTAAGTTAGTAAGGTACCCTGGGGTAATAACGCCAGGCGGGGTAATAACGCTAAGTGCTATTATGCATAATTATGAAATAATCTGATAAATGACACCCATGTGCTCTGCGCCGAAGGGTTTTGAGTCATATAAATCGCAAAAAACAGCTTCAAGTTGATTTGTTTCATTTTTAGGTCTTATTTTTTTTTGCAAGCGACTAAAATTAACGCTTGATCTTAAATTTGCGAGATACGTTTTGTGATGTGAAGACTATTTTTTGTATCCGGAAATACTTTGTTAATTACATAAATTGGTAGTACATTTCATGGACTTTCAAAATGTTGTTGAAGATTTTGGATATCTTCTCGAGATAATTTGTAATTTAAAATGTACAGCGCAATAACTATAACGGGGTAATAATGCCAATCCTTGGCATTAGTACCCCAGTTGATTCCCTACAGTTGCCGTGCTACATCCTAAATACTGATTCAAATAAACACAGTTAAAACTGTGCAATGTTTCTAATAATTCTATTTAAGCGGTCCTTTTTAAGCAAAAAGAATCTCACGGTCTGATATTCTTTTGCCTAATCCTCCCCCCCCCCCACACACACCACACCTTTATTTTTCTTAAACGTTTATAAAAAATTGAACATTTTCAATAGCTTAGAATGCAATTTGTCACTTTCTAAGTTTGTAGAGTTTGTATTTTTAGAATTGGGCAATCTACATGCAATTATTCCATCTTATTTCATAGTTTTGTTTGCATGGCGTTATTACCCATATATGTGGGTAATACCGCCAAATTGCATTGGTCAAGAAATCACGCCATTACATTTTATGAATACATATCTGTTAAATTATTTTTTTTTTATATAGATAGTCAATGAGTTGCTGTATCAAATCATATATCTGTTTGAAAAATACAATCTAAAACTGAGCCGTGAAAATTGGTAGAACCTTAACGTGGCTTTATTACCCCAGGGTACCTTATTAAGCATAAAAATGGTTTATCAGGCGCAATCGAGTCTAATTTCACCGACACTCAGTATAAATAAAAGCACAATAGGTACTTATGTGAGGAGGTATATTCGATTCCCGTATTGTGTTTATTAAAACAGCTCTTAAATCAGAGAACTGAATTTCTCTGAAACGGTTTTGACTTCATTAGATGCTTCTATATTTCAATATGCTGTAAATTCTTTGTTACGCAGCGTCTTTATCTCTTCGATACAATTATTATATGTGTCTCTTTTTCGACTAAAACGCTAATGAGCATGAAGATTTATCTTGCGCATTTATTGATCTTAGGTATCTTCCCTGATTGTTGATATTTATCGTTAAAGAAAGGGAAAAATGGGATTCCTTCGAAAGTGATTTAAAGTTTCTGCGTTTTGTGAACAAATCGGAGGAGTTTGGATTTTACTAATTCAGGGGAGCGGCACTGAACGACTTATGTAGAAGAATGATGTCCAATCGGTCACAGTCGGATATCTAATTAACAAATATTAAGATTCGTTTTATGTATAGACGATCTCTATAGAGAATCTGTAGATTTCAATAGAGAAAATAATTGTCCCAGTTATTTGGCGTGTCATACTTTATCCTTATATTGTACCAATTTATCCCATGTACAACCAATAATTAACTCACCCTGAATGTTTTTGAACATCCAAAACCATAAAATTTTTACTTTTACAGTACCTAAAAATACCTCAGTGACACATACATGTTAATTGTTCTAATATAGAGTAATCAATAAAATACAGAAATTTTAGAAGAAATATAAATTTAAATTAAAAAAGATGAAAAGACGTGTGTTCGCAAGACAAACTTAGTGGACAAAGACAATAGCTATTTATTCGGTTCGAAAGTTATTAGTGACTGAATCAAAGAACAGCAAAAGAAAGATCTTTAAATAGAACCTAGAAATAGTTCAGTAAATATTTTTTAAAGAAATGTTGGAGAGATAAATCTTAATATAGTAGAATTTATGCATAAAAAGATAATTAGGGAGTAAAACAGTACGATACTTGATTCAAAATGTATCTAAAACAAAACAAAATTGAAAAAGATAGATTAGGAAAAAAATATAAATTGCATCAATTATTTATTAAATCAAAAAATATATAACTCCTTTTTAAATCTCTATGAAATAAAATAAATTATAGTTTTTTAGTATGAATGTAATTTTTTCTTTCTTCTTTACAAACTATGCATACTAGTGTCTAATTTAGCTGTCACTCAGTATAAATACAAGCACAACAGGTATTTATGTGTGGAAGCTTGATTCGACTCTAACACAGCTCATCAAGCAGGAAATGAATTCCTCATAATCACTTTTGACTTTATTAGATACATCCCTGTGGTTTAATATGCTGTTAATTCTTAGTGACGGAGCTTCTTTATTTCACCGATACAATTTTATGTGTTTCTATTTCGAATAAAACGCTTATGTGCTTGAAGATTTATCTTACGGATTAATTAATCTTACATATGTTTTCTGATAGCCTATGTCGCTTCTCAAAGAAAGGTTTGGTTTGGTTTATTTTTGTCGTCCGATTATCTACACTGGGGATATAGTACCAGGGGGAGTGCCTTTCGTGGGGGTCTTTCTAAGGGAATCTAACCCGTATTTACGCAAGGTTCGAAGAAAACCACGAAAAATCCGAACAGTTAGGTCGACGGCCGCGATTGGATTTGAAACCAGCACCTGCCGTCTACCAGTTGAGAGGTCATACCTCTCGGCCACTGGTGGGGACCCTCAAAGAAAGGAAAAGATGGTATTTCTTCGAAAGAGATTTCAATTTTTTGCATTTTGAGAAAAAAACAAAGTGGAGCTCAGAAGAGTTGGGATCCTATTGATCGAAGGTAACAGCACTGAACGACTTTATCCAGGAAAACTATGTTAAAGCGGTCACAGTCGGATATCTCTGATTTACAAATATTAAGATTCGTCTCATGTATAGGTGGTTGCATCATGCGTAAATTTGTGTAGTCGTCATGTACAATAAAGCCGACCGTCTTTATTCTGTTCCAACTGCATATCATATTAGGCTAAGCAATAAGAAATTCTTTAAGGTACGAAGCACATTACCAGAAATTTCACGGGGAGGGTCTCTGCTATCATAGATTTCATTAATAAGTGTCCCAATTATTTGGCGTGTCAAACTGTATCATTATATTTTTTTCAATTTATCCGACGTGCAATTAATAATTAACTCACCTTGAATATTTTTGGATGTCCGAGTCAGTAAATTTTGTGCTTTCCCAATGCATAAAAATATCAGAGTGATACATACATGCTGATTGATGTAGAGTAATCAATAAAATAAAAAAAAAATCTTATAATAAATATATATTTAAAAAGAAGAAAAAACGTGTTTTTCAGTAAAATTTTACAAAACGTAGAACAAAACTTAAAGCTTTAAAAAGATGAAAAGTCTTGAAAAAACAGCTTTCAATGCACTGAATTTAATTTAAATTGTTGTAAGCTCGGTTATATAAAATTAATGGATTTACAAAAGAATTTTGCGAAAATCACGAGTTATTCCTAAATTGCATTTACGTATGGAAACTTATTTATGATGTCAAATTTGGAGATATTTCGCCAGTTTGGGCAGCATTTGGCATTTTGTGGCAGAACTCAGTAGTTTTTAATAAGTAATTATTTTTGAGCATGATATTGATTTTTGCACAACGAAACAATAATTTAATCACGATAAAGTAAAATCCCCTTGTCTGTTCCGCCTCTTACAAATCGAATTAAAAAAAATGCCAGTATACAATTCATGTATTAACCTGAGAAATGCACATATATTCTAAATTTCTAAGATCTATGACATCAGGGAGTGGGTGAAAAATAAATAACAAGATTTGATTGCCACATAAAAACAAAAATGTAACTTTACAGTAAGCTTGTAATGTCCTGTTTGATGAAACAAATCCAAAACTGTAGGTAAAGTTTAAGTAAGAAAATAAATGTAATTTTTAGAATATCTGAAAGGAAAGTAATTAATTGAAACCACATTTTCTGCAGGTAGTTTTATAAAGTTTTATTAACTTCATAATGTTATTTAATTTTTATTGTTTAATTGGATATATTAATAGCCGATACAATTTCGTTCTATCATATCACTTTATTTTCCTTCTTGTTTCCAAGGAAATCTTAAAAAGTAAAATCTATTACTTTTAGTAACAATTTGTCTTTTCGTAAAAATACTTCCAATAGTATTGTATTTTTTAAATTTGAAACTAGCCTGATATTTCAATTAAAAAACTTTCTTCTATCTCATGCAATTATGTTAATACTTCAAAATTTCCTACCATCATTTAAAGGCATATAAATTCTATACTTTAACTATTGAAATATGACTGTTGTGGATACCGGAAAAATTGTAAAATAAAACGCCATTTTTTGAGCAATTTATACCAAAACATAAACAGCGATAATATTTATCAAGCCATACTTGTATACGGAGTTTGATGAAAATTCGTTAAATAGTTATTGGGATAGAGCTGTTGTATAAATTGTAAAATAATCAACGCCACCTGTTGGGCGATCGACACCAAAAAATAAATAGAATTAGTTCAAATCATAGATTTACTGAATCTAAGATTTGACAGAATTTCGTGCATGAATCTTTGAGATAGAGTTCTTGCATAAACCGGAAGAATAGCAACATAGCAGCGCCAAAGAGCGAATTACCCCAAACACTAATCAGCATCAATTATATATCAGGGACTACCTGAATAAAAAAATCAAATTCTGTGCATTAGAACTCGAGATAGATCGCCCTCAAAATTTATGTCACAAACAGGCAGAAAGTCATAGAATTACAAACAGACAGTTTATAAAAACTTTTATTTTAACTCCCTAACAGTCGAGCAAAAGGGCAAAATTGTAATGTCGTTTCTCTGCAATTTATTAAAAATGTTTAAAAATATATTATTTCCAACTTGATACAAAATATTTTATTGCACATAAGTGTATAAGCCTTGAGAGTATTAATCACAACTTAATTATTGAAAACTGGCTTTTATTTGTAAAATTATATTAATTTAAATATTGCTTGTTTTGCAGTGAAACCTGCTGCTTAGTGAACAGGTATATCAGTTGGCAACAGTCAGAAGCTTAAATTCCAGAGTCTAAAACACTTATATACGTCAAAAACCGAAAGTCTAAAATTTTCTCGAATCCGATACTAAATCAAATACTACCAAAGTAAAATGGAAAAATAGCTTTACATAATGAACAGTAACATTTCATTAGATATATCAAAGCTTAAAATGAAAATATAACAGAATCCATTAACATCAGTTATTTTTATATTTATTGTGTGATATTGTACCTAATAGCTAAATAATCTAAAATGCCATATTCTGTTTTATAGTAAAATAAATCTAATATTATTAAACCAAGGCAATAAACACTGTGCGTATCAACGAACAACAACTCTTCATGCTTTCCAGAATTCCACGTCAATGTAAATACGTAACATTTTTAAAGCATCGGTAATCATTAATGACAAGATAAGTACTACATTCATTTCAATATTTGATAAGCTGTAGTTGTGTTTGCCGACTGGTGTAATTTAGTAAAATTTATCTAGAGAAAATATGCTTTAAATTCCATCAAATCTTAAAATATGCATACATTCCAGAATTTCATGTAATAAGTTTGTAATACATTAAGTAAATGTTTAGAGAAGATTAAATAATACTGATGCAGTGAATTTAATTTAATTATACTTTAAATAATTCTTACTTGGTTTCACAGAAACAAATAGAGTTAATGACTTAACATTAAAATCAAACATGAAAGTAATGCTACAGTGCGTGTCAAAAGTTTAAGCACAGCAGAAAATTTCAAAATAAAATTTTATTAATGAATGAAAGTTAATTTCCTATTAACATAATATACAAATTATAGTTTTAAAAAGATAGTTAACAGATTTATGCTATAAAATTTATCTTAAATAATAAAATTTATCTAAACAACAAAAATAAGTGTGTCAAAAGTTTAAGCATAGTAGTTTTTAGTTATAATAATAAAAATTTAATATGTGACTATTGCTCCTTTATGCTGAATTACATTAAATATACTGTCGTCCATCGATAAAATAAAATTCTGCATTGTTTCTGGTTCAATTTTAAACCAAGCGTTCTTAATGGCATCTTTCAAATCTTTAACTGAAAAATACTGCTTTCCATTTGGATAAACTGCATGAATGACAATACCTCACATATTTTCTATAGGGTTTTAATCAGGACTAATTGCCGGCCATTTCAAAACAGACACATTTTTCGACTTATGCCACGATGAAGTTAAGTTTTAGGTATGGATCGAAGCATTGTCATGTTGAAATAACCATTTTTCACCCCCTTCCCCCCCCAAAAAAAATCTTGGCAACAGGAAGCAAATGATTGGTAAGTGTCTCTTGATAGTTTTCAGAGTTTTCACGACCACTGATGAATGCTAGAGATGTCTGACCATTGAAAGAAATAGCCCTCCGCACCATTATAGAACTACCATTATGTTGTCGGCTAAATACACTCCTAAGTTCTTTGCGGAGATCATTCCAATAGTTCTTAAACCCATCAAGGCCATCGAGGTTCTATTTTGTTTCATCACTGAATATGACATTCAGCCAGTTTTCACCAAATGACATATGATCTTTGGCCCATTGTAATCTAGCTTCTTTATGGTGTCGTTTGGGACACGGTAATCGAGCCATTTTACCGTATTTGATGTATTTGAATTCCAAAATTCTTCAATGAACATTTTTTTTAGATATTTGTGCTCAAATTGCATGTTTTAGTTGCAAAGGGGAGTAATTACCAGTTGAAGCCAAATTTCTGATACGGCTATCTTCGCGCAAACTAGTCACTCGTGGCCTTCCTGAACGAAAAGTTCGTTCAAAATTGTTACCGCGAGCCAAAATTTGATGAATACCTCGTTTTGATCTTTTTAATGTATTTGCAATTTCAGAAACAGATTTAGATTTTGCTCTCATACTCCATATTTTTATCACCTCCTCCTCTGAAAATTCTTTCAACCGAGGCATTTTGTACTAACTCGTAAACAACAATTAACAGCTTCTTATACACCCAGAAATTGTTTGTGTGCGCAACGGCTTACGTCAGATTGAAAAATTTGCATAAAAACGATTTTGTGCTTAAACTTTTGACGCGGTTATTTTTGTTCTATTCTAAAACTCCATGGTTTGAGATAAAATTTTAAAGTTAATTTCGATTAATATGGTGTTAAAATAGATATTATTAACATATAAGACAAATATTGAAATAAAGTGAATATTTAAAGTTTCATTTGAAAATTGCTATTGTGCTTAAACTTTTGACACGTACTGTGTATAAAAGGTATAAAAATTGGTTGAATTTATGCTTTACAGATAACAGCTAACAGTTTCAATAGTGGCACAGTGCTCTAAACTGTTTTGGGTATTCAATTCCGTACAAGACGTTCATTTTATTTGATAAATAATAATAATAATAATAATAATAATAATAATAATAATAATAATAATAATAATAATAATAATAATAATAATAATGACAAAAACCTTCATTAACACAGTATCAAAAACATTTATATTTAGGTACAAAGACATATGTAACGGACTCAAAAGTTAGCAAAAATATATTATACTAGATGTTAGCAAAATACAGGGTTTTATAAAGTCTGGGACCAATTTTGATGTTTAATAACTCATGAAATAATAAAGATAGATTAAAATTAATAACATAAATGGTTAGATAGAATGAAAATTTTCCTGACTCTTGTCAATGAACTTCCACATCTGCCCCCTTCGTCACACGGAGCATATCAAGTCGAAAGTCAATTTCACGCCAGGTAGCGTCTAGCATGTTGGTATATTCAAACCGGATATTCAAACCTGTTATTCAAACCTGATAAGAATAATGATAAACATATTCAAACCTGAAAAGGAAAATATATGAGTTATTCTATCAATAAATGCCATATGTTTGTTTATATCTTCATTATTTTATGAGTTATTAACCATCAAAATGGGTCCGGGACTTTATAAACACCCTGTATATTGTACTAGAATATAATCACCAAAAGAAATAAAAGAAGGTTGATCTGCGTTTCCTTTTTTATAAGACTTCCAACAAATGAAGTTTTAGTATTTGAAGAGTTTGTATTGTAGAAAAGTACATATTAAATAAGAAAAATGAGATTTATATATGCAAATGGTAAAGTTAATTTTTTTTATTTTTTAATTTGTTTATTTAATTTTTTTAATGAATGTTGATTTGCATTTCCTTTTCATAAGACTTCAAACAATTGAAGATTTTTTTTTTTTTTGTAGAGTTTGTATTGTATAAAAGTATATTTTAAGTAAGACAAATGTAAGATTCTTTAAATGCAAATGGTGAGGATAATTTGTTTTTAAACATTGTTCAAGTTATGAAGTATTTCAACAAAGAGATTAACTTGTATCAACTTGAAATTTTATTGCATTGTGATTAAAATTTATATTTCTTACAAAATGCATTTAAAATGTAAGAATAGATAAAACCATCTGCTATATGTATTAATTACATAAATGCAGATATTATTTCGATTTTTAACGTCTTAACATTAGAACTTAACTTTAGAGTGAAAATAAAATTTAAATTTAATAAGCGAATGTGGAAAAATAATTTCCAGTCATATAAATGCAATCCCATAATTAAATTGCATCTTAATGAAAATAAAAAAGAAATCTTATTTTCTTTTAATGCAAAATGAAATTAAAAAAAAAAAAAAAAACTTAAGCGGATAAACTTTTAGCTCTTAAAAATTAATAAAACTAAATTAAAATTCTAATACTCTTTTTATTTATATTGAATGGAGTTAGTAATAAAAGTATATAGCCAAAGCTCTAGCTATATAAATTTAAAATTTCATTAGGCATGACTAAAATCAAAATTATTATTTTTGTTATTTCTTTCGTAAAATTTTTATTCAATGTTATCAATTCTTGGGAGATTAACTTAGGTCCGCTTGAAATTTATTTGCGTTGTAAATAAAATTTATGTTTTTATAAAATGTAATTAAGATGTAAGAACCATATAACACTATATACTACATATATTAATTAAATTAATACAGATAAAATTTTAATTTTTAAAGTTGTGACATTCGAACATAGATTTAGAGAAATAATAAAATTGTAATTTCTTAAAAGAATGGAAAAATAATTTTCTGCCATAAAAATGCAATCTCATAATTTAATAACATCTGTATAAAAAAAAAAAAAAAAACTTCTCTTTACTTATAAGGCAAACAAAATTTTAAAAAAAAAATCTTAAAATTAATAAGGCTAAATATAAATTACAACATAAATTTTAGTCATATTGTACGAATTTCTAAAACTATATAAAGTTTAATAAATAGATATTGAATTATATCATTACGTCCTGTGGATTGCCAATAGGAGTGGCCACCAAATTAGTGTAGGTTTATTTATATCTAGTTATCCGTTGCTCATAATAGCTTGTTATAAGTTATTTTTAATTTAAAACTTACAATTTAAAATTGCATAGTTTTTGAAGATTTTGGAGAAAAAAGTGGAATAGATGTGATAGAATGCAGATTATGCGTATATTTCAATGTGTTTATAAGTCAGTATACTTATAGCACCTAAATATTTATGCCTTACGTGGCAGCCATAAGTTGCTTTTCTCTAAGACGAGGGTAAACCCTGAATCGTCACATTAGAATATTTTTTAAGTAGATGCCTGATTTTATAAGTGACAGTGTTTTAATTTTCTTCAGCAATGAGATTCCTCAAATTTTTTGTTGAAATTTTAAGCATATAATGATTATACGAATGTTTTAACTTTGGAAACTTAATATTTATTTGAAAAATGAAAAAAAAAATGTGTAATAATTTTCCCAAATGAATGAAATTCTTTTCATAATCTTCGGTTTTAATTGCCAATGCTCTTTCATTTGAACTTATCTGAATAATATACCAGCAATCACAATCTCTGATTCATTACTTAAAACAGCTCAAAAAATTATCACATTTAAATAAATCCCAATAAATCATGGATGCGTATATACGCTTGTTCTTTTTTTAAATAATAAAACATACTTGTAGACAAATAATAAGAGAAGTATTTTTCTAAATGACTTAAAATGCATTTGGTCCGGGAAAGAGACATTAAAAGCATTGGCATTTTAAGCCAAAGGTTATGGTATTGCGTCCCGACTTAAGCATAGTTTTACTGAGATAGAAATAACCAGTTTGATTTTAAAAAATACTAAACAATGTAACTGTCAGTAATTTTAAATTTATAATTAAGTCGAGTTTTAGTTAGTTTCAAGCGTGGAAAATTTCGAATGCAATAGTTCCTTTAAAAGAGACTTATTTTTAGATGAGATGAAACACCACTAAAGACAGCATTATTTTGTTGTTAACGTCAACAGATTAAAAGGCTTTTTAGTGGTTATGGGGCGGTAAAGACTTGTAAGACAATAGTTTTATTAAAAGAGACTTATTTCTGGATGAGATGTTAAGTACGTTAAAGACAGTATAATTTTGGTGCTAACATAAACAGGCTAAAAAAGTTTTTTAGCGGGTATGGTGTGTGGAAAACTTTTAAGACAATAGCTCCATTGAAAGAGAGATTAAATATTTTAACTTTTTGGTTTCATAAAACATTTTGAAAGTTTATACCATTTAATCGGCGATAGGTATGGGGAAACAGTCCTTTTACCCCCGACTTATCTCGTTGCAGACAGTTAAGTGGTTAATGTATAATGAATGGATTCATAACAGACACCATTTATATGCTGTTGAGTAGTTAAAAATAGTGATAAAAATGAAAACAATCTCTGTAATTGTTACTGTTCGTTACTTAATATTGTACTTACTTCTAAAACCAGTGCGTAAAACGAACCACCAGACGTTTCTGACATTTTAAGAATGTCATAAACGTCAATAATGAATGTCATAAGGGGATAAAACATAAAAATCATCATTATTAAATATTTTTACTTTATGGATTTATAAAGCATTTTAAAAACTTAATTAAGATTAAAAAGAATCGATGCATAACAAAAGACATATATATCATGTTGTGTAGTTGAAAATAATGATAAAAATGAAAACAATCTCTGTAATTGTTACTGTTAGTTACTTAATATTGTACTTACTTCTAAATTCAGTGCGTAAAACGAACCACCAGACGTTTCTGACATTTTAAAAATATCATAAACGTCATTAATGAATGTCATAAGGGGATAAAACATAAAAATCATCATTATTAAATATTTTTACCTTATGGATTTATAAAACATTTTGAAAACTTAATTAAGATAAAAAAGAATCGATGCATAACAAAAGACATATATATCATGTTGTGTAGTTGAAAATAATGATAAAAATGAAAACAATCTCTGTAATTGTTACTGTTAGTTACTTAATATTATACATACTTCTAAAACCAGTGCGTAAAACGAACTACCAGACGTTTCTGACACTTTAAGAATGTCATAAACGTCAATAATGAATGTCATAAGGGGATAAAACATAAAAATCATCATTATTAAATATTTTTACTTTATGGACTTATAAAACACTTTGAAAACTTAATTAAGATTAAAAAGAATCGATGCATAACAAAAGACATATATATCATGTTGTGTAGTGAAAAAAAATTATATAAATGAAAACAATCTCTGTAATTGTTGCTTTTTTGGTATGTCAAGGATTTTACTAAGAAAAGTCTTATTTTAATTAATTATTTTGTTTTAAGAAACATTTTTTGAATGTTATTTTGCATCTAATTATTAAAAATGTATGTCTGAAAAATTCTGGTTTACGCATCTCTCTATTCTAAAAAAAGTAACTCCTGCTGTCACCGCCGCTGACATGGAGTTTTCTTATGACAGGGGGTATTTCTTTGTTAATATTAAGTAAACTAATGCACTCTAAAATAAGAAAATATGTAGAATTATAAAAAAAGTTTCATGAACACGCTTATGCAGACATTTGCTAAATCGAATTATTATTATAAGAGATATTTAGTGTTAAAATTGATCAAAATTTTTTCATTAAAAAGACTTTATGCGAGCAAAAACTTTTCATGGGAATTTAAACATTTTTAAGTGCTTTTATAGATTGGCATGTTCCGGTGTGCAGACTGCCCTTTTTTTTAATTAATTTTTTTTTACTCATATTTTGAGGATTGTTTTTTCTATTTTAAGTTAAAAATTTTCAGCATTACGAGGAATAAGCTTTACATTAAAAAAAAAAAATTATTTTGATTTATTGCATTTATAAAACTAGTCGTTGGGGGCCACCGTAATACTTACCCATCATGGATATGCATAATATAAAATATGAAAATAAAACGCATGTAAACTATTAATAGAATGCACCGCAATTCCAAAATAATATTTAAACACATATTTAAATAGTTTTAATATACACAGTAATGCTCTATTAATAAATTGCTGATGAGCTAATTTCTACAAAACGCCAAAATACTCGAGTAGTACTGAATTACTTAAAAGAAACAGCCTTATAACTCCAAAAATAATAATCATATTAACTAACAATTTACTGCGTCGGATTAAACATCTCATTTCCAATTAAAATATATCTTTGAATTGAAATTTGAACGAAATACAGGGTCATGAAAAATCGAAGAATGTGAAAAACTGGATTACTCATATCTCGGCAACTAATAATCCGATCGACTTCGTGCTTTATGCAAAATTTGTGTTATTTTATTGCCTTTTATGTCCACCCCTTAAAATAAAAAAAAATCGAAATTTTTTGTATTCCTTTCATCAGAACGAATTTTTCGAGAGTCCGAAAAAAATAGTTCCGGATAATCGAGGTTACTGATATTAAATAGGCTTCGTTCCATTCTTACATACTAAGTACATACAAAATTTCAAGTCTCTATCTCAATGTTTTCGGGAGATAGAGCGGTTACAGACAGACAGACAGACACACAGACACACAGACGGACGGACGGCAAATTTTTTTTTTTTCTAAAAATATGTTTTTCGGAATCTCCAATATCTGAAACGTGTAAATTCGTCAAAAAAAAATTTTCGATTTTCAAAACGATTGCAAGACTTACCCTATACTACGTATGATGGGTAAGTAAAAAGCTCAAAGAATAAAAGTTCCTCCAAATGACAGAAAGATATTGACACGTGATATTATAAATAGAAAAAACTTTTCAATTAAAATTAAATTAATATTACTTAATTAAAGCAGAAAAATATTGAATATTACGGTAACAAAAAATATATTAAAATAATAAATTCATCCAAAGTCGTAAATTCTAAAAAAATTACGTCAGATTTAAAAAATAAAATAAGTCAGTGCATGTAACAATATTTCCATTCTAAATATAAAAATATTTTCCCGTGAATCGTTATCTATACTAGGACTTCTCTCAGAGGGATTAATCTGAACGATATTGCAGTTAACATAGGTTTACTAATAACTTGCAAAAAGTAAAAGAAAAAAATATTTTTAAAAAATTGTAATTTAACAAATTACAACGACTATTTGGAGAATAATATTTTCAAAGACTATAATTTTAGACTTATAAAAAATTTCTATATCAAAGTTAATTATTATTTAAAAAATAATAATAACATCATTTTTATGATGATCAAAACGTAGCTTATGTAATAACAGAGTTATATTAATATGCCTGGACATTTAGAGACACGTTAATATTCCTGGACTAATAATAAAGAAATATTAAATGAAATTTCAGTTAACAATTTTCGATACTGTAAATTTTAAAATTTCTAAACATTGCACATTTTCAATTTTTACACCGTCGTATAAAGAAAAAAAAATTTCTTTTCAATGCAACTTGATTGGAAAACTGTGTCTAGATTTGTTTTAGAGTTATTATTACTTTTTTGTAGTTTTTATTACTCTTTACTCATTGTTGCAACAGAAATATTCCATTTTTGGGCATTAAACGTTGACCAATCAAAAAAAAATAATAAAAATAAAACAGAACTATTTCATTTCTAGGCATTAAGCATGGACTAATCAGAAAACGAATAAAATAAACCAACTTTATTGCGGAACTCAACCAATAAAAAAATTCAGATATACTTCAGATTTCCTAATTCTCTACCGAGAACAACAGCTATTTTCCCATATAGTTAATAAGGTTCTACCCTTAGTTGACCATATACTGCCGAAAGTTCAAATGACGAAAATGACAAAAGTGAACTATAGAATTTCTCAAAATATTCCATATTCATTCGAATTCAGCGATTTAAAAATTGGGAAGTAAACTATGCAAAACAGCCATGCATGGGTATAAAATTGAGAGTACGCAACACATTAAAAGTAATAATAAAACACTAAAACATCTTGTATCTGAAATTACGTCAAGAACATAAACAGACACTGCACACCAATTTTAGAACCTTAAAAGGGCACAAATCATGATGGTTGAATAGAAAGAGCGAGTTTTTTATATGGTGTGTGGACACCTTAAATAGTTAATGCATAATAGTTTATATGTATAACAGTATAATATCTACATCTGATTTCTATTGATGCGATGAGGTTCTCGATAAGAATACAGGAAATTCTCTCTTTAAAATGTAATATATAAAAATACCGAAAACGGAATACTATGCGTTGTTTGAGTGTGCTCTAGATATGATCATTCGGATTTAAATGGGCAATGCATACTGGCCCAATACATATGCTGCTTTGTTTTGTTTTCAAATCTAATCTCATTTCGCTTTTGCATGCATTAAATAAAAACAATCAGCAATGCTTGTAGTATAAGCTTGTAGTATAAAGTACGGTACAAGATTTGAATATCTTGTCTGCGCAAGCTTTGAGCTGCCAAAGTGTCCAAAGTGCCAACACCAGTGATTTAGAAATCTGAACACATTTTTTTCAGCAAAAAATACAGGCTTAAATACGCCAAAGTGAACTTGATTATGCAGTTTTACCTGAATAAGTTATTATTTAAAAGACCTTGTGATGACAAATGAGAAAATCTTTTGATTAGAAAAAACTAGTCGTTGGGGGCCACCGTAATACTCACCCATCATGGATATGTATATGAAAATAAAACATATGAAAACTATTTATACAATGCATTGCAATTCATAAATAAAATTTAAATATTTGTTAATATACATAGTAATGCTACATTAAAGAAATGTTGATGTACTAATTTCGACAAATTATATAAAACGCCAAACTACTCAAGTAGTACCGAATTGCGTAAAAGAAACATCCTTATAACTCCAAAAATAATAATTCCATTAACTAACAATTAATTGCGTCGGATTACGCGTCTCATTTCCAATTAAAATATTCCTCTGAATTGAAATTTGAATGGAATACAGGGTCATGAAAAATCGAAGAATGTAGAAAACAGGATTACAAATATCTCGGCAACTAATAATCCGATCGACTTCGTTCTATATGCAAAATGTGTGTTATTTTATTGCCTTTTACTTCCATTCCTTAGAACAAAAAAAATCGAAAATTTTTACATACCTTTCATCAGAACGAATTTTTCGAGAGTCCGAAAAAAATAGTTCCGGATAATGGAGGTTGCTGACATTAAATAGGTTCGTCCCATTCTTGCATACTAACTACATACAAAATTTCAAGTCTCTATCTCAATTTGTTCGGGAGATAGAGCGTTTACAGACAGACAGACAGACAGACAGACAGACAGACAGACAGACGGACGGCAAAAAAAAAAAAAAAAATTATAAAAATATGTTTTTCGGAATCTCCACTATTTAAAACGTGTAAATCAGTCAAAAAAAATTTTTCGATTTTCAAAACGATTGCAAGATTTACCCTATACATACCCTACCTACGTATGATGGGTAAGTAATAATGCCCCTCCACCCCACATACCATCATGATTCAGAATTCTTTTGTAGTACCCTGTAAATGAATAATAAGTATTCTTTGTGCGGCATAATCTACAAAATTTATATTCTAGTGCTCTTCACTTTCTTCGTGCTTCGACGGGTGTTATAATTAAAAAACACTTGGAACTATTTCGACCCATCGGCCGTAATGTAACGCAATACTTTAACTTCCCTACTACTGGAACTACGGATCCAATTTTTCTAAAGGTTTAAAAGACTCAACAGAACTCGGCACAAAATATATATTTAAAATTTCAAACGTTTTGGTTGTGTTTTTTTGTGTGGTTATATGCGGACAGACAGACGGATAGGCAGACAAACTCGTGGAATAGACGACGACTTTAAGAGCTACGTATTTATAAGATTACGAGCGTACCTAAAAAATAGCTAAAAAGCGCAAATGTCACCAATAACCTCTTCTGCTATGTTTTTCTTATATGTTTTTCCATACTTTCCGCTCCAGCGAGAAGAGAAAATTGATAAGAAAGAAAATCTCTGAGATGTGAAAATTTACATACTTTTTGGCGACTTTGACGTTTTTAGAACCCGAAATGGAAACCGGAAGATATTTATTTATAGCTCTAAAGTTTTTTTTAAATCTATGTTCCTTGCATATTCTTTAAAGATTTCCATGCCAACAGGAATAAACGATGCAAAAATTTAAAAAAAAAATGACAAAATGTGAAAATTTGTATCATTTTCGACAAATTTCCCATATTTAGAACCCAAAGTGGTACCGAATGATATCTAATATTTTGGACTTGTGTTCCTTATGTACTCCTTCAGTTTTTCCGCACTAGGGCGAAGAAAAAATTGAAAATTAAAAATATAGCTGAAATGTGAAAAATTACAATATTTTTGGCTAAAATTGTATATTGCGACCCAAAAGTGGAACCAGAAGATATTTATTGATTGTTTTCAAATTTTATGAGTATATTACTGATACCACTCCACAACTTTTTCGCGCTAGGAAGAAAAGAATTTCGAAAAAAAGGTTTTTACGCTCCGCCCTAATATTTACGGTATTAGAGCGAGGCCAGACGGACGAATGGCCAGAAGGACAGACAAACCAAATGCATAAACACTTTTCAACTTTTTGGAAAGTATTAAAAATGCAATCCCAAAGGAAATCAAAAGGAGATGAAATCACATCGATTCATTTAATGCCAAAAAGTAAATAAAAAAAAAGGTCGCCAAAAAGTCAGAAAAGAATATGGAACTCTTCCGCGTAAATTGGCGCCCAAATATCGTTATTTTTCATGGCTTGTTAACCCGGCTATTGTTGTTTATTTATTAATAAATCAAGATTTTACTTTATTTTTTCAAATTACATAAATAGTTTTTTTTTTCTATATTTATTAATTGTGTTCTTATTTATTTTTATTTCCTTTTTAAAATAATAGAAAATAATTGAAAAATATTTATGTAACTAACATTCAACAATGCGTTTCGCCAAATGTGCTCCAAAGCCGACGCGTATATGATATACCTGCCCTAATTTCACCAATTTTACCTTTACCTTGGCGTTTTTATAAACCTTCTCCAGTCTGGACTTCAGAAAGTGAGATTTGTTACAAATAGCTACATAAAAAAAACTGGATGACCGTTTATGTTCATTTTTACAAATAAATATTGTACGGATGTCAAATACGCACTACGTAGCGCGACTTTTTCTCCCGCAAATTGGTGAAAACTTTGTTTTAGTGAAAGTTTTTGAATATTTTTCTAAATGTTAATATTTATGATTTTTTGTGATAATTATATTTTTTATTCGATTTATTATTATATTTTTTATTTATAACTGCTTATTTATTGCTTAATCATTGTTTCTTTTTAAAAGAAATTGATAAAGCAAAAAAAAAAAAAAAAGGTTACCATATGAGACATAAAATTGCCATTTTATTGCAATCACGCCAACTTAGTGACATCTGTGTCATTATGTGTTTTTTATAAAATTTAACCATGATAAAATGCATGCAATCAAGCAATAATCGATTGCTTAGTGAAAAATTACTCATAATATATAAGATGAGAAAATTACTAAGCAATCTATGTTAAAAAAATAACAGAAAATAATCTATGATTAAAAGTAAGGTACATCCTGTCGATCAATTTCGCGAAATTATACAAATCGCCAAACTAATAGCCAAATTATACATTATGACATAATTTTTATTTCAAATATCGCAAAAAACCCAAATATTTAGTTGAATATAAATAAAAATAAGTACGAAATCCGGGCACAAATGTCATATGTACTGAGTTTGGCGCGATTTTTTTCTGATGCCAATGTGTAAGAAACCTTGCTTTCAAATACCAGTTTCATATATATTTTAAAGTTATTTTCTATTATTTGGTAGAGACAATGGGAAGAAAAAAGTTTAATTTACTTATTTTCTATATTTCTTCAGTTAGAAGCCTCTTGACCAATGTTTGAAAAGGTCTTTTTATTATAAAAATCATGCTTCATATTGCTTTCTGTTAACGATTCTTGTCTTTGTACTAAATGTTTGACAATCTCCTTTTCATTTCTAATTGACGTCGTAAATATTATCGCAATTTTCTAACATGTTATTACTTATCTCGTTGTCTAAATCTGCCAAGCGATTGAAAATTCTTTTTAAGCTAGCAAACGTAGATTTAATATTTTCCTCCTTAGGATTATCTTCTTTCAATAAATTTGTTAATGCGTTGTAAGTTTTAGAAAAATTAGCTCTAACAGGAGAGCGTTTTTTAATTAATAGATCCATATTCATTAAATGAAATAAAGTCAAATGGTACCTTTTTAAATATCACGTCCGGGTCACCACTAGTGTCGGTAGTATCACCCTGAATTTTATTTCATTCAGTCGTACTTATTTATTAAAATATTTTATCTGACTACATATTAAATTAAGTTTATTTATTTTAGTATTTCTAACTTAAACTTAACGTACGCATTAACAAGCCAACTTTTTAAAAGACATTTTTATTCCATCGAAAACAAAAACCATGCCGTTGCCAACAACACAAAAGAAATAACAACCTATTTTCAACAAATATAACGCTTTTAATTCTCACAAAAAAAAAAAAAAAAATCAATTTTATTTTTTACTTTGATATCACGTAAAAATGATCAAATGCTGCAGGAAATATGTCCATTGATCACTAGATTTTTTTTTATTGGAGGAAATTATTTTAAACAATTAGGTCCTTCGAAGAAAATTTGTGGAAGCGTGTACAAAATGTAGGAAAATGTCTAGTAAATAACTCGTTCAATGTTAAATTCCGTATTAAAATAACATTACGGACTCGCACTGGAAATAAATAAAGTATAGCACTGCCGTGCTATCAAGTAAAAATTACAAAATAAAAATCATTTAATGACATTTTAAGTGCGTGTGTCGTATTTAATGCCATTAAATTTGACTTTCCCGATCATACATGATTGAGATTTAATCTCATAGTTTTGCGATTATTTTTTGGTCGATGGGATATATAAGTAGTATCAAAAGTAATATCTAAAGCGCGCATGTCAAACTCATATTTTATTTAAACTTGCATTTTATTTATTTTATTTTAAGAATTATTTTATGAATTATTTCCAATTTGCACGCGTGAAATATATAAGATTCTAATGGCGATTATAAAATGATATTATAAAGATTATCGCAAAATCTCAAATATTAAGTTATTAAGTATTATGGCTTTTTTCTTTTAAATAAAATTAATAATAATAATAACAAAACTGATTTCTTTTCCAATTTGTTTCTTAGGTTAAATATGTTTTATTGTACTTAAATAAAAATTGCTTGCGCATTTTCTTTGCTCCAGGTGCTCGAATTCTGGAATCTAACAAAAACATCCAGCCGGTGAAAAGTGACGCATATCAAGTATCTGTAACGTATGCAAATAAATCGTACTTTTTTATCAGTTTTTAATTATAATTTTTTAACTATTTGTAACAAATTTTTGAGAGCAGATTCAACAGGTTTCCCTCATAGGTACTTTCTGGTACAATCAGACTCCAAATCCGAAATGTATTTTTTCAGATTTGGTTGACAAAAGAATTATGCTTTACTTTTAATATCGTTACGTTATATGTGTATTAGCCTTCGCTTCGCTCAGACAACTATTTCCTCCGTGTACTCTAATTAGGTTGTCTACGAAAATATCCTGCTGGTGAAAAATGACGCACACCAAATTTCTGTGACGTATGAAAATAAATTGTGCTTTTTTATCAGTTTTTTAATATAACTTTTAACTATTTGGAACTAATTTCTGAAAGTAGGTACACTCACCAGGTTATCTTCATAGATATCTACTGGTATAAGCAGAATCGAAATCCGACAAGTATTTTTTGACATTTGCTTGAAGAAAGAATTTTGTTTGACTTTTAATATCGTTACATACGATATGTATAAGTGTTCGCTTCGCACAGACAATTATTACATAAATAACGATTTTAAAATGGATCAATGAAAATCGTGCAAACACCACAAGAGACGAAACCCGGTTTTATCACTAAATATCGTCAAGCTTTACCGCCAACTTGGCGCTATATCACTATAGTCAGCGACAAAAATTAGTCGCCAAAAGGGACACCAACTTGGCGATATCTCTAAAATTTCGCCAAGTTCCCATAAAGGTCCATGAAAACCAATATGTTTGCTTTCTTGCAGAAAATCAACAAATTGAGACATTGTATTGTAACAAAAAATAAAATTAGCTCATGAAAAGAGCTTAACCACCCAACTGATTTGCCTGTACGTCATATGGGCAAGAAGAGTTTGCTTGATTCATCAATTAAAGCTTTTTGACACCGCTAAATTTTTTTAATACAATTTCATACAATTTAGTGGCAGAAATATTAGGAATAGATGACACGAATATTTTAGTTTAAAATAAGTGTTGTATATTAAATGTTTTAATTTATTGTACGTGAAAAAAGAATCGTTTAAATGGTTAATATGATTGTTTACATTATTTTTGAGTACAAATACAAACTATTTACAAAATGCAGTGTATTTATGTAAATATATAATTATGTTAAGTATATTCATGCGAACTTCTAAATAAATCCATAAGCTAAAAATTATAGAATGTTGCATGTATTAGCTACAATTGATGGACAAGAATATGATGTAATTTATTTATACCTATATTATAAAAAGTTAAATTTTGTTTACTTGTAGGGTTAATCTTCGGAACTACCGAAGCGATTTCAAAAGTAATGGTAAAAAATAATAGTGTTCTCCACTAATAAGACATAGGCTATATCTTATGTCGATGTCAATAACACAAAGGCTGTGCAAGAACAAAAAACGTTTTAAAAATGCAATTTTTATGTTTCTGAAAGGCATAGAAACAGGAAATTTGGCATGCTAATTACTTATAAGATGCAAATGGTTTCTATGAAGCTTTCTTAAAGCAGACGAAATTGAAAAGGTATGAAAATGTAAAAAAAAAAACATTAAAAAAAATTAAATTGAGATTTTTAAACAATCACGGAGACCTTATGAACCGATTTAAAAATTAATGGTACAAAAATGATGGAATTAAATATAGACTAATCAAATGTACGCTACATCTTATATCTATGCTATTAACTGAAAACGGGATACAGGAGCAAAAGACGTTCTAAAAGACGTTTTTTGTTTCATTGCAGGGCCTAGAAATATGAAATTTAACATGTTAATTACTTATAAGATATACATGGTCTCTATGAACAGTTCCTAAAAACCAAAAGTGATGAAAAGTCGTGGTAAAAATGCACGAAAAGCGTTCAAAATAGCGATTTTAAAGCAAGCAGTGAACAGATTTATAAAATTATGATATCAAAATGATGGTAACATTATTTCTTCCAAATTAGACTATATCTTATGTCAGTTTCACTGCAGTGCAAAGTTCAAAGCAAAAAGCGTTCTAAAACGGGGAGTTTTATATTACTGAAAAGCGATCTAACGAGCCGATTTAAAAAACAATGATGTCAAAATCATGGTGATAGCCCTTGATCTTATATAGACTCTATTTTATGTCAATATGCTATACCTCCAAAAAACATTGATCAGATATGTAAATTAAAAGTATTTTATCTCAACAAACGACGAATTTTAACACCAACTGTAATTTAACTGTCAAAGAATACAAATTGAAAATTAATTGAAAAAGAAATAGAATTTTGTATTTGAAAAAAAAATGCTTCAAAAAACGCAGTTATTAGCAGCTATATTTTTCAAAGTTATTAACTAGATAACTTGAATTGCCATTTAAACTAAAAAAATAATCACCCTGATCGATTCTGTTCGATTAATGTTATATAACAAATGTTTTATTAAATATTGAAATTAACAACACAAATTTCCAAAATACACTACACATTTTATGTAGCTTTATCACGTCTAATAAAAGTACTAGTATAAATATATTTATGTGAAATATAAATGTACTAGCTGACCCGCCCGGCGTTGCCCGGGTACGTAATAATAATGTTAAACGAACTTGAAATTTTTATGATTGTATCTTTAACTCGAAATATGTGTAAATACATTGTTAAAAATTTGACCCTTTGGCTGCATCATCCCTCCACCGCTTTTATAGAAAATGATTACTTCAGCCTATTATGGAGCATTCTCATAGGTCAAAAGAGATATATTCTATAAAAGCAGGGGAGTGATGATGCAGCAAAAGGGCCAAATTTTTTGCAGTATACATTATATTAAATATGTGCCCCCTGACTGTGTCAAAAATTGGTTTAATAGAACTAATATTTAGCTGCAATAATACCCAAAATGACTGCAATGGGAAACGCAGGAGGGAATATGTGTCCAACGATTGCGTGATTTTCGTTTTAAAGTGTTGATATTTATTCTTAAAATTACTATTAAGTGACTAAACTAAATACTTTTTTCACATAGATATCCCAAGTGAAATACTTTGAATTTCAAACTAATTATATCACTCTTAAATCCGACTATACCGTGAATGAAATCGATTCTCGATGATTAGCTAAAAGGTTAGTATATAGTATTATAATTTCAGAGCCATTTTACAAAAATAGGTGTATATTTTTTATCAAATATGCTTAATGTTCATTCTGTGAACAAAATCCTAACCATAACCTAATTGTATCGTAATCATAACTTGTCTCTAACCTAGCTGTATCTTAACAGTAACCTAACTGTAACTTAAATATACCATAAATATAACGTGCCCGTGACCTAATCATAACCTACCCATAATCTAACCACAACCTAACCGCAACTTAACCTTAATCTAACTGTAACCTAACCGGATACAATAACAAAAGGCTCACCGGAACGTAATTGCAACCTAACTGTTACCTAACCGTAACGAAGTTCTAATTTAACAATAACTATAAACGAAATATCTTAACCATCTCGCACTAAGTACTTAGTTTCCCTTTCCACCGCTATGGAGCGCATTTTGTTTTGTAGAACATCCGAATTTTAGGTTCGGATTAGATTCATGTTCATGGAAATTATTTTGTCTTCTTCGGATACGGTTATGGTTGTTTGGAATATTTTTGTTCAGTTTAGATTCGGTTCAATTCAGATTTCGTGGGGTTTTTTTTTCCTGCAAATGGGATTTTTAAGTTCGGGTCGGGTTGTACTTATATGGAAATTATTTTACCTAGTTCCAATGAGGTTATACTTCACTGAAATATTTTTGTTAGATTCAGATTAGGTTTGGTTCAAATTTCGGGATTTTTTTTTTTTTTTTTTTTTTTTTTTTTGGTTTCGATTGGGTTTATGTCCATGGAAATTATATTGTCTTGTTCGTATCTGATTATAGTTGTTTGGAATATTTTCGCCGGATTTAGATTTGGTTCGATTCAGATTTCAAGTATTTTTTAAAATTGATTTTTAAGGTTCTGGTCGTATTCATGTCCAGGGAAATTATTTTGTCTTGCTCGGATCCGGTTTTGGGTCTTTGGAATATTTTTTTCGGGTTCAGATGTCGTTCACTTCAGATTTTGGCCTTTTTAATGGAATTTTTAGGTTCAGGTTGGGTTGTGCATCAACGGAAATTATTCTGCATTGTTCGAATAAGGATATGCTTCTCTGGAATATTTTTGTCAGATTCAGATTTAGTTCATTTTTTTAAGGTTCGGATTGGGTTCATGTTCAGGGAAATTTTTTGTCTTGTTGAAATCCGGGTATGGTTCTGTGGAATATTTTTGTCAGGTTCATATTTGGTCCGATTCAATTTTTTTTCAAATGGAATTTTAGGTTCGGATCGGTTTCATATCCACGGAAATTATTTTCTCTTATTCGAATCCGGTTGTGGCTCTTTCGAATATTTTCATTGGATTCAGATGTAGTTTGCATAAAATTTCAGGTTTTTTTTCAAATGGAATTTTTTAGGTTCGAGTCAGGTTTATGTTCAAGGAAATTATTTTGTCTTGCTCTTATCGGGTTATAGTTCTTTGGAATATTTTTTATCGATTTCAAGTTTCGTTCTGGTCATTTTTCGGGTTTTTTCAAAGACAAATTTTAGGTTCGGGTTGGGTTGCATATACACGAACATTATTTTTCCTTGATCGGATTGGGGTATGCTTCATTTGAATATTTTTGTGGGATTCAGATTTGATTCAGGTCAGATATCAAATCCATAGTTTTTTTTCAAATGCAATTTTTAGGTTCGGGTCGGGTTTATTGTCATGGAATTTTTGTCTTGCTTGAATCGGAGTATGGTCTGTTTTTTTTCGGGTACGTGTTAATACGCCTAAACATTATGTTTTTCTACAATTATTTTAGTGACTTTTTTGATATGTAATTTATTTTCCTATTTGATAATTTGTTACGGTGTATGAATCGTCTGCTGATTCGAACAATTGTACGTCAAAGAGCCATTTCATTTTTGTTTTAAAAACAAATTAAAATCTTAATAAAATTTTAACTTAAATCAATGCATTCAAATTTAATCAGTTATTTAAAAAAAAAACTGCTAAAAAGCCTCATATATACATATACATACATTAACTGCAATATAGCTAACCTCAAATACATTCTAATGTACGAAGTACCAACAATCTGACGTAACAGCTATGACCAAAAATCCTAAGTTAAACTGACATTTTGCCAGTCTATGAATTTTTAAGGTCTTTGGGGAAAAAAAACATCACTTTTAAAAAGTGAAAATCTCAAATTGGTTTCTTTTATGGAGTAAAAAGAAATTAATAGAGTGGAAGTATTATTTCTGGAGGTCATGCTTAAAAAGTAACCCTACATTAAGTCCAGTTAAGTACCAACAAAAGCACGTCTTTGACACGCTTATCAATTGAAACAGGTTTAAACCCGTATTTTTTTTCTCTCGTTTTTTACAAAAGAACTAATTTATCGCTTCACCGTAACAATTTATTAATTATTTTATCATATGTGTTTTAAATATCAATATAGAAAATTATTTTAACGTTTTGCTTGAAAATATAACATTATTTTGTTAGTACATTAAAATCGTCTGCAGTCAGAAGTTTATATTTCAGATTAATATATATTACTTAAGTTTTCATGTATGATTTTAAAAGAATATTTTCATCATTATATTTTAAATATTTATTTGCATGCAATTATTAAGTCATAAACATTTTCATCTACGTTATAAAGTATTTAAAATTGCATTAATGAAGGAAACTTTTAGTTATAAAATTTTTAGTTCGTTTCAAATGTTTTCAATATCTTATTTAATTTTAATTTGATATTTAATTATTGCTAATTTTCCAATTTCCTTCATTTTAAAAGCGAACATTTATTCTAATAAATAATAATAGAACAAAGACCATTTTAAAAATTTGCTATTTCCTTTTGAAATATGCTTCAATTGTAATGCACTTCTTTCAATTCGTCTTATAACACAAAATCCCTTCCACGTCCTTTTGTTTGGCACATTAAAATTTGATCGATAAATGGTTTCATATCGCAAAACGTTTTTGAGGCTTATTTCACCTCCACTTATCTTATTCCTCCATGGGTTTCTTTGATTCTGTCTCAGCTTTCTTATTACTTCTGCGAAAATTTTTACACAACGAACCAACCGTAAAGAAACGAAAGAGAAAAAAAATGGGTAAAAGATGATTTTTTATGAGAGTGACCTCTTGATTTTAATTAATTACTCAGTTAATAATTGGAATTTCGAAATTCTGAAGCTCAGGTGCATCAGGAGAGATATTGGGCTACTCTCAAAAAAAATTTGAGCTTCGTACGTACTGTAGATTTTTCTAGCCATCGCAGACACACAGACACACACAGACACACAGAGCGTTTTGTTCTTTTATTAGTATAGATATGAGCTTTAACAATCCAGAACAATATATCTATATTATAAAGGCCAAACGTATCTGTGCGTAACGCATACGTCATTTTGCAACTGGCAACACTTTCAAATTTTAAATGAAATTTCAGTATTGCAGTTTTGCTACTACAATTTTTTAAACTTCTATATAACCCACATTTTCAATTCTTACACCATCGTGTAGGGGAAAAAATACACTTTAAAATGAAATTTGTTTTTAAAATATTAATATTTTTGTAGTTTTTAATAAAGATTTTCTAATTGTGGCAACAGGAGTACTTCATTTCTATTAAAAGCAAAGGAAAAAAGGAAAGAAATTGATTACTGTATCTTTATGTTGCCATTTACTCATTAAAAGGGAAAAAATTTAAATTTAAATATCTTCTATTATAAAACCCGGTGAATTTTGATTTCATCTACAAAATTTGATTTACACGTAAAAGAATATCAACAGTTTAATATCTGTTTAAGCTAATAGCATTGAAACTTCAAGTTTTGAATCAAAATGATCAAATTAAAATTCCAATTTTTTCTGAAAAGGTGAATAAAGATACGAAATGTGCATTTGTAAATTTTGATATGATGAAAATGACGCCGGGTTTAGATTTCACGGGGAAAAAATGGCACAGATGTCATATACGTACCACATTTGCACGTGCTTTTCCTCCCGCCAATTTGGCATTATACAGCTGTGCCAAGGAGATTACCTGTTTAATAAGTTTATAGCAATTGTTAGGGAGAGGAAATGGGGAAAATTAAAGATTTCAGTGAAATGTGCTGATTAAATGATACAACTGCATGCATTCAATATGGCAATATATATTAATATTTACGATTTATTGTGAAAATTATATTTGCTGTTTTGTTGCTTATTAAGTTTATTATTTATAACTGTTTATTTATTGTTCCCTTTTTGATTAAATTCATATTTATTTACTGTTATTTTCCATTTTAGTTCTTTAAATTATTTTTATGATATATTATATCAATAATTTTTTATATCAAACTATCATTTATTTATATATTTTTTTAATATTTGAATATTTTTCATTTTTTCACATTATTTTTTTATTTTGGAATAAAAAATAACGTGTTGTTATTGCATGCAATTTGTAACTTACATTCAAAAACAAAATTTTCGCCACATTGGCGAGAGAAAAAAGCACGTGCAAATGTGGTGCGTATATGACATCTGTGCAAAAAAAGTCTGATTTCGTCAAAGTTGAATAAATTTTGCTTTTTTTTTCATTTTTGAAATGCTAGCATAAGAACTTAAATTGATAACTTTATCATAATAACAGATCTTTATCATTTTTTACTGCTTACATGTACAATAAAAGTTTAATTTTAACAATTTGTACAACTGAGTTATTGCCGAAACGTCAGTGAAGGCTTACTTTGGAGACATGAAATTTTTTGGTTTCTGTCCGTCTGTCAGTCAGTCTGTCTGTTCCGCGATAACTAACGCAAAAAACATCCGATTGGCTTGAAATTAAGTGGGTATGTTAGTGAAGCACTGGGATTAAGCTGTATAGTTTTTTGTTAGATTTGATTCATTCGTTCGGAAAATATAGAATATTTTATTTTGCGCAATAATGCTTTTCTATGGCAAATCCAATGATTTGCAATTTTTTTATTCCTTGAGAGAAAATGACATATTTCATTAATGGAATTCAATGATAAATGGATACTGAAATTTACCAGTTAAATTATTCGTATTGTTTTGAAATTTTGTCTATGCATTTGTCAGATTTTTAAAGTTATTTCTGTAAATTTTGGAGATTTTTTATAAATGCGTTCCAATAATATAAACTAATTTGGTTTAGAGATTTACTTATTTAAAATGTATTTATTTCATTTTCTTTATTTTCTCTTAATGGTTGCTAAGCAACCATTCATCCTAATCCTTATTAAATTTTAATGCTATAAATTTGAAAGCGTGGATGAAAATGTAAATGAAGTCAACATCAAAACTTATGAATTAATTAATGTCTTTTTATCTTTACGGATAAATATAACATAGCTCAGAAAAGAATATAGGCTATGTTTTATTAATTTTATTCAAATATTTTCCTTAATAATTCAAAATTTCCTTCTTTTTCATACAGAATCAAGAGCGATTTTTTAGATAAAATTTAACCAATTTCCTTTATCGTTGCAAAAAAAAAAAAAAAAAAAAAAAAAATTGGAATAATTTTTCAACGGTAATAAGTTTCAATTGAGCAATTTCCATTCGAAAAACCAAACTAAGAAAAATAAATATGACGTCAGAATTAAAATAAAAATAAAAATAGTACTTTGTTAAATATTAAACACGGAAATTTGTTTCATTAATAAGAATTTTTTTGAAGAAATCTGCTATATTATATTAAAAAAACAAAAATAATAGATCATGAAAATTTCAGAATATCCCAACATAACTAAATTTTAATTTACCGCTTTTGAAGGCTGAAAACTTCTAATTCTTATTTTATTCTTATAAATAATTAAGTACTATGAAAATTTTAAATTAAAGTTTCCAAGAAGTTGAATATTACCCAAAGTGTGTTTAAAAAAATATATATATGTGCAAAGCTGACGTTGAGGCTCTTGTTCTGCAGATTTACTAGTATATTGTAAATACCAAGAGACAAAGACTCTGTTTACTGTTTACTTAATTTATTTTATATTAGCTTATTTTAAATGTTTTACCTAATTTGTTAATCAAATAATCACAGACAAAAACAGACTTTGTATCTCCTAACAGCGACTAATTTGGTCTTAAATGCCTTCGATCAAAGAAATATGGATGGAAATCTAATTATAGGAGGATCACCATTTTATTTTTAAATTATAATACAAATTTTTAGAGCCGATGAAATTAACGCGCTTTCAGAATCTTGGGTGTCTGGACGGGGGTTGGCAAGCATAGCTCGCAGGGGGCAGAGCCCCCTAGTTTACAATAAGAAAATGACTTCAAATTAATATATAAATTATTTGGAGTTAAATTTCTTTGTTATGTACAGAAGCTGAATTGGCATTTTCTTTTATTTACCATTCTATAAGAAAAATATTTATTTAGCTTCTGATACTGCAAATAAAGTTTTATAAATAGATTGTAGTTTCAATCAACAATAATAGATCAGAGAATATATGTTATCTTATTTAAATCCGACATTTCCATATTAACAATAAAACCAAATCTTATTGCGTGGTGGAATAGATGTAAAGAACATATTCTTTTGGTATTATGAAATATATACAAAAAGAATTTTCGCATACCTTGCTAAATAACAATGTAATCTTTCTCCAAAAATGAAATTTCTAAAAAAAGCACATTTTATTTTTTGAAATTCTGCCTGAGTTTTAAAAAGAAATAAATCCCTAATCCTAAATTCTTGGCAATAGAGGTAAAAGGATTTTGAAAGACAGTGGAAGTTTCTTCAATCTGATACAATAAAACATGAAAATGAATTTGAAAGTAGAAAATAGAAAGACTTCTGAACGATTAGCTATTAACATACTGCACCTCTCCCCCCACAAAAAAATGTCCATCATGTTTTGAAATTGAGAACCTATAGAAATTAAAAACCTATAGAGTTATAATAATTTTGTATCAGTAAAACATATACATTTAAACACACTCAAACATGATTGGAAACTATATTTCAAAACTGCTTATAGCTTTTGTTTGTCTCTCTGCTTAGATGTGCTTTATCCCCTTTAATTATACTTGAAGTTTCATCAGTTGTGGTATAGAGCATCGGTCAAAATTTTCCGGCCAGTTAGTTTCTTTGATTTATTTACCAGGAGGTTTCAGCGAAAAAGAAGTACAATTGCTTCAAATGTTAGGAATATGTGATTGTCCTGTGACCACGTAATCAGTTTGATTGTATACTGAAGATACTTCATGCAAAGGAACAGAATGCGAAATTCATGTGTGCGAAAGTTTCCGGCCACTCTTAGTTTTCTTCTATCATAAAAGTGTTTTTTGGTCGTGTTTGTGAATGAATCGAAGTGAATAATATAGCTTAAATACAAAATGGGAAGTTCAACAATTATTACTTGTAAATTAGTGATTAGTTTGTTGCTAAAGGGCCAAGCTTCTTGAGATATTGCGGCAAAGTTATCGACCGGTAAACAAACTGTAAACAGTATTTAAAAATTATATAAATGTGACCATGGCCTTCAAGATTTTCTGATATCCAGGAGACCCCTGATAATGACCATTTTTGTGGAGGGAATTATCAGGGGAAAAACAGTTGATGACCCACATAAAAATGTTGTTGCAATATCCCACGATTTACGGAATGAAAATGTTGTTGAAAAAAGTAAATCTACCGTACCAAAAGGCTGACGTGATGCAGAACTTTACGGAAGTGTCGGCGTTAAAAAATTTTCAGAAGTAAATAAATAAATAAATAAATAAATAAATAACAACGTACCTGACTGCAATTTTCCAAGGAACACAAAGACTGGTCTAGTGAAAACTGGACAAAACTTCTATTTTTTCATCAATCGAATTCCAAACTTTTTTGGGAGTTATGGCAGACACTACGTCTGATGACATAACAACAAAATACATGATTTGACACATGGTTTCTTACAATGAAGTACGCCGGAGGACACGTTATAATGTGGAGAGTATTTTCTTCAAAGAGTGTTGGTCCGTTATTTGAAATCCGTAGCAAGATGAGTGATGCAATGTATTAGAATATCTTACAAGAATATTTCTTGCCTTATTAGAGGAAACAAGTAAGAAAAATCATGTGTTAAGCATAGATTATGAAGCACTTTTCAACACTCCAGGAAATCTTTAACAAAACTCCTTAAATTAGGGAAATGAGGTTATATAGCCAAATAAATATTCAGCTGCTTTTGAACAGCCCTGTATTTGATCTGTCAGTTGATATACATACTATATAATATAAAAAAAATTGTTTAGCAAGAAAAAAGCTTAAAATTTCTTATTCAGTAATATCTACCAATAAATGGAAACATACTTGGAAACTTGTTCAGCCCTGTAGTTAACTTTGTGCTTTTATTAAACATCAGTAAGAAGCTAAAATTTATTTTAAACTCAAAAACTTCTGAAATAACATCGTTATAAATTATCATTCATAGGCGGCCATGTATCCAATTCTTTCGTGGCACTATATATCCTTTTAACTATATTCTTTCTTTGTAAATTGAATGCAATTCAGCGTAAAAATGAATACCTTTTATAAAAACCAGCTTTAAGTAATTTACTTTCATACTCAGTGACGTTGGCGAGCTCTTTTAGGTAGCTCTGTATATGAACTATAATATTTATACACACCATATAATGTACAAAGATTTAGTGAAACTTAAACGCGTATATCATAGTTAAAATGCATTACATCCATCTATCAGCCATCATCGAAAACATATACAGTACATCGGAAAGAATGTACTATTTGAAATCTTTTGTGTGTCCCTGTAAATGTAATGTACATTATATTATGCAGGACAGTATCGTATAATTTATATTAAGCCTCAGTAACATATATCACTTTTATTATACATGAAACAGTTTAATATATTTAAACATGCCGCACACTATTCCCCCCCTTTACCATTATCAAATGAGATTCTTTAGTGTGACCCTGTAAATGAATAATCGCAATAATTTCACCGCATATTTTATAGAATGCATATTTTAGAGCACCTCTTAAATGCATAAAATTTTAATATTTTTGACAGGGTGTAACATCTTTAAAATGTTTTGAAACGATTTTTCCCCATAGGCCGTAATGTAATGGAAAACCTTTGACTCTCCCTGTAAATAAAATGGTAGAAAGTTAATTTTCAATAGGGTTCGTTCTAGGGAAACGTCAATAACAAAAAAAAAAAATTCAGGGCAATTCGAGTGTAATTACAGGAGTTAGAGCGCGGTCAGACGGACAGACGGACAGACAAACCAGATGCATATTCAGAAAGCATAAGCAGAATGATTTTTTAAAAATGCAGAAGCACTTTTTCAACTCTTCGAAAGTGTTAACAACGTTAAAATTCATTTGAAAAAAAATTTCTCCATATGCCGTAATGTAAAGAAAACTTTTGACTGTCCCTGTAAATAAACTAACCATTGTAGAATCTAGATTTTCAATAAGGTTCGTTCTGGGATAAACTTAAATAACGTCTAAAAATTTTATGGCAATCCGATTATATTTACGAGAAATAGAGCGTGGACAGACGGACAGACTGACAGGCAAACCGAATGCATAAGCACTTCTTAACTTTATTGGAAAGCGCTAAAAATGTGGTCGCAATTATTTGTTTTAGCATGATAATGATTTAATTAATGTATGCAAGATCGACAAGGAATGGCATTTGCACAAAAAGTTCCAGTTTTGAAATGGCCAGCCAAAACACCCGAGATTAATACAATAAAAATTTTAAGAAATAAGTTGACAAATGTGCGCAGAACTATAAATATTTCAACTTAGCTGAAATTTCAAAAAACATGCAAGAAGTGTGGTAAAAAACATACCATAAACGATTTTCAACCGTTGATTGTATCAATGTCACGTTGCTTCACCGCAGTACTTATTACTAAAAGTATTGTGATAAAATACTAAACACAAAGGTTTTTGATCACTGCTATTTTCTATTACAATACCATTTTTTTTAAACCGGAAAATTTTGAGTACACGCGTTTTCCAGTGTCTTTAATTTGTCAATTAAATTTATTAATGTTTATACGTTATTCGATAAATAAGTTCCTAACTATTATGTCAATAAAATTTATAAGTCTCACTTTGCGATTCCCTTTAATATGGGTATACTTGCAAATTAAGTCAAAATTGTATGCTGGACGGAAAGTTTTGACCGCCACTGTATGTTACAAAAATTTATCGTTGAATATTACATTTTAAAAGCAGAATAAAACTGTATTTTTAATTTATATTATGTATTGTACTTTATTAAAAATTATTTAATCCTATGCCTACAAAAATATATGTTTGTCTAGTTAGTCTGTTTATCATCTCGGGATAATAATAAATCGGGACATATCGGGAGCCTTTTACGAAATGTTCGATATTTTGTCACCGGTTTTTAAAATAAAAAATGTGGGGCTTATTTTATCGAGAAAATGCTACGATTAAATAAGGCAAGTTTTACAATAAAATTTTACTCGTGAGGATGAGCAAAAATTTTTAAGCCTTTTTGCGGTACGTACATTTGTGTCGCGCTCCCAAAGGGTTAATGGCTTTTTGATATAAATATTTTTTTTTCATATAAATTATGTTTTGGTCGTAAACCTTAATCTTATTCCATATAAAATAATACACGAATCATTTTTGTTGTTAGGCTCACAAACAACATTAAAACACATATCGAAAGGTTAAAAATAAAAGTCGAAATATTATCTGTAACGTAGTTTTTTGTTTCTGAAATACAAGAATGGAAAAGAATCTGGGAGGAAATGTTGTAAAATGAGACATTTATTGACAAAAGGCTTAAAAGGGGTAAAAAATGAACACAAAAAGGGTACATGAATTGCAGATAGTCCCTTACTTGCAGCAATCCGCCCACGAGCCCCCAAGTGGTATAAGTATACCGTGTTAAAAACCACTGATTCAGACCAACGTAAATATTACCTTTTTTATGAATTATTTATTAGTCAATTTTGAGCATTTGAGTACAAAAGTAAATACATACTTAAATATAACTGAAAATCTCTTTTTTTTTTTTAATTTTTATTTCTTCATGCTCAAAATTGATAAACTTATATTTTAAAATTTAATGTGTTTGGGGAATATATGCTATTTTATCATAAAATAAACTTTCCTAATTAATAATATATATTTATCATGTTATGAGAAAGAAGAAAGTTAAATGAGATATTCTTTCGACTTTATCAAATAAACACAAAGGAAATTTCGTATCTGCCTGAACTATACGCTTCTCCTGAAACTAAATATTTAATTTCTAAAGAAGATATATTTTATGTTTGAAAAGAAAATGTACGTGATATTCAAAAGGAATATATACTGTCGAATTTTAAATTCTTGTTAACAAAAGCAACAGTATTTATACTAAGATAAAATATTTTTCAATCCGATAAAATAAAATAACAAAATGAAAAAAAAAATGCTTTCTAAAAAAATAAGTTAACACGATAAAAATAAATCGAACATATTTTAACTTTGCATTCTCGTTAAGTTAGTTCACTTTACTAATGTGGTCTTTGTTTCAATCATGCAGATTTCGTAAAAAATGCTATTAGACTTTGTATTAAATTTTCTTAAATTGTTTTGCAGATCTACTTCGATCATTATCAATAGAATCAAAAACCATACCCAGTTGAGAACTTTATTAGCATATCTAAAAAGTAGATTTCGTATGAAATGCTATCTTTTACATTCGCTCCTATGTTGGAATTTCTGAACATTTTTTGCAGTTCTAAGCCGATCATGACCTCTAGACCTCAAAACTAACACCAATAAAAAAGTTTATAGATACACACACAAACACACACATATATATATATATATATATATCTTCATCATCAACTGTTTCCGATCCACTGCTGGGTGTAGGTCTCTCCCAGATTTTTCCAATGTTTTCTGTCTAGTGCTTTCGTAATCCAATTTACACCAGCCACTTTTCTAATTTTGTCAATCCATCTTACCTGTGGTCACCTTCTTGGTCGCTTTACATCTGTGGGATAGCACTATAATATATTTGTGCTCAATCTATTGTCTTGTCTTTTTTGCAATTTGTCCAGCCCATTGATATATATATATATATATATATATATATATATATATATATATATATATATATATATATATATATATATATACATATATATATATATATATCACTTTTTTCTGGACACGATAACTTCTGTATTTCTGCTCCAATTAACCCCAAATGATGCATAAAATGAAGGGTAAAAAATATCGGACAAGTTCGTTAATGGGCAAAATCGGACCAAGGGGTTGGAAATAGTGAAAATTGTCTTGAAAACCAAAAAAACGCCTTAACTTCTTAATTAAAATAGATGTAGAATGAGTTTAAAGTTTATATTCCTTCAAAAAACGGACAAGAAGTTTATACATGACAGATTTTTCATAACGTTAAAAATGGGATGAAGGGTTGAAAAAACTTTATAAGATCTTCAATTTTCAAGACATAAATCCATCTAATTTTTTTCTAAATGTTCTCAAAATTGTCGAAAACTTTTGTATTTTCAAGGTTTTGATTGGACTATTTCTTACCAATTAAAAAAATTAAATTGAAAATAAAAAGCGGGAGTGATAAAAAAAAAAAAATCCATAACTTCGTCAATTCATAAACTAACAAATCTAATTAAATTTATTTTATATTTTCTCAATAATATCTACAACTTTTATACTGACAAATGTTTCATAGGGGCAATTCTTATAGCAAAAATAAACAAAAATAGGAGTGGGAGAAAAAAAACCCTGAAATCCAAACTGCTTATATTCTGGCGCATTTTTAAATTTATCTTTGATTTTAAACACATCCAAATATCAGATCCTCTTATCTAGGAGCTATATTATAAGACGTATTAACCAGTGCTTTTATAAAGGTAGAATACATTTCAAAAAAGGCTGCAAAAAGGATATTTTGAAGAGAATTTTCCGAAATGATCGTGATAGAAAAATTGTAGAAGTTTTCAAATAACATATTGCGTTTTTTTGACTCGTTTTTAAATTCATTTTTTTTATCTAAAATGCCTCCAATTTACATCTTCTCTTATTTAGGAACTATATGATGTGACGTATTGACCAATGTTTTTAATAAAGGTAGAATATATTTTAAAAAAGGCTGCCAAAATAAGTATTTTCAACAGAATTTCCCAACGTGATCGTGATTGAAAAATTGAGGATATATTCATGTAACATACTGGTCATTTTATGACTCATTTTTTAAATTCAATTTTGATCTGAAACGCATCCAATTGACAGGTTATCTTATTTAGGAACTATATAGTGTACCGTATTGGTCGATTTTTTAATAAAGTCAGAATGTATTTCAAAATATATTGGCTTATGAACCGATTTTAGTTTAAGATGTTTATAATAAAAACAAATCCTTAAAAAAAACATTAATTAAAAAAATATTCCAAAAGCGGTTAAAATAAATTGGGTTTATTTCTAATCATATTTTATTTTTTGTTGTTCAAATGAGCATTCTTTAAAATCTACCTCCACTTATAGGCTATGCCGACAGGAATTATTTTTCTACTTGTGTATCTACTTATTTATGTACACACTATCTGGTCGATCACCTTAAATTTAGATGGTTTGTTTAAATATTTAGACAGATACAAGAAGAACTATCCTGAAACTCTAGGTATGTAAAGCTAATAGTACAAATCATATATTTCTGCGAAGATTTTTTTCCAAAACCTCTTAGCCTCAACAAATTAAAATATCACGAGCATCTTTTGAATATGTCCGATCCATAGAAATGAGAAAAAAATAATAATAGTTGTAAAAAGTGGTAGAAAATCTCGGTAAGGTTTGTTAATAAGCATAACCAGATGAAAATGATGGAAACAGAAAGAGTGTTTGTGAAAAACGGAAAAATGATAACATATCAATTATAATACACGTTAGTCTTAAGTTATTATTAGTCGTAGAAAAAAGCCCCAAAGTTACGTGTCACGGGATTTTGAAAAAAATTACTGAAGGGACAAAAAAATAGGGTTTTAGGGAGAACAAAATTTATAACTTCGTCAATTTAAAAGATATTAAGTTCAGTTAAGCTTATTATAAATCTTCTAACTAGCATCTACATCTTTATTCTTGAAAATTTTTAGACACAGCAGTCGCTTACAAAGACGAAAAATCAAAATACGAAACGAAATAACAGTGGTAATAATAACAAAATAATAATCATAAAGAATATTTCCAACCTTGTGCGTTTATAAGGCATCATATTTGCTTAGATTTATTATAAATCTTCTTAATCTTATCTACAACTGTTATATTGATAAATTTTTGATAGGACAATCCCTTATAACAAACACAAAATAGTCAAAAAGAGGGTTTAATAAAAAAAATATTTTTTAACATGATTATGATAAAATTGGCTCTAACAGAAAAATGAAATTAAAAACTCGCAAAAAGTAGGCAGACAAAATTCTTAAACTAGGTTTATCTGTAATCTTGATTTAGTTTCTCTTGCTGAAATTTCAATTTGAAATCAACATCTCTCTTTATCCCGAGCCAGCATTCATTTTTAATACTGTACACTTTTAAAAATGTCAAATGTTTCTGAATATATAAAAATGTACTGTAATCAAAAATGAAAACGTACAGTGACCTCTTCTAACTCACCTAAGGTTTCGAAAACCATTTCTTTACCTTTAAAAATTCCAGAAAACTATTTGTTTTCAAAATTTACAGAAGAATTTACAAAAATTAACTTTTATTAGCTGCCCGCCATTTTCGGAAACGTTTCTAAGTAGCTTTTACAGTACAATAATCACTTTTCTCAAATCAAAATATCCCTTTTTCTGATTCTATCAATTCACAAGTAAACATTTTCAGCTGCATAACTGATTTTGTGCATGGAATTGTAGCAAAATATTGTTATTTTTCATATAATGTCAATACTGTTCATATTGTATGTTTGTCTATTAAACATGATCTCTGAATATCAAAAATATTTTCGTATGAATTGGTAGCATCCGAAAAAGTGATATTTTGACTTGAAAAAAATGTTGAATTTCAAGCGTAAAATTGTACTGGCTTAGTCGGTGTCTATCTAAGCACTTATCATGTTGAACTTTACAAGATATATTATTTCACAGGAGACACCTGCCGTTTTTTTTTAAAAATATGTAATCACTAACGAAATATAGGGGCGGTGTAAAAAGAAACACGTGTATTTAAATTGGAAATGTTGTTTAAAAATAAAGAAACATTTTGAGTGTTATTTAAGATCGCATAAATCATTGTACTGAATTTATGTAATATTCTTGCATTATAAATTTAACTTAAAAAAACATTACCGCATTTAGTTGTCATCACATTTAGGCACAATGACTTTATATATAAGGACCCTAGAAGCCAAGGAATATAAATGACAAAACTGAAAAAAAACTAAATACACAGAAGATCTGGAAATAAGCTTTTTACAATTCGGGTAAATAAATATAATGATTTTTGAACTACGTGCTATGTTCTGGAGATAAGTCACTTTTAAGTAAATAATTATCAATATTCATTAATTATAAATTTAGAGAAAATTGTGCTCTGCTTTTTTACAGTTATTGAGATAAGAGATTAAAGATCGCAACGATAAAGCAACAGTTTTCTGTTTTAATTCAGACAATTATTATTGCTGTTCAATTTTAACGACTTAAATTTTATTTACTCCATACAGAATGTTTGCCAATTGTACCCCTTGGCTTCTGAGGTCGTCATATATATTAACAAAATAAGCTTTCGTATTGTATTTTGTTAAAATTTATAGGTCGTGATTAAAATCTGAGGAAAAGTTAAATATTTGTTTTAAAAAAATGCCATTCTATGAGATTGTGAGTTTTAAAATATTCCTAAAGGAATTGCTAAAATATTTCGAATTCCAAAATATAATCATTGTTCAAAATAAAATGATTTACGTATGTTGTTGAGTTGTTGAGTTTGAAGTGATTGCGTTAAAATAGCATTTAAAACTTTCTTAATCTCAATATTTTAAAACTTCAAGTATTTTCCTTTTTTCAAATCATACAAAAGTTTTAAATATGTTGCACAAATTTACATATACGTCTATGAGTCACAAAATAGAACATCCTTTTTAAAAATTATTTTGTGCACAGTTAAACATTTCTCTAAAAACACAGAAAAAAACTAAGACTCTTTGTAAATTTACTCTACTACTTGGTTAAATGAATTCTACACATTTTCTCGCTAATCATTTTACAGACTTTTCCCTTATTTTACATGTAATTTTTTGTAAGGAATTACATGTAAGAATATTTAAATATACATTTATCATTCTTAAAACTTGAAATTAAAAATTCACACTTATATGATTTTTTGCGATTTTTTAGGAATATCAAAATAGACCTTTTTGATTATTTTTTTTTACTTAGAATAATTTAAAAATTGAAAAATCATCTTTTCGTAGTTATTGGTGATTTTTATCGATAATCAGTTTTCAGCTTCTGCCTTCACGTTTCATATGTTTGATAACATTAAAAGTAAATTGTGTAGTATTATTTCAAAGATGTTATTATTATTACAATGCTATTATTATTATTATGGTTTTATCGGTTACTTCATTGTAACCATGTATTAACCTACTGAAAACATATTAAACAAAATGAATAAAATAATGCAAACGCAAAAAATCACTTTTAAATTATAAATTAAATTTTTGTGTTAGTTTTCCTCTTATTTTTCACATAAAAAACTTTTGAAAATATTGGCGCATTAAGTATAGATACTGGGTGAACATTTCGAAAACTCTCTAAGACATTGCTTTTGCAGAAAAATGAATTCGACACAAATTTTTGCACACAAAAAATAAACCTAATATTTTTTAAATTATTTATTACTTAAAGAAAATAAAAAATTAAAACCGACTTTTAAAAATTCCCGTTGGCTTGTTCTATAGGTTGATGTAGATTTCGAAGTGAAGGGTTCAATTCAACAACAAAAAATAAAACATGATTAGAGTTAAATCCAGTCTAATAGTTTTATTTGGCCGATTTTGAAGAATTTTTAATTTCATTATTCTGTACGTACTTGTTTTATGTGTACCATGTTTGCCGAAATTCGTCTCAAAATACCCAATTTGACAGCATTTTTTAAAAATATATTCTGACTTTATGAAAAAAAACGACTAATGCGACACATTATAATATACAAAATATTATCCCAGCGTGTCCCACACGAATAAAGCCACCATGTTTTCTGCCATAATCGGAGACGATCGGAGAGAATTTAGAAAGACTATATATAAATGCATATTTATAAGGAATAACTTACTCGCTGCTTCACTTGATGAGGAAAAAAAATTAACCTATAAAAAAAGAGGGGAGAAAATTGTCCTGCCGAAATAAAGCCACTATTGTTAATAGCAATTATGTCCACCATACTTACCTATGACTTAAACTATAATAAGTGGTATACCCTTTAATAATCGCTAGAAGGCATTAGCAACATTATTAACTCAGGCCTTAATGAGGGCTGCCATGAGTCCCGCCACAGACTTGAACTGTCTGCCATTGGCATTTAAAGACCTACTGAGGATATTCCACATATATTCTTGGAGATTCAGATGAAGGTAGAAGGCATTGATAAAAGTAAAGATTATGTAAGCGTTTTCCTGTTGAAAAATCTAACTTAGCCCATCATAGCTCACTTCATTTGGAAATAAGTGGATTTCTAGCGATTATCTGTAATTATTAGCCTATATGCGGCGTGAGGGAAGAGCCAGGCTAAGTTTACCAATGTAGCTGAAACCTCCTATTAATAAGCTTCTACCGTGTATCTTTTGGGGAAAATTTCCTCTCCTTTCCTCATGTCATACCATTAGAAAGCATGACAATCTGAGACATCTACACAATTTCTTTTCTTAACTGAAATGTAACAAGATGCCACTAGTTCTTAAAGAGGCAATGATATTTGGCGCCATTGACACTGTTTTGCTGGTGTATAGCTTTCAAAATAGGCAGGCTCAACATGGGTAGATAGAAGCTTCAACTATGATAGTAAACTTAACCCGGCTCTTCCCTCCGATGACATGTAGGCTACCAATTACCAAGAATTGGAAGAAACCCATTTATTGTCAACTGAAGAGAGATATGGTTGTCCCAGTTGGATTTTTCAGCAGAATAATGCCCCCCATAACCGTAGCCTCTAGGCTTCCTAGCAACTTTAGCCTATATGGTTCCTAGGAATGATTTTTTGAAAATTAGGGACATGTTATGGTGTGGCCTGCCCTGTATCTTCATCACAATCCACAAGAAAATGTGTTCAGAATCCTCTTTAGTCCTTTAAATGCGAATGGCAGACAGTTCAAGTTTGTGACAGAACTAATTGCCGCCATGATTAGGGCCTGGGATAATATTGATGTTAATGTCTTTCAGAGATTGGTGAATGGTATGTCACATCGTATATTCCAAGTCATGTGTAAGCACGACGGATATAATTGTTATTAACAGTAGTGGCTTCATTTCGCGGGGCATCCCCCCCCACCACCACCACCATTTTCTTTTGTAGAGAAAAGAGTGAATTATTCCTTGTAAATATGCAATTCTATATAGTCTTTATTAATATATTAGTTTCGTTCGCGTGGTTTTGTTTCGTCTCCCAATACTGTGTACAAAATCATGGTGGCTTTATTTGTGTGGCGCATACTATATATAAGCGAAACTTACATTTGAATACGTTTGAGAGCAAAAATAAATTTAAAAATGAGTAAAAAAATCAGCAATTTATTATTAGAACGCATCTTTAATTCTTCAATTACGATCGCTTCTTGAAATTGTGTTCAAAATGCTCAGTTTGACAGCATTTTTAAAAATATACTTTGCTTTTATAAAAAACATTGAACAATATGGAACATTATGCATTTCTAACATAAGAAAACGTGTCAATTGGATGCGTTCGTGGGCAAAATTTGATTACAAATAAGTCAGAAAGTACATAATTATGTATATTATATACTTTCTGTCATATATGTAGTTATGTATGTTATTTCAATACATTCTCATTTCTGTTTTTTAAACACGATCTCTTCAAGAAATTTTGTTCAAAATGCCAACTTTGATAGCATTTTTTCAAACTATCTTCTACCTTTAAAAAAAAACTAGCCAATATGTCTCATTAAATAGCTCTTATATAAGAGTACCTTCTAACTGGATGTGTTTCAAAGTAAAATTAACTCCAAAATAAGTCAAAATTTATTGAATTTGGATTTGAGTGCACTCTTGATAGAATTTTTCCTTTCTCTCATTTTTTAAATTTGTTTTTGCCATAAGTATTGGTATTTAAAAACTTGTCAGTATAAAAGTTGTAGATATTATTGAGAAGATGTGTGATAAATTCAATCGGATTTGATATGTTAAGAATTGACGAAGTTATGGATTTTTTTTTCTTCCACTCCCTTTTTATCTTTCGTTTTTATTATTATTTTTTATAAGAGCTGCATTTAAATAAAACTTGTAAGTATGAAAGTTTTAGATAATACTAAGAAAATTTATAATACATTTAACAGGATTTAATATATTCAGAATTGACTAAGTTATGAAATTTTTTCACCCCAAAATCCTATTTCCTTTCCAGCATTGAGCCCATTTATAACTTTATGAAAAATTTATCACACATAAACTTTATGCCCATTTTTTAGAAGTAATATAAACTTTAAACTGATATCTATTTAAACTAAGAAGGTATGGGATATTTTGGTTTTTCACAAGAAACCTTCCTACTTCCACCCTCTTAGTCTGATTTTGCCCATTAACGATCTTGACCGAGATTTTATGCCCCTGTAATTTATGTGTCAGTTTGGAAGAGATTTGAATAGAATTATAGAAGTTAGCATGTCTCTAAAAATGTGATTATATATATATATAATCATTTTTTTAGAGATATGTAAATTATATATACTTGAACTTTTTTACTTTTAAGAAATTTGGAATCTAGCAATCATGATCTGTGTAAATCTGCATAATTTTTTCAGAGATTCCAACATTGGAAAGACAGCAATAGGTAGTATTTCATACGGGGTCTATTCCAAAATAATGGGCTATATATATATACTGCTTAGCCAAGCATTAAAGACCGGTCACGTGAGTAACAGATCTGAGTTAGACGAGTCTATTGTTGATAAAAGGACTGGGAGCAATGAAAAGGGAGTTTTTCCTACCATTGCTTTTGTCGGGAATGGAAAAGAATTTTGTCCCCTCTTAATGTTGTCCTACCTTCGAAAAGGTCTATTATTTAAGCAGCATGCCAAGACAGGTCTTTTAAAACAGATCAAGCAGTATGTACATCTTTAAAAAGTAAATATTAATTCTTTTACGAATTATTTAACGAATATATGTGAAGAGAAATCTTTGAACAGAAAAAGTACAATACATTTCTTCCTGGTAAATAGTAAAATATATACTAAATGCCATAAGCTTATATGTCTTATTCAATAAAATTCTTCTCCGGAGTTTTCTGGTTCCAGCCACATGATGGCTACGAACAAATTATATTAAAATAAAATGATACAGCTGTTGAAAATTATTCGAAAACTTTCTATAGTTGAAGCTTGCTTTAGTTTTAGTATTCACTAATTTTATAAACTAAATTAAATTATCATCATTCGAAGCAAATTTACAGAGTCTTGTGTAATTTTAATTTAGATAATTTACACAGTTTATTGTAAAATTGCCAAATAAGTATCTCTGTTATTTAACAGAATCTCGACTTTTCTAATCTCTGCAAATTTACAGAAGATAATATGAATTACCCGTAGATTCTCCGAAATTTCAAAAAAACTTTTTTTACAATGTTTTTCCTGAAAATAAGCATTACTTCAAATTTTTAGACATGCAAACTATAGAATCTATATTTTTTACAGTTTAAAATTACGGAAAAGTAATAAATCTCTAGAAAAAATATTTAAAATAACTTCTTAATATTTTTAGTTACAAAATTAAATACATACAAAGTACGAATTGAAAATTTCCTTTTTTTTTTTTTTTTTTTTTTACTTAAAAACAAATATTATTAAGTTATTTTTCAATGCTCGAACACAATTTTCTATAAATTAATTTACATCTTAAAAAATATAGTAGTGAATATGTGCTATTTTATTAAAACAATATCAAACAGTCATGTTACAAGATAAAAAAAAGACATAATAATACATTCTATTGGCTTTATCAAATATACGAACACTTAAAAACTTTTTGTATTCCTTACTAAATTACACGTCAGTCCTGAATCATAATACTGAATTTCTAAAGAAAATAAATTTTTATTTTTAAAAAGAACATTGTTTCGCTTAAAAAGATCCCGTTCCCTAATATTAAATTCATACCAACAAAGACAGATAAATTTATACAAGAGATAGAATTTTTGCAATCAGATAAAATGAAATAAGAAAATCTTTTGAGGATATTCGAGAAAATCAAATTACATGACAAAAGGAAAACATATTGTTTTTTCTCTATTTCTCTCATTTATTTCACAAGGCATTGTAAAAAAATTGTGGTTCTACAATTTACAACAGATGGTTCAATAGAATCGCATTAGTTTTGCTTTTTCCTAGAAACCATGCTAAAAATTTATTTATTCTTTCCTTCTTTCTTCTTTTTTTCTTTTTTTCTTTCTTTTTTTCACAAAGAAATGAAAATACTATAAATTATTTTAAAAAAAGCTTTTTTTTTTAACTTGTGCTGATCTTGAAAAATAGGCATTGAATATAAATAATATTTATGTGCAAAATCATTGAGGATAACCACGTGTTTAAATCTTAAGTATCAACTTTTATACATTCATTTTGCGTATTTGACTCCTCTCTATAGTTTGGATTTAATATTCTATTCAATATGATATAATTATTTCTATTTCTCATCCATCTCTTCATAATTTTATCTCCAATCGAAAGAAACCTCAAATTTATTAGTGTATACTTTGTGCGACTACAAATAATTTTATTTTGTCTTTCTGCATCATGCATCTAAAACGTCGGCAAGGTTTTTTGTCCTCCTAGTCTCTTTACTGTGTGGTTACAGCAGTTTGGATGTAATTTAGGCTGTAAATTTGCTTTAATTGCACTTACTAGGGAAGTGCACGAAGTGTGAGTCACCGATTTTGACAAAAGTGGTATCGTTGGAAAGATCTAATCGAGAGCAGCAAAAAACTCAATGGAACTACCCGTCGCAAATGAGTCGTTATCGAGATATCCGACAATATATGTGACGCAACTAGCGCATACTTAATGGGGCACCGTAAAAAAATTTAGTCTCGATTTTAACTAAAGTGGTATCGTTGAAAAGATATCATCGTGAGGATTAAAAAACTCAATGGAATCACCCGTCGGAAATGAATTGTTTTCGAGATATCCGACAATATGTGTCACATTTTTAATACACACTTCTAGGAAACTGCATTAACTAGGGAAGAGCAAAAAGTATAAGTCACCAATTTTGACAAAAGTAATACCGTTGGAAAGATCTCATCGAGAGCAGTAAAAAACTCAATGGAGCTACACGTCGCAAATAAGCCGTTATCGAGATATCCGTCAATTTATGTCACTTAACTAGTGTACACTTAATGGGGGACCGCAAAAAAAATGTTTTCTCGATTATAATGAAAATGGTGTCTTTGCAAAGATATTATTGTGAGAAGTAAAAAACTCAAAGGAACAAACCATCTGAAATGAGCGATTTTTGTGATATCCGACAATTTCTGTCACTTAATGCAGTTTCCTAGAAGTGTGTATTAAAAATGTGACACAAATTGTCGGATATCTCCAAAACAATTCATTTCCGACGGATGATTCTATTGAGTTTTTTAATCCTCACGATGATATCTTTTCAACGATACCACTTTAATTAAAATCGAGACTAAATTTTTTTACGGTGCCCCATTAAGTATGCGCTAGTTGCGTCACATATATTGTCGGATATCTCGATAACGACTCATTTGCGACGGGTAGTTCCATTGAGGTTTTTGCTGCTCTCGATGAGATCTTTCCAACGATACCACGTTTGTCAAAATCGGTGACTCACACTTATTGCATTCTGCCGCAAGTGGATAGGAGTTTACGTCGGTATCGGATTGGCTGTTCGTGCTTTTGACGCCAAGCTGCATCATGGAGCGCGTTTTTCGAGTACTTTGCTTTAATAGCGGTCGGATAGTCTCAATAGATGACCGTAATGGGCTGCGATTGGCAACGTGAGAAGTGTGAACGCTTCTGATGGTAGAACCTAACCATTTTCCTCATTAATTACTGCTATAAACAGGTTAATAAATATGGAAATTTCTCTAAGATAAAGTTTTTCAAGCTTGTAGATTTTAATCAACTTTGTTACATATATAATAATCTGAGCACGTGGTTGAATCAGACTTTGGACTTTATTATCCGTGTTTAATTCATTATTATTATTATTTTTTTTTAAATCCAATTTAGTACTTTTGTTGTGTCTGGTTTTTGACGATTTTTCTAACTTTATTTTTGGTTTTATGTGTGTTGGAAGCCCCAAATTATAGTATTATTTTGCTTTTTCATGGCTAATAATGGTTAATATGAAAATGAAACCATACACTTCATATGTAAATCCAAAGTATTTGTGACTTGAGGATTCTGCTTTGGTTCTGCAAATTCCATTTGTATTCTTTTTTCCCCCATATATGAATGTGGTAATTTTCCATTAAATTCAATGGTTCATATATTGCATTGTCAATTTATGGTTTTATATATATATACTGCGTGTAAAAACTATACGGATAGCAAAAAATATTATTTTTTGATAAATTTCAAAACAAATGAAACTTTTTTCCTTATTATATGTATCATCAAGCTGAAAAGTAAACAGAAACGTAAAAAAATTCAACAGTGAATATATTATTACGAAAATAGTAAGCGAAAGTAACTGTGCAAAAAATCACTATTTTTGCCTGTGTATAAACTTTAAGGACAGCAAAACAAATTCAGTATAGTAACCAAAGAAATAAATATTTAATGTATTATGCATCTACCTATGAGTTTAACGGTTGCAAATATTCCATCATTCCTCAACATCATTAATTTTTGTCACAGTTCAAAATTATTTTCATAATAATCATCTTCAGTCGTAAATCTGAGATCCTAGGCTGAAGAAAAATGTCTTTTTTTATAATTTCGTCTTGCTAGATCTCCACATAAGCTATCGATAGGATTTAAATCAAGAGTTCTGGGCGGCCATTACATAACTTCATTATTTTTTTTTATAGAACTAAAATTCTTTCTCACGACTTGTGAGGATAGAGGTGCAATATCTCGTTGTTATCCCTGTTTTTTTCCTGTCATAAGTGTTGAAACAAAAGAAAGATGGTCAGAAAGAGTTTGTATATGTGTCTATAATTTAAATTTTACTGAAAGATATACACTTGCCACCATATCGTTTAATGAAAGCAATCCCATGCAATAAATTGGCCCCTTAAGTGATGTTTTAATAAAAGCTCTTTTTCTTTTCTCAAATTATCCCTATAATATTTCTCCGATGAAAATAAGTGAAAATTTAATGATCCTGATGGCTGGAAATTTATTTGGTACGATTTGAGAAAAAAAAAAGAGATTTTATTAATGCATCAGTCAGGTGGCGAATTCATTGCAATATGCGTCTGCATATCTTAAACGACGTAGTGTCACTTGTATATCTTTTAGGAAAATTTAATTCAAATACACATATACTAACTTTTTCTGAGCTTCTTCTATGTGTTCCAACACTTCTGACTGAAAAAAAAAAAACAGATGTAACAGCGAGATAATGTACCTACCCTTGGAAGTCATGAGAAAAAAACTTAAATAATATTGAACTTTTGTAATACCCGTTCAGAAATCCTGATTTAAATCCTATCGATAGCTTATAAGGATATCTAGCAAGAGGATTTATAAAAAAGGAAGGCATCTTTCTTCAGTATAGAAACTTAGATCTACAATTGAAAATGTACAGTACAAAACCATCCTGAACTGTGCCAAAAATTAATTATATCGAGAAATAACGTAATATTTGCAATCATTAAGCTCATAGGTGGGTGTATAATGCAACAAATATTTGTTTCCTGGGTAATTACATTGAATTCATTTTACTATCCTCATAGTTTTTACTCAGGCAAAAATGCATATTTTTTGCTATTTTCGCAATAAAATACTCACAGTTGAATTTTCTTGACTTTTTTTAGCTTTTAAGCTAGATGATTCTTATTATACGAAAAAAAAGTTTCTTTTGTTTTGAAATTTATCAAAAAAATTAATATTTTTTGCTGTCCTTATAGTTTTTACAGTTTTTACACTCACTGTATATATATATATATATATTATTTGAATTACATTATATATATATATATATATATATATAATGTAATTCAAAACTATGGAAACAATAGGCTATTTACATAAAATGTGCTTATAGACCCAGACATTTCATCGTAAAATTTCATTAAAAGTAGCTGCCAAATCTAATGGCATAAGTTGTCAATCTATTAAGGGTCTGTATGAAAAAATACGAAAATTAAATTTTTATATGGTCCCCAAAAGATAAATATTCTGATTAGGGAAGCTATCCTTCTCCATTTCTGAATAACACAAAAAAATTCCATCTACATATCTGTAAAACTCACAGAGTTTGGGTCGTTTAAATAATTTGCCAGGTTTTAAGGAATTAGACTCAAAATGAAATGCGTGCCCGTCAAGACACAATGTATCTTTAAGAGTTTTAGGTTGTTTGCAAAAAAAATATTTATTGAGTTGGAATTTTGACTTTTTTTCTTTTTTGTAATGGTTAACCATATAATTAACAAACGAAATCATATCGTAAAATTTCTCATAATGTTTTAAAAAATCTTAACTGATTAGTATTTTTTATAAGTAGGCGTAATTTAAAATCAATGTAATTTGAACTATTAACCTTTGGATTTAACTTTTTTATTTAATTAAAGTGGAAAATATTATTTCAGTATTGTTTCATGATTTACTTTTTTATTTATTTTAAAACTATTAAAAATATTTAATTAAAAAATGATGCATCTGATTTTTTTTAGAAATCATTTGTTGAAAAATATATATTTTCTTCTAAATTTGCGGAAACAATTTGCAAAGTAATGCAACAAATTAATGCAACAACAAATTAATGCAAAATAATGAAATAAAAACACGTTCTTTTGTTTTTTCATTTCTTTAATGATTTTTGAGTTAATAATTTTAATACAAGAAAATGTGAAAAAAATTCCGCAGTTTAAACTTCCGATTAGCTCTAACATTTTTGTGTTTTCAACCTCATATTTGTACTATACATATGTTTGTTTTTATTAAAAACAATGGTTCTTCTAAAATTCCGATTAGGAGCTTTTCATACATTTAGCACTTTAATAATATTAACGCTAGGTATCCTAATAGATTAATTAGTGTTTAACGAAAATTTCATTGTCTGAAACATAACGAATGTTGTTTTTTGCACTATTTATTTCATATTCATGCAATAATAGGCTAAGGAAGAATTTTCGGAGAGGTTTTAAAAATATTATATTAGAACAAGTTACTGATATTACAACTTTCAAATACTTTTAGCACTTTATTGCACATGATTCTTTATTCAGAAAAGTAATTTTCATTTTAAATTAAGAGGGAAATACATTTAAAATAAAATAGTCGTAAACAATACAAAGAAAATTAAGCAAATATTTATTATTATTATTACCAAATGCCTTAACATTAATGAAGTCATACAATAAATGCGCAGACACATACTGACATTGCTACATGTTATTAGTAACAAAAGTATTTCTTAAAAATAATAATACTCAAAAGACATGTACTATTAATAGTACACCAGATCCGAAAGGGTTAAAACCAAAATATTTGACATTTATAAATTACAACTTATTAAAATGCAAATATAAATACAATCAGCTAACAATGTTAACATTTTTACACAGATTTATCAGTACGAGAAAAGAAAAGTTATAACAGTTTCTTGTAAGATATCTGAAGATATCTTTTAACCATTATGGGATTCTTTTTTCAACTTTATACAATTGTCTGGTGCCAATCATTTTACAGTTACATGCTTAGCGTGTTCGGGCTGTTGTACAATGAATAATACATGATTTTTATTGAGTATTGTTTTATCTTGAAGATTACTTTTCTTATTATCTGCATGCAGTAAAAATAGTACGTTTATATGTCTTTTTCATAATGAATTTGTTTTGGAATTTAGTAATAAAAATAAAAGTTTGCTTATTATTAATTTTTTTTTTGTTCTGTTGCCATTTTTTTAAAAATTTTTAACTTGCATTTCACTTTTAAATTTAAAATGTAGATTACTTTTCATGTATGAAAAACAAATATATTTATTTTATATGTGTATATTAAGTTGCAATATGATGTTTTCCAAATGCTCAAAAACTCATCCTTTTAGACTATTTTCATATGAATATAAATAATATGTAAAATAACTACTTTTAATAGATTTCAGATTTTTAATAGATTTTAATAGATTATATATATATATATATATATATATATATATATATATATATATATATATATATATATATATATATGTATATACATATATATATATTTTTATGGGATTTTTGAAAAAAAATCCCATAAGGGTTAAAAGACATTTTCAGATATTTTGCAAGAAACAATTATATCTTTGATCTTCTTTTCTCCTACTGATAAATCTCTGTAAAAATGTTAACAGTATTGGCTGATTGTATTTACATTTCAATTTTAAAATGGCTCAATTTTAAAATTACAAGCTGCAATCAAATATTTTCACTGTAACTCTTTCCGATCTAGTGTACTATTAATAGTACATACATTTTGAGTATTATATTTTTAAGAAATACTTTTGTTACTAATACATGTAGTAATGTTATAGTATGTGTCTGTGCATTTATTATATGACATTAATTAAAGTTATGGCATTAATTAATGTTAAGGCATTTATTAATAATAATAAATATTTGTTTAATTTTCATTGTATTGTTTACAATTATTTTATTTTAAATGTATTTCCCTCTTATTTTAAAATGAAAGTTACTTTTCTGAATAAAGAATCATGTGTAATAAAGTGCTAAAATTATTTGAACGTTGTAATATCAGTAACTTGTTGTAATATAATATTTTTAAAACCTCTCCGAAAACTCTTTCTTAGCCTATTATTGCATGAATATGAAATAAAAAGTGCAGAAAACAAAACATTCGTTATGTTTCAGACAATGAAATATTCGTTTAACTCTAATTAATCTATTAGGTTAGCTAGCGTTAGTATTATTAAAGTAAAAGTAATTTCTTCTAAAATTGACAGAAAAATCTGACACGAAAGGGTTAAAATTAAATAAATGCCATCAAAATATCCCATATATATCCCATAATATACTAGAACATCAATTTATATAGACAAATAAATGTATAAAGTATTGCTATCCAGTCAAGTTGTTTCAAATAAAATAGACTTGATAATTAAAATAGGCAATATTAAAAAAAAAAATTAATTTTTTAAAGCAACTTGCCTCAATGGAGTTTACATTTTTGAAAAAGGCAATAATAGAATAAAACAATAGCAATAGAATTATTTCAAAATGTCGTTGCCGCAAGAAATTATGACAGTTTGAATATCGGTCAAAAATGACGTTTTTCAGATTTTGGCACTCTGTAACTAAAAGCGCATCCAACTTGCCTCAATTATATATACATTTTTCAAAAGTGCTAATGCATGGCTTTCAAATGCCGCCTCTTTTTTCATGGCAACGGGAACGTGCAAACTGTTATAGAGTCTTAAAAATGGAAAAAAAGCAAAAATAAATCTTTTTTGTGACCTTCTGTGATCTTGCGGCAAAACCTTGCCACGGGTTTTTCATCTATTATATAAATTTCAACCCTCTTACATTCCAGATATAAAAAAAATTAGGTGGCAAGTTGTATGCGCAAAGAGCTGTGAGTCGTAGCAATATCCATGTCTTTAAAAAACGCTTATTTTTTTTCACGATATGATGACCTTTGGGGGTCCATAAAAAATGAAAACTCAATTTTGGAGCAAAAAATTCTGGATTTGGTCTTTTAACAAGATAAGTAACAGCTGTTATTTTTTTGGAGAAAATCTGAGATGGCATGAATCACAGGTGTGACACTCTCTCAGATTCTTGCTCTTAAGCTAACATTAACTTTCATTATTTTTTCTGAATACTTAAAAATGTTAATATAAGTAAAGTTGCAGCGTGTTAAGCTAATAAAGTGAATGAATTTAAGATTATTTATTTGCAAACTACAGCAATACAATATTTTAAAACCCTTATGGTGTACATAAGGCACACGTGAAAAAATATAAAATATCCAACGTTCATGAAAAAATTATTAAAACTATTCTTTTTTTTTGCATTATTAGACCGATTTATGTATTTAAGATAATTTTTTTTCATAGACATTTAAATAATCTTACAGTAAATGGTTAATCAATATAATTTAAGATGTTTTATGGCATAAAATATAAGAAATAAAACTTCCTTTACCTATTGATCTACATTTTTTTTCCGATTTATGCTTCACAATTACTATTATGCGCATGTACTTTTCAAATGTTATTTAAACAGCATATTTTATTTTCTCTAGAATTTTAACATATCCTGAATTATATTTGACAATTTTTGAAAATACTGGTTATTCACAAGAACACAGGATGAGATTAGGTTTTACGACTTTATCTTTTTTTTTCCAATTCTGAGAGAAAAAATAGTGTTACGCTAATAAAGTTAATGTTGACTACATAAATAGATTTACTGAAGTTTAACGAATTAGTTATTGTTAGAAAAATCTAACAAATGTCGTAAATTGGCATATTCTTTAATTAATTTTCATATGAAAATAGACTAGGGGAGATATTTAGAGATTACGAATTGCATGACTATTCGTTACATGTTAAGACAAAATCTGTTAGATAGGACAACTTTCAAGTATTTGTTTGAGTTTTGTAATCTTCGGAAACGTGACCAATATTTTAAATTAAGACAGTGAATCAAACGTTTAAAATAAAAAAATCGCCAACGATACAAATATAATTAAGTAAACCACTATTATTATTATGACTGAATGTCAAAAGGTATATGAAATCATAATAACAAATGCATATGATATATGTTGTCGGTACTACATGTAGATGGTAACAAAAGTAAACGTTAAAGCCGAATAATGGTCACTTGTCAGTGAAAATACATGTACTATTAATAGTATGCAGATCCGAACGGGTTTAACCCTAAATTTCTCGAGCAATTTCGATAAAAAAATTTTACTAGTAGAATATAAATATAAGTTCATGTGTTGCATATAAATTGAAAAAAAAAATTGTTTTAGGAAAAAATATTTTGAAGAGTTATCATTTCTCTAAAGTAAAAAAAAAAAAAAAAAAAAAAAATAGCAGAAGAAAACTGTCAGCAATAATTCTTGAGCATAATGAAATGAATGTGGATTCCAAATTTTTTCAAAAATCGAACGGGTAATTTCCAAGGAAAAAGGTCTTAACTCTAACATATTTCTCACAGAATTTCACAAGTCTTGTCTGGTTGTCTCTTTGTGAAATTGGTTGTGGGAAAAAAGTCATCTACATTAAAACGAACCGTAGCCAAATTGGCGCAGCTAACAGTAGCAGAAAAAACAAAAGTGTGATTGAATGTCATACCTTAAATTAACACGTTGAATGCCACTTTATTCACCGGTGACCGACGCTGAGCTTCCCGTTTAGGCAACATCAGTCACTAGTGACTGACAGTATAAAGAACAATGTAAAAATTTACATTTTAAATAAATCCTAAGTAATTTCGAGGTTCTATCATGAAGGTTCTAAATACTTCTTACAAAAAAAAATCTAATGGATTTTATTAAATTACAATAAACTTAACAAGTCGGAAATTGCGTGTCAAATGTAGCAAATAAGGTGCGCTCGTTCTATAAAGAAGTTTTAAACATATTCAGATTTTGATGTAATAGTATACGATATGGAAACCGTCGAAATTCGACGTTAAAAAAAAAAAAAAAAGTTTAAAATGGTCTCAGCAATCATTTTTTGTTTCAGTTTCATTTCTTCTGAAACGTATTCCTTGTTTTAAGCTAATAAATTTTTATCTAAAAAATGAAGAAAATATTTTTTAATATTAATAGGACGATTTGCAGATTAAAAATAATTTAATGTTTTCGACTGATAATTTATTTGCATGATTTCACCGTTCCATTTCCATAATCGGAAATGCTTAGCAATTTGAATAGGTGCGAAACTTTCCTTGTTATAATATAACATATCAGTGAATCTTTAAAAAGTAATGAAACATAATTCCTATCATAAACTGATTCAAATCATATTTCAAGCAATTTGACCTGATATTAATTTTATATTCTACATAAACTGAATGTCTGTCTTTTTGGATAACAGGTTTTAGTTTAATGACAAAATGCTGTATTTTATGGATAATCAAATCTTATAATTTATCGTTTTTTTCGCTATTTTTAAAGGTGTTTGAAAGATATAAGAGATATGAAAAATAATTAATATTTAAAAAATATTTAAAGTATCGTTAAATTGAGAGTCAGTTTCAAATAAATTTCATACTAAAGCAGTGCTGCTGAATCTCCGATTTTTTGTACATCAATATTATCTGAGAGAAAATGTTGTTCATTTAAATCACTAAAAGGTTCCAAAGGTTTAAATCACTAAAAGGCTAAAATACTGGTATGCCATACCCTTGGCAGATCTGCTAAAGTTAATCTTATTCATGTTTAAAAATGTAACAATCGACATTGTACAGTATTTAAATCTAGAAGTATTGTAAGTATGATAAATGTGAAAGCGATAGTGTTATGTGTTGTGATCATCGTTATACACTCCTAAGAGTTGTAATAAGGTTTTGATTACTGTTCAAAAATAGACTACTATTTGTGACGGAAACACACAATGAAATAAATAAGACTCTACAGATAATACTGAATAGTTAAATACATTTATAGACTATAACCTTAAGTGAAGCCTTTTTTTTTCAATGTTAAACCATTCTTTATTAATCTTAATTTTCCTAAATTTCTTTACTTCTCTGAATTCTTCATTAAAATATTTACATATCTTACCTATTATTTATTTTGTTGTTTATTAATTTAATTTTAAATCTAGAGAAAATATGAATTCAAGATAAAATAATCGAAAAGTTATTCAATTATCATTTTTACAAACAAGAAGCAAAAGATCAATATAAATTACATCATTTTGCAACAACAGAACAATTTTTCTTTTTGCATGTGTCAAAGTAAAAATAATTTTAAAACTAAGCACGTGGCAACTTCCACATCCCAAATGCAAAAAAAAAAAAAAAAAAAAAAAACATATTTTATTTATTATTGTAGTGTAAAACAATGGCATCAATAAAATTAAAATGCATAAAAATAATAAAAAATTGTAATTATACAAACTACAACAACTATTTGGAAAATGATATTATGAAAGACTCAAATTTTAAAGACTTATAATTAAATTCTATATTTAAATTAATAATAATAATAAATATCATTTTTAGAAATGATATAGCAAGTCATACATTACGTTCGGTGATCATTAAACATTAACATTCCTAGACCAAGGATAAAAAAACAGTAGATTAAAGATAGACAACTTTAACTATTTAAATTGTGAATTTCTATTTGATGGAGTTAATCAGACTGACTTCTGAACGCCTCATATTACATACTAAACATTAATATTCCTGGACCCATCAGAAATAAACTTTAAATTTTTTTTTTTTTACAATTTTTGGAACTGCAAATTTTTCAACTTCAAAATATCGCACATTTTAAATTTTTACACCGTTGCGTAGAGACAAAAATGCACTTTTTTAGTGATATTTGTTTGAAATCTCTATCACAATGTGTTGTTAAATTGTTATTTTTTTTAAGTTTTAATTACTCTTTTTGTCATCGTGGCAACAGAAGTATTCCATTTTTTGTCAATAAACTTGGACCAAGCAGAAAACAAATAAAATGAAAAAATCCCTGTCGGCTGGGCCTATAGGCGGAGGTAGATTTCGAAGAGTGCTCATTTCAACAATATATATATATATATATATATATATATATATATATGATTAGAGATAAACCCAGTTTAATAACTTCATTTGGCCGTTTATGAAAAATTTTTAATTTCATTTTTCAGAAAAAACTGGTTTTATCAGAATCATCTTAAGAAAAATTCAGCTCAAATGCCCATTTTGACAACATATTTTGAAATAGATTCTGAATTTATTAAAAAAAAAAATCGACCAAAACAGTACATTATACAGCTCTTAAATAACAAAAAACTGTCAGTTGAATGCATTTGAGAAAAAAATTGAATTTAAAAACGAGTCATAAAATAACCGATTTGTTGTTTGAATACATCCTTAATTCTTTAATCATGATTGCTTCGGAAAATTTTGTGCGAAATACTCACTTTGACAGCATTTTTAAATATATATTCTATCTTTATCAAAAAACTGGCCAATGCGTCACACTATATAGTTCCTAAATAAGAGGATCTGTAAATTGGATGCGTTTGAGAGCGAAAATGGATTTTAAAACGAGTCATAAAAAACGCAATTTGCTATGTGAAAACTTCCTTAAATTTTCACCTTCTATCCTTCTATCCCTTCTACTAATTTTCCTCAAATCACAAAGACTTCGGAAAATTCTGTTCAAAATACCCTTTTTGGTAGCCTTTTTCAAAACATATTCTGTCTTTATCAAAAAACCGATCAATGCATCACATTATATAGTTCCTAAATAAGAGGATCTGTAAATTGGATGCATTTGAGAGCAAAAATGGATTTAAAAATGAGTCAGAAAAAAACGCAATTTCTTATTTGAACACTTCCTTAAATTTTCTGTCACGATGATTTCAGAAAATTCCGTTCAAAATACTTTTTTTGGTAGCCTTTTTTGAAGTATATTCCGTCTTTATCAAAAAACTGACCAATGCATCACATTATATAGTTCCTAAATAAGAGGATCTGTAAATTGGATGCGTTTGAGAACAAAAATGGATTTAAAAACGAGTCAGAAAAAAAACGCAATTTCTTATTTGAATACTTCCTTCAAATTTCAGTACCGATGACTTTCGGAAATTCTGTTCAAAATACCCTTTTTGGTAGCTTTTTTTGAAATATATTCTGTCTTTATCAGAAAATTGACCAATGCATCACTTTATACAGTTTCTAAATAAGAGGATCTACCATTTCGATGCGTTTAAAATCAAAAATGAATTTAAAAATGAGTCAGAATATAAGCAGTTTGTATTTGAGGTTTTTTTCTCCAACTCCTATTTTTGTTTAATTTGTTTTTGCTATACGAATTGGCCCTATGAAAAACTTGTCAATATAAAAGTTATAGATATTTTTGAGAAGATGTAAAATAAATTTAATCAGATTTGATATCTTAAAAATTGACGGAGTTATGGATTTTTCTCTTTTTTCAGGGCCCTTTTTCTTTTCGTTTTTAATTTTTTTCATCGTTAAAAGTCTGTCCTATCAAAAACTTGTAAATACAAAAGTTTTAGATAATTTTAAGAACATTTACAATAAATTTAGATGGACTTGATATCTTGAAAATTGACGAAGTTATGAATTTTTTTCTCTCAAAATCCCTGTTTTTTTCGCCCTTTGAGCCCACTTCTAAATTTATCAAAAATCTGTCATGCATATACTTTTGGCCCATTTTTAAGAAGTAATATAAACTTTAAACCGATTCGATATCTACTTTAATTAAGAAGTTATGGCGTTTTTTCGGTTTTCACAAAAAACGCCCCCTATTCCGACCCCCTTGGTCCGATTTTGCCCATTAACGAACTTAGCCAAGATTTTATCCCCTTTGATATTATGTACAAGTTTGGTGGAGATTGGTGAAGAATTATAGAAGTTATCGTGTCCATAAAAAAGTGAGATATATAGATAGATAGATAAATAGATAGATAGATATAAACTGGTACGATTGCAATAGGTAGTATTTCTTACGAAATCTACCTAAAAACAGAAGTTTTCCAATTTTGAACATTAATCTTGGACCAATAAGGAAACGAATAAAATAAACCAACTTTATTGTGGAATTCAAACAGTAAAAATATTCAGGTATGCTTTAGATTACCCATTTCTCTACCGAGAACAACAATTATTTTTCCAATTAGTTAATAAACCCAATAAGCAATATTCTCGTGGACGTCAGAGTAAATGTGAATTTTTATTCGCTTATCAAAATGAAGTACTTGTGTATAAAACATTTTTAATGAAATGTAACTCGCAAAAAAAAAAAAAAAAAAATACGTTAAAAAAGCCACGTGTCTCAATATTTTTTAATATTTTTCCTTTTCTCTGCAACAATGTCAGTCCTATTGCCACTGTTTTGAAGAAATGCCGTAAAAAAAAGTTTTAAAATTAAAAATTAAGCATAAAAATAGAAGTTAATTAAAAAATAGCTAAAAGGATCACATTTACATATGGACAGCTTTCATTAAAAAAGATAATTATCAAAACCGATTAGTAGAATGCTCAGGGCTAAAGACTAAAAAAACCACCCGGTCTTTTAAATATATAGATAGTACCTATACTTCGAATACAATGTAGTATCCGAAATATTTTGTGTCTCTTTTGAACTACTATCTGCTTTTATTATAGAGGAAGTAACTTGTATTAATCGCGGCAACTTATAGGAATTTCATTATGTGTGAAATAGCTTAATAAAATTAAAACGTATCCCAAACATTATTTCTCACTATACAATTATGTAATAGAATACTTTTGTATAGCCCTGTAAATTAATAACAAGTATTCTTTGCATTACATATTGTACAGAATGTATATTTTTGTATATATTTCAAAGATGCATAACAATTTTATTATGTTCCAAAGAGTATTTTTTTACCATTGGCTATAATGTAACGGGATACATTTGATTGTCCCTGTAATTGAACTATACATCCAATTTTCATAAAATTTGAAATGACTCCACAAAGTTAAGTAACGATTATATATTTCAAGGTTAAAACGATTCAGTTGTGTAGTTCAGTTCTGCAAAATATTTACATAATTACGAACGCACCTAAGAACTTATGTCTTGCTAATGTTTCACAAAATAAGATATTTTGCTTAGTTCATTTTCAGTCCATTCATCTTCCAAATTGTGCCACATTTTCTATGTAGCATAATTTAAAGGATGGTAACATTTTAGAAACTTAACTGTTTTTTCAGACAGGTTATGTAAAATGATTTTTTTTTTCGTCCCAAACGGAAAAAAACGTAAAGTAGCCTTGGCACTCTACACGATAAAAATTTTATCGAACAAAATAGTATAAGTATAGTACAAAATAGTAGAGATAAGTATAGGAATCGGTAGCGGGTATGACAGTAGGTACACTGTAAAAAAAATCTGTAACCTTAGTAATCTAAATTAACCGAAATCTCTTATGCTTACTAAAATTTTATGTGTACACTGTACAAGAAAATTATGTCAATCTACAAAACTTGTAAGCAAAACTAAAACCATCTGTAACTTTACAAAATAATTTACTAAAATTTTTGTAACTTTACTAAAATTTTATCTATAATGCTCGTTATCGAAGTTCTTGGAATACGATTTCCCAAAGAAATTCTTAGTAACCTTAAAATTTGTTTGATTCAAAGTGCAAATCTGTATCTGTTACATGAATTTTTATTGTTGCCGTTACATAAAAAGTTCTTGGAATACCATTCTACTAGAAAAATTTTTGTAACTTTCCCAATTTTTTTTTACAGTGTAGGGCATAACGAATGGAAAAATTCTGGTGATAAAAAGACGAGATTGGATGTGACTAACATAGTGAAAAATTAACTTTAAAATCGAGCAAAATGAGATTTTCTTTTAAAATTAAAGGTGCCAGACATAATATGAAATATATTTGGAGATGATTGTACTTTGACGCAGGAATGACTAATTCACATATTTACTATGAGAACCGTTACGAAAAAAAGTATGTAAAAAAATAGAGAAGAATTTAGTTAGATACTCTTATGTGAGATGCGGTATCAGAAGAATATTTGTGAATGACACGAAAAGTTTTCTTTTTTTATTTACTTTTATTTTTAACAAACGTGAATAGAATAACTTTATGTGTTTTGAATATTGTAGCATTTCCTTTTCTCACCATGGATGCCTGACTAGCTAGGAATGTAATTTGAAAAGATGTAGTATTTTTTTATGATAAAAGAAATAAATGTAAGGAGTTAATTTGGAGAAAACAGCTCTTTATGCATTTACGATAAAAGTATAAGAATATTTTAAAATATTTTGTAATTCAAGATATTTAATTAAATAAGAATACGATTTGTAACAGAGAACATTAGTGCAGAACATTTTTATGTTCTGCAATAATATATAAGTATTATATATATACCGGGTGTCCCAAAATTGCCTGATGGATTTTAAAATTCAATAACTTGCAAACGGTGACAGCTATTTAAAAAATTTTTTGCAGGAGGGTTATGTTTAATGTCAGGAGTTTTTTTACCGTAATTTTTTATTTTAGTTCGCATCTCAAACAATAGGTGTCGCTGACGGTGATTGAAGACCAGGTGATCAGTGCTGAGTGAAGCGTCGACCTGGCCTTCAATCGCCGTCAGCGCCACCTATTTTTTGAGATGCGAACTAAAATAAGAAATTACGGTAAAAAAAACTCGACATTATACATAACGCTCCTGCAAAAATTTTTTAAATAGCTGTCACCGTTTGCAAGTTATAGAGTTTTAAAGTCCATCAGTCATTTTTGGGACACCCGGTATATATATATATATATATATATACAATCGAAATTCCATGAAAATATTTACTAAGCACTAGGTGCATAATGTATAAACATTTATTTTAAAAAGAGTAAACATTAAAATAACAATAAGAAACAACATAAAAAACATTAAAAATATCACCCGCAGAATAATAAAAGCCATAACTCTACAGAAGGCGGAATGGCTTTAACCCTTTCCGGCACGGGCAAAATCTGTTAGTAAAATGAGAAATAATCGATTGACACCGGAATTCACAAAATAATTTTTTGGATAATCTGAATTCCTTAATTTAAGCTTTTATCATAAAAGCAAAACTTTACTAAAATAATACTGGTGCCGTTTGCAAGTTTTGAATTAAACTTAGGTATCCCAGACCGGACACAGTGTGCCGGAAAGGGTTAACACTCCCCCCATTATTAAATTAAAGCTTCATCAGCAGGTATCGTATAATGTGACAAATTCTTGCATTAAATATGAAATGACTCATTAAAAATACATTTTAAAGATTATTTTAAAGAAATATGCTTTACTTATAAAACGATGTAACACAATCAAATAATTACACTCAATATTTTAAATTAAATCATACTTGACATACAAAGAAAGAGAAAATCATTTATATTTATGAAATCCTAAATGATAACAGTATACAATGCAAGAAATTGTCCCACTTCCGCCTGTACCTGCCTATTAGCATAAAAGATGAACTTGCTGCATAAGCACGGCTCTCTATTTCCAGTAGGTGACAAAAACTTTTAACTCGAACAAAACCAGTCCACATTTCCTTAATCATAGCCTTTTTCTATCCATTCGTGACATCTTTCTGCCTGTTTTTTCATCCGCAACCATCCTTCCTACAGCGTCGACTTTGCGGTGACCGCTTCAAATATTACAAAATATGAGAATATTCATCGTATTTGTTTATTAGAAGTGAGGTAAGAGTAATAAATTTATTTCTTACCTTTATCAGTAGCGCAGAATAATCGACAACGTCAGTTGCGTACGCGAACTCCGCCTAGGGTGATCCGATTAACTGATATGTTGATATATGAAATTTTATAGAAAATTGTGCACACACAATAGCTCCTGTGTCGCACTATAATAGACAAAATATGATTAACAATTGCAAATAATTCAGAATGATGGAAAGAAAATTCCGTTCTTATCGTGTTAAAAAAACTAGATTTTAATGTGAGTTTTCTTGATTAGAACGATTTGGAGAGAGAGCATCATTTTCGCCCTTCTCTTCGAAGAGAAAGACATACATTAACAGAACTAATGAAAAGATAAAAAAAAGGAAAAATTAGAGTCTGGAAATATGAATCAAAGTTCAATCTTAACACTGGGTGCGGCAGATTCATATGCAGGAGAAAGAGTTTTGTAACCACAAGGTCAACTACTGTGTAGATGTGATTCTTTCTTGTTCAAGAGTTTATTCTGGAATATATGAAGAATAAATGTCAAAAATGTTCTTGAATTAATGATGACACGAAAGGCATTATCACGTTGCACTGAGTTGCAATACCTCGTAACACACCCCCTTAAGCCCTGAAGTGTATATGTATGTATTCCGTATGGTTTTCCGATGAATCACAAATTTGGGCTTGGGGAGTGGTTTCAATAGGAGATCAGCAGTCATCATTTCAGATTGGATATACTGCAGTCTTATCAGTTTCTCCTCGACCAGGTGTCTTAATAGATGGCACCGCAAGTCTATATGCTTGCTTTTGTTATGGAATTCGTCCGTTGAAGCAAGCTTAATGGCCGATTGATTGTCGTCGAATAATGTAATGGGACATGTTTGTTGAAGATCAAGTTCCTTTAATAGGTTGATTAACCACTTAATTTCTTGTGCTGCACTGGCGGCAGATACATATTCTGCCTCTGCAGAGGACATTGCCAGGCACGACTGCCTTTTAGATTGCCAGAGGATTGGGTTAGTTCCCAGTGTAAAGAAATTCCCAGACACAGATTTTCGATCGTGCGGATTGTTTGCCCAATCTGATTCGGCATATGCTCTCAAGAAGGTTCTTCAAAATTTGTATATGTTAACTTTAGATCGATCGTAGTCTTTAAATATATGATTGTTCTCTTTACCACTTCCCAGTCCTTTACTCTGGGATTTTCATTTCTACGACATAGAATATTTACGGCTGCGTAAATATCGGGCCTTGAAACGGTCGATATGTAAAGTAGTGCGCCAACCGCCTGTCTATAGTTTACATTATCCGGTAAGAGATTTTCATCATCGTTCAATTTAACATAACCCGGTTCCATAAGTGTATCGGTTGGTTTAGAATTTTCCAAACCAAATTTAATTATTAATTCATGAATTTTGTTTGTCTGATCTAGGGTCATTGTGTTTTGGTCTGGACGATTAATGTTTATAGCTAAATAATACTTAGCATCGCTTAAGTCTGTGACAGGGTATTTTTCCTCAATTGTGATATTAGTTTACAAATGTTTTGATCTTCCCCTGCAATGAGGAGATCATCGACATAGACAATTAAATAAATTGTTTCGTTATCTATGGTTCTCTTGTACAGGCATTTGTCAATGAAGCTTTGATTGAACCCTAACTTTAATAGCGAGTCATGTATCTTTATGCTCCAAGCTCTCGCTGCCTGCTTTAACCAATAAATTGTCTTTTTAAGTTTGCAAACCTTGTGTTCGGATCCGGGGACTTCATACCCTTCAGGCTGACACATGTAAACTTTCTCATTTAATTCCCCATGTAAGAAAGCAGTTTTTATATCGAGGTGTCTAAGATTTAAATTTTTGTATAAGGCCATTGCTAAGAAGCTTCTTATGGTTGAATTAGATGCAACGGGAGCGAACGTCTCATCCCTTTCATCTTCAATTAATTGCATTGTCGGTTGCACGGTTTTATCGGTTAGTGTGTCATTGTTTTCATTTGACATGTTATCTTTAATTAAGTCATTATTTTTATCCTCTAAAAATTTTACTGCACGACTTATAACAATTTTCCTTCCGTCCGTGCAAATCCTATAAATCCTTACTTCTGTTGTCGTATCCGACAAATATGCCCTTTTGTGCGGTATCATCTAACTTTCCCCTATGAGATTTTTGAATATATGCTTATGCACGGCAACCAAAAGTTTTAATGTTAGACAAATCTGGTTTACGACCAGTCCACATTTCATATGGAGTCCGATCGCAAGACGAAGTTGGGAGCCTGTTTTGAATGTACGTCGCAGTACAGATGGCTTCCCCCCAGAACGAATTAGGCAAGCCGCTTTCTTTTAGAAGACAGCGTCCCATCTCCACTAAAGTGCGGTTTTTCCGTTCCGCCACTCCATTTTGTGTTGAGGAATACGGTACCTCCTTTGGTACGGTGAATTAATGATCAATTCCCTCATTTTTTAAATAGTTTTCAAATTCTTTCACCGAGTACTCTCCTCCGTTATCGGAGCGAATTGCCTGCACCTTTCTGCCAAATTTGTTGGCAGTCATTGCTATATATTCTTTAAATTTTGAAAATACCTCATCTTTACTACTTAATAGATATACCACAGTAAAGCGACTGAAATCATCAATAAAAGTTAGAAAGTAATGTTTTCTCCCAACCGTAGCTGTTTGCATTGGGCCGCAAAAATCACTATGGATCAGCACGATCGTTTTCGTTTAGCTGTAAAACTAGCGGTTTTGGGATAAGGGCTATTTGTGAGTTTTGATGCTATGCAAACTTCACAATCATTACTGTGTTTACTATCATCAATTTGAATCCCTGATGTCATATCTTTATCAACTAATTCCTTTATGTGATTAACATTTCTGTGACCTAATCATACATGCCATTTATGCAGACAGTTTTTCTTTTCACAGTGATGTGTCATATTTACATTTTTATCGGATCAGGTTTTACCCTACTTTCATACAGGTTGTTTTTCACATAAGCCTCAAGATATGTTATACCATCATAAGTAATATTACACGATTTATTTTTAAATTTAGATATGCAACCATTCTCAGTTGTTTTTTTATGGAAATTAAATTGGTCTCTATTTCTGGAACGTACAAAACATTTTTAATGTAATGGTTTTACTCGTATTGTCTGACATTACAGTATTTAATTTTACAGATCTATAACCGTCAGAATGTAATTCTTGACCTTTGGTAATAGTGACATTTAATGTAGCACAATTAAAATCATGAAATTTAATTTTATCGTTACAAATGTGCGTTGAAGACCCTGAGTCGACAACCCATAAATCTTTGGAGCTAGTACCAACAAAAAAGTTAAGTTTTTATCCGCGTGTTTTTCCTTATTGAAATTTTTAGTTTTAGAAGTATTCGCGCTTACGTTGTCTTGAGAGCATACAACCGATCTATTAGGTAAACTGAAATTTTTGTTTACAAAGTTATTTTGTCTGGGATATTTGTTTTTATTTTGAAGCTTCCAGCACTGATCGATATCATGCGAATTTTTCTTACAGTACTTGCAAAATTTATTCGGTTTTGGCTGATGATTTTTCTGTATCTTAAACGCGGAGTGATTATTTGAATTTTCATTATTATATTGTCTTTTGTTAAAGTCATCAAGTAATTTTCCTCTAATAAAGTTCGGAGTGAGGTCATCATTATTCCTGACCTCCATTGCGCAAATCAAAGTGTCATAGCTGGGAGGGAGAGAGCACAGGAGCAGGGCGGCAAGATGTTGGTTATCGATTACCTCCCCAATAGCCGTTAACTTATCGCGCAAATGGTAAATTTTATTTAAGTGATCTATCATATTTCCTGTTTCTGCTAGTCTCGTGGAATAAAATTTCAACTTACTGCACAAATTAGTGCGTTCATGCGCATTTCTTAGAGAAAGCCAGACTTCTCTGGCTATTTCCAAATTTTTAGTGTGTACCCCATATAGCACACTTGCCTCCCCAGGTTGTCCTGGGGAGGATTTACATCCCAGGACCGTCATCCCCCAGGCATCCCTGAGGATGCAAAAAATTGTCACCAGGAGGTCCTCAGGAAACGAAAATGTCCGCTTAAAAAAAATAATTAACGTGGGGATGCTTTACAGCATCCTGGCACGCTCCCCAGGATCTCCTTCAGGGTCCTCCCGGGAGGTTCTGGGGATGTTTTGAGGAAGTGATATAGGAGGACTTTAGGAAACTTCAAGGCCACTAATATGTTCAAAAAATTAATTTTAAAGCTATGATTTAATTTAAATCTTTTTAGAAGAAAACACGAATGTTTTTTTTATTATTATTCAGACGGATTTACATATACAGAGATTATTCAGTAACAAATTTCTTACCTTCATTTTTCCTTCTGGATTTGAACCCGAGTACCTTGTTTTTCTGGACGCGCGCTCTGTCCGTTATGCTGTAGGGCCAGTAAGGAATAAAGATTTCTAAGGCATACATGCATTTTTACTCCGCTTTTGAAACTTAAAACTAGGAAATGTCCTCATTTTTTGTACCTTTTTCATACATTCGACATAAATTTAAATTAATAACTCAAAATAAATTATCAATAATTATTTGTTTTAACATAAATGTCTTCGAATTTAAAATTTTTTAAATGAAATTGTATCTTTAAATGATAAAAATATCCTTTTAGCTTTTAATACTTAAAATCCATTAAGATCGTTCTGTAGTTATAAAATTGATTATGAACTATATATTTTGACACAATGAATGATGCAAAACGTTTCTGATGATATCTCCTATAAAATTTAATTTTAGTTAATAAAAATATTATTTCCAGAGATTAAAATAGCAAGAGATTAAAACACATAGTTTCCTTAAAATTAAGAATTTTTTTTTTAATGATTGACAAATAAAGACTAAGTGAATCCTTTCAGTCCATCCCTCTTTTTAAATGAATTTGCGAAAAAAATATATAAATTTGCTTAGTCTTTTCTTTCCTAATTTTTACTCTTTGAAATATTTAATTGTTTCAGTTTCATAGAGAACCCCACCAGCGGCCAAGAGATTCTGCTCTCGAAGCTAGTAGATGGGAGATGCTGAGTTTGTACCCAATCGCACCCGTCGGCCTAATCGTTCGGAGTTTTCCACGGTTTTCTTCGAATCTTAAATTTCCTTGCGTAAATACGGGTTAGGTTCCTTTAGAAAGACCTTCCGAAGGGCAGCAACCCTCCTCCTTAATGTATCCCTTGATTGTTATTATTTATTTATTTTTTTAATTATTTTTTTAATTGACAAATAAAATCTAAGTAAATCCTTTTCAAAAATGAAACTTTTTTGCTCTCTCTCGCTATTACTTTTTTTACAGAAACTTTTATCTTTTTTTTTTTTTTTTTTTTTGTTTAGTAAAAGGTGCTCTTATTATACGAATTTATGAAAAAATATATATAAATTTGCTTAGTATTCTCTTTCCTATTGGGCTAGTTCCTAGTTCGTTTCATAATTAGCAGTCAAGAGATTCTGCTCTCGAAACTGGTAGATAGGAGGTGCTGAATCGTACCCATCGGCCTAATCGTTCGGAGTTTCCCGGGATTTTCTTCGAATCTTGGATTTCCTTGCGTAAATACGGGTAAGGTTCTTTTAGGAAGACCTTCACTGAGGGCAACTCCCCCCCTCCCTTGATATGTCCCTCATGTTGATAATTGGCCGTCATAAATACAACCAATCAACAAACACGTTTTAAAGTGATTAGGTATGTTTTGGCGAGTATTTATTATCGAATAATTAAATCCGTTACTTATGAAATTCTTACACGGCGGTACGAGTTGCAGATGTTCGGATATTTATCACTTGTCGCGGGATTAGAAAATACGGTAAAAGCACTGTATTATTTTATATCATTGTAAAAATATAAAAATTCTGCATTGTCATTGAAAACACACCATTGTACAAATTTATATAATTTAATTGTAACAGGATTTGGCGTGAAAATCAATTGTAAAATTCCATCATTACACTGAAACACTGCTCTGTATAAAATAAATAAATTTCAAATTTTCAGCTAAAATTCTATATTTTATGGATTGTACCCTTTATACAGAATAGGGTTTTTAAAATATTGTATTGTTATACTTTGTAATTAAATGAGCTTATTCTTAAACTTTCTTTACATTAACATTCGTAAATAGTCAATAAAAATATTAAAAGTAAATTTTGCTTCATCGAATTTTTTTGTTTGTTTATTTTCGAAGATTAATTTGTTTATTTCGAAGAATTCTATTTTTTTTTTTTTTTTTTTTTTTTTTTTTTTTTTTTTTTTGTCATGTGTAGCTACCTGACATGGCCATCATAAGTGTTATTCTATTTTATGCACTGTTCTTGATCGGTACAACGATCATATAGGCCAAACTCATCAAACGTTTCGAAAATTGTAGTATTTTTAGGTATGTGGTACATCTGGCACAGGGTGGGGTGGATTGAAGAGTTGATGCTAATTATGAGTATTTGAAACTTCATGCTAAAATTTCGAAAATTCTAAAAAGTGAAAAACGTATACTTCACTAGTCTATAACTTTGAAGTAGAAAAATATGTAAAAATGTGAATTTTACAGATGGATAAAAAACCTTCCTATCTACATGTTGGAAAAAATATTTTTGAAATTTCCTAATTTGACTGAATAATAAGAAAAAGTAATTTCATCATGAATGGGATACGTGGGATTTAATTTTTCTTCTCAACCAGATAAGTCTCGTTAATATTGCTTTATTTTTTATTTCTTATCTAAAGTAAATACTACTGGCCATTCTTTATTTATTTCTTCATATTTTGTAGCAAGAAATGCAATTAGATAAAATTATACTAATTTTATTTCTTTTAAAATCAATAATTTTAAAATATTTATTAAGATTTAACACAGATTAGTTACCCTGTAAATTTCTGTTTTGAAATGATAATTAAATTCTAAATAATAAATCTTTTAATTATAACTGAGATAAATGTATATGTTAAAGATATGTAATTAAAAAAATGTCCATTTATTCTGAGATCACTACTGGCAAAATAAATGTAACTTTAGAAGACAAATGGATGTCATTAATGAAACAAATACAATCAGCTGAAACTCAGGGAAGATAAATTATGAAAGCTTGATGTTAATGAAATACTTTTGTTTATAGATGTGTAAAAGATTCTTATGAAATGGCATTAGACATCAAAAATATTTTCCGTGGCATATTATATAATTTACCGTAAAGTACTGAAAATCCCTCCCCCCCCCATTTAGCAGACAGGAAGTTCTAATACTTTAAAGGATGCTTTTAACCCGCGAGTAGTCGCGACTTTTTCCACAACGTCATTAGTCGCGCTCGGTCTTTTCGCCGCTGGCCCCCCGCATACCAAATATGTAAAATAAGAAATATGTTTCACCTAATATATAAAGATAACATTTCAATGAATATATAAATTTGCAGTTTTCTTAAATTATGCATTTTATTCATGAGATATGGAGTAATTCGAAAAAGTAAAAATGAACTGACATTAGTGATTGTTACGTAGACTTTTTCGCCAATTTCAACATTGTTTCTAAAAATGTACCTGAAAGAAAAACAGGGGTGTCCTGTTACTTCACTAAGGTGTTCGAGAAACCTTCAAAGTCAGCTACATGGTAGATCTCCTTTGTATTTGTAATCTTATACAAGTTAGGAGAAAATAAGTTATACGGGCGGCGAAAAGACCGACACGCGACTACTGACGGGGTAATTGTAATTTTGATGAAACAGAAAAGTAAAATTAGGAGGTGAACTAACACATTTGGAATTTATAACTTTCTCAGGATTTATACAACTCGCAAAATATATGAGAGGGAGGGATTTTATGTTTTGAAAGTGATTACTTTCGGTTCTTTATGATATTTAAATTCCATGTAAGTACATCAAAGTATTTAAGAATGTTCTTGCTCATTTAAATGTAAGGGGTTAAAATATAATTTCCACTTTTTACGCTTATTTTTATTTATTCTTTTTCTCCTTTCAATATATCTTTAGAAACAAGCTACGTCAACATAATTCGGTAAATGTGTACCAGAAATGTCTTTTTAGGTGCGTTCGTAATTATGTAAATACGTAGCGCCTATTGTTGTCGCTCAGTTCGTCCGTCTGTCCGTCCGTCTGTCTGTCTGTCTGTCCGTCTGTCTGTCCGTCTGTCCGTCCCCATATAACAAAGCAAAAACTACCCAACCGAATCGTTTGAAATTTAAAATACATAATTATAACATAATTTTGTCGAGTCATTTCAAATTTTATGAAAATCGGATGGATAGATGAATTACAGGGACAATCAAAAGGATTCCGTTACACTACGGTCAATGGGGAAAAAAGTTTCAAATGCATTTTAACCGTTTGAAATTTAAAACATATAATTCCATATGTTCCATGTGATAGTTTTTATTGGGTCGAATGAATGCATTAAAATTTGAGCGACAACGCACATCAGTTTGAAAATTTTTTTTATGTTATACTGCACCTCCATCTATCTCTTTCCTCCGTAGAAAATAACAGATTATCTTCTATTTTTGTTCCATTTTTTATCATTTCAATAAAAAAAAAATTGTAATTAAAATAACCTCTGTTTCAAGTGTATCGTCTGTTATATAACCCGTTGAATTTGGTTTTATTTCGTTTTAATACAGGAATTCAAGGATTTCTAATTTATTGCAAATATACTTTACAAAAAATACACAAATTTCTTTTTACAAAAATTTATTTTAAGAATATTTGTGTGGTTTATTTGCTCAGTATTTGCTTAATTCACATCAAAAATCTGAAAGAATACAATTTGATTAATATGTGCGAAATAACATTTTTCGAATTTTCAAAAAAAAATAATATCTGATAACATATGTCACTGGAAAAAATGCAGACATATGAATCATTATATTATCAATATGTCTTATTAAGTTTCTTAAATAACAAAATCGCTTTTATGTTGGTTTTCTGATTTCAGATGCACATTTTTCTATACAATTTGTATAAGATATGATCTTAGAAGTGGAATGCTTTAGCCGATGCAAATGACGTCTTTATATATATATATATATATATATATATATATACATGCGTTTAAAGTAATAGAACTGAAATATGTTTTGTAGAACCGTAAAATGGGGTGAATCGGAACATTTTTCAACTTTAACGTTAAAAAAAAGATTTATTTATTTATTTATTTATTTATTTATTTATTTATTTATTTATTTATTTTCAACTAGAAATTTTCGGTCTTGTTTTGTTCTTTACTTTTTAAGCAAAAACAAAACATTTTTACTGTTTATATATATATAATTTATTTTTTTAATGGTGTTCCTATTCAGCCCGCAGATAGGGGTGAATCGGAACAAATGTTATAATCTTTATTTATTCCAATTCAGACTTTAACAGGGTTAATAAAAACAGGTAATAATGATAAGGGAGGAATAGGAACACGTAGTTACTGTGAAACCAAGCCTTTATTTTATATACAAGTAAAGATATGCCATTTTAAAAATTAGAAAACAACTTTGAAATCAAGGAAAATTAAAATTTATTTTAAGAAATTACATTCGAATTGCAGAAGTAGAATTTAATACAAATTCAGTCCTGTTTTGAGTTATCCTTTTCTAGTAGACATTGGGTAACTGAATCTATTGAGTAGCCCCAATCGCTGCATGTATTAATACGATCTACTAATACGCCCTCATCCCCAGCCCTTAGTACTGTTTGTATCCCTCTCTTTTTTAATTGGTTTTTCATTTTTATATGTTTGTGTAATGTTGTGGATGTCAGAGAATAATTCTGTGTGGTTTTTCTAACTAATTTACTATTTTTAAATTCTTTTATCGTGTGTTCCATGTCTGTTAGATTAGGCGTTAACTTTTTTGCTTAATCAAGTAATTTCTTGGCTCCTTTAAACTCTTCAAGTAATTAGAACACACACAATATTGTTACAATACATTTTCATACATATATTTTCATATATTACATGAAACTATTACTGTATAGAAAAATAAATCATTAGAGAAAACGTGTCCCCATTCACCCCGTAAACCTTAAACCTCTGATGTTATAAGCCATTTTTCATTTTTTCATTATGTAGTTTAGAAATAAGCAGAATTTAATATAACATATCGTTTACAGGTCTATCATTAATTAGAAATTCCCTCTCTTAGGTTTAGACTACGAAAAATACTGTAGTTACATACAAAGTTTTGACGACATTGAAGAAATGAGGTTTTTGAGGATCCTCTTGGAGTTTTTTTTATACCCCAGTAGTGGTGCCAACATGTCAAAACTGAATTTCCAAACTCTTAATGTTATTACCTTCTTATAAAAAAATTGCAAACTAAAAATATCATCACATATATTTATAAAGAATTTATTTGTATGACCGAGAAGTTTCGTTCCTATTCACCCCGCTGTTCCTATTCACCCATTTTACGGAAGTGTATTATTTTCACCCCAGTGACTTTGAATGTCTTTTGGTGGAAGTTTTTTAAAATAACAATAATTGAAACCATACATTGATTAAACTGTACGTTTTAAAAGTTAGCCCGTCTTTATGGAAAAGCAGCAACATTCAGTGTGCGTCGTTGTATTAGAAGTATTTGTCAAAAATACAGCAATTTATATTCCTGAATTTAGTGACCCTGTCCAGCTTGAATTTTCTACGCGAAGTTAAACAAACAAACAAAGATGATCTTGGCAATAATTCCAGGTTTAAAACAATATCTGGTTCCCCAAGTTTTTGTCCAAAAGCTTCCCAACTGTGATAAAATTTTATTGCTATTCTTTATGGCATTCCACTATAATTTTATCAAAATAATATAATTTGCTTAGTGTAATATTTTATAATTTTCAGTTAAACTTACTAGAAAAGATGATTTTTTTTCAGTTCTTTTTCCTAACCTGTCATCTATTTTATGAATAATAAAATTAATAAATGTTACTGAAGCTTAATATAAATTATACGATGGGCTCCAGCATAACACGACTTGCATATTATTTACAGCGACACACAAATTATTTCATATAGTATTTTCTTTCCCAAGTACTGTACATGTATCCAATGATTACTGAGAGATGGATGAAATATATTTTTAACAGTTTTAAACAATGTTGAAAAGTATTTATCCTTTCAGTTTACCTGTCCATTTATCCGTCTGTTCGTCCGCTCGCATGTTCTCGCATGTCGCACTAACCCTTGTAAATGTACTGGCTTGCTCTAAATTTTTCGATGTTTTCCATAGCACGCACTTACTGAAAATGAAGTTCCTACCATGATTAGTTTATTTACATGAGAGTCAAAAGTTGCATTAAAATATACCGTAGAAATAATAGTTATTATTCATTTATAGATCCACACAAAATAATTCCAGTACACCATAGTAATGGTGAGAGGAATTGTTTGTGACACATATTATGAATGTTAAACGATTTTTAATATAATAAAATTCATATACGCCGCTGATGTTTTATTTATTTAAAGGTGGTTTTTAACACTTCAAAAATGTTAAAAAGTGTTTATGATTTCTGTTTGTATGTCTGTCCGACTCTCCGCGCTGGATTATGTACTCGAATTGCCTTGAAATATTTTGACTTCATTGACGTTTACACTAGCACGAACTCTATTTCAAATGAAGTTTCTGAACGATCAGTTTATATACAGGGACTGTCAAAAATCTACCGTTACATTACGACCTAAAGGATAAAAATAGTTTCAAGTGATTTTTAAGTTATTTACACCGTGTCAAACAGATGAAAATGTATATTCATTTACGAAGTGAACTGAAATATGCATTCTGTAAAATATTCACTGAAAAAAATTATTTATCATTTATAGAGGTACGCAAAAGAATTTCATTACATATTGATAAAGAAGAGAATTCTATGCTAGAAATTTTAATTATATTAAATTATTTCATATATAATAAAGTTCGCATTTGTCCGTGAGGCTTAATATGAGTTATTAGGTATAGTAGTTTATAATACGAAGTGCGCAGTATTTACAGAGATACACAAAGATTTACAAAATTTTATTTGTTTATGTTTGATATATTTTTGAAGAAGCATTTTAGAAGTAAGATGAATTAGATGTAATAGACATTAAAGTTAACAATACTACATACGACACAAACGTTCGGTAAATAAATTCAGAAAGACCAATCCGGCAAAACTGGGGAAATCAAACGTTGCACCTGCATAGAGACAAGTGTTGACCATCTACTCCCACCGTTTTTCAGTTGAACGTCGTTTATGTTCTGTGTAAGATGCGCTTTACTAAGTTCTTGTTCAGTGTGTTTGCTTTTAACTGAGAACAGAAAAATGAACGAATAAAAGATCAATTTAAACTTTGGTTTTAAGCTTTGCAAGACACCGAAAGAAATTCACGAATGACAGGTGCAAACTGAACATCCACCATTCTCGATCACCATTCTCCACCATCCAGATCTCCTCCAAACTTCTTATTTTCATGACTCAAACTCTTTTTGAAAGAGATTTGGCCATATTGTTGACATCAAAATAAACATGACGAAGTTTTTGAACTCCATCCAAAAAGAAGATTTTATTCGAATTTTCCAGGATATGTATAGCAAATCTCAGCGGTGCATAGTTACGGGAGATGACTATTTCAAAGAATGATATGGTAACTCTCATTAATATTTTATCTACATTAATGTTATAGGACTATTAACTGAACTTTATTGTCAGAGTATCTTATAAGACCTCTTTTAACATTTGAATTCCACACTAATGCAAATCCCACCGATCAAAATTTAAAATATAGGCATTACTTAAAATATGGTTTTTTATGGAATGTATACTTTTCATCGACAAAATAAAAATTATAAAAAAAGTCAATGTCTTATTTAAATTTCATTTTAATTTTCCTAGATAAATCGTGTGTCATTATTATTTCTATATTTCAAATGAAAATAAACACATTTAAAGTTACGGATGCCCATTTATACTTCTGTGGAGTTTACGGTTAATATTCGTTGAAGAATTCGTTTCGCGATTTTTTTTAATTATATTTTTCGCGCAAATGTTCAATCTTTAATTGCTTTTATCAATCTGACAAACCATTTTCTTTTAAAACTGCCACGAATTTCAAAATTGCAGTTTAATAAAATATTCGTGAAATGTTTTTTCTTATAAAATCCTAGAGATAATTCTAGAGACTTCTGAATATGATATTTTAAATTCTAATAATCTTGTACTTAAATGTTATTCTTGTAGTCAATGAAGCTTTTTAGTTATTTTAAATCAAGTGACCTCGGAGAACTTTCACTGTATCTTTGCAACAATATCTGCAATAGCAGTTAAGGTTAAATTCTTTTTTTCTAATATAGCCCCTCGTGTAGAACTCATTTTCACTTTTAAGTTTTAATAGCCATAAAAGCGAAAAAATCATCTAATGGGAAAATCGTATACTGTCAAATTATACAGCAGATACTGATTTCATTTCCAAAAAGAAGGAAATTTTAAACTAAAGGCAAAATATTCAATATTTTTTTGCGTAATGAAATCTTTATTTATTTTATAAAATGCCAAACTTTAAATGTGAGAAAACTACGGCTAATTATATTTCATTCATGGGCAATGTCCTTATATTTTAGTATGTATTTTAAATTAGGTAAAAATGTTTATTTTCCAAATTTATGTATGGGCAAAATTATTAAACCGTCGTAAATTTTTTTATACCGTAATATGTGGTTTGACAAATATTTTCATAGATTATATTCGAACATATTTATAAGCAACTAGCAGTCTTACCTGCTACACATGTCGGTTCCTCTAAAAGAATCTTGAATCAGACAAAACAAAAAAAAAAACACTTAATAATAATAATAAGAAGAAGAAGAATGAAAACTCGGTAAAATATTTAATTAAATATCCAGAATTGTTGTCTTATTCGTATAATCTTACATTATCCTGTTCATAGTCGATGTTGACGACATAATAGAAAAAATAACTTTAAAATAACTTAAATACCTATGTTTAACTATTTTTTGGTAAGTGTGTGTTATCTTGAATTTCCCACTTCTACCTAAACCTGCTTCTGCGATATGGCGAAATAGCCTAATCGTGTGAGCATTCCATTAAACCCGCTTAGGTGGGAATTTCTAACTTAGATAAAATCCAATGTTAACTTTATAATAGTAGATTAGGTAACCTTAAATTGATGTCTCTATTTAAAAGTAATACTGAGGTATAGCGGAATGGCCTAAAATGTCGAACCTCCTGTAAATCTTTTTTGGATGGGAGCAATTCCTAAAATCCTTGAATTAAATGTTTATTAATTTTTTAATACGTTCGTTATCTAGAATTTCATGCTTTTAACTAAACCTGGTGCTACGATATGGCTAGTGATGGGTGATTCTCCAAAAATTACCAATAAAAAAATTGTCATCATAAAAGAAAAAATTCGGAGAGTTATCGATTACTTCCGAGAATTTACAATCATGATTTCCTACAATCGATCATTAAAATAATTGTTTGTATATGCTTATAAAGGATTTTAGTAAATACTTGGCAAATTAAACTGGATGGAATAAAAAATACTACGCATCGGAGAATGTCTAAAAAGGAGACACAATAGTCATAGGCTGAGAAAGAATAAAATCATATGTTTTATGAAATCTGTAAAAAACTTATGTAACCTTTAGGTAGAATAACTAAAACTAAAATAAAATGGTAAAACAAATTGAATCACGTTAATTATAATTTTATATTCATGTCTAATGGGGTGTTTTTCTGGTTTTAGAGAATAGTCAATGATTTCATTGCATAATAATAAATTTAGTTATTTTTTTAGAATATTTTTTAAAAGTAATCTTAAACCTTTATTGAAAGAATCAATAATTAAACAAAATTTTTGAAGCAAGCTAAACTTTTTCATTCGTTATTACTTACTGTAAATACATATTTCAAAACATTAAATTGAATCAAAGAGAAGGAAATTTATATTTGAAAAGTCTCTAAAATCATTTTTGAGAATTGTGATTTATATGGAATTTATTTTTTAGCCTGATGTTAATTTAAATATTTTTATTGCCGTACTTTCTTTTTTATTAAAAACTGTATAGCTAAAAATATCGAGACATATTTGATTTTACACATTTTGTCATTAATTTCTTGAGAAATATTGGAATAATTTCTGTTGAAATTTGAGAATAAATAGCTGGTTCTGGCAATGCCAAAAATTTTCTATGTCAGGAATGTTTATGCCTAAAAGAAAAAAAACTTTTTTATTACTAATTTTTAGGAAAAAATGACAAAATCGCATTTTTTTTCATTATTCGATTGCGCTTTAATAAATCTTTTGTCAATAATTTAAATGAAACTGTAAATGTATACATGAGGCCGAGATAAATTTCGTGATAAAGTCTGTCCAATGTTTGATAAATCAGAAAACGGGGATATTTTTCTTATCACAAGCAAACAAATAACACAAAAATTAGAAAGTAAGAGGATTTAATGCAGTTTTTTCATCAGTTACCTAAAGCAGTTAAAATAATCGATCAAAGTTCGGTATCATAAGTTAAATACTCTGATGGCTTGTTCCCAAAATTTTGCACAAATGTTAAACTGCTACATTACCTGGTCCTCTAAAATTTTGTCAATATTAATTATTATTGTTATTAAACTGAAGGTGCAAAGAACGAAAAAATCGCTATCACAGCAGCACTCCCTTACGGAGTTTATATATATGTATATTATCTACTGGGATGAGATGTCCGAATTCAAAAACATATAGAATGTTTAGTAGGTTGGTAAAAAAATTGAAATATAATAGAGGGGCCAAAGTTTTGTAATAAAATCTTAATTCATACAATATAACACCGATAGATTAATACTTTTTATCACTGCATTTCGCAATCCTTTTTCAGCCAGTCTTCCACATCACAGGTATATTTCTCATTCTCCTAACCAGAATTTTTCGGCTTTTAAAACTTTTCTTTTCCAGGTTTTTTTATTCATCCAATATTTTATCAATTCCTCAGTTACTCAGTAATGAACATAATTATCAAAAAGCTATTGCTGTTGATTACGGTTATTCCCTTGATATTATTGATAATATTCATAGAAAATTGACGAAATCCGCCCATTTTCAAGAGAATTTTTATTTCAGCTCCAATACTTTGGTTGTTATACCATTTTTCAAAAAATCGCAAATACATAATTTTTTTCTTTTTTTTTAGTTACCGAACGTGCTATTATTATTTCTAATAAAACATTTCTAATAGCCGCAGATGAAGATATTAAGATTGCCCTGTTAATTTTTTTTTTAGTATAATCATATCTTTTACTACCGCATAGGGATGAAATTAAAAAATAAATAAAAAGATATTGTAAAAATTTCAATTTTTCGCTTTATTTCTGAATTTTTATCATTTTTAACATGACACTTGGATGTTAAAAAGTATTGTTATCTGCTTAGTTACTACAGATATCTATGTTAAGATTTAAAAATATGTCGTTTGTGAAATTCGTTATCAATATCTGCAACATGTCACATTTCAGAACTCTAACATTGATTGTTATTGCGAATTTTTTTATTGACACTTTGACAACAGTTCAGAATAAATAACATCCAAATTCTGCCTTATTATGTCACTTAAAATAATAACTACTGTCATACAATTATAGTGACAGAAAAAAAAAATCTTGACACTGAAGATACAATCTTAATGTTCAGTTTTTCCTTGCTTTAAATTGAAGAGGCGGAACGAGAATTCCAATCACACGTGGATCACGAGAAGTGGTGGCAATTGCAGTTATAGAGGGGTGAGCATTCTCTCTCTCTCTTTTTGTTTAGCTCTGTGGTGAAATTATAGCTTAAAAAAAAAAAAATCCGTGATTATTAAGATTTTTTCCTGGCACTGATTACTAGGATATTTAAAAAAAAAAATACACACACTAACCCCCCAAAAAGTAAATTATGACACAGGAAGTAAGTGAAGATAAGTGAATGATACAGGCTGGATACAATAGTCATGTCCAGTGTCTTTCTGAAATCAAATGGGTATACATTTTTCAATACATTAATTCTTAAGTTTATAAATTTTATATAGTTTTTGTATGTGGTTTACTTCATTATATTATCTATATACAGGGTGTCCAACAAATAAGAACCTGATTTCAAAATTAAATTTCTGATAAATGACGATTGGTCAAATTATGTGGTAAACGTTTTTTATTAGGTATGCTGTTAAAATTTTATACAGATGTTTTGTGCGGTAAATATTTTTAAAAGATCGTGTTTTGATTGCAAAAAACGTTCTATTTGACATTTTTCATGTTTTGCGTTGGTTCCAGAGAACAGGTTTTCCGACTTGCAGTGACATATTTGAAAGAATTTCGGAACTAAATTTTTGGAATTTCGGAAAATTTGAAAATTTAATACCAAAAATCATTAAAATATGACACTGTATGCCGAAAGACTCGTTCTGAGCAAATAATCTAAAACAAGAAAAATTTCAAGTCAAGCTCTCTTTAAAATCAGAACACAATATTTTCAAAATATTCCCTGTTCAAAACTTCTGTACAAAATGTTTACAGCTTATCCAATAAAAAAACTGTTTATTGCATAACTCTATCAATCTTCGTTATTGAGTAATTTAATTTTGAAATTAGAGGCATATTTGCTAGACACTCTGTATATATGGGTGTGTGTTTACGAGAGAGAGTTTAACAAAAGAAAAAAACTAAACAGAATGTTTACGTTGGAGTTTTTATTGAGAATGTTCTGATTCTAAAATCTCCTAAAGTGTTTTTTAAACTATATCATAATTTGAAAAAAATGTTAAAGGCCTAATTAAGTTGACTATCTAATTTAATTTAATACTCACTTTTAAATTGGTTATAGATTAAAAGTACCTCCCATTTAAATATAAATGCATTTCACATATTTTCTATTATAGCAAAGTTTTTCTTGATCAAATACTGCACATTTTCCATACATCGGAAATTTAACTTTTTACGACGTGTTTACGTGATGGTTCAGAATTTATTTCCTCAATTATTCAATTAATTAAAAAATATTACATTTAAAATAATTTCGATGAAAATAGCTTCAAGTGCTGATAAATATGCTTCAATATTACTTGAAGGTTTTTAAATTCTTTTGAATTTCCTTCAACTATCCGTGATATTAATTAATAGAAATGATTTACTTCTTGCGTCATCAAAATTATATTTTAAACAATCTGTTCCAAAGTTTATTAAAACTTTAACATTTTTATAAATTCGAAATTTAAAGAATTCAGACAAGTTCTTTGATTAAGTATTCTGCAAATAATTAATTTGTTCTGCCTATAGCAGGGTAGAAATAATTTATATTACTTGATAATGTCAAGTATATAATTTTATTTAATATCTTGCCCATTATATGCAACTTCAAAGAAAAGAATAAATTATAAACTAAAAATCTAAAAAAAATTTAACATTAAATGTACTAATATTTGACCACTATCAAATAAAAATGTCGTATTCAAATCAGATTATTTTTCATAAAAATGTAAATAACCAAAAAAAAAAATAATTTTAATATACATTTATAGAAATTTAATAAAAATTTTCTTCAGAAAATTTGAGCAAAACTTCCGATATGTATATTGCTAATCTTTGAAATTATCTCGCAGATTACTTTTTTTTTATTAATTGCACAAACAGAGTCAGCTCTCGTTTATTCGAACTCTTTCAAACCACAAGTAAGGTTTGAATTAGCCAGAGTTCAACTTATGGAAAATATGGGAAGAAAAGATATTGTAAGGGACACTATTAACCCCCTGACTGCCCAGCCAAAGGGTAATATTATAATGTTATTTTCTTTGTAATTTATTAAAAATATTAAAAAAAGGTGTTTTTTCCAACCTGATACAAAATATGTTATTAGTATCGGTGTTAATCTTTGATAGCATCAATCTTAACTTAATTTTTCACAACTGGGTTTCATTTGTGGAATTATACTAATTTAAATATTGCTTATGTTGCAGTGAAACCTGCAGCTTAGTGTGTGAAAAAATCTCAGCCGGCGGCAGTTAGGACGTTAAAAAGATTTAATGTTATTTTATTTTTTTTTAAATTTATGTAGGAAATTATCATTTGTATATAATCTAAGGGTTTTCCGGAGTCTTACTTTTTTTTTGGTGATGCAATTTAGTAACATGTCTCGTTCATTTAATTTTTTTCAGTGCCCATAGAACATAAATTTATAAAATATTTTATGGAGAAAATTTAATACCTTCTCTTTTAAAATAATTTTTAAAATATTTTACACTGGTGTCCAAAAGTTAAGCATAATTCGTAACATGCTCAAAACATCTAGTAAATATTTGTAAAATTATTCAAAATTACTTGGGGAGGTAAATTGGTTGAAGAATGAACATTGGGTACATGCAAAACTTTTTCAGTCGACTACGTCATGCGCGAAATACCTGCGCATGATTTGAATCTAAGATTTAGTCGTCCCTTGTAGTGGTTAATATGCAGGCATTACGCAAACGAATTGCCATTATATCATTGAACGTGATGGACAAAATTCAGGGTCACGAGCCTTTTCTGTTCCAATTAGAAAATCACACAATAAATATGAACAATTGGCAATTGTGTAGTGAAAAATATCTGCTTCTCTCTCCCAGAAATGACTTCAGAAGAGTTAAGTATAGATCAAAATTATTTTTATGACATGGTTCAAACATTTGAATCTGGCCAATGCTCCACCAATCTCATAAATCTTAATCAAGAAAAGAAATTGTCTTATTCTAAATGGTTGAAAACTGCCTATTGGCTACTTAGTTTTCAGATTGAATGTCAGAATCCATCACAAAACCTGAATATTATGCCTGAATTTGTAATTTGTAACATTTATCTATGTTGTTTCACTTCACGAAAAATTCTTCTTGAAAAAAAAAAAAAAAAAAAAAAAAAAAAAAAAAAAACTCTTTTTTTTTTTTTTTTTTTTTTTTTAACAATTAAGTTGCATTATTAGTTGCGGGAAGATTTAAAGAAAATTGTCAATCCCGTTATTCGACAAAACGCATACTTCTGTGATTGAAAAAAAAAATGAAAAAATGAATTTGGATTCTGAAGAGTACTGAAACCCAAACATATGGTGTGTTCAACAGCCAGACTTCCGTTTCCTATTTCATTTTTGAATTCTGTGTTTTAGGCTATATAAACATTATTGCCTGGCAAGAATGTTAAATCATCTCACCCCATATTCTTAATAGAGTATGAAAGAGGAGCCGGACGTTGTCAGATAAGTTTGAAAATCCCAACTTTTCAATTGCCCAAGTTTCTCTGTCCTATTCAAACATTAGAAAGATGCGTAAAATTAGTTACTGAAGAATCTTTTTGGCTTTAGTAGTACAAGCAAGAAACGGATCTATATGAGCATAAATCAAATTACCAAAGATAATGCCTAATTTTTATTAACAAAGACCAATATAAATTAAAGTGCAATGAAAGGTCGTTGTACAATACATCGCATATATTCTGTTTATTACATTAATATATGTCAGAAAACTGCATTTCCTTTATATTTAGAGAATTATCTTTCATGTACACTCGAAAAATAAAAGTTGGGGTTTTATTCGTGATTTAAAGTGTAAAAACATGACGATACTAGCATGTTTCACAAATAATATTTTAATAAGTCATTTTTTGTGGGTTATTTTACTGAAATCAGAAATTAAGTAAAAATAAAATAATTGGAATAATTTGCACTAGCCAGTAAAATCTTGGTGTCCATAAATAAAGAGCATAATTTTTAAGAGCTAGTAGGGAACTAAAGATGAAATCCAAATGAAATGAACATTTAACCTTATATTCAGTACTCCAAAAGGCAACTTTTTAAGCCTACCCAAAGAAAAAAAAAATTTCTTGGTCATTTCCTGTTTTAATCTATACGGATGAATCAGCAGCCTGCAAAAATTTAAAGATCCATTGGACTCTTTTTTTAGAAATAGATGAAATTTGGAAAACAATGGAATGCCGATGGAAAAGTCATGAAATGAAAACGTCAGGAAAAAATAAGAAATATAAAAAACATTGCATTAAAGAATATTCGAAATGAACTGACGTCGAGTAATTTTAAAATAGCGAAGCATAACAACATTAATAAAGATTTTCGTAAAGGGAAAATGCCTGTTTGATTAGAATTTTGCGCAAGAACTACATTAAAATATGCGATTATAAAGAAAAATGAATTTAAATAGAAATAATAAATTCGATATTACTGAGAGATAGGACTATAATATTTATGCTGGAAATTAAGAATAATTTAATGAAGTATCGGTTATATTTTGTATTGCATTCCATTAGAAATGTATTATAATGATGACTACTAATTATATGAAATAAAAGTTGCATGGTGTGTCTTGAATATGATGTGAAAATCTGCTCGTAAATATATTTCACCCATATTCAAATTCGGATCGCATATCTTATAATTCGTTATTCAGAATTATTGAGCAATAAAAGTCATACATGCAGATTTCCTTTAGAGAGTAAACGGAATTACGAGACTACTCTTTGGAGATGAAATATTCCTTATAAATTATTGAATAAGAAAATCCATCGGATTTATGTACAATTTTCTCCCACTTGGGTCATGATTAACAGTAATCCCGCTCACGATCGATACTGTGATGCGATAACGACCACTTCAATCCGAATATTCATTAAGATATATAAGATATGCTTAGTATTAAATCTAATTTTAAAAGTTTCGAATATTATTTCTGGTCCTAAGAACATAAGCTTCTGAGAAATTTAAGTATAGTGCAATAGTTCAGCGAAATAGGTTTAGTGAAAATTTAAATTTTTCTTTTGTGCATATAATTAAATACCGCTCGTTAACAAGTGTTGAGAAGCTTGGGGACGAGTGACAGGAATATGCACAGCTTAAAAATATCAAAAATTTCCATTATTCCCACCAGTTATTTTTATTATAAAGATTACTTTATTTAACTGGAACATTTTCGCGATTCAAGAACAGAAAATTTTTTTTTTTGGAAAAACAGTTGTCAAAGATTAAAAAAATCCCTGTCGGCTGGGCCTATAGGCGGAGGTAGACTTCGAAAAGTGCTCATTTCAACAAAAAACAAATGATTAGAGATAAACCCAGTTTAATAACTTCATTTGGCCGTTTATGAAAAATTTTTAATTTCATTTTTCTGCAAAAACTGGTTTTATCAGAATCATCTTAAGAAAAATTCAGCTTAAACGCCCATTTTGACAACATATTTTGAAATATATTCTGAATTTATTAAAAAATTGACGAAAACAGTACATTATATAGTTCCTAAATAACAAAAAACTGTCAGTTGAATGCATTTGAGAAAAAAATTTAATTTAAAACTGAGTCATAATATAACTGATTTGTTGTTTGAATACATCTTTAATTCTTTAATCATGATTGCTTTGAAAATTTTTTTGGGAAATACTCCCTTTGACAGCATTTTTAAAAATATATTCTATCTTTATGAAAAAACTGGCCAATGCGTCACAGTATATAGTTCCTAAATAAGAGGATCTGTAAATTGGATGCGTTTGAGAGCGATAATGGATTTTAAAACGAGTCATAAAAAACGCAATTTGCTATATAAATACTTCCTTAAATTTTCAAATCACGATGACTTCGGGAAATTCTGTTCAAAATACCCTTTTAGGTAGCCTTTTTAGAAATATATTCTGTCTTTATCAAAAAACCGATCAATGCATCACATTATATAGTAGGGTGGATCGATTGTCTATGGCGAAAAAAATATTACCATTCATCAAAATCTACCTATGCGGAAAAGATGTTCTATTGTATAGAGATTAAGGAAAAAATAATAAAAAAAATTGATTTAAAAATTTAATGCTGCCACAAAAGGGTTGAATTTTCGAAAAAATTTGAAAAAGACCGAATTTTGGTTAGGTTATTTTTGTCAAAAACTAATTATTTTAATAATTTTTAAAATCCAGCAATGCGGAAAAGATGTTACATCGTATGGAGGTTAAGTAAAACACAATAATAAGTAATAAATTTGAAATTTAATGCTGCCACAAAAAAGTTGAAAATTCGATAAAATATTGAAAAAATGGGAAAAGATCTAATTTTGGTTAGGTTTATTTTTGACGCAAAATAATCATTTTAATATCAATCAAACCCCCTACCTTTGCGTAAGAAATATGATATTGCACGGATATTAAGTAAAAAAAATAAAAAAAATAAAAAACTAATTTCGAGATTTAATACTACTGCAAGTAATTTAAATTTTTCAAAAACTGGCAGTTCCAGTTTTTTTAGTTAGGATTTGTCTGCTTGTGTATTGGGTAGCTTAGTGTACCTTGAATATTACTGTACCATGGGGTTGTTAAAAAAATAAATAAATAAAAATAAAAAGAGAGAAAGAGACAGGGAGATATGAATTACACCCTATTTGGGTCTGGCTTTGATTTGCCAGTAAATATGCTCCCTATTACAAAAAGATATAAAATTTATATATTGGTATTTAAAAAATAACCAAAGAAAGGAATCGGTCAACATCTATTTATTTCCTGCCAGTGAGAAGGAGTTGCTAATAAGTTACAAGTGACCTGTAAATGAGATTGAATCTCAATAATTTACCACACCAGCATTTTAAGAAAAATTAAACTGTTTCACGACAAATATTGCGCTCTTCTTAATTCTTGTAAAACAAAAAATATATTGAAAGCTACTACAGTCTTTTGGATTATTTCCGAAAGTACTGCCTATTTTTTTTTAGTTCAATAGATTTGAATATGAATATTGAGTGTAAACTAAACCGACGTATTGAGAGCAAACTCACTTCTCTGCATCATCAGCTATCATTGAATAGCCAAAATGCTGCCGACTAGGTGTCACATCACCTGTAGACGCGAAGATTGGCATCAGCCAAAATATTGGACAGTTTGGGCATTTCCGACTAAGCAGGTGCTGCCATCGTGTCTGGTGCACTTCAAGATGTGGGCATTATATGTGGACATTATCTCACAAAACTATGAATCGAATGCTATTGACAGAAAAAAACGGCATGACAAAACAAACCAAAGACCACTCCATCATTTTAGTCATTCTCTTTAGTTATTTGTAAAAGATAATGATCATGGCCATTTTCTTTAAACTTTGATGGGTGTAAAGACAGACTAAATCACTAGAAAACACCAGAAGAAAAATCATAATAGAAGCAGAACTTGAGCTTGAAAAAAGAACTTGGTTCTGAATACATCGCCCACATATATGCAAATTCTGGGAGAGTACCAAACAATTTGAAAACACGACTTACATTTTTTTGTCATGTGTTAACAATAATATACATGTAACAAGGTTGGTTGCGATTGGTTGTGACGGAATATCAGTAAACATAGATGTTAAAGGATGTGTTATTCGAAATATGGAACTGATCTTCAAGTGTCCACTACAATGGTTTTTTTGCTAGTTACACACCAATGAGGTTCCACTATGTCATCTTTTTGCAGCGTTGATGGAACCGCGGCTGGGCACAAATGTTTCGCTGGTGAAATAAAAAGATTCGCAGCATGTTAGAAGCTTTTTGTATTTTCATTTATGTCAGTAATGAATTCTAAAAGCGCACGAGTGAAATCAAACGGTCTGCTGTAATCCTAATCATTACATTAAAAAATATCTATATTTTCCATTTACCAGCTTTTTGACCTTTTGCGACGGATTACATAGATTTAATTAAATAGGAAAATGTGTCGAACCTCTACTAACTGACGGATTTAGTAACGACATGATTTCAGAAGCAATCGGTAAATCCAGAAATAATTCCAGTGGCAATAACATCTACTATCAATAATATCTATTCACGCAACGCTCATTTTACAAAACTAATAATCAAAATAGTCACGGATGTATTTCTGCTGTGTACGGACCATAGTATATAAGAGACGGTTTTATAAAAATCAAATTGAATTACAAAATCTCATGTCGATTTTCAATACCGAACGTCAGTATCGCCAATTGCAATGTTGACGATTTTTCTTGATTTAATACTAATGAAGCTGTTAAATAAAAAGCTAAAGTTTTTATCTTGCAATCAATCAAATATCTCCTCATTGCAATAAATGTTAAAAATTCTAAAATTCATATTTTATATTACAAAAAAAGGAAAAAATGATTTTTTACCGTAAAAACGTTCAAATACATAAATTTGAGCCACATTGCGGCAGCTTTAAATTTTGAAATAAATTTTTTTAATTGTTTTTCTCATACTCAGCATATAATATAACATCTTTTACGCATAGGTAGGTTTTGGATAATTTTTTAAACTATTATTTTGAATCAAAAATCATCTAGCCCAAATTAAGTCTTTTTTCACTTTTTTCGAAATGCAACCTCATTGTGGCAGTAGTAAAATTTAAAATTAATTTTTTTACTTATTTTTGCCTGAATCTCCATCCAAGAGAACATCTTTTCCGCATAGGTAGGTTTTGACACTGTGAAAAAAAAAATTTCGATCCACCCTATTATATAGTTCCTAAATAAGAGGATCTGTAAATTGGATGCGTTTAAAATCAAAAATGAATTTAAAAATGGAGTCGAATATAAGCAGTTTGAATTTGAGGTTTTTTTTCTCCAATTCCTATTTTTGTTTAATTTTTTTTTGCTATACGAATTGGTCCCATGAAAAACTTGTCAATATAAAAATTGTAGATATGTTTAAGAAGATGTAAAAAAAATTTAATCAGGTTTAATAGCTTAAAAATTGACGGAGTTATGGATTTTTTTCTTTTTTTACCGCCCTTTTTCTTTTCGTTTTTAATTTTTTTCATCGGTAAAAAATGGTCTTATCAAAACCTTGTAAAAACAAAAGTTTTAGATAATTTTAAGAACATTTACAAAAAATATAGTTAGACTTGATATCTTGAAAATTGACGAAGTTATGAATTTTTTTCTCTTAAAACCCCTGTTTTTTTAGCCCCTTGAGCCCACTTCTAAATTTATCAAAAATCTGTCATGCATAAGCTTTTGGCCCATTTTTAAAAAGTAATATTAACTTTAAACTGATTCGATATCTACTTTAATTAAGAAGTTATGACTTTTTTCGGTTTTCACAAAAACGCCCCCTATTCCGACCCCCTTGGTCCGATTTTGCCCATTAACGAACTTAGCCGAGATTTTATCCCCTTTGATTTTATGTACCAGTTTGGTGGAGATTGGTGAAGAATTATGGAAGTTATCGTGTCCATAAAAAAGTGATATATATATATATATATATATATATATATAGATAGATAGATAGATAGATAGATAGATAGATAGATAGATAGATAGATAGATGAACTGGTGCAATTGCAATAGGTAGTATTTCATACGAAATCTACCTAAAATTAAGCAAAGTGTTCTCATCGCGAAAAAGTTATTTGTATTATTAAAAGAAAATCGTTGGTGAAAGAACAATAAGACTTTGTAAATAACTATACAAACGCAGGGTTAGTTATAGCTTTATGTATTAGAAAATTACGAATGGGTATACCATGAAATTTCAAATAGACATAAAACCCAAATAATGTAAAACACTTTTTTAGCTCAGAGGCTATCAAAGCCTGAGAGCTTATGTGCCCGCCCGTTCTGTATGTATGGGCAGTACTGTATTAAATTGTTCTGACTAGTGGACAATTTTCTTATTTTGGATTGAAGTAGAATTGTTTATGCACTCCAACCTTCCTATTTTCGATAAACAAATAATAATAAACGGAGTGCTGATCACGGGAATTTGTGTTGGTACTTAATCACTTTTGCTTATCTAGATATAATGCCGTTTTCTCAATAAAGTAATACTTTTTATTTTGTGAAAATTTACTATATTCATACAATATATGATGTCTGTGTTCTTCTAATACGTGTTTTACGCAGTTAAATTTACATGAATCTAAGCAATTGTTATTTGTATTGTCGCAACAACCATTCTTTTAGCAACTGCATATTCATTTGATTTTGTTCGGAGCTCGGGATAATATGTATGCAAAGGGGTGTACGAAACAACACAAATACTCTCTTAACATACAAAAAATTCACAGTTCTTCCGATGATTTTGATTTGTAGAAATTTTGTATACCTTTATATTGATTTAGAGAAAAAAATATCTAAAGCTGGAATATCATCTAAACTGTCATCCATTCTCTCGACAAGACTTTGTAAAACTGAACCAATTAAAGTTATCTTCTTCCTGCATGGATCACGCCCATTAATAAAACAAAACTAAACACAGTTCATTATGATTATCGAAGTTCATGTTAATATGGATTTTTACAGAAAAGAAAATTTTCTATATTTTGCCAAAAAAGGATTTATTTACCAAAATAATTTTTTTCTATTAAAAAAGGGAAATAATTGCAGGTTTTTATAATATACTATAAAATAAATAAAAGAAAAAAGAAAATAATATATTCAATGATGCGTCGTCTGCGTTTGCACATAGAACTGTGTTATTCTGGCTGCTTCTGTTAATTTCTGAAAGAACTGTATTATTTTCTTTGAAAAAGGAAGTATATTATACGTAAAAAATTTTTAATGAAGAAATGAATTTATAGATAGAAATGGAGCATCCCTTTGCCGAAAAGCCATTAAATAAATCGGTACTTAGACAGTTATTATTTTCATTTGACGAGTTATGCACTGTGGTTTTAGTGGCTTTTATGTATTAAACAAGGTGAAAATTTATGCATTTGTTTTTCTTTTTTTCACATATCTCATTTGCATGCTATTAGTATTGTTCTTCTCCCGCTAACTAGCAACAGGTATAGAACTTTACTGTTTGCTTAGACTAAGATTTCAAATGCTCCGAACCTGTCCGTTTTATTTTCAACTGTGCAACGTTTGATGGTAGCTTATCTTTAATGTCAAATGTCCTAAAAAGTTGTTACTTTTTTAATAATTGTGCTTTTCATTTTTTTAAGGTCATTAATTCCTAGTCATAAGTATTTTTCTTTCATTTTTTCAATATCATTCTTAATTTCGTATATGAAAGAAGCGTAATATTAATTCGAACTATGCAAAATTAAAATGAAATTCCCTTTACTTCCTTTCCCGGGAATTATTGACATGAAATACTTTTCAACTAGTGCAAATATTAGTGTAACCAGTGAAGTGGAAAATGCGAATCGGAAAATATAAGCTGATTAGTGGTTCATTAAGAATAGATTTGTCGAAATTTCCTCGGAGGTAAGCTGATTATTTTAGTCGAAATTATTATATGTCAATAGCATATCAAATATTAGAATAATATTTTTATTTGGAAGTAAGATTGGAGTTCGTATCCTTATAATTTTAGTTTTTAATTTTAGAATGGAATTTACATAAGTTTATTTAGTTTCACGCATTCATTTAAAAATCTTTCATTTGTCCATTCTTTCAAATGCTGTTCTTTTAAAGAAATGAATAATAATATTGTCCCTTACTAACGACAACCTCAAATAAATTTCTTCAAAAACCTAAAAACTGCAGGAAAACCAAGTTGCTGAAACTTCCCTGGACATACAAGAAATATTTTCTTATTTTAAATACATTTCTGATTGTTTAGCTTTCTTTCCCTATTTTTCGAGACTTTTAGGAAAACAGAATATAAGTGAAAATTTGTTAGCTAACATGGCAAAATAACAAGCAGAATAGTTGTAGAAACACCCCGTTGATTTTGCGAAAATAAAGCTTAGTATTGATGATAGCTTTATTGTATAGTAAATAATACAATTGGAATTTGTTATTTTGTGAAGATTTAATAAATAGGATAAATTTTTATGGAAAAATCAAACAGAAAAAGAAATAGAATATAATCTTCAAATCCTGGAGTTAAGTATAATTGACATAGTAATCCATTATAATTGGCAGAAATGCAAGATGCTGAGCTTAGTAGAAAATAGAAATCGGATAATTCAGAAAAACGATTAGAGATAAAGAATATATAGATTAGGGTATCAACTAAAGGAAACACATCTTATAATTCAAAAACCTGAGTTACACTTTTTGTGTGTTTTTAGCTTGAAATAGAAATGATGTTCTTTTGAAAAATATTGAATAAAAAATTCTCTCTTCCTATCTCTAACACAATAGTCCTGTTGACCTGTTTGAGAAGGGAAGATTCAGTGATGCGAAAAATTGATATAATTAAATTTAAAGCCATCGATCATGTTTTTGAGTCTGCTCCTTTTGACAAAGTCTCCTTCCTAGATCAGAAATATTCCATTGAATAAGGTTTGGAAAAATGTTGCATTAGAACATGATAAATATCTTACAAACAAATGTTTTTTGGCTGAAATGACAAATTCACGAAATAACAAAAACAATAACAAAAAAAATACTACTAAAAATAATCAAACTGCACTGGACAATTTATTTTGAGACAGGTTGTCATTTTACTTCAATGTTTTCTTTAGATTTTTTTCCGTTTATTTGCTTCATTTTAATATGAATTACCATTATTACGAACTTTAAAATATGTGTGTGATTAAAAAGTTATTTACATTTATACAAAATTTTTGTTTTACTTCAATCTATTTAATTCCTAAAATTAAAAATAGTATGAAAAATTATATCGAATAAAATTACTTTAAATAGAGAAACTCAATATATATATATATATATATATATATATATATATATATATATATATATATATAAAAGGATAATTTTTATCAATAAATAATTTTATGTAAGTAATAAGAGACAAACTTATTGCAAAATGAAAAATTTTAAATATTTTTATTAAAGCTGATTCTATGTTTGATTCTATGTTTTTAACTTCTGCTTAGCAATTCTTTTCTGCCGCATATTATTCCCTTTTTTCAATGCGTTCAAAATGTGTATCCATACATTACACTAGTCAGATAAGCAATTTCTAAACTTTCGTTTGTCTTTTACACTTTAACACTTAAAGAAAAATTAAAAATAGCAAAGGCAGTGGCTAAGTATTTCACGCCGATATCTAATCTGCAAGAAAGTATTTTAAGATCTAACTGAATCTGAAATTTGATGGAAATCCCTTTATTAGTATTTGAGATAAAATCAATATATCAGAGACCAACTGAAGCTGAAGTTTCATAGAAATTCGTGTATTAGACCCTAAGTTAGAGCTATTGCGATCATTGTGAATAATGCCGCATAACAGCGCCACCTGTGGAGCGATTTAGTTCAAAAACTAAAGAATACTAATTCACATTAGGAAATAACTGAATTTGAAATTTTATAAAATTTCGTGCATTAGTTCCTGAGATTGAGATATTGCGATATTTTTTTTAAACACAAAAATGTAAAACAAATTCAATTTTTGTTGTAATTGTACTTGTATTTGCACATTTTTCTACAAAAAAAACTAACTTTTAGTAAATCCATTGTTTTTAAATATACGTTCCTTAGAATAGTTTTAAATATAATTAGTTCAAAACTGTAAAATAAGATGCACTTTAAAATTTACTTTTTTTCAAATTATTATTATTTTTTTTTAATTTTCCGGACGAATCAAGCATTTTCTTCTTTGAATCATTTTTGTTTATTTAGTCCTTTATTATTATGCCAAAAAATTTACCTTAATACGTTTAAATATAAAAAACAATGTTAAAGGAGTATTGGGTCCCCATAATATAAATAATAATAAATTTATAGTTCGTTACATTGAAAAAAGTTAAAAAGAGCAATACGACTATTTCATTTCCATGACATTTGTCTATTTTTATTTCTATACAACTTGCGTTCCATTAAAAGACTGTCTACTTCAGTTAAAAAAATTTATACTCTAGAAAGAAAAAAACTATTAAAAATTTTAAATTGTTCGTTTAACACCACGTGTAAAAATTATAGTTTAAATATTAAGCATGAAAACCTATGTTAACGAACAAGAGAAAAATATGTTAATATAGAATGAATATATAGAATGAATATATAGAATATATAGAATGAATATATAGAATATATAGAATGAATATATAGAATGAATATATAGTTTAATAGAATGATACTATACGATTTGTACACTTCTAAAAATATCGTGAAATATCACCTCTGTTTTAAAATACTCCCTATCTTGTAACGAATGAATGGGCTCCATATGTATTTATATAACATTCTCATTTAGCAGAAAATATATGTAAAATTATTGTTGAAAGTTTAGAATTGTTTTTAATCCTGGAAATAGATAGCCTTTAAACACAGTCATAATTTTCCGAGATAATTGTACTAGATTAGAGGTATAAGTAGACAACAGACATTTGGCGGCAGGCTCTGCATTATCGATTGCAGCAGCTTTTGCGAATTTTTAAACAGTCACGATATATAGCGAATCAAGGTATCGATCAAAGCTTTCATAATTTCGTGTGACGTAGAGGCGTGCAGAATGGTTTGGGAATATTCCGCACATTCAGCTAGTACATGCTGGATGTCCCGTTTAAAAAGGTTTGTAGAATGATGGTCTCTCGAAATTGAGGTCATTTTCAGTAAATACCTATTAGATTATTTTACACGTGAACCTGTAAGTGAAAAACCAGAGGAAAATTGATAAATTACAAATGTTGCTAAGTTATATAAAATCCGCCATACTGTTGATTCAGCGTTTTGGCCTGTTTTAAAACAAGAGTAAAATGAGCCAAATGCAATCTAGGTAGAATTTTTCACTGTACGATGGTCAAAGGTGATCGGTACATCATCTTAAATTTTAAAAGAAGTCGGCACAATAGAAATGGTCTAATGACAAGTCAATTTTATGAAATCACAAGAATTCAATATATAAAAAACCTTTACAGTACGTTTAATGCTGACTAGAAAAATACGCCAGAAGATTTGTTTTGTATACACTTGCATGATTTCACCATGTCGTCCTGTCCAATAGCACCATCGCCATTGGATTGAGGTTGATTAGGCCATTGTTTTCTTCAGAGGAGATATTCATTTCCACATTTTTTCTCATAACAGACGGAGACTCATATGATGTGAATTGGTAGTGCTTGTTGTCATAAAGATATTCATGGATTGATTTGGTACTTCGAGTATCATGGTGAGAGCAGGGACATGGTCAATGACTGCGCGCCTCTAAATGTGATTGAAACAGTGACCATGATCCCTCCATGGTACATTGATGAATGCCTGCCATCTCATTTTATCCGTATCTAAGCTACTATAAGTGATATCTTTCTGTTGATGGATGATAACGAATACTGTCACCGAGCTAAAACTCCTCAGGACTGTTTAGAAATCGATAGTGTATACCATATCGTATATTTAGTAAGTTAAATTAATCTTAAACCAATAGAAAATATTTAGAGCTACTTGATTATTTAATTGGAGAAAAGAACAGTCTTTCATGAGGGTAATTAAAAAAATGGGCTACGTTGTATATCACGTCATCGAAATCATGCCGCGACATGCGGGAATTTAGATCGCCCTACATGGTGGATGTCTTCCGTGATGACAGGTCCATCCGGATTACTTTTCGTGAATTATTTGCATTTTTCTAAACTTCTCATACCGGATAAATGTGTGCATTTCCTTGAAATAAATGATTTCTATAATAGAATTATAGTTCTTTTCACAGTAAATCTTACAGTATGTTATGTTAGGAGTGTTAAATGAAAAGGTACATAACGCCATAAAATGAAACTGGTTGAAATTTAAAAGTACCGCTTTTTAGGTGCGTTCGTAATTATATAATACGTAGCACCTATAGTGGTCGTTCAGTCCGTCCGTCTGTCCGTCCGTCTGTCTGTCCACATATAACAACGCAGAAACTACCCAACCGAATCGTTTTAAATTTAAAATACATAATTATTACATAATTTTGTCGAGTCATTTCAAATTTTATGAAACTCGGATGCATATATCAATTATAGGGACAATCAAAAGTAATTACATTACATTACCATTGACCATTACATTACGGGCAATGGGGAAAAAAGTTTCAAATGCATTTTAATCGTTTGAAATTTAAAATACGCAATTATTACATAATTCTGTCGAGTTATTTCAAATTTTTTGATAATCGTGTGCATAGATCAATTACAGGGGCAATCAAAAGTATTCAATTACATTATGGTCAATAGGGAAAAAGTTTCAAATGCATTTTAATGGTGTTACACTCATGCGAACTTAATAAAATTTATATGCAACTATAAAGTACATATTATAATATACATCTTACATAATTTTAGGTGCAAAGAACATTTGTTATTGATTTACAAGGCCACACAAAAGTATTCCAATACATAATGGTATAAGGAGAACTTTGTTTGATGAGCGTTTTAATTGTAATTCCCTATTTACAGTTTTATGAGATTAATATATGAAAGTAATATTTTTAAAACTTCATTATCGTACGAACGCACCTAATTTGCTACGCTTCACGTGCAATTTCCAACTTGTTTATTTCGTAATGAGACATATAAAAACGTGATTGTAAAATCCGGTGTGGATGCATGCACACGTGATTGTTGGCACACGGAAAAAGGGGTAAAGTAAGCAGAAATGTGTTTCACCCAATTGATGTGGCAATGCGTTTTAGGAAATCATGGCTTTCTCACTGAAAATTTCAACGGTTGAGAAGCAGCGAGGTGTTGTCATATTTCACGCTGCACTAGACTATAATGAGACATATTGCTGCTCCTCAACCATAGAATTTTGCAAGAGGAAAGTCATAATGTCCTCACACACACTGTTTCGACAATAACTGCCAACATAACTGCCTTCATCCTCACCTCCTTCATATGCTGGCACTGACGCGTTCGCAAAACCAGGCCATATATTCCAATCTTGTCTCTCGTTGTCTGACTACTTTATCCCAAAGCGGTATATTTAAATTTCATTTGGTTTCATTTTACGATTTTGCGATCTCTTCATTTGAACACTCGTAATGTATCATATACCATATTTAGTGATTTATCGCTTTTGACATGAATCAGACCTGTAAATTTTATAAACATAGATATTTCTTCAAAGTCTCTGCGATTTGTCAGCCAGTGTAACTCAGTAGTATAGCTAGCAGTTTTATACACATAGAACGAGTAGTTTAATAATTATCAATATATGCCACTTTTTAATGTTGCATTTATCTAACACTTTGTATTTTGAAAACTAAAATACATAAAAAATGTTTATTGATTATATAAATAACGTCAAAATGTTTTTAATGATATAATATACAAACATTAAAAACAATCAAAATTTATTTTCTATTTGCAAAAATTTTAATTTTTAAAACAATACAAATATAAAACTATTAAATTTATTTTATTATTATCTGTCTTTTTTACTAAGACCTGAAATAAACGAAATTTTTGAACAGTTAGTTTTCAACTGTTCCAAAAATTCTTCTAATAAAAAGAAAAATCTACTTTAATTACAGGAAAATTGTAAATGGGAATGTACTTGAATACATTTCAGCTCTGAAATTGCCCGTTGTTTGTATTAAATAATTTAATAATAGGACAATTCCTCTAGTGCAGTTATCTGAGCCACATTGCAGTGATTCTTCTAAATTAGAAGTTGTTAAGACTAAGATTAATTTTCTGTTACTCCCAGATGTTGTTCCTTTGAGTTAATTAGACAAAAATTTATTAAATTTAAATAAGATTATTTTGAAAATTAAATGTTGTCTCAAGTAGAAAGCAATTTTCTTCACTATTTATCAATGATAAATGCCGAAACATTTTATTATAAATTAAAATATAAGTGTGGTGCTTAAATATAAAATTAAAATTGAGTATTTCTGATTTAATATTAACATATATTTCTAATAACGAAAATCTTCATGTATTTAAAGCAGTATATATATATAGCATATTTTGTTGAGTAATGTCGATCTGTATATCTTATGATTTCTTTACACTTAAATTAAATTAAAGAAACATGCATTATATTCTTTATTCATACACTTTTTTGCATGTTTCAACTAGACTTGGAAAAGTGATTTGAAATGATTTTAAAACCAGGATAATGCTTAAGGCCCCACAATAGTCAATAAAAAAGTACTCAAAAAGACCCGGATGATAATGAAAAGTCTATGGGAGCGTTATTTTCAAATATCTCGCTCAAATTTTAATATTTTTACATGATTTTTTTGCATAGGATAGCTGAGGACGCTCCACAACCGGCCTAGTTTTTACTTTTTCGATTTTGCTTATATATTTTTTTATTATAATAGTTTCAATTTCAGAACCGGTTTAAACCGGTTTTGAAAGTTAAAGTAATTTTTTTAAACCTGAAAACAAAATTGAAAAAGTAAAAACTAGGCCGGTTGTGGATCGCCCTCAGCTATCCTATGCAAAAAAAAATCATGGAAAAATATTAAAATTTGAGCGAAATATTTGAAAAGAACGCTCCCATGGACTTATAATTAGCTTTCGGCTTTTACCGCGTGACTAGTGTATGCTCTTAACAATAGTAACACGTATCTGCCAAATATACCGATATTTGAATATCATTACTTCCAAATAAAAATAATCTTTTAATTTAACCACTTAACCGATAAATATTTTTGAAAAAAACTTTAAAATAATGCCTATTTTTTCAAGTCTTTCACGGAATTTTTAATTTTTATCACTGGTCTTTCAAACAAAAGGAATCATAAATGTATTCGGTTTAATAAATGAGAAATTTGCGATAAAAATATACGGCTGAGAGTCATAAATCATGATTGTAGTACGGGCAAATCATGATGAGCAAGAACACGTTGAACATTTGACGTACGGGCAAATAATTAGTTAAAGACATATGTTCGACTTTACACAGTAAAAAATGAAGACCCAAATTGGGTTGAAAGATTTCTGGGTACAGTAATTTTCCTGAAACGGTACAGTAAGGATTCCAAAATGGTAGAGTATTGTTCCCAAAATAGATAACCCAAAATGGTTTAAAACAGAACAGATCTTTATTAATATTAAATTTATCAAAATTTCTGAGGTATAATGTATATACTATCTAAGATATTTTAATTGTTTTAATGTCATTAAAAATCAGACTTATTTAAAACGATTTTGTGCTACAAACTGAACTTTCCAAATTGGAACAATTCTGTACCCAGAAATCTTTCAACCCAATTCGGGTCTTCATTTTTTACTGTGTACTACTATAAAAGTAGGGTATTTAAAAACTAGGAAGTCTGATATCTAGGACACCAATAATTTTCCATATCGTTTAGCATTTATTTTGAGCTACAGTATTTCTGTCAGAATTCCAATCCTAATTATTTCATAATATTTCATTCATAGTGTACTAGTACATACTAGTACATAGTAGTACTAGTACATACTAGTACATAGTGTACTAGTATGTATGTGAACGGTAATAGAGAGTTTTTGCATTAAATTTTCCGATGTTTCATATAATTTCTCGATAAAGAAGCACGAAAGAAAGGGATTCGGTTATATTTAGCCTTTTTTATAAACGAAAGAATTTTTACTTACAATTTTATTAGAAGTTAGTGCTGCATCAACTAATTTTTCAAACAAAAAAAGTGGGTTTATTTTCCTTCAAAAATTTAAAATAAAAAAATCATTTTAATTTGCAATAATAAGTATTCTTCTTTTTATCGTACTTAGAGCAATCTTCTGTTAAAATTATGGATTTATTTAGCAATATTTTTTTTTGAGAAAAAATTAATTCATATAGCTGTAGAACATACTGGACAAATCAAGGATTTTTCTACAATTTTATTTTTGTTTTGTTTTCTTATTATTATTATAAAATAAACATTCTAAATGGTATTAAGGATAAACTACTTGTCAGTCCTTAAGTCCTAGTGAGCACTTATTTAATATCTCGACAGTTGTTGGAATACTTTTGTCATTTGACCAAAACGCAGCTTTGGATTAAAGAATTTTAAGTAAGGATTGATTAAGAGTGGTACATTTTCTGTATTTTTTAAGAATTTTTAACAATAAAATAAGGAAATAACGGAATAAAATCTTTTTTATTTTCCTTTTGAGAATGTATAATTGGAATAGTAATCCATTTTAAGCGAAAGGGATCTAAAATATCCAGGTAAATGGAAAGCACAAATCGGAAAATTTAAGAAGATTAAAGATTTGTAAAGAGTACTTCTAATGGGATTTCTTCGAAGTGAAATGTATCGCATTACTCAAAAAACATGAGTTACATTTCATTCAGCGTTTTTAGTCTGAAATGGAAAAACTGCTCTTTTTGAAAAATATTGAATAAAAAACGCTCCCTTTCTACTGCTGACATAATAATCCTTTTTATTCTGAAGTAAGAATGAAACATCCAACGATGTGGAAAATTGAAATAATTTAATTTAAGGATATTTAAGATTCATTGAAAATGTGAATCTGCTTCATACGATAAAGTCTGGGAATGGACAAGATAAAGCTTTTACATGTAATTCTTTTTCTTTCAAACGAAGGATTTCACTTAAAATAAGAAAAATTACTTAAAAAAAGAACAGTACTGATCAATATATTCTGAAACAGGATGTCGTTTTACTTTAACAGTTTTCCTTAGAATAAATTTTCATTTGATTATCTTATTTCAATATAAAACTACATGATCAAGAATTATGAGACAAGTTATAAGTTTTAAGCAAGTCTTAGCTTTAGTAAGAAATACTTTTTTAATTCACAAAAATATCATATTCCTCAAATTAAAAATATGTATGTATTCCATGAAAGAAAATTCTTCATGTAGAATATTTTAACAATTCATTTTATTGTCAATTTGAAATAATGTTTTTGAATAATTATTTTTATTTAAACGACAAACAAACTAAATAAAAAAATAGTTTAATCTGCATATGAAAAGAAATTCAAAAGTTTCTAGATTGAGTGCATATATTAAACTTCTTGCCGGATTTCAATTTTTTATAATGCAGCCTTCATGTGAAATAGGAAATTATTAAAATAATAAATGTTACGTTTATTTTGACTCTTGTTGCAATAAAATTAGATTAAATCTTTCTCTTAAAGAGTATCGGTACCATCGATTTTGGAAAAAGTGAAGAAAATATCGATTTTATAATTTTTTGTTTTAATTATGCTTTATTATTTCTAGTACATTCTCGTGAAGTTTTGTAAAGACCCAAGTATTATTCATACAATTAAAAGAGACTTTATTAAATTACTGTCCCTTTAAATGAGTCAATTTACTTCCCTTAAAATTAATTTACATCAGTTTGTATTTTTTTTTTTTTTACGAGTAGACACGTTCAAAGTGATAAAACTATTATGTACATTGCTGAAAACAATTAAAGGATATTGCAGTTTTAGGTGGATTTTGTATCTGGGAAACTTTTTAGCTGATTGATACATGGTCGACAGACATAGTAGGTTATATGAGAATAAATTACACATGTTTGGCAGAAGAAAATGCATTTTATTGCGCATTTGTGTACAAAAGGAAAAAAACACAGTTTGTGCATATGAGAATAAAGGATAAGAAAAGGTGTTTTCATCAAAGAAAATCATTTTCAGTAGTGGGTATGGTTTCCACGGGCGGCCAGCAACGTTGAACACCTTTGAGGCATGGCCTCAATGAGGCTATTAATGACGAGTTGGGGTATTCTGCCCCTCTCTCCAGAAGAGCTCTTTCCAGTTCTTAGAGAGTTTGTGGGGGTTGTTGGCGGCCAGAAACCCGTCTTCCTAGAGCGTCCCAAACGTGCTCGAGTGGATTCATGTCTGGAGAACACGCTGGCCATTCCATTCGAACGATTCCTTCGTCAAAAATGAAATCCTCCACCAGGTTTGCACGATGTGGCTTTCAGTTATCGTCCATTAAAATGAAGTTATCTCCAATTGCTGCAGCGTAAGGGACTAAAATAGGTCTGAGGATCTCATCCCTATATCGGCGACCAGTCAGAGCTCCATCTCGAATGATGTAGAGGTCAGTGCGCCTGTCAATGGAGATGCCACCATGCACCAACACTCCTCCACCGCCAAATCTGACACTTTCGTGCACGAACGCAGGATTATTCCTACTGCCACGGTCCCTCCAGAAGAAAATACGCCTATTATCCGGATGCACAGAAAAACGGGACTCGTCAGAAAACATAATATTGCTCCATTCATTTCTCCTAAAGTTGACATGCACGGTTGCCCACTCCCTGCGGTCGCGACGATGCGTTGATCTTAATCTAACACATACCATCGGTCGGCGAGCATACAGACCTACAGCATGGAGCCGGTTTCGGACAGTCTAAGTTGAAATCGTGGTGCCTGTAGCCGAGCGAAGGTGTTGTTGGAGAAGAGTAGCGTTCTTGTTTCGGTGTCTCCGAGCTGTTAACGCTAAATACCGATCTTCAGTGGGCGTTGTTGCCCGTCTACACCCTTGCCCTGGTCTTCGGCCTGCACATCCACTCTCTAATAAACGGTTCCAGATCCTGGAAATGACACTTTGTGACACTCCAATGGCTTGCGCTACTTCGGCTTGAGTTTGGCCCCGTTCTAACCTACCAACAATTCTCCAAGCTTCTGAATCTGTCAAATGACTTCGCTGAGACATCGTACTCATCGAAACAAAACAATCACTGAATGCCGATCATCCTTGTCTTCATTCTCTTTTATCCAGTTTAAAGTCAAATTTCATTCGCTGCCGCTGAAGCGACGTTTTTGACGTCGAACTCAAAATTTGCATACTCCACAATTTGAAAACAAGAAAAATTTGCATTTGTGATTCCCTTCTTCTATTTTCGGCAAAAAAATTTCGTTTATATTTTTATTTTATATGAAACAAATATCCTTTAATTGTTTTTAACAGTGTATATTGATCAAGCGACTCACTTTTTTTTGTGGTCTATTTAATAAAACAAGTATCAGATTTACATTAGAGTAAAAAACAAATTTTAAAAAAACATAAAAATGTAAAATAAATTCAGATTTTACTTTAAATTTACATGTGTTCGCGCATTTTATTTATTTTTTCTCCCAAACTAATAAACTTTGGATGAATTCTATCCTTACAATTACACGACGAACTTCTGTAAATATATAAATTATAATATGGGCTGAAAATAGTCAAAATAATTTTTAAATTTTGTTAAAATTTTCATATAAATTTATATTTTTCGTATTTTGTTATGAAAATTTAATAATTTCTGGATAAAATCATTTTCTTTCATTGAGTCCTTTATTATTATCTCAAAAATGTGCAAAATGCTTTAATAAAAGAAAATATGTTCAAACGGTACCGAACGTTCCTAGTTATTATTATTTATTATTTACTATTATTATTTTTTTTTGGAGGGGGGTGTTGTTGGTAATATGCGTTTCCTTGAATAAAGAGTCAGATTAAAATATTGTAAACATCAAAATACTAAGAATCCCATAATAATAAATATATAAGACAGGTAAAGCAAATCAATATTTAACTCATTTCTAAAAGAGCTAAATTACAGAAATAGAGCGGAATATTTAATATGCTAGTTCCTAATATAAAAGAAAATTATTAGTATCAGAGTTCAAAGAAAATCTATTTGATTTCGATTTTCTTCTTTGTTATTTTTTTATTTATGTAAAAAATGTAAATGCTTTGCGAAGCATGCATTAAATTTGTTCCTAACTATTTTTGTAAAAGTCTTTTAAAATTTTATTAAAAATAATGAATTTTTTTTAAATTAGAAATCACAATGTGCGATGATTTTTTTTTATTAATTTAAGAAAATTAATAATAAATTCAATTTCTGAATGAGTGATGAACTTTTTTTTAGAAATTTGAGTACACTAAATTTGATTTATTTAATATTTCTTTTTCATAATTATATTATAGTATTTAATTTATCTTAGTAATTATGTTACGACTCTTTTTCGTCTGAAAAACTTATCAAAGAGTAATTTGATTATTTATTTTCAAGAAAATTTCTCTCATTGTTTTATTCATTTTTAGCTGCTGTTCAAAAAATATACCATTTATTTCAGATAATAACAAACCAATTACAAACAAGAAAGTTGATAAAAATTTACAGCGTTTTTAAATGAAAGCTTTAAAGTTAAGTAGTATAACTTATAGTATTATACTAATGAGCAAGAAAAATAAAATCAAACAAGTGTGAAAAATCATGCATTAAGCTTAGATTAGTAATCATTTTCAATACTTTCTGAGATTGTCAACAAAATTTCGTTATTTAGGGAAATAAGGATAATGAATTTTGCCGCATATACATTTTTAAAAGATCTTTACAAAAATATTTTAGAACGAATTTAATTCATGCATCTTATAGTGTTTACATATTATACATAAATATTTCCAATATTTTTGAACAACCCTGTATTTTATTTGTCGGTTGATATGTATAACTTACAAAGGGGAAATTTAGTGCAGCAAGAAAATGTCTAGCAGGTTGAAATTCCTTTTTCAGCAATTTATACTGATAGATGGAAACATGCTTGAATACTTTTGTTCAGCCCTGTAGTTTACCTAGTATTTTTATTATGTACCAGTATTTAACTAAAATAATTTTAAACTAAAGCGCTCTAAAATCTAGTAAAAACACACTTTTAGAAACTATCATTCATAGGCGTCCATGTATCCAATTCTTTGCGCTTCCTTTTGCTGTATATATTTTTATCTATGTTATAGAAGTATTTCTTAGTAAATTGAATGGAGTTCAACGTGAAAATTAATAACTTTTTTTAAAACTACCTTTAAGTAATTTATGCTCATATTCAAACGTTTGTGAGATCTTTCGCGTAGCCCTGTACATCAAGTATTATTTATGCACACCATATTATATGCACAGATTTAGTAGAACTTAAATGCGCAAATCATAGTTAATATGCAATTCATCTATCCACCAGTCATTATCGAATACATATAAGGTACAACAGAAAGAATATACTATTTGAAATCTTTTGTCTATCCCTGTAAATTCTATGTGCTATATGTTATGCATGACTGTATCATGTAACTTATACAGGGTGATTCATAAAAGATGGGCAGAACTTTAAGGGGTTATAGTACACTTAAAGACAAATAATATTAAATAGGAGACTAAGGGTCCCAGACGTATTCCCAAGGAGATAGGGGGCATTAAAGTTTAGGGTCCGAAATTTCAAATGATTATAAAAAATGGAAAAATTGGTCGATTCGTTTGCGGTTTTTGCAAAAAAATTTCTTTATGCCAGTATTTTCTTGAAATAAAATTTTAAAGTTCAATTTCAAAAAATGCCGATAGTGGGCGCTTTAGACTTTGGAGTAAAAAACAACTATTTTTTAACGTTATTTTTTGTATTTCTTTAAATGATTTCGAAAGCTTAAATTTTGATCTAAAAATCTGAGTCCTAACGAGTAGTTAAGTAGCTTAAACTGAAATTTGAAATTTGAAACCCTTCTCCCCCCAGCTCAAAAATCAGTTATTCCCGATCTTTGTGTCGTAGATTAGGCTCTAACTACTGCCGCGTTTTGCTAAAATTATTCTTTATGTCAGTATTTTCTTGAAAATAAATTTTAAAGAAAAGTTTCAAAAAATTCCGATAGAGGGCGCTTTAGACTTTGGAGTAACGAACAACTACTTTATACCGTTAATTTTTGTGTCTCATTAAATGCTTTCTAAAGCTTAGACTTAAACTTAAATTTTCAGCTCAAAATCTGAATCACTGAGCGTGGTTCAGTAGCGAGGGGAGGGGGTTCAAATTTCAACTTCTGAACATAGTTCAGTTTGCACTACTTAAACATGCCCAACGATTCTGTGCTGTGATACGAGGCAAAAATACAACTTTGGTCAAGGACTGCATAGTCGGAATTCACTCATAAAGGCACTGGCACAGTTGGAAACGTCGCTCATGCAAACGTTAAAGCTCCATTCCTGACGCTAGTCACCGGGTGAAGAAGGAGACAGAAAGTATGCAAATGTCAAATGGGGAAGAAGAAGAACACGTATGCAAAATTTCGACACGATTCAGGCATAAAAACCACTGAACGGTGAGTCAAGTGTAAGTCGCTGTAGTAATGAATCAGAAGATGGTGCCCTTCACGAATAAGGAAAAGGCTGAGATGCATTTAATTTACGGAGCGGCAGATCGAAATGGTGCAGAGGCACAACGAATGTACGGAGAGCGATTTCCCAACAGGCGGTTGCCTAACCGCAAAACTTTCGAGCGCTTGCACAGACAGTTGTGTGAGACGGGATCATTTCTCGCTTCCCGATCGAATGCATGTCGTGCAAAAAAGGACAAATCAGTAGTTGTTGCAGAAGCCATTCTGGATGTAGTAGCGGCGCAGCCAAGTACAAGTACACGAACAGAGGCTAGGCAGGTGGGTACCTCGCAGTCCATGACTTGGAGGGTACTGAAGGATAAACATTTGCTCCCGTTTCATGTGCAACGAGTTCAGAAACTGTCTCCAGCGGATTATCCAAATCGTATTGAATTCGCCCGCTGGTTTCTGCAGCAGAACGCGCTAAATTCACATTTTGGACGAACTGTGTTTTTCACCGATGAATGTACCTTCACACGTGAAGGTACATTTAACACACACAATGCACATGTATTGGCGGATGTCAATCCACATGCTACGTATCCACATGCTCATCAGAGACGCTTTTCCATCAATGTTTGGGCAGGAATCCTCGGAGACCACCTAATCGGACCGTACCATCTTCCTGAACGCCTCAACGGTAAAACATACCTCACATTTCTGCAACATGTGCTTCCAGACCTGTTAAACGTTGTTCCTCCACGCATCCGGCGGGTCATGTGGTTCCAGCACGATGGAGCGCCAGCCCATTACGTACGAGACGTCCGCAACTATCTGGACATCACATTTCCGAACAGATGGATTGGTCGAGGTGGTCCTGTTGCTTGGCCTGCTCGCTCGCCAGATCTTTCACCCCTCGATTTCTTTTTTTGGGGACAATTGAAGGCTCTTACGTATGAGACACCCATTGAATCCCCCGAGGAACTGGTCGCCAGACTTTCCGCCGCTGTAGGGGAAGTGCTCGAAAAGCCTGATGTTTTCGCGAATGTTCGCCGTTCCATTCTTCGCCGTTGTTCTGCGTGCATAACCACTGGTGGTCACAATTTTGAACATTTATTGTAATTACATGTTAATAAATATGCTTTGGTCACATAATCCTAGTTTGTGTCTTTTTACCTCGTATCACAGCACACAATGTGTGGACATGGTAAACTGAACTGTGCTCAGGAGTAGAAATTTCCAACCCCTCTCCCCAGAAACTTAACCACGTCTAACGATTCAGATTTTGGGCTCAAAATTTAAGTCTAAGCTTTAGAAAGCATTTAATGAGACACAAAAATAATGGTATAAAATAGTTGTTCGTTACTCCAAAGTCTAAAGCGCCCTCTATCGGAAAATCAGTTATTCCCGATCTTTGTGTCGTAGATTAGGCTCTAACTACTGCCGCGTTTTGCTAAAATTATTCTTTATGTCAGTATTTTCTTAAAAATAAATTTTAAAGAAAAATTTCAAAAAATTCCGATAGAGGGCGCTTTTACCGTTGAGGCGTTCAGGAAGAAGGTACGGTCCGATTAGGTGGTCTCCGAGGATTCCTGCCCAAACATTGATGGAAAAGCGTCTCTGATGAGCATGTGGATACGTAGCATGTGGATTGACATCCGCCAATACATGTGCATTGTGTGTGTTAAATGTACCTTCACGTGTGAAGGTACATTCATCGGTGAAAAGCACAGTTCGTCCAAAATGTGGATTTAGCGCGTTCTGCTGCAGAAACCAGCGGGCGAATTCAATACGATTTGGATAATCCGCTGGAGACAGTTTCTGGACTCGTTGCACATGAAACGGGAGCAAATGTTTATCCTTCAGTACCCTCCAAGTCATGGACTGTGAGGTATCCACCTGCCTAGCCACTGTTCGTGTACTTGTACTTGGCTGCGCCGCTACTGCATCCAGAATGGCTTCTGCAACAACTACTGATTTGTCCATTTTTGCACGAACTGCATTCGACCGGGAAGCGAGTAATGATCCCGTCTCACACAACTGTCTGTGCAAGCGCTCGAAAGTTTTGCGGTTAGGCAACCGCCTGTTGGGAAATCGCTCTCCGTACATTCGTTGTGCCTCTGCACCATTTCGATCTGCCGCTCCGTAAATTAAATGCATCTCAGCCTTTTCCTTATTCGTGAAGGGCACCATCTTCTGATTCATTAATACAGCGACTTACACTTGACTCACCGTTCAGTGGTTTTTATGCCTGAATCGTGTCGAAATTTTTTATACGTGTTCTTCTTCTTCCCCATTTGGCATTTGCATACTTTCTGTCTCCTTCTTCACCCGGTGACTAGCGTCAGGAATGGAGCTTTAACGTTTGCATGAGCGACGTTTCCAACTGTGCCAGTGCCTTTATGAGTGAATTCCGACTATGCAGTCCTTGACCAAAGTTGTATTTTTGCCTCGTATCACAGCACAGAATCGTTGGGCATGTTTAAGTAGTGCAAACTGAACTATGTTCAGAAGTTGAAATTTGAACCCCCTCCCCTCGCTACTGAACCACGCTCAGCGATTCAGATTTTGAGCTGAAAATTTAAGTTTAAGTCTAAGCTTTAGAAAGCATTTAATGAGACACAAAAATTAACGGTATAAAGTAGTTGTTCGTTACTCCAAAGTCTAAAGCGCCCTCTATCGGAATTTTTTGAAACTTTTCTTTAAAATTTATTTTCAAGAAAATACTGACATAAAGAATAATTTTAGCAAAACGCGGCAGTAGTTAAAGCCTAATCTACGACACAAAGATCGGGAATAACTGATTTTTGTTCTGGGGGGAGAAGGGTTTCAAATTTCAAATTTCAGTTTACGCTACTTAACTACTCGTTAGGACTCAGGTTTTTAGATCAAAATTTAAGTTTAAGTCTAAGCTTTCGAAATCATTTAAAGAAATACAAAAAATAACGTTAAAAAATAGTTGTTTGTTACTCCAAAGTCTAAAGCGCCCCCTATCGGCATTTTTTGAAATTGAACTTTAAAATTTTATTTCAAGAAAATACTGGCATAAAGAAAATTTTTTGCAAAAACCGCAAACGAATCGACCAATTTTTCCATTTTTTATAATCATTTGAAATTTCGGACCCTAAACTTTAATGCCCCCTATCTCCTTGGGAATACGTCTGGGACCCTTAGTCTCCTATTTAATATTATTTGTCTTTAAGTGTACTATAACCCCTTAAAGTTCTGCCCATCTTTTATGAATCACCTGTATTAAGCCTCAGCGACATATATGGATTTTATTATTCAGAAAATAATGTAATATAATTAAGATATGTCGCACATAATTCTTCCCTTTACTGTTATGTAAATAGAATTATTTTTTGTAACTCTGTAATCGAATAATAGCTATTGTTTTCACCACATATTTTACAGAATGCATATTTAGTGCTTTTCAAAACTGCATATAAATTTTAATATGTTTGACATGGTGTAACATCTTTAAAATTAATTTAGAACGATTTCTTTTTCACAGGCTGTAATGTAACGATACACTTTTGACTGTCATTGAAAATAAACTAATCTCGCTAGATTCTTCATTTGAAATAGGGTTCGTGATAAAGTAATCGTTAAGAACGTCAAAAAATTTCAGGGCAATCAAAGTATATTTACGGCAGATAGAGCGTGGCCATTTGACCAGACGGACAGACGGGCAGACAAACCAAAATCATAAACATTTTTTAAAAGTTTGTTGGAAAGTGTATTTTGTTATAAAAAAAACATGATTATTTTCCGCGACTTCAAACATTTTGTGTGTGTTGCAACTAGCACATTTTTCTTTCTGGAACGCTAGCTCTGCCTTTCATTGCAACCGGAACTGACCAAATAAGAACAGAGCATATAGATCGTAATATAGATCTAATGAGAAAATGTTTTGCATGGTTCGTGCAAATTCCCCAATGTTTTGTTACAAACACTGAAAGAAACAAAACAGAGAAATAATTCAAAGACATCTTTAAGAATCTTAGAAGCTACTCATTGTCCAAATAGTTAAATAGGCAATTAAATGGAACTAAAACGAAGGAATTAAACAAAGAAACTTGAACATGGCCATTCATGAGCTGTAGAAATACCAAGAGAACCCTACCGTTAAGCATATAAACTAAATAAGTCAAGGTATTGTCCGTGGGGTCAAATTTCTATTCGTTTTGTTCATTCGTTCCTTCTCATCAATTTAAGTAACTTGTTATCTTCTATGTCGGTTATTAAGATTTGATAAAAACAGGAGGCTACGTAAAAATGTATAATTTCATTGATTGAAAATCAGCTGATAAGAAGAATGAAATAAGAAAGATTTAAATTTATTTATGGATCTTACACTTATATGCATCGACGATGGTCAATTTTTTACACATTGTTGATATCGAGGGAGTAGGTAAAACACAAATATTTCTAACAGTGCACACAACGAGCAAAAGCTGCTTCTACAATGCACTCAAAACACATTTGTTTTCATTCTGGAAGTTTAAAACAGTAGTCGTTATGGATGACGTTTTTATCTATACATAGTTCTCTGTTAAATCCATAACTGAACGTAGGAATGAACTTAATGGGTACAAAATCATAATGTTTAATTAATAGAGGCTGTATAACGTTGTTTTTAGTCATGAAGCAAGTATGGCTCGAAAGTGGTCTTGAATAAATTTTATAAAGATTTTCCAAGGAGGGAAACACATTAAATCCAGCGGTTGAATCAAACTAGTTGAATTTCTAGGGATGCACTTCAGAGTAATGTGCACGTCGTGAAACTAAAACGAAGCATGGTTCGAAAATAGACTTGAAAAATCATGCAGGAGAAAGCCTTTTTTCCTTCTCGCCACAATTCTCGGACAAAAACGCTGTTGTAATACTCTTTTAATAAAGATATAATCATTTTTCATGACACTCAACAGCCATATAGGAATGGCTTAGTTTCAAAAGAAGAAACGAGAAGTTTAGTAGGAAATCGCCTAGTTTCTTGATAACAGATAAAATGAATGAGAAAAATCCTTCTTTGAAACTGTAGATTAAATGATGTATTAATGAGTCACGGTACTTTTGGATTAGATCAAAATCAGGACGTTTCGGATGCCTTTGAAAGTCAGCGTTTCTTCAGAATGGATTTCGTTATTGGAGGTAGATTGATTGCTGTTATAGATGGAGACTGCAAAAAACCCTATAGGATTGAACTTGACATTTGCGGCATAATCTCCACATTATTCCCAAACAGCAAAAATTTTAATCCGTCATACATTTTTACTTATTTGTGTCTGTTGGTTTTCATAATAAATTTGGAGAATTTTGGTGAAATTGGTATGGACTGATAGAAAAAAACCAAAGCGATAAGGGGAGTTTTGAAATTCACATCCTGAATTGTATTTTTACATATGTTTTATTTTATAAGGAAATGAAACTACTTTTTTCATGATTTTATTTTTTAAAAGTGTGTTATTTTGATAAGATTTTTATTTTATTTATAATGTTCGTATGTATGTTTTCCTTGTTAAGTGTTTTCCTAAAATTGGCTTCAAATTTTAACTCATTTCCAAACATCCAAAGAAGATTCAATTCGCATACTTATTTATATGCAAAGTCAGTCAACGATATTTTAGGTTCATGCCATTTTATACCAAATTGTATTAGGGTTAGTAATCTAATGGAATTTTAAAAAATTATCATTTCATAACAAATTGTGACTGTTGCGTAATTTAATTATTTTTTTTACTTACATTCTTAATACAAGTTGTATACAGGGTGAGTCCTAAATATCGAAACAATAGGCTATCTCCTTAAATATTGCCCCAAGACCCATACTTCCAATTGCAAAGTTTCATAAAAAAGGTGAATTTTTTTATAAGATGAGTTGCAACTCCATGGGGGGGGGGGGGGTTTAGAGGATAAAACTTCCAATTAGAAAAAATTTCCTTATCCATTCCTGAATTGAACAAAAAAAATCTTATCGATATCTTCAAAAATCAGGGAGTTATGGCAATTTTAATAAATCGCGAGATTTCAAGGGATCAGACACAAATAGAAATGCGTGTAATCAGTGTTGCTGTAATGTATCCGGGAAACATTTATTTTATTTATTTATTTATAAAGTAAGAATTTGTAATGTTTTGTGATGGTTAACCACATAATTTGTAAGTATTATAACATCATAAACCTTCTTAATATTTTTTTTCAAAAAATTTAGAGTAAATTAAAATTGTTATAACTCAAAAATTATTTGTCGCGTTGAATTTTTTTCTTTTGATTAAATGCAAATGTCCAATTTTCAATTTTGATTCAGCATTTTAAATAATGTTTATTTATTTTTTCAAATAAAAGTATTTAAAATAGCAATATAAAAAAGATGCAATCTTTTGTATACAAATCATATTTTTAAAGTAAATTTTCTGAGGAGAAATCTTCTTTCGTCGCGTTGGGCATTTTTTTTTTTTTTTTTTTTTTTTTTTTTTAATGTTAAAAAATTATTGAACTCGCTGGACTGTTACCGTAACCGACAGTTATTTACTTATGTCAGTTTAAAAAGGAGAAATACTGAAATATAAACATTTGACGCAGAAAAGTGCATTTAGTTTTAAACAAAGATTGACTCCCAATGTGTAAATGCTTTTTAAAAGTTTCTAGGTGATTAACTCCGTCCTGTGTAGTTTCGATTTCAGATCTTGTTGAGGTTTTGCCATTCGCACCTTCTTTATTTACTGTTTAAATGGGTCAGTTGATTTAAACCTTATTCTTTTATCACGTCAATTTCAATTTTTTTTCATTGTTTTGGATATGTCAACGTCATATTTTTCTTGTTAAAATTGCTATTTCACGATGCGTAAAAGGTGCCTCTAATTATGGGCGACACTAGGCGTATAATTCTAGATATACAGCTCTTGTGGGAATTGCACAAAAGCCTGTACAGTAGGGCCACCTGTTTAGCGATTTACACCAAAAGCTAATCAGCATCAATTGATATCAAGGACTAAGTAAATATAATTTTTTATTGAATTCTGTGGATCAGTTCTTAAAATAGAGCACTCATAAAATTTATGTCATATACAGAGATACAGGAGCAGTGACTCACAGACAGACATTTTGTAAAAACATATTTTTCGGTATATCTGAGCCTTTAAACGTGTGAATCCGTCGAAAACCGGAATTCAACATTTTCATGAATCCAATACTTTCTTCTTGTAAAGATAGAACAAAGTAAAAATAGGTTTAAAACCATCATAAATTTTGAAGCTGAATAGTAAAAAGTAGATTTTTGAAAATATTTCTGTGTAATTTATTAAAATATATTTCCAATGATTCCGTTAATAAAAGTATTATTATCGCTATTACTATTTTTACTAAACTTATTGCCTGCGGCAATAAGTTTTTAAGACACTTTTAATGAGAGTTTAATTAATATCACTTAATTTAATAACACTTTTAATAACTGTTTAATAAGACGGTTCCGCCAATGGGTCGTGCTAGTTACGAGGCTGGCGCAAAGCTCGAGATATTGCTGACATCTAGCATATTTGAAGGAAGTTTAAAGCAAAAACCTATACGCTTTTATTTTATATCTAAAAGTTAAAGTATTGTCTCTGATCGATATTTAATAATGCGTAAATTTATACTCGATCCATAAATTGCATTTCAAATGAGCTGATATCGCTGCTCTCAGAGGTATGCTTAAGTAGTGTAAGTCACGAATTTTGGAAAATTTTGGATTTTAATATCTTTCGGAGATTTGCAGATATCGAGCATTTTATATTTTATTGCATTATATATATTTTTTTTGTTCAATTCAGGAACGGATAAGGAACATTTTTCCTATTGGAAGTTTTATCCTCTGGGGGTGGTATAAAAATTTTATTTTCGTAAATTTTAAAATAGACCCCCCCCCCATGGAGTTGCAACTTATCTTATAAAAAAAATCACCTTTTTATGAAACTTTGCAATTGGAAGTATAAGTCTAGGGTCAATATTTAAGGAAATAGACAATTGTTTCGATATTTATGACTCACCCTGTATATTTTTTTTATATGTAAACATCAACATAAACTTAAAAATAATATTTTAAAAATTAATTTACTCTCAATGTTTAATGTTAAATTTTATATCTGAGTTTATTTTTTATTTCCAGTAAATTCGTGACTGATCCCTATATTTTAACAAAAAAGATGCTTCAATTTTAAACACCTATAACTCGGTCAGTTTTAATCGCAGAGGAATGGGAGTTTTTTTTGTCTTACTTGTTAGATTAGTGGTAAAAATTTACTAAATATCACTTATAAGACCGGGGCACCGTATAAAAATTTTATTTTCGTATTTTTTCTTTTACTTTCTTTTTTTACCCGATACGTTTAAAAGGCAATTCTACACCTTTTTAAAAGAATTTTTGCAATTGAAACCACATGTCTATGACTAACGGTTTAGAAATTAGCTTTTGGCCACCACTGAGAGTGGACACTCTGTATAATTATGAATCTTAAGAAAAGGAAATTTTGATTATTTAAGAAAAACGTAGTTTCTGTCTAATTTGAAATATTATAGAAAATATAGAAATACTAATTTTTAATTTCAAATAGCAAAAAATAATAAATAATAAAACAATAAAAAAAACAATTTAAGCACATTTATTATTATTTGGTTTTGTTACTAAAACTTTTAGTAAAAGAGATTTTAAAATAATCAGTTAAACTTCGTTGAAAATCCTTCTCATTGAAAGACAAATCTAATTTATTTCCAACAAATTGTTAATTGAAACGTACTTGAATATTTTTCTTTTCTGAACTAGCTCTTGTGTGAGTGTTATATAATTGATTAATAGAACAATTCTGCAAGTACAATTATTCGAGCCACATTACAGTGATTCTTCTAAATTAGAAATTGTGAACACTAAGATTAATTTTGTGTTTCTCTCAGATGTTGTTCCTTTGCGTTTCACAAACACTAATTTCTTAAATTTAACACACTTGTTTTCAAAATTAAATGTCAAATCATATGTCTTGGGAGAAAGTAATTTTCAACACTGTTTATCAGTGATAAATGGCAAAACATTTTATGATAAATTAAAATATAAGTGTGGTGCTTAAATTCAAAATTAAAATTGAGTGTGTAAATTAGGGATGATGTAAAAGGTACGTTAATATGGAAAATCTTTATACATTTTGCATGTAGTATCGAATTTTTTTAATGGTGTAAAGGTTTGATCTGTATGCCATATATGGTGAATTATCTCCAATATAATTAAATGGCGAAAATATGCACAATATACTTTATTCATACACTTTGCATTTTTTGTGATATTTCAATGGGAAGGCGATTTTAAATAGCCTTGTAATCACGATAAGTCTTCACAATAATAACAAATGTCTACCAAATACTCTGATATGTGAGTATCGCCACTTCCAAATAAAAACAGTATTTTAATTTAAGCACTTTGTGAGGGAGTGACCTTTGTGATAAAGGCACTCTAGCATTTTTTGAGATCGTGACGTCAATGATTTAACATTGTGTAGCGTGAAAGCGACATCTATCCTCTCTTTTGCTTTAATTTTCTAGAGCGTGTGTGTCATCGTCGGTTTCTACAGTTAAGTCGTGGTTAGAAGTAATATGTAAATTTGTAGTATCTATTTTTGCAGCACATAAAAGCTTGGAGTTTGAGTGTGTGATCGTGTCTAGCGGCGTTAACCAGATAGTGGTGTCTAGCGGCGAAAGCCAGCTAAGGGTGTCTAGCGGCGCAAGCTATAGGTGGTGATGACAAGCAGTGGATGGATTTAGATCGAGTTATAGCAAGTTATTATTGAGCCTCCAGTGAGTTAGCCAGGAGTTTTGCAGTGAGCCGCCAGCAGCATTTGCCGACTTAGTTCATTCCGAGCGGAGAGATTCGAGAAGTTTGCCGTTGGTAAGGGATAGTACAGCCACGGGCTGTCTAATAAAGTTTTATCTAGCAGTTTAGCTGTAGCTTACTTTAGAAGTTGACTCGAAGTGCCCCGACTAAGGCTAGTGCCGGAGCTGTGCGCATGAGTTTAATCTTTTAGTATTGTTACTAGTTATTAAAATTAAAGAACGGATAGTTCCACTTTCCTTGAGCCCTAAACGTTTAAATAAACTGGTTTTATCTTATATCACGAGTTATGTATTCATTTCACCTTCACGCAGAGAGTCCGTCCGTTACAAATGGCGCCCAACAAAAGTCGGACATTGTCAGCTTGTGCCACGTTTTTATTTTGCGGGTGAAGGTGATATTAATGAATTTTTAGAGCAATTGGATGATTATATTTTGTTTAATAATATACCTGAGAAAAATAGATACATAGTGGTTAAATGCTCATTCAAGGGCGAAGCACTTTTATGGTTAGAAAATATAGGAAAATTTTTGGTTAATTATGAAGCTAAATGATTTGAGCAGACTGTCATTGAGCTAAAGAAGGCATTTCCTAGCGTTAAAGATAAAAATATTTTAAGGAAAGAATTTTATTGCAATAGGCAGAATATTTATGAATCAGCTTTAAAGTTTTACCTGCGTAAGCTTGAATTGAAAAATAAGTTGGATTTAGATATCACATTTGAAGAATTATTGGACATAGTTCTTCCTCTCTTTATTAAGAATATACAAGACTATATCGAGATTAGAGCACCCAAGAACTTTGCTGAAATGCATTAAATTTTGTCGAAGTATGAGACTCGGCATAGCTCGGATCAATGGGATTCGCGTAGTCCTCGACAGAGACTTGTCACGGGCTTGAGTAATTTGAGAAATGAGGGAGATATGAATTTGAGAGGGGGACAGCGATTTTTTGCGTATTGATATGAGTAATGGTAATTATGGATTACGTAGAAATGTGTCTAATACTGGTAATGGTAATAGGAATTTTGGTGGTGCTAGTAATTTTAGAATTGGTGATAGCGATATGTATGGAAATAGGCAGAATAGTGATTATGGTCGGAAAGGGGGAGTACGGGACAAGAATGTTTTTTCGCAAGTAAGGAGATTAACTTCGGATGAGAATTTTGAAGGTAGATCAATGCAAAAGAGATTTGTTAAGAGGTCGGATCAGTTAAACTGGTAGGTAGCTGTATTTCGGAAGGTATGCAGTCACAGGTTAAAGTGGAAAAGCCTTCTGTGAGTTTGAATAAAGTTACTATTAATCCGGTTGAGTTACTTGAAGTGTTAATTGTGTTAGATGGTATTGTCATTAAGAGTGTCTTCGATACAGGGGCAATTAAGTCGTTCATTTCTTATGATCGTTATCGGAAATATTTTCTGTATAAGAAGTTGAAGAGGTCAAGTCTGGTGGCTCAGTCGGCGCAGGGAGTAAATTGTGACAATAGGGGTTCAGTAGATTTAGAATTTGAAATTCGTCCGGTTAAGACATGTTGGGAGTTTTGTGTGTTAGATGGATTAACAGTGTTATGTAGTTGGTGTGGATTATATGAAGGATAGAGGAATTAGTCTGGATTTCTTTAAAAAGTCGTTGATCGTGAATAATGATGAGAATGTGAGTAAGAAAAGCCTGTTTCAGTATCAGTTGATTTGGGGAAGTCGGGTTTAAATAAAGTTAAGAAAGAGGAGTTAAATAAGTCTTTGGTCAATTTTGGTGAATTCTTTTTAGATAAACAGAGTTTAACGAAAGAAATTCATATTGGTTTTGACGCACTCGTTGCTAGTAAACCATTTCGTTATGATTTTATATCTAATATTTTTAAGTCTTTGTGTGAAAAGATGGAGATCGATCATTCTTTTACTGTTCCTTCTCGTCCGCAATCTAATATGGCTGAAGGTGTAAATCGTACATTAATTCAAATGATTTCTTCTTATGTTGGTTCGCATTATTCAAATTGGGACCAGTTTCTTCAGCATTTTGCGTACGCACTTCGTACGGCAGTTCACGAATCGACGGGGAAAACGGCTTCTGAGTTATTTTTGGATAGAAAGGTTATTACTCATTTCAGAGGTTAGTTATGGTATCGGATGCGAAAAGTCAGTTTATGTACCAAGATATTGAGAGGTTGGTTAAGGAAGCACGGGTTCAGATGGGAAAAGCGCAGGAAAAGCAAGCTCAGTATTACAATATGCGTCGAAGGGAATTGGAAGTTAAAGTTGGAGGTTTTGTTTTAGTAGAAAAGCATTGGTTATGTTCAAGTCGGCAAAATAGGGTAGCTAAGTTTGGTCCGAAGTTTGTGGGTGCGTTTAACGTTTTGGAAGTTCGGAATAATAATCTGGTTGTATATGTCAATGGTGAAAGAATGACGGTTAATCTGGATCAGGTTCGAGTTTATAAGTTTAGAGAAAATGGTAGTGAACATTCTCATGTGTCGAGCGGTGTTTCACAATATTCCCGATAAGTGTCCCGAATGCAGCACTTCTTCATCTAATTATTTTCATCAGTATGCAAAAAAAAAATCTAATCAGACAGCTACAAAAACTGTTATTGAAAGTAGAAAGTTTGTTCGACCTGGAGGAAAGTATGGTAATAAAAATAAAAGAACAGTGTCAAATACGTCAGAGTCAGTGTGTCTCAGTGTGTCACCTTTGTGATAAAGGCACTCTAGCATTTTTTGAGATCGTGACGTCAATGATTTAACATTGTGTAGCGTGAAAACGACATCTATCCTCTCTTTTACTTTAACTTTCTATAGCGTGTGTGTCTTCTTCGATTTCTACAGTTAAATCGTGTTTAGAAGTAATATGTAAATTTGTAGTATCTCAGTTTGCAGCACGTAAAAGCTTGGAGTTTGAGTGTGTGACTGTGTCTAGCGGCGTTAGCCAGCTAGTGGTGTCTAGCGGCGAAAGCCAGCTAAGGGTGTCTAGCGGCGTGTGTCTAGCGGCGCAAGCTAGCTAGGTGGTGATGGCAAGCAGCGGATGGATTTAGATCGAGTTATAGCAAGTTATTATTGAGCCTCCAGTGAGTTAGCCAGGAGTTTTGCAATGAGCCGCCAGCAGCGTTTGCCGACTTAGTTCATTCTGAGCGAAGCGATTCGAGAAGTTTGCCGTTGGTAAGAGATAGTATTTATTTACGTTGAGTATTTCAAAGTTAATAACAGTGTTGCACAGCCACGGACTGTCTAATAAAGTTTTATCTAGCAGTTTAGCTGACGCTTACGTGAGAAGTTGACTCGAAGTGCCTCGATTGAGGCTAGTGCCGAAGCTGTAAGTATGAGTTAAATCTTTTAGTATTGTTACTAGTTATTAAAAGAAAAGAACGGATAGTTCCACTTTCCTTGAGCCCTAACCGCTTAAATAAACTGGTTTTATCTTATATCACGAGTTAGGTATTCATTTCACATCCACGCAGAGTGTCCGTCTGTTACAACTTAACTAATAAATATTTTTGAAAGCAATATGCTTTACTCATACACTTTCCATTTTTTTGCATATTTCATCTAAACATGAAAAGGTGATTTTAAATAGCATTGCAATCACGAAATCAGGAAAAGCGCAAGATTCTTAAATAAAGTCGTACTAATATTAAATATTTTAGAAAAGTTTGAAATATTAAATTTATAATAGCAATAAATTATAAAATTTAAAGCTATAAAACTACATACGTATGAATCATATTTTACAATTTTTTGATTTCGTTACTAAAACTTGTAATAAAAGAAATTTTTAAGTAATCAGTTAAACTCCATCGAAAATCCTTCTATTTAAAACAGAAATCGATTTTCTTTCCACTAAATTGTTAATTGAAACATACTTGAATATTTTTTTTTCTGAAATTGCCCGTTGTTTGTGTTAAATAATAGACAATTTTGCAAATGCAATTATCCGAGTCACATGTCAGTGATTCTTTTAAATTAGAAAATGTGGAGACTAAGATTAATTTTCTGTTTCTCCCAGATGTTGTTCCTTTGCGTATGACAAACACTAATTTGTTAAATTCAACACACTTATTTTCAAAATTAAATGTTAAAACATAGAGAAAGAAGAAAAAGTAATTTATTTTACTACTTATCAGTGGTTCATGTTAAAACATATTATAATAAAAATAATTGTAATGAATGAAACTTCATAAACCTGATTCTATAATAATATACTTAATAATCAGAGAGGTTTTGATATATTTGTGATATATTTGTTCACGGAATGGCCAGCATGGTACTTTAAATACCATGTAGCATGATTTATGTGCCATGGACTTTTTTTTATATAGCATGTACAAAATATTTTTTGAGCTATAAATATTTTTTTTTCATAATAAAATTTGACATTATGATGCATCAAACAATTGACATTATGATCAAATATTTACAATAAAAATTTTTTTGGAATTGAAAAAAAAAAAATCTAGAACTATTTTCTAAAGTGAGTAAAAACTTTTAAATCTAAACTGTAGATATTTTTATAATTTTTTGTAACATTAAGTGTTTTTTTTTTTTCAAGTAAAAAGTTTAGATAGACGTATTACGTAAAAAAAATCATTTGTATTATCATTTTTATAAATTTCCCGTGATCTAATTAAGAACCTTATTTTTTTATCAAATACCCAGAATTTTTTGTTTATTTTGTTGATAGTTTTAAATTTTTTAGGTTACTTTTTATTTCTGAAAACTTCATGATATTATATAAATAAAATGTATCTTAATTTTTAATTAGTTCAGAACTCTAGTTTATTTTTTGGCTCATGAAATAAGAAATCCAGTATTCTGACATAAGAAATCCTGAAGACATAAAATATCCAATACAAGTGGGAAATTGTTTGTTTCAATTAAACAAATTGCTCATAGAAAAGTTTTGTTGCCCTCGATTCTCCAACTTCTGGACGAACCTTTTATAGTAGTCCAATAAGTAAAAGGTTTATATACTACCAATATTTACCTATTGTTGAGTATTTGAAAATCATTAGTAAATTTTCAGAAGTTGATGATTAAGATTTGAACACGAATAAGAAATATCTGTGAGATATATGCCAAGTTGTACTAAAAGGTGAAAGTTCACAATTATTGGCAAGCAGAAACTCTCACAACGTCTCCTATGCAAGGTCGCTAACAATGTCAATCAGGATCTAGTTTTTATTGAATGCAGAGTCGTACAATAAAGTATTTAGTAGGTAAATATAAGATTGTTTTTCAATCACCTCTACAACGAAATGCCTTTACAGTAAAGCCAGAAAATATCCTCCTGTGAATAGTGTTTTATTTTGGATAATATATTAGATCTCTAGAAAGCAATAGGACAGAAAAAACTCGAAGCTTTTAAGGCAAGGACTATATCAATCTTATTGATTGGCATTCTACGATAATAACGGAACCACCTCTCATAATTAACTTGAGCAAACAAAAGATTGAGTGGATTATTTATTCAGAAACTAATAATAGAAATGAATTTATAAGTTCATCACACACTGAAGTAGTTGAAAAAATTGATATGAGGTTACAATAGCGTCTAAACACGATTGTATTTTAAAGGCTTCATGCAGCATATATTCGAAAAAAATATTTTTTCTTCCACAACAGCTCGGAATTTTCCGAGACATTTTTAGTCTCATTTTTAAAAAATAAAAATGATATTTATAGAGATGATTTTTAAAGATTTATAAGAGATTTCATTTTTCGCTCAGTTAATGAGAATTTGATTTATAAACAATTATTTTCTCAGTATGACATTTTTCATTCCCAGAATATACACTTTGAAAAATTCGTTCAAAACGCTAACTGTGCAGCATTTTTTGCACCATTTTATGCATTTATTAAAAACTGGACAATCCTGGAACATTATGTAAAGGGTGTTGAGGAAATAAATTTAAAAATTAAATGTCTCATAAACTAAGATCGATAGAATTGTTCGGTAAACGGTTTGTTAATATTTTGTAAATATTTTATACAGAAATTGAATATTTTGAAAATATTGTGTTTTCATTGCAAATAAAACCGAAATTGCCATTTTTCGTCTGTTAGATTGCTTACCGGGGTACAGTGTCTTATTTTAACCAGTTTTCGAACAAAATATTTGAAATTCCAAAATTTCAAATATTTTTCTCCAAAAATCATTAAAAATAGCACTATAATCCGAAAAATTGGTTCTTTTCAACCAATCTAAAACAAGAAAAAAAGCAAGTCAAATATTCTTCGTAATGAGAATACAATCTTGTCAAAATATTCGCCGTTCGAAACTTCTGTATCAGATTTTTACAATTTTATCCATTTGAAACCATTTACCACGTAATTCTATCGATATTTCTTTTTGAAAAATTTAATTTTGAAATTGTGGTCTTATTTGCTAGATACCCCGTAATTTTTAAAATAGAGTATTAACCAGTTTAATGCCAATTTGGTTTTTAAAACCAAAATGAATTTAAAAGTAAGTAGAAAATTGTCAGTTTGGATTGGAATAGACTATTAAATCAAGATTGCTGGACAGTGAATGCATTCCAAAATTTGAAAAGAAGAGTTACTTCACATCTGCAACTACCATAGTCCACGAATAAATAACTAGTAGAACTTTTTTTTATAGAATTAAATCATATTTTTTCTTGTTTTTAATGATAATAAACTTAATTTAATATATTTTTATTAAGCATATTTTTAAATCACTGCATTATAATTTATATATTTTAACCAGCCTAAGAACTAACAAGAACTTTGGTTGCATGTTTAAAAAGCTGCCTGCACTTACGATGCACTACCTACAACAATTATAATGACTTATAAACATAAGCAGACAGTGAAATCAAGATTAATTATTAATAATATTTTGCAATATCTGTATTTAACTATTGTATTTCTAACATTTTCATTTAAATATTTGCACTTTACTAAGTTTTATTTTTATATATTTTTCTTTTTTATGCATTAATCTAAAAATTGTTCTCATTTCATGAGCTAAAAAGTAAATAAGGCTAATAAATTCATTTAAAATTAATTTACCTTTTATTTGTAGAATAGCTGCAAATTTGCAGATGAAGAAAAGCTGGAAAAATTTAAAAACATCAACAAATAAAATTAAAAACTTTGTGTATTTCGTAAAATAAAAACAATTTGAATTAGATTCCGGGAGACTTAATGAAACATTTTTTTTTTACGTCAAATGCCTATTTAAATTTTATGTTTTTGCACTTAGAAAAAGATATATATACATACATTTAAAAAAATAAAAATAAAATTAAAAATATCTACATTTTAATTTAACCTTTTAACCGTTTGTCCCGGCTTTTCTGTTTCTAGAAATCTTGTTTAAATGGCTGCAGACAAAAAAATTTTGAACGGAATGTTATTTTGAATCACACATAGAAAGAAATGATATTAAAGATATTATAGCATCAAACTGAGATTAATTAATATAAATATCTTGCAATTTATAAGCATTCTTATAAAAATACATGAAACCCTTGGACGGTAAAAAGTTCAAAATTTAAGTTAATTCTGGGAAATGTAAATATTTTTATATCAAAAAAGAAAGAAAAAGGGGGGATGTAAATATGTGATTATTATGAAAATTTTTTATCAATATGAAATTTTGATTTAAAAAAAATCTTTATACCTTCTGTTAGACTTGAAACTGTAAAAAATTTATAAATTTTCTTGAAACTATGATAATGATTTGAAATTGTTTCATATCTAAATATTTTAGTTTAATAACAAAAATTCGCTTTAACAACTTGGAAAAAGTTAAATAAAAAAAATTAGAAGGTTTGGAATGTGTGATATAAAAAATGGAGGAAATATTTTCCACGTCAAGTATTATTACTTCCCTGTACCCAGAAAAAATTCGTTTCAACTTTTTTTAGAAATTTTAAAAGCGAAAAAAATTTATTTTTTTTTCAGACATAGAAAATTTTTTAAAGAGAAAAATCAGAAGTGGATATTTTAATCAACAATTACTTTGCACTTGCTTCTTTCATATACCAGAATCTTGGTAAAATTGTGATAATATTCCAGACTCCAGAGCTCTCGGGATAAAACTCCATGATGTCTAGAAATAAATTGTGAAAAAATTAAGTGACTAAATGTAGATTTTGTCGTATTATATCAAAGTTGTACTTATTATTACGATACCATTGTTATTACTATTATTTAATCGGCAAATGCGCCATAAATATTATTAATTTTTAGAAACATATTCCACAAAATGAAAAAAAAAATAATAAAAATGTAAAAAAGTTGTTTTCAAAAAATAAATTACATTTTTTCTGTTTATTTTTCTCTAATTTCTTACTTAAAAATCTTTCAATCTTTCAAATATTAACCAATAAAAATATAGTGAGTGGCAATTTTGTAAAAATATCTAAAATATTATTGTTATAAACATTGACTCCGATTCAAAATTTTCGCATTAAAAATTCATTAAGTTTATTTATGTTACTTAAACTACCTAAAAAATTAAAATTAATTATAAAAAATAAGTAGGTATTACTTTTCGCTCTAAAATAAATTAAAGTAAGTCATAAATCTTATCTAAAATATAGCTGAAGTAACCAATAGGAAACTGAAGACAGTGAATTTTATATCTGTATTGAAATATAAGAAAACAATAGACAATTTAACAGCTAATTTACTTTTCATTTTAAGGGAACACTATTCACAGTTTGGGATAATTTGTGTATGATGATGCCTCCAAATAAAAGAGTTGGTAAACTTTTATTTAACAAAATTTTCATTACTTTTGATGCAGAATTTTAGAATTTATCACTAGGTAAATTCATTTTAATTGACAAAACAATTCTTTTAAAAATACAGATTAATTTTTATATTTTGCTGAAAAACTTTTCTGAAATAATTAGAGAACTTATTTTTATTATGCTTACAAGATTCTACTACACTATAATTTGTGGATAAATTTTGACTATAATTACTTAGTTTGTCAGGAGGAAAAAGATATAAGGGGAACTGGGGGACATTGATACAGCTTTTTTCAAAAAAAAATTTTGCTGTCTAGAAAGCAGAAATTTCAAGTTATTTTTCTATGTGATGTCAGCAAAACCTGTGTAGTGTGTTATAAAAAAGTATAATCGTTGTTTTATATAATATTTTCCATGTAATTTTTCAAAAATAAAAAAAAACGTCAATTTGTATCAATGTGCCCCATCCCCGAGGCAGATTAATACACTTTGACACGTCTGGGAAAAATGGAGACAAATTAGCACCAATGCATATTTTTCATAGAAAAATAGTTAGCGAACCATTTTATATATATTTATAGACATTAAAATCGTACACAATTTATTTGTAAGCGATATTAAAACAATCAAAATGAAATGTGTAATGACCTGATGTTCTGGCTGTTCCTTGTCTGTTTGTGTGCTATGGTAACTTTGTCATATCTGGCACTTTAACCCCAAAATTATTTTCTTTCTTAGGAAAGGTGAAAGAATTACCAGGTTTTCTGTTTATAAATCGGTTTACAAATAGAAAATAAAGGATAATTATATTAAAAATTATGTTTATAATATAGTTATCCTGTACTGTTCTGCAGCTTGTTTCTCTTACTTAACATTTCTCATGTCGATAATACTTTTTTCTCTGGAGAATCGATATAAATTTGAGATTTGATAGGCTGCCGTCCATTTCTTTTGTTATTTCTACTAGCACTAGATATTGTGTAAGTTTGTACGTCTTCTGTTTGAAAAAAATACTATAAAATGTTCTAATATAAAGAAATTAGAGCTATTTCACTTCAACAAAAACTAATAGTAGAAATTTTTGACGAAAAATGGTTGAATTAAAGAGAGAATGATAAAAAAAAATAAAAGGTAATGAAGAAATGAACTAGAAAAGGATTTAGGTTGTATCAATGTGCCCCGACAAAGACTGTATCAATGTGCCCCATACAGCCATTTTGAATAAAATGAATCGCAAATCCAACACTTCATAATTTACCCAACAATAAAGAATGAGGAACTGATAAAGAGTAGCTTTACTTGCCAGGGAAGGTATACTTTTCGGTTGAAAATACTGGAACAGTTGTATAATACCATTTCAATTGTATAACTCAATTTACTTTTGACCTACAAAAACAATTAATCACCCATCCCATTTCATCAAACTATTGAATCATTCCAAAACATTCTGTATGTAGTTAATTTCACTAGTATAACATTTTGGAGCTGTTGTGAAACTTCTTGTAATGACCCTGTGTGCTGTACAGGGTGTGTATCAATGTGCCCCAAGTATCAATGCGCCCCAGTTGCCCCTACATTAAGTGTCTCGAAAATGGGAAAAAAGGATTCTTACACACACACACATATACTAAGGGTGCATCTAAACTCTTAGACAAAACTTTAATTGTTGATAGTACACATAAAGACAAACAATATTAAACAGGAAACTAAGGGTCCCAAACGTCTTCCGCAGGAGATAGGCTCTATTGATTTTAGGGTCCAAAATTTCAAATGATTATAAAATACGGAAAAATCGGTTGATTCACTTGCTGTTTTCACTAAAATTATTCTTTATGTGAGATTTTCTTGAAAAAAATTTTAAAGATCAGAAAATGCTGATAGAGGGCAAAGTTCAGTCAGTTGCTGATAGTTGCTGATAGTTCAGTCAGTTGCTGATAGTTGCTGATAGTTCAGTCAGTTGCTGCTTTCAGTCAGTTGGTTGTCAGTTGCTTCAGTCAGTTGCTGATAGAATCACCCCGTCCAATCCATTGTCCTTGATATGCTGTATCCAATGCTTTCCACACATCCGCTCTCCAATGTGCGGGCGCTCCGTCATGTTGGAACCACATATACCAGTCTTTAAAGTCACTGGAATACTTTGCAGTAGAACGGGAAGCTCCTCTTGCAGGAATATCAGATACGTAGCACCGTCCATGCGCCTTGAAAAATGTATGGCCCGATCAAATTATCGTGAATAATTCCGCTTTAAACATTGACGCTGAAAAGCTGTTGATATGAATGAAGACGGGTGGCGTGTGTAGAAGCCCAGTAGTGTGTATTACGCGCATTGAAAATGCCATCCCGACTGAAACGGCATTCATCTGTGAATAGAACGTGTGCGGCAAAGTCTGGTTGCGCATCCAATTGTAAGAGGATTTACCGTGAAAAATCGACACATGACTGATGGTCGGTTGTTTTCAAGGAGTGCACACGCTGTGTATGACAGCGAAGGCCCTCGGCTCGTAAACACTCGCAAAACTGTCATCGGGCTCACATTTGAGGTGGTAGATACAGCCCACGTGCTCGTTTCTGGTTGCTACTCGAATTCAAGCAACACATGCTCTTCAAGTCCCGGTGTCTTCGCACTCCTGTTACGCCAAGTGTCATGCATTCCGCTGACAAAGAAACCGGTTTCTGCGAAACGCCGGTGAAAATATTCGAAAAATTTCTGGTCAAGCAAGAGTCTCATAGGGAATCGCTCCCTGTTTTTACTTCACTTATAATTTTCACTTGTCAAATTATTTCGAAATTTCCCTGAAATGTACTTGACGTTTAAAGTTTTTTTTTAAGGAAAAATAAATAAATAAATGAAAGTTTTTTGTCAATTTTGACTAATCGATGGTAACCAACCTTCCTTAAGGCTCACATTATTAAACGGAAAAATATGAATTTTTAAAAATTGTTCTGCATTAAATTTTCATTTGATTGAATACTTCTAAGTATCTAGTATTAATTTACTTCAAAAACATTCCGCATTGTTTAGAATAGCATTTATGTCAAGTCACAGAATATTTGTGAAAATAAATTTCTGAGAGAGAGATTAAAAATTTAATTGGCTAATTAGTGAAATTTATTTTGAATAAATACAAACATATATTCTATTTTTGCAAATGATAAAATTTAAGAATATATTTTACCTGACAAATGGATAAACTAATTATCAAGAACAAGATCATGTACCAGAAAGTGTGTTTGTTTACAGAATGCATTGTCTTTAGAGCATTTGGGACATGTTTTTACTTATTGTTACTTTCTATCTGATTTTCATGGTCTTTTTTGTTAAGTACTTTCCTTTGTAATTTTGTTTAAATTCGTATGAACATTTGGGTAATTACATTTCTATTTATCTTCTGGTTAACTTCCAAATTAATTCAAAGTTAGTTTAATTAATTTCTTATTTCTGAGTAAGCTACACGATGAAATATCTTTTTATAATACGATAAGCTTCTCTCATGCACAATTTAATTTTAACTAATAGAATTATCTTCTCATTTTGTCCACTTTTTGTGAATTATGCAATTTTTTTACAACTAATTTGCATAAATATATTCCTTTTTCTTACTTGTATGATATAATTAATGGTACGTTGCTGTATACAACCATTATAAATAAATTAACGTATCGTGTACTAGATTATTGTATCTAAAGATCTCAAACTACTTTAGACATTTTTACCCTGGCGTATATTTTATTAAACTGAAGGTTTTGTTTAAAATTTGTTATGCAGAGTGTTGAATGCATTAAATAGCTGTTTGTATTCTATACTATATTTTTTTCCGACGTAGTAAAAAAGTAATTACATTTGCTAACGCCATTTAAAACTTTAATATAAATAATTGAAAATATGTATAAGTAGTAATATGTATAAGTAGAAAAAATAATATTTTCTACATAGCATAATAATTTTTTTATAAAATCTGTGATTAAACTGTTAATAAATTCTTATGACGCTCTTAAAATTTATACTTTTTAAGAAAATAAGACAAAGTTAAACAAAAGTAAAAATAAATCATTTAATTTAAAAAATAATAATATGAGGTGAAAGATGTCTTATGCAATAAATTAAGAACAGATGTTAATATTCGAATGAATTTTAGCAATTCATTTAAATTAGCAATTTCAAGCTATATATATTTTGTAGTTGTAGAAAAAAAAGAACCATTTCATTCATTCATGAAATAACAATAAAATTAGATAAACATTTTTTTTCGTGGAAGCATTAAAATGTTGCTAAAATTAACTTCAGATACGTTCACTTGTTATGTGCCCAGTTTTTGAGTCATTTAAACGTTCACTGCATTTGTGGGTAACTTAATTTACTTATTTTTTTATAGAAATTATAATGACATTATTGTATATGATGATTTTTAATTCTTAGACAATATTTATTTCTTATTCTTCTAACAGAAACTTTGGCACATTGATTGAAATAAATGAAAGCAAAGATATCCTAAAAATAATATAATTCTTGTCGAAAATAAGCAAAATCAGTGTTTCTTCAGTTATTCATAAATGAAATTATTGATACTTGATGTAAAATTAATTTGTTTTAATTTGTTTAGCAACATGTTTCAGCTCGAAAGAAATCCTGAAAAACTCATATTCTGCATATTTATGGAAGCAAAATACTAAAAATTCTTTGTAAGCAATGATTTATTTTACTTTATTTTGTTTTATTTTACAAACAAGTTTACAAGAATAAAACCTGATTAAATTCGAAGACAAAATATATTAACAATTCATCTTTCGGCGAAAGCGAAATGAAAATGTGTCGATTTGATAAAGAATTTTCTTCATAAAATAAATAAAATAAAAATAGCACAGAAATAAGCTAAATGAAAAATATTACACAGGCATAAATAAAAATACTCCTATGAAACATTTATATATAACTTGGGTAAAATCCTGGGCATGTTTCGTGTTGAGAATTAATTTATGCCTTCTTAATTCACAAAAGTAGTTTTTATTGATTATTTATTATTCGAAAAATTTCTTGCATGACAATTTTAATTACGTAAGATGATATTTAATTATTTAAGTAAATTTCGATAACTATTTCAGCAAAATTATTTATCAAATAATTAATCAGGAGAAAAATTCCTATAAAAATTCGCTTTTACTGCTGAAGAGAATTCACTCATTCATATTTCGTATATTGGTACTACTTGTTTAACTCATCCATCTTAAAACTATTTCCAAACTTTAAGTTTAAATATCAATAATGGTTTATCACAAAATATCTCATTTACTTTTCATTAAGTACGATATATGTGCTTGTTATGTCAGCAAATTATTATTAATTTGACTTTTTACTTGTATTGTTATTAAATCATTGCTTATTTATTTCTTTTCGTTATCTAATTTACAAATTGTGTCATTTTAATGTGGTGTTAGTTTTTAACATCGCAAGTTACTTTAATAGTTTCGCGATTTACATGATTTCGCGAAATTGATCGACGGAATAAACAAGAAGCACCATCATCATTATGGCCGACAGAATGTCAGCATATTTAAACTCCTTAGGATATATTTTTCAGTTTTAATAATATGTTTTCAAGTATTAAGAATGCAAAGTGCTACAATTGTATATATATATATATATATATATATATTAGAGAACGTTTTCGCGCACGTTTCTCGGTGCCCGGGCCCGCCCGAGCCCGATAGGTTTTTTGTTACCAGACCCCGAGCCCACCCGAGATTGACACCAAAAATGTATTAAACAAAGTTGCATGGTAGTTAAAAGTTGTTTGAAAAGTGGCACCTCATTTTAAAACCTTCTTTCATAGATATAATTATAAAATGAAAATTTAAAGTCATCTTATTAAAATCCAAGCAAAATAAAAATATAGTTCATACTTAAAATGATTCTCAATTTTTTTCTCTTTCAAGAAGAAAATTTTATGGACACGTTTGTATTTAATGAATAAATGCATGAAATTAGCAGAAATTACTATTTGCAATGGGGCAAGTCGAACAACGTTCTTTAATTTTCTATAAAAATTGCACATTTTTCATTATAATGGATTTTTTCTCATAACATTTTCATAACAATCTTCCGTGATTGACAGGTACCTGAAAATCAACGTAAATAAAAAAATACTGACATTATTATCTCAAAATTCTTTTATAGGAAAAGGGGGAACACTGACCAATTGCTTTCTATCGGAATAATATGGTAATTATATTTACTTACGGAGGAGAGTAACTTCAAAACGTTACAGCGTCCTCAACATAAAAAGAGCTCATGATGACGAATAGTTACAATATTCACTAAAGTTATTTTCATATGTAAAACGACTATGATTAGTTCACTATCGATGATAAAATAATTTGAAAGCCTACAGGTAGTTCTCATCTGCTAAAAACAGAAAAAATATGCACTTTGCGTTATATAACTAATAATAAATAAATAAACGTTACCATTAAGAAATATCTCTTAATAACGAAAATCCAATTAAATGCAAATTCATTGTAGTGTTTGTTAATTTTATATTTTCCCCTCATATAGATATATTTTTCTAGATTCAATTAAAAAATGAATAGAAAGAAAAAAAAGGAATTTTTTTTAAATTAATTAATGATAGATATTAGGTTGAATAATAATAGTTGGTAAACTTGCAATCCACCCGAATTCATTAACTGGAAATTTAAATAATTTTAAATTATTAAATTTTAAAAAAGTAACTTTTTTGTCTGTGAATTAATGGAAGAACAATCGCCCCATATGCACCACCTTATCCATGTTTCTCTCCCTCTATCCTTTTTAGGTGCGTTCGTAATTATGTAAATACGTAGCACCTATTGTTGTCGCTCAGTCCGTCCGTCTGTCCGTCTGTCTGTCCGTCCGCATATCACAACGCAAAAACTACCCAACCGAATCGTTTGAAATTTAAAATAGATAATTTTTACATAATTTTGTCGAGTCATTTCAAATTTTATGAAAATTGGATGGATAGATCAATCACAGGGACAATCAAAAGGATTCCGTTACATTACGGTCAATGGGGAAAAAAGTTTCAAATGCATTTTAATCGTTTGAAATTTAAAACGTATAATTTTTACATAATTTTGTCGAGTCATTTCAAATTTTATGAAAATCGGATGGATCAATTGGATAGATCAATTACAGGGACAATCAAAAGGATTACGGTCAATGGGAAAAAAAGTTTCAAATGCATTTTAATGGTGTTACACTCTTTTGAACATAATAGAATTGACATGAATCTATGAAATATGTAGTAAAAAATACATTTTGCATAATCTGTGATGCAAAGAATATTTATTATTAAATTACAGGGCCACACAAATGTATTCCACTAAATAATGTTATAAGGGGAAACATTGTTTGTGGCGTGTTTTAATTATATTAAACTACTTCACATTTTATGAATAAGATATACGTTAATGAAGTATAATAAAAATTACTTCCTGCATATTTACAGGAACACAAAGATTTCGACCACGATACTGTATCCAAAGTTCGCTCTACCATATCAGCAAGATCTGAATATTTTAAAACTTCGTTATCGTACGAACGCACCTCATTTGCTACGCTTCACGTGCAATTTCCAACTTGTTATTTTCAGAGTTACACAATAATGAAGGCAAATTTAAACGTTACTCAAGATGCTGTGTTACATACTATAATAAAAATAAAATTTAAAGTTCTATAAAAAATAGAAGAAGGTATGTAATCTTCGTCTCACTCACACACGCGTATTACCTGCCAACATTTTAGGTGATTTGTTTATATATACATAAATCACCTAAATTATATGCTGAATTGTTTTCTTTTTTATAAATATTCATCATTACAAAGAATGTGCCTTAAAAACATCAAGATTATAAAAGGGTTGAAGAATCACTTCTAAAACAGCATCTTTTGCATTCAAGATTATTTTTAGAAATTTTGTCTTTAAAAAAATCAAATAAATTTTACCATTAATGTAATAACTCGTGTTTTCATAAAGAAAATTACAGATATTATAATTAAATTAATATTTTTATTTATCAGCTAAAGAAAAAATAAATTTAAAAAATATGATTATATCCAAATATGTATTAACTCTTATACATTTTCGAAATTAATACTCGTAGAAATTATTTTAAAATTTTATTTGTATCTTAAGTGTATATAACTCACCCGATGGGTGATATTTATGTAAAATCTAAGTATGAGGTAAATCAGTATGATGGAGGGGGTTAAGTTCGTTTTTGAATTGTTATTATTGCACAGCTGTTATTATTTTTTATATGCATATAATCATATGTTTAGGTCATAATAGGCAATGTTGAAATGAAAAATTTTTATTTGAAGATAAAGCCACTACCTTAATATAAATTTTCTTCAGGATTTTTTGGTATGGGGTTATTATAAAAATGAACATTTTTTATTCAACGTATTTGCGCCCTTTTGCAATTTACTTATGTGTGCTTTGTATTAAATTTATAATTAACAAGCAAAAATTATGTGTAATTTCTTATGATTGTTTTTGTGGAACATAGTTTTCCTGATGTAACATTTTCAAATTAAAACACAGTTGAAAATTAATTTTAATTGAAATAAATAAATATTTGAAATTCCTCAAATTTGAAAAATGTAATGTAGAAGCTCAAAACCAAAAATGAAATAGTTTTAATCGATGACAGACTTAATTAGCATAATAAGTTTCATTATTTATAAAAAAGTGACTAAAAAACTCCTGTTTAACTTATAAATTAGAATATATAATTTATAGATATGGTATAAATTTGTATAATAGTCTATAAATAAACTATAATATCTTTCACCCCCCCCCCCAAAAAAAAAAACTATTTAGATATTGGCGTTTATTTCGCTACTGTTAAAATACATTCTTTAATTCTTTTAAAGATAATGATTTTTCAAGAAATAAATAAACATAGATATTACAGTTGTTATTTTAATGGATATTTATCAGGAGTTATGTAATGTTGGCATTTTTAAAGGAAAATAAATCCTTCGTGTAAAAAGTTCTTATATGCAAACAATCAATCCAACATATAGCACACACATTAATACATAAATATAAACAAATCAGATAAAAAGAATTGGAAATAACACGTATGTATGAGATCACATACCTTTGCATAATTTTCTTATATTTTATAGGTGAGTAACTTCTATATAATTTTGTCAATGAGAACGCCTAAGATCAGCATGCGTCTTTGGATGCCAAAAACACGTAAAATTATGCTGGCCTAGGATAAACTAGATCAGCCTAGGACAAATCAGAATGTTGGCGCCGAGGCGGTCATTGAATTCAATAAAATCACGCGAAATTGAATTGGCCTAGGATAAATTAGTTCAGACCAGTAAACAGCAGGCTAAACTAGTTTATCCTATAAAAGATTGGCCAAACTAGTTTGGCCTAGAAAATACTAGTTCCTCCTATGAGCCGTCAGATCGACTAGTTTGGCCTAGGAAAAACTAGTTTGTCCGATGGGCGTTAGGATAAACCGGTTTGGCCTAGGAAAAACTAGTTCATCCGATAGGCGTTAGGATAAACCAATTTGGCCTAGGCTAATCTAGTTTGGCCTATAACATATACGATAGAATTTAGCAGAACATCACCGAGGCGGTCACTGAATTCAATAAAATCACGCCAAATTGAATTGGCTTAGGATAAATTAGTTCAGACCAGTAAACAGCAGGCTAAACTAGTTTATCCTAATGAACATTCGGCCAAACTAGTTTGGCCTAGGAAAATCTAATCTATCCGATGGGCATTCGTATAGACTAGTTTGGCCTAAGAAAAACTAGTCTATCCGAAGGACGTTTGGATAGACTAATTTGGCCTATGAAATACTAATTTATCCGATGGGCATTAGGATAGACCGGTTTGGCCTAGGAAAAACTAGTTTATGCGATGGGCGTTAGGATAAACCAGTTTGGCCTAGGCCAATCTAGTTTGGTCTAAAATCGGGTTTGGCCTGTAACATATATATATCATTATGTGTAAATTACAATAACATACCAATTCGAGTAAATTCAGATATTTTTCAACTTTTACATAATTATTTGCGTATTTCAAGTAATGATAAAATATTCACATAGTTTATAAGCTAAAATACACATAAAAACAGGTAAAGCTTTGCAAAATGTGAGTGATTTTCATATCAAGTGTGTAATTTTAGGAATTTACATACATATATATGTAAATTTGTGTAATTTGCACATTTAAGTTTTAGAGTGTTCCTTTTACTGCCCAACACTTGGAGATTATAGAAAACTCTTCCTCTCCTCATGAAGTGTAAAATCATATCGATAACTTAATCGCATCAATGAAAAACAGGTATACAGCTGTTCGAGGACAGTACATGTAGTATCAAGAATATTGCATTATTTTTAAACAATACTTTTTTTTATCATTTACATGTAACAGATTTGTTGCCGTAAATAATATTCTTAGGAAAATTAAAACTTAATAGACATTTTTTTGCTTTATTTTTTCCAGTATTTTGGATCAATGCAAGTGAACCAAGAATTTTATGCAAATACATGGTTGTCTCGCACGATTTTCCTAAGTTCTTTGCTTGCTATCCTAATTTTTGTGCAATGTACTTACTTAAGGATTATAAAATCAAGAAAAAAATAAGTAGAATTAATTCTAACCTCATAAATCTAATTTAATTTTAACCACATTGTTGATGAAATTGTTATTAAGCCGATTGATGTAAGATGAATTTTTGTATGCGATACTGTGTGTAAACGATGCATGTTTTATTCGATATTCTTTTCTAAGTACGGGGAATTCTATAAATCGTATTAATGAAAGTTTTGACAGTTTTAAGACTAAAACAAAAGTTTTTATCATTTTACTTCAAGAATAATGAAATAACCTTGATATTTCAATAATTTAATCACTATCGAGGTATTTTGTTTAACATTTGATGTGGCAACATCCATATTGTTTTTAATTAGATGAAGAAATCAGGCCAATATTTAAGAATACTTCATAACTGTCATGTAATAAGTGTATATTTTAGCTTTGATATAGAAATAAAACAAAAATCATTTTGCTATTTTTTTCATAACACATCATTACAAAAAAAATGTGGGCAATTTTACGGAAATTGTATTGGGAATCAGGATGACTATACAAATTACTGCTTTATTAACGAAAAATTTATATACAAATCTTAATTTTTCCCTTTGTTTAGGGGTTTATTTGGAATTTATGATTTTTTTTTTTCGTAAACTAGTAAGATATGTTGGTGTCCCTATTACCAGTAATATTTTCGTCTAATCATTCAATTTTTTACAGTGATAATGTTATTTTGTTTCTCTATTTTTCGTGTAACATTTGATTTAACATCATACATTATTTGTTGTTTAGATGCATATTTTTTGTAGATAAATTCAGTATAAAGTCATAAACTTGTTTCAAATATGTCTTTTACATTTTATTAATTATTATTTTTCATGAAAAAAATAAATTTTAACTTAAAAGTTACAGTGTTATGTAAAATTTAAAAGGTCGTAAAAAAATTAAAATCTGTGCAAAGTGGTAATAAAATGCAAATATAAACACTATGAAAATGGCAATGAGTGAAGTCAACTACTTAGCTGAAGTTTTATTGGCTGTTTGCGATGATATTCATTGAATTAATTTTGAAACCTTTGATGCAAGATTTTAATAACTTTTAAGAAACATATGGTTAGGTTTTATCTTTTTTCATTCTTATGGATTTCATGTCATGCGGGCATGAATTCTGATATCTTAAAGTCTTGACATACTGACTTCCTAAAGTTTTGAAATGTTGTTTTAGTGAAGAACTAATGAAGGAAGTCTTTGTTCATAAAGTAGTAAAGTTATTTGAAAAAATGCAGAATACAACTCCAAATCTGCATCATTAAAGATCAGGGATGACTGAAATAACAAAGCATAACTTGATTATTATTAAGAACAATTACTAAAGATTTTATTTGAATATATTTCATTTGTCAGTTTTAGATTAACTATTAAATTCGATATCTTATGCAGTTTAGAATTCTAATATAACTTCATTTATAGACTGTGGTGCATTTAATAAAATTACAATACAATTGTAACTAATTTATTGTTATTTTTTGCATCTAAAATATACCAGCAGTAATTACATTCAATGGTTCGTAATAAACATATTCTCAAATATAAGTCTCACATTTACTTATTTAATGTTTTCGGGTCTAAACTAAAACTTGAGTTCAAAAGTAATAGCATTATGTAACGCTTAATAGAAGACTTTGTTTAATAAATTAGATTTCACTGTATACAATTTTCACTTCATTTAAATAATGCATTGAGTATTAAATAGACTGAGTACCTCACATTTTATTAGCTAATTGCGACTATATTCTTTGAATTCAATTTGAAACTTTTCCATCATTTCACATTTTATTAGCTAATTGAGACTATATTCTTTGAATTCAATTTGAAACTTTTCCATCATTGCCATTTCCATCATTCCATTAAAAGCATTATTTTAACAATTTCTAAGAAATATATATTAAGTTTCTACATTTGCATCCTCTGAGAATTCACGCTGTACAGAATAGAATCACTTTAATAATTTAAAGTCGAGAAACGTTGTTTGAGTGGGGAAGTCATGAGCAAATTTCAAGATATATTATTTTAGATGGTAGTATTGCTATTTGGAGCATTACAGTTCCAAATGTGAATAATTAAGAATTTGATTTACAGAAATAACTAAGCATGACATTAACAGTATTATGAACAATTATTTAACATTTTACTGGAACAAATATGATTTGCCTGTTTTAAATTTACTATTTAGTTTAGAAATTTAATAAGTTTAGTGCTCTGGGATAACTTAATTTTTAGGGTTTCGTTCAATCAACGAAACCCTATTCGCCTCAGTCCTCTGTTTATCTATTCGTCACAGCGGATAGTACAAGGGAAGTGTATAAGTCAGAGACTTCAAATTTTGTGTATATACATTTGAATACGTCCTGTTATACGACAAATAAAAAAATTCTGAAAAAGTCAATTATTTTAATTAAATGAATTTTATAAATACTATACCTCAGATTTGCTATTTAAATGTTAAAGGAGAAACTTAAGTTCAACGTTTTGCGTCTACACATTATAGCTTGGAGGTAAAGTATTTCGCTAGTATACAGAACTTTCTTAGTTAACCCCGGTGCTGGAAGTTGAAATTTTCATACCAAGAAGGATTTAATTAAAAGAAATTTCGTATTTATTGCCAATTTAAGGATATATATTATTATTATTATTTAATTATTATCATGTGTAATATTTTTGGAATTCAATTTTCTTTCTATTTTAAAAATTATTGCAATTCATTAATAATTCAACATTTTTAATTTCGTTCATATATATATATATATATATATATATATATATATATATATATATATATATATATCCTTTTTTCAAATTTACAAATTTACTCGAATCTATTTATTTATTTAAATAATTTAAATTGAGATTTATTAATCTGATTAAAGAAAACTTTCTTTTATATTTGTTTCAAAGCTAAATTTTACGATTATATCATTTATGTAAGAGTTTAACAATTACAAATTAATTATTTAATCAAAGCATGAGCTGTTTTGAAAGAAATATTAAACAAAACCCTCGAAACTTTCTTCGATCGCATTTACCTTCTTGTTTACACTGCAATGAGTTTATAAGTGAAATTTCAAGCCTAGTCAACAGTTTTTATTGTAACTATTTTGTTGTTGTTTTTACTATGCATATTACTTCAGCAGTACTGTGATTCAGCATTAGATATAAATGTACTATCAAAAATATCATTTTTATATTAATAAGTTATTTTTTTCAAAATTATTCAGCTAATTAATACTTAAAGTATGACAGTAGTATGCTATATATAAAACAGAATATGAAACGTTATAACAAATTTAATAGTAATTTTAATAATAATAAATCATTTTAATAATAAGACTTTCATCATAACATTAGATTTCCGTTGCTGCATTTTCACTAGATTTATAATAATGTCTTGAGTCAACTGAATATCAACTCGAATTTTACTAACTCAACTCGACTAATTCATTGAATTCATTTTAGGGCTATTAAAAAAATATATATATTTTAAAGCATGGCATTAAATACTTTCAAGGTATAAATACTAAGTTTTTCTCCTTTCACCCTTTCAGAAATAATGCTGTACAGATAAATAACTTTAATAACGAAAAGTCATGAAAATTTATTTTTGTGTAGAACTTATGAGAAAATCATAAAATGTATTTTTTAAGAAGTAGGTGTAGTTAATAAATCGAAACACATGGCATATATACACTTTCTTTTAAACATAAAATATTAAGACGTCAGAAGAAATTTGGTATCGATGACAAAATTGAAAAGGATAAACTCAGTGCAGAGACGACCTGGGAATATGTGTTACTTTTCTTTTCAGGTAAAAAAAATATGTGATTTTCTATTTATATTCTGCGTTTTAGAAATAACCGACTTTTACGGAATAATAATCAATATTGATTAATTATAAATGTAAAAAAAAATATTCTCTATTTTTTACAGTTATTAAATTAGTACAACGACCGGAAGGAAAAAAAAAGACAGCAATTTCCTATTTCAATTCAGTCAATTATTTCAGATTTAGCGTCAATTATCTTTAAACTCAATTTACTTCTAATCGAATTTTCCTAACATGCAGGCATATATAATAGGAACTTTAAAACGCTTACTTTTTTTACTTAAAATGCGACTCCATCACTAAAAGAGATGTTAATAATTAATATCTCTGGTAGTTTCAAGCCTTATTCAGTCTTTTCATCAAAGATTATATGTAAAGTCAAGGTGGTCGTAATTAAACAGACGGTACTGAGATTGTTCTGTAGCGCGATCTAATTACGAGAATGACACCACATTTTGTAGGAAGATTAAAAAAGATGGGCGACGAAGGATTTCGCGAAAAAAAAAATTAGTTTCAAAAGTCACCGCCAGGAGAAAAGGTGGCTCTGTATATTCGAAAACGAGGTTTTCAAAAAATGAACAATAAATACCGAAAAAAAAATTTCGTTTATTCAGCGAATTTAGCAGTTTAATCCAAACTCAAAATGGTATCAGTTTATAAAATGCTAAAATTGTACATAAGCACTGCTAAAGTTTTTATCTGAAATTTCATTTACAGAGCCCAAAAGAAAGCGACAGTAGAAGAAGTTATTTGTTCAAAATTCACGTTATATCTTTTAGCCCAATACCAGTTTTTTCGGCTTTAAAAGGTGATGTACTACTGTTAGAAACAATTTTATTTAAAGATAGCTTTCACAATGTCTCCTTCTTCAGTCGGGAGAGCTCTACTAGTCAAATTCTTTTACCTCAATTAGTGCAATGCGGTAGCCGTTCTTCGTATTTTTAGAAATAAAAAATGCGTAAATTTAACGGTCCTTTGTCAATTAATAGTTTAAAAGCAATGTTTGAAAAGTTTCAGAAAACAGTTTGACTAAATATTCAGTCAGGCAGAGGTCGAAAACCCATATCACAGGATAGAATCGATGAAGTGGCAACGTCGATTGTCGTGAAAGCACCAGACAATATTGCTATCACTTCCCGTGTTCGTGGGATAGCTCGAGATCTGGATATGCCTTTCTGTATGGTTTGGAAATCCCACGAAACATTATCCACTTTTAACCGTACAATATCTGTCGTGTACAAGGGTTAGGTTACATTGACCAAGATAATCGATTGACTTTTGCTCTCATTCATCTTGCGGGAATGGAGTTAGATGATGCTTGGCCATAGAAATTCTTATAGGGAGACGATGCCTAATTTAACCTGAATGGAGCTTCAATAACCCAGAACTGCCGAATTTGGGATAACAAGTCACTAAGATCATTCAAGGAAATGTCTTTGCATTCACAAAAGATAACAGATTGGTGTAGTTACACAACAGATAATATCATAGGTCCATTCTTCTATGAGAACATTACTTCGACAGGACCTGTAACTTGTTCTGCTATTTTTACTGGAAAAACAGCTGGCAACATTGTTGTCTGTAGTTTTTGCTATGAATTTAACGGATTATTTTTAAAGTGTAGTACTAAGAATATTTTTCAATTTTCTGATAACTGAATACATCATAAAAGTTAGTCTCATTCTCCTTAATATAAATTTATTGAATAAGTTTTCAGTACATTTCGAACAAGATATTTTTAGATTATAATAATCACTTTGTTTCAAAATTCCGCAACGGATATTTAAAACAAAAACTAAACACGTTGGATTTTTGTAGATAATATATGCACAGGTTACTGTAAAATAAAATCCATAAATATTTTCTATGAGAATTTAGCCTTAACAAACAGACATAAAATATACAATTTACTTGTTTTGGAGGCAGTGTATGCAAAACATTTTAAAGCTAGATAGGTGAAAACCAGATACAATTTCCAGAAAATCTACTTTTACAGAATACCTTTTTGAAATCATATTTAACCTTGCTTTAAACAGGATTTGAACGTGTATATTTACATTTGATTTATGTTTTGCAATATTTTTTTCGCAAAATTTAAAATTTTTAAAACGAATGTAAAATATTTTTGTAAAATTTTTCAACACATGATCTATATTTAAATATATATTTTGGTGAAAAAAGAAAAAAACTTAAACAAATGTTATACTTATCTTCCAAAAATATCTCATACATAAATCATTGTATACACATGTTTTTCATATAGAGAGAATACTAGAAATAGGATTGTATTACGAATATTTTCCTTGCTTTAGCAGAAAGTCATTTCTTAGAATGGCAGTATGTTTTGAAATTTCTATGCTAAGATGATAATAATATTTTCAGAAAACTGAATAGATGTTCTTATTTTAGACTTATAGTATTTCGGATAATAAATAAATTAAAAACATATTAAGATAGCATTTAATATATAAAATCTTACTTTTGCATTTTACATTTATTTTATTTTATTTTGTTTTACCTTTTTAAAAAAGTATAGAAAAAGAAGTCAGGCACATTATTTAATTTTACTTTTCGTTCCTACTGGATCACATTCTTCATATCGTGGACTATCAGCATAGTTAGCAACTCAGAATTTCTTACAATTAAAAAAAAAAAACTTTGATAATGTTAATACTAAATCCTTTTTCAATCCTTTTTTATACTATGGCCTGCATTTGGAAGATTTTGAAATAGTCTTTAAAAATATATACATTATTTTGAATTAAATACATTTTTATATATTAATTGTAAAATTAAGTTTTAGCCAATTTTCAAAAGCATGTTTGAGGCATTTGCAACTGTGAGATTTTTTTTTGTATATTTCTTCTTGTTAGCAGTTCTAAAATAGCTTGAAATAAAAAAAGATATGCTGGAATGAAAACTTACAAGGTTTTGCTATTTTTAAAACATAGTTTGTATTTTTAATAACTTAAGCATTAATATACATAGGTATTTATGCAACTGTCACGAAAAATTATTTTTTTCCGTTTTTAACCTGATATCCATATTTGTAATTGAATACAGCTCTGTTTATTGCCTTTTTTTAATCACATTTACTTTAACATTAATAATTTGCATAACATCTTGATGAACACACTCCACAGTCTTTTTTACAGTGTTTAATCATCAATAAACGCAAAAAAACGCAGTTGGAAATATTCAATTCGTATGATAACATTACCAATGAGATAGATTGTGTTAAAATGATAGTATATCTACGTATCCATCGTTCTATGGAGTTCCATTGCCTGCAGCTTATTCTGCCGAGCTGTCTAAATGACAGACCAGATGTTATAGCCAATAAGTTTATCTGAGCGAAAAATCCCAGCCGGTTATCGAGCAGTTAGCTTAACAGGTAAAGCATTGGCCTTGTATCCGGGTTCGTTTATAGGCCTGGGCAATTTTTAGCTCAGTTTGGAAATATTCAATTCGTAGAATAAACACAAAGTTTAATTTTTAATGTGATTTTGATCGTCTTTTTTAAGGTTTTGATTACATTTTCTCTGCCATTAAACTGTCCTCAAATTTTGTCAAGGAATTTAGGGCTACACTGTATAATAGATAATTAAATGTGAAACCTTCCATTTTATCATTAAAAATGCCCTTATGCAATGTAAAGAGAGAAAAATGTCACTTAACCCCTTCCAAAAAGTCAGAGAATAAATCGGATTGAAGTAAATTATAGGCACTTCATGATTACCCTTAAAAAAATTCGCAATGCTATCAGACAAAAATATTTCAAGAAATGCATTAGGTATATTAAAACGGAATTTCACTACATGTATAGCTATTTTCACAGTAAGTGAGCACACCTCTATGAAATTGATCAAAATATTGATTTTTGTTTCAAATTTATTTGAAAGCTTCTTATATTTATGTTTTTTTTCAAAGTATAAACACACATTTCTTAGAGAAGTTTACTATATTTTAATAAATCTCCATCTCTAGTCTAATTTTTATTACCATTTTGATTTTTAGTATTTTTTCAAGTTTATTTCACCAAATAAAATAATCGTTTTTAAATGCAAGAAGCGCCGAATTTAAAATTAAATCACAAAGTATGTTTAAAAAAATTCTCTTGTAGGTAATACAAATCAGTATATGAATTAATGCTCTCTAGCATTATTTTTTAAATTTCAATTTAATATCTTACAAATTATTATAACTTAAAAAACAAAAAACAAATATGTAATATTAAAATTTTCTTCAAGCTCAAAAAATAAAAGAAGTAAAATAAAATGCTCAGAAAAAATGAAAGCTTTAAGGGAGATAAAGTAATAATTGTTTCCTTTTCACAATTTAGAATGAAGGATATTTCATTTTTTCCTTTTTGTATCTCGTATGTTTACTCCATAACAATAAAAATCTCTTTTATTCTTTAGATCTACATTTGATTCTTGGAAAGTATGCGTTTTAAGAATGTGTTTTTCTAGGAATTCTGGAATTCTATTCTGGAATTCCGTTTATACAGATACTAGAAATGATTTTGCTGTTTGTTTACAATTTTTGTCTTTTTCTTTGTTAGTTATTTCATTGTAGTGTTCTTTGTCTATTACAGTTATGGTATAAATATATATATAACATTATTTTGAAAACATCTTTATTAGTTATTTTTGACATTTTATATTAAATTTTAATTAATATAGAAAAAAACAGCAATAAATAATTATTAAACTTCTAAAATTAATTTTTCGTGATTGATATTTCGTTAAATTTTAAAGAATTACACAAAATAAGTGTAATTAACTTTGAAATTGAAGCTTTTTGGCATAAAAAAAATAGCTCGTGATAATTTTTAGTGCAGAAAAGTCCATAAATTTAATAAAACGTAAAGAGTCATAACTCTGTCATTTCCCGTCATTAAGTATTAAAATTTTTAAAAAGTTTCACATGCTAAAGCGCAGACAACGGTTTTCTAAATATAACGAGCAGCAACCAAAAGGGGATTGCTTTTTCTTTCAACGGATTTTCTTTATAAGTGTGCTCAATTACCTGCCCTAGAAAGGATTAATTTTTCAATAATGTCTTCTAAAGAAAATTATCATAAATTTCTGATTCGAAACAACGACATCGCACTGCGACATTATGTCTTTGTGACCACCCATAAAGCATGGTCACAAAGTCACGTTGTTATTTTGTGACCATTGATTGTCGATGTGAAGTCACAGTGACTAAAATGTGAAGTCGGTATGGCCGGTTTAGAGCTCTTTTGTGATGTTTCACAAAGTGGTCACAATGTGACAAATTTGTGAAAAATGTGTCATTTGTGACCAATTTGACATTAACATTGTGACGAAACTGTGAGAAAAGCGACGATATTTAAATTGCCAGAAACATGTTTTTTAAACTAAATAACATGTTTTGAAGGATATTTTTTAATTTCTAAAGATTTTTAAGAAAGTCACATCTCAGTCACAATGTGACGTCACTGAGTGGTGGCATTTCGGTCACAAATGTGATGTGACCAAAGTGACTCACAGTGACGTCACAGTAACATCATGTCATTAATTGCCAGTTATTATTAATTAGTTTATGTCATTAATTATTTAATAAATGACAATTTAAAAATGTTTATTATTTAATGCTGCTAGCAAAAACTACGTTCGAAATCTGGTATCCTTTTAATGATGGTAAATTTATATTACACAAAGATAAAGTCTGTGTACAGACATATTGAGTAATTTGCATAAACAATACACTTTATGCACATTCCCACTTATTAACTTCATGTCGCACATTTCCATATTAAGGAAACTATCCAAGGAATTTATGCCATCATAGAAAACAACAAAGCATGGAATTTTAATTTTCATAACACACAGGTGATGTTGAAGTCAATTTCTAAGCAAGCAAACAATCTCTTTTATAAACAATAGTTGAATATAATTCAGAAAAAATAACATAATAGGAAGCTGAATAACGTTTGTTACTTTAAGTTTATTATTATCTGTAACAATAGCACTTATACTTTAAGTAAAAATAATTATTAGTTGTAATCACATAGAGTGTCTTTTTTATGTCCAGAAATTTTCCTGTAGAATATAGATTTATATTAACTTTCGGTTTATAGTTATTTTCTGTTTTCCAAATATCAAAAATATTGCATAAATTTTTAAGCTTTCATTTTTGCTTATAATTTATGGACATGAATTGCTTTTTTAAAGTATTTCAGAAAAAAAAAACTATACCATAATTTTTAACATTGTACAATGAAAACAAATATTCTAAATAAAATATCCATTAAATATACCGCATGTAAGAATTTTGTAGATAATGTAAAGATAGAATATGTAAGAGAAATTTTCTGATTAAATAAGTTTACAATAACTAATAAACTTATTCATATTAGCTAAATTAAAAGCTCATTTAAATCCCTGGGGATAAGCGACAGATATAAGTCATTTAGTTTGCTCAGAATCCTTCATTATTGCCACGAGTGTTCTTTTTATTTTTATTGTAAAGCTTCCATTATTTAATAATAGCATTTTTGAGATTAAATAACATAAATTTTTCTGTTTAAAAAAAACCTGCAGTAAAAAAATTAAAAATTAAATATTAATTCTCTCGTCGCGAGAGGGTTAAACAGCTCAAGAGATAGCTATATCTGTAGTATTTAGCAGAAAATTTATAATTAAAATTTTTGAGATTTAAAGTTTATAAAACAACTAAAGTTAATTACAGAATAGCTGAAATTACTTATATTATGGAAACAAAATTTAATACTTTCGCCATGACTTCAAAATTTCATTAATAAAACTTATTATACAATTTTTAAACAAATACATCGGTATTTTAATTGAAATTAAATCTTAATTTAATATAGCCCAGAGGGAATGAAATAATTCAAAAAATAAAGTTACACACAAAACCAAAAGATTAATATTAAATGCATTCTTAATGATCCTCTTTCTTCAAATAATGGTAAAAATTCAATCATTAAGAAACAATTTAATATTTAATTTGGCGAACTGAAGTTTCATTAATACTATCAATTAAGGAAACGAAAGTCGGAACTTTATCGCTGCTTAAAATTTAAATAAAAAAACGTCTCGAAGGTAGTTATAAAATTAAAACATTGTTTTATATGACTTTTAAAAATTCAAGTTAATTATACAATTTCATTTTTATTTTAATCATATTTTTGTTTATTGTTAAATAATGTAAATAATAAAACAGCACCATTGAAAATCTTTGAAGACCGATTTGTAGTAAAAAACTGAAGTTATTTGTTTATATATATATATATATATATATATATATATATATATGCATATCTATACAGTCCCTGGCCAAATTACTACATACAATCATTATTTCTTGGGTAGATTTACATAATACTAGCTTCACAGAGATGATTTTAGAGTGTAACAGTTATAACTGATTACATGCATCATTCGTAGAATTATAATAAATAAAAAAAATAACAAAAACTTTAAAATTATTTAATTTTGGGAATTTAATTTAAAATTGCTGCAATTACATAAATTAAAACTTGAAAGTAAAAAAAAAAGTCAATATTTTCTGGGGCCTTCTTAGACGGCAATCAGTGATTCTATTATTCGTGGAATTCTCTTATTGCAAAATTGAATTGTTTCTTGCATCATTGGATACTTCCATTCATGCATGCTTTTTCAATTGCTGGGATTTGTTATTTATGACCTCTTTGTCCAAATCTTTCTTCATCAGCGCCAAACATTTTCAAAGCGACTCATGTTTTATGAATTAGCCAGCCTCTCCAGCATCAGGATATTTTTTTTAATTCTAAGTCGACTGATTGTTTATGCGGTGAGAAATTTATCATGATTAAATACTAATAACAGAAACAATGAGAAGAAGTTATTCTGGTTAAACCTCTTCACCATGTCATTCGACGGAGGATGTAGAAGTGTAGTCCGAGTTTTTTCAATGCCAGTTAGTCCAAACATTTCTTTAAACACAGTTGTATCTAAGTTGTTTTCCGTAATCGGAGTGAAATTGTGTATCTAATACTCAGATTTGATTCAGTACCTCTGCTATAGTTAATTACTTTTGATTAGATATGGCGTGAACTTGGCATTTAGGATATATTCGTTGCCATCAGATGTTTTTAAAATAGGTTCCAGCATTTACAGATCAATTCGCTTTGAAAAACTCATACTTTATAACGCAGCAATCGTCCACGGGCGCACCTCATTCGCACTTTACGTACTATACATTTGTCAGAAATTTGACCCGTTTCTCTACAACACTGACTAACGACACTAACATTGTTCCAACAAAAAACATTCTCGAACCTTTATCAAGATCTTCATGACGCCAAAATGATCGCCTAGGGGACAACGATAGAGGTGTTAAAAGACCATCGAAATTTTCGACTTAATAGATGCCATCTATATGTCTTTCCACCCTCAAACATCCATTTTAGATACAAGATACTGTGCCTCAGATGTAGGGAATTCCAGAAAGCAAATATTAGTCTTTGGATAGGAATGGATCATGTGTTGCCAATTGCCCTATCTAGTGGCCAACTATTTCAGCTCCGTGATAGGCTTGATTTCAGGATAAGTAAGTTGATTTCGGATGCTCTCCTCAGTCATGGCTCTTGCGGGGATTTCGACATAGTTGTAACTTGTCTCACTACTGGATCTTTGACATTGAATTTTTTCTCAACTTAGTCGCAGTACCCACAATTTTCTGAACATGGTTTCCTATCTAAATATCTAAAAAAGCAGCTGCATTTTCCTGCAATTACCCTTTTTTGTAAAACTTTAGGTAGTATTTTTAAAGCTTCTGTGCTAACAAGGTTGATACATTGTTATCTGAGATTCAGGGTTCTTAAAACTGAATAGCTAGAATGAAAAATCATTACTAGTTTCGATGAAGAACTTTTGGCCGTAAAGAATTGGTGGAATTGTTCTATAGCTTTCAGTACAGTAAGGTGCTCCTTTCTTATTAATCAGTAATTAAGCTCTGTCAAACAAGCATTTGCTGAAGTAGGCAATCAATGCCCCTAGCCATTCTTTTCCTGGGACAGCACGCCACCAATGCTTTAGTTATTTGCATCCTTCTTTCAATTTCTGCTTCGGTTTTTCGATCCTCTTTTTGTTTTTGCCAGTTTTATCCGTCAACTCTGAAGTTGACGGTCTCTTAATAGCAGTTCATCAGTTCTTTCAGTTTATCAGTTGTTCTTCCATCGTTCTTGTTTTTGCTATAATAGTCTCAACTTCCTGATTTAATACATTTTTTTAAATTATTAGATAGACAAATATTCTAAAAACCTAATCCATCAAAACGTTTTTTTCGTAAATTTAGACATATTTAAAATACAAATATCCTCAAACAGTTGTTTGAGCGAAATATTTTGAGCTTATTTTTATTAGTTAAAATCGAGAATTACGAAAATGCCTTACTTTTGGTTCACCGATAACTCAAAGTATGGTTATATCTTAAAATATAAAACTGAAACGAACTTTCTGAATGAAGGAGTGACCATTTAACGAAACACAGAAATATAAACAGGCCATTTTAATAAACAAACGTGTTATGTGCAATATCTACACAAATAAAAATTACCTAAAAATATTGTGAATTCTAAACATTCGAACTTTATATATAATTTTTTGTACTGAATCAAAATCCTAATTTGCAATTTCCTGAAAATTGCATTTTTCATTACGGTCATTTACAAGAATCTTCCTTTTAAAATTTTTAAGTTATTTTAAAAACTAACAGGTTTCTGCTCTTATAAAAGCATATTATGATGCAAAAGTTTCTATGTTTGCATACATTAATTTAAGAGTTGTTTAATTTAAAAACAAACTTAAGAAAATCATGTTTTTATACATAATTTGTATATGTTAGTAAATTTAAGAGAAAATGCGAATCGTTTGCTTCGTAACACGGGAAAGTGTTTTTCTCGAATATTTTTAAAAAATAAAAGTGAAATATATTAAAAAGTTTTCATTATAGTTAGATTGTGATTTTCACAATTTTTATAGCTCAAAATATAAAGTGGAAATGAATTTTCTGAAAAAAGGAAGTGATCTTTTAAACAGCCACATAAATGTAAACAGGACATTTTAATAAACAAATGCAATATACACACACATAAAAAAACTACCTACAAATATTGTAGATTTTTAAAATGTGAGCTTTATATATATATATATATATATATATATATATATATGTTAATGTATATAGATGTTAATTTCTGTTTCCTGGAAAATTGTTTTTCATTACATGCATTTACAAGTATAATTTCTTAAAAAGTTTTTAAGATATCAAAAAAAAAAGAAAATAAATTTATCCTTATCTATTGGCATATTATAAAGAAAAAGATTTATAAGTTTGCATAGATTAATTTAAGAGCTATTTTTCTTTTATAAAAATGCACACTTAAAAAATTATGGTTCGTATACATAATTGTGTATATGTTCGTAAATTTAAGAGATATTGCACATCTTTTGCTTAATAACACAGGTAAGTGGATTTCTTATGTTTTTTTCTTTTTTTTAAAGAAAAGTGAAAAATATTGCATATTTTTCATAATAATAAATAAATATAGAGTATTCAAATTTTTTTGCAAAAAAATTCTAAATATTGCCTATTTTTGAAAAATTAATTAAAATTCATGTAAAAATTAATATAAATTCACAGTTTTAATCCATTCTTTAATTAAACATACGTGTTTTTAAATTCAAATTAAAAAAAAAGTGCACTGAATTTAGGTAAATAACTTAAATGCTCTAAATATTGTTAATCTTTAAATAGCTATACATTGCGAAGTCTTAAATACTGTTAAAGACTGCAGATTCCATCGTCGCTTAGTATTTCTCTTTATAGTTTATAAATACGTCCATTTTTACTTACCCATCATACGTAGTATAGGGTAAGTCTTGCAATCGTTTTGAAAATCGAAAAAAAAATTTTGACGGATTTACACGTTTCAGATACTGGAGATTCCGAAAAACATGTTTTTAGAAAAAAAATTTTGCCGTCCGTCCGTCTGTGTGTCTGTGTGTCTGTCTGTCTGTCTGTAACCGCTCTATCTCCCGAACAAGTTGAGATAGAGACTTGAAATTTTGTATGTTCTTAGTATGTAAGAATGGGACGAAGCCTATTTAATGTCAGTAACCTCGATTATCCGGAACTATTTTTTTCGGACTCTCGAAAAATTCGTTCTGATGAAAGGTATATAAAAATTTTCGAATTTTTTTATTTTAAGGAGTGGACATAAAAGGCAATAAAATAACACAAATTTTGTATAAAGAACGAAGTCGATCGGATTATTAATTGCCGAGATAGCTGTAATCCTGTTTTTCACATTCTTCGATTTTTCATGACCCTGTATTTCATTCAAATTTCAATACAAAGATATATTTTAATTGGAAATGAGACGCTTAATTCGACGCAGTAAATTTTTAGTTAATATGATTATTATTTATGGAGTTATAAGGATGTTTCTTTTACGCAATCTGGTACTACTTGAGTATTTTGGCGTTTTGTATAATTTGTCGAAATGGGTTCATCAGCAATTCATTATAGAGCATATATATAGAGCTAAGTATATTAACAGTATTAAAATGCATGTTTAAGTTTTGTTTTGGAATTGCAATGCATTTTATAAATAGTTTACACATGTTTTATTTTCATATTTTATATTATGCATATCTATGATGGGTAAGTGTTACGGTGGCCCCCAACGACTAGTTTATTATAATATTTCTCTTCACTACATAACAAATTTAAAAATTACAAATATAGTTTAAAATTAAAAATGCAATTTTTTGTTCACCTGAGTCTTAACGGCAAATCTCTCTTTATTTATTTTAATAGTTTATCAGGATATATTTCTTAACACTAGAACCGCGGACCGAGTCAATTTGACCCGAGATGGAAAATAATTTATAAATATCCCTAAATACTGAATTTGCTTTGTTAAAAATTATATTTTCTTATAATAATCAACATTTCTTAGCATTTACATTATATTTTACACATAAAGGCAGCAGAAATTTTCCTACATTTTAGAAAATGCTATCATTCAACATTACATTTCATTAAGTATGAGGAAAATATATTGAACTAATATTCAACGTATATTTTAAACATAAATAAACTTGGACTTGTTAAACATTAAAAATAGATTATAATCTAATAATATTTATAAAATCTAATAATAATTTTAAAAAATGCAAGTTACTTACTAATTTTATTGATATTGTTACTTACTAATCCAATTTATTGTATGCATTGTTTGAAAAACTTAGTTAAAAGTTTTGCACATTTACCAGAATCGTTAGGTACATTGTATTTTGAACAATTACCTTTAGTTTTATATTCACTTTTTTTAATTGTGATAAACTCTTTTACGCTTTGTTTGTGTTTTCCATCGTTTCTACTTTTTTTTTTTTTTTTTTTTTTTTTTTTAAGGAAAGACGTAGACCAGAAATAACAAACTGTTTTTGTAAGTCTTAAACTAAGTCTTGAATAAATTGACCTACACTTATAGATTTTCAGATTGCAGATTTGCATAAAACCCAAGCATTGATATCAGGAAAATACAAAATATTATAAATTGCATTCACAGGACTCCTATAATATGCAGACTTGCAATAAGCAAACTTCCTCTCATCTTCTTAATTACTTAATCACACTGAATTTAGTTGCGTTGTTGTAAACATGTCTTCGTTTATTTCTTTAGAATTATCTAACATTACAACAGTTAGATGTAGAATGCTAAGCAACAAAACATTTTTAGCGTCTGTTTCTTCATGAACAATTACGCTGTTGTCCGTATGTGTTAGAAGAATAACCACATGCAATTATGATTATGACATTTTTACAGAGACTTGTATTTCTTGTCTTGGGCGTTTTAAGGCTCGTTTTCACCAACATCTACAAAAAACTAGAACGTGATATGATGCTGAATTTGTCTTGTTTTGTTGTACATATACTGAGTAAACCTACTCACAGATATTGAAAACAATAAGTGCTCATCTACGCTTATGTAAGGTCCTTTTTTTTAGTCAGTATTGCAGTTTTGTTGTCATCTTCTTTATTTCCAAGTGTGAATGCAAAAGTTATTGCTTATGTTTTTTTTTCAGATTTTCATGAGTACAAAGCTCAAATATTGTCAAATTTTGTTCAAATTCTTAATTTTTCTTTTTAGAATCCGATATTATATCTGACAAATATTAGAAACTTTCGATCAATACTGATAGATTTTCACCTATTTTCCAATGAAAAAGTCCAACAATGTTAAGAGTATAGAGTGGGCACGGATGAACCGTCGTCACTTTCATTTTCATCATTAGTTCAGAAAAAATGCATGCCTAATTTGACATTTAAGCGTAAACACATGTTACGGGTCAAATTGACCCGCTTCGCGGTTCTAGGTATAGTTTGTTATAATTAAAAAAATATTTATAGTATTCGCTATTAAATACGAAAATATGTAGTTTACCTTAAAATATTAAAAGTCAGAAAAGGAAATATTTTTTCTATAAATACTTTTCGCGCGGCGAGAAATTAAACATCGATTTGGGTCAAATTGACCCGCTCCGCGGTTCTAGTGTTAAAGTATGACGTATTGTTTACTTTTTCAATTACAAATTTCTGGTGAAATATGCGAAACGTTTTATGGTGATTTTCTCATACATTCCAAAAATTTTTATAGTGATGTTGTTGAAGAAAATAAAAAACTATATATATTATATTAATTTTTTTTCATAAACCACTTTATGAAACAACAAGTAAAAATTATATTTACATTAGACTAACAAATCCATTTTTAGTTTTGTATATTTGTGTATAGAAACATGCATTTCTTTGTTTTGTATATTTCTTTCTTTTTTCTGTTTTTCGAGGAAAAATGCTACTGAATTTGTACAAAAATCAAAGGCGACAGCAATGTCGACGGATATTTGACGGATATACTTTAAATGATCACAATCAAATGCGTTATTATTTTTTTAAATCAGCTCTGAATAGTAAAATAAAGAAATATATATTCAATTTGTATGTTTCTGCTTCATTCTTTGGCATTGTAATTGGTCAATAATATACTAGTTTGTTTATGCTTTATAGAAGGGTGCCCAATCTCAACAGTGTCTAATGGTTAATTCCTAAACCTTTAAACATAGATATAATATATAGATCAAAATACAATAATGTTTTTAATGATGCAGGTAAGTAATTAAAACTTTGTCGGAGGCAATGAAAACATTTAAAAAATAAAATATAAATATAAATAAATGATTTATATTTTGGTGCTCAGGTCACATAACTTAAATTTAGTAAAACTATTTTTTACGCTACGAATTATGACCAAAAAAAAGTTTCATTCTTCCACCACAAAAATTCCCCAAATAATAGCTGCTTACAGTTGCAGCAAAATTTGTCTGAGAAATCGTTCTAGGATTTATTCACAAATTTATAAGAATTATTAATAGTCGTCATTTATAAACAAAATAATAGTTTAGAGTTAAATTAGCATTAAAATTTGATTTTTTATAGAAAGAACATTTCTGTTTCTAAATATGTTTTTATTTTTCCTGAATGCATATCATAAACGAAATTAAGCTAAAAAAAGCACGCAACGTTAATTTAAATTAGTTTTCTGAAAAATTACATATTTTCCGAAAAAGGAAATGATTATTTCTCTAACTCAAAATTTTATTGCGCTATGACCATGAAATTTTTTGTGTAATATTTCGATAATATCTAGAATGGATTGAACTAAAGAATTAACTGTAAATAAATTATTTGTTTATATATAGCTATTTTATGAATAAACATGTACGAATAAACATGCACGAATAAACATAATTATTGAAAATATCCATGTAATTGTATATAATCAGTTTTATCTTTTCTCGGTTTTCATATATCGAGTAGTTTTTAATTCATTACACACAAGAGTATAAAATATGCATATTTTGAAAAACAAAGACTTCTGTTAAATGCATTTTCTTAAGAGCCTGAGCCGTTTTTATTAAAAAGCTAAAAAAATAACCAAAATTCTTCAAAATTTTAAATAGTTTCATAGATTTTATATATTTTTTATCTGTGTTAGATTATACTGAAAGATACGAAAAAATGCGTTAAGAGTAGCTTTGAAAAATGTTTTCGAACATAAATTCTGTTAAATTATGTAATCTAAAACTTATTTAAATTTAAATTCTAAATTAAATAAAAAAATTAATTTAATTTAAATTTTTAATTGAAAAATATTTCAATTCAATTAGTTTTAATTAAAATTAAAGTTTAAACCTAAAATTTCTTTTATTAAATTATTTTAATTAAATTCAAATATTAAATGATATTCTAAATGCACGCAGAACCAAGAATCGTTTGAAAAAGCGACGTTGTGCCACTTCTGTACCAGCTTTGTCGATCGATGCGCTAGAGTCACTGTCTCTCTCTATTTTGCAATGTCAAAAGAAGCCGCAGTAATATTTGCCGTTCTGACAGTCCATACTACCGTAAATGTCGTCGCACGTATGGGCGGTTACTGGGCGTGCTGCAAGCATACTCGTTTTCTAACTAAAGGTCTGGGATGTTCTTGAACGGCTTTGTAAGGCCGACCTCACAGCATATATTTCCTGCCGAACGTTTGTCAAGGAAGGACTTTTGGATCATGCATATCGTTGAGTACAATCCTTGGCAACCGATTGCTTTCATACTCGCAAAGATAGTGGTTAGATTACGACAAGCTTGAGGGCGTTGTCATATCCATACTCTCGATAAGCAGTGGATCCTGCTTCTATCAAATGTCTGCAATTACCGGCAAAAAATTCTTATTATTATATCATCTTCTAACTACTTCAAATATTTCTCCTTATTTCTTCTGGCATGCTGTTCTAAGCAAAGGCTGACCTTACAAAGCACTTTCCGAATGAAAAATCTCTTACGCAACTGTTCTTTTTTGTTGTGGTGCAGATGTCATTTCTCCAGCCTGCGTCATCCAAATATACTGAAATACTAATCATCTTGCATATTCAACATTTTCTTCTTTATCATTTTGACATTTGCCAGACATGTCTTCCTGGTGTTGCAATTTTAATGACCAAGAATTCTTGAAGAATTGTCCTACTCATGCCTGTTTAGGGGCAGAAAGGTACAAGTCATAATTCATAGTTTCATAACCCGATCAATTCTAGTGATAGATAAATGTGAATTTTGTCCTTATGGTAAGTGAAATAGAAATTTTTTGTAAATGTCACTCAAAGGAACAGAGGACCGTATACAAGTTTTAATTTTCTTAATTTTTTACAAAATGTTTCAATGGCTTTTAAAGTACTTCTTTACGTTATTTGAAACAATTTTGTATCGATGCTATATGTCAACAAACAGTTTAGGAATTAGCATTTGAGTGCCAATGAGAGTATAAAGTTAATAAAACACCAATACACGCACAAATAATGCCTGCATTCGAACCATATACGTATACACAAATATTATATAGACTTACAATAAATACACTAAATACAACTAGAGTGAAAAGATTCGTAGAGACATAAATTGAAATCGGGTCCATAGTGTTTTAGGCTGTTGCACTGAGCTACTCCGGCTGATTTGAGACAAGCCAAAAATCCTACAGTTGAATAAAGTTGCGATTTTACACACTCTGTATAAACCATAGATTTTTGGATTAATTAACAATCCAACGATTTCATATTTCATGCAGCTTCATGTAATTATTAAATCTTAAAATCACTTGTTTAATTATAATAAAATCACGAAACGAAAAATCTTAAATTTCTGATGTTGGATGTTATGTGATATAAAACTTGCATTTTAGATTTTCAATCAAAATGAAAACGACAAGCGGCACCAAGAAATAATGTTAAAATTTAAAAACAAAGTGTCTTGTGTTTCAATCAAATGAAATATAGTTCTCCCTCCTAATGATAATTAATTTTATTTTAAACAGTATAAATATATATCTACTTACATTTAAAATAAATTTTGAAATTTTGTTGAATAGAATAACAAGCATAAGATTTCATTTGGGTATAAAAAACACACTTTAATAATTTATAGAAAAGTATACTATGAACAAGAGTTCTCTATACTAAATGACAAATAATTGTCAATAAAAAAAATACCTAATTTTCTTTGTCGATAAATATCAATATAATATTGCATACATTCATTTTACATAGTGCAGATCACAATAGAAATAGTTTAATAATTGAACGAGCATGTATAACTCGGTAATACAATGTATGTTGTGCTTGAAAAATAAATGTTATGCATTTGGAATTTAATAAGTGCTACTTTATGGCGTATGCGTTTAATCCGTACATGAATACATGTATAGAACGTTTGAAAATTTTAAGTTATATTCTAGTGAGTGTACACAAAATATAAGTTCAAAAGAAATGTGTAATTTCCAAAACTAAGAAATGTCGTTTCAGACATTTATAAACAAAAAACACACACACGCACACACCAAATATACAAAACGCGCAATTTTAACTTCTAATTTTAGTTGTTTATCATCATTTGAAATCGATTTTTTAAAAGAAAACACACACTTTCTTTGGTTTTTCTTTTCTTTCTTTTTCTCTTCTTTATAATTTAAAATTTTATTACAATGCATAAAAATGTAAAGGCAATAAATCTTTTAAAACATAATTTCACATCTTTATTATTTCCACGTTCTTATATCACAGAATAGATTAATTCCATTATGTGTAAGTTAAAAATGATTCACATTATCTTTTTTAAAGATATAAAGATAAATAAATACATTCGAAGCCAGTTCTTAAAATATTATTAAAAATATGTTTAAATATTCTCTAAACAGAAATTCTTTCAGTAATTATTTATTTAAATTTTCATTTTAGTACTTCAATTTTGAAAATTACTGCTTTAGAAATGAAAAAATATTTTTCAGTTAATTAAAAGTTTGAATTTTAAGCGCTTATTTAAATATTCTTTGAAAGCATTAAAATGTATCTGGAACGTAAAATAGCTGTTAGGTGTAAAATGTGACAAAGAAAAATTATGTTTAGTTCATAGTTTTGGTAACCCTTTTAAGCTCTTCAAAATACAACTTTATAAACACACACTTATTTACAAAAAATGTTATTACAAAATTAATGTATATATAAACACATATATATGATTGAACCGGGTTAATATGAACCTCAGGAAGAAACAGAATTTGTTCGTGTAAGAAGTAATTCACATTAAGCGAGTTCATGCTAATGAGGTTTGATTGCATATTAAAATGAAAGCAAATTGAGATAAAACATATTAATGCATTATCTTTAAAAAAATGAAATGTATATTAAATATAGCAGAAATAATACTTTTTTTGCTTCTGTTTCCGTAAAATTTGACAAATTAATTGGAAGAGGAATAATTTTAAAATAGCAATTAAACGCTAATCATTCGCAATTTAAAAAAAGTCTTAAAAAATTCAACCAGTATGAAAACTTTCTTTCACAAGTAGATTTAATACTACTAATATAAAACACTGAATATATACTAGCAGCAGTTTGTTTATAATCTGTAAATATATACTACAAAAAAAATCACATATATACAGGGTGTACACAGTTAACGGAGTCCAATGGGTAATTCCCAAAAGTGTAACTCATAGATATATATTTCCTGTTACAAAAATAATTTAAATTGGGTTCAAAAATATTTTAAAAGTGATTTTGCGTGATTCAAAATTACTTCTTATGAAGTTACGAAATTTACGTTTTTATACAGTCCCTCGGTCAAGTATTTGAAAATGAATTAATATTTGGGTAAAATCTTTAAACTGGTATGTATATGAGAATACGGTAATACAATAAAACATGTACACGATAGTTGACGTTTAACAAAAACTATAAAACTATCATGATTTTTATTAATCGAAATCATGAAAAGAAACAGCCTTAAACCGAGCAAAATAAAATAAATGTTAAAATATAATTGTTTTACCCAGTATGAACCTTAATAGAAATTAATTAATTTCTAATACTTGTACGATTCTTTAAAGTGCAAATGCGCATCAAATAGCTTCTGTGAATGCTCTAAGCACTTGGTATATGACTTCTTAAAAATGGACTAACATATTTTTGTTCAGTTGAAAAAAAGTGATATAAATGATGCATCTTTAAATTTTCATAACAAAGTTCATTTTAGTGCTATACGAACGGGACTTTTTTGTCTTACTTGTCAGTAAAATAAGAAATCTTGTCTAAATATAAATTATAAGTAAGGTGGACAGTATAAAAATTTAAATTTCACATCTGTTTTAGAAATGCTTTTATTAACAATCATTGCTTTTAAAATATTTATTTATATTATTTAAAACATTACTTTATATTGAAATATACGTCTATGACAGACGGTTTAGGAATTAGCCATTAGAAACCGTTGTTAGTGAACACCCTGAAAATGCAAAATTTAATTTATTGCATAAGTTAAATATTTTATTTGAAAATCACTAAAGATTTAGAGGAAATTTTGAAAGAAGAACAGATACATACATTAAAAAATATATTTCTGACATATAACAATAAAAAAAATGAAAAAATAATAAATATGAAACACATTTTAAAATTGTAAAAACAATTACTGCACAATACTTTAAAGAATTTTCTATGTTTTCTTTTTTCTTCAAATTAAACTGTCCCGATTCGGGATTCAGTTCTATTCAGTTAGTAGATTTTTTTGGGGGGAAAAAAGAAGGAGAAGATCTGTTATTAGAAACGGTAACATTTCGTTTTAACCCAATTTTTAAAAAAAGTCGGCAGAAAGGTGGGCAAAATTGGAGTGTATTTGGTACTTCGCATTATGCATAGAATGTGCAAACTAAATTGTGAATGAAAAGTAAACAAACAATAAAAAAAACGCAAGTGGGAATATTTTTGGAGAGCATTGGAAGCACTTACATTTACTAATACAGAAGATTCATATCAAATTTTGTTTTTCCTCCGTCGAGTACAGCAATCATTTCGAAGTGCCTGGGAAAATGAAATTTTTCTTAACTTATTTTTGGTGTGCTGGATGTAAACGATTTTGAATGCGGATAATGAATGATGAAGTTGGTCCTGGTGACCTCCGAAATTAACATACATCTCCAGAACATCGTATGCATCTCCCAAATAACCTGCGGTAGTTAAATGTATGTTTACCCCGGTTAATCAACTTCGACTGCCTATCACTGTTTTGCTTCGCAAGGTCACCTTTTTTAGTTTTGTGTAGTCTGTCATAAATTTTCACAGTAGTCCTTGAAAAACGCATTAAGTTAGTATTTCTACAGGTTAGTTGTTTATGTTAGTTGTTGTACTGACGTGAACTCCAATAACGATGAATCTCTGGACGTAGTACAGGTCGGAAATAAAGGCACTTTGGATTTATTAGAATTTTTTTATACACATACCCCTTAGGTAACTGTTTGACAGATATTTCTCCTTCCGCCACCTTTATGTAGAAGATATGAACGACACGAAGCAAAGCAATATTTGTCGGTCGAAATATCACACATTTCGGAAAGGATATTCATATTAACTTGTTCAATCGCTGTATATTGTATTACTATAACAGGGGTCGGAGCATATAGGACAAATTTTATTGTTCTCACCAGTATATTTTATGAATGAATTTGCAAAAGAAATTGCTATAATATATTCAATAGGAATATAAAATGAATAATATTGATAAAATATACTGGTAAGAACAATAAAATTTGTCCTATATGCTCCGACCCCTGCTATAACTAGATAAAAAAACTTGATAATATAATAATCTATATCATTTCAAAATTATATGTTTATAAAATCTATAAACAAGTATCTCAACAAAAAATATACATGCGTGTATGTATGCAAATTTCTTTTCAAATTCTCAGTTACCTTGTACATATTATTGTTTATGGTTATGCATAAAGAAATAGATTTTTGTTTTTTTTAATAAAGGTGCTATTATGACATATTACTATAATATCCTATTAAAGTGTATTTTAATTTATTGTATAAATTAAATTGATTTTAAAAATCTGATACTATATTAAATATCATTGTAAGCTTTCATAACGAGAAATTGGAACTTTTTTGGTTTCACAGAGTTTTGAATTTAATTTAATAAATGCACAACTGAAAATTACTGCACGAGGTCACACAGTTTTTATCTCATGGGCGTTTAGATTAATCAAAATGAGTGGTTTAAATTTAAATTGATTTAAATTTTAAATTAGCCATTAGAATCGCATTTATTACAGCAGGAAAATCGTTTATTTGTTGTTAGTGGAGTTATTATAGCAATATATATATATAATATATATATATTATAAAAATTTTTTAGTTTGCTCACATTCAGAAAAATGAAAATCTAAATTTCTGTGATTTTTGTACCTGGAATAATTTAAAAATTATCCTTTAAGCCGACAGATTAAAAAAGAGACAGTTTATTCACCATAGTTAAAGGGTGCCGGGCCACACATACAAAAAAAGCGTCATTGAAAATTTCTCAGGGTCTTTTTTTATGCTAAAATGACTTTTCAATCATGTTCCTATAATTATTAAAAGAAAAAATAATAACTTTTTCATTATTGTTTGTATTTTATAATCTAGCTTTCAACCAACGTTTGTCAATAAAAAAGTTTCTTCTGAAAATTTTTTATTGTTCTGAATATTTTTTATTCTTCCGTTTTTATCGATGATGGGTTTTTTTCTCCATTTATCGTATTTAAATTATTGTAAACTAAGAACAGCCAAATTAAATTTTTGGAAAAAAGTTGGAAAATGCCCTTTTTTATTGTAACACATAAAATTGCATTCAGCAATTTTTTTAAAAAAATTACTTTTTGAAAATCTGATTTCTTTTAAAAAGTTACTTCCGTTTCGTATTTTTTATATTTTTAGTTTTTTGATTTAATATTTAAAAAAAATACTGAATCAAATTAAAGCTTAAACGTTTCTTTTTTTCCTTTAAAAAAATTGAAATTCGATAAATGATATTTCGAGTTATAGCCATTTTAAATTATCCTTCTTTTTTTCAATAAATTTTCAATTTTAAACAAAAAATATGACAAATTTTATTATGTGCTTTTGTTTAAAAGCAATATGGGTAACAATTACAAAAAAAAAAAAAAAAAAAAAAAAAAAAAATTCTTAGTTTTAACTTAACAAATAAAAATTATTTTTAAGTATTTCCCAGACATTGATAAGTCATAAATACATGCCAATGAAACTGGATATTTTTTTTTGGCGTAATAAATTTCACCAAAAAAAGTTCCTTTTTCCTGTGGACAATTACATTTCTTAACACATGTTAATAATAATAAGAAATATAATATAAAGAAACGCATATCTCCACAAACCTATTAAAATCTTGGCACATGTACTGGGATATCTGCCAGTCCTGTTTTTTTTTTTTATGTTTTTAATATAAATCACATATGTGTTAAACGAATTAATGTTAACATTAAAATGTATTCACACAGTATTATATTTTATAGGCAGTAAGGTTAATATAAGTTCATTCTATTACGATAAACTTAATTAAGTTCTACAATGAATGAATTGTTAATTTATGGGAGTTTCAAATTTTTACCTCACACATTAAATAGAAAAAATATATTTAAGGGAGACCCGAACCTCATTTTCGGCCAAAAACCATCAAAAGTTAATTTTTTTTTTAATTTCGGAAAACGATAATATATATATTTACGAATATTCATACAAAATTTCAGAAATCGGGGACACTTGGAAGAAATGAGCTTTTTTAATTGTATTCACTAGAGTTTAAAGGACTAGCGGCCATTTAAAAAGCTTACACATCTTTGTTTATTTTTATATTACACTATTAAACGAGGTTAGGTACAGTTAATAACATTTTAATTTTAGTGTGATTAATCAAAGAAGATTAAATACTTCTGTTCTGAATAATCCATACCCGTTAACAGTTAAACCGAACGCTATCGTGTTTGTTTACATTTTACGACGTTCGATTCGATTCTCCTGATAAAACCTTCTGTTTTTGCTTGTATACATCACATTCTTTCGTTTAAATTAGTGTTTGCACGTGAATATTTTGTATTATTAATTGAAATTTTATATTCTATAAGTTTATTTTAAAATAATATACTGAAATGCCTCGTTCGAAGAAACGTAAACAGCATATGAACGTGATGGCTTCTAAAAGATGGAAAGCAGAAAGTGTGATTACTCAAGTCCCTGAAAAAGTATACCCAGTGTTTCTAACTTATCTGTTAATACTGATAATAGTATGAAACAAAACGTAAGATTACATAATCTTGTTTTTGATTAAAAAAAATATATATATATACAAAAAAGTACTACAGGACAAAATGAAAATTTAACATCTGATCATACTGCTCATTATATTATTGTTGATATTAATTCAATTTCTGAACTTTTTACATTTATTGCATGCCCAGATTATTTTACAAAACAAATGAAAATTCTTGTGAAAAGTACGAGTGGATTTGCCTATAAATTAGAAATGTTTTGTGGAGCATGTGATGAAATAAAAGGTTCCAAATTTACATAAGCTCCAACAACTGATGGTGAGGGGTATGACGTGAAATATAAAGTAACAAAAGCTTTTACAGAAATTGGACGAGGTCTCTCAGCAGTTGATCAATTTGGTTTTGTGATGAATATGGCTGTAATGCCTGATAAAACATATGATATATATATGAAAAAAGTATATCAGGATTGTAAAAAATCGACAAACAAAATGTTTGAAATAGTCCATTCAAATGTTAGAAAAGCGTATGATGACATAAAATATACTGATACACCTATTACTGCTGAACGTCCTATTATTACTATTGCTGTAAGTTCTGATAGCACTTGGCATACACGCGGCCATAATTCTAATTATGCAATTTGCTGTGTTATTTATGTAGTTAAAGGTTATGTCATCGACTTTGAAGTGATGTCCAAATGCATTTTTGTCGCTGAAAATCAAGGAATTTTCTTCGAAGACAAAACTGGCTACATTTTTTTTCCCTTTGTGCTCAATATAAAAGGTTTTTCTTAAAAATAGCCTTGATATATTCGAAATTAATATAAAAAATAGTTTCAACAGGAAATAAGTTTTCTTTACTACTTTCTCTTGTATTTTATATTTTAAATGATATACTATTTCATCCCATTTTTTAAGAAATTTTAGTAATACCAAAATATTGAAAATTGAATGAGGAGTAGTAATTTTAAAAAGTGCATTTTTCGACAAAAAATTTCATAAAAATCCCCATAAAAAATACTTTTTAATAAAAAGTGATTTTTTTGCTAATTACTCCTCCCAAAAAGATTCTTAAATACACTGACGGAAAAAAAAATTCCAACACCAAGAAAGACTTGTGTTAGCCAAACGAAATTTTGTAGGCGTGTTTATACATCTGAAAGATGACATTGATTCAAATTTCGGGCTTCGCGCATAAGTGTGGCGCTAGTAGCGCCACTCACAACTTTAAAGTCAGGTTTGCTTTAAACGAGTGCTGTAAAGTTCGTGAGCATTTTTTCTCTTCAAAATTTGACGAATTGAGTTGAGGTTGATCATGAATGCCTTTAAGAAGACGAAGAAGCTATTATCATCAGCTCCCCGGATTGGAAAGAGGTCGTAAATTAGGGCTACGAGAAAGTGGATTTTCTTTCCACGATTTTGCAGAAAGACTTGGACAGAATGTATCCACTGTAAATGATTGTAGGGAGCAATGGTCAAGGGATGGTATTGCCTCAAGAAGACCAGGTTCCGGGTGACCACGTAGCACTACTGAGAGGGAAAACCGTCGTATTCGGCGTACGCCTATGGCTCATCGTATTGTGCCTGCGACAGAAATTTGAGCCCCAATTGGTACCACAATGGCACAACGAACTGTTAGAAATCGGTTATTTCAATAACTGCTCGATGCAAGGCATGCATTCCACTGACTCTAAGCCATTTCCGTTTGCGACGCCAAGAGCCCAGTGAGCTCAAGCCAGAGCTCACTGGAGGATGGAGAGGAGATCTGTTGTCTTTTCTGATGAAAGCATGTTCTGCCTTCGTGCCAGTGATGGCCGAGTGCTGGTCAGAAGGAGGCCAGGGGAACGCCTGCAATCAAACTGTCTGTGGCTTAAAAACACTGGATCTACAATCTGGAGTCATGGTCTAAGAAGCAATTTTCTATGACACCAGAAGCACTCTCGGACTTATCCCAAGCACATTGACTGCAAATTTGTAAGTCAGTTCGGTAAATCAACCTGTAGTGCTGCCATTCAAGAAAAGTATTCAAGGGGCGTTTTTTAACAGAATAACGCGCGCCCTCATGCCGCTACTGTAACGCAACGTGCTCTACAGAGTGTCGACCTGTTATCTTGACCAGCGAGATCACCAGATCTGTCTTACATTGAGCATGTATGGGCTATCATTGGATGAGAACTCCGGTGTCATCCCCACCCAGCACTGACCATCACAGTATTGACACAGCAAGTACAACAAGCATAGAACTCCATACGACAAAGTGTCATTCGGTACCTATATGACACAATGCATGCACGTGTGCAAGTATGCATTCAAAATTCTGGAGATTATAGCGACTTTTAATGTATCAGCATTTCACATTTGAAATGCATTTTATTGACCTTAAATTAACCTATGATCTCGAAAATCTAATCAATTAAACTTTTTAACTAGACAAATGCACTGTCCAAATTTCATTACTCTACAATAAGTTTTTCTTGGTGTTGGGATTTTTTTTTCCGCCAGTGTAGTACACCAAAATTCATTACATTAAAATCAATAATTAAAATTTTGGGTTTTTTCTTACGGGTCTCCCTTCAGTAAAATATAGATTGATTAACTTTATTTTGAATTCTAACAAAAATCGAACAGTTTTCATTGGATTAGACCGTATTTTATATCAACTATATTTAACTCAACAGTTTTTCTGTAAATTTAACTTACTATTTTTATGATAGTTAAGTATTTTGCGTTGTGGAATTAAATATGAATAAAAATAAAGATTGCTATCAAACGTATATTACATTCATAAATTTAAAAATAATGTAAAAAACCCATATATACTTATAATAAAAATCTACAATAAAAAAATAATCAAGAGAAAAAAATAAAATAAAATAAATTGACAGAAAATAATCTGCATGCTTTATCAACAAAATTGCATTCAATTCGTGAAAGCAATGAGAAATTTAAAAAATAATTTTAATTTCCCGAAAGCTGGTGGGATGACTTTTTTTAGTTTATCAAGTAAGTGAAGAAAGACATTTATCTATTATGAAACAAATTTGTTTTAAAATTCTGGTGCCATTCAATCATTTTAGCACTATAAAGGTAGAAGGGCTTTGCTCATCAAAAGCTTATACAATTTAAATTGCCTAAAAGTACAATTGCCAAAATGTCAGTGATTTTTTTGGTTTTTTGGTTTCTCTCTATCTTTTCCTCGATAACTGCCGCAAAGCAATCTGATATGCTTGAAATTAAGTAAGCATGTTCCTGAGATACAGAAACATAGTTGTATAGTTTTTGTTACATTAGATTCATTCGTTCGGAAATTACAGGGCATTATATTTTGCACTATAATGCTTTCTAAAGAAAATTCAAACATTTTTTTTTTAATTTTTCATTTGGAAATAATATTGCTTATTTAATTAATGAATTTAAATGTTAAATTATGGATACTGAGATCTCTCAATACAGTTCTTAAATTATTCGTATTATTTTGAAAGTTTGTGTATGCATTTGTCGTTTTCAAAAATAATTTCTGTAATTTTGATGGGTGTTTTTACAAAAGTGTATCAATAAAATAAAACAATTTGCTTTAGAAATTAATTTATTTGAAATGTAAATGTTTCATTTTTGATTCTTTGGGAAATAGTTGTTGACCTCAGTAGAGAACTAGGAAATTTGATGAATATCTGAATCATTTTATTGGTTGAATTCTGCAACTTTATTGTTTTATTCGTTTTCTGATTGGTCAATGTTTAATGTCCGAAAATGGAATACTTCTGTTTTTGATTTTACTCGTTTTCTGATTGGTCCATGTTTAATGATCAAAAATAGAATACTTCTATTGTCACTATATCAAAAAGTAATAAAAAATAAATAAAAAAAATTATGATAAAGACTTCAAAAAATTTCCTTTAAAAGTGCATTTTTTTCTCTACCCAACGGTGTAAAATTTTAAAATGTGCAATGTTTAGAAGTTTAAAAATTTGCAGTTACAAAAATTGTAAAACAGAAATTTCATTTAAAGTTGTTTGTGATGGATCTAAGAACATTAATGTTTAATCCATGTCATACATAATATGAGGTGTTTAAAAGTCAGTCTGATTAAGTCAATACAATAAAAACGCACATTTCAAACAGTTAAAGTTCTATATGTATAATGTAAAATGCCCATATTTCGTCCCCTTCCCTAATTTCGTCTCTATTCATTTCTCCGCTTCTCTGAAAGTGGCGCACCGATGACGCAAGGCAAAACGAACGGAAGATAAAAGAATTCATAAGTGGAAACTTCCCTCGCCATAACGAATCCGTGTTTTATTATCGTCGTATTTCCTATTTTTAGAAGATCTAAGTTCTTGCTACGTCATTTGTAGAAAGATATTTACTTTATCGTAAGCATTTTTCATTGCATATATTCTACGAAGGAAAGATGTTTACCATATAGTGAGTTTTACAATCTTCAGTTTTTTTACAAGAACTGAAGCATCGCCATATTGGGAAGTAGAGTTGTTCCAATTTCGTTCCCCTTCCAATTCTTATTTTCATACCGGAGACGAAATTAGAAACGCTATTCAGTTCTGTCAAATCCTGATAAATAATGTGCCTGCAATTTTGTAAATTGGTATGCATATACTTAATCTTGAGGATTTGCTTCAAATTTTGTAAATAAGTTCATTCTAATAAGATATCAGGGAAGTGCCACTGATCAGATCAGCAACTTCTGCCAGAGGATGTTCAGCAACATTGATCGTTGGATTTCCATATAAAAACAAAGTAAAAAATTCCCAGGCGAAAAAAAAAATGCTCAGATTAAAAAAAAAAAAAAAAAAAAAAAAGAAAAAAAAAAAAAACTTTTCACATCTACCACTTTCAAGGTGAAGGGGAAAAAAAATCTACCGTGTAAAAAATTCAAACATGACCTACCTAACGCTATTGGTGGCGAAAGTGATTCTTCTGCTGAAATTACTCATGATGATAATATAAGTGATGATGACTACAGTGATGCAGAGTGTCTTATATGCTTAACGCATTTTTCTCATTCTAAACATGGGGAAAATGAGTTCAGTGATGCAGAGTGTCTTATATGCTTAACGCATTTTTCTCATTCTAAACATGGGGAAAATGAGTTCAGTGCCTCCAGTGCGGCACATAGTCACACGAAACAAGCGCAGGAACCAAAAACAATACCCGATTTATATGTTCCTCATGCTTGGATATATATATATATATTTTTTTTTTGGAATTATTGATGCTATTATTTACTATTAGGATTAATTGTATATTAGGTTAATTATTTACTTTGAAATACATTTTAATTTAGTTATAAGTAAATCCATGGCTTTTCGATTTTTTTCAATGGGACGAAATTCGGTCGTTTTTTTTAATTTCATATTGAGATACTTTTGAAAAAATAATTTTTCATAATGTTATTTATTTATTTATTTTCTTGTACAGCGTTTGCGCATGTTTCCATATGTATGAATAGTTAGTCTATACAAAATTTATATTTGGTACATTTTCACTGAAAATTAAAACTTCCAGGCGCATAGAAGTAACTAAGGGACGATAGTAGGGCGCTTTACATTAAACTACTTTTTTATCATTGGTCTAGAAATTTTAATGTTTATTGTATGGCGTACACAATACATGACTTGTTATAATCATCATAAAATGATGTTTAATATTATTATTAATTTAAATATAGAAATTCTTTAAAACTTCTTTAAAATTTAATCTTTGAAAATATCGTTTTCCAGATAGTCGTTAATTTGCTAAATTACAATTTTCTATTTTTCTTTTATTTATTTATTCTTACATATCATTGTATTTCTAATATTTAGAAGATAAAACAACCAAATGGAACCGCTGTTGTCCTCTATGAGTTGTGAAAAAAATTTATAAAGCCAGTGGCATTTTTTCTTACTAAGCGTCTTTAATGGGTTAACCGTTCATAAAAAGTAAAGCTAAGGCCGCATTTTTATACTATGTGAAGTCACATTAAAATTCTCTAAAATGAAAATTGCTTCAAATATATTGTTTTAATATATGACTAAATTTTTGTTTTAAATACCTAAAGTAGAAATTTAATTATATCGTTTTTTTATGTTCTAAAATTCACGAGTCAAATTATTTAAATTAAAAATGTTTTAGAATAAAACTTTTTAAGTATGACGCAATATTTAAAATTATGCTATATTTAAAGTTTTCATGCATTTAAATGTTTTAAAGTTTTCTATATTTATAGTTATAGTTATATTTAAATTTTGTATTGTACAGTTAATATTTAAAGTCTTTCATCATTTTATGCATTTAAACTATGACGACATTTAATAGACGGACATATCTTTCTCGTGACTGTATAAAGTAATCTTCGTATGACGTATTCATAAATCTTAATTAAGTTCCGCGTGCAAATTTTTTTTTATTTTAACGTTTCCGTACTCTTTTCACATTTACGCGTAGATATTTTTCGAATTTTATGTATTTTTAAGAATTTAAAACAACACAATTTAATTCTTATTTTAAAACTAGGGCTTCCCTCAGAGGGATTAGTCTGAGCTATATTGCTTAGAACAGAATCTTTAAAATAATATGCTAAAAGTAAAAAGAGATTCTATCTTTAATTGATTATATATTGTCACAAATTGAAATGATAAAAAAGAGCAAGGTGAGTGGTACATTTGCAAAATATTACATACAAACTCCTATACACGGTTAAAAAATGGGAAATCAAACTATACAAAACAGTCACGCATAAGTATAAAATTTGAAGAATACAGCTAACAAAGCGAAGCGCTAAAATATCTTGTATCGGAATTTAAACTCTTTGAAATGACGTAAAGAATATAGACTTCAATTTTAGAACCTAAAATTTGCGCAAATCATGATGGTTGAGTAGAATGAGGAATTTTTTTATACGGTGTGTAGTGCCCTTAAATAAATAGAACAAAATAATTAATATATATAATAATATAATATCTACATCTGTTTTCAATGTATGCGATGAGGTTTTCGATAAAAAATTGGGGTATTCTCACTTAAAAAAAAGATACATAAAAATCCCGAAAACGCCAACAAAGGAATACAATCTGTCGTTTCGAGTGTGTTCCAGATATGCTCAAGCTGATTTAAATGGGTCGTGTATGCTAGCCACTACATACGCTGATTTGTTTTCGTTTAAAACCCATTCCCATGAAATTGATCTGTATTTCGCTTTAGCATACATAAAATAACACGAATCGCCAATCATGAATGTAGTAGAGAGTTTACAGAAATATACGCCGCATACATTCTGGATTTTTTAAGAGTCACCTTATCTCCCTCGCCCTCTTTCTCAAAAAGCCGCAGTACATACATTCTAGGATATATTCTATAACTTGAGCATATACTCGCTGCTTAGAGCGTATATTCTCTATTTTTTTCACGATTATTCCACTGTTGGCAATGCCAATAGCATAAGATATGAACGAGATCTGAATATCTCGTCTGCATAAGCTTTGAGCCGTCAAAGTATCATCACAAGTGATTTACAAATCTGAAGATATTTTTTTCAGCATAACATGCTGGCTCAAATACGCTGTGAGGATTTTGCATTACTATATATGGTTTAGTAAATGTTTGGTAGCGATGAAGTGATGCAAATCCTTTCCATGTTAAATCCGTTTATTCAATGTATAGATAAAGTAATACAGATTCATAGAACTCTGGGTTCTATATGAAAAAATAAACCACACGCCTTTTACAGTGAGCTCCATCATCGAGAATCATCTCTAACTTCTCTCTCATTCCCATCAGGAGAGCAACTCCTCTTCGGGCCCCTCTTAGATCAAAGTTATTGGTTCAGCTGGGATACGCCTTGGCGACAGATTGCCATCGTCCGTCTGGGAATAATCAAACTATTTCCTCCGTCTCTTGGCTTTCTGTGTGGTCTGGCGATTAATCAATAGTAGCCGTAACTAATATGCTAATGTCACATGAAAAAGGCCGCGCTAGACTTGCTGTCTACAGGAAAAAAAAGGACCTTAATCCTTTTAAGTGCTTCCACAATCGCCTGACTTCTATGTACCAGTCCAGTGTCTAGCTTTAACCCATTAACGCCCAGCGTCCTCTTTTGAGGACGGTTACAAAAACAGCAAGAAAGTGGTTTTCCCACCAGTAAAGAGGAAGATAAATATATACCTTATTTCACGAGACAGAATCCTCGATAAATTTATATCAAAATTAATTTTCTTTTAAAAGTGGTGGGAAATACAAAATTTAAATTTTAGCGAAGAAAATAATTCGGGCGTTAATGGGTTAATTAGCCAAATTAGATTCTTACAGCAGTTAAATCCTTACAACCATCCCCTCCTGCGGCAGAGATTTTTCACATGTGGAAAATCTTACGTCGAGGTACAGTTACTCTTAACTTAATTCACTACAGAGGTTAGCACCAGTTAATTTTATTAATTTAACTTGTAAGATAAAACACACAATTTACTACAATACAACATTTTTATAAGCCAGATACACATTTTAATTAATAAAATAATATAGAAATAATTTGAATGGAAGCTAATTAAGAATTTATATACAAATATTATTTACAGCTCACATTCATTCTTCTCTACTCAAGCATTAATGTGTAACTTTCCCTTTACAACCTTTTTCTTGAAAGAGTGATGATAAGCTCGAATTATTTTTGAATTTCTTCGCGTAATTCGGCATCTCCCAGATCGGATTTTCGATCACCTCTTTCGATGTGAAGAAGGTTTCCTCCCTTTCTGGATTCCAATTAAGTTTAGTTTTCCGATTTTTTCCTCAAAATCGTGCGTCTCAGATTTTATTACCGAAGCATAATTTTGGATAAGATCGGGCATCAATTTCGAACGACTAAATTTTGGCTTACGTTCCGGCGAGGAGAATTCCGTTTTATTTATTCATATGTATGAATAGTTAGTCTATACAAAATTTATATTTGGTACATTTTCACTGAAAATTAAAACTTCCAGGCGCATAGAAGTAACTAAGGGACGATAGTAGGGCGCTTTACATTAAACTACTTTTTTATCATTGGTCTAGAAATTTTAATGTTTATTGTATGGCGTACACAATACATGACTTGTTATAATCATCATAAAATGATGTTTAATATTATTATTAATTTAAATATAGAAATTCTTTAAAACTTCTTTAAAATTTAATCTTTGAAAATATCGTTTTCCAGATAGTCGTTAATTTGCTAAATTACAATTTTCTATTTTTCTTTTATTTATTTATTCTTACATATCATTGTATTTCTAATATTTAGAAGATAAAACAACCAAATGGAACCGCTGTTGTCCTCTATGAGTTGTGAAAAAAATTTATAAAGCCAGTGGCATTTTTTCTTACTAAGCGTCTTTAATGGGTTAACCGTTCATAAAAAGTAAAGCTAAGGCCGCATTTTTATACTATGTGAAGTCACATTAAAATTCTCTAAAATGAAAATTGCTTCAAATATATTGTTTTAATATATGACTAAATTTTTGTTTTAAATACCTAAAGTAGAAATTTAATTATATCGTTTTTTTATGTTCTAAAATTCACGAGTCAAATTATTTAAATTAAAAATGTTTTAGAATAAAACTTTTTAAGTATGACGCAATATTTAAAATTATGCTATATTTAAAGTTTTCATGCATTTAAATGTTTTAAAGTTTTCTATATTTATAGTTATAGTTATATTTAAATTTTGTATTGTACAGTTAATATTTAAAGTCTTTCATCATTTTATGCATTTAAACTATGACGACATTTAATAGACGGACATATCTTTCTCGTGACTGTATAAAGTAATCTTCGTATGACGTATTCATAAATCTTAATTAAGTTCCGCGTGCAATTTTTTTTTTATTTTAACGTTTCCGTACTCTTTTCACATTTACGCGTAGATATTTTTCGAATTTTATGTATTTTTAAGAATTTAAAACAACACAATTTAATTCTTATTTTAAAACTAGGGCTTCCCTCAGAGGGATTAGTCTGAGCTATATTGCTTAGAACAGAATCTTTAAAATAATATGCTAAAAGTAAAAAGAGATTCTATCTTTAATTGATTATATATTGTCACAAATTGAAATGATAAAAAAGAGCAAGGTGAGTGGTACATTTGCAAAATATTACATACAAACTCCTATACACGGTTAAAAAATGGGAAATCAAACTATACAAAACAGTCACGCATAAGTATAAAATTTGAAGAATACAGCTAACAAAGCGAAGCGCTAAAATATCTTGTATCGGAATTTAAACTCTTTGAAATGACGTAAAGAATATAGACTTCAATTTTAGTACCTAAAATTTGCGCAAATCATGATGGTTGAGTAGAATGAGGAATTTTTTTATACGGTGTGTAGTGCCCTTAAATAAATAGAACAAAATAATTAATATATATAATAATATAATATCTACATCTGTTTTCAATGTATGCGATGAGGTTTTCGATAAAAAATTGGGGTATTCTCACTTAAAAAAAAGATACATAAAAATCCCGAAAACGCCAACAAAGGAATACAATCTGTCGTTTCGAGTGTGTTCCAGATATGCTCAAGCTGATTTAAATGGGTCGTGTATGCTAGCCACTACATACGCTGATTTGTTTTCGTTTAAAACCCATTCCCATGAAATTGATCTGTATTTCGCTTTAGCATACATAAAATAACACGAATCGCCAATCATGAATGTAGTAGAGAGTTTACAGAAATATACGCCGCATACATTCTGGATTTTTTAAGAGTCACCTTATCTCCCTCGCCCTCTTTCTCAAAAAGCCGCAGTACATACATTCTAGGATATATTCTATAACTTGAGCATATACTCGCTGCTTAGAGCGTATATTCTCTATTTTTTTCACGATTATTCCACTGTTGGCAATGCCAATAGCATAAGATATGAACGAGATCTGAATATCTCGTCTGCATAAGCTTTGAGCCGTCAAAGTATCATCACAAGTGATTTACAAATCTGAAGATATTTTTTTCAGCATAACATGCTGGCTCAAATACGCTGTGAGGATTTTGCATTACTATATATGGTTTAGTAAATGTTTGGTAGCGATGAAGTGATGCAAATCCTTTCCATGTTAAATCCGTTTATTCAATGTATAGATAAAGTAATACAGATTCATAGAACTCTGGGTTCTATATGAAAAAATAAACCACACGCCTTTTACAGTGAGCTCCATCATCGAGAATCATCTCTAACTTCTCTCTCATTCCCATCAGGAGAGCAACTCCTCTTCGGGCCCCTCTTAGATCAAAGTTATTGGTTCAGCTGGGATACGCCTTGGCGACAGATTGCCATCGTCCGTCTGGGAATAATCAAACTATTTCCTCCGTCTCTTGGCTTTCTGTGTGGTCTGGCGATTAATCAATAGTAGCCGTAACTAATATGCTAATGTCACATGAAAAAGGCCGCGCTAGACTTGCTGTCTACAGGAAAAAAAAGGACCTTAATCCTTTTAAGTGCTTCCACAATCGCCTGACTTCTATGTACCAGTCCAGTGTCTAGCTTTAACCCATTAACGCCCAGCGTCCTCTTTTGAGGACGGTTACAAAAACAGCAAGAAAGTGGTTTTCCCACCAGTAAAGAGGAAGATAAATATATACCTTATTTCACGAGACAGAATCCTCGATAAATTTATATCAAAATTAATTTTCTTTTAAAAGTGGTGGGAAATACAAAATTTAAATTTTAGCGAAGAAAATAATTCGGGCGTTAATGGGTTAATTAGCCAAATTAGATTCTTACAGCAGTTAAATCCTTACAACCATCCCCTCCTGCGGCAGAGATTTTTCACATGTGGAAAATCTTACGTCGAGGTACAGTTACTCTTAACTTAATTCACTACAGAGGTTAGCACCAGTTAATTTTATTAATTTAACTTGTAAGATAAAACACACAATTTACTACAATACAACATTTTTATAAGCCAGATACACATTTTAATTAATAAAATAATATAGAAATAATTTGAATGGAAGCTAATTAAGAATTTATATACAAATATTATTTACAGCTCACATTCATTCTTCTCTACTCAAGCATTAATGTGTAACTTTCCCTTTACAACCTTTTTCTTGAAAGAGTGATGATAAGCTCGAATTATTTTTGAATTTCTTCGCGTAATTCGGCATCTCCCAGATCGGATTTTCGATCACCTCTTTCGATGTGAAGAAGGTTTCCTCCCTTTCTGGATTCCAATTAAGTTTAGTTTTCCGATTTTTTCCTCAAAATCGTGCGTCTCAGATTTTATTACCGAAGCATAATTTTGGATAAGATCGGGCATCAATTTCGAACGACTAAATTTTGGCTTACGTTCCGGCGAGGAGAATTCCGTTTTATTTCGGGTTTTAACTCCCGTTGAGTTACGACATCTGTCACCTAGCCTCCGTCTCAACTCATTAATCGTATGCAGTGCTGATTTTCCCTTGATAACCTTAACTTTCAAATTTTCCTTACGCCTCTGCGAATTCCGACTCGGGCGGAGCCTCACCACTTTGTTATCATTTGATCCTCTTTTTTCCGAGTCAACTTCTTTCGGGATACGGATTAAAGATCTAGTAGCGAAATCATCCCTCGTTACATCAGATTCCGATACCTTTTTACCCAAGAAGTCAACTTCCGACTCTCTTGGAACACGCATTTTAAGAAAATTTTCCTTATTGTTTTGGGAAAGCGCGCTGCGGTGCATCTGACTAGTGACAGCGTCCGTCTCGGTTAATTTTTCTTCCACCGTACCTACATCATTTTGCTCCGTCTTATTCTCAGACGCCTTTGTCATCATTTCCCCTATTAAAACCTGATGACCTTTCATGCGGTTCATCAAATCAAAGGCACATTCAATTACCGTATTTTCGGAAATCTCACCTTTCTTCCATCGTTCATATAATTCTTTCAGTTCTTTCTCGGCATTTGGCCAAAAATAATTATCCCCTATTTTGCTCTCAATTTCTTTCACAATTTCCGGTTTTTCTACACAATCACGGTTGCCTGATCCGATATTTTTCTCAATGTCTATCGGGCTGTGATTAGTTTTTCCTTTTCGCTGATCCGTTAAAACGCGGCATTCCCCTAATTCTCCTTTTTCTCCAACGAGCGATATTTTCTCGTCAGGTTCAAGGTTAGTACATTTTACTTTCGCTTCCGGTTTAAAAACACTAACGGCGCTACGATTGCCCGAGGTTATCATTCCTCCTAGATCCTCTCTTTCGCTCTGCGAGAATATTCCCTCCTTCGGACTGACTATCTTGGCGCGCTGGTATATCGCTCCTCCCGACACAGGGGGGTCGAAATGGGGGGACGCTCTTTCTCCCTCGGCGCTGACAATTCCCTCTCCTGCAGAGATCTGGAAACCGGTTCGCTCGTCTAACGATAGAGGTTTTCTCTTCTCGCACTCGTTCCTAGTTTCGGAATTCGAAAATACGCATGGTTTCGGAATGATATGTCCTTCTAATTTCGCGCTAGCCCTCTGTTTATCAATTAACGCTTGGGTTTTGTTTCTTAATAAATAATGGATCATATCCGTTTCTTTATCAACTGCAGCCGCTTTAGTGCGTATGAAGCTGCCGTCACTTAGCCTAATTTCAACATTTACCACTGGTAAACAACGAAGTTTGTTGTCTAAGGCTTGTTTTAGCCAAACCCTTTCTTTAGTAAATTGGTCCTTATTTACATCGTGAGCAGAAATTAGGTCAAACGTAGATCCTGTATCGCGTAAAATTTTCATCTCTTTCCCATTAATTTTCCCTCGACTGACATAGGGACTAAAATCTTCTTCCAGATTTCGTAGACCCGCGATATGATAAACTGTTTCAGTATTTTCAGTTTTTGATTCCGTACAATTAATTTTATAATGACCTGATTTCTTACAATTAAAGCAAGTAATTTCTTTTCTCTTATCGAATATCCCATTTCGATTTTTAGAGTTTTCTTTATCCCTCTAATTTATTTTGGTCTCATCCGCTCTAGTTTCGCTTTTAGACTTACACTCAAAAGGTTTAGCGGCGCTATGAATTTTAGAGGATCCTTCCCGCCTAATATTTTTCCTCGCCACCTCGTACGCGTCTAACTTTTTAGCTAACTCAAAAGGTGTGATTATCGCGCTCCAAACATCAATAAAATGTTGCTTCGCTTCCGGGTTAATTTTCCGTTTCAGTTGATCAGTGATTATCAAATCTCTGAGTTGTTTGAATGTCGTTATTTCTAAACCACTTAACCATTGGTCAAAGAAATTGGAAGCTTCGTACACGAAATCTTTCCATGTTTTGTTCTCGGGCTTTTTAGAATTTACGAATTTTAGCCGGAAGTCTTCTGCTGAAAGTTGAAATCTTTCGAGAAGCATTTTTTTAATGTGGTCGAAATCATCTGAATCAGAGGGAGATTCGCGCAGTATCAATTCCCCTAAATCGGTAGGCAATAGTCCTAACAAATGAGTAACCCACTGATTTTTATCGATTTCAGCTTTACGGGCTTGTCTTTCAAACAAATTCAAATAAATGGAAATCTCGGAGTTCTCTGAATCAAATTTAGGTAGAACAGACTTTAAAGATATTTTTGGTTCTCTCTCGCTCTGGCTAGAGGCCAAACTAATTGTATCCGTCTCCCGTTCTAACCTTAGTTTTGCTAATTCATGCTCCCTTTCCAACGCTTTAGTCTTTTGTTCCCTCTCATAAGCCTTCAGTAATTCTCTCTCAGCCCTTTCTTCATTTTCCCTGTCCAGCCTATCCTTTTCAATAATTTTTAGCTGGGCTAATGCCAAAGTCTCATCATAATCAGGTGCTTCAATTAGTTTTTTTATGATTTTAGGAATATTATCCGAATCCTTTACATTTGCGCCAAATTCAACAGCTAATTCCCTTAAATCACATTTTCTCTTTCCTGACCACGTCATTCTGAACGGTGCGTAATTATGAAAAAAAAAAACAAATCTCAATTATTTCCCGTAATGTAAATATTCACAATTATAATACGCGACATGTCAATCACAATACAAAATACACTATGAAAATACTCACAATACAAATACTCAACAATATGCTAAATAGCTCTTATCATTACTCAAACAAGAAAATATTTCTGAAGCATTTTACCGAACCCAATGTTAAACAATCAACTGATTCTTAAAAAATATTAATTTTGATTAATATGCAAATAAGAGATAGAAATTTCTTTAGTTAATCACAAAACTCTAGTATAATATTTAAACTTTTACTACAGATAAAGATTTAAATCCTAAATCACAGAATTATATTTATTCAAAAGAATTAAAATGCATTTCCAATAAATAATTAGTTATTCAAATTACTGCATGCCAATTTGTACCCTACTTAAAACTTTTTTAATTTTAAACTTTGCAAATTTAATTTAATTCAATTTTGAATAATCATAGATAACTGCCGATGATTTTTTTTTTGAACGAACACACAACCTACAGTGAAAACCTCTGCAATGAACAATTAAAGAGCACTGACCTGTATTCCTTTTTCGGATGTCTACGGCTTCCACACTTAGGGTAATCCACAGTCCACTTTCCCCGGGCGTCCTTTTCTGGATTATCTCGGGCTCCGGGTTACGTCTGTCACCGCGTCAGGGAAGTCATCTCCTTTCGGCTCAAGTCCTAGTCAGTTGACTCCTTTCGGCTCAGACCTCCGTCAGTTCCCTCTTTTTCGGCTCAGGTCTCCGTCAGTTGATTCCTTTTCGTCTCAGGTCTCCGGCTGCGCGTCCGACCTCTCCTCGGCTCTGAGTCACGTCGCTTGCGTCTGGGCTAATTCCTTCAAGTCCCCGCTGCACGTCTGACCTCTCCTCGGCTCTGAGTCACGTCGCTTGCGTCTGGGTTGATTCCTTCAAGTCCCCGCTGCACGTCTGGAGTCCTAGGCTCTGAGTCACGTCGCTTGCGTCTGGGTTGATTCCTTCAATGTCCCCGCTGCACGTCTGGAGTCCTAGGCTCTGAGTCACGTCACTTGCGTCTGGGCTCTTCCGTTCAGGTCCCCGCTGTACGTCTGACTCTCCTAACTCTGAGTCACGTCGCCTGCGTCCGGGTTCCACTAGCGATTTTCATCATCGTCCGCTGCTTCTGGGCTTCAGTGGCTATTTTTCATAATCTTCCGCTGCCACCACTGTGAGGATTTTGCATTACTATATATGGTTTAGTAAATGTTTGGTAGCGAAGAAGTGATGCAAATCCTTTCCATGTTAAATCCGTTTATTCAATGTATAGATAAAGTAATACAGATTCATAGAACTCTGGGTTCTATATGAAAAAAATAAACCACACGCCTTTTACAGCGAGCTCCATCATCGAGAATCATCTCCAACTTCTCTCTCATTCCCATCAGGAGAGCAACTCCTCTTCGGGCCCCTCCCAGATCAAAGTTATTGGTTCAGCTGGGATACGCCTTGGCGACGGATTGCCATCGTCCGTCTGGGAATAATCAAACTATTTCCTCCGTCTCTTGGCTTTCTGTGTGGTCTGGCGATTAATCAATAGTAGCCGTAACTAATATGCTAATGTCACATGAAAAAGGCCACGCTAGACTTGCTGTCTACAGGAAAAAAAGGACCTTAATCCTTTTAAGTGCTTCCACAATCGCCAGACTTCTACGTACCAGTCCAGTGTCTAGCTTTAATTAGCCAAATTAGATTCTTACAGCAGTTAAATCCTTACAACGCCAATGTGAACTCGACTGCGCCATTTTACTGGAAAAAGGTTATTATTTAAAAGGCCTGCTAGTGGCAATTCAGAAAATGATTCTATGATAAAATTCCTAGATTAGTAAAGCTGAAAAGTTAATGTCCCACCCCTCATACTATTTTATAATGGAATTCTTTTGTGGTGACGTGTAAATGAATAATTAATATTTTTACGTGACATGTTCTACAAAATATGTATTCTAGTACTCTTCATAAAAGATATCAATTTCATTATGTTTCGATGGGTTTAACATCATTAAAAAGAGCTTGGAATTATTTCATCCCATCGGCCGTAATGTAACGGAATATTTTTGATTGTCCCTGTATTCGAATTTATCCGATTTTATTAAAATTTGCAACGACTCAACAAAATTCGGCAACAAATAGATATTTAAAATTTCAAACGATTCCGTAGGATAGTTTTTGTGCTGTTATATGTGGAGATACAGACGAACGGATCAGACGGCGACTATAGTTTCTAAATATTTTATATTAATTAGGGACACACCTAAAAAAATAGTTAAATTTAAAAGCGCACGCCGAAATTGAAAACGCATTTCCAGAAATTATTGCTCAAAAACAGTATTGTAACCGATTTCTTTTGTGTGTCCTCGTAATTGGATTAAAAATGCTATGAATATCCTGTTAGAACTTAATCGTAATGAAATTCAGTGGTTTAAATAAGTTTCGTAAATTTGCAATAGCGTTATTTCAATAAAATACTCTGCAAAGGATTTCCCCCAATAGACCATACTGTAATGAAAATATTCTGGGTGCCCCTGTAAATAAACTATTAATCCCACATACTTTATATACAATATCAAACATGCCTAGGAGACCCTAAATAAGCTTTCCAAAAGACCTGCATATAAATCGGTGTATATTTACGGATGTTTGAGTCTGGACCGACGGATAGACAAACCGAATATATAAATATTTTTCAGCTTTGTTGGAAAATGCAGAAAAAAGCAACCTCACAGGCTGAAGATCACAACCACATCGATTTATTTAATGGCAAAAAAGGTATTTCTTGGTTATCATGTCGATCAAAAAACTATCGCCAAACTATAAGGTTACATGCCAATACTGGATGATTGTAAATGTTACTTTCACTTGTCATTAATTGCGATACGCGTGCTTGTTACGTCATGAAGACATTTTTAATTCAATGTATTTCTTATTACATTTTAAAAATGTATTTATTCTTCCGTTATTTAAAATACAAATTAGGTCAATTTATGTAATTTGACAAAAAGTTTTGTGATTTGTGTAGTTTGGCGCAATTGGTCTACAAAATATCCAAGTATTACAAACAAAAAAAAGCTCGCCAAAAAATTTAGAACAGGATATGGAACTTTTCCCTATAATTAGCGCCAAAATATCATTATTTACATTGCATGGTGACCTGGCTATTGTTGTTTGTTTATTAATAAATTGCTTATTTTTTTCTATATTTACTAGGGGGGCTCCGCCCCCCTGCTCGCTACGGTCGCCAACCCCTCGCGTAATCGCTTCGCGATTCCAAGTTGTAGACTACTCCTGCTTGCTGCGCTCGCCAATACCCCATGGAATGAATAAGCAGTTGTGGACCTTTCAAATGATGTGTCACACGACTGGTGTTGTAAAGAAATTAAAAATGTGCCCCCCTGGGGGGCAGAGTTGGTGTGACACACAAGACATCCATAATATGAATAAGCAGTTGCAGACCTCTCAAATGATGTGTCACACAACTGGTGTTGTAAAGAAATTAAAAATGTGACCCCCTGGGGGGAGCAGAGTGTGGGGGTGACACAGAAGACATTCATAATATGAATAAGCAGTTGCAGACCTCTCAAATGATGTGTCACACGACTGGTGTTGTAAAGAAATTGAAAATTTGGAGAAATATTACAGTTATCGCCAAGTTGGCGTCACTTTTGACAACTAATTTTGGTCGCCAAATTTGGCAATATATCGCCAAGTTGGCGACAAACTTGGCGATTGTTGGCGATGGTAATCTTTCCCTTTTTAAGGTAACCCATATGGCGATGCATAGACGGAGCTCTTTCCTGATTGGTCTATTCGACTAATGGAAGGAGTGGTCCGCCCGGATTCGTTATTTCCGGAAATCTAACACATCAGCATCATTCTAGGAGTCATTCCTTTTAAGGCTAGCTTTTTTTACTATAGAAGGATATAACTTAAATTTAAACATGCTTTTTTTAATCGTTACTTACTTTTTAAAAAAATCGAAATTCATTCAAAAATGATTTTCGCAAAATTTGCGCCAAACCCGATGCGTATATGATATCTCTGCTCTAATTTCATGATACTTTTCAAATAATATCTTTACCTTGGCGTTTTTATAAATCATGGTCAAGTTTGGGCTTCAAAATTTGAGATTTCAAACCTGATGATCGTTTATGCTTATTTTTACTCATAAATATGGCACAGATGTGATATTTATGAGTAAAAATATAAGATAAATGTTAGCGCGATTTTTTCCCGCCAAATTAATGAAAACGTTGTTTTTGAATATTGCTATAAGTGTTTTACGATTTACGATTTATTGTGATATTCATATTTTTTATTATATTTTTTATTATGTTTATTACTTATAACTGTTTATTCTTCGCTTCAACTATAGTTCCTTTTTTGATATTACTTGATTATCCTGTAGACCAAAAAATTATCGCCAAACAATATGATAAAATGCCAATCATGAATGATCGTGGAAGTCTCATTAAACAATGTAAACATGTGTTTAAAACGTCATCAAGTGATTTTTTATACCGCTTTTTATTTGTATTTTTATCAATGTTTCACAGGGATGAGATTTCCGCTTTTTTGCACACCAGTAAAATCTTAGGGGAAATGCTATATTATTTAATCGGAACATTTATGTGATTTAAAGGAAAGGACAAACATTTTCTCCATTATTATACTGGTGTCCAAAAAAGCGGAAATCTCATCCCTAGTTTTACTAATTGTCTGAGCGAAGCGAAGTCTTTATACTCAGAGATACGTAACGATATTAAAATTCAAAAAAATTCTTTCGTCAAGCAAATCTCAAAAAGTACTTGTCGGATTTTGATTCTGTTTGTACCAATAGGTACCTATGAAGGTAATCTGGTAAATGCACCTACTTTAAAAAATTAATTCCAAATAGTTTAAAAGTTATATTAAAAAAACTGATAAAAAAGCACAATTTATGTGTATACGTCAGAAATTTGGTGAGCGTGATTTTCACCGGCTGGACATTTTCTTAGATAACCGAATCAGTACATGGAGTAAATAGTAATCATTTTCGCACTCAGAAATATTGAATGCAATAAAACATTTTAAAATTTAATCATGCAGGAAAATAAAACTGTTATTTTTTTATATTAAAAAATGTCATAAAAACTTTGATTTTGAGATTTTGTGATAATCTCTTAACAGCACTTTTTGATCGCTAAAAGTATGTTTTACATATTTCGCGTGTGAAAATTAGAAACAATTACGTTTTTAAATAAAAAGTTTCTTTTATGACATCATTTTCCCTTTATATTTATTTTCATTGCATGTTTTCTTTTAACTTATATTTTGTTTGTGTATGGAAGTCAATTCTGGTCACTAATTTTTCGGCACGGATACCACAAGCGCATCAGATTTGGCGCAATTTCTTTCAAAGCCCATTTGGCGAAAACTCCCTTTTCAAATAACGCTTACATACACATTTTTAAATTATTTTCTATTTTCAAAAAGAACTTACAGTAAATAAAATAATAACATTAATTAATAACTATAAAAAGAAATATTTTATATAATTAAAAGAAGGAAGTGAAAGTAAATAAACATTTTATGAGTAAATAAACAAATAATAAATAAATAAAGCGGGGTTACCATGTCAGGTAAAATAATGTCATTTTGACGCCAATTATGTACCCTGGTGCATATGTGACATCTTTTCCCATTTTTCATCCGTTTTCTTTTGGCATACAACTTTGAAATATGGAGTATGTATGTATACCTGGGAGCAATACTGGAATTAGACATTGATTTTTTTTAATTCGATCCAAAAAGGGGCAACGGGGCTATTTTTTAAAGTTTTATACAATTTATACTGCATAAAGGAGCCACTTACCTATTTCTATATACCAGAAGAAGTAAGTGGTATGTAAAAACAGTTATAGTATACATAAATAAAATACTTGAGATAATATACTAGAGATATAAGCACCGGGTTTGGCGAGATTTTTTATGCCAATTAGGCAAAAACTTCGTTTTGATTACCAGATGCATATAGCATGCTATAACAACACGTTATTTATTTATTTCAAAATGAAAAAAAGGAATAAACGAAATATTTTCTGTTATTAAAAAAGATATAACAATCAATAAATGATAATATTTTTAGAACAATTATAACATTATAACATTTATATGATAACCAGCATGTTAGGCAACTAAACGCCATTTTGGCACCAATTAGGTACCTCGGTGTATATAGGGCATATATGTGCCATATTTATTTTTAAAACTGAGCATGAACGTTTACCAGGTATGTTTTCATAAGCGCTTATATCTTTTTGCAACATAGCGCACCTTTCGAAGCCAAAACTGCACAAAAGAAAAAATAATCAATATTTGCAGCATTTTTTTTTTTTTTTTTATGTAATGCACATTTTGTAATCAGTATAGGCTCGATAATCAGACCTCGTTTTTTTGCTTTAAAAGATGATATTTCATACGACGTCTTTTTGGGATTCGTCGTTTTTCCATATTTGATAGTATGTGTCTACTCGTTTTGTACCCTTTTTTGTAACTTTCTTCTTTATTAACAGCGACATCTGGATTTCCTATTTAAATAAAAATTCTTCTAAATACAAAGAATTTGTTAAAATAAATAAATAAATGAAATGCGGACATCTATTGCTCAAAACACAAAATTTTTCCTATTGAGTTAATAAAAATCAGTAAAAACATAATTTTTATGATAATAAAAAGGTGACTTATGTAATAACAGAGTCATATATTATGTACGTTATGGATTAAGTATGAATATTTCTCCACCATTTATAAATAATAATAATAATAAAATAAAATGTGGACAGACCAAAGTCTATATTTGACTGAAAACAACAACTACTTTCTAAATGCTTTAAAAAATGGACAATGAAAAGTGATATTTCAAAAGTATTATGAAATTAGTTAAAAACCATTTATTTTAAACTAAATGAATAAAAGATTTATATTTTTAATGAAATAAATGGGATTTGAAAAATTATTGGAAATTTATCAATATTCAATCAGTACCTTGTATGCAAAATGGAACAATTAGCAATATTTTTGTACCCGAAAAATGGTCGTTGCTTTTTTTTAGGTTAAAAAATAGATTACGAAATATTCCTATACAGAGATGCCAAACCCTCGCTTATTGCATAGTAAATTTTCTTATAGGAAAAGTTATTTTTTAAATCCGCAGAATGTTCCAATTTAATAAAGCATTTTCTGTATTAAAATAACGGTACCCAAAATGCCGGAGACTTGGCAGCTCTGCCTATAACATTTCAATTAATCACGGTACTTTTTTAAATCGGATTCAAATTTAGTGAAGACAGCCTTTTTTGGCCAAAAGCAGCTTTTTTCCACATGTGTAACTACGGTACAATTCCTTGATGTTGACTTATGAATGTTTTGACTTATGCTATTATTGCTTCCTCTCATTTATTTATTTGAATTTTAAATAAGATGACTCAAAATCGTGTTTTTTAAATATACGAAAAAAAATGCATTTCGAGAGAGGGCGAAAAGGACAATATTTGGCGATTTATTACCTGCGTTTGGGAAAGTGTCTTACTACCTTGTATTTAACACTCTTCACAATACTTCGCTGTTATATGGACTTAGGCGCTTTTATAAAAAGTTTGACGTAATTCGGGCCTAAGAAAGTGAGTTTTTTACTGAATAATACAAATAAATGAAAAATGAATACTAAGAAATACTAATAAAAGAAAAATGAAGCATTATATTGATCTATGTATATTTCAAAATTCATCTGTTAGCACTAATTAGATAATTTATGTATTATGTGTATATAATCAGAGATAAATAGCTTTTGATTCTGTATTTCTATGCTATAAAGCATTAACGTTTGTGTGTTTTTCGTTAGCATTGGGAGTACCTAGCCGATTTAAAAAATAATGTTGGCGAAAAATGTTGGTAACCATCTTTGCTGCAAAATATACTATATTTTGCGTAGGAACAATAATCACCATCAATGCACGAGCAAAAAAATGTTCTAAAATTGAGAATTCTTTGATGTTGATATGACTAAAAATTTAAAATCTTTTTTTTTTTGGTGGAAACTTTTAAGATATAATATTCTCGTTATGAACGATTTCTAAAACATTCGACAATTTAATTTCACAAATTAAACATTTTTTTTCTAGAAACAGTTTTAAACCCAATTTATTGAGAATATTGCAATTTCTAGGATACTGTTGGGGTCAGAAACTATAACTTTGGCATCACAGTAACTTATAAGATGTAAGTGCTTGTTTAGGACAAATTTTTAAAAAAGGATTCCTTAACTCTTATTGACAACCTCATTGCATCCGTGGAAAACAGATATTCAACATTATAAACCATTCGGACGGATTTCACACCATATAAAATACACTCCATTTCTCTTCAAACATAATAGTTTATGTTATTTATAGTTTCTCAAATCGGTGCGAAGCTTCTGTTTATGCTCATGACATCATTTCTAAGAGCTATATTTCCAATATAGGAAAATTTGGTGTTTTATTTTTTGTATTACTTTTAACATTTTGCATATTTCCAATTTTATATCCATGCATGGTTTGCTTTTCTTTTATAAAAATAGTATATGTAACAAGATTTTGTAGTTCTACGATTCTATATGCTTATTTTCATCATTATATTTTATCACAATGAATGACCAATTAAAGGTAACATCTCATTTTCTTTACTTATCGCAAGTTATTAAATGTGTATTCTCAGCAATATCGCTCAGACTAATCCCTCTGAGGGAAGTACTAGTTTATTTTTTCTTTGGTTATTTAAAATAAAAAAATATGTCAATATGTACAATTTGGCGAAATTGATCACGAGATAACGAAGAAGTACCAATATTTTATTTAAACACGACATAATTGTTTCTAATTTGCATGTGCGAAGGTGCGAAATATAAAAGATGCTAATGGCGCTATTAAGTACTATTATAAGTACTATTATTTAGTATTTATCGCAAAATCTCAAATACTAAGTTACTAAGAATTAAGACTTTTTTCTTTTAAATTAACAACAAGAACAAAATTATTTTTCAGTTTGTTTCTTAAGTTTAAATATAATTAATTGTACTTAAAAAATTTTTGCGTATTTTTCTTGCTCCATGTGCTTAAATTTGGGAATCTAACGAAAATATACAACCGGTAAAAACTGACGCGCACAATATTTCTGTGACGTATGCAAATGAATTGGGCTTTATATCAGTTTTTTAAAAATAGTTTTAAAACTATTTGTAACTAATTTTTGAAAGTAGGTGCATTCAGTAGATTACTCTCATAGGTACCGTTTGGTACAATCACAATCGCAATCCGATATGTATTTTTCCAGATTTGCTTAACGAAATAGTTATGCTTGACTTTTAATATCGTTACATACTATGTGTGTTAGTCTTCGCTTCGTCAAGACAACTATTTACTCCATGCACTCTGATTCGGTTCTCTACGAAAATATCCAGCCGATGAAAATGACGCACACCAAGTTTCTGTGACGTATGCAAATAAATTGTGCTTTTTTAATCAGTTTTTTAAATATAACTTTTAAACCATTTGGAACTAATTTTTCGTACATAGTGCATTCACCAGATTACCTTAATAGGTACCTACTGGTATAAACAGAATCAAAATCCGACAAGTACTTTTTGAGATTCCCTTGACGAAAGAATTTTTTTTACTTTTAATATCGTTACGTACTCTGAGTATAAGACTTCGCTTCGCTCAGACAATTATATTTTAATTTTTTAATGATTTCACTTTTCGGTTTAAATTTAAAAATGTAAACAAAAACGAACTTATTTTTTTTTTCAAACCTTCCTGAAAAACATAATAAATCACAATATTGTTTCGCTATTTGGTTGGATTTAAAAGTCAATTTTTTCACTTTTAACTTGATCATAACATAAAATATCTAACAATCACTGTAGTTTTCCCTGTTCTGTTATTTTTCTAAAAAAAATAGAGTAATTTTGTAGCCATAAAAAAATCATATCATGAAAAATAATTCAAATTTAAAATTTGTAACACCATTTTACTTACACATCATACGTAGTATAGGGTAAACTATTGCAAACGTTTTGAAAATCGAAAAAAAATTGTTGACGGATTTGCACGTTTTAGATAGTGGAGATTCCGAAAAACATATTTTTAGAAAAAAAAAATTTGCCGTCCGTCTGTCTGTCTGTCTGTCAGTCTGTCTGTCTGTAAACGCTCTATTTCCCGAACGAATTGAGATAGAGACTTGAAATTTTGTATGTAGTTAGTATGTAAGAAATTTTGGTATTTTTGGTAAGAAATTTTGGTGATGATATTTAATAGGACGAAGCCTATTTAATATCAGCAACCTCGATTATCCGGAACTATTTTTTTTCGGACTCTCAAAAATTTCGTTCTGATGAAAGGTATATAAAAAATTTCGAATTTTTTTGTTCTAAGGAATGGACGTAAAAGGCAATAAAATAACACACATGTTGCACATAGAACGAAGTCAATCGGATTATTAGTTGCCGAGATATTTGTAATCCTGTTTTCCACATTCTTCGATTTTTCACGACCCTGTATTTCATTCAAATTTCAATTCAGAGGTATATTTTAATTGGAAATGAGACGCTTAATCCGACACAGTTAATTGTTAGTTAAGAGTTATTATTTTTGGAGTTATAAGGATGTTTCTTTTACGCAGTTCGGTACTACTTGAGTAGTTTGGCGTTTTATATAATTTGTCGAAATCGGTAATCAGCAGTTCTTTAATAGAGCATTACTATGTATATTAACAATATTTAAATTTTGTTTTTGAATTGCAATGCATTGTATAAATAGTTTTCACATGTTTTCTTTTCATATACATATCCATGATGGGTAAGTATTACGGTGGCCCCCAACGACTAATTTAGGTAGCTTTCATAACAAAAAGTAAAAAGCTACCTATTGCAGCCGTCCGGAGGAAAGCACTTCCAGAAAATTTTGGTATATTTTCACCGATTATGACCCCCAGACTCCAAAACCACCCTCCGTTCAAATGTTGACAAATATATATATATATATATATATATGTGTGTGATTTTTGTCATGCGATAACTAACGTATTTATGAACCGATTTGAATGAAACTTGGTATGTACATAGTACATACAAATATCTTGACCGAGATCGTTGGCCAGCATCATCCGCCATCCTGTTCCAAAATGGCGGCCATTTAAAATTTAAAAAAAAAATTAAATTTTAAAATTTAATGCGAAAAAATTAAAAGTTGAAAAATATTTTTATTTTATGTGTTAGATCTTAAAATACCAATTCGAGAACACTTTTTATTTTGTCTATATCTTAAAAAATGATTGAGTTATAAGACTTTGAATTTTTCTTATGGCTGACATTTTGAAACGATCTGATTTTTGTCATGCTAAAACTAAGTAATTTATGAACCGTTTTGAATGAAACTTGGTATGTACATAGCACATAAAAATATCTCGACCGAGTTTGTTGGCCAGCATCATCAGCCATATTGTTTCAAAATGGCGGCCATTTAAAAAAATTTTAAAATTTAAAATTTAAAATTATATGCAAAAATATTAAAAGTTGAAAAATATTTTTATTTTATATGTTAGATCTTAAAACACCATATCCAGAACACTTTTTACTTTGTCTATATCTTAATAAATGATTGAGTTATAGCACTTTGAATTTTTCTTATGGCTGACATTTTGAAACGATCTGATTTTTGTCTTGCTATAACTAATATATATATGAACCGATTTGAATGAAACTTGTTATATACATAGTACATACAAATATCTCGACCAAGTTCGTTGGCCAGCATCATCCGCCATATTGTTTCAAAATGGCGGCCATTTAAAGAAATTTTTAAAATTTAAAATTTAAAAATAAATACGAAAAAATTAAAAGTTGAAAAATATTTTTATTTTATATGTTAGATCCTAATACGCCGATTCTAGAACATTTTTTACTTTGTCTATATCTTAAAAGGAATTGAGTTATAGCACTTTGAATTTTTCTTATGGCTGACATTTTGGAACGATCTGATTTATGTGAAATGATAACACTCGTATTTTTAAATCGAGTTGGATGTAACTTGGTGTGTAGGACTTAATAAAGCCTGAGCCAAGTTCGTTAACCAGTTCCATCCGCCAGATTGTTTAAAAATGGCGGCCATTTAAATTTTTTTAAAAGAAATTTAAAACTTGAAATTAAGTACAAAAAAGAGTGAGAAATTGAAAAAAGATTTCTCTTTTATGCATTTGACCTTGAATTAAATATTCCAAAGCACTTTTTGCTTCGTTTGTATCTTAAGAAATGTTTGAGTTATAATACTTTTAATTTCTAGTGTTGCTCATATTTTGAAATGATCTGGTTTTCGTCACGTGATAATACGCGTATTTATACACCAATTTGGATGAAACTTGGTGCGTAGATAGGACATACTTATTCCTGGACCGAGTTCGTTGGCCAGTTCCATCCGCCGTCTTTTTTCTAAATGGCGAAATATTATTATTTTTTTTATTTAAATTTTAAAATTAGGTGCAAAAATGTAAGAAATTGAAAAATATTTTTCTTTTGTGTTTTGACTTTGATACAAAGATTCCAGAGCATTTTTTGTTTAATTTATATCTTGAAAAATCGCTGAGTTTTAGCACTTTCAATTTCCAGTGAGATTGACATTTTGAATCGGTCTGAAATTTGCCACGTATTAATACGCATATTTATAAACTGATTTCGATATAACTCCGTGTGTTCATGATACATACCAATGTCTTGACCGAGTTCACGGCCAACTTTATCCGACATCTTGTTTCAAAATGGCGGCCACTTAAATTTGTCAAAAATCTTTAAAATGTATAATGATGCATAAAGAAAAAATTAGAAATTGACAAAAGGTTCTTTCTAAACTATTTATCTTAATAATTAATTCCGAAGTATTTTTTGCTTTTTCTTTACCTTAAAAAACGCCTGGGATATAGCAGTTTGAATTTCTAATGTGGGAGACATTTTTTTTTAAAGACAATTTGCCCGCGACAGCACTCGTATATATTAATCAATTTCGATGTGAGTGTGCATGTTCATAGGAATTAAGATTTCGATCAAGCTCATTGGGTTTTTTTATCCATGCTTTAAAATGGATATCTTCGAATTTGGCGACCCTATAAATCGCTTAAAATAAAACCAGATTGAATAAAAGATGACTAATTAAAAAAAAATTCCTATTAATATTCAGTATTAACAAAAACTAGTATTCAATCTTACATAATCGTGTTCCACTATTTTGAACTTCGTATATTTGATTTATATAACTTAATATAAAATAAATAAATAAGTATATGAAAGCTACCTCTTCCTCCCGGCATTGCCGGAAGGACTTTTTACATTTGTACATACAATTGCGATAATTGATATTAAATGTACCTCCCCCAAATATTTTGTGTTTTAAGAAAAACAGCCCTAAAACATAAGTTGTTTAAATGATCGTTTCATGTTGTACGGAAAACGACACGCACTTATAAGTACGTGATATGCAATGGTTAGTACAATTAAAATTTTATATATATTATTCCGCCGCGCGTTGTAGAACGGCCACGTGGAATCCACTAAATGCATATTACCGAGAACTAGTGTAAATTTACGAAGAGTCTCGCATTTTTTCGTGTTTTAAGGAGTCTCAAGCTACAAATTTTCGTAGTTTTTTAAGACTTTAACCTCCTACTTTTCGTAAACATTTTGAAATAACTGTTTTCTACAAACCCCCATTAAAACAGACTTGATAGCTTTTAGAATTGAACCCACTCAGAAGCTGAAGCTGCATTTCGGAAATTTGAAGCCATTTTACTCCAAATTAAGTTTTTTGGGCGTAACACGCTAAAACTTCCGAATGTTTTTTCATGAAATCTTCCAAAACATATGTTTCATATTGATATGTATAAACTGAAAGTAGTAAACATTAAATCCCCTAAGTTCAATTAACCGAGAACTAGTGTAAATTTGCGAAGGGTCTCACATTTTTCCGTGTTTTAAAGGGTCTCAAAAATCTTAAAAGCTCTTGTGACGAACATTTTAAGAACTGAAAAATTATTGACTTCACAATAAATTTATTACATGAAAACATCAGAAAGCACACATAACACATTTGCAGGAGGATGTTTGAAGACATATGCTGCACATATAGCAGCAAAATACACCTTGGTTAAGGCGTTCAACAATTTAACAGTCAACGGTGTGACATTTCTTATGCCGGGCTAATGCACAACTCCTCTGAGGGTAAAAAAAGATGTACCATAAGAAACCAAATGGCAAAAAGCGCCCTCTGGGCACTGAAAATCATAGCGGAACTGGAGGTGCGTTACATTCTTCCCTTCTGGTTCCAAAAACGTCCCGTTGGGGAACCAGAAATATTTGTTGGTCTATCACGCTTCCGCAGTGGTTGCATGGTGAGCTCGTCAGCACCTCGATATGGACTGAGTGCGGATGCGTGGTAAGTAATTTACCGAAATGTTCGGATTACTTGGATGAGCCATCTCATAAAATGGTAGACTTTTGAGTTAAGATGGTATATGAACCTTCTAGAATTTACCCTTATCTTGTTTTTCTTCGACTAAATCGTGTACCCTAGACGAAAATTTTGCAAATTTTTTAAAGTACGGCGTAATTTCGGGAACAAAATTATCGTTATCTATCATAGTCCATAAATCATGCGTATCATGCTTAACATAGCATTTCACGCGCAGTTTGACCTTTAGTCTGAATTTATTGCGAATCTGGCAGCTGGTAAACGTTCTTTCCAGGAGATATGGTCATCTTTTACTAAAAGGGCAAGTCGAGGTTTTAAATCGCGATTTTTACGCTCAACAGGATTCGCTTGAGGTAAACGAGTATTATACTTTGCTTAATGTCTAATAAATAGCATAACTGTTGCATGATATCACTCACAAATTGGGATCCATTATCACTAATTAATTTTCTAGGCAACCCGTAACGTAAAATATTTCACTGAGAAGTGTTAATACACATTCCCCAGCGGTCGCCTGTGACAAAGCGAACAGCACCACCCACCGTGGTGCACAATCCTCAACAATCCATCGTTTTCCTGTTTTGCTTTCAGGAATTGTCCAAATAAATCTAATGAAAGAGTTTCTAGTATTTGAGCATAAATTGGAGTTTGTAACAGTTTTGCAGGTTTTTGATTGGAGGCTTTACACCTGTTACAATCAGGACAAGATTTAACATATTCTGGTATAAATTGTCTTATCCCTGTCCAGTAATATCTTTTAATAATTAACAGGAAATTTTTTTCGGCGCCATAATATCCAGCGGTCGGGGAATCATGGCACTCTTTAGAATACGTTCACGGTCATGAATTGGAACTACCAACTGAGCTTCTTCGACTTCAGAGGCACGGTCATATCGGTACAGTACATCCTGGTTCATTACATAACCTCTTTTGGTCCAATTAACTAAGCCCGTAACAGGAGGGATACTCTCAAAACACTCACAAGGGGACCACCAGACATGGTGCTCATAGATTTTGATGTTTTCAAAGTATGTTGTAGGGGTCATACCACTAATTATTCTGGTAAAAGAATTCCTTCAAATGGACCTTGGTTTTTGAGAAATTGGGGGTCAAAGTTCAACGTATGTTTCAAATACTTAATTGTACTACATCTGAATGTCGATTCGTGGCGTCGTGCCAAAGCATGTGTTTGTGAATCGAAAGGTTGTTGGTTCGAATCCATCCTCGGCTTCTATTTTCTTTCTTATATATATATATTTTTACATGTTAAAAATTTTAAGCAGAATTGGGAATTCTACAGCTTTGAACCTTTTGATATTTTCTGAAGAGGACAGTTTACTTTTTCAATATTTTATTATTACTATTATTTCAAAAAATATGGCTCAATTGGTGGACTGACTTCAGTTCAGGGTTCAACTAAAAGTACATTTTGCAACAAATAATTAAATAAAAATGCGTATTTAATTAAAATTTTGAAAAAGTATAAGAAAATTTTAATATTTTAAAATCTCCACAATTTTAAATAATATTATTTTTAGATTAATCAATCACTTTTCTTTCAAATGTGTATTGCACAATACTGTGCATGTATTTTTAGATAATGTAATGTAGTGCTGTGAAAATAACGGCAAAATGAATAACCGTATGGTAACGTTGATTTAGAATTCTCTACCCGTTAAAAAGTATTCGTTTCGCTAGTCGTTACTGTTCAGAAAATGGGTATTCGCAGTCATCGAGCATACGGCATACATCGTATAGACTATAGAATAATCTTTGGAAGAATTCGTATTAATAAATAAACTAAAAAACTTTGTAAAATCAACATGCTGTTATTGTTGTAGCTCGAAACGCGTCCTGCTTAATTTTTCATTTTATGGTGATTTTACAAAGTTTTTTAGTTTATTTATCAATTTATCGCCAGTAATTATGGTGTTTTTCACTAGAATTCGTATTAGTTAGTGCTGCCATCTATCCGTAAAAGTTACATTTATTGAAATTTTGAACTTTTAAAAATGCAAATAGAATATTAAAACCAGGGCCTTAACGAGAAGTCAATAATTAGGGTCTGTGTGTGTGTGGGGGGGGGGGTCAAGAAAATGTAGTGGGATGACTCATATATATTTCACTCTCTCTCTCTGTGACGCAGAGAGATAAATTTCTGCATATTTACACTGTAGTTTAGTTACTATGTTTCTGATTAAACTGTTGTAATAACTTCATTTTATGCTAAGAAAAGAATAGGATTATGGAAAATTCGAGTGCATAACTAGTGCTGTATTAAACATAATGTTGGCTTTATATGTGCAAGTAAAATGAGCAAGTGTTGAAACACTTGGTTTAGTTACAATTTAGTATTTTTTCAAAACGATGAAAGGTCCTCAAAACTAAATTAGATTTTTCAATACAATTTCATTTGGGTTTTTGGAACATAAATTCATTTAGTGATCTTGGAATCTTTTCGGGGGGGGGGGGGGCTCAAAATGTTTTAGGGGGGCTAAGGCGCCCGTAACACCTCCTTAGCTACGCCCTGATTAAAATGCAATACATAATTGTACACAGGGCTATAATTAAAAATGAGTAATGGGGGGAGGGGGGCGCTCAAGAACATGTAGAGTGGAGCTCATATTTTCATATGCGTAGTTCAATAGCGGGTTTAAAGGTGAGGACACGGATTCATGACAACCCCCCACACACACACACACACACGTGCTGTACAGCAGAAATATTCTAAAAATTACTTTAAAAAATAAACATAGCTTAAATCCTTATCCTCCCCCCCCCCCTTGTTCAATAATGCAAATCTTTCTGATTCTGAAAAAGGTCTACTGAAATCAAAATTAGGTAACATGTGACACATTTGTGAAAGCAATTTTAATCTCGAGAAATTTGCAAGTGTACTTATTTGGAAACTATGAGATTGAAAAATGTTTTGAAAAATCTATCAAATGAAAAATGTCAAACAGTCTATGAAGTTCGGCATTTATACTAAATTTCCGTACGCGACTGCTAATTGCTTCCTCATGATGACATTTCTGTGTTTGTCAAGTCTTAAAAATTATCGTAAATTGATTAATAACATTTCTAAATCACTTTATGCATTTATAGTAATAAATTTAAAGGCATAAAGTGAAAAATATAGATAATATTTAAGAAAAAAAAAGTTTTAGGCTTAAATTAGTTTTGTTGTGTTATCAAAAGAAATATTAGTTTAAAAATTGCAGAAAAAAATAAATTTTCATGAAAAAATTCAAAAATGTAAATGCATATTAAGAAAATTTTTATATTAAGAAAATATAAAAGTTGTAGCAATTGCTCTAGAAATAAAAATACTTAAAATTTGTAACGTGTAAAAAATATAAATATAAGTAAAAAAGAAAAACCGAAGCCGAGGATGGATTCGAACCAACAACCTTTCGATTCACAAACACATGCTTTGGCACGACGCCACAAATCGACACTCAAATGTTGTACAATTAGGTATTTGAAACATACGTTGAACTTTGACCCCCAATTTGTCAAAAACCAAGGTCCATTTGAAGGAATCCTTTTACCAGAATAATTAGTGGTATGACCCCTACAACATACTTTGAAATCATCAAAATCTGTGAGCACCATGTCTGGTGGTCCCCTTGTCAGTAATTTTCTTCAGCTCTGAATCATTCAACAGGTGTTCTCGAATGACATTACAACTTTCAGTAAAAAAGTCCGCTATAACAGCATTTACCTCACAGAATCTTGTGAATACTGTGGACGAGATAGCATATCCGCAACAACGTTTGCTTTCTCTGGGTTGTAGGACTGTACCTGTAATGCCCATCTGTCAAACCTACCAAAGGGATATTTTAGGCTCATCAACTATCGGAGAAGTTGATGGTCGGAAGATACAATGATTTCAAAACCTTCAATGTACCCTCGAAATTTATTTTGAGCCCATACAACGGCTAAGGCTTCACGCTCTGTACTGGGATAGTTACACGCAACAGAATTAAGCAGTCAGGTAGAATACTTGACGGGATGGTCCTCGGATCTTTCGCCTTGGCATAGAACTGCACCGAAAGCGTATGCGCTGGCGTCTGTACGAATAATGAAGGGTTTTGACGTATCAACTCGTTGTAATATAAGAACAGATATTGTTTTAGGCTAGCGAATGCGTTTTCTTTTTCAGTTCCTGTTTTTCACCGAACATTATTTTTAGTAAAATTACTTAGAGGACGGGAATAATACTTCGGCAAAATTCGAGATAAACCTGCTATATCAGGAATTTTTTTAAAAAAATGATAGCACATTTTTAAGATTCTTTAGGGAAGGTAAATTCATAATGAATGCCACTTTTCCTTCGTCAACTTTAATTCCTTTGTTTGTAATCCAATGACTGAGATATTTGACACATGAACAAACAAAATAACATTTACCACGGTTAGCATGAAGTTTAAAATTGGCCAGTCTTTCAAATACTAATGATCAGAAAGATGTTGTTCGAAGGTCAATGACAGAACAATCATATCATCTAGCTATGTGAAAATTTCAACACTGATAAGTCCATAGCGGAATTTATCTATTACCCTTTCAAATGTTGCTGGAGCATTGCGTAATCCAAAAGGTATTGTTATAAAGCAAAACGTTCCAAATGGGCAAACTCTTATCTCTATCAGCAGGACACACATTAACTTGATGATAACCAGACTTTTATTCAATGGTTGACATGTACGCTGCGTGAGTAGTATCTTGCAATAATCCAGGCTAGGAAATGGATAGGTGTGTGGAGTTGTATTATCGTTGAGCTTCCGATAGTCTATGCAAAGACTTATCTCACCATTAGATTTCTCTATAAGGACAGCAGGAGCTCCATACGGTGATTTGCATTCATCTATAAGACCCTATTATCGTAAAGCATCCAATTATTTGTTCAATAATTCTTTCTTCATAGGTGACATTTGGTAGGTTGGCAAAGCTACTGGTGCATGACCCCTGTGGGAATGTGATGCTCTATAAAAGGAGTAGACTCACCTCCTGGTTTGAACATGTATTCATATTTTTGAATCAATTCGCTCAATTCTTCGCTTTGGTTTTCAGGTAGATGATTTCCTTCTTCGTCACATGGTATGCATGAATAAAAAACATTCGGCATGTTCTTCGTATTCAATGGTCATTGTTCGGATAAAGATAAAAAAAATTGACGAGGACTTTCATTAAAATACCACTGCCGGTTTTTTAAATTAAGATCAATTCCTGCCTTTTGTAAAATGTCTATACCTAATCTACGTCAAATATACGATTACGTTTAGCTTTGATAAAACAAGGAGTTTTAATTTGAAAAATATTCTTTTTACTTCAATTGTTATCTCTGTGTATAAAATGTCACTAATTACTGTACTACCATTAGCTAATGTCATTGTAATGATTTTGCTTTTGAAATCAATTCCCTGTGTTTTTAATAAGTTATACAAACTTTCTCCCGTAAAAAATAACTTGCATCTGTATCAGTATACGCTGTTCCATAAAATCCATTTATGGGGGCATATAAAATGGCAAAGTGGACAAAGTCTGATACACACGCATACAAGAATACACTATTAATTTCTGTAGACCCCTTTTTGTTAGAAGGATTACATTTGGGACAGTTTGAGCGAATGAATCTAGGATATACACACCCATAACACTTTAAAAGGGGTCTATAGGCTCCCAAATGCATTTTTTTATCTGGAATGTTTCTGGAATTATTTTTTATCTGAAATTAATTAATCTGGAATCATTTTTTTATCTGAAAAGTTTCCCTTTTCCGCTTAAAAGTGTCACCTTTAAATCTATCTTGTTTGTCGTTAATTAACTTTAACCGGGTATTTATTTTTAGAGATATTTCTACACGTTTCTTTTCCAGAATCTTTCCGAATACTATCTTAACTATCTAACTTCTCTGCTAGCTCAGCGGGAGATATTATATCACCCTATTGGTCCAAAAATTTGTCCCTAGAGTCTTGCGGAGCCCTTTTATGATCTGGTCAGTTATCATGAGACTAAAAATAAAAATCTTTCCACGTACATTCTTGACCTTTCTTGTGTTTGCTTAATAACTGTCTAAATTTTTTCGAACTCAGTTTAAATCTTTTCAAAAGCATTGTTTTTACATGTGCATAGTTTTGAGAATATTCTTTGGGTTCTCTGGCTATCGAATAAGCAATTTCACTGGGGACCAAACCAATTAAATGTGTGACCGAAATCTTTTCCGGAAATTTTAGAAATTTTAGCTGGCGTTCAAACACTGTTAAAAAAAACTTATATCATCATTATTTTGATCGAACTTAGGAACTAATTTCTGCAACTCAAATTTGAGATTTTGCTCATCCGAAATATTTAAAGTTGAACCACTAGAATCAATTATGTTCTCGATTCTCAATTTCGCAAGTTCGAAAGGCCTTTATCTTTCTAACTGTCTCTCATTTTCCACATTTTCTAGTACTAATTATAGTATTTAACATTTCTTTCACAAATTATTCTTTGTAGTTAAGACTATTCTCAATTAAAGCACGTAAATCAGCAATTTTATGCAACGCATCTAGAGTTTTCCCCAATTCTTCTGCCAAAATCTTTAAATCTTCCTTTTTTCCTCGACCTGAAAACGACATTTTTCTAACTTTAATTTTAAACTCAATAAATTATAAAACAAACGAACGAAACACACTTTGTTTCCCTGTAAGGAAAATGCCTTACTAAAAAGTTAAACAAAATAATCAAAATAAATATATAAACAGTATTGCTATGAATTTCAAACAAAATTTCTTCTTACTAAAGCAATAAACCTGTTTAGATAATACAAATGTAACTAAATACTTACGTAAATACCAATTGAACTCACTTTTGTAAATTTCAATGTGATCACGTTTCCATTATTGTACTCATAAATTCATTTAAATCAATTATTATAACACATAAATTCACTAAAATAAATCATATCAATAAACACATATAGGTAATAATAATAATAAAATAAAGCAATTTTCTAATTCACGTTATTTTCGCTTACTGGTACCAGCGTCGATAAAAAGAAATGAAAACAAAATTATTTTTTTTTTAAAAATGGCGTGTAACTTTGAAACATATTTCGCAGAGAATGAAATTAAATAAAAATAAAAATTATTTAATCTATTAATCATGACATTTTTTTACCACATAAAATAAAAAGAAAATGAATTACATTGAATAAAATTAATCAATGTAAGTATGAAATCGAAAACGTGTGAGAATTCTGCTCTTTTTTAATTTACTTCGTATGAACGAATATTCAATAATCGTAGAACATTTAAAAGCATGGCTTGCATTTTTTTATTTTATTTTCTGGTGAATGAACAGCATTTCTACATTAGATTTTAGGAAGATTCTTATTAGAATATCTTTGTTCCAAAATGCACGTATGACGTAACACCACTTACTTTGTTTTTAATCCGACATTCATAGTTTTAAATATGCAACCTTTTCAATTAATAAACTAATGTTGTGAGGATTGACATCTCACTAGCAAAGTGAAATATTTTATTCACAGATTTTATGAAGAGTCACTTGTACTTCCAGAACGCGGTTTCGTAATCCCCGAGATGGGCGCCACTGCTTGTGATGAACATTTTAAGAACTGAAGAATTCTTAATTTCCCAAAACACTTATTACATGACATCACAAGTTACACATAACAGATTTACAGAAGGATGTTTGAAGACATATGCAACACATATAGAAGCAAAATACACCTTGGTTATGGCGTTCAACATTTTAACAGTCAACAGTGTGACATTTCTTAAGTCGGGTTAATGCATAACACCCCTGAGCGTAAGAAAAGATGTACCGTAAAAGGATCCAAATAACAATCAGCGCCCTCTGGGGTCTAAAAGGCACATCGGAAGGGTGGGTGCGTTACATTTCTGAAATTATTGAAGTTTCGTTTTTTTATATGTTAAAGTTCTATGTTTCCAGAAATTTTTTATAGAGTTGTTTTCTGAAATATCCCATTAGAACGGAAATTATAGCTTTTAGAATTATACCCAATTAGTAGCTGAAGCAGCATTTTAGTAGTTTTCAAGTCATTTTTCTCCAAATGATGATTTTAGACGTAACGCGCACGATATCTCGAAAACATCCTAATCCATTTACATGATGCTCTCGAAATATTTCTTTCATATTAGTATAACTAAATCTTTTTTTTTTTTTTTTTTTTTTGTACAGAAATATATTTTTAGATGACTTTATTGCTCAAATTTTCTAAATTTTATATAACTAAATATTATTTTACATTAAAAATATAAATATATTTTAACTACAAATTTATTTAGATTGAGAATAGTTATTATAATCTGTAGTATATATAGCCATCGAAATTTTAATTCTATTGACAAAATTAATTTTGTAATTCTGCGTGGAATCTGTTATGCCAATTCTCTGCTCGTTAAATGTATAACAGTTTGGAGACCTCCTGCAAATGTTAAATCTGCATATTGAAAATTTTTAAATCAAATTAAATATTTTTAAATTTTTATATTTAAAATTTTTTTAATCAAAAAAATACTTATGTCTTTCGTACCAATAAAGATTGTAGGCCAGTCAAATTACCAGAAAAAAGGGCCGATAGATGCAAAAATTCTACTAGAAGATTTTATGTTTTTAAAATGTTTATGGGGATGCTAGTAACACGAATTAATGGTTTTCCAACAAAATATCTCGAGGCTAAACTATCTGGTGTCAAAAAACCACAAAATTTTCGCACTTTTTTCAGTTTTATGCCTGTAACTCGAAAATTATAATTTTTTTGCGTAACATACTTAATTAAAAAAAGAAATAACATTAAATTCTCTATAAATTTTATTACAAAAATGTTTTTCTAAACCCATTACTCAGCGCGCTATGATTTTTTGAAAATGTCACTTTTTTTTAACTTTATGGAAATTGACCTATTTTTCGCATCCTATCAGAAAAAACTTTTTTTATCGCTAACAATTAAAATTAAATACACCTATTGATGGATGAGAAATAAAAGTTTTAAGAAAGGCGGACAGAAGAAGCATAAATTCTAGAAACTATATAAGAAAAACAATTACAAAGGAAAGGAGGGCCGGGGATAAAAAAAGGGAATGCAGATGGAAGATTGCGGCCATGTGATGTTCCCGAGCCGCAGTGTAATACATAAGCTTCTAATATGCTGCTATTCAGTTTATTCCATCTCTTCTCGTGCAGTAATGAAAAATGAGTGCCCTCGACCCAAAATTGTGTTTTATTTGCCAAACGGCTTCAAATAGTGATACTCGCGTTGTGAGCCAGAAAGGACTTACCAAGCTCTTTGAACATAGCGTTCAGCGTCAAAGTAATATTCATCAGAAGTAATATTCATCAGTTTTTTTAAAATTATCAAGAAAGTTACAATACAGAATGATTGCCGAAAATCATATATGCGAATAAGAGAATGATAGCAGCATTAGCATATGTTCGCCGGAGTGAAGAATCAACACAGACTTTAGTTTATCCCTCATATCGAGAACTTCTTTTAAGTTTCAAGAGAATTGCTTCTTGTGTGAAGAAGGCAATCCCGGTGACTTTCTCGAAAAACAATACAAAAAGCCCTACTCAGAGATATTTGTTTCACAAAGCAATGAAGTTAGAAGCAAAAATTAAATTTTTGAAAGTCGCAGAAAAACATGGGAAATAATCAAAATTAATTGAAGAAAATAATTGAACATATTCAGCACGAACCTGACTTGCAGATGCATGGTATCATAGTTTTTGTCGCGTAAAACTAGATGAATCTGTAACAAGTGGAGAAAAAAGAGGGCGTCGATCCGCATCATCCGTTGACGAAGTCATTGTCAGAAACAAGAGACGCTTCATTTCATTACTTAAAACAAATTAAAAAATTCAAAACAAAAATTTCAAAATAACAGAATTTAAGTTGAGAAAGTAAAAGAAGAAGTTGATGTCCTGATAGTTATCTCAGCCATTTCAAGAGCAGAATCTTTTGAAAGCTTCATAATTGTCATAGAAGACATTGACCTTTTTGTGATCATAATCTGATTAGGCCATCAGCCCCAAAATCAATTTTTCTAAAAGCCAGGAACAGGTAACACTGAAACCAAGTGGTTTTTAACCATATCGTTCAAATACAACTACAACAATGTTCTTTACACTCATTTAAACAGCGGATGCGATACAACATCCGCTCTTTTTGGGCAAAGAATGTCAAAGTTTTGTAACACTTTGAAAGAACATGATTAGTTTGGAGAAATAGCCTGCGTGTTCAATAAATTAGACTCTACCTGTCCAGAAATCATCAAGGTTGGAGAAAAATTCCATATTGAACTATACAGTGGATGCATAGATACCACACAAATCTTGAATAGCTTAATGTTCCAGTTATTTGGTAAATCTGCCACAAAAAGCAAAGTTCATTTTGCAAGACTATTACCAACACAAGAGGCTGCACAGCATTTTTTCTCCGATGTTACCATCCGGTTCAAGCTAGGCTAGGAAACATCATCCCTCCTGAAGAATGGAGTGGACGATCTCTTTCAGCCATTTCAAATCTGCCAAGACCCGGTATCCAAATCCTTGATACATGTTGTGTCATGTAGTTTTAAAAAAGTGTGCAGCAAAGTATGTTCATTTCATAATTTAAAACTCAAATTCTCGGCAATTTGTAAAAAATGGAATGGGATCAACTACGAAAATGTCGATGACATTATTTATCCAGAAGGAGGGGATGTAAAAATATCACCGTTAAGTATTTTTTACTTACATTCAGTTAAATACCTAATATTAATGTTCTCCACTAAAGTTCTAAATACCCAAAAAGTTACAATGTTCTTAATTTTTTTACAATGTTACCGTTGTAATTCATCATGACTGTTATCATACAAATACCTACAATTTAAATAAGTTACATTAAAGAAGATAAAATAATGGAAAATTGTGTCAATTTTTCGTTTTTGCAATTTTCCCACTAAGTTAGAAAAAAAGGGTCAATTTCAGAAAGCTTTTGCGCGCTTAATAATGGCTTTAGAAAAACAGTTTTTGGAATGAAATTTGTAGAGAATTTAATACTCTTCCTTTTTGTAATTGAGTATAGTACGCAAAAAATTTATAATTTTTGAGTTATAGACAAAAACTGAAAAAAGTCCGAAAATTTTGTGGTTTTTTGGCTCCACAAAATTTAGCCTCGAGATATTTTGTTGGAAAACCATTAATTCTTGTTACTAGCATCCCCATAAACAGTTTAAAAGCATAAAATCTTCTAGCAGAATTTTTGCATCTATTTATGACAATTTGACTGGCCTATTGTGTTTTAAAAGCAAATAAATTTTCATATATTAAATGCTGAAAATAGTTTTTTTTCAATATTGAGAGTCTTGAGATACTTTAACATAAATTTCAAACATTGTATTAATTTGTATAAAGAAATAATAAACTGCAGATACGCACGAACTATTAATAATTTACATATAGAATTTAAATAAATAAAAAAAAAATGTTTTATTATATAAAACAGCCACTGCTTAAATTTTTGAAATATAGTCTTAAATGAAAAATTAAAACTTCTAAATTGATCGCATCACAAAGTTTTACACACATTTATGCACAAAAATCACTACTGCAAACGAAATTCGCTTTAGATGAAAAAGAAAGAAAAAAGAAACGCCCAAGTAATTTATGAACTTTATGTTTAAAATAATGTTCTTTAAATATGACAGAGTGGAGTGAAGCATTTTCAGAGATTTGCTAAACATCCATTATGCAAAAGGTGCTATAAATTCACATTTTAACAAGATGAATCATAACGCAATAAATCACCTCATACATATTTCTAAAGGAAAAAAAAACTATGTCAAAATATTTCCGCATCTTTTTTACCATGGAGATTTATTATGTTTTAAGATGTGAACAACCACAAAAAAATTCCGACAGGCTTCACTGGAAATAGAATGTTAAAACGAAATGAGGTGTGAAAATATCTTAAAATATCTGTGCATATTTTTAAATTGTATGAGCTAATCCGTAATAATGTTATTTAGCTTAACATTTTACTGAAAGCTATGTTTGTTTATAGATTTACAGCTTATATTACAAATCTTTGTAAACTTATAAAGAAATAAATTCTATTAGTCAGACACATTTCATTTTGATTTATTTTATATTATTGCTAGTATATACGTAAACCTATTTCAATGTAAAACTTTTATCTAAATTTAAATATATTTAAATACAGGTTGTTCGAAAAACTACGAAACGCGATTTTGTTTTTATTTATTATACTTATGAAGGAAAATTATAACAGCTGGGTAAGTGTGGTCACAAATCACATAGAGGGTTTCACCTACAATTTCTTTCAAAACAATCTAGCATTTAATTGATAATTTCAAAATTTTAATACATAATTGTTAAATTTTTAGATAGATGGTAAAACCGATATATTTAATATAAAAATAAATACGAAAAAACTTTATTTTTTTAAATCACATTAAAAATGATCAAAACTAATCATTTAAATACAATCCAAAAATTTATATATATATATTTTTTTTTAAATCCGAGATTAAAAAAATAGCGGAAATAGAAATAATTTTTTGAAATTTGAAATTTTAATTTAAATATAAATTTTTATTCTTTAAATTTTAATTTTCTAAAAAAAAATCTTAACATTAATTTTAAAATGTTGAATCATTCAGAAATCGCAAAAAGTTTTTTAATAGAATGAAAATTGAATTAAAAAAAAAAAAAAACGAGCATCAAATAAGTGAAACCTAGTAATATAAATCCTTGAATTGGCGCGAATCCTTGAAATAGAATACAAAATTTCTTGTTATTAAATTCATCTTAAAATGAAAATTTCAAGTTCCCACATTGGGGAAAGAAATAAAAACCTTCAGTTTACACACGAGATGCTTTTCACCTAAGCTATACTCAAAACATTCAAATTAAGCTTCTGTTTCTAAATTGCTAAAATGAACGGATGTCATTGAAAAATTAATTTAATTCAAAACATACCCTTTTTCAAAATGTTATGATTTGTCGTATGACAAGCGGTACGCAGATGTAAATACACTAAATTTGAAATCTTACACTAATCTTACACTAATCTTGAAATCTTGACTTATGCGTTTTTTGTACGAATTCTTTAACCATGAAACAGAGGATAGAAACGAATAGGGTCTTATCACTTAAAGTAAACCCTAAAAATGAATAATGTGTTTAAAATAGTTTAGAAATGAAGATTCTGTAGATGAAATATTCCTGTCATTTTTTTTTTCTAAATGATTTTTTTAAACTTTACACAGTCCGTAGATTTTATGAATTATATTTGGTAAATTTTTTCACGCGCTATAAAATGTACATAGTATACGGGAGAATCCTGGAGAGGAGTGCCCAGGTTAATGCGCATTATATGTATAAATATACAAACTCCAACATGACTTAAGAAAACATGATGACTTTATTTAACAAGTTGAAGAGGCCAAAATATATAGCGGGGTAAGAGAATGGGAGATACACAGCATTTGCCCATAGGCATGAGGGGCGCGCCGAAGCGTGGACAGCTTTTTGAGACGTGTTACATTCTCGAAGTGCAAGGAAGAATTGCTCGTTACAAAAGTACATATGCTCCCCTGTTTGTCGAGAGGCTGCAAAGTAAAGCCATGTTTAGCCTGGAATCGACAAAAATTACAGCGTCACTTTCGCGTAAAAGGCTATGGAGTTACGTTCCATTGAACATGCAGCCTAAGGTTGTAGTAGAACTGAACTCATGTGGTAAGGAGAGAGTGTAAGTATTACACGTGTGCTTTAAGAAACGTTAAGAAGCGGACTAACCGCTGAATGACACACAGTTTCTAGGAATACGTTTAATAGCTAAGGATAAGTGTTATAGTCGAGCAAAGAACATACAGGATGTATCTAAAACTCTTGGGCAAAACTTTAGCCCAATAGGTGATAGTTCACATCAAGACAAACTATATTAAATGGGAAACTGAAGGCCCCAAACGTTTTCTGTAGGAGATAGGAGCCATTAAAGTTTAGGATCCAAAATTTCAATTGATTATAAAAAAACGGAAAAATTGGTCAATTCGTCTGCGGTTTTCACTAAAACTAATCTTTATGTCAGTATTGTCTTAAAAATAAATTATAAAGATAAATTTCAAAAAATGCCAATAGAGGGCGCTTTAGACTTTGGAGTAACGAACGACTACTTTTTACTATTATTTTTTGCATCGCATTAATTTTTTAGAAGCTTAGACATTAACTTAAATTTTGAGCTAATCATTTGAATCGTTGGTAGTGCTTAAGTATTGCAAACTGAACTGTGTTCTATGGGGGTGGGGGCGATGTTCAAATTTCAAATGATTATGAAAAACGGAAAAATTGGCCGATTCGTTTGCGGTTTTTTCTAAAACTATTCTTTATGTCATTATTTCCTTGAAAATAAATTTTAGAGATAACTTTCAAAAAATTCCATTTGAGTGCACTTTAAATTTTAGAGTAACCAACAAGTATTTTTAACCATTATTTTTTGTATCGAATTAAATGCATGCAAATACCTTTATTTAAATTAAAAAAAATCCCTGCCGGCATGTCCTACAGGCGAAGATAGATTTCGAAGTTAGGTACAAATTCCACGAACAAAACCTAAATCACGATTATAGGTAAACCAAGTTTCTTCACTAAAAGTAATCTTTCGGGACCTAAACTTTTCGTGAAAATTCTAAAATACACACATACACACAGGCATATATGTATGGAATAGATTTAAAATGGCAAAAACAGAATAAGAGACCTTCAAATTGTTAAAATTATCTAATATTAACATAGTCTGGTTTTTATCGTCTTTCACTGCGTTTTTCCAAACTCTCATGAGGTTATATATTCCACTACTTTTCGTTCATTATATTTCCCCTATGACGTAATAGATGATTAAAAAAATCCGTCACGCTATTTATTTCATTTTTCGCTTACATGGAAAAATCTTGCTATAGAAAAAATATGACGTAATATCGAAATTTTTTTTCATTCATTAAACTATTTTTTAAAACTTTTCACGAGAATATCTTGCAATACTAAAGTAATTCTTGCAGTAAGAATTTTATCGTGTTTTTTTATTGTTGGCAACTGCTATAACGAAAAATGTTTATTATTCCCTATCATTGTTTGGTAAGAGCTGTTTTTCAATGACATGTTAAGGTGGTTTTCAAATTTTTGAACCTTCTCATTTCAACCCCATTGAACCGATTTTGCTCATTTGCAATCCCCGCCGAGATATTAACTGTCTTAATGTATTTGGCGAGTTTGAAGACGATTGAAGCATAATTTCGACTTTTATCGCGCAGACAAAATGTAGTACATACATACAATATCTATATATGCATATAAACTTTTTAGATGGGGGTGGTTTTGGGTTCCTGGGTAATATAATGAAAAGTTATGAAGTATTTATTTAAAAGTCGTACCATGGTAACTACTGCAATATGTAGTACTTCTTACGAAATCTGTGGTATAATAGTACTAACTGTAATCTAGACCTTGTCAAGGACTTTAACGGTAACTTAAATTAACCTAGATCCAAAGGTAAACTTATATTTATAAATGTTGTGTCGTGTCTTTGTAATGTGTAACCTGTTTAGAATAATATACGTGTCAATAAACGCCATGCAAGTTATTTCGATGTGTTCATCAATCGGAGCCTTAAACGGTACGCAACAACAGTAACATATCTTAATAATGTATAGGGCATAGTGGAAGCTGGTTAAAAAAAAGATGTTATATTTAGTAGAATTTTGAAACCGGATCCAAGCTTAAAGTAATAAGTTTCATTTTTCTTGGATAACTATACGACACCTTTATATTCATTTTATTACGATTCAAAATGTCTTAAGAGGTAGAAGTTAGAAATTGTTATCAGGTTACACCGCCAGAATAATTTAGTTTTTCATGGCCGGCACTTTGGCTGAAATGGAAGCAACGTTTCGAAAGATATTGATTCGCTTCGAGTTTAAAAAATGAATTAGAACCAGAACAAGTAAATTCTCTTATTTACCTTAAGGGTGATAAAGCAGAAGACATTTTTATGTCTTCTAACTTGTAAGATGACGAGCAATAAAAATATAATATTGTTATGAAGCATTTTGAAGACGAGTTTATCGTAAAGAAAAACACAATTTTTGAGCGCGCACAGTTTAATCAACGCATTCAAAACGAAGGAGAAAGTGTAAATGATTTTATAACTTCACTTTATTCGTTGACCGAGAATTGCGATTACGGAGTTCTTTATGATAAACTAGTACGCGATGATTAATTGCGATGATGAATAATTGTTGGTATTAGAGATAAATAATTAAGCGAGAAGTTACAATTGGATCCAGACCTTTATTTGACCAAAGCTATAGATAAAGTTCGCTTATCGGAATCAATTAAAAAGCAACCAGAGATTCATACTTCTAATATTGTTTCTGTACATACAGTTTCTGGCATAAGCAAAACAAAGGTAAATTTTAAGAAAGGGATAGCCAGTCAAAATTCACAGTTTAAAGAAACTGATAAAAGGAATAATGGGAAAAAAGAATATGCAAAATCATTTGACCTTTGCAAATGGTGCGATAAATCTACACGTAATAGAAGAGTGTGACCATCAAAAGACGCTAAATGTCTGAAATGTTCCAAATTAGGGCATTTTGCGCGTGTTTGTAGAAAACATGGAAGTAAATCTGAAATTTCTTTGTTGGAACAATTAGGGAAACTCGCACGAATAATAGTAATGATTCGTTATGGTAAGTTCCTGTTCAAATAGGAGGTAAAACCATTCATTTCAAAATAGATAGCTAAGTGGATCACACTGTTATTCCAGCTACATCACCAATCTTAAAGGGTTAAAAAATAAAAGCGGACAGAAAGCTTTGTGGTCCGGATGGAAAAATACTAAAATACAACAAACTTGTTGACGAAATCCAATACAAGAAAAAGAAAATAACTGAAGAAATCTATGTAATTGAAGAATTGCATAGTTGTTTTTTGGGAAAACCTGCAATTTTTTGGTTTAACTTTTGGCAAACCTTTTGGTTTAGGACCAAACATTTTAAAAAATTAACGCAGTAAATCCAAAGCAAGATTACCCTGAATTATTCAATTGCCAGGGGCTAATGAAAGGTTGTTATACTATTAAGCTTTAACCGAATTTTGTCCCGTTTGCCATTTCAACTCTACGAAGGATACCTATTCCGCTGCTGAAGAAAACTGAAGTGGAAATCAAGAAGAAGATTGACAAAAAGTTATGGTTCCTGTGACCAAACTAACTGAATGGTGTTCACCCGTCCTTATCGTTCCTAAAAGTGACGGAACTGTTTTTTTATGTGTTGATCTTGTCCAACTAAACAAATGTGTGCAAAGGGAATTTCATCCATTTCCTTCAGTGGAACATTCATTAAATCTTCTAACAGGTGCTACAATTTTTTCAAAGTTATATGCTAATTCAGACTTTTAGCAACTTCCACTTTATGGATCTTCGTCGTATCTCACGACTTTCATCAGTCCCTTTGGAAGATACAGATTTTTAAGATTGCCTTTTGGAATCTCATCTGCTCCAGAACATTTTCAACGCAGAATGCCATAGATGCTAGAAATATCCCAGTTGTTATTTGTCATATGGACGACATATTAGTGTGGGGAAAAGTTCAATCTGCCCATGATCAAACATTGAAAATTGTTATAAATAAACTTAAAAAAAGCTGGCATTACCCTAAATGACAAGAAATGCAAGTTTTCAGTCAAGAGAATCAAATTCTTGGGGCATATTTTTTATAACAAGGGTATTCATCCTGAAAAAGATAACGTTGGAGCAGTAAAAGAATATCCACCACCAAAGAATAAATAGGAATTAAAGCAGATACTAGACATAACAAATTTTCTCGCCAGATTTGTTCCAAATTTTGCAGAAATGTTTGCACTGTTAACATCCATGTTAAGTTTAAAAAAAGCTTGTCTGGAACGAACCTAAAAACAGCATTTCAGAAGTGGAAGAATGACTTAACATTTCATCCAGTTCTTAAATATTATAATACACAGAAAACTTCAATTGCCACTACAGACGCTTCTTCTGCTGGCATTGGAGACAACTTGAGACAAGAGCAAGAGAACGGAGTAACATCTGTCGTTGCATATGCATCCAGAACTCTTACTCTTATTAAAAATAGATATACTAAAATAGAAAAAAAGGAACATTTGCTCCAGCTTGGAGTAGCAAAAAGTTTCGACATTATCTCACTGGAACTCACTTTAGATTAAAAACAGACCGCAAACCTCTAATTCCTATCTTCTCAAAGAAAAACCTTGAAGACTTATCTCTAAGGTTAGAAAGGTTGAAGATGAGGATGATGCTATATTCTTATTCCAAATTCCACATACCAGGAAAGGAACTTTTTGCAGCTGATGTTTTATCAACACAACCTCAAGAAACAAGAGAAAAAGATGAAGCGTTGGACGAGGAAATTGATGCTTATATTCGTATGGTAATTTCCACATTACCCGCTTCATGAAAAAGGTTAGAAGAATTGCGTCAATCACAAAAGTCTGATGCAATATGGAAAGAGTTAAAAAATTTAAATGAAATTTGGAAAAAATTGAAAGAAATTGATTAAAGACATATTTTTAAATATTTGTTCTTAAAATGAAATGACTAAGTAGCATGTAACAGGAGAATTTAATGTTGTCGATAAAATAAGCACGATTTTTTTTCATGGTTATAATATAGTGTTGCGAAATATACATCCGCGAAGCCCGGGTACCCATCTAATCTATATATATATGTTAAAGAAAATCTGGATTTCGTGTTAATCAACGCACACAAACTGCTGAATCTAAAATCGTAAAAATTGGGGTAAAAATTACTTCTTACGACATCGAGTGCCCTTAAGAAACGATTTTCGAAAATTCCACCTGTAAGGGCGGGGGGGGGGGATAAAAGAACGAACTTTTAAAAAATTGTTTAAAAATTTGATTTTATAGATATTTTTCAATTTATAGCATACTTTAGTGTATTTTTATATGCTGAATCGAATGGTACTAGCCAAATTTTTTCAAGTGTAATAGTTCATAAGATATTTCATTTTTTTTTAATTTGGCGATGTCTTTGTCATTAAGATTTTAAATTTTCAAGTGATAATTTCTAAAAATTTATCTAATACTATAGCAATATAAAGAAAAACACAAATTGAATATATTTTAATCATTTATTTTGGTTAATAAATTAAAACAATTATGTCAGATAGGAAAAAATTACAAACGCCTCAAAATAATAAAACTAAGAAAAAGAAACTTTAATCCTTTTTTTAACAACACCGTGTCAAAAAGTGGTATCGCGCCATTTATTTCAACTCTAACCGAACAGTGAATATTTTTTATGAATATTATTCAATCGTATACACGCAAAACTTTTTAATTTCATAACTTTTCAGTTGAAATGTTTTTTTACTAATAATTATAGCTTTCATTTATTACTGTTACTAACGAGGATTTTACCATTTGATATTTTTCGGGATTTATAGGAGCGTGAGAATGCAATTGATTTTTAAACTATCAAGACGCCTGTTTCATTTTCCCCGCTGAATTAGAATATCTGATGATGTGGACTGGATAACGAAGGTTGTAGTGTCGATGTGTGCTGAGGTGATTGCGGGGATTACCTATTTTATGAGTTCATAAATAAAGAACTTGAAGACTGATGGTGTTTGTTTTTATAATGATGAAATACCTCAATGAAATTCTTCCACTGCTTGCCAACTGTCGGAGCGACTACTCTGCTCGTGCTGCTGCGGATTCCTAGAGTTTATGGAACATAGTTATTTCGTCGAATTATTATTACATATATATACATATATAATTAGATATTTTTTTGAAAATATGTTAGTATAAAGCATAACGTTCTACACAGTGTTGTAGGCGAAAAAAATAAGCAGAGAATATGCGATAAATGCAAAGTGCATACACTGACCTTATGAACATTCATTGTCATACGCTAATGCTTTATTTGAGAACAGCGGATATAAGGATCTTTAAAAAAAGATCTAAAGAATACACGACGTATACCCGTATATACCCTCCATTACATCCCTGGTTCTACGACGTGAAATAATTATAATGAATGTTTTAAATCAAATGTGTCCAATTTCGAACGATTCCTTTTTTTCAAAGATTCCCGCTGAATGAATTTTTATAGAATTTAATCAATAATTATTAGATAAAATTTAAACTATAATTATTAGATAAATTTTAGAGAAGGTTTCGATACATTTTCCAGTTAAGAAAATTCTGCTAGGTACATTTTGATGGAACTTGATCTGTTAGCTAAGTTTTTGGTGATTGTTTCAGTATAAAACACATATGATTTGCTTGGTGTTCCTTCATCGTCAGTTTGCTTGATTTTAAAATTATGGATGAAAATTCTAGAATCAGGCGAACCCAATTATTATGAACAATTAGCATTTTCAATAAATCAATTTATCGGATATTATGAGACTTGCATTGATAATTTTTATCAATGCTTTAAGTATATTACATGTCGTTTTATTGTTCCTTACCAAATCCTCACTAAATGATCTATTAAAGAAGTTCTCCTTAACAGCTTAAATTTATATGACACAATAAAAGATAATAGCGTAATGATGTTCATATTGTTCTCAGCAATTCTGTTGGAAATTTGGCATAAATTCCATATTGTTATAAAACGCATGATCAAATTTACTGATATATTTCGTTTGATCCAAGGTTTCTTTAAGTAAAAGTAACCAGCGTAACATGCGAACACTGCTAGTACATATATATATGTTCTGGTGATTTTTTTTATTCTAAAAAATTCGATTATTTCTTGCAATTCATTTTTTATGTTTTAATGGCGTATACTGCATTACAATTAATGATTTTACATGTATATATAACCATACATCGTATTTTTATGTACAGAAAAACTTTCATAAGTCTGCAGAAATGTTTTTCTGAACACACACACACACACACACAAGGGGCAGAAAACCTCGGTTAAATGTTTAAAGGGCAAAATGAGTTTAAAGGATTGATAAAAGAAAAATTATCTGTGGAAACAGAAAACAAAACCAATAATTTCTTAATTATGATGCATATCAATTCAGAGTAAAGTAAAGTAGTGTAAGGATAAAAAATATATACATAACAGATTTTAGTTATAATTAAAAATGGGCCCAATGGACATGAATATTAAGGTTAAAAAAATCACAAATTCTTCAATTCACAAGATATCACATTAACTAATAACAGTTATATTTGTGGTAAACTTGTTAATCTTATGTGTAACATGAATGTGGAGAAGATTTTGATATAATAAACTCTTACAGAAAAAAATGTTGGGAAAAAGAAGAAAAAAATTCATAATTTAATCCATTTACACGATATTAAACAATCCATACTTTTCATACATCTCTTTAATATCTCATTAAATGCTGTGCATTTTAATATTGAGAGCATTTTGTTATAGCCAATTCGTTCAAAAAAAAAAAAAAAAATGGGTTGATGAAAAGTAACGTATTAACTTGGATCGGATGAAACCAACTCCTACAGAAAGATGAAAAATAAAAATTCATTAAAAGCGGTCATTTTTGGTCAAACTAAAAGAGTTTTTTTAATGTAATTTTTAGCTGATACTAATAACATTAAACATTTTCCTAAGAAAAAAGGAATAATTTTTTATTCAGATTATTTTATTATTTAAATAGGTACAACAACGTATCATTTAAATTTGTATTTTGTTTATTTATTTTGAATTTCATTCTTAATATGAAACATAATCATCCGTACCCGGAACATGCATGATAGAGGTACATATTTTTAAACTTTGTGTTTAGAGTTTTTTAAACATGATAAAAAATCAGTAAAGAGAAAAACTTATATATGTAAATTGCCTTCAAAAATGCATTTTCCGCGTATTTGATGGTGTAAAATTTGAAATTTAGACAGTGATATAAAATGCAAAAAAAAAAAAAAAAAAAAAAAAAAAAAAAAAAAAAATCATTTTATTCCGTTACTATCGCCGATACTGCGTCGCAATTTTTATAGAAAATGTTTTTGTTTTACAGTGTATTTCAGCCTTCTACTTCGAATTTTTATGTTCGTTATTATAAAAAACGCAATTGCTGTCCTTTAATTTGGTGTTAATTTTAAATAATCTTTCTGTCTAAAAGAACATGATCTAGAAAATTCCTAAAAGTCTGTCTTTGCATTTTGGTGGCGTTGTAAACGTGAAGCATAGCAATAAAAGCATCATTCTGCCTTTCAACCTTTAATTTTAAATTAATTTTATGTCTAGATGATTATTTATGACATTAGAAATCAGGTTTTATTACAAAGAACATTTATGGAATGAAATAAACTGGGCAATTCAATCAGATGTACTCAGTTATTGAAGTAGCGTATGTTTTCCATTGTACGAAAAATAAATGAAAAAGTTTTTTAATCCTGCATTACATATTACTTGTTTTTTTTATATATATACATGCAACTTTCGGGGAAGTAGCAAATACCCAAAAACGTACATAATTAGGAAACAAATCATATCACGGAACGTAATTTCTGCCTTATTTTTAACGCAAAATGTATAATATGAAACTTAAAAATGTTAAGATTTACCTAAAATACGGTTCAAATAATCAAATATAGGTGTTAACAGTTAATTTTATTAAAAAAAACATTTTAGCACTTTCAAGCTTTATTCAGGCTCTTCCTCAGAGATTAAAGTTTGAAAGTAATAAGATGTTTTTAAAAAAATTAACCACACACATCTATGTTTCATTGTTTTAATAACCTTTTAAGCAAAACTGAACCTTATTATATATTCTGTCCATATTGTATATTCTGTCTATCAGTATTTTTATTTTGTAAATATTTATAAAAATTTTGTAATTTGCTCATGATGGGCGTGGAAACTTCAACGGATTATTGATAAAAAAATTTAGCAAAACAAGAAACATATGATTGCACCTACTGTCGAAAATTTTAGTTCTAATCCACCTACATGTTTCATTAAATTGGAATAACCTTTGTAGCAGACTCGCATGTTCTTTGTGTTTCACCTTTCCCAAAATATTTATACTAGAAGAGAAAAACCAGAATGATTCTAAAAGATAAAAATTCAATTTTGAAAAGACATGAGGATATAAAAAAATGATGTATCGCCGAATTTATCCGTCGCATAAACGAAGCTACATGAAAATACTAAAGGATAAAGATTCTATTAAAACGAAGTATACATGAGAAACGTTTTAATGGTGCTTTACGGTACATATGTATACATATACATGCATTTTCAATTCGATTCAAAATTTAAAAAATATATAATACAAATAAGTATAATAATTTGAAGTAAAATGTTTTAAAAGTTTCAACAAAGTATTTATTTTCTAAATAAAATTTAGAAGTCTTGATGATGGAAAGCATCTTGTTCATTTTTACATTTCTTTAAGAATTTTATAAAATGTATTTCAATGAAATGTTTTCCAAAATTTAAATCGAAAAAAAAAGTATTTTTTCACCTTTGTTGCCTGAGTTTATAATTTTTTTTTTGTCTGGTATTTTCTCTTAAACATTGGATACCTTTTTCACTTTCGCATTCATCTCGATTCGGTATATAGAAAACTGTATGGCGCAAAGTCAAAGAGTTGTTTTGATAAATCCAGAAAATAATACTGTAAAAAAAAAAAAAAAAAAAAAAAAAAAAAAAAAAAAATGCTATTTTTGTAAATATTTTTCACTAGAACTCTGATTTTCTCTACATTTTGGAATTTATTAAATGTGATTTTTACCTTAGTTTGTAGATTCTCTTTTTCAACAGGTTTCAAGACTTATTACTCAAATATGTTTTATTAAAATTATTTTAGGATTAACTACTTAAAGTTTTAATTAATGCATTTTTTAAATTAATCGTATTATAAAATTATTAATTTGTAGAAACACGACACGTACTACAGTAGTGGTTTAAATTATATAGAAAAGGCAAAAATCTCTAAATCTTAGCTACGTTTGGCCAGAAACTTATGGAAATTATATGAGTGAAGAACAATGAATAATAAAACTATTTTTGTAAGTTTTTATGTAAATGTGCGGATAATCCATATTCACAAAATGTAAGATGTTCTAGTGTATTAACGACAGATTGGGTAATAATGCCAAATGCTAATATTACGCATAATTATAAAATAATCCGGAAAATGGTACCTATCGGCTCTTATCAGAAGGGCTCTGAGTCATATAAAACACAAACAACAGCTTAATTTGTCCCATTTGTAGGACTTATCACTTTTAGAAGCACCCACAATCCAAGCTTGATCTAAAATTTGCGAGGTGAGTTCTATGATGTGAAGACTATATGTTTATCAGTAAATAAATTGTTTATTACATAAATTTATATGTACTTTTCATGTACTTTTCATGTACTTTTCATGTACATTTCATGTACTTTTTAAAATGTTATAGAAAATTTTGGATATGTTCACGAGGTAATTTGTAGTTTAAAATGTACTGCACAATAAGTATAACGGGATAATAACACTATTCCTTAACGTTATAGTTCGGTGTTAATTTTAAGTTTAGTCTACAGAAAGAGGGTATTTTTTCAGTAGACTTTTTTAAAAAGCACTTAAATATTTTCTTATAAGTCAATTTTTTTTAAACTGCAAATGCGTTTTTCTGATTTTTTTTTTTTGATTCGTGTAAAAAAGTACGAATTTGAAACTTGTCTTTTTTTACATTAATTTTTTTGGTAATTTTTAAAAATATTTATGTTTAAACATATGATTCATTTTAAAAATAAGTTTCATCATTTTTTTTTAAATATTGTTGATATTTTAAAAGTAATATTTAAAATAATCCTGAAGCAAAACTAAAATTATATTTTCATCTTTAATTAAATGAAAAAAAAATAAATTCGATCGATAATGTTGAGAGCTATAATGAGTTTAAGTTATTGCACTTTAAAAATATATGAATAAATTAAAAAAACATTAAACTTTTGGAGAAATTTTATTATGATATTCTGTTTTCAAATTATATGGTTAACCATCACAAAAAAGGATAGAAAGTCTAACTCAATAAATTTACTTTTTGCATATTTTCTAGAACTCTTAAAGTAAGAATTTTCTTTAATTACATAACAATGTTAGGCATTAGTTTTAAATATTCAAAAAGATAAAAAGAAAATTTTACTTATCATTGAATACATCGTCATTATCATAATAAAAAAATGCAGCAACAAAAAAGTCTATATATTATAAATGACATTTATAAATTTAACCTAAGACCACTTTCGTTCACTCTTGAACATCACCGGTAGCATAAAGGAAGACATTCCTTCTCGAGCTTTTATTTCATTTGAAGATTCAGCAAATCCCTTACTTTTCCCTTTTTTTCAAATATTTTTCCCTTCTTTCTTCACGCATTTTCGACCATCTGGGGTCAATGACCACATGGGTTATGTCATTACATTGTTTTTATTTCGAATTGTTGATTACAAGAATTTCACGACTTGGTGTGTTGTGTAGAAAACCATAGTTATCTATTACTTACCCATCATACGTACTATAGAGTAAGTCTTGCAATCGTTTTGAAAATCGAAATTTTTTTTGACGGATTTACACGTTTTAGATAGTGGCGATTCCGAAAAACATATTTTTAGAAAAAAAAATTTGCCGTCCGTCTGTCTGTCTGTCTGTCTGTCAGTCTGTCTGTCTGTAAACGCTCTATCTCCCGAACAAATTGAGATAGAGACTTGAAATTTTGTATGTAGTTAGTATGTAAGAATGGAACGAAGCCTATTTAATATCAGCAACCTCGATTATCCGGAACTATTTTTTTCGGACTCTCGAAAAATTCGTTCTGATGAAAGGTATATAAAAATTTTCGAATGCTTTTGTTCTAAGGAATGGACGTAAAAGGTAATAAAATAACACACATTTTGCATATAGAACGAAGTCGATCGGATTTTTAGTTGCCGAGATATTTGTAATCCTGCTTTCCACATTCTTCGATTTTTCATGACCCTGTATTTCATTCAAATTTCAATTCAGAGGTATATTTTAATTGCAAATGAGACGCTTAATCCAATGCAGTAAACTGTTAGTTTATAATATTATTATTTTTGGAGTTATAAGGATGTTTATTTTACGCAGTTCGGTATTACTTGAGTAGTTTGGCGTTTTATAAAATTTGTCGAAATTGGTACTTCAGCAATTCATTAATAGAGCATTACTATGCATATTAACAATATTTAAATTTTGTTTTGGAATTGCAATGCATTGTAAAAATAGTTTTCACATGTTTTATTTTATATGCCTATCCATGATGGGTAAGTATTACGGTGGCCCCCCAACGACTAGTTTTTTGTATGTGTAGAGATTTTATTTTTAAAGTTATCTTATGGTTGTTTTGCGACAAGCTTATTTATTTCACCATATTTTAAATCTCATAGATGCTCTTTTTTTCTTTCAGCGGTTTTCCTTTTCGCCATTTCGATGTATTCTATTTTTTCGTTATTTTCATTTATGCAAATTTTTTATGCTTTTGCAGTCTGAGTTTCTTCATGTTTTTCAATTTCATTTCTTAGTTTCTTGAATACGGATGAAAAGGAGGGCGGGTTAGAATACGCTTTCCTATTTTTAAATTATCTTTTGATCTGTCATTCTATACCATTCATACGAGAAATGGGGAGAGTGTATCTGATATTTTCTTGTTTCAGTCAATTCTTTCAGTAGCTCTTCAGATATCCGAAAAGCTACTGAAAGAATTGACAATTCAAAGTCAAATAAAACCATGCAAAAAGAATGTTTCTTTTTTTGGGGGGGGGGGGATTTATTTTCAGTGGCTTAATTTCGACATAAGAAAACAGGTAGAGGAATTTAGCTATGAAATAAAAAACAGAAATCAACGAAAAAAATTTCTACAAATAATTTGAAGCGTTTTTTGAACATATGAAAAACATTTTAAAAAATCGCAATAGGGAGATTATTTTTAATGTAATCATGAAAAAATTGACCGTTTCATCAAAAAATTAGCTAAACAGAGAAATTCGCTGTATAGAGTTTCGTTATAGAGCGACTAGACTGTATTAATATATTTTAAATTTATGCACTAATCAATCAACGCTATATTTAAAAAATAAACAGTTCTTCACTATAAGAATTATCTAAGAACATGTATACAAAAAAAAAGAACTTTCCAAGGATATAAACAACATTTAGGTGAAAAATTCTATTTTTAATTCTTTAATGATAAAACTAAGCCGAAGTACTTCTTCAAAACGTGTCTACCTGAAAGTTTATTTTTTATGTTTCAGAAAATCCCCAGATAAGAAGGAAAATCTGTGTTCCTACATAACTTTTATTTTATTGAAGCCAACATTTATGTCTGTCGATATTTTCTTTAAAAAATGTCAAGATATGGTCTTTGCGAGTGTTAAAATAATATAATAAAATTATTTTTACATGTCTGAAAAAAAAGAAAAGAAGATGAAATAATGCCTTCATTTAAAGGTTGTTAAAAATTGAATTAAAATGTTTTGAGTTTAGATTAAAGTATTAAAGATTTAAAGAATTTAAGAGTTTTGAGTTTTGATTAAAGTATATTCAAAATCAAAATTATTTTTCAGGAAAACGTTACAAACGCTATAATTGGTGAATGTTTTTTTTAACGAAATTGTCAAGAAAAATTTATTAAAAAAAAAAAAAAAAAAAAGATTGTACGTTATCGATTCCTAATCTAAAAACCAATAATGAAATAAAAGGGGTTTGACACAATTCATATTGTAAATAATAATAATAATAACGGTAAAATTTACCTTTCAGTTTTTTGATTTAGCTGTATTAAAACATGCCTAGACTGCAAAAATATATTGACTTTTATTAACCCCTTTATGAAGAGCGACCGGTATACGTGCTGCATAAGGTGCTCAGAATCCCTGATTATTCTCAGCAGTAAAATTTTATTAAAATTTTTGCCTCATTTAATACGTACATTTTCCCGATTTGACTAAGCAAAAATTTCTTTTTTTTAATTATCCGGTGATGAAAGATTAAACATTCCATAAAAGACGCTCATCCCGAAGGATTTCACTTTAATCTACAATGTTGTTCTCAGCTCGTAATCGTTGTTAGTTACAAATAATTAAAATATTCTAGTAAATAAGTTACATCATTAATCAAACTAGTTGGATGTACCAATCTCAAAAATTGCTCGTACGTATATTTAACCTTTTAAAAAATATTTACATATGTTAATACTTTATTATTATAAATTTAATGCTATACATATTTTGATTTTCATATTAAATTTCTAATTCAGTCAGTTAATCTGAGTAAAAACGAGTTAAGGTGGATCATGATAATTATTAAAACCAACAGTTTTAGCTTACTCTACTATCAGCAGCTGATTTCTAATAGCTGGCTTTGTAAGACGCAAGATCCTTTCTCTGTACGAGTTGACAGACAATAGAACACCGGAGAAAATAATACAAAAAGCTCTATAGCAATGTAATCGCACAGAATATCTCCAAACTCCAATAATTTGCTTACCATAACCAAAAACATGCACAAAAAATTTAGTCAGTTCTGTACATATCTTTATACACTTTTCGAAGGTATAAAAATTAAAATAGCACGGAATCGCTTTTACAGACCCCCATCCTCCAGAACCCCCATTCTTATTTTCAAATTCAGGAAGGGCGTCAACAAAGACTTACACAAAAGTTTTGTTTAATTCTATGCATAACTTCATTCATTATTTAGTGGTATAATATTGACAATAGCACAAAAATTCGTTATAGCGATACCCCTTCTGATTTTTTTTTAATTTAGGGAGGGCTTATTAGCTCCATCAAACACTTACATACAAAAAAAAAATGGTTCAATTTTGTGCATAACTTTATTTTCTTTTCGATGCTACTATAGAAAATGGCACAAAAATTGCACGCTTTCGGTGGAATATTTCAAAATTAAATGAGGACCTGCTTAGCATAGCCAAAAACATGAGCAAAAAATTTGGTTCTATTCCATGCATATTTTCAGACATAAAATCTGTTATTCCCAAAGTGAGGCAAAAAGATGAGGAGTTGTATTCATATATACATTACTTAATGGCAATATAGAATACACAATATGGCACGTACTACTATATTTGGATAAAACCTCTGATTTTTTGCTTCATCATGAGAATAACGGATTTTGAGTTGATTCGGCGATCACTTTCAGAATTTTCAAGCTTTAATTTTTGAAATATTTACAGAAGTTGCTCTATACATTAAGTTAACAGAATATACAAATGAAATTTTGATACCTTTGACGCATGCGCAATGAAAAATTATTTACTAAACTTGCTCATGTTTCATACAGTTTTTATTATTTTTTTAATTCTGATGACAGGGTATTGTGTACAATGTTGTTTGTCATATTTTCAGAAAAGAATATCATTTTATGATAAGAACTCTGCAAATTATAAGCAAAAAACTTGAACAAATTTGGGACTGTTTTTATAAAAACTTTAATTTCTCTATGAGTATACATGCTATCCCCACAAAAATAAACACGGTATATTACAATAAGACACTTAAACATAATCTACAGTTTGAGCGCTTTTGTAACATTAATTTTGATAGTGTTAGCCAAAAGATATTTGTTGTTTTCAATTTGTTTATAGCATTTGGCTATAGATTTTCGGAAAATGCATGACCTGTACTATTATGTTTTCACACTTAGAGTTTCATGATAGGTGCTCATGTATTTTTCTGGATATTTAACAAAATAATGGTTATCCTTGGCCATATAATGTATATGTAAACTTTGTTCAATGGGAGTGGTTTTGGGTTCCTGGGGTCATACAGTGAAAAGTTACAATGAAATTTTTCAAAAGTTGTGCCATAATAATGACTGCAACAGTTAGTATTTCTGACGAAATCTACCTAAAAACATGCCTGGTTCTTAGATTGCGAGCTATTTGCTTTAAAGTTTTTAATTAAATATAAATCAACAGCCGTTACATTAATTTTTATTTAAGTCAGTTGTTTTGCTATTTTTTTACAAAACTAGCAATACATATTATACATTTTTTATTATGCATTTTTTACCTCATAATAAATTTAAAACGTTAACTATATATTTTTGGAAGCATTCGAAATTGCAACTGTTTGCTATTTAAAATCACCACATTGAATATCGAATTTACAGGCGAGAAAAATATATAGCTGATATGTTAAGGATGATAAAAAAAATTGCATAAAAAGTGGTTTTATGTAAAATTATGCATAAAAATATTCATTCTTATGAAAACCATTTGTTATTATCTCTATAACATTACTCTTTATTTTTCCCACAATTTTTTCCAGTGGTTTCCGCTCTCTTCATAACTTAATTTTTACTTTCTTCTATCTTCAATAGAAGAATGTATTGTAATCAAATATTTTTCGACTTCTAGTTTTTGACGTATTTACAAGTTTTAAGTCAGAGATTCCAAAAAACATGTTTTTACAAAATGTCTGTCTGTCCGTATATGTGTGTGTCCGTGTGTCTGTGTGCCCTTACGTCGCCATTCAACCATCAAAAAGTGTACATGAAGATATGGATAGAATTAAACCATTTTTTTAATGTTTTTGACCGTGTCAAGCAGGTCCTCCTTCAATTTTGAAACATTACGCAGGAAGGGGGCGCTACAATATATTTTCGTGCCATTTTTAATATTGTACCGACTAAAGACGTATAAAGTTATGCATCGAATTTAACCAATTTTTTGTGTAATGGCTGTGTTTGCCTATGGCTAGTTGAATTTGGAAAAATCCTCCAGGAAGAACTGCAATAGCGATTTTTGCCCATTTTCAATATTGTATCACCTAAAAGTGTGTGAAGTTATGCATACAATATAACGAAACTTGTTTTGATGTTGGTCCTGCTAGAATTTGACAAAAATCCGCCGGAAAGGGCCACTGCAATTACAATGCCATTTTCAGTATTGTACCACCTAAAAGTTTGTGAAATTATGCAGAGAATTTAACGAAACCTTTTGTGTTAGGTGTTTGGTTATAGCTAGTTTATAGCCCTTGAATTTAAAATAAATCCGCCGGAAGAGGGCGTTACAATAGCGATGCGATTTTCAGTATTTTACCACCTAAAAAAGTATGAAGTTATCCATAGTTGTTGTATGTTGTTGTATGTATGTCGGCCAATTATCTGCACTATGGGATATAGGCCCTAATGGGTGGGATGCCCTCCGTGGGGGTCTTTCTAAGGGAACCTAACCCGTATTTACGCAAGGTTCGAAGAAAACCACGGAAAACTCCGAACGGTTAGGCCGACGGTCGCGATTGGGTTCGAACCCAGCACCTACCGTCTACCAGATTGAGGTCAGAACCTCTCGGCCACTGGTGGGGCGAAGTTATCCATAGAATTAAACGAAATTTTTGTATAAGTGTTTGTATATGACTAGTTGGTCCTCCCTGAATTTGAAAAAAAAAATCCCGTTGCCATTTTCAGTATTGTACCACCTAAATGTATACAAAATTATTTATAGAATTGAACCAATTTTTTGTGTATGACAAGCAGGTCCTCCCTGAATTAAAATAATCTTTCTCAAGGGGACTCTGTAAAAGCGATTTTCGTGCTATTTTCATTACTGTACCATAGAAAAATGTACAAAGTTATGTACACAGTTGAACCAAAATTTGTATATATGTTTTTTGGCTATGATGGCTAGCAGATCCTCTTTGAATTTGGAAGTATTCCATGGGAAAAGAGCATGTGGTAGCATTACGTTTTTTGTGTCATTTTCTCGATTCTCTTTCGTTCTATTGTCCATCGGCTCGTGCAGAGACCAGAACGCGCGTCTTGCTGAACCGGCTGTTTTCGAAAATCTGACGATAACAGAATAAGGGTAAACTATTGAATTTAATAAATATCATTATCCTCATTAACTCGTTTTCACTCCGGTTACTTCACTGAAGAAGAAATTTTATTTGAAATTCAAAGTTGAAATAATATTGAATTAACCCATTAACGCCCGAATTATTTTCTTCGCTAAAATTTAAATTTTGTATTTCCCACCACTTCTAAAATGAAATTAACTTTTATCTAAATTTATCAAGGATTATGTCTCGTGAAAGAAGGCATA